>OX388351.1:77439913-79859759 GCA_947579665.1 Sympetrum striolatum
TCCCTTAATTTTCCTTATTTTATCGAGATTTGACCGAAAAAAAGCAAGAAAAACGAATAATTTAAGCGAAAATTTCAATTTTTTCCTCTTTTTTTACCTTAATTTTCCTTATTTAATCGAGACTTGACCGAAAAAAGCAAGAAAAACGAATAATTATAGCGAAATTTCAATTTTTTTTCCTCTTTTATTCCTATAATTTTCCTTATTTTATCGAGATTTGACCGAAAAAAGCAAGAAAAAACGAATAATTTTAGCGAAATATAAATTTTTATCCTCTTTTTTCCATTAATTTTCCTTATTTTATCGAGATTTGACCGAAAAAAGCAAGAAAAACGAATAATTTTATATAAATATCAATTTTTATCCTCTTTTTTTTCCCTTAATTTTCCTTATTTTATCGAGATTTGACCGAAAAAAGCAAGAAAAAACGTATAATTTTAGCAAAATTTCAATTTTTTTCCTCTTTTTTTCCCTTAATTTTCCTTACTTTATCGAGATTTGACCGCAAAAAGCTAGAAAAAAACGAATAATTTTAGCGAAATTTCAATTTTTTTCCTCTTTTTTTCCTTAATTTTCCTTATTTTATCGAGATTTGACCGAAAAAAGCAAGAAAAACGAATAATTTTATCGAAATATCAATTTTTATCCTCTTTTTTCCCTTAATTTTCCTTATTTTATCGAGATTTGACCGAAAAAAGCAAGAAAAACGTATAATTTTAGCAAAATTTCGAGTTTTTTTCCTCTTTTTTTTCCCTTAATTTTCCTTACTTTATCGAGATTTGACCGCAAAAAGCAAGAAAAACGAATAATTTTAGCGAAATTTCAATTTTTTTCCTCTTTTCTTCCCTTAATTTTCCTTATTTTATCGAGATTTGACCGAAAAAAGCAAGAAAAACGAATAATTTAAGCGAAATTTCAATTTTTTCCTCTTTTTTTACCTTAATTTTCCTTATTTAATCGAGACTTGACCGAAAAAAGCAAGAAAAACGAATAATTATAGCGAAATTTCAATTTTTTTCCTCTTTTATTCCTTTAATTTTCCTTATTTTATCGAGATTTCATCTAAACAAGCAAGAAAAACGAATAATTTTAGCGAAATATAAATTTTTATCCTCTTTTTTCCATTAATTTTCCTTATTTTATCGAGATTTGACCGAAAAAAGCAAGAAAAAACGAATAATTGTATATAAATATCAATTTTTATCCTCTTTTTTCCCTTAATTTTCCTTATTTTATCGAGATTTGACCGAAAAAAGCAAGAAAAAACGTATAATTTTAGCAAAATTTCAATTTTTTTCCTCTTTTTTTCCCTTAATTTTCCTTACTTTATCGAGATTTGACCGCAAAAAGCAAGAAAAACGAATAATTTATGCGAAATTTCAATTTTTTTCCTCCTTTCTTCCCTTAATTTTCCTTATTTTATCGAGATTTGACCGAAAAAAGCAAGAAAAAACGAATAATTTTAGCAAAATTTCAATTTTTTTTCCTCTTTTTTCCTTAATTTTCCTTATTTTATCGAGATTTGACCGAAAAAAGCAAGAAAAACGAATAATTTTATCGAAATATCAATTTTTATCCTCTTTTTTCCCCTAATTTTCCTAATTTTATCGAGATTTGACCGAAAAAAGCAAGAAAAACGAATAATTTTAGCAAAATTTCAATTTTTTTTCCTCTTTTTTTTCCCTTAATTTTCCTTACTTTATCAAGATTTGACCGAAAAAAAGCAAGAAAAACGAATAATTTTAGCAAAATATCAATTTTTATCCTCTTTTCTCTCCCTTAATTTTCCCTTATTTTATCGAGATTTCATCTAAAAAAGCAAGAAAAACGAATAATTATAGCGAAATATCAATTTTTTTTCCTCTTTTTTTCCCTTAATTTTCCTTATTTTATTGAGATTTGACCGAAAAAAAAGCAAGAAAAACGAATAATTTTAGCGAAATTTCAATTTTTATCTTCTTTTTTTCCCTTAATTTTCCTTAATTTATTGAGATTTGACCGAAAAAAGCAAGAAAAACGAATAATTTTAGCGAAATTTATATTTTAACCTCTTTATTTGCCTTAATTTTCCTAACTTTATCGAGATTTGACCGCAAAAAGCAAGAAAAAACGAATAATTTTAGCGAAATTTAATTTTTTTCCTCTTTTTTTCCCTTAATTTCCTTATTTTATCGAGATTTGACCAAAAAAAGCAAGAAAAACGAATAATTTTAGCAAAATTCTAATTTTTTTTCCTCTTTTTTTCTTCATTCCTCCTCATTTAACGAGATTTGACCGAAAAAAGCAAGAAAAACGAATAATTTTAGCGAAATATCAATTTTTAATCCTCATTTTTCCCTTAATTTTCCTTATTTTATCGAGATTTCATCGAAAAAAGCAAGAAAAAACGAATAATTATAGCGAAATTTCAATTTTTTTCCTCTTTTTTTCCTTTAATTTTCCTTATTTTATCGAGATTTGACCGAAAAAAAGCAAGAAAAACGAATAATTTTAGCGAAATTTCAATTTTTTTCCTCTTTTTTTCCCTTAATTTTCCTTATTTTATCGAGATTAGACCGAAAAAAAGCAAGAAAAACGAATAATTTTAGCGAAATTTCAATTTTTTTCCTCTTTTTTTCCCTTAATTTTCATTATTTTATCGAGATTTGACCGAAAAAAGCAAGAAAAACGAATAATTTTAGCGAAATTTCAACCTATTTCCTCTTTTTTTCCCTTAATTTTCCTTAATTTATCGAGATTTGACAGAAAAAAAGCAAGAAAAACGAATAATTTTAGCGAAATATCAATTTTTATCTTCTTTTTTCCTTAATTTTCCTTATTTTTTCGAGATTTGACCGAAAAAGGCAAGAAAAACGAATAATTTTAGCGAAATTTCAAATTTTTTCCTCTTTTTTTCCCTTTATTTTCCTTATTTTATCGAGATTTGACCGAAAAAAAAGCAAGAAAAAAACGAATAATTTTAGCGAAAATTCAATTTTTTTCCTCTTTTTTTTCCCTTAATTTTCCTTATTTTATCGAGATTTGACCGAAAAAAGCAAAAAAAACGAATAATTATAGCGAAATTTCAATTTTTTTCGTCTTTTTTTCCTTCATTCTCCTCATTTAAAGAGATTTGACCGAAAAAAGCAAGAAACACGAATAATTTTAGCGAAATATCAATTTTTATCCTCTTTTTTTTCCCTTAATTTTCCTTATTTTATCGAGAATTTCATCGAAAAAAGAAAGAAAAAACGAATAATTATAGCGAAATTTCATTTTTTTCCTCTTTTTTTCCCTTAATTTTCCTTATTTTATCGAGATTTGACCGAAAAAAGCAAGAAAAACGAATAATTTCCGCGAAATTTCAAATTTTTTTCCTCTATTTTTTCCCTTAATTTTCCTTATTTTATTGAGATTTGACCGAAAAAAGCAAGAAAAAACGAATAATTTTAGCGGAATTTCTATTTTTTACCTCTTTTTTTCCCTTAATTTTCCTTGTTTTATCGAGATTTGACCGAAAAAAGCAAGAAAAACGAATAATTTTAGCGAAATTTCAATTTTTTTCCTCTTTTTTCCTTAATTTTCCTTATTTTTATCGAGATTTGACCGGAAACAGCAAGAAAAACGAATAATTTTATCGAAATATCAATTTTTATCCTCTTTTTTTCCCCTAATTTTCCTTATTTTATCGAGAGTTGACCGAAAAAAGCAAGAAAAACGAATAAATTTAGCAAAATTTCAATTTTTTTCCTCTTTTTTTTCCCTTAATATTCCTTACTTTATTTAGATTTGACCGAAAAAGCAAGAAAAACGAATAATTTTAGCAAAATTTCAATTTTTTATCCTCTTTTTTCCCTTAATTTTCCTTATTTTATCGAGATTTCATCTAAAAAAGCAAGAAAAACGAATAATTATAGCGAAATATCAATTTTTTTCCCCTTTTTTTCCCATAATTTTCCTTATTTTTATTGAGATTTGACCGAAAAAAGCAAGAAAAACGAATAATTTTAGCGAAATTTCAATTTTTTTCCTCTTTTTTTCCTTAATTTTCCTTATTTTATCGAGATTTGACCGAAAAAAAGCAAGAAAAAACGAATAATTTTATCGAAATATCAATTTTTATCCTCTTTTTTCACCTAATTTTCCTTATTTTATTGAGATTTGACCGAAAAAAAGCAAGAAAAACGAATAATTTTAGCAAAATTTCAATTTTTTTCCTCTTTTTTTCCCTTAATTTTCATTTCTTTATCGAGATTTGACCCGAAAAAAGCAGAGAAAAACGAATAATTTTAGCAAAAATATCAATTTTTATCCTCTTTTTTTCCCTTAATTTTCCTTATTTTATCGAGATTTGACCGAAAAAGCAAGAAAAAACGAATAATTTTAGTGAAATTTCAATTTTTTTTCCTCTTCTTTTCCCTTAAATTTCCTTATTTTATCGAGATTTGACCGAAAAAAGCAATAAAAACGAATAATTTTGCGAAATTTTAATTTTTTTTCCTCTTTGTTTCCCTTAATTTTCCTTATTTTATCGAGATTTGACCAAAAAAAAGCAAGAAAAACGAATAATTTTAGCGAAATTTCAATTTTTTTCCTCTTTTTTTCATTCATTCTCCTCATTTAACGAGATTTGACCGAAAAATGCAATAAAAAACGAATAATTTTATCGAAATTTCAATTTTTATCCTCTTTTTTTTCCTTTAATTTTTCTTATTTTATCGATATTTCATCTAAAAAAGCAAGAAAAACGAATAATTATAGCGAAATATCAATTTTTTTCCTCTTTTTTCCCTTAATTTTCCTTATTTTATTGAGATTTGACCGAAAAAAGCAAGAAAAACGAATAATTGTAGCGAAATTTCAATTTTCCTATCTTCTTTTTTTCCCTTAATATTCCTTATTTTATCGAGATTTGACCGAAAAAAGCAAGAAAAACGAATAATTTTAGCGAAATTTATATTTTTAACCTTTTTTTTTTCCCTTAATTTTCCTTATTTTATCGAGATTTCATCTAAAAAAGCAAGAAAAACGAATAATAGTAGCGAAATTTCAATTTTTTTTCCTCTTTTTTTCCTTCATTCTCCTCATTTAACGAGATTTGACCGAAAAAAGCAAGAAAAACGAATAATTTTATCGAAAATTCAATTTTTATCCTCTTTTTTTTCCTTTAATTTTTCTTATTTTATCGATATTTCATCTAAAAAAGCAAGAAAAAACGAATAATTATAGCGAAATATCAATTTTTTTCCTTTTTTTCCCTTAATTTTCCTTATTTTTATTGAGATTTGACCGAAAAAAGCAAGAAAAAACGAATAATTGAAGCGAAATTTCAATTTTTATCTTCTTTTTTTCCCTTAATATTCCTTATGTTATCGAGATTTGACCGAAAAAAAGCAAGAAAACTAATAATTTTAGCGAAATTTATATTTTTTAAACCTTTTTTTTTCCCTTAATTTTCCTTATTTTATCGAGATTTCATCTAAAAAAGCAAGAAAAAACGAATAATTTTAATGAAATTTCAATTTTTATCTTCTTTTTTTACCTTAATTTTCCTTATTTAATCGAGATTTGACCGAAAAAAGCAAGAAAAATGAATAATTTTTAGCGAAATTTATATTTTTAACCTCTTTTTTTCCCTTAATTTTCCTTATTTTATCGAGATTTCATCTAAAAAAAGCAAGAAAAACGAATAATTATAGCGAAATTTCAATTTTTTCCCTCTTTTTTTTTAAATTTCCTTATTTTATCGAGATTTGAACCGAAAAAAGCAAGAAAAACGAATAATTTTAGCGAAATTTCCATTTTTATCCTCTTTTTTCTCTTAATTTTCCTTATTTTATCGAGATTTGACCGAAAAAAAAGCAAGAAAAACGAATAATTTTGGGCGAAATTTCAATTTTTTTCCTCTTTTTTTTCCTTCATTCTCCTCATTTAACGAGATTTGACCGAAAAAAAGCAAGAAAAAATGAATAATTTTACCGAAACATCAATTTTTATCCTCTTTATTTCCTTTAATTTTTCTTATTTTATCGTATTTCATCTAAAAAAGCAAGAAAAAACGAATAATTATAGCGAAATATCAATTTTTTTCCTCTTTTTTTTCCTTAATTTTCCTTATTTTATTGAGATTTGACCGAAAAAAAGCAAGAAAAACGAATAATTGAAGCGAAATTTCAATTTTTATCTTCTTTTTTTCCCTTAATATTCCTTATGTTATCGAGATTTGACCGAAAAAAAGCAAGAAAAACTAATAATTTTAGCGAAATTTATATTTTTAACCTTTTTTTTTTCCCTTAATTTTTCCTTATTTTATCGAGATTTCATCTAAAAAAGCAAGAAAAACGAATAATTTAATGAAATTTCAATTTTTATCTTCTTTTTTTACCTTAATTTTCCTTATTTAATCGAGATTTGACCGAAAAAAGCAAGAAAAATGAATAATTTTAGCGAAATTTATATTTTTAACCTCTTTTTTTCCTTAATTTTCCTTATTTTATCGAGATTTCATCTAAAAAAGCAAGAAAAACGAATAATTATAGCGAAATTTCAATTTTTTCCCTCTTTTTTTTTAAATTTCCTTATTTTATCGAGATTTGACCGAAAAAAGCAAGAAAAACGAATAATTTTAGCGAAATTTCCATTTTATCCTCTTTTTTCTCTTAATTTTCCTTATTTTATCGAGATTTGACCGAAAAAAAAAGCAAGAAAAACGAATAATTTTGGCGAAATTTCAATTTTTTTCCTCTTTTTTTCCTTCATTCTCCTCATTTAACGAGATTTGACCGAAAAAAAGCAAGAAAAATGAATAATTTTACCGAAATATCAATTTTTATCCTCTTTATTTCCTTTAATTTTTCTTATTTTATCGATATTTCATCTAAAAAAGCAAGAAAAACGAATAATTATAGCGAAATATCAATTTTTTTTCCTCTTTTTTTCCCTTAATTTTCCTTATTTTATTGAGATTTGACCGAAAAAAAGCAAGAAAAACGAATAATTGTAGCGAAATTTCAATTTTTATCTTCTTTTTTTCCCTTAATTTTCCTTATTTTATCGAGATTTGACCGAAAAAAGCAAGAAAAACGAATAATTTTAGCGAAATTTATATTTTTAAACCTCTTTTTTTTCCCTTAAGTTTCCTTATTTTATCGAGATTTGACCGAAAAAAGCAAGAAAAACGAATAATTTTAGCGAAATTTCAATTTTTATCCTCTTTTTTCTCTTAATTTTCCTTATTTTATCGAGATTTGACCGAAAAAAGCAAGAAAAAAGAATAATTTTTGCGAAGTTTTAATTTTTTTCCTCTTTTTTTCCCTTCATTTTCCTTACTTTATCGAGATTTGACCGCAAAAAGCAAGAAAAACGAATAATTTTAGCGAAATTTCAATTTTTTTCCTCTTTTCTTCCCTTAATTTTCCTTATTTTATCGAGATTTGACCGAAAAAAGCAAGAAAAACGAATAATTTTAGCGAAATTTCAATTTTTTTCCTCTTTTTTCCTTAATTTTCCTTATTTTATCGAGATTTGACCGAAAAAAGCAAGAAAAACGAATAATTTTATCGAAATATCAATTTTTATCCTCTTTTTTCCCCTAATTTTCCTTATTTTATCGAGCTTTGACCAAAAAAAGCAAGAAAAACGAATAAATTTAGCAAAATTTCAATTTTTTTCCTCTTTTTTTCCCTTAATATTCCTTACTTTATCGAGATTTGACCGAAAAAAGCAAGAAAAACGAATAATTTTAGCAAAATTTCAATTTTTATCCTCTTTTTTCCCTTAATTTTCCTTATTTTATCGAGATTTGATCTAAAAAAGCAAGAAAAACGAATAATTATAGCGAAATATCAATTTTTTTCCCCTTTTTTTCCCATAATTTTCCTTATTTTATTGAGATTTGACCGAAAAAAGCAAGAAAAACGAATAATTTTAGCGAAATTTCAATTTTTTTCCTCTTTTTTCCTTAATTTTCCTTATTTTATCGAGATTTGACCGAAAAAAGCAAGAACAACGAATAATTTTATCGAAATATCAATTTTTATCCTCTTTTTTCACCTAATTTTCCTTATTTTATCGAGATTTGACCGAAAAAAGCAAGAAAAACGAATAATTTTAGCAAAATTTCAATTTTTTTCCTCTTTTTTTCCCTTAATTTTCATTTCTTCATCGAGATTTGACCGAAAAAAGCAAGTAAAACGAATAATTTTAGCAAAATATCAATTTTTATCCTCTTTTTTCCCTTAATTTTCCTTATTTTATCGAGATTTCATCTAAAAAAGCAAGAAAAACGAATAATTATAGCGAAATATCAATTTTTTTCCTCTTTTTTTCCCTTCATTTTCCTTATTTTATCGAGATTTCATCTAAAAAAGCAAGAAAAACGAATAATTTTATCGAAATTTCAATTTTTTTCCTCTTTTTTCCTTAATTTTCCTTATTTTATCGAGATTTGACCGAAAAAAGCAAGAAAAACGAATAATTTTAGCAAAATTTCAATTTTTTTCCTCTTTTTTTCCCTTAATTTTCCTTATTTTATCGAGATTTCATCTAAAAAAGCAAGAAAAACGAATAATTATAGCGAAATATCAATTTTTTTCCTCTTTTTTCCCTTAATTTTCCTTTTTTTTAATTGAAATTTGACCGAAAAAAGCAAGAAAAACGAATAATTGTAGCGAAATTTCAATTTTTATCTTCTTTTTTTCCCTTAATATTCCTTATTTTATCGAGATTTGACCGAAAAAAGCAAGAAAAACGAATAATTTTAGCGAAATTTATATTTTTAACCTTTTTTTTCCCTTAATTTTCCTTATTTTATCGAGATTTCATCTAAAAAAGCAAGAAAAACGAATAATAATAGCGAAATTTCAATTTTTTTCCTCTTTTTTTCCCTTAAATTTCCTTATTTTATCGAGATTTGACCGAAAAAAAGCAAGAAAAACGAATAATTTTAGCGAAATTTCAATTTTTATCCTCTTTTTTCTCTTAATTTTCCTTATTTTATCGAGATTTGACCGAAAAAAGCAAGAAAAACGAATAATTTTAGCAAAATATCAATATTTATCCTCTTTTTTCCCTTAATTTTCCTTATTTTATCGAGATTTCATCTAAAAAAGCAAGAAAAACGAATAATTATAGCGAAATATCAATTTTTTTCCTCTTTTTTTCCCTTAATTTTCCTTATTTTATTGAGATTTGACCGAAAAAAGCAAGAAAAACGAATAATTTTAGCGAAATTTCAATTTTTATCTTCTTTTTTTCCCTTAATTTTCCTTATTTTATCGAGATTTGACCGAAAAATGCAAGAAAAACGAATAATTTTAGCGAAATTTATATTTTTAACCTCTTTTTTTCCCTTAATTTTCCTTATTTTATCGAGATTTCATCTAAAAAAGCAAGAAAAACGAATAATTATAGCGAAATTTCAATTTTTTCCCTCTTTTTTTAAATTTCCTTATTTTATCGAGATATGACCGAAAAAAGCAAGAAAAACGAATAATTTTAGCGAAATTTCCATTTTTATCCTCTTTTTTCTCTTAATTTTCCTTATTTTATCGAGATTTGACCGAAAAAAGCAAGAAAAACGAATAAATTTTGCGAAATTTTAATTTTTTTCCTCTTTTTTTCCCTTAATTTTCCTTATTTTATCGAGATTTGACCAAAAAAAAGCAAGAAAAACGAATAATTTTTGCGAAATATCAATTTTTTTCCTCTTTTTTTCCTTCATTCTCCTCATTTAACGAGATTTGACCGAAAAAAGCAAGAAAAACGAATAATTTTATCGAAAATTCAATTTTTATCCTCTTTTTTTCCTTTAATTTTTCTTATTTTATCGATATTTCATCTAAAAAAGCAAGAAAAACGAATAATTATAGCGAAATATCAATTTTTTTCCTCTTTTTTCCCTTAATTTTCCTTATTTTATTGAGATTTGACCGAAAAAAGCAAGAAAAACGAATAATTGTAGCGAAATTTCAATTTTTATCTTCTTTTATTCCCTTAATATTCCTTATTTTATCGAGATTTGACCGAAAAAAGCAAGAAAAACGAATAATTTTAGCGAAATTTATATTTTTAACCTTTTTTTTCCCTTAATTTTCCTTATTTTATCGAGATTTCATCTAAAAAAGCAAGAAAAACGAATAATTTTAGCGAAATTTCAATTTTTATCTTCTTTTTTTCCCTTAATTGTCCTTATTTTATCGAGATTTGACCGAAAAATGCAAGAAAAACGAATAATTTTAGCGAAATTTATATTTTTAACCTCTTTTTTTCCCTTAATTTTCCTTATTTTATCGAGATTTCATCTAAAAAAGCAAGAAAAACGAATAATTATAGCGAAATTTCAATTTTTTCCCTCTTTTTTTAAATTTCCTTATTTTATCGAGATTTGACCGAAAAAAGCAAGAAAAACGAATAATTTTAGCGAAATTTCCATTTTTATCCTCTTTTTTCTCTTAATTTTCCTTATTTTATCGAGATTTGACCGAAAAAAGCAAGAAAAACGAATAAATTTTGCGAAATTTCAATTTTTTTCCTCTTTTTTTCCCTTAATTTTCCTTATTTTTCGAGATTTGACCAAAAAAAAGCAAGAAAAACGAATAATTTTAGCGAAATATCAATTTTTTTCCTCTTTTTTTCCTTCATTCTCCTCATTTAACGAGATTTGACCGAAAAAAGCAAGAAAAACGAATAATTTTATCGAAAATTCAATTTTTATCCTCTTTTTTTCCTTTCATTTTTCTTATTTTATCGATATTTCATCTGAAAAAGCAAGAAAAACGAATAATTTTATCGAAATATCAATTTTTATCCTCTTTTTTCCCCTAATTTTCCTTATTTTATCGAGATTTGACCGAAAAAAGCAAGAAAAACGAATAATTTTAGCAAAATTTCAATTTTTTTCCTCTTTTTTTCCCTTAATTTTCCTTACTTTATCGAGATTTGACCGAAAAAAGCAAGAAAAACGAATAATTTTAGCAAAATATCAATATTTATCCTCTTTTTTCCCTTAATTTTCCTTATTTTATCGAGATTTCATCTAAAAAAGCAAGAAAAACGAATAATTATAGCGAAATATCAATTTTTTTCCTCTTTTTTTCCCTTAATTTTCCTTATTTTATTGAGATTTGACCGAAAAAAGCAAGAAAAACGAATAATTTTAGCGAAATTTCAATTTTTATTTTCTTTTTTTCCCTTAATTTTCCTTTTTTTATCGAGATTTGACCGAAAAATGCAAGAAAAACGAATAATTTTAGCGAAATTTATATTTTTAACCTCTTTTTTTCCCTTAATTTTCCTTATTTTATCGAGATTTCATCTAAAAAAGCAAGAAAAACGAATAATTATAGCGAAATTTCAATTTTCTCCCTCTTTTTTTCCCTTAAATTTCCTTATTTTATCGAGATTTGACCGAAAAAAGCAAGAAAAACGAATAATTTTAGCGAAATTTCAATTTTTATCCTCTTTTTTCTCTTAATTTTCCTTATTTTATCGAGATTTGACCGAAAAAATCAAGAAAAACGAATAATTTTAGCGAAATTTCAATTTTTATTTTCTTTTTTTCCCTTAATTTTCTTTATTTTATCGAGATTTGACCGAAAAATGCAAGAAAAACGAATAATTTTAGCAAAATTTCCATTTTTATCCTCTTTTTTCTCTTAATTTTCCTTATTTTATCGAGATTTGACCGAAAAAAGCAAGAAAAACCAATAAATTTTGCGAAATTTTAATTTTTTTCCTCTTTTTTTCCCTTAATTTTCCTTATTTTATCGAGATTTGACCAAAAAAAAGCAAGAAAAACGAATAATTTTAGCGAAATTTCAATTTTTTTCCTCTTTTTTTCCTTCATTCTCCTCATTTAACGAGATTTGACCGAAAAAAGCAAGAAAAACGAATAATTTTATCGAAATATCAATTTTTATCCTCTTTTTTTCCTTTAATTTTTCTTATTTTATCGATATTTGACCGAAAAAAGCAAGAAAAACGAATAATTTTAGCAAAATTTCAATTTTTTTACTCTTTTTTTCCCTTAAATTTCCTTACTTTATCGAGATTTGACCGCAAAAAGCAAGAAAAACGAATAATTTTAGCGAAATTTAATTTTTTTCCTCTTTTTTTTCCCTTAATTTTCCTTATTTTATCGAGATTTGACCGAAAAAAGCAAGGAAAACGAATAATTTTAGCAAAATTTCAATTTTTTTCCTCTTTTTTTCCTTCATTCCCCTCATTTAACGAGATTTGAACGAAAAAAGCAAGAAAAACGAATAATTTTAGCGAAATATCAATTTTTATCCTCATTTTTCCCATAATTTTCCTTATTTTATCGAGATTTTATCGAAAAAAGCAAGAAAAACGAATAATTATAGCGAAATTTCAATTTTTTTCCTCTTTTTTTCCTTTAATTTTCCTTATTTTATCGAGGTTTGACCGAAAAAAGCGAGAAAAACGAATAATTTTAGCGAAATTTCAATTTTTTTCCTCTTTTTTTCCCTTAATTTTCCTTATTTTATCGAGATTTGACCGAAAAAAGCAAGAAAAACGAATAATTATAGCGAAATTTCAATTTTTTTCCTCTTTTTTTCCTTCATTCTCCTCATTTAACGAGATTTGACCGAAAAAAGCAAGAAACACGAATAATTTTATCGAAATATCAATTTTTATCCTCTTTTTTCCCTTAATTTTCCTTATTTTATCGAGATTTCATCGAAAAAAGAAAGAAAAACGAATAATTATAGCGAAATTTCTATTTTTTTCCTCTTTTTTTCCCTTAATTTTCCTTATTTTATCGAGATTCGACCGAAAAAAGCAAGAAAAACGAATAATTTTAGCGATATATTCAAGTTTTTTCCTCCTTTTTTTCCTTAATTTTCCTTATTTTATCGAGATTTGACCGAAAATAGCAAGAAAAACGAATAATTTTACCGAAATTTCAATTTTTATCCTCTTTTCTTCGCTTAATTTTCCTTATTTTATTGAGATTTGACCGAAAAAAGCAAGAAAAACGAATAATTTTAGCGGAATTACTATTTTTTACCTCTTTTTTTCCCTTAATTTTCCTTGTTTTATCGAGATTTGACCGAAAAAAGCAAGAAAAACGAATAATTTTAGCGAAATTTCAATTTTTATCCTCTTTTTTTCCCTTAATTTTCCTTATTTTATCGAGATTTGACCGAAAAAACCAAGAAAAACGAATAATTTTTACGAAATTTCAATTTTTTTCCTCTTTTTTTCCCTTAATTTTCCTTATTTTATCGAGATTTGACCGAAAAAGGCAAGAAAAACGAATAATTTTAGCGAAATTTCAATTTTTTTCCTCTTTTTTTCCCTTTATATTCCTAATTTTATCGAGATTTGACCGAAAAAAGCAAGAAAAACGAATAATTTTAGCGAAATTTCAATTTTTTTCCTCTTTTTTTCCCTTAATTTTCCTTATTTTATCGAGACTTGACCGAAAAAAGCGAGAAAAACGAATAATTATAGCGAAATTTCAATTTTTTTCCTCTTTTTTTCCCTTAATTTTCCTTATTTAATCGAGATTTGACCGAAAAAAGCAAGAAAAACGAATAATTTTAGCGAAATATCAATTTTTATCCTCTTTTTTCCATTAATTTTCCTTATTTAATCGAGATTTGACCGAAAAAAGCAAGAAAAACGAATAATTTTATCGAAATATCAATTTTTATCATCCTTTTTCCCTTAATTTTCCTTATTTTATCGAGATTTGACCGAAAAAAGCAAGAAAAACCTATAATTTTAAAAATTTCTATTTTTTTCCTCTTTTTTTCCCTTAAATTTCCTTACTTTATCGAGATTTGACATAAAAAAGCAAGAAAAACGAATAATTTTAGCAAAATTTCAATTTTTTTCCTCTTTTTTTCCTTCATTCTCCTCATTTAACGAGATTTGACCGAAAAAAGCAAGAAAAACGAATAATTTTAGCGAAGTATCAATTTTTATCCTCTTTTTTCCCTTAATTTTCCTTATTTTATCGAGATTTCATCGAAAAAAGCAAGAAAAACGAATAATTATAGCGAAATTTCAATTTTTATCCTCTTTTTTCCCTTAATTTTCCTTTTTTTATCGAGATTTGACCGAAAAAAGCAAGAAAAACGATAATTTTAGCGAAATTTTAATTTTTTTCCTCTTTTTTTCCCTTAATTTTCCTTATTTTATCGAGATTTGACCAAAGAAAGCAAGAAAAACGAATAATTTTAGCGAAATTTCAATTTTTTTCCTCTTTTTTTCCTTCATTCTCCTCATTTAACGAGATTTGACCGAAAAAAGCAAGAAAAACGAATAATTTTAGCGAAATATCAATTTTTATCCTCTTTTTTCCCTTAATTTTCCTTATTTTATCGAGATTTCATCGAAAAAAGAAAGAAAAACGAATAATTATAGCGAAATTTCTATTTTTTTCCTCTTTTTTTCCCTTAATTTTCCTTATTTTATCGAGATTCGACCGAAAAAAGCAAGAAAAACGAATAATTTTAGCGATATATTTAATTTTTTTCCTCCTTTTTTTCCTTAATTTTCCTTATTTTATCGAGATTTGACCGAAAATAGCAAGAAAAACGAATAATTTTACCGAAATTTCAATTTTTATCCTCTTTTTATCCCTTAATTTTCCATATTTTATTGAGATTTGACCGAAAAAAGCAAGAAAAACGAATAATTTTCGCGAAATTTCAAATTTTTTCCTCTTTTTTTCCCTTAATTTTCCTTATTTTATCGAGATTTGACCGAAAAAAGCAAGAAAAACGAATAATTTTAGCGGAATTTCTATTTTTTACCTCTTTTTTTCCCTTAATTTTCCTTGTTTTATCGAGATTTGACCGAAAAAAGCAAGAAAAACGAATAATTTTAGCGAAATTTCAATTTTTATCCTCTTTTTTTCCCTTAATTTTCCTTATTTTATCGAGATTTGACCGAAAAAAGCAAGAAAAACGAATAATTTTTACGAAATTTCAATTTTTTTCCTCTTTTTTTCCCTTAATTTTCCTTATTTTATCGAGATTTGACCGAAAAAGGCAAGAAAAACGAATAATTTTAGCGAAATTTCAATTTTTTTCCTCTTTTTTTCCCTTTATATTCCTAATTTTATCGAGATTTGACCGAAAAAAGCAAGAAAAACGAATAATTTTAGCGAAATTTCAATTTTTTTCCTCTTTTTTTCCCTTAATTTTCCCTATTTTATCGAGACTTGACCGAAAAAAGCGAGAAAAACGAATAATTATAGCGAAATTTAATTTTTTTCCTCTTTTTTTCCCTTAATTTTCCTTATTTAATCGAGATTTGACCGATAAAAGCAAGAAAAACGAATAATTTTAGCGAAATATCAATTTTTATCCTCTTTTTTCCATTAATTTTCATTATTTAATCGAGATTTGACCGAAAAAAGCAAGAAAAACGAATAATTTTATCGAAATATCAATTTTTATCATCCTTTTTCCCTTAATTTTCCTTATTTTATTGAGATTTGACCGAAAAAAGCAAGAAAAACCTATAATTTTAGAAAAATTTCTATTTTTTTCCTCTTTTTTTCCCTTAAATTTCCTTACTTTATCGAGATTTGACCGCAAAAAGCAAGAAAAACGAATAATTATAGCGAAATTTCCATTTTCTTCCTCTTTTTTTCCCTTAATTTTCCTTATTTTATCGAGATTTGACCGATAAAAGCAAGAAAAACGAATAATTTTATCGAAATATCAATTTTTATCCACTTTTTTTCCCTAATTTTCCTTATTTTATCGAGATTTGACCGAAAAAAGCAAGAAAAACGAATAATTTTAGCAGAATTTCAATTTTTTTCCTCTTTTTTTCCCTTAATTTTCCTTACTTTGTCGAGATTTGACCGCAAAAAGCAAGAAAAACGAATAATTTTAGCTAAATTTCAATTTTTTTCCTCTTTTTTTCCTTCATTCTCCTCATTTAACGAGATTTGACCAAAAAAGCAAGTAAAACGAATAATCTTAGCAAAATATCAATTTTTATCCTCTTTTTTCCCTTGATTTTCCTTATTTTATCGAGATTTCATCTAAAAAAGCAAGAAAAACGAATAATTTTAGCGAAATTTCAATTTTTTTCCTCTTTTTTTCCTTCATTCTCCTCATTTAACGAGATTTGACCGAAAAAAGCAAGAAAAACGAATAATTTTATCGAAATATCAATTTTTATCCTCTTTTTTTCCTTTAATTTTTCTTATTTTATCGATATTTGACCGAAAAAAGCAATAAAAACGAATAATTTTAGCAAAATTTCAATTTTTTTCCTCTTTTTTTCCCTTAAATTTCCTTACTTTATCGAGATTTGACCGCAAATAGCAAGAAAAACGAATAATTTTTTTCCTCTTTTTTTACATTAATTTTCCTTATTTTATCGAGATTTGACATAAAAAAGCAAGAAAAACGAATAATTTTATCGAAATATCAATTTTTATCCTCTTTTTTCCCTTAATTTTCCTTATTTTATCGAGATTTCATCGAAAAAAGCAAGAAAAACGAATAATTATAGCGAAATTTCAATTTTTTTCCTCTTTTTTTCCCTTAATTTTCCTTATTTTATCGAGATTTGACCGAAAAAAGCAAGAAAAACGAATAATTTTAGCGAAATTTCAATTTTTATCCTCTTTTTTTCCCTTAATTTTCCTTATTTTATCGAGATTTTATCTAAAAAAGCAAAAAAAATAATAAATTATAGCGAAATTTCAATTTTTTTCCTCTTTTTTTCCCTTAATTTTCCTTATTTTATCGAGATTTGACCGAAGAAGCAAGAAAAACGAATAATTTTAGCGAAATTTCAATTTTTATCCTCTTTTTTCCCTTAATTTTCCTTTTTTTATCGAGATTTGACCGAAAAAAGCAAGAAAAACGAATAATTTTTGCGAAATTTTAATTTTTTTCCTCTTTTTTTCCCTTAATTCTCCTTATTTTATCGAGATTTGACCAAAGAAAGCAAGAAAAACGAATAATTTTAGCGAAATTTCAATTTTTTTCCTCTTTTTTTCCTTCATTCTCCTCATTTAACGAGATTTGACCGAAAAAAGCAAGAAAAACGAATAATTTTATCGAAATATCTATTTTTATCCTCTTTTTTTCCTTTAATTTTTCTTATTTTGTCGATATTTGACCGAAAAAAGCAAGAAAAACGAATAATTTTAGCAAAATTTCAATTTTTTTCCTCTTTTTTTCCCTTAAATTTCCTTACTTTATCGAGATTTGACCGCAAAAAGCAAGAAAAACGAATAATTTTAGCGAAATTTAATTTTTTTCCTCTTTTTTTCCCTCAATTTTCCTTATATTATCGAGATCTGACATAAAAAAGCAAGAAAAACGAATAATTTTAGCAAAATTTCAATTTTTTTCCTCTTTTTTTCCTTCATTCTCCTCATTTAACGAGATTTGACCTAAAAAAGCAAGAAAAACGAACAATTTTAGCGAAATATCAATTTTTATCCTCTTTTTTCCATTAATTTTCCTTATTTAATCGAGATTTGACCGAAAAAAGCAAGAAAAACGAATAATTTTATCAAAATATCAATTTTTATCCTCTTTTTTCCCTTAATTTTCATTATTTTATCGAGATTTGACCGAAAAAAGCAAGAAAAACGTATAATTTTAGAAAAATTTCAATTTTTTTCCTCTTTTTTTCCCTTAAATTTCCTTACTCTATCGAGATTTGACCGCAAAAAGCAAGAAAAACGAATAATTTTAGCGAAATTTCCATATTCTTCCTCTTTTTTTCCCTTAATTTTCCTTATTTTATCGAGATTTGACCGATAAAAGCAAGAAAACGAATAATTTTAACGAAATATCAATTTATATCCTCTTTTTTCCCCTAATTTTCCTTATTTTATCGAGATTTGACCGAAAAAAGCAAGAAAAACGAATAATTTTATCGAAATATCAATTTTTATCATCCTTTTTCCCTTAATTTTCCTTATTTTATCGAGATTTGACCGAAAAAAGCAAGAAAAACCTATAATTTTAAAAATTTCTATTTTTTTCCTCTTTTTTTCCCTTAAATTTCCTTACTTTATCGAGATTTGACATAAAAAAGCAAGAAAAACGAATAATTTTAGCAAAATTTCAATTTTTTTCCTCTTTTTTTCCTTCATTCTCCTCATTTAACGAGATTTGACCGAAAAAAGCAAGAAAAACGATTAATTATAGCGAAATTTCCATTTTCTTCCTCTTTTTTTCCCTTAATTTTCCTTATTTTATCGAGATTTGACATAAAAAAGCAAGAAAAACGAATAATTTTAGCAAAATTTCAATTTTTTTCCCCTTTTTCTCCCTTAATTTTCCTTATTTTATCGAGATTTGACATAAAAAAGCAAGAAAAACGAATAATTTTAGCAAAATTTCAATTTTTTTCCTCTTTTTTTCCTTCATTCTCCTCATTTAACGAGATTTGACCGAAAAAAGCAAGAAAAACGAATAATTTTAGCGAAGTATCAATTTTTATCCTCTTTTTTCCCTTAATTTTCCTTATTTTATCGAGATTTCATCGAAAAAAGCAAGAAAAACGAATAATTATAGCGAAATTTCAATTTTTTTCCTCTTTTTTCCCTTAATTTTCCTTATTTTATCGAGATTTGACCGAAAAAGCAAGAAAAACGAATAATTTTAGCGAAATTTCAATTTTTATCCTCTTTTTTCCCTTAATTTTCCTTTTTTTATCGAGATTTGACCGAAAAAAGCAAGAAAAACGATAATTTTTGCGAAATTTTAATTTTTTTCCTCTTTTTTTCCCTTAATTTTCCTTATTTTATCGAGATTTGACCAAAGAAAGCAAGAAAAACGAATAATTTTAGCGAAATTTCAATTTTTTTCCTCTTTTTTTCCTTCATTCTCCTCATTTAACGAGATTTGACCGAAAAAAGCAAGAAAAACGAATAATTTTAGCGAAATATCAATTTTTATCCTCTTTTTTCCCTTAATTTTCCTTATTTTATCGAGATTTCATCGAAAAAAGAAAGAAAAACGAATAATTATAGCGAAATTTCTATTTTTTTCCTCTTTTTTTCCCTTAATTTTCCTTATTTTATCGAGATTCGACCGAAAAAAGCAAGAAAAACGAATAATTTTAGCGATATATTTAATTTTTTTCCTCCTTTTTTTCCTTAATTTTCCTTATTTTATCGAGATTTGACCGAAAATAGCAAGAAAAACGAATAATTTTACCGAAATTTCAATTTTTATCCTCTTTTTATCCCTTAATTTTCCATATTTTATTGAGATTTGACCGAAAAAAGCAAGAAAAACGAATAATTTTCGCGAAATTTCAAATTTTTTCCTCTTTTTTTCCCTTAATTTTCCTTATTTTATCGAGATTTGACCGAAAAAAGCAAGAAAAACGAATAATTTTAGCGGAATTTCTATTTTTTACCTCTTTTTTTCCCTTAATTTTCCTTGTTTTATCGAGATTTGACCGAAAAAAGCAAGAAAAACGAATAATTTTAGCGAAATTTCAATTTTTATCCTCTTTTTTTCCCTTAATTTTCCTTATTTTATCGAGATTTGACCGAAAAAAGCAAGAAAAACGAATAATTTTTACGAAATTTCAATTTTTTTCCTCTTTTTTTCCCTTAATTTTCCTTATTTTATCGAGATTTGACCGAAAAAGGCAAGAAAAACGAATAATTTTAGCGAAATTTCAATTTTTTTCCTCTTTTTTTCCCTTTATATTCCTAATTTTATCGAGATTTGACCGAAAAAAGCAAGAAAAACGAATAATTTTAGCGAAATTTCAATTTTTTTCCTCTTTTTTTCCCTTAATTTTCCCTATTTTATCGAGACTTGACCGAAAAAAGCGAGAAAAACGAATAATTATAGCGAAATTTAATTTTTTTCCTCTTTTTTTCCCTTAATTTTCCTTATTTAATCGAGATTTGACCGATAAAAGCAAGAAAAACGAATAATTTTAGCGAAATATCAATTTTTATCCTCTTTTTTCCATTAATTTTCATTATTTAATCGAGATTTGACCGAAAAAAGCAAGAAAAACGAATAATTTTATCGAAATATCAATTTTTATCATCCTTTTTCCCTTAATTTTCCTTATTTTATTGAGATTTGACCGAAAAAAGCAAGAAAAACCTATAATTTTAGAAAAATTTCTATTTTTTTCCTCTTTTTTTCCCTTAAATTTCCTTACTTTATCGAGATTTGACCGCAAAAAGCAAGAAAAACGAATAATTATAGCGAAATTTCCATTTTCTTCCTCTTTTTTTCCCTTAATTTTCCTTATTTTATCGAGATTTGACCGATAAAAGCAAGAAAAACGAATAATTTTATCGAAATATCAATTTTTATCCACTTTTTTTCCCTAATTTTCCTTATTTTATCGAGATTTGACCGAAAAAAGCAAGAAAAACGAATAATTTTAGCAGAATTTCAATTTTTTTCCTCTTTTTTTCCCTTAATTTTCCTTACTTTGTCGAGATTTGACCGCAAAAAGCAAGAAAAACGAATAATTTTAGCTAAATTTCAATTTTTTTCCTCTTTTTTTCCTTCATTCTCCTCATTTAACGAGATTTGACCAAAAAAGCAAGTAAAACGAATAATCTTAGCAAAATATCAATTTTTATCCTCTTTTTTCCCTTGATTTTCCTTATTTTATCGAGATTTCATCTAAAAAAGCAAGAAAAACGAATAATTATAGCGAAATATCAATTTTTTTCCTCTTTTTTCCCTTGATTTTCCTTATTTTATCGAGATTTCATCTAAAAAAGCAAGAAAAACGAATAATTATAGCGAAATATCAATTTTTTTTCTCTTTTTTTCCCTAAATTTTCCATATTTTATTGAGATTTGACCGAAAAAAGCAAGAAAAACGAATAATTTTAGCGAAATTTCAATTTTTATCCTCTTTTTTTCCCTTAATTTTCCTTATTTTATCGAGATTTCATCTAAAAAAGCAAGAAAAATGAATAATTATAGCGAAATTTCAATTTTTTTCCTCTTTTTTTCCCTTAATTTTCCTTACATTATCGAGATTTGACCGAAAAAAGCAAGAAAAACGAATAATTTTAGCGAAATTTCAATTTTTATCCTCTTTTTTCCCTTAATTTTCCTTATTTTATCGAGATTTGACCGAAACAAGCAAGAAAAACGAATAATTTTTGCGAAATTTTAATTTTTTTCCTCTTTTTTTCCCTTAATTTTCCTTATTTTATCTAGATTTGACCAAAGAAAGCAAGAAAAACAAATAATTTTAGCGAAATTTCAATTTTTTTCCTCTTTTTTTCCTTCATTCTCCTCATTTAACGAGATTTGACCGAAAAAAGCAAGAAAAACGAATAATTTTATCGAAATATCAATTTTTATCCTCTTTTTTTCCTTTAATTTTTCTTATTTTATCGATATTTGACCGAAAAAAGCAATAAAAACGAATAATTTTAGCAAAATTTCAATTTTTTTCCTCTTTTTTTCCCTTAAATTTCCTTACTTTATCGAGATTTGACCGCAAATAGCAAGAAAAACGAATAATTTTTTTCCTCTTTTTTTACATTAATTTTCCTTATTTTATCGAGATTTGACATAAAAAAGCAAGAAAAACGAATAATTTTATCGAAATATCAATTTTTATCCTCTTTTTTCCCTTAATTTTCCTTATTTTATCGAGATTTCATCGAAAAAAGCAAGAAAA
Source organism: Sympetrum striolatum (assembly GCA_947579665.1). Taxonomy (NCBI): domain Eukaryota; kingdom Metazoa; phylum Arthropoda; class Insecta; order Odonata; family Libellulidae; genus Sympetrum; species Sympetrum striolatum. The sequence continues at coordinate 77,461,538 of OX388351.1, forward strand.
ACGAATAATTATAGCGAAATTTCAATTTTTTTCCTCTTTTTTTCCCTTAATTTTCCTTATTTTATCCAGATTTGACCGAAAAAAGCAAGAAAAACGAATAATTTTAGCGAAATTTCAATTTTTATCCTCTTTTTTTCCCTTAATTTTCCTTATTTTATCGAGATTTTATCTAAAAAAGCAAAAAAAATAATAAATTATAGCGAAATTTCAATTTTTTTCCTCTTTTTTTCCCTTAATTTTCCTTATTTTATCGAGATTTGACCGAAGAAGCAAGAAAAACGAATAATTTTAGCGAAATTTCAATTTTTATCCTCTTTTTTCCCTTAATTTTCCTTTTTTTATCGAGATTTGACCGAAAAAAGCAAGAAAAACGAATAATTTTTGCGAAATTTTAATTTTTTTCCTCTTTTTTTCCCTTAATTCTCCTTATTTTATCGAGATTTGACCAAAGAAAGCAAGAAAAACGAATAATTTTAGCGAAATTTCAATTTTTTTCCTCTTTTTTTCCTTCATTCTCCTCATTTAACGAGATTTGACCGAAAAAAGCAAGAAAAACGAATAATTTTATCGAAATATCTATTTTTATCCTCTTTTTTTCCTTTAATTTTTCTTATTTTGTCGATATTTGACCGAAAAAAGCAAGAAAAACGAATAATTTTAGCAAAATTTCAATTTTTTTCCTCTTTTTTTCCCTTAAATTTCCTTACTTTATCGAGATTTGACCGCAAAAAGCAAGAAAAACGAATAATTTTAGCGAAATTTAATTTTTTTCCTCTTTTTTTCCCTTAATTTTCCTTATATTATCGAGATCTGACATAAAAAAGCAAGAAAAACGAATAATTTTAGCAAAATTTCAATTTTTTTCCTCTTTTTTTCCTTCATTCTCCTCATTTAACGAGATTTGACCTAAAAAAGCAAGAAAAACGAACAATTTTAGCGAAATATCAATTTTTATCCTCTTTTTTCCATTAATTTTCCTTATTTAATCGAGATTTGACCGAAAAAAGCAAGAAAAACGAATAATTTTATCAAAATATCAATTTTTATCCTCTTTTTTCCCTTAATTTTCATTATTTTATCGAGATTTGACCGAAAAAAGCAAGAAAAACGTATAATTTTAGAAAAATTTCAATTTTTTTCCTCTTTTTTTCCCTTAAATTTCCTTACTCTATCGAGATTTGACCGCAAAAAGCAAGAAAAACGAATAATTTTAGCGAAATTTCCATATTCTTCCTCTTTTTTTCCCTTAATTTTCCTTATTTTATCGAGATTTGACCGATAAAAGCAAGAAAACGAATAATTTTAACGAAATATCAATTTATATCCTCTTTTTTCCCCTAATTTTCCTTATTTTATCGAGATTTGACCGAAAAAAGCAAGAAAAACGAATAATATTTCCGAAATTTCAATTTTTTTCCTCTTTTTTTCCCTTAATTTTCCTTATTTTATCGAGATTTGACCAAAAAAAGCAAGAAAAACGAATAATTTTAGCGAAATTTCAATTTTTATCCTCTTTTTTTCCCTTAATTCTCCTCATTTAACGAGATATACCGAAAAAAGCTAGAAAAACGAATAATTTTATCGAAATATCAATTTTTATCCTCTTTTTTTCCCTTAATTTTCCTTATTTTATCGAGATTTGACCGAAAAAAGCAAGAATAACGAATAATTTTAGCAAAATTTCAATTTTTTTCCTCTTTTTTTCCCTTAATTTTCCTTACTTTATCGAGATTTGACCGCAAAAAGCAAGAAAAACGAATAATTTTAGCGAAATTTTAATTTTTTTCCTCTATTTTTCCCTTAATTTTCCTTATTTTTATCGAGATTTGACCGAATAAAGCAAGAAAAACGAATAATTTTAGCGAAATATCAATTTTTATCTTCTTTTTTTCCTTAATTTTCCTTATTTTATCGAGATTTGACCGAAAAAAGCAAGAAAAACGAATAATTTTATCGAAATATCAATTTTTATCCTTTTTTTTTCCCTTAATTTTCCTTATTTTATCGAGATTTGACCGAAAAAAGCAAGAAAAACGAATAATTTTAGCGAAATATCAATTTATTTCCTCTTTTTTTCCCTTAGTTTTCCTTACTTTATCGAGATTTGACCGCAAAAAGCAAGAAAAACGAATAATTTTAGCGAAATTTCAATTTTTTTCCTCTTTTTTTCCCTTAATTTTCCTTATTTTATCGAGATTTGACCGAAAAAAGCAAGAAAAACGAATAATTTTAGCGAAATTTCAATTTTTTTCCTCTTTTTTTCCTTCATTCTCCTCATTTAACGAGATTTGACCAAAAAAAGCAAGAAAAACGAATAATTTTAGCAAAAAATCAATTTTTATCCTCTTTTTTCCCTTAATTTTCCTTATTTTATCGAGATTTCATAGAAAAAACCAAGAAAAACGAATAAATATAGCGAAATTTCAATTTTTTTCCTCTTTTTATCCCTTTATTTTCCTTATTTTATCGAGATTTGACCGAAAAAAGCAAGAAAAACGAATACTTTTAGCGAAATTTAATTTTTTTCCTTTTTTTCCCTTAATTTTCCTTATTTTATCGAGATTTGACCGAAAAAAGCAAGAAAAACGTATAATTTTTGCGAAATTTCAATTTTTTTCCTCTTTTTTTCCCTTAATTTTCCTTATTTTATCGAGATTTGACCAAAAAAAGCAAGAAAAACGAATAATTTTAGCGAAATTTCAATTTTTTTCCACTTTTTTTCCTTCATTCTCCTCATTTAACGAGATATACCGAAAAAAGCAAGAAAAACGAATAATTTTATCGAAATATCAATTTTTATCCTCTTTTTTTCCCTTAATTTTCCTTATTTTATCGAGATTTGACCGAAAAAAGCAAGAATAACGAATAATTTTAGCAAAATTTCAATTTTTTTCCTCTTTTTTTCCCTTAATTTTCCTTACTTTATCGAGATTTGACCGCAAAAAGCAAGAAAAACGAATAATTTTAGCGAAATTTTAATTTTTTTCCTCTATTTTTCCCTTAATTTTCCTTATTTTTATCGAGATTTGACCGAATAAAGCAAGAAAAACGAATAATTTTAGCGAAATATCAATTTTTATCTTCTTTTTTTCCTTAATTTTCCTTATTTTATCGAGATTTGACCGAAAAAAGCAAGAAAAACGAATAATTTTATCGAAATATCAATTTTTATCCTTTTTTTTTCCCTTAATTTTCCTTATTTTATCGAGATTTGACCGAAAAAAGCAAGAAAAACGAATAATTTTAGCGAAATATCAATTTATTTCCTCTTTTTTTCCCTTAGTTTTCCTTACTTTATCGAGATTTGACCGCAAAAAGCAAGAAAAACGAATAATTTTAGCGAAATTTCAATTTTTTTCCTCTTTTTTTCCCTTAATTTTCCTTATTTTATCGAGATTTGACCGAAAAAAGCAAGAAAAACGAATAATTTTAGCGAAATTTCAATTTTTTTCCTCTTTTTTTCCTTCATTCTCCTCATTTAACGAGATTTGACCAAAAAAAGCAAGAAAAACGAATAATTTTAGCAAAAAATCAATTTTTATCCTCTTTTTTCCCTTAATTTTCCTTATTTTATCGAGATTTCATAGAAAAAACCAAGAAAAACGAATAAATATAGCGAAATTTCAATTTTTTTCCTCTTTTTATCCCTTTATTTTCCTTATTTTATCGAGATTTGACCGAAAAAAGCAAGAAAAACGAATACTTTTAGCGAAATTTAATTTTTTTCCTTTTTTTCCCTTAATTTTCCTTATTTTATCGAGATTTGACCGAAAAAAGCAAGAAAAACGTATAATTTTTGCGAAATTTCAATTTTTTTCCTCTTTTTTTCCCTTAATTTTCCTTATTTTATCGAGATTTGACCAAAAAAAGCAAGAAAAACGAATAATTTTAGCGAAATTTCAATTTTTTTCCACTTTTTTTCCTTCATTCTCCTCATTTAACGAGATATACCGAAAAAAGCAAGAAAAACGAATAATTTTATCGAAATATCAATTTTTATCCTCTTTTTTTCCCTTAATTTTCCTTATTTTATCGAGATTTGACCGAAAAAAGCAAGAATAACGAATAATTTTAGCAAAATTTCAATTTTTTTCCTCTTTTTTTCCCTTAATTTTCCTTACTTTATCGAGATTTGACCGCAAAAAGCAAGAAAAACGAATAATTTTAGCGAAATTTTAATTTTTTTCCTCTATTTTTCCCTTAATTTTCCTTATTTTTATCGAGATTTGACCGAATAAAGCAAGAAAAACGAATAATTTTAGCGAAATATCAATTTTTATCTTCTTTTTTTCCTTAATTTTCCTTATTTTATCGAGATTTGACCGAAAAAAGCAAGAAAAACGAATAATTTTATCGAAATATCAATTTTTATCCTTTTTTTTTCCCTTAATTTTCCTTATTTTATCGAGATTTGACCGAAAAAAGCAAGAAAAACGAATAATTTTAGCGAAATATCAATTTATTTCCTCTTTTTTTCCCTTAGTTTTCCTTACTTTATCGAGATTTGACCGCAAAAAGCAAGAAAAACGAATAATTTTAGCGAAATTTCAATTTTTTTCCTCTTTTTTTCCCTTAATTTTCCTTATTTTATCGAGATTTGACCGAAAAAAGCAAGAAAAACGAATAATTTTAGCGAAATTTCAATTTTTTTCCTCTTTTTTTCCTTCATTCTCCTCATTTAACGAGATTTGACCAAAAAAAGCAAGAAAAACGAATAATTTTAGCAAAAAATCAATTTTTATCCTCTTTTTTCCCTTAATTTTCCTTATTTTATCGAGATTTCATAGAAAAAACCAAGAAAAACGAATAAATATAGCGAAATTTCAATTTTTTTCCTCTTTTTATCCCTTTATTTTCCTTATTTTATCGAGATTTGACCGAAAAAAGCAAGAAAAACGAATACTTTTAGCGAAATTTAATTTTTTTCCTTTTTTTCCCTTAATTTTCCTTATTTTATCGAGATTTGACCGAAAAAAGCAAGAAAAACGTATAATTTTTGCGAAATTTCAATTTTTTTCCTCTTTTTTTCCCTTAATTTTCCTTATTTTATCGAGATTTGACCAAAAAAAGCAAGAAAAACGAATAATTTTAGCGAAATTTCAATTTTTTTCCACTTTTTTTCCTTCATTCTCCTCATTTAACGAGATATACCGAAAAAAGCAAGAAAAACGAATAATTTTATCGAAATATCAATTTTTATCCTCTTTTTTTCCCTTAATTTTCCTTATTTTATCGAGATTTGACCGAAAAAAGCAAGAATAACGAATAATTTTAGCAAAATTTCAATTTTTTTCCTCTTTTTTTCCCTTAATTTTCCTTACTTTATCGAGATTTGACCGCAAAAAGCAAGAAAAACGAATAATTTTAGCGAAATTTTAATTTTTTTCCTCTATTTTTCCCTTAATTTTCCTTATTTTTATCGAGATTTGACCGAATAAAGCAAGAAAAACGAATAATTTTAGCGAAATTTCAATTTTTTTCCTCTTTTTTTCCCTTAGTTTTCCTTATTTTATCGAGATTTAACCGGTAAAAGCAAGAAAAACGAATAATTTTAGCGATATATCAATTTTTATCTTCTTTTTTTCCTTAATTTTCCTTATTTTATCGAGATTTGACCGAAAATAGCAAGAAAAACGAATAATTTTATCGAAATATCAATTTTTATCCTCTTTTTTTCCCTTAATTTTCCTTATTTTATCGAGATTTGACCGAAAAAAGCAAGAAAAACGAATAATTTTAGCGAAATTTCAATTTATTTCCTCTTTTTTTCCCTTAGTTTTCCTTACTTTATCGAGATTTGACCGCAAAAAGCAAGAAAAACGAATAATTTTAGCGAAATTTCAATTTTTTCCCTCTTTTTTTCCCTTAATTTTCCTTATTTTATTGAGATTTGACCGAAAAAAGCAAGAAAAACGAATAATTTTAGCGAAATTTCAATTTTTTTCCTCTTTTTTTCCTTCATTCTCCTCATTTAACGAGATTTGACCAAAAAAAGCAAGAAAAACGAATAATTTTAGCAAAAAATCAATTTTTATCCTCTTTTTTCCCTTAATTTTCCTTATTTTATCGAGATTTGACCGAAAATAGCAAGAAAAACGAATAATTTTATCGAAATATCAATTTTTATCCTCTTTTTTTCCCTTAATTTTCCTTATTTTATCGAGATTTGACCGAAAAAAGCAAGAAAAACGAATAATTTTAGCGAAATTTCAATTTTTTTCCTCTTTTTTTCCCTTATTTTTCCTTATTTTATCGAGATTTGACCGAAAAAAGCAAGAAAAACGAATAATTTTAGCGAAATTTCAATTTTTTTCCTCTTTTTTTCCCTTAATTTTACTTATTTTATCGAGATTTGACCGAAAAAAGCAAGAAAAATGAATAATTTTAGCGAAATTTCAATTTTTTTCCTTTTTTTCCCTTAATTTTCCTTATTTTATCGAAATTATTCGTTTATGTTGATTTTTCGATAATTTCTAGATAAAATGAGGAAAATTAAGGATAAATGTGGAAAAAAATTGAAATTTCGCTTAAATTCTTTGTTATTGTTTTATTTTCGATAATATCTCGATAAATGAGGATTTTAAGGAAAAAAAGGGAAAAATTGAATTTTCGCAAACATTATTCGTTTTTGTTGCCTTTTTTTCTGTAATATCTCGATAAAATGAGGGAAATTAAGGAAAAATAAGAGAAAAAATTTGAAATTTCGCTTAAATTATTCGCTTTTGTTCCTTTTTTCGATAATATGTCCATAAAATGACGATAATTAAGGAAAAAAAGGAATAAAATGAAATTTTGCCAAAATTTTCCTCTCTTAATTTCTTTTTTCGATAATATCTCGATAAAATGAGAAAAAAAAGGGGGGAAAAATTGAATTTTCGCTTAAATTATTCTCTTTTGTTGCTTTTTTTCTTTATCTCGATGAAATGCGGAAAATCATGGATAAAAAGGGAAAAAAATTGAAATTTCGCAAAAATTATTCGTTTTTATTGCTTTTTTCGATAATATTTTGATAAAATGATGAAAATTAAGGAAAAAAAAGGCGAAAAAATTGAAATTTCGCAAAAATTATTCGTTTTTATTGCTTTTTTCGATAATATCTTGATAAAATGTGGAAAATTAGGGAAAAAAATAGGAAAAAAATTTGAAATTTTGCTTAAATTATTCGCTTTTGTTGCTTTTTTCGGTAATATCTCGATAAAATGAGAAAAATTTAGGAAAAAAAAGTGGAAAAAAATTGAAATTTCGCTTGAATTATTCGCTTTTGTTGCTTTTTTCGATAATTTCTTGATAAAATGAGGAAAATAAAGGAAGAAAATGAGGAAAAAGAAATGAATTTTCGCTAAAATTATTCGTTTTTGTTGCTTTTCTCGGTCATACCTCGATAAATTGAGGAAAATTAAGGAACAAAAGAGGGAATATATGGAAATATCGATAAAATTATTCGTTTTTGTTGATTTTTTCGATAATATATCGATAAAATGGGAAAAATTTAGGAAAAAAAAGTGGAAAAAATTGAAATTTCGTAAAAATTAATCGTTTTTGTTGATTTTTTCGAAAATAGTTTGATAAAATGAGGAAAATTAGGGAAAAACAATTGGAAAAAATTTGAAATTTTGCTTAAATTATTATTTGCTTTTGTTGCTTTTTTCGATAATATCTCGATCAAATGAGGTAAATTAAGGAAAAATAAGAGGAAAAAAATTGAAATTTCGCTAAAATTATTCGTTTTTATTGCTTTTGACGATTATATCTTGATAAAATGTGGAAAATTAGGGAAAATAAATCATATCAATTACGTTTCGTATTTTTCCTTATTATTTTATCTCATTGATCATCTTTCTTACCCGTATGTTTCGTACAAACTGAATATATGTGCTTCAGTGCTACTCCTGGCTTTCTTCTGGTATTTACGTTACTGAGAGAGCCGAACGCTTCGCAGGTTTATGTAGGATACATAAAACATAGTGTCACTTTCTTTTTTTCTTAGAATTTTTTCGTGCAAAGGCTATTTGAAGAACAATAATTAATTTCCACTAAAGAGTAATTATTTGCTCTTATGTCGCAAAGAAGGGGAAATCAGTTATTTTAATTTCAACGATGCATTCTGATATAAATATTTGTGAAAGTGGTAAGAAGAAGCCCCATATAATTTTGTATTACAATAAGTTTAAATCTGGAGGTGATACAATGGACCAGATGATTATTAGGTATACAACAAAATGCCGCACTTTGAGATGACCGCTAGCTATGTTTTTCAATATAATCGACGTAGCAACTTTTGCATCCTATCGGATATACTATGAAAACAACGAAATGCTGACGTCAAAAACCAACCAACGACGTAGATTTATGCGAAAATTAAGTGAAGAACTGGCGAAGCCAGTAATTTAGCATAGATCACAAAATTTGCAAGTTATGCGCAATATTACAACAAAGATAGCGATTGAAAGTGTTATCGGGCAGCCAGTTATTGCGGAAGATTCTACTCTTGGTGCATCTACATCGGACAGCTCCGGGAGAAAGAAGATCACTGGGAGCTGTCACCTGTGCTATAAGCAATTGATAAGAAGGAGAAGAAAAACTAGAAAAGTGTGCGATGTATGTCAAAAACCTGTCTGTAATTAACATTAGAAAACGTATGTCAAATGTAACGATTAATGTGAATAAAAATTCTCCGTGAAAATTATCATAGATGTACATATAATGCATCATATATTGCCCAATAGAAGCAAACGAAAAACTACCTCACAGTCAGTACAGCAATATTACTAAAGCTTAACTGAAGGCGCTCGGCTAAATTTGAGGTGTTAGTACTTAAAATTTGATTTTTTCAGATAAAACGATGTTATCGCAGCTGAAAAATGAGACAAAGAAAGAGCAGGGCGAGATAGGGAGGTTAGGAACTCCCGAAGACATCAACACGGCAACACTGCTCAACAGTTAAAAATCTTGGCGTTAAATATTAATTCGTATAAAAAAATCCGCTAACTTCTTGTGAAAAATAATTATTTACCGTGAAAACTCATTTCGAAATCTTTCTAACGAACCCAATTTTGTATTTCTACGGCTATCCACTTCCGAGAAAAAGTTGTTTTACAAAATTGACAACAACTTCTTATCGTTTCATACAAATATTCTGAAACTTCTAATATTAATTAAAAATAAACGTATTAATTTTCTATCAATATGACTTTGTGACTGAAGTAACAGCGTCTGAGGAACAAACGTTCAAAAAGAGCACTCGGTGAAACAGCTCGTAAAAATGGGCACTTTTCCGTTCCATCTATGATAAATACCAAATGTTATGAAAACAGAAATGATTAGCTTATATGGTTACACGCGCAATAGAACGTACTAAACGTTGATGTCACTTGTTTTTTTGTGCAATTTCTACTCAAACTTTTATACGACTCCAAAGTTGAGCCTCCGTAACAAAAAAGCCAATATTTCGCGTGACTGACGCTGGCCGTTTTACGGAAGTAAGAAACATACCTTTTTATTTTTATTCATAATAAAAGTTCTAACAGTTCAATTGATATAAAATTGGATTTAATATCTTCAGAAAATGTCTATTTATTGAATAAAGTTTTCAAAGAACGAATTCCAACGCATATATGTCAGAAAATGAGAAGGAAGTTTCAGGTGGGTACCCGGGTACCCCGGGTGCCCCCAGGACGTATGTGAAGTTTTAATGCTTTTATTTAAGCATTAAATATAGTAAACGTATTTATAATTGTAGCATTTACTAGAGATTCAGGTAGATAACGACGATCTGAAGCATCAAAGCGATATCTTTCTTTATAATCAATGTACAAGCAAAAATATACCTTAGTGGGTACCCGGGTGCCTACACAAGGGTTAATGAAAAGAAAGAGGGAAAAAAATTGAAATTACGCAAAACATTATTCCTTTTTGTTGCTTTTTTCGGTCATATATCGATAAAATGAGGAAAATTAAGGAAAAGGATGAGGGGAAAAAATTGAAATTAAGCAAAAAATTATTCCTTTTTGTTGCTTTTCTCGATAATAAATTCTCGAAATTGAAATCCGCTAAAATGATCCGTTAGCTTTGTTTTTTCGATCAATTTTCGATAAAATTCCGTAAATTAAGGAAGAAATACAGGAATTTAATAGAAATTTCGCAAAAATTATGCGTTTTGTTGGTTTTTTCGATCATGTTTAGATAAAATGATCAAGAATAAGGTAAACTAGAGAGAAACAATAATGATTTCGCTAAAATTATCTGTTTTCGTTGCTCTTTTCGATCAATTATCAATAAAATGACAAAAATCATGGCAAAAAAGAGGAAAAAATTGAGCTATCGCTACAATTATCCGTATTCGTTCCATTTTTCGATCAAATTTTGGCAATGAATATAAAGGATAAAGGATATTTATAATGAAAATTAAGGATGAATAGAGGGAAAAAATTGAAATTTGGCTAAAACTATCCGTTTTCGATACTTTATTCGATTATTTATCGATAAAATGAGGGAAATTAAGGGAAAAAAAGGAAAAAAATTGAATTTTCGTAAAATTATCCGTTTTCGTTGCTTTTTTCGATCAATTATCGATAAAATGACGAAAATTATGCCAAAAAAGAGGAAAAAATTGAACTATTGTTAAAATGATCCGTTTTCATTACTTTTTTCGATCAAATTTTGGCAATATAATGAAAATTAAGGCTGAATAGAGGGAAAAAGATAGAAATTTCGTAAAATGTATCCGTTTTCGTTGCTGTTTTCTATCAAAACTCGATAAAATGACGCAAATTAACCCTCATATGGATTGTCTGCGCCTTTGCGGCGCTGGTGGTTTTTAAATTGCTTTAAATATTGCCCAATCTCATGGATCTAGCTGAAACTTTCAGTAGTCTATTGTTTCTGCATTCTTAGTCTACAAGTTTAATTTTGCCAGCATAGTGTGTATAGTTTTCATTTTATTGGCCACTAATGGAAAAAGTTACGTCGTTGGATTTACGGCGCCGCTGCGGCTACGCGAGTTTTCTCGTCGCTATTTCGGTCTGTCAATACTCATTTAATGGCTCTTATTTTACGCATGAAATGGTATATTATATTTATAATCATAATATTCAAACGATAAAGCTTTCTAAATCATTTAAAATTGTTTAACATAGGGCCAAGTTTGCTATGCCAAATTTCTTTCATCTATTATCCAAGTATCATAAATTTTTCTTTTTTACAATGTTCTTTTATAAAACTTCATCTAAATACAATAATAGATTTTAGAATTTCGTGGCTAGCCTAAGGGTGTTATTTCTATGGCCTCTGTCATTATTTTATATCAAACGGAAAAGAATGCAGTGCTAAAGGTTTTTATTCATAACTTCTGTAATAATGAGTTCAATCAAACAAAACATAGTTAAAAATAAAGAATATAGAAGTTAGTAGCATTATCAATAAAAAAAACTTGCTAAGAAGAGCCAAATTTGGAAGATAATGACAAAAAATACCGCAGCGCCTCTGCGGCGCCGAAAATCCAACGACGTAACTAAATTTGTAAATCCATATGAGGGTTAAGGTAAAATAGAGGAAAAAAATTGAAATTTTACTAAAATTAGCCTTTTTTGTGGTTTATCTTGATCAATTATCGATACAATGACGAAAATTAAGGCAAAATCGAAGAAACTATTTAACATTTCGGTGAAGGGTACCATATGTAGAAAGAAGAAGTTTTTTTTTCCCGGTGAATATGATGAAGAAAGTACTCTCGGGTTTCCAGCCGGGTTGCCTCCTGCCATAGGATTGTAAGGAAATGGGCTCCCGTTCCTCCACGGCAGCATGAGGATGGGTGTGTGCTTCTTTCCATCCGTGCGAATAGCGTACCTTGCATGAGTGGTCCCACGCTTTCGCACCTACGGTAGACACATTCCTCGCACGTGGAAGTATAGCTCCCTTTCTCTGGAGGACAGGGAGGGTGTACTCTACACCGTGAGAATCGCCGATCTTGCGGCGATTCTTGACTCCGCGGTGGGAAGAGCGGAGAGTGAAGGGAGTCAGTCGTCAATGGGAGTGTGGGTCGGGAGTACGGTGATGCGAGAGCACGGGGGATGTTCAGAAACGGATTAAGTTTTAACATTTGGTGTTTTTCCGCGTTCCCTGTCCTCACCTCGGCGGACCCCCAGCTTTGGGAGTGCTAACATTTTGGTGTCAGAAGTGGGATTTGTGCTGAAAATCCCAGCAGTCCGAGGGTGGATATATCGTCGGAAGAGCCAGAAGTCGAAGTGAGGGAGATGGCGGGACGTGTGAGTGTATCGGGTCGAGAAATGGAGCTCCAGCAGGTGGTCAATGAGTTGTACGAGCAATTGAGGGAATTAAGAGCGAGTCAGGCCACAAGAACGGAGACTTCTCACGCCGGGGACGTATCACTTGGGGGAAGGAATTATTTGCCTCTCACTTCGACGATCAGCTTTTCGGGTGCAGCTGAGGAGATAGTGGAGGACACTCGACCTCCCGCCTGCCCCCTTCCACAGCGCTCGCCTTACGAGACGAGGTCCAGACGACCCTTCCCTCCCTCTGTGACGCAACGGTACAATCTACGGTCACGTGGGCCATTACCGCCACTTTCGGAGGAAGTGGAACTATAGAACATGGGGTTCGTTGTGGTTTTGTTTTTAGGAGTTATGTGTACGGTGATGGGGCAGAGTATAAGGAAGTCGGAGGGGCAAAGGCACATGTTTGGTGTAGTGTCGAGTCATGCGAGCGTGATGCTTTCACGGGAGTGTTGTGGACGCAATAAAATGTGCGCGTCCCAGTGGAGGACTATGGACACGAGGACGATGGAGGACCATAACTGTTTCTTTTGAGTTTTTTTTAATATGATTGTAGAATTACTTGTTGATATTTTTTTTGGGGGGGTTATTAGGTATTAGTTAGGTGTTAGGGTTTTAGATAGATATTCTGAGTTGCATATATCGCAACTCAGATTCGTTAGGGAGTAATGTAAGGAAATGGGCTCCCGTTCCTCCACGGCAGCATGAGGATGGGTGTGTGCTTCTTTCCATCCGTGCGAATAGCGTACCTTGCATGAGTGGTCCCACGCTTTCGCACCTACGGTAGACACATTCCTCGCACGTGGAAGTATAGCTCCCTTTCTCTGGAGGACAGGGAGGGTGTACTCTACACCGTGAGAATCGCCGATCTTGCGGCGATTCTTGACTCCGCGGTGGGAAGAGCGGAGAGTGAAGGGAGTCAGTCGTCAATGGGAGTGTGGGTCGGGAGTACGGTGATGCGAGAGCACGGGGGATGTTCAGAAACGGATTAAGTTTTAACATTTGGTGTTTTTCCGCGTTCCCTGTCCTCACCTCGGCGGACCCCCAGCTTTGGGAGTGCTAACAGGATCGACGTTTCGGGTACGTACTCTGCACCCATCTTCAGGAACTGATGTCAGATGAAGGAAAGGGGATCTTTATATAGTGGCCAGAGGGATTCCTTTCACTTTTTCTATTGGCGATGCGGGAGCAACGGTCTCCGTTGTGGGTCCGGTGGTGGGGGTGGCCAATCCGAGATGGGGGTGGGGGGAAGGGAACCTTCCTTCGACTCACTGATACGTCATCTCTCTCCTGTTTTTTTATTGGAGATCTGTTTAGTCTGCGGACGGCTCCATCCCATGCACTGCTTAGGAACAGGCCTTTGTCACGATTAATGTTCCTGGGATGGAGCCGGATTTCGATGGCCTCCTTAGTCACCCTATCCCAGTATCCTCTCCCTCTGCAAAGGATTTTTGCGTCCTCAAACTTGGCCGAGTGATTTTGCTCGAGGCAGTGCTCTGCAATGGCCGATTTTGTTGGCTGGCTAAGACGTATGGATCGGGAATGTTCCTTTAGTCGGGTTTCGATGGTCCTGCACGTTTCACCTATGTAGCTAAGGCCGTACTCGCAAGGGACTTGGTACACTCCCGAGGATCTGAGCCCGAGGTCGTCTTTGGGTTTTGGGAGCATGGAGCTAACCTTTGAGTTTGGGATGTGTACCGTCCGGACGTTGTTTTTTGCGAGGATCCTGCTTATTTTTCCCGACAGCCCAGCAACATATGGAAGGCAGGCCGTGGCGATGGGTTTTTCTTCTGGTGTCTTTTCCGTTGGGTTTTTTGCCCTGTGAATCGCCTCATTGATGTGGTTTAGTCGGTGACCATTCTGTGTGAGGGTTGTCTTTAGGTGATGGAGTTCATTCCCTAGGCTCTCCTTATCTGAAACTGAGATGGCTCTGTGAGCCAGAGTGGCTAAGACACTTCGTAACTGAGCCGGATGGTGGTGACTGGTCCCATTTAAATATCGGTCAGTGTGGGTCAGTTTCCTGAAGACCGAGTGTCCTAAGGATCCATCTGGTTTTCTGCTGACTAACACATCGAGGAAGGGGAGCGTGCCGTCTTTCTCCAACTCCATCGTAAACCTGATGTTCGGGTGCTGGTTGTTCAAATGTTCCAGGAAACAGCCGAGTGTTTCTTCTCCGTGGGGCCAGATGATGAAAGTGTCGTCTACGTATCTCAGGAAACACCTTGGTTGTAGAGGGGCCGACTGAAGTGCTCTTTCCTCGAAATCCTCCATAAACATGTTGGCGACTGCGGGAGAGAGTGGTGAACCCATGGGTACGCCGTCTCGTTGTTCATAATACTTTCCACGATATAAAAATTAGGTCGAAGTCAGGGTTAGTTCAAAAAGTTTCAACATGCTTTCATTGAAAAATGGTGCCAATAGTTTGAGGGTATCCTCAACAGGTACCTTCGTGAAGAGAGATACCACATCAAAACTAACTAATAAGTCCCTAGGATGCAGATGGAATTGCTGTATTGTTTTCACAAATTCCTTGGAATTTTTCACGTTACGTAAGCTTTTGCCGACATGGGGAGTCAGGAGTTTACTGAGGAACTTGGATAGGTGGTACGTCGGGGAATCTATTGCGCTGATGATGGGTCTTAGCGGAACGCCGGGTTTGTGGATCTTGGGCAGACCATACAACCTTGGTGGAACAGCAGCCCTTGGTAGAAGACCCTTCTGTGTTTCGGTTGGGATGGTTGATTTCTTTATCAAGGCTGAAACTTTTCTCAAGATGGAGTCAGTTGGATCCTTGGTCAGTTCTCGGTAGCATGAGTCCGCCAGAAGGTCCGAAATTTTCTCGTGGTATTCTTCAGACTGCATAATAACCGTCGCGTTACCTTTGTCTGCTGGTAGAACAAGGATATCTGATCTCTCACGTAATTTGGTAATTGCTTCACGTTCTGCTTTCGTGATGTTGGATTTTGGTGGTTTCGCGTATTTGAGAGCCTGTCCAATTTGCTCCCTAATCTCCTCAGCGGCTTCCCGAGGGAGATGTCGCCTAAGCAGTGCATGGGATGGAGCCGTCCGCAGACTAAACAGATCTCCAATAAAAAAAACAGGAGAGAGATGACGTATCAGTGAGTTGAAGGAAGGTTCCCTTCCCCCCACCCCATCTCGGATTGGCCACCCCCACCACCGGACCCACAACGGAGACCGTTGCTCCCGCATCGCCAATAGAAAAAGTGAAAGGAATCCCTCTGGCCACTATATAAAGATCCCCTTTCCTTCATCTGACATCAGTTCCTGAAGATGGGTGCAGAGTACGTACCCGAAACGTCGATCCTATGGCAGGAGGCAACCCGGCTGGGTACCATATGTATTATGTATTAAGGGTAAATAGAAGAGGTGGTGGAGTAGTTCTGTATGTAAGGGATGACTGTGAATTTAAAAAACTGGATAACTGTGTTCTGGAGAGTTTTGAATTATTGAGTGGCACAATTAATATAAGAAATAGACTAATAAATATTTTGTGTGTCTACAGGCCACCCAACAGTAATGTAAATAGGTTTCTAGAGGAATTAGAATCAAAAATAATCTCCAACTCCCATGAAACTCTGCTAATAGGAGATGTAAATATAAATGTTAAGAAATGCAAAAATATTACCACAGTGAAATACAAGAATTTACTTGCTTCCAATGGTTTTAATAGGGTTATAAATGAATATACTAGAGAGGAAGTTGTCAATAATGAGTTGGTGAGATCCTGCATAGATCATATATACTACAAGGGAAGTTGCAAGAAATTAAATGGAATTATTATCCAAACAAAAATCTCAGATCACTATGTAGTTGGTCTTACCCTCCTAGAAAAACCTGCTGATGATAAAAATATTTCAGATAAAAATCCAAAGGTTACCCATCTTAATGCTAAGATTATAAACAATTGTATACAAACCTATGATTGGACAACTGTCTTGAATGAACCTAATCCTAACTTAGGCTATAACATATTGGAAACTGGGGTCAATAAAATATATGAAAAGGCAATAATTTGTAGAGACAATATTGCTAGAAAAGAAGATTGTGGTTGGATGAATGATGATCTCTATAAATTACTACATGATAGAGATATCTTATTCAGGAAATGGAAAAATAACCATAGTAATATTAAGTACAAAAGTCAATATCAGTCCATGAGAAATAAATGTGTAGCAGAAATTAGAAAAGCCAAAAGGAAATATTGGAATATGAAGTTAAGTGAGTCAAAAAATTTTAAAACTTTGTGGAAAGACATTAATACTCTAGTTGGAAGGAAAGCAATGAAAACAAATGATGATATAATTTTGAAATATTTTCCTGAATATGACAATACTGAGGAACTATGTGAAAAGTTTCAAGACTCTCTTATTTCTGAAGCTGAAAAACTGAAGTTAAATTGTAATGTAAGACTTGGTAATCAGGATGGTAACCAATTTTGTAAGAGTATTGTAATTCCTCCTGCTTCCCTCCTAGATGTAACCAGCATTGTAAATTCTCTTAAGAACAAAAGTCCTGGCCACGATAACATTAGAGTAAACGACATCAAACAAAATAAAATTTTAATAGAAGTAGTCAAGGATATCCTAAATAAAAGTCTAGCATCAGGCATTGTCCCTGATGAATTGAAAATTGCAGAAGTTAAGCCAATATATAAGGGAGGTAAACATAATGATATAAATAACTATAGACCAATATCTATCCTACCCTCAGTCAGCAAAGTTATGGAGAGATATATATCAAACTCCCTTGTAGACTATTTAAATAAGTTTAATCTCATCCATAAGGACCAATATGGGTTTCAAAAGAACAAAGGAACCAAAAATGCCCTAGAAACCCTTTTTAATAACTTAAATGAAAACCTGGATAAGCGTAATCATCTTATCCTATCTTTCATTGACTTTAAAAAGGCTTTTGATACTATAAATCATGAAATACTCCTCGCAGTTCTCAATTGGTATTTTGGGTTCGATTTTGGATTGGTTTAGAAGCTACCTTAGTAATAGGCAAATAAAAATAAAGATCAATAACAAATGTAGCAACTCTAAGGTCATTAAATATGGAGTACCCCAGGGCTCAATTTTAGGTCCTACTTTATTCCTAATATATATAAATAAGATAATTCCTTCTATTAAAAACACAAAAATCTTACTTTATGAAGATGACATACTCCTGATAGCTGCTCATCAACAATTCGAGGTCTGTGTAAAACAAATGCAGGAGGACCTAAATAATTTAACAAAATGGTGTCATGATTATGACATGACAATTAATGAAAATAAAACCAAAGTTATGCATGTAGCTAGTAATGCATTAAGATGGAAACCTCTTACTTTATGCATACATAACCATGATTGTTTACACAATGATATTAATGAATCTCTCTGTCGCTGTACGCCCTTGGAACAAGTTGAGAACTATAAGTATCTGGGAGTTATTATTGATAAAAACTTGAAATTTGATGTCCATATAAAGAGAATCACCTCAAACCTAAGGAAAGTTTGCTATCAGTTCTATCACATTAAAGAAATAATTTCAGCAAAGGTTTTGATGCTGATGTACCATGCTCTGGTAGAATCTATTTTAAGATACGGTATTACCTTATGGGGTTTCACCAGCAATGTTCATAAAAAAGAACTTGTTGCCTTGCAAAATAAAATAATTAAAATTATACATAGCTCCAGCACTTCAAATAAGAGCATAAAAATTGAAGAAATGTACAAATCCTTAGGCATACTACCTCTGGACAAACTCCTTACCTACATAATCATACAAGATAATTATTTTAAGGACACTTACAAAATACTGAGGACAAGAAAACATGTTATGGAAGGTAGAAAACAAGATATGTATCATGTGCCATCTTTTATAAACCATTTTGGCGGAAACAAACTTGAAGTTGTGGTACCAAAAATCTTTAATAAATTACCAAAAAATCTTAGGACTTTGACAAGTATGTCCCAAGTGAAAATAAAAATAAAAGAGTATCTTGAGAATATTATGGTATAAAAATATGTACAATTAGTTTATTTTGTTAATACCAATGTGCCTATTTCCGTAAATAACCATGTAAAAACCAAATATTTCATCTCAGGTGGACCTTAAAGTATATCCAGAAAATGAATCTCCTGTATATTACTTTATTATTATTATATGTTCTTTATTCTTGTATTTACATGTATACTACTGAATAAAATATATATTATTATATTAAAAAAAAAAATATATATCTCGATAAAATGATAAAAATTAAAAGAAAATAGACGAAAAAAATTGAAATTTTGCTTAAATTATCCGTTTTCGTTGCTTTTTTCTATCAGTTATCGATAAAATAACGAATACTAAGGCAAATAGAGGAAAAATATTGATATATCGGTGAAATTATCCGTTTTTGTTTCTTTTATCGATCATAACTCGATTAAATGACAAAAAGTGAAGTATAATATAAGAAAGTAAATGAAATTTCGCTAACATTATTCGTTTTTGATGCTTTTTTCGATAATATCTCGATAAAATGAGGAAAATTAAGGATAAAAAAGAGGAAAAAATTGAAATCTCGCTAAAATTCTTCGTTTTTGTTGCCTTTTTCGGTCATATATCGATAAAATGAGGAAAATTAAGGGAAAGAAAGAGGGAAAAAATTGAAATTTCGCTAAAATTATTTGTTTTTCTTATCTTGATGAAATCAGGAAAATTAAGGAAAAAAAGTGGAAAACATTTGAAATTTCGCTTAAATTGTTCCTTTTTGTTGCTTTTCTCGATAATATCTCGATAAAATGAGGATAATTACGGAAAAAAAGAGGGGAAAAAATTGAATTTTCGCAAAAATTATTCGTTTTTGTTGCCTTTTTCGATAATATCTCGATAAAATGAGGGTAATTAAGGAAAAAAAAGAGGGAAAAAATTGAAATTTCACTAAAATTATTTTTTTTGTTGCTTTTTTCGATAATATCTCAAAAAATGAGGAAAATTAGCGAATATATAGAGGATAAAATTGAAATTTCGCTAAAATTATTCGATTTTGTTTCCTTTTTCGATGATGTTTCGATAAAATGAGGAAAATTAAGGAAAAATAAAGAGGAAAAAATTGAAATTTCGCTAAAATTATTCGTTTTTGTTGCTTTTTTCGGTCATATATCGATAAAATGAGGATAATTAAGGAATAAAAAGAAAAATATAACTGAAATTTCGCCAAAATTATCTGTTTTTGTTTTTTTTTCGATAATATCTCCATTGAATGAGGAAAATTAAGGAAAAAAAGTGGAACACATTGAAAATTTCGCTTAAATTGTTAATATTTGTTGCTTTTCTCGATAATATCTTGATAAAATGAGGATAATTAAGGAATAAAAAGGAAAAAAAATTAATTTTCGCAAAAATTATTACTTTTTGTTGCCTTTTTCGATAATATCTCGATAAAATGAGGGTAATTAAGGGAAAAAAAGAGGAAAAAATTCGAAATTCGCTAAAATTATTCGTTTTTGTTGCTTTTTTCGGTCATATATCGATAAAATGAGGAAAATTATGGATAAAAAGAGGAAAAAAATTGAAATTTCGCTAAAATTATTTGTTTTTCTTCCTTTTTTTTCGTATCTCGATAAAATGAGGGTAATTAAGGAAAAGAAAGAGGGAAAAAAATTGAAATTACGCAAAAAATTATTCCGTTTTTTGCTTTTCTCGATAATATCTCGATAAAATGAGGAAAATTATGGATAAAAAGAGGGAAAAAATTGAAATTTCGCTAAAATTATTTGTTTTTCTTCCTTTTTTTCGTATCTTGATAAAATGAGGAAAATTAAGGAAAAAAAGTGGAAAACATTTGAAATTTCGCTTAAATTGTTCCTTTTTGTTGCTTTTCTCGATAATATGTCGATAAAATGAGGATAATTAAGGAAAAAAAGAGGGAAAAAAATTGAATTTTCGCAAAAATTATTCGTTTTTGTTACCTTTCTCGATAATATCTCGATAAAATGAGGGTAATTATGGAAAAAAAGGAAAAAATTGAAATTTCGCTAAAATTATTCGTTGTTGTTGCTTTTTTCGGTCATATATCGATCAAATGAGGATAATTAAGGAAAAAAAAGGAATAAAATTGAAATTTTCCAAAATTTTCAGTTTTTATTTTTTTTTCGAAGATATCTCGCTAAATGATGAAAATTATGGAAAACCAAGAGGAAAAAAATTGAATTTTCGCAAAAATTATTTTTTTTGTTGATTTTTTCGATTCTTTCTCAATAAAATGAGGAAATAAGGAAAAAAAAGAGGAAATAAATTGAAATTTCGCTAAAATTATTCGTTTTTGTTGCTTTTTTCGATAACATCTCGATAAAATGCAGAAAATTATGGATAAAAAGAGTAAAAAAATTGAAATTTCGCTAAAATTATTCGTTTTTTTTGCTTTTTTCGATAATCTCTCAAAAAATGAGGAAAATTAAGGAAAATAAGGAGGATAAAAATTCATATTTCGCTAAAATTATTCGTTTTTGTTGCTTTTCTCGATCATATCTCGAGAAAATGATGATAATTAAGGAAAAAAAGGCGAGAAAAATGAATTTTCGTAAAAATTAATCGTTTTTGTTGATTTTTTCGATAATCTCTTGATAAAATGAGGAAAATGAGGAAAAAAAAGGGGGAAAAAATTTGAAATTTTGCTTAAATTATTCGCTTTCGTTGCTTTTTCCGATAATATCTTGTTAAAATGAGGGTAATTAAGGAAGAAAAAGAGGAAAATAATTAAAATTTTGCTTTAATTATTCGCTTATGTTGCGTTTTTCGATAATAATTTGATAAAATTAAGAAAATTAAGGAAAAAAAGAAGCAAAATATTGTAATTTTCCTAAAATTATTCTTTTTTGCTTTTTTCGATATAATCTCAAAAAATGAGGAAAATTAAGGAAAATAAGGAGGATAAAAATTCAAATTTCACTAAAATTATTCGTTTTTGTAGTTATTTTCGCTAATATCTCGTTAAATCGAGAAAAATAAAGGGGAAAAAAGTGGAAAAAATTGAAATTTTTGCTAAAATTATTCGTTTTTGTTGCTTTTTTTGATAATATCTCGATAAATGAGGAAAATTAAGGAAAACAGGGTGAAAAAATTTGAATTTTCGCAAAAATTATTCGTTTTTCTTGATATTTTCGATTATTTCTCAATTATATGAGGAAAATTAAGGGAAAAAAAGAGGAAATAAATTGAAATTTCGCTAACGTTATACGTTTTTGTTGCTTTTTTCGACAATATCTCAAAAAAATGAGGAAAATTAGCGAAAATATAGAGGATAAAAATTGAAATTTCGCTAAAATTATTCGATTTTGTTTCCTTTTTCGATAATATTTCGATAAAATTAGAAAAATTAAGGAAAAATAAAGAGGAAAAAATTTAAATTTCGCTAAAATTATTCGTTTTTGTTGCTTTTTTCGGCCATATATCGATAAAATGAGCATAATTAAGGAAAAAAAAGAGGAATAAAACTGAAATTTTGCAAAAAATTATCTGTTTTTGTTTTTTTTTCGATAATATCTCCATTGAATGAGGAAAATTAAGGAAAAAAAGTGGAAAACATTTAAAATTTCGGTAAAATTGTTAATATTTGTTGCTCTTCTCGATAATATCTCGATAAAATGAGCATAATTAAGGAAATAAATAGGAAAAAAAATTGAATTTTCGTAAAAATTATTCGTTTTTGTTGCCTTTTTCGATAATATCTCGTTAAAATGAGGGTAATTAAGGGAAAAAAGAGGAAAAAATTGAAATTCGCTAAAATTATTCGTTTTTGTTGCTTTTTTCGGTCATATATCGAATAACTGAGGATAATTAAGGAAAAGAAAGAGGGAAAAAAATTGAAATTACGCAAAAAATTATTCCTTTTTGTTGCTTTTTTCGGTCACATATCGATTAAATGAGGATAATTAAGGAAAAGAAAGAGGAAAACAAATTGAAATTACGCAAAAAATTATTCCTTTTTGTTGCTTTTCTCGATAAAATCTCGAAAAAATGAGGAAAATTATTGATAAAAAGAGGGAAAAAATTGAAATTTCGCTAAAATAATTTGTTTTTCTTCCTTTTTTTCGTATCTTGATAAAATGAGGAAAATTAAGGAAAAAAAAGTGGAAAACATTTGAAATTTCGCTTAAATTGTTCCTTTTTGTTGCTTTTCTCGATAATATCTCGATAAAATGAGGATTATTAATGAAAAAAAGAGGGAAAAAAATTGAATTTTCGCAAAAATTATTCGTTTTTGTTGCGTTTCTCGATAATATCTCAATAAAATGAGGAAATAAGGAAAAAAAAGAGGAAAAAATTTGAAATTCGCTAAAATTATTCGTTTTTGTTGCTTTTTTCGGTCATACATCGATAAAATGAGGAAAATTATGGATAAAAAGAGGGAAAAAATGAAATTTCGCTAAAATTATTTGTTTTTCTTCCTTTTTTTTCGTATCTCGATAAAATGAGGGTAATTAAGGAAAAGAGGGAAAAAAATTTAAATTACGCAAAAAATTATTCCTTTTTGTTGCTTTTCTCGATAATATCTCGATAAAATGAGGAAAATTATGGATAAAAAGAGGGAAAAAATTGAAATTTCGCTAAAATTATTTGTTTTTCTTCCTTTTTTTTCGTATCTTGATAAAATGAGGAAAATTAAGGAAAAAAAGTGGAAAACATTTGAAATTTCGCTTAAATTGTTCCTTTTTGTTGCTTTTCTTTAAAATATCTCGATAAAATGAGGAAAATTATGGATAAAAAGAGGAAATAAATTGAATTTTCGCAAAAATTATTCGTTTTTGTTGCTTTTTTCGGTCATATCTCGATAAAATGCAGAAAATTATGGATAAAAAGAGTAAAAAAATTGAATTTTCGCTAAAATTATTCGTTTTTATTGCTTTTTCCGATAATATCTTGTTAAAATGAGGAAAATTAAGGAAGAAAAAGAGGAAAAAAATTGAAATTTCGCTAAAATTATTCGTTTTTTATGCTTTTTTTCGATAACATCTTGATAAAATTAGGAAAATTATTTAAAATTATTGGAAAGAATTTGAATTATCGCTTAAATTATTCGCTTTTGTTGCTTGTTTTGATAATATCTCGATCAAATGCGGAAAATTATGGATAAAAGAGGAATAAAATTGAAATTTCACTAAAATTATTCGTTTTTATTGCTTTTTCCGATAATATCTTGTTAAAATGAGGAAAATTAAGGAAGAAAAAGAGAAAAAAATTGAAGTTTTGCTTAAACTATTCGCTTATGTTGCGTTTTTCGATAATATTTCGAAAAAATGAGGAAAATTAAGGAAAAAAAAGAAGCAAAATATTGAAATTTCCCTAAAATTATTCGTTTTTTTGCTTTTTTCGATAATCTCTCAAAAATGAGGAAAATTAAGGAAAATAAGGAGGATAAAAATTCATATTTCACTAAAATTATTCGTTTTTGTTGCTTTTTCGATAAAATTCCGTAAATTAAGGAAGAAATACAGGAATTTAATTGAAATTTCGCAAAAATTATGCGTTTTGTTGGTTTTTTTCGATCATGTTTAGATAAAATGATAAAGATTAAGGTATACTAGAGGGAAACAATAAAGATTTCGCTAAAATTATCTTTTTTCGTTGCTTTTTTCGATCAATTATCAATAAAATGATAAAAATCATGGCAAAAAAGAGGAAAAAAATTGAGCTATCGCTACAATTATCCGTATTCGTTCCATTTTTCGATCATATCTGGGCAATATAATGAAAATTAAGGATGAATAGAGGGAAAAAATTGAAATTTGGCTAAAACTATCCGTTTTCGATACTTTATTCGATTATTTATCGATAAAATGAGGGAAATTAAGGAAAAAAAAGGAAAAAAAATTGAATTTTCGTAAATATTATGCGTTTTCATTGCTTTTTTCGATCAATTATCGATAAAATGACGAAAATTATGGCAAAAAAGAGGAAAAAATTGAACAATTATTAAAATGATCCGTTTTCATTACTTTTTTCGATCAAATTTTGGCAATATAATGAAAATTAAGGCTGAATAGAGGGAAAAAGATAGAAATTTCGTAAAATGTATCCGTTTTCGTTGCTGTTTTATATCAAAACTCGATAAAGTGACGCAAATTAAGGTAAAATAGAGGAAAAAAATTGAAATTTTACTAAAATTAGCCTTTTTTGTGGTTTATCTTGATCAATTATCGATACACTGACGAAAAATAAGGCAAAATCGAGGAAACTATTGAACATTTCGGCGAAATTATCGGTTTTCGTTGCTTTTTTTGATCATATCTCGATAAAATGACGAAATTGAAGGAAAAATAGACGAAAAAAATTGAAATTTTGCTAAAATTATCCGTTTTCGTTGCTTTTTCTTAAATATTTCAATAAAATGATGAAAATTAAAAGAAAATAGAGGAAGAAAATTGAAATTTCGCAAAATTTATCAGTTTTCGTTGCTTTTTTCTATCAGTTATCGATAAAATAACGAATACTTAGGCAATTAGAGGAAAAATATTGATATATCGGTGAAATTATCCGTTTTTGTTTCTTTTATCGATCATAACTCGATTAAATGACCAAAATTAAGGAAAAGGATAAGGGAAAAAAATTGAAATTTCGCAAAAAATTATTCCTTTTTGTTGCTCTTCTCGATAGTATCTCGATAAAATGAGGAAAATTATGGGTAAAAAGAGGGAAAAAATTGAAATTTCACTAAAATTATTCGTTTTTGTAGTTTTTTCGCTAATATCTCGTTAAATCGAGAAAAATAAAGGGGAAAAAAGTGTAAAAAAATTGAAATTTTTGCTAACATTATTCGTTTTTGTTGGTTTTTTTCGATAATATCTCGATAAATGAGGAAAATTAAGGAAAACAAGGAGAAAAAAAATTGAATTTTCGCAAAAATTATTCGTTTTTCTTGATATTTTCGATTATTTCTCAATAATATGAGGAAAATTAAGGAAAAAAAAGAGGAAATAAATTGTTATTTCGCTAAAGTTATTCGTGTTTGTTGCTTTTTTCGACAATATCTCAAAAAAATGAGGAAAATTAGCGAAAATATAGAGGATAAAAATTGAAATTTCGCTAAAATTATTCGATTTTGTTTCCTTTTTCGATAATATTTCGATAAAATGAGGAAAATAAAGGAAAAATAAAAAGGAAAAAATTTATATTTCGCTAAAATTATTCGTTTTTGTTGCTTTTTTCGGTCATATATCGATAAAATGAGACTAATTAAGGAAAAAAAAGAGGAATAAAACTGAAATTTTGCAAAAAATTATCTGTTTTTGTTTTTTTTTCGATAATATCTCCATTGAATGAGGAAAATTAAGGAAAAAAAGTGGAAAACATTTAGAATTTCGCTAAAATTGTTAATATTTGTTGCTCTTCTCGATAATATCTCGATAAAATGAGCATAATTAAGGAAATAAATAGGAAAAAAAATTGAATTTTCGTAAAAATTATTCGTTTTTGTTGCCTTTTTCGATAATATCTCGATAAAATGAGGGTAATTAAGGGAAAAAAAGAGGAAAAAATTGAAATTCGCTAAAATTATTCGTTTTTGTTGCTTTTTTCGGTCATATATCGAATAACTGAGGATAATTAAGGAAAAGAAAGAGGGAAAAAAATTGAAATTACGCAAAAAATGATTCCTTTTTGTTGCTTTTTTCGGTCATATATCGATTAAATGAGGATAATTAAGGAAAAGAAAGAGGGAAACAAATTGAAATTACGCAAAAAATTATTCCTTTTTGTTGCTTTTCTCGATAAAATCTCGAAAAATGAGGAAAATTATTGATAAAAAGAGGGAAAAAATTGAAATTTCGCTAAAATTATTTGTTTTTCTTCCTATTTTTCGTATCTTGATAAAATGAGGAAAATTAAGGAAAAAAAGTGGAAAACATTTGAAATTTCGCTTAAATTGTTCCTTTTTGTTGCTTTTCTCGATAATATCTCGATAAAATGAGGATAATTAATGAAAAAAAGAGGGAAAAAAATTGAAATTTCGCTAAAATTATTCGTTGTTGTTGATTTTTTCGGTCATATATCGATAAAATGAGGAAAATTAAGGAAAAAAAAGGAATAAAATTGAAATTTTCCAAAATTTTCAGTTTTTTTTTTTTTTCGAAGATATCTCGATAAAATGAGGAAAATTAGAAAAAATATAGAGGATAAAAATTGAAATTTCGCTAAAATTATTCGATTTTGTTTCCTTTTCCGATAATGTTTCGATAAAATGAGGAAAATTAAGGAAAAATAAAGAGGAAAAAATTGAAATTTCGCTAAAATTATTTGTTTTTGTTGCTTTTTTCGGTCATATATCGATAAAATGAGGATAATTAAGGAATAAAAAGAAAAATAAAACTGAAATTTCGGAAAATTATCTGTTTTTGTTTTTTTTCGATAATATCTCCATTGAAGGAGGAAAATTAAGGAAAAAAAGTGGAAAACATTTAAAATTTCGCTTAAATTGTTCCTATTTGTTGCTTTTCTCGATAATATCTCGATAAAATGAGGATAATTAAGGAAGAAAAAGGAAAAAAAATTAATTTTCGCAAAAATTATTAGTTTTTGTTGCCTTTTTCGATAATATCTCGATAAAATGAGGGTAATTAAGGGAAAAAAAAGGAAAAAATTTGAAATTCGCTAAATATATTCGTTTTTGTTGCTTTTTTCGGTCATACATCGATAAAATGAGGAAAATTATGGATAAAAAGAGGGAAAAAAATTTAAATTACGCAAAAAATTATTCCTTTTTGTTGCTTTTCTCGATAATATCTCGATAAAATGAGGAAAATTATTTAAAAATTAATGGAAAAAATTTGAATTATCGCTTAAATTATTCGCTTTTGTTGCTTGTTTTGATAATATCTCGATCAAATGCGGAAAATTATGGATAAAAGAGGAAAAAAATTGAAATTACACTAAAATTATTCGTTTTTATTGCTTTTTCCAATAATATCTTGTTAAAATGAGGAAAATTAAGGAAGAAAAAGAGGAAAAAAAATGAAATTTGGTTAAACTATTCGCTTATGTTGCGTTTTTCGATAATATTTCGAAAAAATGAGGAAAATTAAAGAAAAAAAAGAAGCAAAATATTGAAATTTCCCTAAAAATATTCGTTTTTTTGCTTTTTTCGATAATCTCTCAAAAATGAGGAAAATTAAGGAAAATAAGGAGGATAAAAATTCATATTTCGCTAAAATTATTCGTTTTTGTTGCTTTTTCGATCATGTTTAGATAAAATGATAAAGATTAAGGTAAACTAGAGGGAAACAATAATGATTTCGCTAAAAAAAATCTTTTTTCGTTGCTTTTTTCGATCAATTATCAATAAAATGATAAAAATCATGGCTAAAAAGAGGAAAAAAATTGAGCTATCGCTACAATTATCCGTATTCGTTCCATTTTTCGATCATATCTGGGCAATATAATGAAAATTAAGGATGAATAGAGGGAAAAAATTGAAATTTGGCTAAAACTATCCGTTTTCGATACTTTATTCGATTATTTATCGATAAAATGAGGGAAATTAAGGAAAAAAAAAGTAAAAAAATTGAATTTTCGTAAAAATTATCCGTTTTCGTTGCTTTTTTCGATCAATTATCGATAAAATGACGAAAATTATGGCAAAAAAGAGGAAAAAATTGAACAATTATTAAAATGATCCGTTTTCATTACTTTTTTCGATCAAATTTTGGCAATATAATGAAAATTAAGGCTGAATAGAGGGAAAAAGATAGAAATTTCGTAAAATGTATCCGTTTTCGTTGCTGTTTTATATCAAAACTCGAAAAAAGTGACGCAAATTAAGGTAAAATAGAGGAAAAAAATTGAAATTTTACTAAAATTAGCCTTTTTTGTGGTTTATCTTGAACAATTATCGATACACTGACGAAAAATAAGGCAAAATCGAGGAAACTATTGAACATTTCGGTGAAATTATCGGTTTTCGTTGCTTTTTTTGATCATATCTCGATAAAATGACGAAAATGAAGGAAAAATAGACGAAAAAAATTGAAATTTTGCTAAAATTATCCGTTTTCGTTGCTTTTTCTTAAATATTTCAATAAAATGATGAAAATTAAAAGAAAATAGAGGAAGAAAATTGAAATTTCGCAAAATTTATCAGTTTTCGTTGCTTTTTTCTATCAGTTATCGATACAATAACGAATACTTAGGCAATTAGAGGAAAAATATTGATATATCGGTGAAATTATCCGTTTTTGTTTCTTTTATCGATCATAACTCGATTAAATGACCAAAATTAAAGTGTAATATAAGAAAATAAATGAAATTTCGCTAAAATTATTCGTTTCTGTTGCTTTTTTCGATAATATCTCGATAAAATGAGGAAAATTAAGGATAAAAAAGAGGAAAAAATTGAAATCTCGCAAAAATTATTCGTTTTTGTTGCTTTTTTCGGTCATATATCGATAAAATGAGGAAAATTAAGGAAAAGGATAAGGGAAAAAAATTGAAATTTCGCAAAAAATTATTCCTTTTTGTTGCTCTTCTCGATAGTATCTCGATAAAATGAGGAAAATTATGGGTAAAAAGAGGGAAAAAATTGAAATTTCGCTAAATTATTCGTTTTTGTAGTTTTTTCGCTAATATCTCGTTAAATCGAGAAAAATAAAGGGGAAAAAAGAGTAAAAAAATTGAAATTTTTGCTAAAATTATTCGTTTTTGTTGCTTTTTTCGATAATATCTCGATAAAATGAGGATAATTAAGGAAAAAAAGAGGAAAAAAATTGAATTTTCGCAAAAATTATTAGTTTTTGTTGATTTTTTCGATAATTTCTAGATGAAATGAGGAAAATTAAGGAAAAGAAAGAGGATAAAAATTGAAATTTCGCTAAAATTATCCGTTTTTGTTGCCGTTTTTTATTATTTATTGAGAAAATGGCGAAAATTACTGGATAAATAGAGAAAAAAAATTAAATTTCGGTGATATTATCCGTTTTCGTTGATTTTTTGGATCATAACTTGAAGAAATGACGATAATTAAGGCAAAATAGAGGAAAAAATTAAAATGTTGCTTAAATTATCCGTTATAGCTGCTTTTTTCGATAATTTCTCGATAAAATGACGTAAATTAAGGAAAAAATACAGGAAAGAAATTGAAATTTTGCAACAACTATGCGTTTTTATTGGTTTTTTCGATCATGTTTTGATAAAATGACGAATATTAAGGTAAACTAGAGGGAAACAATAATGATTTTGCTAAAATTATCTGTTTTCGTAGCTTTTTTCGATCAATTATCAATAAAATGACACAAAGTATGACAAAAAAGAGGAACAATATTGAGCTATTGCTAAAATTATCCGTTTTCGTTCCATTTTCGATCATATCTGGGCAATATAATGAAAATTAAGGATGAATAGAGGGAAAAATTTAAAATTTGGCTAAAACTATCTGTTTTCGATACTTTCTTCGATTATTTATCGATAAAATGAGGAAAATTAAGGAAAAAAAAGAGGAAAAATATTGAATTTTCGTAAAAATAATCCGTTTTCGTTGCTTTTTTGATCAATTATCGATAAAATGTGGAAAATAAAACAAAAAAGAGGAAAAAAAATTGAACTTTTTCTAAAATGATCCGTTATCATTACTTTTTTCGATCAAATCTTGGCAATGTAATGAAAAATTAAGGCTGAATAAAGGGAAAAAGATAGAAATTTCGTAAAATGTATCCGCTTTCGTTGCTGTTTTCTATCAAAACTCGATAAAATGACGCAAATTAAGGTAAAATAGAGGAAAAAAATTGAAATTTTACTAAAATTAGCCTTTTTTGTGGTTTATCTTGATCAATTATCGATACAATTACGAAAAATAAGGCAAAATCGAGGAAACTATTTAAAATTTCGGTAAAATTATCGGTTTTCGTTGCTTTTTTTGATCTTATCTCGATAAAATGACGAAAATGAAGGAAAAATAGACGAAAAAAATTAAAATTTTGCTAAAATTATCCGTTTTCGTTGCTTTTCTTAAATATTTCAATAAAATGACGAAAATTAAAAGAAAATAGAGGAAGAAAATTGAAATTTCGCAAAATTTATAAGTTTTCGTTGCTTTTTTCTATCAGTTATCGATAAAATAACGAATACTAAGGCAAATAGTGGAAAAATATGTATATATCGGTGAAATTATCCGTTTTTGTTTCTTTTATCGATCATAACTCGATTAAATGACCAAAATTAAAGCATAATATAAGAAAATAGATAAAATTTCGCTAAAATTATCCGATTTCGTTGCTTTTTTCGATCAATTATCGATAAAATGTGGAAAATTATGGCAAAAAAGAGGAAAAAAATTGAACTTTTTCTAAAATCATCCGTTATCATTACTTTTTTCGATCAAATCTTGGCAATGTAATGAAAATTAAGGCAGAATATAGGAGAAAAATAGGAATTTCGCAAAACATATCCGTTTTCGTTGATTTTTTCGATCAGTTATCGATAAAATAACGAATATTAAGTCAAAACAGAGGAAATATATTGAAATTTCGCTAAAATTATCCGTTTTCATTGTTTTTTTTCTATCATATCTCGATAAAATGACGAAAATGAAGGAATAATAGAGGAAGAAATTGAAATATCGCAAAAAGTATCCGTTTTCGTTGCTTTCTCGATCATATCTTGGAAAATGACGAAAATTAATGCAAAATATAGAAAAAAAATTAAAATTTCGATAAAATTATCTGTTTTCGTTGCTCTTTTCGATACAATCTCGATAAAATGACGAAAATTAACGAAAAAAAGGGGAAAAAATTGAAATTTCGCAAAAATTATCCGTTTTCGTTGCTTTTTTCGATCAGTTATCCATTAAATAACGAATATTAAGGCAAATAGAGGAAAAACATTGATACTTTGGTGAAATTATCCGTTTTTGTTTCTTTTATCGATCATAACTCGATAGAATGACGAAAATTTAGGTATAATAGAGAAAAATAAATGAAATTTTGCTAAAATTATCCGTTTTCATTACTTTTTTCGATCACATTTTGGCAATATTATGAAAATTAAGGATGATAGAGGAAAAAGATAGAAATTTCGTAATATTTATCCGTTTTCGTTGCTGTTTTCTATCAAAACTCGATAAAATGACGCAAATTAAGGTGAAATAGAGAAAAAAAATGAAATATCGCAAAAAGTATCCGTTTTCGTTGCTTTTTCTAACATATCTTGGAAAAATAAAAAAAATTAATGTGTCGCAAAGACATTGGAAAGAAACACTAGAATCGGGTTAGCAGAGCGGTTTATTTACTTAGAGTAACTAATAGGAACGAGGAAGACCATCATGGCCGACCGATTGAGGATCGGTCGGTAGCTGAGGCACGTCTTGTCACAAAGGCGACGGTGGGCAGAAGGCCCCGATCCTCAGTTGTGCCTTCCTTATATCTCTTTCGGAAGGTACAGAGGGCACCACCAAACAGGAGGGTGAGTTGATTGCCCTCTGTCCTTCCGACATCACCCCGTTGGCAATTAAGCCCCCGGGGGTGGAAATTCCTCCTAGTACCTCAGCAATATATGGTTTACAGAGTACAAATAAATGGTACTTGACAAAACCCAGGTACAACAAAAAATAATCCTCAACATCACCCCGTTGGAAGTTTGAATCTTGGAGCACAAAAATAATAGATAATTCACAAAGATATTAGACCAGATTGGGAGGAAAGATATCATTTGCATTTAAGTGAGGGATTAACAGGAAGGAAATGTAATTTCTCAACAAAAAATATTAACGAATAACCATTATGAGCACATGTCCGACAAGAAAATTGAATCAAATTGCACATTCCAAGGGATGAAAGCTCTTCAAACGTGAAAGTGATTTGAAATCAAGCAATAAAAGGAAAAATTTAGATCCACGCAATGAGCACAAAAAATTGCGCGAAAATACGTATTTCAAATAAATCTCCACCCCGTTGGCAGTTAAAATCACAGGGGAGAAAAGAATTTCAGAACCGATCAAGATACACCATTATCAAAAGAATATACAGCTATAAAAATTACCACTGCAAAAGTTAACCGTCAAATTCTGAAGGAACACCCCCAAAAAAAAAAAAAAAAAAAAAAAAAAAACAAATACACACACTTATCATTAAAAAGCATCAGTAACAAAAAAAAATTGACAAATACGATTAGTTTAAATCTTAAACTTTCTGTCCAAGTCCACATACTGCTCAAATGAAATTTCTTAATAAACACATCACTTTCACCTATCACTGCTCTTCCGGGTCCTCTATCCCACCGAGTACAACCTTTCAAGTACATTCCTTTCACTACTTCTACACTTTGCACAAAACGATTGTTTAAACGTCCCACTTTTATGCCAGATGTTCCTCACATCATCGCCTGTGAATGTTCGATAATCGGTTCTTGCGCACATCTTACCGGCATATTGTCCTTTCGGCCCTCGGATAGTCGATCCGCCGCTAATCATCCTTCTGCTGGTGGGATGCCCTGGTCCAGCTGCTACACAATTCCTGACCATCGAGTTGGACTGTATGTATCCTCTCCTACCAACCCGCCTCCGGTCATCTCCCGCCGAACCCGCTGAGGGTCGTCCGCTTTCTTCTTTTCTCCTATTCCCCAATTTCCTCTCCCTAGGCTTGGATATCTGCGTTCTTGGTGAGCTGGGGGTCTCCGGCGTCGCAGGCCTCGCCACCGACCACAGCGGCTTGCTTCCGGCAATATCCTTCTTCCCGACTCCATTCTCCACCGTAGTGGACCTTTTGAGGGCAATATCCTCAACGGTGTAATGTTTTGTCCCCTCTTTGGAATTTTTATTCTCCTTTTCCGGTCCCTCGTTGTCCTGACTTGTAGAAGGCTGCACCCACGGTTTGGCGAGCGTTGTTGCCGTATCTCTCAGAGGCGGCCGCCGGAATGAAGATGCAGTGTTCGTGAAGGCACGGCTGCTCTCGTTTCTGCTCTTTGGGGAATGATGCACGTTGTTGGTGGAACAACTGAATTGCTTTCTTTTTCCGCATATTTCAGAGAGAAATGAAGGGCAATCTCTCTGAAAATGTTCTACACTCCCACAATTAAAACAACCCTTAGCCCGAATGGGGCAGGCGTGCACACAATCCCTTGGACGATCAAAATGATATCTATTCGAGTTTTTCATCGTGGACTTGGGAAGTTTCCGCGATGGAGACCGATTAAGGAACTTTTGATCTCTGTAATTTCTTAGATGTGTCTCCTCTATTAGCGCAAATTCCTCCGCTTCCAGAATATCTTGTGGGTTGCGTACCGAAACAAAGCGACCGATCTCTTCCCTTAACCCTACAATGAATTGACTTAAAAGGCGATATTCCATCAAATATTCCATTGAATCTGGTAAAGAATCGCGATATGCCTCTTTCAGTTGAAGAACAATTTTACGTAGTCTAGTAGAATACTCAAGCACAGTTTCCTGAGGACTCTGAAAGCAATTGGCAAACCTATGCTCAAGGGAGACTAAAGAGAGTTTGGGAGCGAACCTTAGCTTGAGAAATCTTGAAAATGTTATAAACGATTTCAAAATGTGAGGATTATAGCGCACATAGTCGAAAGCGCAGCCCCTTAAACGCAGTCGCGCGATGCAAAGTAACTGCTGGTCAGACAAAGAACCCAAACGACCTGTTAACTGAACACAATCCAGGAAATTTTCAACAGAAATGCAATTTTTGCCATTGAAACAAGGAATTAAAAGGCTTAAACTTCCTACGTCGTTCGAAAGAGCAGGAGCTTTGCTATTTGGCTGCGAGGATTCAACGGGTGTGCTAACGTACGACTTATCACCGGCGGAAAAATTCGGTGAGTCTACAAAAACTGGTGAATTGGCGAAAGGATTCGTAGAACAGAGAGAAGCCATAACTGCTCGATTCGCGAAATAAACTAGACTTTAAACGGAAATCACGCAAAATAGGAAAAGCTTGAAAAATATGGGAGCAACCGATTTTCACCTGACACCAAAATGTCGCAAAGACATTGGAAAGAAACACTAGAATCGGGTTAGCAGAGCGGTTTATTTACTTAGAGTAACTAATAGGAACGAGGAAGACCATCATGGCCGACCGATTGAGGATCGGTCGGTAGCTGAGGCACGTCTTGTCACAAAGGCGACGGTGGGCAGAAGGCCCCGATCCTCAGTTGTGCCTTCCTTATATCTCTTTCGGAAGGTACAGAGGGCACCACCAAACAGGAGGGTGAGTTGATTGCCCTCTGTCCTTCCGACATCACCCCGTTGGCAATTAAGCCCCCGGGGGTGGAAATTCCTCCTAGTACCTCAGCAATATATGGTTTACAGAGTACAAATAAATGGTACTTGACAAAACCCAGGTACAACAAAAAATAATCCTCAACAAATGCACAATAGAGGAAAATATTGAAATTTCTTGAAAATTATCAGTTTTCGTTTCTTTTTTCGATCATGTCTCGATTTAATAACTAAAATTAAGGCAAAAGAGAGGAAACAAATTGAAATTTCGGTGAAATTATCCGATTTTGTTGCATTTTACGATCATATATTCTTAAAATGACGAAAATTTAAGCAAAATAGAATAAAAAAATTGAAATTTCGCTATAATTATCCGTTTTCGTTGCTTTTTACGATCCATTATCGATTAAATGAAGAAAATTAAGGCAATATAGAAGAAAAAAATTGAAATTTCGGTGAAATTATCCGTTATCGTTGCTTTTTCTAGTCATATCACGATAAAATAACGAAAATTAACGCAAAATAGAGGAAAAGAAATGAAATTTCGCAAGGATTATCCGTTTTCATTGATTTTTGCGATCAATTCTCGATAAAATAACGATAATTCAAACAAAATAGAGGAAAAAGATTGAAATTTCACAAAAATTATCTTTTATTGTTGGTTTTTTCGATTATTTCTATATAAAATGACCAAAAATAAGGTAAAGTAGAGGAAAAAAATAGAGTATTCGCTAAAATTCGCAAAAGAGAGGAATAAAATTGATATCTTAGTGAAATTATCCGTTTTATTTGCATTTCATGATCATATCCTTGATAAATGACGAAATTTAAGGAAAAAGAAGGAAGGAAAATACACATTTTGGTAGAATTATCCATTTTTGCTGTTTCTTTCGATCATATCTCGATAAAATGACGAAAATTATGCCAAAATAGAGGAAGAAAATTGAAATTTCGCAAAACGTATCCGTTTTTGTTGGTTTTTTCGATCATGTCTAGATAAAATGATGAAAATTACGGTAAAGAAGAGGAAAAAATAGACATTTCGCTAAAATTATCCGTTTTCGTCGCTTTTTTCGAAGAATTATCGATAAAATGACGAAAATGAAGGCAATGGAGAAGAAAAAAAAAAGAAATTTCGGTGAAATTATCCGTTTTCCTTTCATTTTTCGATCATAACTTGATAATTAAAACGAATGTTAATGCTAAACAGATGAAAAATATTGAAATTTCACAATAATTACCGTTTTATTTGCTTTTTTCGATCATATCTCGATAAAATGATGAAAATTAAGGCAAAATAGACTATTAAAATTAAATGTCGGTGAAATTATCCGTTTTCTTTGCATTTCATGATCATATCATTGATAAATGACGAAAATTAAGCCAAAATAAGGAAAGAAAATATAAATTTTGCTAAAATTATCCGTTTTTGATGCTTTTTTTGATTATAACTCGATAAAAACACGAAAATTAAGGGAAAATAGAGGAAAAAAATGGAAATTTGGCTAAAACTATCCGTTTTCGTTGCTTTCTTCGACCAAATCTCAATAAAATGGCGAAAATTAAGAAATATATAGAGGAAAAAAATTGAAATTTCCTTTAATTTATCCGTTTTCGTTGCTATTTCGATCATATCCTGGCAATATAAGAGATATAAAGGCTTAATAGAGTGAAATAGATAGAAATTTCTTAAAAAAGTAACCACTTTCGTTGTTGTTAACGATCAAATATCGATAAAATAACAAATATTAAGGCCAAATAGAGGAAAAATATTGAGATTTCGCTAAAACTATCCGTTTTCATTGGTTTTTTCTATCATATCTCGATAGAATGACGATAATTAAGGTACAAAAGAGGAAAATAAATGAAATTTTGCTATATATATCCTATTTCGTTGCTTTTTCGATCATATCTTGGCAATATTATGAAAATTAAGGCTGAATAGAGGATAAAAAAATAGAAATTTCGTAAAAATTATCCGTTCACGTTGCTTTTTTCGATCATATCTCGATAAAATGACGAAAATTAAGGCCATATAGAGGAAAAAAATTGAATTTTCTGAGAAATTATCCGTTTTCGTTTCTTTTTTCGATCATAACTTGGCAAAATGACGAAAATTAATGCAAAATATAGCAAAAACATTTAAATTTCACTAACATTATCTGTTTTCGTTGCTTTTTTCGATCATATCTCGATGAAATGACGAAAATGAAGGAAAAATAGAAGTTAAAAAAATGAAATTTCGCAAACATTTTCCGTTTTCGTTGCTTTGTTCGATCATATCTCGATAAAATGACGAAAATTATGGCAAAATAGAGGAAAAAAATTGAAATTTTGCCATAATTATCCGTTTTCGTCGCTTTTTTCAAAGAATTATCGATAAAATGACGAAAATTAAGGCAATAGGGAAGAAAAAAATTAAAATTTTGGTGAAATTATCCCTTTTCGTTTCTTTTTTCGATCATAACTTGATAATTAAAACCAATTTTTATGCGAAATAGAGGAAAAATATTGAAATTTCGCAATAATTACCGCTTTATTTGCTTTTTTCGATCTTATCTCGATAAAATGATGTAATAAGGCAAAATAGAGGATTAAAATTAAATTTCGGTGAAATTATCCATTTTCTTAGAATATCATGATCATATCATTGATAAATGACAAAAATTAAGGCAAAATAAGGAAAGAAAATATTAATTTTGCTAATATTATCCGTTTTTGTTGCTTTTTTCGATCAAGTCGATAAAAAGACGAGAAATTAAGGAAAAATAGAGGAAAAAATTGAAATTTCGCAAAAAATATCCGTTTTCGTTGCTTTTTCTTAGATATCTCGATATAATGACGAAAATTAAGGTAAAATAGAGGAATAAAATTGAAATTTCGCAAAAAATATCCGTTTTCGTTGCTTTTTTCGATCAGTTATCGATAAAATAACAAATATTAAGGCAAATAGAGGAAAAATATTGATATTCTGTTTCATTTATCGATCATATCTTGGCAAAATGTCGAATATTATTGCAAAATATAGGAAAAAAATTGAAATATCGGTGAAATTATTCGTTTTTGATGCTTATCTCGATCAATTGTCGATAAAATGACGAAAATTATGGAAAATCAAGGAAAAAATTTGAAATCACGGTGAAATTATCCGTTTTCGTTGCTTTTTTTTGATCATATCTCGATAAAATGACGAACATTAAGGAAATATAGAGGAAAAAAATGAAATTTCTTTGAAATTATCCGTTTTTGTTGCTTATCTCGATCAATTATCGATAAAATGACGAAAATGAAGGAAAAATAGAGGAAAAAATTTAAATATCGCCTAAATTATCCGTTTTCGTTTTTTTCGATTATATCTTTGCATAATGACGAACATTAAGGCAGAATAGAGGAAAAAATAGGGATTTCGTGAAAATTATCCGTTTTCGATCCTTTTTTCTATCATATCGCGATAAAATGACGAAAATTAAGGTACAATAGAGGTTAAAAAATTGAAATTTCGCATAAAATATCCGTTTTCGTTGCTTCTTTCGATCAGTTATCGATTAAAATGACGAAAATTAAGGCAAAATCGAGGAAAATTATTGAAATTTCGGTGAAATTATCCGTTTTCATTGCTTTTTTTGACCATATCTCGATAAAATTACGAAAACTAAGGCAAAATATAGAACAAAAATTTAAATTTTGCAAACATTATACGTTTTCTATTGATTTTTCGATCTTATCTTGGCAAAATGAAGAAAATTAAGGCAAAATATAGGAAAAAAATGTAAATATCACTAATATTATCCGTTTTAGTTGTCTTCTTCGATCTAATCTCTTAAAATGACAAAAATTAAGGCAAAATAGAGAGAAAATATTGAAATTTCGCTATAATCATCCGTTTTCGTTGCTTTTTTCGATTCTATCACGATAAAAAGACAAAAATTAAGGCAAAAAAAAGGAAACAAATAGAAATTTCGGAGAAATTATCAGTTTTCGTTTCTTTTTTCGATCT
This sequence comes from Sympetrum striolatum, assembly GCA_947579665.1. Classification (NCBI taxonomy): domain Eukaryota; kingdom Metazoa; phylum Arthropoda; class Insecta; order Odonata; family Libellulidae; genus Sympetrum; species Sympetrum striolatum. The sequence goes on from OX388351.1 coordinate 77,500,026, forward strand.
TATCTTTTCAAAATGACAAAAATTAAAGCAGAAAAGAGATAAAAAAATTGAAATTTTGCTAAAATTATCCGTTTTCGTTACTTTTTTCGATCATATCTTGGCAAAATGACAAAATTTTAGGCAAAAAAGTGGATGAAAATAGAATATTGGCAAAAAATATTAGTTTTCGTTGCTTTGTTCGATTATATCATGGTAAAAAGACGAAAATTAAGCCAGAATATAGGATAACAATAGAAGTTTTGCTAAATTTTTCCGTTGATGCCGCTATTTTTGATCATATCTTGGCAAAATGACGAGATTTAAGGCAGAATATATGAAAAAATAGACATTTCGGTGAAATTATCTGTTCTCGTTGCATTTTTCGATCATACCTGGTTAAAATGACAAAATTAAGGGCAAAATTGAGGAAAAAAAACTGAAATTTCGCTGAAAATATCCGTTTTCGTAGCTTTTTTCGATTGCATCTCAATAAAAAGACGAAAATTAAGGCAAAATGGAGGAAAAAAGTTAAAATATCGCAAATATTATCAGTTTTCGTTGCTTTTTTCGTTCTTAATTCGATAAAATGAGAAAAATCTAGGCAATATAATAATAAAAAAATTGAAATTTCGGTGAGATTATTCGTTTTTGTTGCTTTTTTTGATCAAAACTCGATAAAATTTCGAAAATGAAGGAAAAGTAGGGGAATAAATTGAAATTTCGGTGAAATTATCCGTTTTCAGTTCTTTTTCCGATCATAACTTGATAATTAAAACGAATATTATGGCGAAATAGAGGAAAAATATTGAAAATTCGCTCAAATTAACTGTTTTATTTACCTTTTTTCGATCATATCTCGATAAAATGACGAAATTTCATGCATTATAAATAAATATTGGAATAAAATTAAAATTCGGTGAAATTATCCGTTTTCTTTGCATTTCATGATCATATCATTGATAAATGACGAAAATAAAGGCAAAATAAGGAAAGAAAATATAAATTTTGCTAAAATTATCCGTTTTTGTAGCTTTTTTCTATCATAACTCGATAAAATGACGAAAATTAAGGAAAAATAGAGGAAAATATGAAATTCTGCTAAAACTATCCGTTTTCGTTGCTTTCTTCGATCAACTCTTAATAACATGACGAAATTAAGGAAAAATAGAGGATAAAGAATTGAACTTTTGCTAAAATTATCCGTTTTCGTTGCTTTTTCTTAAATATTTCAATAAAATGATGAAAATTAAAAGAAAATAGAGGATGAAAATTGAAATTTCGCAAAATTTATCAGTTTTCGTTGCTTTTTTCTATCAGTTATCGATACAATAACGAATACTTAGGCAATTAGAGGAAAAATATTGATATATCGGTGAAATTATCCGTTTTTGTTTCTTTTATCGATCATAACTCGATTAAATGACCAAAATTAAAGTGTAATATAAGAAAATAAATGAAATTTCGCTAAAATTATTCGTTTCTGTTGCTTTTTTCGATAATATCTCGATAAAATGAGGGAAATTAAGGATAAAAAAGAGGAAAAAATTGAAATCTCGCAAAAATTATTCGTTTTTGTTGCTTTTTTCGGTCATATATCGATAAAATGAGGAAAATTAAGGAAAAGGATAAGGGAAAAAAATTGAAATTTCGCAAAAAATTATTCCTTTTTGTTGCTCTTCTCGATAGTATCTCGATAAAATGAGGAAAATTATGGGTAAAAAGAGGGAAAAAATTGAAATTTCGCTAAATTATTCGTTTTTGTAGTTTTTTCGCTAATATCTCGTTAAATCGAGAAAAATAAAGGGGAAAAAAGTGTAAAAAAATTGAAATTTTTGCTAAAATTATTCGTTTTTGTTGCTTTTTTCGATAATATCTCGATAAAATGAGGATAATTAAGGAAAAAAAGAGGAAAAAAATTGAATTTTCGCAAAAATTATTAGTTTTTGTTGATTTTTTCGATAATTTCTAGATGAAATGAGGAAAATTAAGGAAAAGAAAGAGGATAAAAATTGAAATTTCGCTAAAATTATCCGTTTTTGTTGCCGTTTTTTTATTATTTATTGAGAAAATGGCGAAAATTACTGGATAAATAGAGGACAAAAAATTAAATTTCGATAAAATTATCTTTTTTTGCTCTTTTTTTCGATCATATCTCGATAACTAACGAATATTAAGGCAAAATAGAGAAAAAAAATTAAATTTCGGTGATATTATCCGTTTTCGTTGATTTTTTGGATCATAACTCGAAGAAATGACGATAATTAAGGCAAAATAGAGGAAAAAATTAAAATGTTGCTTAAATTATCCGTTATAGCTGCTTTTTTCGATAATTTCTCGATAAAATGACGTAAATTAAGGAAAAAATACAGGAAAGAAATTGAAATTTTGCAACAACTATGCGTTTTTATTGGTTTTTTCGATCATGTTTTGATAAAATGACGAATATTAAGGTAAACTAGAGGGAAACAATAATGATTTTGCTAAAATTATCTGTTTTCGTAGCTTTTTTCGATCAATTATCAATAAAATGACACAAAGTATGACAAAAAAGAGGAACAATATTGAGCTATTGCTAAAATTATCCGTTTTCGTTCCATTTTCGATCATATCTGGGCAATATAATGAAAATTAAGGATGAATAGAGGGAAAAATTTAAAATTTGGCTAAAACTATCTGTTTTCGATACTTTCTTCGATTATTTATCGATAAAATGAGGAAAATTAAGGAAAAAAAAGAGGAAAAATATTGAATTTTCGTAAAAATAATCCGTTTTCGTTGCTTTTTTGATCAATTATCGATAAAATGTGGAAAATAAAACAAAAAAGAGGAAAAAAAATTGAACTTTTTCTAAAATGATCCGTTATCATTACTTTTTTCGATCAAATCTTGGCAATGTAATGAAAATTAAGGCAGAATATAGGAGAAAAATAGGAATTTCGCAAAACATATCCGTTTTCGTTGATTTTTTCGATCAGTTATCGATAAAATAACGAATATTAAGTCAAAACAGAGGAAATATATTGAAATTTCGCTAAAATTATCCGTTTTCATTTTTTTTTTCTAGCATATCTCGATAAAATGACGAAAATGAAGGAATAATAGAGGAAGAAATTGAAATATCGCAAAAAGTATCCGTTTTCGTTGCTTTCTCGATCATATCTTGGAAAATGACGAAAATTAATGCAAAATATAGAAAAAAAATTAAAATTTCGATAAAATTATCTGTTTTCGTTGCTCTTTTCGATACAATCTCGATAAAATGACGAAAATTAACGAAAAAAAGGGGAAAAAATTGAAATTTCGCAAAAATTATCCGTTTTCGTTGCTTTTTTCGATCAGTTATCCATTAAATAACGAATATTAAGGCAAATAGAGGAAAAACATTGATACTTTGGTGAAATTATCCGTTTTTGTTTCTTTTATCGATCATAACTCGATAGAATGACGAAAATTTAGGTATAATAGAGAAAAATAAATGAAATTTTGCTAAAATTATCCGTTTTCATTACTTTTTTCGATCACATTTTGGCAATATTATGAAAATTAAGGATGATAGAGGAAAAAGATAGAAATTTCGTAATATTTATCCGTTTTCGTTGCTGTTTTCTATCAAAACTCGATAAAATGACGCAAATTAAGGTGAAATAGAGAAAAAAATTGAAATATCGCAAAAAGTATCCGTTTTCGTTGCTTTTTCTAACATATCTTGGAAAAATAAAAAAAATTAATGCACAATAGAGGAAAATATTGAAATTTCTTGAAAATTATCAGTTTTCGTTTCTTTTTTCGATCATGTCTCGATTTAATAACTAAAATTAAGGCAAAAGAGAGGAAACAAATTGAAATTTCGGTGAAATTATCCGATTTTGTTGCATTTTACGATCATATATTCTTAAAATGACGAAAATTTAAGCAAAATAGAATAAAAAAATTGAAATTTCGCTATAATTATCCGTTTTCGTTGCTTTTTACGATCCATTATCGATTAAATGAAGAAAATTAAGGCAATATAGAAGAAAAAAATTGAAATTTCGGTGAAATTATCCGTTATCGTTGCTTTTTCTAGTCATATCACGATAAAATAACGAAAATTAACGCAAAATAGAGGAAAAGAAATGAAATTTCGCAAGGATTATCCGTTTTCATTGATTTTTGCGATCAATTCTCGATAAAATAACGATAATTCAAACAAAATAGAGGAAAAAGATTGAAATTTCACAAAAATTATCTTTTATTGTTGGTTTTTTCGATTATTTCTATATAAAATGACCAAAAATAAGGTAAAGTAGAGGAAAAAAATAGAGTATTCGCTAAAATTCGCAAAAGAGAGGAATAAAATTGATATCTTAGTGAAATTATCCGTTTTATTTGCATTTCATGATCATATCCTTGATAAATGACGAAATTTAAGGAAAAAGAAGGAAGGAAAATACACATTTTGGTAGAATTATCCATTTTTGCTGTTTCTTTCGATCATATCTCGATAAAATGACGAAAATTATGCCAAAATAGAGGAAGAAAATTGAAATTTCGCAAAACGTATCCGTTTTTGTTGGTTTTTTCGATCATGTCTAGATAAAATGATGAAAATTACGGTAAAGAAGAGGAAAAAATAGACATTTCGCTAAAATTATCCGTTTTCGTCGCTTTTTTCGAAGAATTATCGATAAAATGACGAAAATGAAGGCAATGGAGAAGAAAAAAAAAAGAAATTTCGGTGAAATTATCCGTTTTCCTTTCATTTTTCGATCATAACTTGATAATTAAAACGAATGTTAATGCTAAACAGATGAAAAATATTGAAATTTCACAATAATTACCGTTTTATTTGCTTTTTTCGATCATATCTCGATAAAATGATGAAAATTAAGGCAAAATAGACTATTAAAATTAAATGTCGGTGAAATTATCCGTTTTCTTTGCATTTCATGATCATATCATTGATAAATGACGAAAATTAAGCCAAAATAAGGAAAGAAAATATAAATTTTGCTAAAATTATCCGTTTTTGATGCTTTTTTTGATTATAACTCGATAAAAACACGAAAATTAAGGGAAAATAGAGGAAAAAAATGGAAATTTGGCTAAAACTATCCGTTTTCGTTGCTTTCTTCGACCAAATCTCAATAAAATGGCGAAAATTAAGAAATATATAGAGGAAAAAAATTGAAATTTCCTTTAATTTATCCGTTTTCGTTGCTATTTCGATCATATCCTGGCAATATAAGAGATATAAAGGCTTAATAGAGTGAAATAGATAGAAATTTCTTAAAAAAGTAACCACTTTCGTTGTTGTTAACGATCAAATATCGATAAAATAACAAATATTAAGGCCAAATAGAGGAAAAATATTGAGATTTCGCTAAAACTATCCGTTTTCATTGGTTTTTTCTATCATATCTCGATAGAATGACGATAATTAAGGTACAAAAGAGGAAAATAAATGAAATTTTGCTATATATATCCTATTTCGTTGCTTTTTCGATCATATCTTGGCAATATTATGAAAATTAAGGCTGAATAGAGGATAAAAAAATAGAAATTTCGTAAAAATTATCCGTTCACGTTGCTTTTTTCGATCATATCTCGATAAAATGACGAAAATTAAGGACATATAGAGGAAAAAAATTGAATTTTCTGAGAAATTATCCGTTTTCGTTTCTTTTTTCGATCATAACTTGGCAAAATGACGAAAATTAATGCAAAATATAGCAAAAACATTTAAATTTCACTAACATTATCTGTTTTCGTTGCTTTTTTCGATCATATCTCGATGAAATGACGAAAATGAAGGAAAAATAGAAGTTAAAAAAATGAAATTTCGCAAACATTTTCCGTTTTCGTTGCTTTGTTCGATCATATCTCGATAAAATGACGAAAATTATGGCAAAATAGAGGAAAAAAATTGAAATTTTGCCATAATTATCCGTTTTCGTCGCTTTTTTCAAAGAATTATCGATAAAATGACGAAAATTAAGGCAATAGGGAAGAAAAAAATTAAAATTTTGGTGAAATTATCCCTTTTCGTTTCTTTTTTCGATCATAACTTGATAATTAAAACCAATTTTTATGCGAAATAGAGGAAAAATATTGAAATTTCGCAATAATTACCGCTTTATTTGCTTTTTTCGATCTTATCTCGATAAAATGATGTAATAAGGCAAAATAGAGGATTAAAATTAAATTTCGGTGAAATTATCCATTTTCTTAGAATATCATGATCATATCATTGATAAATGACAAAAATTAAGGCAAAATAAGGAAAGAAAATATTAATTTTGCTAATATTATCCGTTTTTGTTGCTTTTTTCGATCAAGTCGATAAAAAGACGAGAAATTAAGGAAAAATAGAGGAAAAAATTGAAATTTCGCAAAAAATATCCGTTTTCGTTGCTTTTTCTTAGATATCTCGATATAATGACGAAAATTAAGGTAAAATAGAGGAATAAAATTGAAATTTCGCAAAAAATATCCGTTTTCGTTGCTTTTTTCGATCAGTTATCGATAAAATAACAAATATTAAGGCAAATAGAGGAAAAATATTGATATTCTGTTTCATTTATCGATCATATCTTGGCAAAATGTCGAATATTATTGCAAAATATAGGAAAAAAATTGAAATATCGGTGAAATTATTCGTTTTTGATGCTTATCTCGATCAATTGTCGATAAAATGACGAAAATTATGGAAAATCAAGGAAAAAATTTGAAATTACGGTGAAATTATCCGTTTTCGTTGCTTTTTTTTGATCATATCTCGATAAAATGACGAGCATTAAGGAAATATAGAGGAAAAAAATGAAATTTCTTTGAAATTATCCGTTTTTGTTGCTTATCTCGATCAATTATCGATAAAATGACGAAAATGAAGGAAAAATAGAGGAAAAAATTTAAATATCGCCTAAATTATCCGTTTTCGTTTTTTTCGATTATATCTTTGCATAATGACGAACATTAAGGCAGAATAGAGGAAAAAATAGGGATTTCGTGAAAATTATCCGTTTTCGATCCTTTTTTCTATCATATCGCGATAAAATGACGAAAATTAAGGTACAATAGAGGTTAAAAAATTGAAATTTCGCATAAAATATCCGTTTTCGTTGCTTCTTTCGATCAGTTATCGATTAAAATGACGAAAATTAAGGCAAAATCGAGGAAAATTATTGAAATTTCGGTGAAATTATCCGTTTTCATTGCTTTTTTTGACCATATCTCGATAAAATTACGAAAACTAAGGCAAAATATAGAACAAAAATTTAAATTTTGCAAACATTATACGTTTTCTATTGATTTTTCGATCTTATCTTGGCAAAATGAAGAAAATTAAGGCAAAATATAGGAAAAAAATGTAAATATCACTAATATTATCCGTTTTAGTTGTCTTCTTCGATCTAATCTCTTAAAATGACAAAAATTAAGGCAAAATAGAGAGAAAATATTGAAATTTCGCTATAATCATCCGTTTTCGTTGCTTTTTTCGATTCTATCACGATAAAAAGACAAAAATTAAGGCAAAAAAAAGGAAACAAATAGAAATTTCGGAGAAATTATCAGTTTTCGTTTCCTTTTTCGATCTTATCTTTTCAAAATGACAAAAATTAAAGCAGAAAAGAGATAAAAAAATTGAAATTTTGCTAAAATTATCCGTTTTCGTTACTTTTTTCGATCATATCTTGGCAAAATGACAAAATTTTAGGCAAAAAAGTGGATGAAAATAGAATATTGGCAAAAAATATTAGTTTTCGTTGCTTTGTTCGATTATATCATGGTAAAAAGACGAAAATTAAGCCAGAATATAGGATAACAATAGAAGTTTTGCTAAATTTTTCCGTTGATGCCGCTATTTTTGATCATATCTTGGCAAAATGACGAGATTTAAGGCAGAATATATGAAAAAATAGACATTTCGGTGAAATTATCTGTTCTCGTTGCATTTTTCGATCATACCTGGTTAAAATGACAAAATTAAGGGCAAAATTGAGGAAAAAAAACTGAAATTTCGCTGAAAATATCCGTTTTCGTAGCTTTTTTCGATTGCATCTCAATAAAAAGACGAAAATTAAGGCAAAATGGAGGAAAAAAGTTAAAATATCGCAAATATTATCAGTTTTCGTTGCTTTTTTCGTTCTTAATTCGATAAAATGAGAAAAATCTAGGCAATATAATAATAAAAAAATTGAAATTTCGGTGAGATTATTCGTTTTTGTTGCTTTTTTTGATCAAAACTCGATAAAATTTCGAAAATGAAGGAAAAGTAGGGGAATAAATTGAAATTTCGGTGAAATTATCCGTTTTCAGTTCTTTTTCCGATCATAACTTGATAATTAAAACGAATATTATGGCGAAATAGAGGAAAAATATTGAAAATTCGCTCAAATTAACTGTTTTATTTACCTTTTTTCGATCATATCTCGATAAAATGACGAAATTTCATGCATTATAAATAAATATTGGAATAAAATTAAAATTCGGTGAAATTATCCGTTTTCTTTGCATTTCATGATCATATCATTGATAAATGACGAAAATAAAGGCAAAATAAGGAAAGAAAATATAAATTTTGCTAAAATTATCCGTTTTTGTAGCTTTTTTCTATCATAACTCGATAAAATGACGAAAATTAAGGAAAAATAGAGGAAAATATGAAATTCTGCTAAAACTATCCGTTTTCGTTGCTTTCTTCGATCAAATCTCAATAACATGACGAAATTAAGGAAAAATAGAGGATAAAGAATTGAACTTTTGCTAAAATTATCCGTTTTCGTTGCTTTTTTCTATCATATCTCGATAAAATGAGGTAAATCAAGGCAAAAAAGAGGGAAAAAATTGAAATTTTACTAACATTATCCGTTTCCGTTAATTTTAATCGATTATATCTCGATAACATGTTGAAAATCAATTCAAAACAGACGATAGAAATCGAAATTTCACAAAGTTTTTCCGTTTTCGTTGCTTTTTCCGATCATATTTTGGCAAAATTATGAAAATTAATCGAAAATAGTGGAAAAAAATTAAAATTTCGCTAAAATTATCTGATTTTGTTGCTTATCCCGATCAATTACCGATAAAATTACGAAAATTAAGGAAAAATCACGAAAAATATTTGAAATTTTGGTGAAATTATACGTTTTCGTTTCTTTTTTTTGATCATATCTCGATAAAATAACGAACATTAAGGCTATATAGAGGAAAAAATTGAAATTTCTTTGAAAATAACCGTTTTCGTTGCTTTTTTCTATCATATCTCGATAAAATGAGAAAAAACAAGGCAAAAAAAGGAAAAAAATGAAATTTTGCTAAATTATCCGTTTCCGTTAATTATTTTCGATTGTATCTCGATAACATGTTGAAAATTAAGTCAAAAAAGACGAAAGAATCTGAAATTTCACAAAGTTTTCCCGTTGTAATTTCTTTATTCGATCATATCTCGATAAAATGACGAGAATTAAGGAAAAATAAGGAAAAATATTGAAATTTTACTATAATTATCCGTTTATGTTCCTTTTTTCTATCATATCTCGATAAAATGAGGTAAATCAAGGCAAAAAAGAGGAAAAAAATTGAAATTTTGCTAAATGATCCGTTTCCATTAACTTTTTTCGATCATATCTTGATAACATGTTGAAAATCAATTCAAAAAAGACGATAGAAATTGAAATTTCACAACCTTTTTCCGTTTTGGTTGCTTTTTTCTATCATATCTTGGTAAAATTACGAAAAGTAATCGAAAATAGAGGAAAAAATTAAAATTTCACTAAAATTATACGTTTTTGTTACTTATCTCGATCAATCAGTTAAGAAATGCTACGATAAAAAAGCAAGCGTTACAAAAATGCTCTCAGACGTAGGTTGGGAATCCTTGAAAGAAAGGAGATTGGAAGCTAGGCTGCGATTGCTTAATAAATTCAGGGAAACTACATTTTCCAAAGATACAATCGGTATCATGCAACCCCCCTGCTACGTCGGTCGATCCGATAATGACCGTAAGTTAAGAGAAATAGATGCTAGGACGAATCGTTTCAGAGATTCATTCTTTCCGCGAACAATACGTGGCAATAATCGAATAAGGAAGTAATTTAGATTCAACTGGTGTTTACACCCCCTACCACACGCCGAAAGGCGGCTTGTAGGGTATTAATGTAGATGTAGATGTAGAATTGTCGATAAAATGACGAAAATTATGGAAAATCAAGGAAAATATTTGAAATTTCGGTGAAATTTTCCGTTTTCGTTGCTTTTTTCGATTGTATCACGAAAAAAAGACAAAAATTAAGGCAGAAAAGAGGAAACAAATAGAAATTTCGGAGAAATTATCCGTTTTCGTAGCTTTTTTCGATTGCATCTCGATAAAAAGACGATAATTTAGGCAATATAGAGGAACAAAATTGAAATTTCTTTGAAATTATCCGTTTTCGTTGCTTTTTTCTATCATATCTCGATAAAATGAGGTAAATCAAGGGAAAAATGAGGAAAAAGATTGAAATTTTGCTCAATTATCCGTTTCCGTTAATTATTTTCGATCATATATTGATAAAATGTTGAAAATTAAGTCAAAAAAGACGAAAGAAATTGAAATTTCGCAAGCTTTTCCCGTTGTCGTTGCTTTATTCGATCATACCTCGATAAAATGACGAAAATGAAGGAAAAATAGAGGAAAAAATTGGAATATCGCCTAAATTATCCGTTTTAGTTTTTTGTTCGATTATATCTTTGCATAATGACGAACATTAAGGCAGAATAAATAAAAAAATAGGGATTTCTTTAAAATTATCCGTTTTCGAACCTTTTTTTGATCATACCTCGATAAAATGACAAAAATAAGGGCAAAATAGAGGAAAAAAATTGAAATTTCGGTGAAATCATCCGTTTTCGTTGTTTTTTTCGATACTATCTCGATATAATGAGAAATATAATGGCAAATCAGAGGAAAAAAAATTGAAATTTTGGTGCCAAAATCCGTTTTCGATTATACCTCGTTGAAATGACGAATAAAAGACAAAATAGAGGATAAAATTTGAATTTTATCCGTTTTCGTAGCTTTTTTAGATCTTATCTCGATGGTTTGACGGGAATAAAGGCAAAGTTGAAGAAAAAAATTGAAATCTCGCTAAACTTTTCCGCTTTCGTTGCATTTTTCAATCATATATCGATAAAATGACGAAAATTAAGGCAGAAAAGAAGAAACAAATAGAAATTTCTGTGAAATTATCCGCTTTCGTTGCTTTTTTCGATCTTATCTCGGTAAAGTGACGACAATTAAGGAAAAATAGAGGAAGAAATTTGAAATTTAACTAAAATATCCGTTATCTCAATATAATGTAGAAAATTAAGGCAAAATAGATGAAAAAATGGAAATTTCCCTAAAATTATCCGTTTTATTTGCTTTTTTCGACCACATCTCGATAAAATGACGAAAATTAAGGCAAAATATAGAACAAAAATTTAAATTTTGCGAAAATTATACGTTTTCTAGGGATTTTTCGATCTTATTTTGCCAAAATGATGAAAATTAAGGCAAAATATACGAAAAAAATTGAAATATCACTAATATTATCCGTTTTAGTTGCCTTTTTCGATCTTATCTCCATAAAATGACAAAACTTAAGGCAAAATAGAGGGAAAATATTGAAATCTCGCTAAAATCATCCGTTTTCGTTGCTTTTTTAGATCGAATCACGATAAAAAGACAAAAGTTAAGGCAGAAAAGAGGAAACAAATAGAAATTTCGGTTAAATTATCCATTTCCGTTTCTTATTTCGATCTTATCTTAACAAAATGACAAAAATTAAAGCAGAATAGAGGTAGAAAATTGAAATTTTGCTAAAATTATCCGTTTTCGTTGCTTTCTTCGATTATATCTTGGCAAAAAGACGAAAATAAAGCCAGAATATAGGATAACAATAAAAATTTCGCTAAATGTTTCCGTTTTCGCTGCTTTTTTTGATCATATCTTGGCAAAATGACGGGAATTAAGGCAGAATATAGGGAAAAAAAGACATTTCGGTGAAATTACCTGTTTTCGTTGCTTCTTTCGATCATATCTTGGCAAAATTACGAAAATTAATCGAAAATAGAGGAAAAAATTAAAATTTCGTTAAAATTATCCGTTTTTGTTGCTTATTTCGATCAATTTTCGATAAAATGACGGAAATTAAGGCAAAATCGAGGAAAATATTTGAAATTTCGGTGAAATTATCCGGTTTCGTTGCTTTTTTCGATCATATCGATAAATTGACGAGAATTAAAGCAAAATAGATGAAAAAAATAAAATTACGCTAAAATTATATATTTTCGTTCCTTTTTTCAATCATATCTGGAAAAATAATGAAATTAAGGAAAAATAGAGGCAAAAAATTTAAATATCACTAATATTATCTGTTTTAGTTGTCTTTTTCTATCTTATCTCGATAAAATGACGAAAATTAAGGCAAAATGGAGGAAAAAATTGTAATTTCGCAAAATTTATCAGTTTTCGTTACTTTTTTCGATCGTATCATGATAAAAAGACGAAAATTAAGGCAGAAAAGAGGAAACAAATAGAATTTTGGCAAAAGTTATCCGTTTTCGTTGCTTTTTCGATCAATTCTTGGCTAAATGACGAAAATTAAGACAAAAAAGGAAATAAATAGAAACTTTGGTGAATTTATCCGTTTTCGTTTATTTTTCTCGATCATATCTTGGCAAAATGACAAAATCGAAGGCAAAATAGAGGCAAAATAATGGATTTTCTTTGATATTATCCGTTTTCGTTGCTTTTTTCGATCATACCTCGATAAAATAACAAAAATAAGCGAAAAATATCGGAAAAAATTGAAATTTCGGTGAAATTATCCGTTTTCGTTGATTTTTTTATCATATCTCGATAAATTGACGACAATTAAAGCAAAATAGATGAAAAAAATTAAAATTACGCTAAAATTATATATTTTCTTTGCTTTTTTATATCAAATCTGGAAAAATAATGAAAATAAGGGAAAATAGAAAAAAAATTGAAATTCCGGTGAAATTATCCGTTCTCGTTACTTGTTTCAATCATACCTCAATAAAATGACAAAAAAGGGCAATATATGCAAAGCAAATGGAAATTTTGGTGAAAATATCCGTTTTCATTGCTTTTTCGATCATACTTCGATTAAATGACGACAGTAGGGGCAAAATGGAGGAATGTAAATGAAATTTCGGTGAAATTATTCGTTTTCGCTTTTTTTTCGAACATATCTCGATAAAATGACGGAAATAAGGGCAAAGTAGAGTACAAAACTTGAAATGTCGGTAAAATTATCAGTTTTCGTTGTTTCTTTTGATCATACCTCGATAAAATGACAAAAATAAGGGCAAAAAAGAGGAAAAAATTGAAATTTCGGTGAAATCATCCGATTTGTTTGCTTTTATCGATCATATCTCGATATAATGACAAAAATTATGGCAAATCAGAGGAAAAAAATTGAAATTTTGGTGTCAAAATTCGTTTTCGATCATATTTTCGATCATACCTCGATGAAATGACGAATAAAAGGCAAAATAGAGGAAAAAAATTGAAATTTCGGTGAAATTATCCGTTTTCGTTGCTTTTTTCGATCATTCCTCGATAAGATGACGAAAATAAGGATAAAATTGAGGATATAAATTAAATTTTGGCTAAAATTATCCGTTTTAGTTCCTTTTTTCGATCAAATCTCGGTAAAAAGATGAAACTATGGCAAAATAGAGGAAATAATTTGAAATTTCTCTAAACTTATCCGTTTTCGCAGCTTTTTTTTATCATATCTTGGCAAAATGACGAAAATTAAGGTAAAAAAAGGAAACAAATAGAAACTTTGGTGAAATTATCCGTTTTCGTTGCCTATTTCGAATATATCTTGGCAAAATGACAAAAATTAATGCAGATTAAAAAAAGAAAGTTGAAATTTCGCTTAAAATATCCTTTTTCGTTGCTTTTCTCGATCATATCTTTTCAAGATGACAAAATTTAAGGCAAAATAGAGGAAAAAAATAGAATTTTGTCAAAAATTATCCGTTTTCGTTGCTTTTTTCGATCGATACAATCAGCTCTTGCAGCTGGATTTAGATAGATCGAGGAGGTTGAAGGAGCAAGACAAGGTTCTGTTTGAGATGAGAAAGAAGAATGAGGAGCAGAAAGGCCTCTTTCAGGAAGAAATCCACAATTTGAAGAAGCAAGTACTTGAAGAAAAGTTGAAACTTGCTAAAAAGAAAACAATTGAATTTGAAGCCATTTTGTAATTTTGTCCATTTCTTTTATATGTTTTTATTTCTTATGTGATAATTAAATTTAAAGTTTATAAAGCAGAATGTCTTATGTTGAATCATTCCCTCCTGACTCCATTACCCATAATTAAAAAAAAATAACTTTTGATATGGCTTTTAATGTAATCTGCTATCACTCCTTATGTGCATAGGGTCTACTTGAGTTATATTTGTGTAATACTTGCTTCAAAGTAGTAGTAGCACTACTCCTGTTTTCTTACTAACATTAATTCATCAGCTTTATCCAATCAATTTTGTTAGCCTGGTTCAAAAGTTAAATAAAGGAAGTGAATTTATGTTTCTTAAGTTGTACTTAGCTAAAAGATAACGAGTCCAGTTGATAACATGCTACTAAGAAAAATCAGCATACTTTTCGAAGTAGAATTGAGTAATGATGTATCCAGGGAAACTAATATCAGAAAATTACAAGAGGTCTATTTTTGTCCATGTCTAGAAGTAAAGCATCACATGATTTTTTTAGACCTAGATTTTTTTTGAAGTTTTCGTTACTGAGAAACTATTGCCTTGGTATTCAGAGATACATGTACCTTAAGATTTTCTTTCTTTTCTTAACAATAATAAACATATGACTATTATAAGAGCTTTGTAAATAATCCAGAGACATGATAGGGCAAGGCAGGCACCAAGGATGTATGACAATTCATGCAGAACCCTGAAACTGAGAGAAATAGGAACATTTCCATATGTTTCTTGATGATGGAAATGTAACTACCAAGTCAGCCACTATCATTCAAAAATATGAAGATAAGCACCAAGAAAGACATTCAGATGAAAATGTTGGTAAATTTGCAGTTTGGAATCTAGAAATTTTCCAAACTTTCTAATAGTAACTGAGGTATAGAATTTCTCCCTGACGGTGCCAAACTGCAACTTTACCAAGGGGTTTCAGAAATGCTGCATTAGCAACAGTTTAGATGGCACAGAAGACGACTTACTGTGAGAGGATGACGAGAATAATGACAACAATGCCGAGAACATAGAGAATGTAACGATATCTTTTGCAGAAGATTCTGAGGAATCCAATGACAGTAACCAGGAATGATTTGGATTTTCGGACTGTTAAGAATTTAGATAATAATATTATCTCAATAAGATTGTATTGAGTATAATACGCAAATAAATTGACATTTTTTTCTCAAATTTAAGTTTTTCTTTATAGTAATTAACAAGAAAACGCGTGAGAACGCCCTAAGCTGTTAATACCGTCCTAATATCAAATACACCGAAATTCGTGAACATTTCACAATCTTGATCTATCATAAAATATACCATGGAAAATCTATATCCTCCTATAAGACGCACCCTGCATTTCAACCTAATTTTTTGTGAAAAAAATGTGTCTTATACGTGGGTATATACGGTATATTAACTATATCATTTATGAAGATTAAAAAGAGAATATGACCGAGTATAGAACCTTGGGGAACGCCACAGTAAATAGGCAAAGTTTTAGAATTGAAATTACCATTCTTATTACTAATCTTGACAATCTGCGATCTGTTAGAGAGATCTATCAATTTCAAGGCATTTCCTCATATGCCTATTCTGTGACATTCATCAAGTAGGGTTTGATGGTCAACCAAATCGAAAGCTTTCTTCAGATCTAGAAAGATTCCTAGAGTATTCATTTTTTGTTAAGTTCTTCAGTGACAAAGTTAATGGCATTAATTAGAACATTTTCAGTTGATTTGCCCTTTCGAAAACCAAACTGACATTGTGAGAGTAAATTGTTCCTCTCAAGGAAATCACTATGTCTTGAGCTAGTCTTGAGATAGACATACTCAAATATCTTAGAGAATTGTGGGAAAAAAGAAATGGGCCTGCAGTTAATCAGATTTTTGTCATCTCCTTTATTTTTTAAACAGGAATAACCTTGGAAACTTTTAGAGCATCTGGAAAGATGCCTTTCATCAGAGACTCATTGACTAGGTATAGGAGTGGTTTCAGGATGAACTGTGAGCAAGATTTAAGTAATCTACCAGGTACTTCATCCAGCCCTACTGATAGCTTTTTACCCACACAATCACGCACTCTCTGAAACTCGTTGCTATCACAAGGTTTTAAGAATATTGAATGAGCACTACTATGATTGAGTAACATTACCATGGCACTTATAAGGGGGGATTTTGGCTGCGCAAGAAAATTACAGTTTAATACATTTGCAATCTCCGTAGGATCCTGAATTAGGTTGTCTTCAATAATCAAGGAAGAGGGGAGGTGTCTGTGGTGAGTGGAGCCTATAGATTCTTTGACAATTTTCCTTGCCACACTAGGGGAATGATTTGATTTAAGCATTCTTAAATGATTGTAGTATCTCTTTGCATTATTTATCAGTCTCTCTTTATTAGTATGCTTTTTGAGTATAATATAATCCTCATGAGCCTTTCTAACACCGTGAAATTTGTGATGGTAAGAATTACTTTTTATGGTATCCAACATGGCACATATTTCTGGAGTTATCCATTCTTTGCAATGCAGAGGAGTATGTTTTACACATAGAACAGGAAAAGCACACTCAAAAATAAACAAAAATCTAGAACAGAAATCATTGAAACTGTCATTAAAACAGGTGTAAGAAAACATACGGTGCCAATCTTCCCATACAACACGGTACCCAAATTATACGTTTGCAAAAGGTATAATTATGGGAACCCGTGAACTGTCAGAAGCCGGGGTATAACTTGAGTGACTAATGCGTATAACCACCTTCCCCTTTTCCCAAAGTTAATTAGCTAAGTCTCCGCTTCGCGGGGCTGTGCGTAAAGCAAATTTGAGATTGGGACAAACTAGATATTTGGCGGCCATTAGCATTCTGTTGATCTCTTGGACGCTTCCGTACCTACAGTGTATCTAGTTTGCAGTTTAGAGAGAACATTTTACGTTGCAGGTTCATATCATACTTCATCTTTATATATAATTTACATTTATTCTATCGCTGGTTTGTATCAATCTTCACATTAATGCATAATATTTAATGCTTTCTTTCATTGATTTCGTTTTCTTTGATCTTGTTTCCAGGCCATTAACAACTGATATAGCTAGCAGGAATTAAGTGTTGGACGAAACCTCCCTATCATCTCGCAAGGTAGGATTACAGTGATTTCTCCTTTATTATTTGCTTTGATTTAAGATTTTCATGAATTTTTCTTGTTTCTTTAATTCATTTTCCACATGTACTCTATATTTATTTGAACGAAACACTAAATATAATGAAGTCGAGTGAAGTGAAGTTGTAGTTTCTCCTTGATTAATTGCTTTGATTTAAGATTATCATGAAGTTTTCTTGTTTCTAAAGCTGAGGAATTGCTGCCCATCTTATGCAGGTGTGATGCTGTGACTATTTTGTTCTGTTAATGTTATTAAATAAATAAATTTATTGAAAATTTAGTCAATGTTTCTCATGCAATAATAATGAATGTAATTATAATGTATAACAAATTAAGAGAAATACGAAGCTAGTATATATAATAGCTAATACGAAGTACCGCCAAGCGAAAATAAAATAATTTAGTAGTGACATCTGCCGACAGATGTCACTACCGTCAGCACTCTTGTGGGGTTATACGTATTTTAAACACCACAGCGCGGACATGACACCCCAAATTATACCCTAGTTGTACGTTAGTTATACCCACGGAACCATCTTTTATACCATCTGTTATACATATATTATATGTTAATTAAACCGATGTCCCACGGACTGTGCTGTATGGGTTGGCGATGTAAAGCTGTTCAAAAGGAATTGAATTTTGAATCACTGCAAGAGTATTTCATTTTAAGTGTAGGTAGACTATTGAAGCATGCCATGCTGAAGGTTGACATTACAGCACAGTGATCAGACATTAAAGGATCTAATACCTCAATTTTCACATTAACGGGATCAAAGTCCGTCAATACAACATCTAGCAGGGACTTTGAACTCTCTGTTACTCTTGTGGCCTCATCCACCAACTGATATAAATTGTACAAGTCTGGAAGGTTGTAAAGTGTTTTCTGGATTGCATCTTGAATCAGTAAGTTACAATTTAGATTACCTAGTATTATTCTGCGGCCTTTATGAAGTTTTTGACATAATTCAAATAAGAGATTGTAAAATCTGCTCAGAAAGGTTTCAAAACATTCAGATGGAGAACAGTAAATGACCAAGATATTAAACTCAACTTCACTTATCAAAACAGTTATAGCAGTAGCTACACTCAAACATTTTTTCACTACAAAGTTAGAAATATAAATACTAATATCACTAAAATCGACTTTGTTCTTACAAAATATTGCAATTCCACCATTTTTGTGATTAGAACGGCAATCAGAACATAGGTCAAATTAAAAAATAACTCTAAGGCAAATTTTATTTTCAATATAGTCTTTCTAGATTTAATGAAATATAAACATAAAATAAAATGTACCTGCATAAAATAAAACGTACCTGCTTAACTTACTGAATTCTTGTTCTATGCTATTGTACTCGTAAGTTACAGCGAGCAACCACCTGATTGAACCTTTAACAAATAGTTAAGCAAATGATAACAAAATATATTTTGCTTGGTTTCATGAACGAGATTAAGTTATAATATTTTATCATAATTAAAATTAATTTTTTTGCAATATATCATCATTCATTTGTACGAGGGGCGTCCAAAAAGTAAGTTTCCCTGGGGTAGAGAAAATAAAATCTTTATTTAAAAATTATAAAAACTATTCAGTAATGCAATTCAGATTTTTCTTTATTTTTTGGTGTAGTCTCCTTCATTTTGAAGACATTTTTCGTATCTTGGCAACAGTTTTTTATTCCGACATCACAGTACTCTACCGCCAAATTTCTCGCCCAACAATCGATTTCATTCCTGAGGTTAACATCATTAGAGTAGCGCCGACCACCAAGATGTTTTTTCAGCTCTGGAAACAGGTGATGATCATTGGGTATGCTGGATGACCAAACACATCCCAGCGGAAATTTTCCAGTAGCAGCGCTGTTTCTTGGGCAGAATGTGGTCTCGCGTTTTCGTGTATCAACAAAACTTTGCGTGACAGCAGGCCACGCGATTTGTTCTGTATGGCTCATCGCAGTTTCGTCAGAAGCTCGTAATAACGAGCAACGTTGATGGATGTCCGATGGGGCAGGTAGTCTATCAAAAGAACACATTTGAAGTCCCAGAAGATCATTGCCATGACCTTCCTGAGTGACTCAGCAACTTTTACTTTCTGTAGAATGCATTCACCCGTTTTATCACACCATGCTTTGAGTTTTTGATTCAGGGGTTGAATGGTGCACCCAAGTTTAATGACCAGTGACTATCCAGGTAAACAGTGCATCTCCCTCACACTCGACCAACTGCAAGAAAAACCAAGCTGGCTCTATGCGTCGCCAGTTAGCAATTTGGGCACTCACCTAGCACAGACTTTCCTGTACTACAGCTCATCAAAGATGATGGTATGCATCGACGATCGGCTAATCTCAAACTTTGGAGGAAGATTAGAGAGAATCTCATCCAAAATGAAGCGTTTATCAAGCGCTATGGTCTCGCGAACAGCGTCGATCACATCAGCTTGACGTGATGTCATTGGCCTTCCGCTACGCTCCTCATCACGAACAGTTTCTCTTCCCTTGATGAACATTGTATGCCAGCGACGAACCATTTGGATAGACATGGCATCTTCACCAAAGACTGCAGATACCTGTCGATGAATCTCCACTGTTGTTTCATTTTTTGCAGTAGAAAAACGAATAACACTTCTAATTTCACAGCTTGCGGTAACATGCAAAGGGGTGTCCATGATTTTAATTGTTGTAAAAACATCACGTGACTTGGGCGGCCTTGAGATTTTGTCAGTACTACCATCACACTCGAATTAACACTCCATACAACTGGCTCTCTCCTACCTCTATTTTTGGCTGAGTGGTAGAACAGGGAAACTTACTTTTTGGATGCCCTTCGTATTATCATTTGTGGTCCTCTTACAATTTGATATCTTTAAGCTATCATTTAGGGTTAGCTATTCCTTTGCTCAGGCATCATTAATTGCCCTTCTAGGCTGTACCTTTTCCCGAAGAAAATATCACATAACTTTTCTCTCATCCATAAAATAGCTAGAGCTGTCAACAAACTTTCTGACCAAACAGCCTTTATAAATAATATTAGAATGAAAGCATATTAAATATTAAAATACAAATCGAATGAAAGCTCATTAAATATTTGTCTTATTAATACATATCATTTTAATTGTTTATATGTTTACCTATTCTCTCCGCTAAATTTCTTGGATGATGTATTTCATTCATTATAGCATACATAATTGGAGACTCCTATATATGCTAAATAAATTGTTATTATGTGAGTACATTTTGTAGTAATCTATTGATGATAGCTCTGCATTGCTAACACAAAAATAAAAAAAAACTAGAATGAGTGCATGTATATGCTGTAAGTTCAAAGTGGTTTAATAAACAGATAACTAACATTTTTATCCATCTTATACCTTCCAAGCTTGTTCTTGAACTCTATTATAGTGAAATCTAGCGAGCTACGGTCATATAAGCACTGATCTTGTCCAAAGAGTTGTACAAAATTATATTATAATCATGATCGTCATGCATGATTAAACATTATGATTATTTATGCTCATAATATTTATTTGAGGAGTTAAAATCCTGGTCTGTTTAAAGAATCACTCACATCAATCACAAGTTTAGAGAGGGGCAGGCACGAGGCTAAAATAGAACATGTTCTAATCGGAAAGCAAAGAGATGGCAGAAGCGAACCATGCCCCCTACCGTATTTTCTTCACATCCCGTCCTAAGATGTCGATGTATTAAGTAACCAATTGTATTTCTAGATGACATTACACTTCTGTCTCTCTGCCTCTGTGGGCACCTGACCTCAGGGTCCACTAGGGATAACATGACAGTGGCATGGGTACAGCTGGAAAAAGGGTTCAGAGAGAAATTGTGCGTGAAAAAGAATATGTGGGAGTGTTTTTATTGAAAATTGCACATTTGCCAAAGTGAAAGTGTGACAATATGTGCAAAAAACATATAATCCTTATAGGGACCACTGCCCTATCATGGGCCCATCCACTCACATGCATGTCAATTTGCTTCCTTCCCCTTTCTCTCCTTAGCCAAGTATCTAGTGATGGCTCTATTAAAACTGGCATAGTATGACTATGCAAATAGGCGTGCATCAGGACAATATATTATTAACCTGTAGAGAGATGAAAGAAAACAGGACTAAAGGTTTGTAAGAAAGTTTTATTATAATTATCAGTAAGATTAAAGAAGGAATAATTTATTGTTTCCCCTACAACAGGGGGCACTTTTTAAATGCTTAAATTCATAACATGAGGACTAGTACATCAATAAATATCACCAATAATATGTATACATCTTTTATACTTTCTTCTACCAGTTCTGAAAAACTAAACAATTTGGTTAAAAATACTCACACAGTTTGTTCAAAAAAGGACACTTTTCTTCATATAACAAAGAAATTCTTCTATGCTTCCTATGCTTTTCAATCATCTTGTGAATTTCTTTATAATAAACCAGACAACAAATTTCTTAAATCAGATACAGCCAATTAGACAGATCCAGCCTATGTAAACTTGGTTCAGTAATAGTTACCTTTGACTTCCATTTCAAGGCTTGAAGTGATTTACATCTTCAGGTAAGGAATACCTTAAAATAAAGTTTGGTGCATTTTTACATCCTGATAAGGAGAGTCAAAAAAGGTTTCAAATGGAGGGAAATTTTATATATGTGCAATCTAAATAGTACAGCTTCCGTTATTTATTAGGGTCAAGCCATTGAAGTAAAAAGACATACCAGATGAGTGAACATGATTGGACTTCAGAAAATATCCTGCCCTTATCAATTAAGAGTCCATACAATTTCCTAAAAATCATCTGACAATCAATAAATAAAATCAATGGCTGGTTCGGAGCTACTCTAAGGGTTTAACTGACAATTCATCCACATATTGTAAATCAAATCAGGGCTACATTATTTCTCATATTTAAATCTGGAAAATTTAAGGCTCCATGGCATGAGTTCAAATACAACTTACTGACAAAACTTGGTGAGAATTTAAAATAAAGAAAAAAAACATGGTCAGTCTCACAAAAACAGAACACCTACATATTCAAAATGACAATGATGACAGTGATACTCTGAAACAAAACTCTAGCTTGCATAAATAGAATTATTTGTGAGCCCAACCAAGAGTGTTTTCTTAGGAGTGCACCAGTTCAGGCGAGCTTACAATTTTCAATCTCAAAAGATAACAGACAGAGTAAGCAAGTGATTATGATTCATCACTGTTAATTATAATCTCTTCTTTCCCCGGTAGGAAAATGTATCTGTGGAAAATTCACACATCATCAATTTCATCAAGGTGAAGCAATATCCGCATGTCCCATCCAATTATTACAAAAGTTTTATATTTACATTTGTATGATTATTTGGAAACTTTCAAACTTCGTAGTGAAAGGAGCATTTTCTGATGCACTCATATCGTCTTTTCACCCCTCTCATTAAAATAGTTCCTTCTCACAGTATCACAACCAAGAGACTCCAGCACACAATTCCACAGAATGTCTGCATATCGCTGCATAGTCATATTAAACTACATGGTTTCCACTGCTATCTACGAGTTTCAACATCCTTCGAATCTGAAGTCAAAAAGCATCTTGCATGATTCTTTAGTATATTCACAGTTTAAAAAGCAACCAAATACTAGAGACAAGTGGAAATACAAAGATAGTGGGATGGATTGGGGTTGACAGTGGCAGAAAAACAGAACAGGATTAAATATCCCAGTGAAATGGAATAACTATACTTTTAGGTTCACTTTTCTCTTAAGGGAAGGCGAATTTCAATGGATTTTTCATTATAAGGTTGAATTTTTCTTATTTATACAACCACGTAAATATTTCTAGGATTCTTAGAGTTTCAATTCTTATCACCATTATGCTTCTCAATGAAATATAAAGATATCAATTTCATAATTGTATATGAAATTTTTAGTAATTCATAACAATCACTTCTGAATACAAAATATTCACACAAGAATGCACATGGAAAACTTGTAGAAAATGAAAAATTTACAGGAAAATGAATAACAGTTAGTAATTTATGAAACTTAGAAGTGCAACTAAATAGTGTAGCATTTTTAAAGAGAAAAATTTATGAAATAAGACCATCAGAACATTTTTTTCCTACTTAAAATATCATTTTACAAGGTGCAAAAACATTGCTGTCTCTAATAAATAAACATTTTCTGTAGCAATTGAGCCTCTTAAAGTTATATAATCATCATCAGGACCTTCACGCTAACTTTTGCTTTGGTTCATTATAATACTCTCCCTAACAATTGAATGGTAGCAAAATTTTCAACTTCAAGAAATATTAGATTTGTTTAGGCTTCCAAACCAATCTACAAGGCATTCACAGAATCTTTGTACTTGGGAGACTAACATACCTCTTATAGGAGGACTGTGTTCTCAAAGCTCATTTTCCCTTCCAGCTACCACTTAATACCAATTAAGCAGAAAATGTAGCACAGCATTAAAGTATGATGAGGGTAACTTTGATTGGAATACAGGAATATCTAAATGTTTCAAACTGCAAGGGACCAAGATTTGCCACTTTCTGTAAAACAGTAATGCCCAGAAAATGGAAATCCAAGGCGAATTCTTCCTGAAAACACAGACTGAATTTGAAAAGTTTATCTGGAAAAATAGAACTATGTTGTTAAGCAAAGTAAAATCTTCAAATTTCACCATCCATATACTTCCAGCCTGCCAAACAATGAAATTCCTATCATCCAGTAGTATTTGCATGAGCAACTCATTCAATAAGATTCTACAGCATTATGGGTCCTCAAATTAATCAATTAGTTTTACCTAGTTACTGAATTTTCTTGTAATTCCTTTACTTTATCACCCTATTCAAATGGAGAAATTTATACAAAAGCCCAATACATACATGGATATGGCAGTGCTGTGATGGAAATTGTCAATTTGGGAGCCAATTGAGCTTCCTGCTCTAGTCCAACAGCTTCCAACTGATGGTATGTATACCCAAAAGTACACACAATTATTTTCATGGGTTGAGAAAATACATGTAATCTGAATTGTAGCGACAAAATTCACATATTTTATTTTTATTTGGTTTGTCATCATTTGATTTCTCCATTGACCAAATTTGAATTTGAATCTGATGTAGGATAGAAATAATCAGAAGAAAGAAGATCAAAACTTACGGGGAAAAGCTTGGCAGATGAATTTAAAGGTTCTCATTCTCAGAGGAAAGAATTCATCCGCCCTGTTAAACATGTAGATCAATAGCTGCAAGAAAAGGGTAATATCCAAGATAATACAACTCTTGCAGGACTAATCCAAATAAATTCCCATTATTTTGCAATTGATGTTATACAGAAGTAGACTAGTATAATAACATATATGGATCATAACACAAGTCTGAAGCTTGGTACAAAACGGGCATGGTCAATACTTGGATGGAAACTTTATACATAAATTAATTATTGATACTAAAAAGATAGCTGAGGATAGGAATATAATAAGATGCTGAGATGAGTCCTGTATTATAGAAAATGTTTTTTAGAAAACGCAAGGATCGATTCAAAGAATAAAAATTCACTTCCTGTTATGAATTGATGCCAATCATCAGATCAAGGTATTGTAACCCCATTGCTGGTATCTCCATATTTAAGTGATGAGAGGGCTTGTATACGCAAGGGATTAGCCCAACCCTGGTCAGGGGTTGGGCTAACAACCCTACCCCGAAGAAAAGAGGATTTGCTCATAAACTTAATAATAAGCATCAGGAAAATTATGGATAAGTGAAAAACAACCTCAGCAAAGTAGTAAGAATATGACTATGGTAACCTGGAATGTGAAAACAATGTTTGTCTGGAAAAATATATGCATCAATGAAGAAAGGAAACCCAGGCTGACATGGTTAGAAGATGTACATAAAGATCTTGGCAAGATGAAAGTGGAAAGCTGGAGGAGAAAGCTGGACAACAGAGAACAGTGGAGGTAGAGGTGGGGCCTAGTAAGGGAGGCCAAAGCTCATCCTGAGCTGTAGCGCCGAGAAGAAGGAAGGAATCGCATCAATTCAGACACTTCGGTTAAAGAGAAAAGAAACCTGGAGAAAATACCAAGTAAAAAGCCAAGAATACCTGGTAAGAGGCAGGTAAAAACATAAACAAATAATAGAAAGAATATACTTTCTGTAAATAAATTGTTTCTTAGAGCCCTCATTAAACTCATCATACATCGAGACTGATAGGCAAAAGAGTCAGCATCTAAACAACCCAGTTTTCTGATATTTACGATCTTGGATTATAATTTTTTAAATACTTTCACTTACTTTGAGATATAAAATCATCCTTACCATGTTGATGCAGTCTACTGGAATCATATTCAACACCGTATATCGGTTGAAGAATTATATGATTACACAGTTTTAATCAGAAAATGTGATGTGAGCCTGCAAGTGACTCAATTCATCTAGTAGAAGAGGTATTTTGTCCTAAATGCAATCATGCAAAAGATTTTCACTTTTATGTACAAGAGACATTTCAAGTATGAAAATTTAAGTACCCCTGACAATAAAATGACTGGAACAAGCATTTTATGCCTTCTATGTACAAGATTTTTCTTCCTTGGTGTAATGAATGTCCTGGTTTTCTAAAACATGTGTCTAGATCCATATGTACACAAGTCAAAGTAGGTTGTGAATTGCTGCATGAGATGAGATGACCCTATGTAACCCTTGGTTACAAAGAGAGTACATAACTGATAATCTACTTTTACCTTCTGAAGCTGAAACTCTTATTGTGTACAGATGGAAGCACTATGTGATCACAGGTGCACCAGGACCATAGAAAGGGCTTGTTAGTTCCGTTGCAACCCCACTTCCCCCACTTCCTCTGCTGCCACCACTATGCCTGTTATGTGGTCCTCTCTTGCCACCAGATGTGTTATTGCTGAAACCAGAGTCCGAACCAAAGGAGTCCTGACTGCTTCCTTTACCACTTCTAGAGAAATCCTGAGGCCTGTTGATTCCTCCCCTGCCACTAGCCAAACCAACCACAGATACTGTCTCATATGGACTCACATCATTAGGAATCTGCTGAGAAGGAGATATGAGTGGGAGTGGGGGTAGAAAGGAAGCAAGAAGGGCAAGTCTATGAGCTACTCCTCCCTCTCCCTGTGAGGGAAACCTCTGCTGCTGAGGCAAAGGGGCAGGGCAGTATGGGGAGGAAGCAGAAGAAGCTGTAGAAGAAGAGGATGATGGGAATAGGAGAGGTTGTCTAGGAGGTGCTTGCTGCACCTCTCCTTTCCACCCTCTTCTTCTGTCCAGACTCCTTGGCCTTCTCTCTGAAGACCTTCCTCCAGGTGTATGTCTGCGTGGACGCCTGACAGTGGTAGCCAGGCCTTGTCGAGGGGGCCCAGGACCCCGTGAGCCATGAGGGAGATGTGTTGAACCAAGGAAGGGTTCCCTACGTCCGATACAGCAATCTGGATCAGAACAAGATGACTCCAATGGAGTGGAACTGGATGCAGAGGGAGCAGCTTCAAATTCCCCTGCACTCAGCTCATCCTCTGCAAACTCGTCTTCACTGCCATTGGATCTTCTATTTCTCCTATCCTCTACTCCTGGATCACCCTGTACACAGACTTGGTCACCAGGATCACTGTCCCGGTCTGAGTCCTGTCCCCCATCCCCTCTCTCCGACCCTGAAAAGAGATGAATCAATTAAAACAGATGATTACTTACATAATAAGCTTTGAAATGTTTTTCGAAGGAATATAAGAGAAATTTAGCAGTCACAAGATGGTTTTGTGAGTGGTTTACCTCCTTCCATGGGCAAATGCCAGGCAGATACTCTGTTTTCCCCTAAATTTATAATCTTTAAAATGTAATTAGACTAAATTTTTATTCATTGACTATATTCATAAGGATGTACCATATTTACTCAGAAATAAAGCACCATCGAATGTAATGTGAACCCAAGAATTTGAGTTTCAGATACTGAAAAGGCCTGAGAATGTAATGCATGCCTTAAGATATGCAGTCATACCATTGGCAGCACTGTATATGTGTTCATCGGTGGTAGTCGTCTTTGCCAAAAGTCCTACATAAGTGTGCACAATAACCAATACAATAACAGTCATTTAGAGTTTAATGGACTGCCAAATTCCCTTTCATTAAAAAAATATCATCCTACAGTTTAGTCTGAAGTGGTTATCATATTCAAAACATTGACAGTGCATTGGTGGAACATTTGATTCGTTATTTGGAGCTAGGGTGAAGGATGGAGACTAGGTCAAGGATGTGGTCGGCCCTGCGCTACGAAACATGTCCATGCATAGTATTGTGCCTTTCAATTCTAATGGGTACTCTGATTTTTGAGTTGAAAAAATACCCAAAAGGGTGCACATTATTTTCGGTAAATACATCAATACTATTTGATAGACAAATTTCATTGAGTGGTGCAGTGAGTTGTAAATTATTTTGGCAAATTATTAAATTAGAACCCAGATGCCTGGACATGAGACGGGAATCCTATCAATTTGTTGGAGGTATTATATAACCCTATTGACAAAGATAGTGGGATCCATACCCACCCACCATATCATCATGAGGAAAAGCTGTCAATATAAGAGTTAACTTAAATTAAGTTAAATGCCATGTAAGTGAGATTATACATTAACTGCACTATGGATTTTCCAAATGACTTTTGGTTACATTTTTCAGATAGATAGATAGAGATTATACAATGCTCACATTTTCAATTTGTAAATGAAAGATCAATTGAAATGAGTTTTTGCTGGAAGATACACTTACATTAAAGTACAATTACTTACATCCAATTATAATACTGTGAACAACATATTATGCCTGGATACAAGAAGCATTTTAAACCACCATTGAATGAAAAAAAACATCAAAATGAAATAAATTAATACAAATATGAATAAATTTAAGTATGATTATAAAGAGTAAATGAAAAATTTTTATTGCAGCTAATAAAGAGCCAATTTTTTAAAGATATGAGTGGCTGGATAAATTTTTACTCAATACTAGTAGGGAAAAAATATTTTTTTTAGTTTTTTAAAAGAGAAACTCCCTATCCTCCCTCCCTAGCCAGTGTTAAATTTGGCAGACAAGAGCATCGAGCAGCATGTTGCATCTCATACCAGAACCTAAAATCAACTGCAGGCATACCTCAAGTGAGCTATGGGTCCTAGAACGACTAATCTAGTACTAAAAAAATGATACAAAGAGATATTTTGAGTTTATTTCTGTATGAAAAGGATTGATTCAATTTAAGAGATGGCACCAACCGTTCGATAGCTCCTCGTAGACAGGGTTGTAGAGGTCTTGGTGCGATGGAACATCGGTGGGGCCAGCAACGGACCCTCGCTGCATTGGGAAGGCCGAAGAATGGTTGCAGAGGTAGAGGTGCTCCTGGGAGCGAGGAGGCGGCGGTGGTGGACAAATGAACACTGATGGATGGTAGTGGTGATGTCCTCCAGCGAAAGAAGGGCCACTGGCGTACTTGGCTGAGACGGACTTTACGTCGATCAGCTAATTGGGGAGAGACCCACAAGGGAAAAAGGGCACCATCATAAAAAGGCCGACCGTGAAAGTATATTCAGTCAGATCTCATTGCATTTTGTGAATATTTTGCATAGATAATCTTATAAAGAAGTCTTGCGTCGTAAGACTCAAACTAAATTCCATAATAACTTAAAATTTAGGTATACTAGGTACTTAGGTATAATATACTTCCTGCAAAGAAGAAGGTAGAAATTAGACTTCAAATTTTTAAAGCTTTCTCTAATAGTGATATTATCAGTAGCATATGGTAAGGCAATATTCATTTAAAAAATACCCCCCCTACTGCTCATACTTGTTTTGAAATACAAAAAAAACACTAAATGATAAGAAATCCCAAATATGCACCAAATTGGCAAACCATAACTTCAAATGCACATAAAAAATATATTAAATGAAACTCGGAGGAACATATAATTCTAAAGCTTCCATTAATTTCCCCTCAACAACAGCTTATACATTGCCTATCATATTCAAAATACTCTCCCTGAATTACACATCCCTGACTGCTTCCTGGGTTTCTGAAATCCATTGATTCTTTCAAGATTCTTCAAACTGCTTACATTCTTTCACTTTGTGACCTCATCCACTACTTTCAAATACATTTTTCTCTATCCTGCTTTCCCAATAAGGAATTCACATTCCCATCAAATACAGCATTAATTTCTTAGTTCATCTAAAACTCAAATTGATGTGAAACCCTTCAAATTTCATGGAAATACTGGAGTTCTTTCCATCACATTCTTAACTATATATGTATTATATTATATTCTATTCTATAAATTATTGATTAGTAGTAAATACATTTAAAGGAAAAGAGTATATTTCAAATGTTACACCAGTTTCACCTAACCTTTTTAAACCAACTACTTTGTTGGTGTGTCCTCTCCAATCATCTTCCACAATATTAGAATCAGAGTAACCAAATCTAAACAATAATAAAATATAAGGTAATCACTGCAATGTTTAAAACATCACCAAATCATTATGTGGCTATATTCTGATGAATTTCTACTGTCTAGAAACTAATCATTGATGCTGGCAGGTGGGACTGGTGGCTGTGGTACAATTTAGAAATAAAATGTAGAAATACCATTTATGCCATGCACATAGTCAAAATTACATATGATTTCAATGAGAATGGTTACTCGTAATGAGGGGATAAGCAAATAACAATTTATACAAAAGAAATATCACTGGAAACGCAATAAAATTCTCTTGTGTCAAGCATCCTCCCTCCAGGGAGGCCATTGCCCTTTGTGACATTTGTTACAGCGAACAGAAGTCAAGCATTACTCTGAGACAAGACTGGTTGAGATAAACTCACCTCTATGGGGCCGCCTCCTGGATTGACACCAGAGGGAGCCAATGTTCTAGGTCTCATATTGGTGAGGTCCTCATAAATGATGCCATTGGCAGCCGCCACTCCATCACATCTGCTCTGTGGCGAGGTTTTGCAAGGAAGGAAGTTCTGCACCTTCCTTTTATGCCTGCAAAATGGTTTTATTAATCAATTACAATTATCAAATACAACAAAAATTATAATCAAAAATAAAACTACTTGGAAATAAAAGATGAATTATTAAATTATAAACTTACAATGTTCATATACAACAAAATTAAATTAAAATTCATGATCAATTAATAAGTTTGATTTCACACAAGCAGTAAAAGAGTTGTGAGCTAAATGTGAGGAGCATTCGTAAAGTTAAAATCATATAAAAAGCATTCTTTTCCACCCTTTGATCTGGTTAGATGCATTAGCAAATGTTAAATTCAGATCTCACTTTTTGTTGCCCGATCACCGTTTGATTTGCCAATATTGTAATTCCCCTGAAAGTTTTACATTCACTAGACTAATTAATTGAACTTTTCAGGCTAAATAGACTTGAAAAAAAGAAATCCAGTCAGAAAATCAATATTTCCTCATTTTTTGTAGCTAATGGTAAGAAGATGCCAGCATCTGAGCCAGCATCTGCGTTGAATACTTAAGAGATAGGAGAGACAGAAATTGAACAAGCAGGGTACCATTGTCAATCACTTACTTCCAGATGAGGACTGAAGCAATGAGTAGCATAGCAAGGAGAAGGATAGAGCAGACCACAATCACTGCAATTGAAGGCAGAGCAGGGCTGCTGCGGTACTCTGGATCGACAAGCTGCAAGAGACAAACAATAAGAAAGCAATGAAACAAATGGGGAAGTTAATATACACACTATGTATATTGAACAGGGTGCCCGGGTTAAACATATAACAATACAAAATGTAATAACTTGAGATATTTATTTATGCGTTTGCTTCTACAAGTAACTCATAATGTTTTTTATGTTTGCTTCATGATGGCGCACCTTGCCATTATGAAGTAATTGTGAGGGATTTCTCGGTAAGATTGTTGGATTGGGAGAGCTAGTACATCGATTGCTTGGCTCCCCACAAACACAGACATGACGCCACTTGATTTTTTTGTGGGAGTTTCCCAAAAATGAAATGTAGCAAACATCAAGTAGTGATCTACAAGAACTGCACCATCGAATTCCTGTAGTTGTTGCAAATATTACGACTGCAATGCTGCAAAACATTTGGAGATAGTAAATTAAAGATTAGATGTCTTTCTACCACTAATGCTGCACATATCGAGGTGTATTAATTATTTTAAAAACATTTTTGTTACCATACTTCCATAAACAAACCATCAATAAATATCTTAATTAACTCTCAAGTTAACACATTTTATATTATTAAACGTTTGACCCCAACACCTTAAATAATTATACCTACAGGGGGTATAAATTCTAACCATGTTCTACAAGTGTCATCAAACTGACAATTCTTACTACGCCATAGCGTGTAGCCACCAGAAAAAAGTCAGACTTTGACCCTCACTATCATGGGTTCGATACCAGAAGTCCCAAAGATCCCGATTTTTTCCCATAAAAATGCATTGTGGGGATTTCGGAAAATTTTCAGAGGCACTTTCCGGCTAATTGGAGATTTGAAATTCGAGGAATCCGTGTATATCCAACAAAAAAATCAAAGACATCTTCGCAGATTATCCTTGGTTCGACGCTAGGCCAGGGCAAATATTCTATGTAAGAAATGTACGTAAAGTTCGCTTTTTCAGTTTGCAGGTTTCATTTCATTTGCTAAGTTAAAAAGGATGTAACGGTCCTAGGAAGTCGAGAAAAAAAGAAATTAAATGAGGATTCTTATTTTGGTCGCGTAATAGCGTTTTCGAAGCGAAATTACGATATCTAGGGAAAAATGTATGAAAATTTTGTGAAATTTTTCCGTAGTAAACAAAGTGTTCCCCTGGCGACCAAGGCGATTGTTGAATCCGAGCTCTAGCGTTTTCTCATTTGAATGCAAGGAGATTTTAAGCCTACCATGTCAATGGTAAGAACTTGTGTCAGAATTTAGGAAAAGGTAGCAATTTTCTGAAATGACAATATATTTCATTTATGATATGTAAATAGCAGGGACAATATTACGGCCATTTTGGCTACGTTCCGCGAAATTTCGAATAATATTTAAGAGACTTCCTTGTAGAATAGAGAATTCAGAATCACGGATGTCCCAAAAAACTCGCTCTTATATGGTATGTCTACACTCGTGCGCTTTCCTCTTCCCTTTCAAGTTGCGCTTCCTCTTTCCCTTTCAACATGCGTTGCGCATTCCTTTCGGGCATGCCTCATGAGGCATTCAATTTGTTGTCCACACTGCATTATCTACTGAGCGTCATGATGGATACAGAATCGGCAAGTCTGATAGCCATTTGTGCAGGCGTGTTTAAAAAACTGCACGTAAAAGAAAAAAGCAACGAGTACTGTGGACAAAGCAGTTTAACAAAAATCGAAATATTGCGCTACTCCGAGAACTTCAGTATGGTGTAAACGTATTCTGGAATTTTACACGCATCTCAAAGGAAAATTTTACAAGTTGTTACGAATAATAGAACCAGTTATTTCAAAGAAAAATATTAGTTTCCGAGAAGCTATTCCAGCTGAAATGAAGCTATTGACAATGTTGAGGTTGAGGAGAGGGGTTTGAAAAAGATATTAATTACTGAGAGAGCAATTAGGTTTAAACAAAGTATCGAATAATCTCTGTGAGAGAGCAATTAGGTGATACAAAGTATTGAACAATCTCAAATTGTTCGAATGCGTTTATCATTATCTTCAAAATGGAAAATGTCGGGCGAAAAACTGCTGGAATATTTGTTTACGTTAAGGGATTTCGCAGAGTGGAAATAAGATGAAGCATTGATGAATGCATTGAACTGTTGATGTAGATAGATTTGCAAGTGTCGCAAATTAATTTACAGAAGCCTGATTTATAAAAAGGTTCTACAGTGTCTTTTTGAAGACATAAAAATTTCGTTAAGTTGTTTTTATTTCTAAAAACTGGCACAGTATTGAATATTGTGAAGAGATTGGCAAGTTTGTGCGAAATATTACCTTTAAACGGATCGACAACACGTCGCGACGTTTCGTCGCTGCGACATTAATGTACGAAAATGGAATCAAGGAATTTCTTTCATACCATTCGGTCTACTTCATTCAACTATCGAAGAGCCATAAAAGGTAAAAATATCATACAATTATTTTTACAAAATTTTATTAATAGAAAAAGTGATGGAAGAATAATTAGTTACAAGTTGCAGGGAGTGACGCAATTTCAAGCGAAATCTCAGCCAAGAAAAAGCTGTGAAAGATGAGGAATAATGGATAATAATCAGATATAGACATAAGAAGCTGCAAAGGGCAAAACTGTGACTCGGATCATTAACTATTTAAAGCAAGAGTAAGGGAGAGAATAATTAAAACAGAAAAAGGTCCAGATATAGTTAAGAGAATATGGAACACAGATTAGTTAAATGAAGACTAGGAAGTCACGAAGCAAAACCGAAAAGGATTAGCTAGTTAAATGCAAACCAACAGCCGATGAAAAAACTTATTAAATAACCATAGAAAAAGAATGGGAAAAATAGGGAAAGCAATCAAAGACGCTGTGGAAGAAACTATTGGAAGAAACAAGAGAATAATACATGCTGATTGGTTTAACAACGAGTGTGCCCAAATTATACAGGAGAAGAATAAAGCTAGAGAAAGCATGATAAGGAAAGAAACCAGAACGAACACTGAAAGATACCAAGAAATGAGGAAGGAAGCAAATAGGATATGCAAGAAAAAAGGAGAAAATGGAGAACAGCTAGAGAATAGAGAAGAATACAGCAAACATAATAAACAGAGATAGTTCTACTAAGTTTTAGAAAAGGTGAAAAGAGGATACCAACCAAGAATGGAAGGATTTAAAAATACGGAGGGAAATGTAGTCCAAGAAGAGAATAAAGTTCTGGAAAGATTGGTAGGACATTTCAAAGAAATTCTCTGTACAGAAGATAAGGAGAGAGTAACAACTGAGGAAAATGAAAGGCTAAGGAAAGAATCAAATATAGAATCAATCAAACCAAATATATCAAACTTGCTCTGAATTAAACCCACTATGCTGGAAATTGCACAAAAGTTAAAAAATAATAGAGACCCAGGGAAGAAAATATTGCAGCAGAGCTAGTAAAATATGGAGGAGATATAATGAGTGATGCTATACATAAACTTAGTTGTATAATATAGGAAGCAGAAAAATGCCAGAAGGGTAGAGCATGGGAATCCTAAGCCCAATATATAGAAAGGGAAATAAACTGGTTCTCCAGAAATATAGATGGAAAATACTGTTAAATATAGTATATGTAATCATCATAAAAGGAAGGCTGAAAGTAGTAACTGGGAGGATAATTGGAGATTCTCTGTGTGGGAGTAGATCCAATTGAAGTACAATAGACCAACTGTTTGTAATCAGACAAATTTTAGATAAACGCTATGATCATAATGTTTAACTGCATATGCTATTGTAGATTTTATACAAGCATTTGATTGTATAAACAGGATCAAACTCTGAGAAGAAATGGAAGACATGGAAATTCCATTCAAAATAATTCTATTGATTCAAAAGGCATTGAAGAAGAGCATGGCTAAAGTAAACATACATAATAAACTGAATTTGAATTCAGCACTGGAATAAAGCAAGGATATTCTAGGATCACACAAATCTGAAGAAAAAATAGATCAAAGAGGAACAATATTTAACAAATAAATAGAAAGAAGCAAGCAAAATGGGATTGATAGTTAATACCAGTAAACCTAAATATATGCTTCTGGCAAACCTAGAGTCACCCAGGATTTGGAGATAGAACAGATAAAATTTGATAGTGTGGAAGAGTTTAAATATCTAGAACACATAACTTACAAAAAAGCATAATATGAATAAATGAAAGAATACAAGCAAGGAATAAAATTTACTTTGCAAATATGAAGATACTCAAGAGAAAGTTAATAAACAGAAACACTTAAATACAAATATATAAACCAATTACCAGACCAGTGGTAACCTATGGGGCATAAAAATGGACACTAACAATCACACAAGAGTATGGCCCTGGTAAGATTTGAAAGCAATTGCAGAAAATATACTGACCTGTTATTGAGAATAGATTATGGCAAAGGAGAACCAAAGAGGAGTTAAAGACAATAATGAATTGGGAAAGATGTAGTTAAGTTCACAAAATCTTTGAGAATATAATGTTTGGACCATGTGGAAAGGATGCTTGAAACAGCAATGCTGAATAAGGTGATAGGAGGGAGACTGTATGCCACTAGACAGAGAGGAAGGTCCAGATTGAGATGGCTAATTCATAAAGGACATGAAGAAGATGAAATTAAGGGGATAGAGAAGTGGAGTTCTAGTTGTAGCTACAAAGAGAGAGTTTATTTATAAATTGAGACTTAAAGACAATTTTTAAGTGACTTCTTAGAAGTTTGGAACAAAAAATATTAAATGTTATCACACTATCTATGCTTTGTTTAATATTTTGTATCCATATATAGTTTAAATCAGCCTATATAATATTAATATAAGTATACCAAACAACAATTGAAAACCAGGAACTAACAGATGAGCCAAGAAAGGCTCATGTGGACCTTGTCCTGTTTTCCCTGACTTTTCTAGTATATATTGATTTCTTCTTTATTTTTCATATTACTTTATTTGCCAATAGCTCTTTTCTTTTTACCAATTCACGTTTTACTTAAGATTGTTTGTACAATAACTATACCTTGTAATGATAATTAAATAATATATTATACATAAAAAAAACACTTTGAATTTAGTGTTTCATGTCAAAATAAAATCTACATACATTATAGTCCACTTTCATATTAATGAAAATGAAATGTATTTTAAAATCGCTTTTCAAATAATACTGCATATCGGAAATAATAGTTTACATCAAAGTTTTCTACAATCAAAAGTTTATTTCAAAATTTTTTTACAATCAAGAAAATAGCTGGAAAACGATTTAAGTAGTGGTGATAGTAATCAAAATAAAACCTATTTTATTACAACCATATTTCATTTAAAAGAACAAGAAGATAAATTTGAAAATCTTGTTTTAAATTACATCGCTCACCAGAGTTAATGGTTTAAATCAAAGCTTCCGAATAAAATATCAAGAAAATAGCCGAAAAACGACTTTCGTAGTGCTGTCAAATTAAAGTCTACTTTCATTATAATCAACTTTAATTAAAAAATAAACGGATGTATTTAAAAATCTTATTTTTAATAATAATGCTTTCTGGACGCAATGTTTTAGTTTCATAGTGTGGATATATATAATCAAAAGAATAGCACTTTGACTCCATCGAAGCCACATTTATTTAAACAACTACTATGCTGAAATTAAAATTAATAGCTTACAGTCGTTTCTCTAGATAAAACTATACAACAGGTATGA
Source organism: Sympetrum striolatum (assembly GCA_947579665.1). Lineage (NCBI taxonomy): Eukaryota > Metazoa > Arthropoda > Insecta > Odonata > Libellulidae > Sympetrum > Sympetrum striolatum. The sequence goes on from OX388351.1 coordinate 77,536,787, forward strand.
GTAATTTAAGTTCGGATGTTTCAGCAGAAAATACTCTTCGATTCTCAAGAATTACTTTTTTACAGGAGCCGTCATGTGATTAGATAAAATCTGCATATCTTCATTATATCAGCTAATGCATTACTTCATTTAAAGTCTTTTGTTTTAATAATGTTGTGATTCAATAAAAAGCGAATTACTGGAACGTGAGAACTTCCGTATTTTGCGGTGAGAAATATGATCAGTCACTTGATATATTTACAGTAAAAAAATAGCGATTCGTTTAAAAAATACGGCATGAAGTACCTTGCATAGAAGCAATTGATAGTATTTTCTTACCTCTTTAGATTTCCTCAAATAACGCTTTTAAATACCAAATCACAGCACTCCTTACAAAACTTTATTTTGAGCGAAAACATTACAACATATCTGATGACCACTGGTGACGAAAAAAACAATTAGCCGAGTAATTGCTCAACCTCACTGTATCCATTTTCGCTCACAAAAGCAACACCTCTTAACACGTATATTCTTTCGCCTAACATTCTCCGTTAACTGAGTGGATTAAGTGTACTTTGAAAATTAATGATATTTTATAAATAAGCACTGCAGTCACAATTCCACAATATTTCTTAGGGCATTTGCGCGACACTCGAATTATTTTCCGCAGCACTTCGTAAACCGACTAAAATCCTTGTATGTTCAGCAAGAAAAACTGGAAGTACAATTTCTTGGTGATAGAGCACGAAACACACTTGCACTTTGCCAATACAGGTAAGTCCTCTGAAAGATACGTTTTCGATGTGAACAACTCGATTGCACTTGAAGAACTGAAAATGAAGGCCAAAAACATGACTACACGCAAAGCATTTCTATATTTCTTGTTTGCGAAATCCACCTTCCAAGTCACCCCTTATCTACTACCCATAGGGATAGAATAGCCACCAGAAAAGCAGGCTGAAGCATTCGGTCTAATTGCGCAATGGAATATTCTTATCTGTGGCCAGGTCCCTCAAACTAATGAAGGGAAATGAGAGCTCAAACGACTCATCCCTTTTCGAGACAAAACTATTTAATAATGTATAATTAAGATGGTAAAATCTTTACATCGATTGCGCTTCAAATTCTTAGAGATATTTATCGTTGCAGAAGTCTTTCGGTTTCACTAATTAAATTACACTGATGCGGTTTACACCGTCTTTAGAGTGAAATTATGCCTTTGCGTTTTATGTAGCAATGGGAAGTTACGCATTTGATTTTCTGTCTCAGCAGAGAGTGGATTAAATTTGGAACAGAATAGCCGATATCTCAGTAGTCTTACTAGCAGTATTTGTGAAAGAGTATACTTTTTACACTCGAATATAAGCCGAACTCATTATAAGCCGAGGTACCTAATTTTATTCCAAAAAAACTGGGAAAAGTAACCGAGTCGAATAAAAGCCTAGGGTGGGAAATGCAGCAGCTACTGGTACACAATGAAAAGAAGTAGCTATTAAATTACAGTAATTGAGGCATCGGTAGTTTAGTAAGAGAGAATTGACAAGGAATTGTAAAATGAGCAAGTGAGGAATTTTCCAGCCAATTTACGACAAAGAAGCTTCTTTGCCACGGGAGAACTGATAAGGGGAGCCCTCCCTCGAGTTTAAGAAGAGGGGCCTTGTACTCAGCATAAAAAAGTGTGCATAAAAACTCGGCTTTTGCATGAGTATATAATTGTATACACTGTTAAATTTATTTACATGTATATATAACCATAGGGCACTAAATACGTTTTTACGCGATGTAAGTTTATCGCTCTTAAGGTATTCGATTTAAAATGAATTTAACACAGCAATGATCTGCTTTGGTGGGGTCACACTTTATGGCGGAAATGTCATTTATTGATATTTAATATTATGTATTTATAAACAAAATTATGTATTTCTTTTATTTATTTTATAACATATGTGTTTGTTTTTGTGGACCTGAAAGTGATCGTAGTTTTATTCCAATGAAACTTGTGGAGAAGAGAATACCATTTTATTTCATTCGCAATGAATTTACTCAATATCAATACGGCCTCAGTCGATTTTAATTAAAAACTAAATAAACTGATATCGAAATCTATGGAAAGACGCACTGATTGTTGAACGAAAATCCAACTGGTTGGATTTACGTGCGCTGAGGCATGCGTCATGAAAAAGAGGTCCGGTCAACTTGCAAGAGGCATGCGCTATTGCATGCCTCTCCTTCATCATACCGTGCGCTATGACGGCTATGACGCATGCCTGTGTTGAATAGAAAGTTGCACAAGTGTGGACATAGCTATATACGCAGTTTCCTAATGATCCTGAGGTCGTCGTTTACATTCATTCGTGCACTTCAAATGGGGAAAACGAGAATATAATTTCCGGACCTTCCCAGTATGACAACTCTTGTTTAAATTAAAGTTATCCCTGCCAGGTCGTTGTATACATTTACATTTTGTAAAAAGGTTCTGAGTTGGACACCAAGCGGTCTCCCTTATGAAATCAATGCTTGAGATTTCAAATATTTCAATGAAGCATATCCCGCCGATAGAAATCCATAACCCGAAAGTGAACAGCAGTCATGAAAATGTTTTACAAACGCAGTAAACCACAGCTCCCTGATGGTCGTTGGTTTGACGCCATTTTCATTTTACCATCCAGTTAAAGGGGAATATGGAATTTCGTTTGAAGACCTTCCAGATATATATTGGGATTCTTGAAGCTGTCAGAGTACCAAATATGCAATCTCATCATACAAGATCAGGACCATTTTAAACGCAGGGCGGAAAATTCAATATTTTTATGATTATCGAAAAAGTATAAATCTATGACAAGGCACAGATGTAATGAATTTGTTTCGTAAGCACGGTTTACCTAAGATCCTTGATTCGACGCTGGGGCACCATTTGTATTCTACCACACATTTCAAAGGGTGAATACAAAATTACATTTGAAGACTTTTAAGAAATATTTATTATCGATATGCTTGCAGAATGGAAGCAACTTTTACTCGTATTCTGTTATGCAGATAATTAGGTATAGAGAAACATGAATTCTTGATTATTAAATGCCATACTTTCTCAGCAACGATGAACTGGGCAGATATTCTACAAAGAAGAGAGACTTACTCCATAAACCATCAAGAATATTTAATAAGGCTCAATGCATTTCGTCTAATTAAAAGACATTATAAGAAGTACTTGTGACAACTGGTTTGTACATCAAGACTTTATTCTTGATATTGCCTTTAAAGACAAAATAAATTGAGGCTTTTTAAATAGTTTTGATCTGTTACGGAGTGAGTTTCTCTTTTTATTTTTAACTATCCCTTCTGTTTTGATTTCAACGATTAATAAATTACAGACTTCTACTCTCCAGACTTCCATACTGCAATTCACTTTTACAGAGAAACACTTGAGGCAGCGGATACTCACCGGTACAGCAGCGCATGTTCCCACATCGCCTAGAGATCCGCTGTCTAGGCAGTCGTCGGCCACTCTATTGGAGAGATGCGTGGTGAGAAAAGGTGGTGTAGGCGGAGGCGGCAGGCGGAACTCTGGGGGCGGTGAAGATAGACAATCACAGTCGGGCTCCATGTCTGGGGGCCAAGTAGCCCCGATGCCGGAGTTGGTGGGCATACTGAGCATCAACCCTCCCCTCTCATCTGCAACAGAAATCGTCATTTTACTCGATGCGATAGAATTCGTAAAGGCAGTAATCCCGTCTTTTACGTTCTCTTATAGACTTCGAATCAGATAGTATTGGAACTATCAAATTGACAAGGTATCACATTGGGGAAAAAAAAATGAAAGAGGGGACAGACTAGTTGACTTCTGTTCAAAGAACCAGCAAGTAGTTACCAATACAACACACATACAAATATTCATCATCATAAGAGACGAAGATACACCTGGAAAATGCCAGGTGATGTAGGCAGACTATAAATTAGAAAAAAGAGATTTATGAATCAAGTAAAAGACAGCAGAAGCTATCCAGGAGGTGATCTGACCACAATATGGTAATGATGAAGGAGGTACTAAAGTTTAAAAGACTACAAAAAGAAGTAGCAATAGATGGCAAATAGAAAAACTAAAAGATGAGAATATTAGAAAGGAGTATCAGAGAAGAACTGATGAAAGAAGAGATGAGGAGACTGTAACAGATATAGAACTAATGTGGAATAATATTAAGCAAGATCTGAAACAAGCTGCCGATGAAAGGGAAAGTCAAAGTTATACCCAGAAAAGAAAGGATCACAAAGGAAGTTCTGGACATGATAGAGAAGAAAGAGCTCACCAAAACCAGATAATAAAAAAAATATAAAATTTTAAGCAATGCCATCAATAAGAAAGCCAGGATTACAAGAGAAGCATACTATAACAGTATCTGCTCAGAAATTGAAGAAGAAATTAGAAATGGTTGCACGGAAGCTGCCTATAAAATAGTTAAGGATTTCTTTGGAAATAAAACTAATAAATATGCAGCTGATAAAGCAGGCACTGTTTTAAATGACCATGCTGATATTGCAAGTAGATGGAAAGAATATAGTGAAATCCTTTATAAATATGGCGATCTAGGTGAAGTCCGAGAGGAGACCTTGGTTTGAGAGAGGAATTTGAAACGGCACTCAAGAGAATAACGAGGCCGCAGGTTTTGATGACTTACGAGCAGAACTCTTAAAGGGAAGTGGTCCACTGGTGAAAGAAAGATTCTTTAAACTAGAGAAAAGAATTTATGAAAGAGGCGATTTGCCATCTGACTTTGTGAAAACAATGATAGTTCTCATTCCGAAGAAGCCAATGGAATGTGAGCAATATCGCACAATTAAGCCTAATATCCCACGCATCAAAAATTGTCTCCAACATAATATTACACCGAATGGAGAGAAAAATAGAAGATTTTTTGACAGAAATTCGGTTTCAGAAAAGTTCGGAACAAAAGAAGCAATTTTAGGACTGCGGTTAGTATTAGAAAATAAGACTAGAGAAGGGCAGAAAAACCCATTTAGCGTTTGTAGACATTGAAAAAGCTTTCGATAATGTCAAATGGTCCAAAATGTTTTAAATCTTAAGGAAATGAGGAATAGAGTACAAAGACAAAAAAATAATTTGAAATTCGAATAAAAATTGAAACTGCAGATATTAAAATAGGAAATGAGCAAAAAGAAACAGTAATACGGGAAGGAGTAAGACAAGGCTGTGCTCTCTCCCCAATAATTTTTAATGCTTATATCCAAGACGCTCTGCATAAGGTTAGAGAAAATATTGATTTAGGGATAAAATACAAGGGAAGAGGATAAATATGATTCGATTTGTAGATGATATTATTGCGATGGCGGAAAGCGCAGGGGATCTGGAGACCATAGTAAAAATGATGGAAAATATTATGGGGAAGGAATACGATATGAAGATCAATAAAACTAAAACTTAAATAATGGTATATTCGATCGATGAACTGCAGGAGGATGCTCAAGATTAGCAGGAAAGATAAAATAACAAATGAAGAGGTTTATCAGAAAATAGGAGAAAAGAATGATATATGGTAAAGTATACAGAACAGGACTTGTGGGGCACATTCTGAGGCACGAGGGCATGATAAAGACTGAAGGGTAAAGATAAAGAGGAAGACCTCGACTTGATTATACGAAGCAGTTATTGGAGAATCTGAACTGCACCAGCTATGAAGAACTGAAAAGAAAAGCCGAAAAGAGAGCCGACTGGAGGACTGCTGCAGAGCAATCCAAAAAGGATGTCTAAGAAGATCAAAATACAATTTTTGGAGTTGAGTCAAGAGGGGGAAGAGATCCTTGGTTGATAGACTATTTACCATGGAATGGGTTAAAGCAGTTGTATGTTTATTATTAATGAAATGACCAAGAATAACTTAGGTTCAATAAGGACTAATTCGCGTTCGTAATTTAAAAACACCGTTTCATTTAATTTCCGGAAGAAAAATACGTTGGCGACACTATAAATATTCATACAATTCTTATAAGTAGTAAATTTATAAATCCATGCTGATTACGGAGGAGGTGTATAAAGCAAATTATTAAGAAGGATAAGTATACCATTGAACTACAACACAGATCTACTGTACTTATAATATATTCCCATATATGAACCTTTAGGAATTTGTTTTGTTGGATATTTTACGCGAAAAAATGGGATCTTACGAAGAAGTATCAAATAGTGCGAACTATTTCGGTCCCCGAATCGATAATACTAAGCAAAAGAATTCGCACAAATCGAATTAACGGAGAAAAAGGAAAATATACCATATGCGTTCTTGTAAAGGCATACCAAATTAAACGAAAATGCAATTTTAAAAATGTAGTTGACCAATACAGAAGACGGTACCTTCATAATCAGCATTACAGTTAAGCACTATACAGATTAAAAAACAAATCAATGCCTGTTATTTCGATGGCTAATCAAATCTGCTCGTTAAATAATCTGAATGTTAAGCTGTATTAAAGCTAAGAAGCATCCGAAATGCAATATACGGATTATCAACGAGCACTTCTAAGGATTTGAAGCTGGTAAAAATCTGCAATTTAGCATAAATTGTAACTTGAGGTTGAAAAACTCCTATAGCCGATCCACTGAAGTTCGGAGAAAACTAGAGAAGAAAACGCACTTAAATATCACACAATGCGCATTTTGAAAGCAATGCTTTCGAAATGCGCTGTTAATTTGTTTTACAAAAATTCCTGCGTTAGACCAGTAGAGATATTTTTTAGCAATATAATTTAAAACATGGGACAATTTTGTAAGTACGCTGAAAAGTTGACAACCGAAAGTTTTGCAAGTTGATATAATTTTAAATGACGTTATTTTCCGAAGTTAAAGTCAAAATTTAGAAATTAGAACTATTTCGTGAAACTAGGGAAATTTCGTGAAAAGAAAGACAAACAGGTTTATGTGGTCTGAATTAAATCTGGAGTTTCATTACTTTTGAATCTCTGACTTCGAAATGCGGGAAATTCCCTCGAAAACTTCATCACATATATTGCTATCGCTTTTTCATTCCGAAAATGGATGCGGTGGGGATTCGAAAACATTTCCCAGACAACGGAGAATGTTCAAAAATGGGATTCTCCTTTGACAGAACGCTTAAAGGTCGCTTTAAAATTACCACTTTTGCTTGAGTAAAAGTTTATATAGTGCCCCCGAAATTTTAAATTTAATCTTTACTAAAGATTTTCATATTTTACTTAGCTCTTGTGTAAGTTAACACAATGTGTTTCCCGTAGCTGATTTAAAATCGATGTTTTTAGTGAATTAAATGAGTAAATAAGCCTTTATTAGAGCTAGATTAACAATTAAAAGTTTTCCCTTTCTTCTAATCCATGACTCAATAAATACTTATCATTAAAAGTAATGGTTTCAGGAGAAGCTCTTCACGATTACTTAATTACTTGAGTCAGCAGCTTACGTAATGAGGGTAATTAATTATAGTAGTATCTATGAGTATACCATAGCTTCTGTAATGCTGCATGAAGAGACCGATGAATTCAAGATTGAGAAGGGAGTTCGGCAAGGTGACGGTCTATCTACCTATTTGTTCACAGTTGTTTTAGAAGAAGTTTTTAAAACCCTTGATTGGGAAGAGAAGGGCTTAAGAGTAAATGGGGAGTACATCAGTCACCCCTGTTTTGCAGATGATATAGTTCTCTTTGCAGCTAACGCAGAAGATCTAACTTCAAGACTTGAAAAGCTACACACAGCGGGACAGAAGATAGGACTCAGTATAAATCTAACAAAGGTAATGTTTAATTCTTTTGCCATGCAAGAACCAGTCAAACTTCAAGAAAAACCTCTGGATACACATACCTGGGGCAACCTGTAACAACAGGAGAGAAAAACAGGATTAATAAAGCAAACAGAAGAATGAAACTTGGCTGGAGCGCATTTGGAAGGAACTCACACATTTTGAAGTTAAGAATGCCAATGGTTTTGAAGAGGAAGGTCTTCAACCAATGCATTTTACCTGTCTTGACCTATGGAAGTGAAACTTGGGTGTTAAATGCTGCAATAACCCAGAGACTTCAGACAACGCAAAGGAGCATGGAGCGCTGCATGCTGGGAATCACAAGAAGAGACAGGAAACGCAACACTTGAGTGAGAATGATGACTAAAAATACAGAAATCATAGATAAGGTAAGATCACTAAAATGGAGGTGGGCCGGCCATATTGCGAGAAGAAACGACAACCGTTGGACATCTGTAGTTCTCAACTGGATACCAAGAAATGTGAAGAGACCAAGAAGAAGACCTATGGACAGGTGGAATAGAGACATCAAGTAATTAGGTGTAACGTGGCAAGGTGAAGCTCAGGACAGAGAAAATTGGAAAGTATTTGGGGAGGCCTACATCCGACGTCGGACTGAAAATGGCCGATGATGATGATGAATATCACATATATATATATATTTATATATACATGCATACGAGTAACAGTTAGTATTATTAGCATATTGATGATACAAATATCAAGTTGATAGCATAGCGAGAAGGTCGAAGGTTTCCGCGGCGATCGGCTGATTCCATCTCTTTCGGGATTCGCGATGAACATAGCGACGACGTTTCGCCGACGTTTCAGTAGGCTACTTCAGGTCGAAGAGTGAAAACGTAGTACTGAAACGTAGGCGAAACGTCGTCGCTGCTGTCGTTCATCGCGGTGGAATCCCGAAAGAGATACCATGGAATCTGTCGAGAAGGTCCTCAAACCTGATTCTCCCCCTTTGAAATAAATGTTAGAATACAAATGGTGCCCCAGCCTAGAACCAATGACAATAAGGTAAAAGATAAACAATTTGCATGAAACATTCATTCCTTCTGCTCAGATGCCTTGCCATAGAATTTCCACCATCTTGGTAAATGAATCATAATTAATTCGAAATTCCCGCAATAAATTTCAAATAGTAAAGATGCCTGGTGACGAACCCAGGACCTTTTGAAATATATCGCTTTTGCATCGAACCAAGGATCGTTAGGAAAACGGCAAACTGCCTAAATGAAATGGACTTATGTTACGGGACTCCATGTTATCGGAAAGGGATTTTAAAAAATCTAAAAAATCGTAGCAATGCATTATATATAGGAGAATATTTGCCCTGACTTAGCGTCGAACCAAGGATAATCTGCAAGGATGTCTCTTTTAGTTTTTGTTGGAAACGCACGACTTTCAGCGATCTCTCGAATTTCAGTTCTCTAAATGTTTGGGAAGTGCCTCAAAAATTTCCAAAAATCCCCGCAACTTTAGGAAAAAAACGGGATTTTGAGGCCTTCTGGAATCGGATCCATGATGCTAAGGATCAAAGTTACATTTTTTTCTGGCAGTTACATCTTATGGCCAGTATGCTGTAAAAATTCCAAATCAGAGACACTTATGGAAAACACCTACGATCAGAGAGGAGGGAAAAACCTACGAAATAAACTTACGGTCGTAACTAAAATTTAGAAGAAATAAAGAAAGGGGAAAACAGGAAAAATGGAAGAACGAACCTGAACTTTATAAAACAAATGTAGCGGAAAATAGTCTTATTCGTTGCATTTTAAAACATTTATAAAATTCCTCGCACGTCAATGATACAGAGACATAAGAAGAGGGATGAGCGCAAAAACGTATCGTAGAAGACGGAATCGTAGATATGGCTTATCAATAGAACAACGAAGGGAAGAACGAAGATGGGATGTCCCTTCTTAATTTTTTGATGCTATTTTCATCTTAAAGGAGCCGAATCATCCGATCTAGATTATCCCTGACGTCATAGGCGACAGTGTGTGAGGGAGCAAACTGTTTTTCAGCAAGAACTCCCGACACGAAATGAGGGTGTAAAAAACAATTAACTAAGAATCAATAGAGCTATTTTTGCCTTTGATACAAGACTATTTAAGGTCAGTTAAATCTATGATTTGTTTGAATAACAGGAAAATTCGAGAACGGTTTTATGCCAGAGTAATTAATTGCTAACAATAATAAGATACAAAATATAGCGAACGCATTACAGAAAGAAAATGTTATTCGAATAAATATACACTGCTCGCAACAATTAAAGGGACACCTAAAATATTCCGAAAAAAAAAACATTTTAAAATGACCATATCTCTGAGCTGATTAGGCCTTTTTTGGCTCCCGACCCATCAAAATGTTTGTATTGATGTCTAGTTTAAGATGATTGCTTTAGATTGGTGTTTCAACTTTTGAGTGAGCAATGGCGTACCGTTGAAAGAAAAAAATTTTTTTTGAGAAAAAAGTGTTTTTTTTTGTATCAAGTTGTACGGAGTTTGGATAATTATTGAGAAAAAATCGAAAAAAAGAAAATTTTTAGAATTTTTTCAGCTTTAAAATGCTTTTCTGAGATTTTTCCTACGAATTTTTGCAAGTGAGTTATAACCATTTGAATGAGAACACAGCACAAAAAATTGGAATCGACGTCACCGGCTTTTAGTTTGTCCTATTGATACGAGGTAAAGCGCAAATATAAGAGTAAAAATCCCTCTTTCTTGGAAAAATTTCACGATCCATTCATCGCCCGTCATTGCCTACTGAAACTTTAGTTTTTTTGAGAACCAAAAATTCGGAAAAATTAGTGGATAGACATTTCGGCGTAAAAATTTCCCAAAAACAGGTCCCTGGAATGGCCAATTTTGGGGATTTTAAGTTCTTTGAACCCCGGTTCAAACGCGTTTTTTGCCGTTTTAAAGAACACTAGAATTTCAATTTCCTATTATACGACTTCTACTATTAGGGTCCAAGTGTACACATTTGACCTGGTGGAAGGACTTTCTAAGGTAAGCTCTCGGCTCAATTGAAAAATCCCTACGATTATTGGAAAACATTGACTTCGACGAAGAAGGCTTTTATAGAATAACTAAAATTAATAATTCCCAAGAAATTTTGGGAGAGGAAAAGAAGACGCCCGATGAGACGATCCAATGATATTCCATAAAAACAAATTACATCGAAATAACGACTTCCTATGTTTTTCATATCTCGTATTTATTTGACATAATAATTCATTCGTAATTATAATTATATTGTTTAATACGTATTATTTATCATACCTACAAATACTGCACACTACAAGTGCATCACAATCTGTAATGATAATAGCGGTACAGTATATATGTATCAAGATTGTCAATTATCAATGATGTATCAATTGTTAATGGTTTTCTACAAAATAGTTTTTGGTCGCGGCTTACGAAAATACAATGTATTTAAATGCGAACTTGTAACCAGACTTGTGCTGAATCGACCTTCGCTATTCTTGTCTGTTACACTTCTGTTCTACCTTTCACGTAACTTTAGGGTGATTTCGCAAGACGACGGAATGATAGTGAATGCCATTTAACCAGCGGAAGATTGCCCGGACTCCTAGAATTGATAATGATGATAAAACTCGTGGCATTCGAAATGTAAGATGCGCGCAACTATTTCGAGGAGGAAAAAACTTTACTGGAAAGGAGAGAGATAGCATAAGTAGGGATAAATTAAGCGAGAAGGGGGTCTTAAGGGAAATGTCGTAGAGACGGGGTTCGCGACTTTCCTTGGGGTCGATTTTCCGATCCATGGGTACGAACTGCCGTGCGATTATCGACACTATTGGGATGGCGATTTTGGAGGGACGGCGATTATGGACGGACGGACGGTCAATGATTTTGCGACAATTAACCATCATTGACGGCGGCTCCCCTCCGCAATCGCGAGCGCCTCTCGCGGAGGGGAAAGGAACCGTGGAAAACAAAAAACGGAAGGGAAATTTGGGTTCATTTTGTGCGGCGAGGTTTCTCGTGGTCGAGGAAGGCAAAACGAAATCCATTCAAAACAGTGGGCGAATTTTTTCGTCAAAAAGAGGCGCTTCGCCACAGCGGGAGGTTGTTATTTTTTTATCATTTCCGAGTTTTTGTCAATAACGGCTCGGCGGGTCGTACGGAGCGCCATATTGAAAAAATTTCGTGTCCCATAACTCCCCGAAATCGCACACCTTTTGCCCGACGATTAATAGCGGAGGATTTGGGAGAGTGCGGGGATCGAACGTGGCAATTAAAAGCCAAAGGAATGTGCGCTGTTTTCGAAAGGCCGCGCTACGCGAAAATATTATTTTCCATCCATCGAGTTTTAGAGAGGGTAAACCAATGTCCTGGCGGGATTTTAATTTTGCAACAGAAAAAAATGAGCCAACTCAATTTATTTGTTCGTTATTTGTTGCTTTTATTAGGTAAAACAAACAATTAAGGAAAATAGTTGTTAATTTTCAAATTAAAAAAATGCTAACTTTAACATTTCCAAATGTTTTTTCTGTCCTTTTTACGTAATATAAATCTGTAATTTTAAAATTTTTATTCGCATAAAATAAGTCATTATTTAGACAAACTTTATACGTGTTTTTCCTTTTTCTTTTTGATCTGTTAATAAAATGAACCAGCCTGTGATGAAAGGAATGAGTTTAACGCTTCAAGACTTTATTCCGAGTGTCCCTAGTTCACATAATTTTAGTCATTTATTGAGTAAAAGGGGAACTTCTTGCCGAATAAAAAGAAAAAAAAATCGGACATATGAGGGAGGGTAATAGAAGTATTACGATGAAAAGGCGAGGGGATAAAGTACATACAATGACTGGCAACGAACTTTAAAAGGAAGTCGCTTCGGCAGGCCTCTGTCAATGCAGCAGTCGGACACGTCTTGGTCTCCTCGAATTGACGACGATCAGTTGTGCCCCAAACAAAAGGAAGCAGAAAAAGACGGTAAAAATAGCTCGACCGGATTTTCATCGGATGAAATCCTCAAAGAGCTGTTTCCAAAGGCCTTCCGTGGTCAATCCAATACAATGACGCCCCAGGAGGTCTGAAAACTACCCGGAGAAAGGGGTAAGGAAGGGAAAAATCGATCCTATGGACAGCAATGAGGCAACTATGAAAGGGCCACGAAGAACGTAACTTCCAGAAGTTGTATATTAATGTGGCAGCCTACCACAAGAACGCGAAGATGAACACAAAGGGGCGGAGGACAACATACCAAAGGCCCCTTCAGCATGGGTTTATATACTATAACATGGAAATGACATGATGATTTAGATTATCCAGAGTCCCTCAACCAAGGAAGGTACTGAATATCTCGTAGCGATCCTTTATCCATCATCTCTGACGTAAAAACAAAAAAAAATCGCTCCCTCTTTTTGAACCCTAAACAGCATTAAGTAAAAGCCGTGGTATTTCGTACCCAGTTTGAGAAATTATTTCGATCTTATAGAGGAAAACATCGATTCATAAACCAAAACAGTCTGATTCATCCTATACTCATGTCAGAAGAGTTATCATCAAAGTGTGATTCTCCATTCCTTCTAATTTCGGGTTCAACCAAATAAAAACAAACTACTTACTCAGATATCTGATACCTTCTCCTTTAATGCTCAACTTCTGTCAATAATGAAACAATCACCCTTCTTCAGAAGTCCGTCATATTTCAATCCATTGTCTTCCAATAAATAACTTTGTTACATTTCACCTCCATCACTCCTTAAATCGATCCTACATTTCCTGGCTACCCATGTAATTCGTCTGATCTGATTTGTCTGATTGTCATTGTAATTGTTTCTGTATTTTTATAATTTTATACTTTATATTTATTTATTAATTTAAACGCTGCACATTGGTATTAATACCAGGTGGCAACGGTTGAGGGGGAGTACCAACACAATCTGCCCGGCATTCGCCCAAGGACGGGAGGGAAACCCCTACAAAACCGTGGGCAGTTCACAGTAGCATAGGCCCAGTTTGTACAATGTGTCAAACAAGTCAGATAAGCAATACACAAGCACATCCACCTAACACGGATACAGTCGGCTTTTACATATTTAATTGTACTACATGGAAATATTTTATTATTCTAAGGATAACAAGTGATTAAAACTATGCCAGTTTTATTTATTGATCTGGCCTTACGCTGTATGCAGATGCTTTATTAGTAAGTAAATAAATGATTAAAAAAACCGTCAAAACATAAAATACCAGCAGCACTATGTTGTCGTAAAGGTAATATCATCCATTACTTCAGGCTTGATTTTGATATCGTACTCCATTCTGTAGGAGAAAGAAAGAATCAAACTCTTCCCCTTTACCACTTTATTTAGTGACCTAGGTTTCAACGCGTCAGGCTTTCACGCTCAACTCAGGTCGCAGAGCAAACTATGTGGTAAGTTTGCGGTAAAACTTTGTTCACGCGTTAAAAGTTTGTTTTCTTTCCTTCCCGTGCACTGGTAGTCGATGCCGGTGAACTTACTGGAAAACTGATGACTTAAGTTGAGAAAGTTTATATGAAGGCCTCGGTGTACACCATTTGCATTCTATCATGAAATGATCAAAGAACTTGCGCTATTTACCCACAAAATGTTAACTCAATACTAGAGAACGTTTAGGAACGCAGGCGAAGGGTGATAATTCTTAAGTGAGGAGTCAATGTTAAATTGGAATGAAACCCGCTCGAAAATATTTTGATTGTATTTTAATGTGAAATTAAAGAAGGTTTATAATATTAAATTGGAAATTGAACCATCATTTAATCTCTGATTATTTTCAGTAAAATATTGTTAAAACAGTAGATGTCCTAAAATATTTCGATGACGAGAGAAGAATATTATATCGAACTAGCATGCGAAACCTTTCTGAACGATGGCTGACTTCTATTTACGTTAAAAATGAAATCGTAGTAATCAGAAAAGGAGGATGTATAAATTTAGGATGCAGTGATTACGTAGTCATTGTGGACAAATATTGCGGAAGAGATTGACAAAGAGATGTTTCTCTTGGAAGAAGGGCCGAAGGGGGTATTAAACCATTTTTTGGACTTCCGATAAATGTTTCCGATATTTGTCAACGTACCTGCCACTTGCTCCATCTCGGTGGAGGAATGACTATTCCACAATATTAAAAGAAGATGTATACTTTTTCAAACTTCTTTTGATTATGAATTCCCACAACATCGCCTCCGTAGACTTTAGTCTACAAAGCATTTTCCAGCATCGTCATTATGGTACTAGGTTTCCAAACTATCAAAGTTGCGGTGACGAAATAATAAATTACGTATTATAGAGAGGAAAATAATTAACAAATCCGTATAGATCCCTAACATGTTACTATGAAATTAGCGTAAGTTTAACATATTACGTAATAAAATACTTATTTATTACAATAATGGTTATCAGAGATTTGATGTAAGAAAAAATGGTTAATTGTACTTATTGAAAGTGTTTATGATTGAAGGAATCGCGATAAGAAGGAAAGTTTTTTTATGCCTTGAATAAGGCAAGAAATAAAAAAACAATCATATTTCGCACCGAGAAACAAGCTTTTCAATACTAACCGCAATCGAAAAGGACTCAGATTCCGCAATCAAACCGATTCAACGGAAGACGCATCACGATTCACGATAAGTGAACCACGTACGGAAAACTTATTTCCCTTTCCTGTAGGACAATGGAAATAATAATTAAATATGTTGTTGGGAAAACATAAGTGCAGATTTACTCTGTCAATTTGAGCACCGAATGTAATTCCTGGAAACATAAAAAGACGGTAGTCGCGTCAGATGCGCAGAAGGAGCCAAGCAGACGCTAAAAGGAAAGCCTTGTAACACTCTGTTCGAAATAACAAACGGGTGCACAGTGAGAAACGACGCTCAGCAAACAAAAGAAGGAAAAAATAAAATTTTTGCGCAATCCAAAAAATCTTAGCTATCGAAGACAAGTAGCTTAGCTGAACAATCGAATGGAAGAATCAAGAAAAGCATAAATGTAGGTGTGGCAAGGGATTACATAAAAGATCATATCATTCCGATTTTACTTCAGTTATTTTCGTTATAATGGCAAAAATCTAAATGTTATTGCTATCCAAACGAGCACAATACAACCACGTCAAAATGAACAAGGACTGTCAACGAACTTACTTACTTACACATTCAATTTACGAGTTTTTTAAAATATTGTATACAAGAAAAATTAACAATATTACGTCAATATCTGAATGCATTTTTTGTGGGTTTTACAGCAAAAAGTACAATGCGAAACGAAATCTGACATCTGATAAATGCTCCGTAGTAAAGCTTGTACAAAAGGAAGCAATTACGACAGAACTATCCGAATAAAATTGATGTATTATTAATAAATGTACTCGATGCAGTAGAATACCTCGGGATCACTTTCACAAAAAGCTTAAACTGGAGCATACACATCCGAAAATTCTCTGCTAGAGCAATTAAAATGCTCGGCTTCACAAAGCGCATTGTCGGTGGTGAGAGAGCGATGTTATTCCTCCTTAGTGAGGCGCCATCTGGAATATGCGGCAGGTGATGAAGCGTGCACCCGCGAACTCCTAACTATGATTTATTAAAAGTGATAATAATTAAAGCGTTCAAAAAATGCTCTTAGACGCAGGTTGGGAATATTTGAAAGACAGGTGATTAGAATTTGGGCAGCGACGGCTTTATTAATTTAATAACATTTGCGGAAGACGAAACCAGCATTATTATGCCCCCTGGTATTTCCGATAATGAGTTTAAATGAAGT
Source organism: Sympetrum striolatum (assembly GCA_947579665.1). Lineage (NCBI taxonomy): Eukaryota > Metazoa > Arthropoda > Insecta > Odonata > Libellulidae > Sympetrum > Sympetrum striolatum. The sequence goes on from OX388351.1 coordinate 77,553,341, forward strand.
GAAATAGAAGACAAATTCATTCTTTCCGCGAACAATACGCGATAATAACAAATTTAAGAGAAAGTTAAAAACCATGAAAACTGATGAGACAGAAACATAAGGACCAATAGAGGATTCTCTTAAACCTCCTTATCTTCCGCTCTAAAATAACAGCCATACTTCACCTTTCTGCGGAGTCCTTTTGCAATGCGATGGATCGGCAAATCCTCCGACGGAGGAACTCGACAGCATTCTTGGAGAAATACCTTGGAGTAACCCCCGGGAATAATTTAACGTGGAGTACCCACATCTTTAATTTATGTAAACAAGAAACTTCGTCAAGAGAATACTCGGTTGGAGCGATGAAAAAGAACGCTATGTTATTTTGTAAACCCCATCTAGAGTATAAACGGGATGTATATGGAGCCATGCAAAGTAATGTTGAATTTGCGAATTCAATTAGGCCCGGTGTAAATCTATACGTTTCGTTAAGAGCCTCAGAAGAAAGGAAGAACGAAAGAGAATGACCAAGTTGCTGTCAGATGTTGCTAGCAGATTGAATTTTAGGTTGAAATTGCTCGATAAATTAAGGGATAATACAATCTTGGAAGACGCGGCAGATAAGCGACCATTATTTTAGATTGATCGATCATAGAGAGAAATTAGGAAAGTTTCGCAAGAAATTGTCGTTTAAAGACTACTCGAGTATAACCAAATATAAGCAGAGGCACCTTATGTTATAAAAAAACTGGGAACAATAATCGACTCGAATATAATCCGAGCTAAGAATGCAGCAGCTACTGGTACATTTCAAATAACTATAGATACCAATATAATTACAGAAATTTAGGCATCAGTAGATTAAATGCCAAAAGAATTGTGAATTAAGTAAGTGAGGAATTTTCAAATCGATTTCCCGCTACGAGAAACTTTTTTCCTCAGGAAAATAGGAAACTAGGACCCTCGCAGCCGAGAGTTCCTTTTCAGCATACGTTGAAATAGTCGCACACGAGTCGATGCGCGGACGACATGCGAACAGAGTTGAGAAAAACCAAATCGTGATGGTTCTAACGAGAAACGCTACGGGCTCATTTTCACTTTCTACGTTACCTAGAGATGAGCAGTTCAACCATTATCCTGCGAAAACCCTTACTGTCTATCCTTCCATTTATTCCTGAACATGCGTTTAAACGTCATTAATTTTACGTTTGCAGAATTTTCCAGGTCCCTTGATTTTAATGATAATTTTCTATCGATGCGATTATGTTTTATTTACATATAATATAAGATTAGTTATTCTTTTGAATTGTTTCAGAGAGGGAGCAATTAAGAGCCACGTAACCACTAGATAGAGGCGCTTCCTTTCACGGAGGCGTTATGGGCCGTAAATCCCTCTCATCCACGGCTTGTTATGGGAGAATTCGGCGTCGAAGGAGAAAAGAATGGACGGATGAGATCTCGAACAATGAAGTACTCCGTAAAATTAAGGAACAGCCTCAAGAGGACTTAGATAAGGGAAAGAGATGGACAGATAGCGACGGTCCACTTACAATCACAATGGAGGATTATAAAGCTGGTAGTAATTATAGAGGTCGACTAAGTTCGAAATATAGACAGCAAAAGATAGAGGACGTCTTTTAAAAATTATGTCGAAATGGAAGGACTCACAGGACCCAACCAGTCTTAACAAATCAGAAATTTACTTTTTTATTTCCCACTTCATACGAACGACTTCAACCAAGACAGTCATCCTCAGATACTCTACGAGTGGAGAATTTATAACTGGGTGCGCAGTTTTGAGGGTAGAGGAAGGGTCAAGTCATTGGTAAAATTAGTGGTTAAACATATCTTCTCGAAGGATTTCCAGCTTTCTTTTTTTGAGCTGACGATGGTGGAATCTTGCAGCGAAAAAACTGTGGGAAATACGAAGTAGGCATTTTTCTGATTTGCTCATTTCTGCAATTTCAGACGAGAAAACCTTGAATTAATCCAGCCTGAAGGCTAAGAACCAAGAATGAAAATTGGTACAGATCTAAGCTGATGTTTAGATATTGGTATTAAAAGCGCATCAACTAATGACGCGCCAATATTAAAATCAAGTCAGTTATTTTTCTGACTGATAAAATCAGTTAAACTAGATAATTATATCAAATTAATTAAACAATTCTAATTTCTAATTTCCCATTAAATTAACAGGCGAACACCTAAAATTGAGCAAGATATGTTTTCCCAGGATAAAAGGATCTGTAATCTTGCACTTCGTTACACTGACCGTCGTCCCTGAAAAACTGCAGCAATCTTTTAGGATTTGTTAAATCGTTACCTAAAATCTCTCTGGGCTCACCTCTGATTTTCAATCGGATTCTCGAAATCTGATGCTGGCTTCGACTCGTTATTACGAAAGTTCTAATTGTTTTTCCGAAATTATGGTAATAATATGCACTCCTATGAGCATGTCAGAGGAATGTTATTGTGATAGAGGGAAAAATAGGAATAAAATAAGTAACGATGCAAATTATGGTGGAGGGCAGTTCCAGAGAATAAATCCTTCGCTTCGATTTCCCAAGATCACGCAACAAAACCGTTCCCTTTCGTCTCTAAGGAAATCCGTTGTTTCCAATAAACAAGACAACAGCCGCTCTATTCCTTCCAGGATGCCGAATTATTTATTTGTGGAAAAGGAAAAATATAAACACACTTGGACGATATATACAAATATGTGAGATCTGTACTTAAAAAGGTGAATAAAAACAAATAATTTCTGTAATTTATATTCTGTTCATTTAGGTTCATTTACGTCAAGAGAAAGGTTTTATCTAAAATACATTTTTTACGAGTATATACTATTTAGTATATTCTTTTTTTAAGTGTTTTATTTATTTAATATGTGTTTATAACGCCTGGTAGAATCAAAAACCATTTGATTCAAATTTTGAAGTCGATATCATACCGGGAATGTCCAAAATTAAGACCGTTATCCCCATATGAAATGCATGGGGTATTGTAAAAAGCTCTCTGGGATCGAACCAAGGACGATCAGGGAAACCCTGAAGCAGCGTGTATGAAATATATTTATGATCTTTATTCATATTCCAAGTTTCTGTGTTATCGGGAAGGGGTTCAAATAAAATCTTTAAAATCGCAATTTCTAGATACGCCTGGTGTCGAACCCAGGACCTATGGGCAGATGCGAATAGACATAATTACTTGTTACGACCTGATCTTATTAAATGCAAAGTTTGAAGTCCATTTCATGCCGGGAAGTACCTAAATTGGTTTTCGTTATTTCCATAAGAAATGCATTGAGGAATGTAAAAAACTCACTGGGATTGAACCAAAACCCATCATCGGAACGTTCTAGAGCGTACATAAAATATATCCATGATCTCTATCTATATGCCTTGTTTTATGTTTCTATGTTTTCGGGAAGTGATTTAAAAAAATCTAAAAAATCGCTACAATGCAATTTAAATGGGGGAATATTTGCCCTGACCTAGCGTCGAACCAATCATAATCCTCGAAGATGTCTTTATAGTTTTTGTCAGGGCCTCTAGCGATCTTTTTAATTTCAACTCTCCTTTTTGCCAGGAAGTGCATACATATATGAATGAATTCGGAGAAGGATTATATATAATAGATATATATATATATATATATATATATATATATATATATACATAGGTATATCCGGAAAAACGTCTATGTTAACCATGTTCCACAAGTGTCACTGACTTGAAATTTTTACTGGCCATAACGTGTTACCGCCAGAAAAAACGATTAAATCAAAATTTGCGTCTGCATACAAAATGGCAAATAACTCGTTTTCCACGAAAATTCGGAACTTTGAGCTATAATTTACGTACTCAAAATGAAATGTATGGGTTATAAAATTATTTTCCTATTACAATACATCAATATTGAAGTACTGTGAGGCTATTAGAAATTATAAGTCATATTTCTTATAATTTTAGCGTAAAGGTGAATTTGTTCGGATTTTGTAATTTTTGTTTAGCTTTAGGCCGTTTGCGCGAACTAAGGATATAATTTAGGAATTATTCCTTAATTTTCTGTGAATAAGCATACAAATACGCAGTGTTTGAGTTCTATTGAAATTCGATGCTCCAAAAATCGTTTCTTTACAGCGTAATGCGCATGTTTGAGAAATCAGTCAAGTAAGTGCATAAGTGCAACCGGAGAAACCAAGTGATATCATTCAGACGGAGTTTAAACCCCTCTCACTCGTGCGAAATAGTTACAGAAATCTCACAAATTCCATCTCATTCGGAATATTGCTTTTCGATAGTTCTTATTCCATTCTTGTCGAAAGAATTACAGAATTGACTCCCAGTTTAAATATTACCACAGTAAGTAGTAATATATCCCATTGATCTGATGTTATTTGTACGAACTAATAATTACCAATATTTGGCTCTCAAAATTTATCCTCCTCAGGAATTCACCATTTCCTCTCAATTTCTTCCCACGGTCTTCAGGAGACTACCATGTCAATGGTATACCGTATGGTACAGCATTCACCTTTTTAGTAGTTATTTGGCCTATTCATTACATTTCGATCATTATGGAGCACTTCATTGATACTTATCTTCTCAACAATCCAAGTTTCTTTCTGGTAATTTCTACCATCTTCCCCTACGTTATTCGAATTTCTATTTCGCTCTTGCTCCTTACATTGCTGATGATCATACAATCCAAACAGCAGTTTTATTGAGGTATCATTTAGATATCCCTTTCCAATTACACTTGGATTTATCTTCTCAGCTTCTGCAACAAGGCATAAGTTTGTTTTTTTATTTATTTTATACTTCTTATGATTATCAGCGAGAATCGCCGTCTCCAAACAGTTGCCCGCTCGTTATTTTTCCAGACCCTGGCTTTTGTCTTTTCTTGCTTTCGTCGGAGATCAGTTTTTTTTATAAGCAGCATCCCTGTCGCTCTCTTTAGCTCCTTTGCTACTTTCTATACGTTTAACTGTCGCCGGATACATTATAATGGCTATCATATAATTCCAAAGAAATAAACTCTCAGCACGTAAAGATGACAGATGAAGTCAAATCCATCTTGCCAATCGAGGATTTTGTAATTGAAGGTTACACGCTAGAATAAATAAACATACGTAATAATTCGCTAGAATATAAAAATTAAGTAAATAAACATACGTATAACAACAAATTAAACTAAAATTAATGCGACCAAGCGTGAAATCGTGGAATTCCGCACACAATTCTAAACAATGACTTGTAAGTTTATTCCACCGTACGTTTATTTCTAAGGCAGGTTTCGTCATCGAGATGAAGCTGTGTCATGAAATGAAACTAAATCGGTCATCGAAATAAACCTTTGGAGGAATATTCTTTTGTGTTCTTTCTTTGGAAATAACTTGAAAGTGCTTATAACTTTATTTAATGGACATTGGGAGAGGCGTTTCACCACCGAGTGTCAGTTACTCAAGATGTAAGAGGCCTCTTCGACACTATGAGTATTTTATTTCAATTTTCTAGGAACGTTAACTTTCCAGTTTTTCTTTCTTGTTATAAAAATATTTCTCCAAGGTGGATGTTCAGGATTCTTAAGGCGCATGCGCGCTGGAGTCGAGTGCAGCGCCCCCAGTGGTAGGCCTTCCGCCGAACTTTCCTTTTTTCTCATTCCTTCTTCTGCTACGCTGTGATACAGTCCACTTCTTTCAGCAATAAAGACTATTCGTTTGAACACTTTCTATGAAAATGTTTCTCCAAGGCACGAGTGTTCTGAGCAGCTATGCAGAAGAATTATTTGCTCTTAAGTATTTATTTTTTTTAAGCTCGATCTTCCCCGTTAATTGGGATGCCCATTACATAATCCGCAATGGGCAGCAAAACACTCATTGCAATGTTTATAAATATTGTGGACTCTATGGACTCGCGATGATCCACATTCTAAAATTGATCCTATTATTAAGCTCTAGATGTTGGTCTTTTGCTATCTTAAAGTTGTTAATTTACAGAGTGAAAATACAAAAGAAAATCTCTAAACACTACTATAGAAAGAGGTTGGCCAAAGCTTTCAATTTTTTAATTCTATTTGTTGTCTACGAATTTGCGATTATTAAGTTGAGGAATTACAAATGTTTAACTTGATGGCATTTCTTACGTTGCTAAGAGGCATATGACTTAGTAAAAACACAAGAGAATGAGGAAATAAAGTGATTCGAAACGACACACGACGACGATAAGTCCCTAACATGAGGATTAATAGACAATTGAGGGTAGCACGTACAGTTGGGGCGTTAAAAAGTCCAATGTACATAAGTTTGGAGGCGTTAGTGAACGTGGTTAAGTGAGAATGCGCTTTGTAGGCATCCCCTTTAACGCATCGACCTGCGCTTAAAGATGAAAGTTAGAAACACTCGCGGATTCTTCCATCCCAGAGCAATGGGAGAAGGGAATAGAAAATGAAGCACAAAAGGAGAAACCTCGCCAGCTCTGCGAGAAAGGGGATCAAGTTACACATCACAGAGCGTTTTATTCCCAACTTTCGGAGAAAACTTAGTCCGGAATTGCGTCTGAAAAAATAGCCACTGTTGCGCACGTAGTTATTGATAAAATGCAGGGAATTGGCAATACAAAACAAATGTTTAAAAATAATAACTTAATTCGACTTTCCGATGAGACTAATTGTGAGAGGGCCAAATGGGCTACTGTTTACACTTTTAGAGAAATATCTCGAGAAATAGTACTTGTTATTTTATTCCTGACATTCTATTTCCCACATATATATTTCAAACACGACCGATTTCGTCACAGGGCATTATCATCAGGTAAGTAATTCACAAATAAGAAGGCTTTTACAGGAAAAATAATAAACGGTACTTGGTAGGAGTACTAAAAGATACGGAATACTAACCTCTTTAAATACTTTTGGTTTACCTTGACTACAAAAGGAAGAAGTGCACAAGATATAGCCAATAAAACAGGGCAAGGAAAACGGGCGATTCGCCTTCTAAACCCAATCCTGTGGAGTGAAAAAATGTCAAAAAAAGCAACTTTGTACAAAACTATCGTCGAAAGCATTACTACATATGAAACAGAGATATAGGAAATAAATAAGAAGGATGAATGAAAGCTGATGTCCCTGGAGATGGAATATTGGCGAAGTAGTTGGCGTATCTCTAGGTTGGACCAAGTAAGAAATGAGCGAACCAGCGAAATTATACAGGAAGAAGGGAATATTATAGAGGCAACAGAAACAAAGGGGCTGATAGGCATATACACAACATATACATGAATGGACGCCAACAGATGGCTTAAAAATATTTTCCAATGGAAAGAAAGAAAGGTGGATGGAAGAGGAGGCAATGACTTGTAGAGGCGAAGGAGAAGTTGAGAAAGTGAGAGACGACGGCTGTCGTAAAAAGATCCGCATATGCGATATGTATTATTATTCTAAGTATTATCTATTATCCCTAACGTGAAACCCCCAGGAAAATTGCGATTTTGTATCTCAGTGTCATGGGTTCGATTCCAGAGGGCCCCAATGTCACTATTCTTCCCATTTAAATGCATCGCTTTGATTTTCGGGAAATTCTAAAAAATACTTCCCGGATAGGTAGAGATTTAAAACTCAAGGAGCCTATATATATGGTTATGATCTATCAAAAACATTCATGACTTTTACAGAAAATGTCCTGGGTACGAAGCTAGGACGATGCAAAAATCTCCCATTTAAAATACATTGGGGTAGTTTTTCATTATTTTTTGTTGCACTTATCGAAATGATAGGAAGTTCTTACTCAGCTAGAAGATGTATATTAAGACTCCGTTTAAGAAAAAAATTTAGATAAGACCGTGCTGTTCCTGGGTTTGATGCCAGAGCACATTCATATTTCTCACATAAAGATTATAAGGGAAAAGTAGGACGTCGTTTGAGGCAGTTGCAGCAAATATTTCTGCTGTTTGATGCTATTTTCAAGAAACATTTCATTTCTTCGGATCAAACTTCTACTCTATGGCTTAATCGGTTAAAACAAAGTGGTCCACACTTAATCGCCGAGTTCAGGGATCTGAAAACCTCTTGTTGATGGCTCTAATTGCGATGGCCTTAATTGCGATGGCCCTCCACTTCTAAAGTGTCGCCAAGGAAAACGGGAGAGCAAATATATTATATCTGTTGCTGTCGTTTGTAGGAGACGAACATAGACGCGTCTATTGTAGATCCATTGGAAGTTATGAAAGTGCAAAATATTTTTCTCCTGTCAAATGTTCTTCCGACCATGGCCTCAATGTTATTCCTAGCCATAGCCATAGAAAACTGACGAATAACTTTAATACTGCAGTTTTTCTAATTTACAGATTATGTCAACGAGTTTTAGATGGTTGCAATAAAATATCCACCAGGAGGATTCGTAAGTTTGCTGGTTAAAACATTTTTCCAGGGGATCGACTTCCAGTTACGTCAGTCACTTTACAGTTGGGATTAATTAGCAACCTGAGACGTATGGCTCATACGATTTGATTCGTATGTTCGCTTCGAAATAAGCGAGTTTACTCGAATAATAAGAGGTCGCGGAGAGCAGTGGTATTTTTGAAGAGTTGTGAGTCTATTCTTTGGTAAGATGAACTAGAAAGAGAGCAAATCCTGTGAATGTACTTGCTGAGAAGACAAATAGAATGCAGCTCGGAGTAAGGACAGCAGCCACTCTACCTTAATGGATGGTGTAGCAGAACTAATTCCACCCCACGCGAAATAAACCACTTTTTAGAAATGGCCGAATAAATATGATGTAGAAAGCAACGGTAAACCGTCACACAAGAGAATGTAGATGGCAAGCTTTCCTCTTTACAAAACTGTGATTCATAAAAAATTAGTAACAAAATATACAAAAATAAGAGTTGCTTTAGAATGCTAGAACTAACAATTTATATCCACCGTCTGCAACCGAAATACAATCAACGGGGAAATTAATTTATTTAATCGAATCAAATACCGTTAATTGCGATGTTCACTGTCAGTAACTGTTCCTTAATTTTGGACGAAAAACATAGGCACGGAGGATCTACCATGAGGAAGTACCCCAATGACGAAGAGGGAACGCTTAGCCAACCAAAACCATTTATGACTATCGGTCAAAGATAGAACTAATAAAAAAACAAAAAACTTCTTGTATCGTATGCACTATTTCAGAAGTTCGTCAGCCGCTCAAATAAATAAGAGAGATAAACGTTGTACTATTACTTAATTTTTTGATTCCCTTTCGTGATATTTATACTCGTTGTTTCGTTTCGATGAAAAATAAATAATTTAGAAAACTCTTAACCTCTTGCTCCATTATAATAGCCCTAGAAAATAATCGACAATCGCAGTAAATCTGAAATAAACATTTATTATTACACAGTTTAAGTAGCAAAACAAAGGGAAAATATCCCTTGTTTGGATCGTGAGCTAAATTTTAAGTAACGACATATTTGATTCGATCTTCCCAGAATCGGCAGTTTTTCCAAGACTTCTTCAAAATGTGTAAACTTCAGCTGCAAATAAAACACGCAGCTTATGGCAACGTATTTTGAATCTTATATGTAAAAATCTGATGTGGCCAACACATGACTTTCTCGATATTCATTGAAAACAGAAGCCTATGCCGGTAATATATAAATAATTCCAAAACAATGAGTGTTACAGAAAAATGTTTCAATCAAAAGTTGAAGTAAAATACATTATCTATAACTTTGGTACATAATTGTATACATCTACATTGCATTCTGACAGAGATGCGTATGAAAATCTTCCATTTCTGGATAAACAACAACTTCCGGTTAACCATTATTCAAGAATAACTCCTAAAAAATCAGTGTTCCGAAAACATGTTAGATACAAAAGTTGTAGTAATGTACATTATCCATAACTTTTGTATATCTATTATATATAGACGCTTCTCCGGATATACCTATATATACATTCATTATTATTATTATTAGGGTCTTTATTAGGCGAGATCAAATCGACATTCATTCATAGGGGATCAAAATTCTAACCATGTTCCACAAGAGCCACCAAATTGAAATTTTTACGACATATTGGCCATAACGTGTAACCTCCAGAAAAAAGCCGACTTTGAACCTCAGTGTCATGGGTTCGATTCCAGAAGGCACCAAAGTCGCGATTTTCTCCATAAAGTACATGGTGGTGATTTTCGAAAATTTTTTGAGGCACTTCCCGGTAAAGTAGAGAGTTGAAATTCCAGGAATCGCTAGATGCCGTGCGTATCCGACGAAAACTATTAAGACATCATCGAAGATTATCCTTGGTTCGATGCTAGGTCTGGGCAAATATTCTTCCGTTTAATTTACATTGCTATTTTAAAGATTTTTTAAAATCACTTCTCGATAAGATAGAAACTTGAAACTCAGCATGAGGATAGAGATCGTAAGTATCTTTTATTTATGTTGTTGAACGTTTCGCTGATGGTCCTTGGTTCGATTCCAGAGAGCCATTTACATTCCTCAATGCATTGCTTATGGAGATAACGGAAACAAATTTTAGGTACTTCCAGGAATGATATCAACTTCAAACTTTGCATTAAATAAAATCAAATTCTAACAAGTCTTACGGTCTATTCACAGCTACCTATAGGTCCTATGGTTCGACACCAGGGGTCTCTAAAATTAATAATTGTTTCGATGTTAAAGAATTTTTTTGAACCCCTTCCCGATAATATAGAAACTTAAAACTTGGCATGTAAATAAATATCATAGGTACATTTCAAATACGTGTTTTAGGATTCCTTGATCGTCCTTGGTTCGATCCTAGAAAGCCATTTAAATTGCCCTATGCATTTCAGATGGGAATAATGGAGTCTTATTTCAGGGCCTTCCCGGTATGATATAGACTTCAAACTTTGCATTAATTAAGATCAGGTCCTAACAAGTTATAATAGCCAATTTGCATCCACTAATATGTCCTGGGTTCGACACCAGGGGTCTACAAAAATTAGAAATTGCTACGATTAAAAAAATTTTTTTTACCTCTTCCCAATAACATCAAATTTCAAAACTTGCAATGTGAATAAAGATTATAAATACATTTCATATGCTTGTAGCATGCAAGCAACCTTTACTCGTAATTGTATATACCTACATTGCATTCTGACAGAGATATGTATGAAAATCTTTCATTTCTGGATAAACAACAACTTCCGGTTAACCATTATTCAAGAATAACTCCTAAACAATCATTGTTACGAAAACATGTTACAAACAAAAGTTGTAGTAAACTACATTATTTATAACTTTTGTAAATAATTGTATATACCTAAATTACATTCTGACAGAGATATTTAAGAAACAAAATTTTGTTCCGGATAAACCGGAACTTCCGGTTGTGCGATATTCACCAAAAACTAATCAACTGTTGGCATTGTTAGGAAAATACTAAATATGAATTTTGAAAATGATCGGACGATTACTTATTAAGATAGAGCGCCCACAATATTTTTTACCACAGACAGACATGTTCGGGAAAATAGCGAAAACGAACTCTATGGGCCCCAAAACACCTATTTCCGTCGAAATTTGGAGGTTGGATTTTTTTGCGAATACAATACTTTCTCTATACTACGTATAGGGAGAAAGTAAAAATGTAATAATGTTCGTGACGTCGTCTAAAACTCGAAAACGGCTCGACCGATTTGAATATTTATTTTTGTTTTGTTCGCCTCGGTACGGAGGTGGTTTAGAAAAAAATAAAATTAGGAAAAACCTAAAAGGAATAGCCGAAAAATCGAAAAAGCATTTCCATAAGAAATGCACGTAAAGTTCATTTTTCTCGCTGCAGACTTTATTTCATTTGAAAATTTAAATTAGAAATAATATTTGTACAAAGTCAAATTAAGCACCAAAAGAAGGAAAATAGAATACAAATTCTTATTGTGGTCGTGAGATATCGTTTACGAATCGTAATTTCGAGAATTTTGATGAAATGCGTGAATATTTTATCAAAATTTCGATGTTGTAAACAACCCAATACCCTTGACAATGAAGGCGATTGTTGATTCTAAGTTCATGTATTTATCCATAAAAATGCATTAAGAATATAAGTCAAGTTAAAATTAATCCTGGTAATAAGTGATACACTTTATGAGGAAGAAAAACTTGCTTGAGATTCTAACATTTGCTGTTACGAACAATATCCTGTGAAGAAATGCACGGTAAAAGTACGAACATTTAAATTTCGTTTAAACGTCAGTAGCAACCAAGTTTTATTTACTGCACATAATTCTTTACTGAATTTTTAGTTAGTGTTTTAAAACGGTTTTCCTCTCTCTCTACTCGAGGACTTAGTGTGAAGATTTCAATATCGTAAACTTCTGAAGGTAAGTTCGACATATATAACAAAAATATGGGAAATAAATATAGATACACTAGATAGAATTAGGTGCTACGAAGTTCACCGCGTCATCTAGTTATATATAAACTGTATCAGGATGTTCTGTGAGTACTATTATAACTTCTGAACTACTATCACATCGCTGTTAATCGGTGCAGATTTTTTTAAAGATACGTAGCTCAAGCGTTTCTTTCTTAGGGAAGATATAGGGAAAATAAGAATACTTGCTTACCATGCTATCAAGAAAATTATTCAGAAGCTACGATTTGCCCATATCTCAGACCCCAAATAACATTCCAATACTGCGGACAGTACTGTCGTTTTCTCTCACTTGGGACTTCACTCCCCCAAATACAACGTTTAGGATGATTTCTAACGTGCCGCCATATGCGAATCCATCCATTTGAGTAGCGCCCCAACTCAAACCATCAGAATTATGTCAAGGAAAGCGGATTTAAGAGTTGAGAAAACCTATGCGGAATGTTTTCCATTTCATTTTCGCTTGTCCTAATAATCGAGGATGAGAAACAAAAATGTTTTCAAACTTTCCTCAGCTTCCAGAAAAGACAACGTATTGAGCACCCTCTGCTTCGGATTTGCTCTGCCCAAAGCTTACCTTCATTTTTTTGGAATACTCATCTTACTCCTCATTCACGAAATCAATGAATACATTCAATATACTTTGTTTGCATTCATTTTTATACTGCGGAGCAGATAATCTGTGCAGTTTTTTAATTACAGAATTCAACTAGCGTGTATTAAAGCCTTCAACTAAACGTTCAAGGACAAGATAATCTTCCAATAAGTTCGCCAGTATTGACAGCACAATGCGGGTAATTTTACTTTCCACGGCAATTATTCCCAAGAAGAACCATTAATTCGGAAATATTCAACTTCAGTAATTGCTATGAATTAGTTTTCTATTATTTAATCAATTCTTACGAAGGTCATTGCTATAAGAATGAAAGAACATTGCTTACCAAAATCAATTAAATACCTGATTACAGCGTTAGATTATGCCAGTAAATTTATTAATAGAATAAAAATTGTACATGCTGTTTATGAGTTTTTAACATGTTTATAAGAAACGTCAAACACACGAATTGTGCTGCAGGCGAACTGTCTTACATCAGTCCGATACGAATTGCGACTGTCAATTGGATTCGAAGAGCCGCATTTGGAATGAAAAGCCCAACTCGATCCAATCTTTACCGCGGGGCGCATCCACGAGCGAAACGGTTATGCGTCTGGCCTCACTCTGCCCGCATTTCGATGTCTCCTAAACCGAATTCATACCAAAAGGTGTCGCCAATGAAGGCTTTAATATAAAAGCGGGTAATTCTGCATCGATACCGAGTGGACAAGCCGTTTAGAAGAAAAAATGGGATCACGCACTTTTTAATCCGCATTTATTCGAAAGGCGGTGTTAATTACTGCAGATCCTTACTCGGGTCCACACGATCCTATTTTTTAGGCCCCGCAAACACGCGCCAAGCTAAGTAATAAGCGCGCGTAATATATATACAGTAGTAAGTAGTAATTAGCATACTGGAATAAGATTCCTTAGGACGACCTAAATGTTTTGGAGTAGCAACTCGTCCCAAATAAATGGTTGGGGACGATCAATTACCGTGAAATTCATTTTCTCCTCTTCCAAGGAGGAGTGGGATAACAATAAGAAGCAAAAATACAAAGATCACCGTCATATTTTAGATCAATTTATATCCTCGAGTCTAAATTATCATCGGAGCAGACCGTTTTTTTCTACCTCACTGTCACCTGCAGGGTTTCGAGAGTTTAAAGTAGTTTGTCACATAAAAACAAAACGCTATAAGATGGAAGTTAACTCCTTCGCGAATAGACCAGTAGCAGCTGCATGATGGTCTGGAACGTTCTCGTAATGACGGCAAATTTACAAAAGAAGGTTGTTTTGAGGAGAGATATGTTTAGAGGAGACTGAGATTTTAACGAACCTCGGATCGATATCGGACGTCTGTCTGAACAGTGGCATTTTTAAAGAGCTGCGACAACTGTGGTAATCTCTCAAATATGGGAACTCGAACCCGGGACCTCTCTTTCTGGTTCGCCTCATTAGCTTAAAAATGAAGCATGATGGCGATAACTTTCCCTCGCTTTTCTTAATGAGTCGGTGTTATGTGTGGTAATGAGGGGGAAACGATTACACATGGCGAGATGCCCCCAAGTGAAAACAAATTACGTGATAATAAGGAATGACATTATTTGGCATAAGCTAGCAGAATTTCTAAAATCAAGTACATGATCAAGTCTCGTCGCAAGAGCAAGGCTAAAGTAAATCCTTTTCCAAAAGCCAATGAAGAACACTTATATGATTAGGTACAACTTAGGAATGCAGACATTTATTAATTTCTAGCCAGCCATGAATTGTTGGCGTCGTGACGCACGCCGTGCTTATCGATTGCGGCACGTAAACGCACGACTCCAAATGACACCTGGAGGTTGATGCATTAAGATACCCAAGGAAAAACTACCGATGCAAGTATGTACTCATTCGTATGTTTAAAGCAAATCTTGCTGAACCCTTTTCGTAAAGCAGCATCTGCCTATTTTGAACTCAACTATGCGTAAAGTAATTGTGCTTCGTTTACAGTTTTAAAAACTACTACGCTACTTCTAACTTCTGATCATTCAAAAATCGTTCAGAAACAGGCGTTAAGAACGAATCAGTCTTTGTTTATATTTTCAATTCAAAATTATAGTCTACAGATAATTGAAATTCAAGCATGAATAGCAACATTTTCAACAGTTTAAGGAAATTAATTTCCATAATAGTTACTCATGTAAATAGTGTATTCACCCTAATCAATTATTATTGCGAGCTTGCACCCAATTAGGATACATTTGACTACATCATTTTCCATATTAATTAACCTGCCTTTATCAGAATGATATCAATTAGAAACTGTTTAATGCAACTAAACAAGGACAACAAAGTATGCTGTACATTTCATACATTGTGATCGAGTCGGATCGAGACACATCGAATATAATATTGAAGTGCGATAGCCATTGTATACTTCTGGAGGATACGATTTCGGAGCAGAAGATAAGCGAATAAAGTAGTAAACAATGGAGCTGCGATGCAAGCGGCCACCTGACGGTGGAATCGAAAGGTAAATAAAATCGGCGCTCCGCAGTTTCATGGGAAAGCCAATTATAGGAAGCGGCGCTGCAGTCGTTAATCCGCACACCGCTAATGACATGACGAGACGCCGTCCAAATTTAATTATCGCTCGGTGACAAAAGTGGATATCCGTTAAATGGACGACCGATTGAAAAGATGCGGAAAAAGGCATAAACCAGAAATGGCAGCGATCAAATTAATTTGGTCAGGAATAAAAGTCGCACGCGCCTGCGGACTCAAGTCGATTGGGACAGTATGAAATTAGCGGCAATGGAAAGAGTGGCAGATGAAAATCTTTCGAATCGACGCGTAAACGAAACGAAAGCCGAACGAATGGTCTCTCTTCAGCAGTGAGTCCGTCATTAAAAGCGGAGGGTCAACGACAACTGTGGACACGCTAATGAAGCCTTATAAACAGATGGAGGATGGTCACAGTGACCGAATGTTATTTACACTTTCAGACAGCAAGACTTATGCAAGTGCTTCAATGTCTATTGGCCATACACCAATATTGGCTGGAAGGGAGGTCCGCTCGGTCCTTTTCTCGCCTAATAAATAATATTAACACTGCGCAACAGAGGTTTCGCCCTCTGTATCAAAACAGGTGATTATGACTCAACTTCAAAAGTTATTCACTAACCTGCATTTGATTTTACTTCATCAAGTGCCGTTTGTTCAGGGTTTTGATTTTATTATTTCCAACAGTCTAGTATCCATTATTCAACAAATTATGACACTTTCCTATCACTGCTTTAGATATCAGCTGATGGAATGTAATGGCGGTGCCTCTGTATTCTACTTCTGCTTTTGTGAAATGTTCTCATATTCTGGAGCTCATAATGTCTCGAAAATGTGTAAATGATCCGGATACATTTAGTTATGTGTGGGGAGAGTTCTCAGTGAAAGCTCAAAGGCAAAAGTTAATTCCATTAGAGAAGAAATCTGATGACTTGCACTTTATGAGCAACGTGGAAATTAATGAGTCCTAAACAATGTTGTCCTCCTCATACACTGGTTGTTTTGGCTTCTATTGCTGGGATGGGAAAAACATCATATTTTGATGTGAATATGGAAGCAAGAGGCAGCTAGGATTTTCTTTAATTTACTGTGCCATATTATTAATAAGCAACGACTTGTGTAAGGTTAGTTGAACTGAAACAGATCGTCACCAAAAATCGTCAGATAATGCGGTCAATTGGAGATGAGATAGTTTATCGAGGAAATTCGTAATAGAATTGAAAGTAAAAATGGAGGAATACCTGGGAGGATTAATTGTAGATAAATCCCTTAACTGGTTATACCCTCAATGAACCCTATCGTTTATTGATATTTATTCATTCATACAAAAGGCGTTAAATCAGGATTGGATAGTTACTACTGCACAGCATTCGAGTATAAACAGTTCCTCAATCGATTTCTTCAAACAATATGAATTTATAGAGCCTGAATCAAAATCCAAAGGCAATCCAAAACTCCTGTTTGAGACAGCTCCTTTATATACAAAATCCAATAGTTTGGCGTCAACTTCGTAGTAGCTCTCCAAGATGAAAGAGGAATAAAACAACTTTTACCCGATAACATAGGATTTTCAATAGTGCGTCCTAGGCTTCAACGCATGCTGATATATCTACACCATACCGATTCTACGCTCTACCTCGAATTATTAAAAAATCTGTGGGATAAATATTGTATCATATTCGTCCGTGCTTCATCCACATTCTAAACGGAACTTCGTAAACATATTCGTGAATAAAATCCCTTACTGTGGAAATGAAGTTCTTTTTCTTTCCGTTCGGAGTATAAGTTGTTTTCATTCTTCTTTCATCAGCTTCACTGTTGCTGTTTTATTGATTGCAATGAGGCGTTCAGTTTAGCAAATAAATATTGAAAATGACAAACACTTAGTGTTGAGAGGGTTCCTAATTAGCAGGATAAAGGAGAATCGGGTCAAGATATGTGACCTGTTTTCTGAAAAGGAAAATAGGTACATTTGGACAAGTATTTGTCGAGACTCCAAAAAGTATGGCGTTGAGAGTAGTGCAACTAAATGGGTATTCAGATCTCTTTAATGGTTGCAATTATCAGAGATGGGGAGACAACGTCGCGTACTTTTAGTAAATGCGATGAAGAGAAGAGGGAGGAGCGAAATGAGGGAGAGATGCGATGGATAGAAGAGACCGGAAATTAAGGGGCTCAAAAAGGGGAGTAATTCGCGAAGAAGTAACCGAAACCCTTTGAAAAGGAAACAGTCCGGAGATAAATCAGGGCTCGATGGCTCTACTTCAAACAGTCCATTGGGAGGCAATTAAATCTGCGGGGACCAGACGGAAGTCCTCAAAGCTCATTTCGGCGGCACATATAGCATTTCTGCCCACTGATATTATTGCGTGAAAAACGAAAAGACGTTTCCTGAGCGATTTCACGTAAACAGCAGACTGACGAAAATGAAATATCGTAATAAATATACTCATGCGTGAATGTGCGTTATAACAACAACTAGCATCATTGTTCAATTGTAATTGTTTTAATATTTTCGTACCCAACCGGGATATTCTAAATATCTACGAACAGAAGACTTACTCTAGTCTTTATGAAACCGGATTTCGCTGCATTGATAACTCTGTATTGATGCTCTGCACTCTTAAAGGTTCCATATGATGTGATGACGATATGATGATTCTGGCAAAGTCTTTGTTATACAACATAAGAACATCATGTTTTAGTATCTCATTTAAAATAAATGCAGATGAATCCACAGTCAATCTATCCTCCTAAGGAATATTCCTCCCTCTTCAGACAGGGTCACCCAATCCATCAAAGTAATATTTGACGCTCGTTTCACAAAAGGAAAAGACTGCCTTTTTAATGGGATTAACATTTTTGGAAGTCTAATTTGGCAGGTCCACATGAAGACGACTAGTCGTCTTTTCACGCCCACATTCTTTACCTACTCTATCGCATATTCTCTCTTCTTCCTGATCTACTGCATTCTGAATGGTCACGGATATATCGTCACTCCAACCGGGGAAGGAGCATGGATTCTTCGCTAACTTTGCGAGAGTCGACAAACATGAAATATACACAGCGTTCCCTGATTCGAATTTTCGCCCAGATAATAGGAAACTGAATTTTTCGCTGAAAATCGATGGAAGAAGTATTTCCCATAATTCCATCTTCTTGGAGAGAGAGTGGGATCCTTGTTAGACCCCGTCTTTTTGTGACACACAAACACTTAACGTAGGGCGAATGGAAACGAAAGAACTCCTTCCTTTCAATTGCTACATAAGTACGAAAAGAGCGTCCCATTACACTTAGAAATGAATGAGAAGGCAATGGCACCATGTAACACAGGCGCAAAGACATAAAAGAGAAAAATCGTGACTTTTACAATTTTCTCCAAGTGGATGTCTGCAATTCATCCAGTTTTGATTTGACGTTTGTTATAGTGCTGCTTCTATGATTTCAATGTTATACAATGCTTTCCTTTACATATTCATCTTGAGCTATCAATATTCTTGAGCAGGTTTTTCCACACCTCTAATTCTTTACTGTGGGAGGGAGGTTTCTTACAGTGAATCTATTTTCCAATACCTTAGGTTTTTTCTACATCCTTTTCCTCTAAATTCTCTTCTCCATGTTTATTTAACTATAAATTCTTAATATTTTCATTAATTGACGATAGGTTAGATAGATGAGGAGACTTTTCAATCGCATCTTAGTAAGAAATGAAATACTCTATAGACAAAAAGGGAAAAAGCCGTTAAAAGAAAAACTATGTAATTCAGAGAAAGAAAGTCCATCATCAATCTGCGTTTGTAAATGAATTATTTGGCTTAATCAAAGGCTGTAAACACTAAGGTGTCTAAATTTATAAAACAATCAAATTACGGTACCGAATGGTACTGATACAATCCCTATCTTTGCTGTGGTTATATGAAGACCTATTCTTGTGCCCACTTTGTGGCATGGAAGGTAAATTTGGCTATGCCAACAAAAAAAATAATATGAGTGGATGTAAGGTAGCGGGAACGGATTCATTGAGAAAGACGAGTCGTAAAGCATCGAAGAAAAAGGAATGAATACGGACTGAAAGAAGGTCTGCTGGACCACTTTGAAAGAGGTGATTGAGAAAGATGGAAAGGATGAACGGAGGTGAAGAAGGGAAGTGAGAAAAAGATGAGAGTGGTAAATTAGACACAATAGAGGAGATATGAATGAGATTTACGGATAATATGTGTTAATGAGATTCAGAGGAATAAGTATTGGATAGAATAAAATTTGGGAGATAAATAAGGCGCTTATTTCGAAAGAGAATAGCATGGATCTCACTTACGAGTAAATTTCATATTAGTAGGATAATATTAAATGATATGAAAATATCGTATCTACTGAACCACTACTCTCATATAATAAAAAGCTGTTGATGAACAATTTAATAGTTGCTGTCATAGAGGGTAATTTAATGTTATGAGCTATCTTGTATTTGTATTTCTTTTCCGTGTGTTCTTAAGTGGACGATTAGTCCAAGAAGAATACACATTTTCTTATCTTATTTCTTAATTTACTCAGCAGCTGAATATCCGGCCATCTTACAGCAACTATTATCAAATAGAAATAATAGTTATTATAGAAATTTTAAAAATTATATCAGATCATATGACAGTGAATTATCATTTGCATCAATGAGAGAATTACTCCACTGGGAAGTGGTCCTTATTGTTTTCGTGCTCATGGCCAGATATATCATAGAACATCACATGTACATCCTAGGGAAGGAATTTCAAGAAGTTTTGCACCATTGTACATGATTGACACGAAACAAGCAACAGAAGAACGAATGTTAATATTGTTTGTTGTCCATTAATCTATTCTATCTATATATATAAAAATGAATGTGTGTCTGTCTGTCTGTCTGTCTGTACTTGATAGATTCAAAAACCATACATCCAATCGTCGTGAAAATTTGGGAAATTATTACGTATATCCCCGGGAAGGTTTTTGTAAATTTTTATTTTAATCGGAGTACTCAGTTCGACTCCAGAAGAAAAAAACAGTTTCCATAAGAAATACATGTAAACTTCGATTTTATCACTTGCATGCTTCCTTTTTTTTGCAAAATTAAATTAGAAATAACCAACGTATGGATTTAAAAGTAGCACCAAAAGAAGGGAAATTAAATAAAGTTTCTTATTTTGGTCATGGAATATAGTTTACGATCAAAAATTACGAGACTTTGAATAATTAAATGATAATTTTGATGAATTTAGAGGCTATAAACAAACTATTTCTCAGTTACGACGAATGCGATTGTTGAATTTTCTCATAAGATCACATTGAGAATTTACTCCAGTATTCAAATGATGTTTGTTTATAGCAACGTAAATATTTACGTATATTATCGTGGAGTAAACGGTTTTTGATATTTAATGAAAATGATATTCTGATAAATTCAAGAGATTGTATGTACTGCACAACTTGGTGAGTTGATGACGTTACCAACTTTGATTACAAATGTCATCTATTTTCAACATTTCAGTTTATTTTATGTCTTTGACGAGACTGAATTTCATTTTTAGGTCTTCTTCAGTTGAATATGTGTTCTCTTTGAGATTTGCGAGATGCGAAGTGTAGAGTAGCACATAATTTAGCATATCTTACTCCGAACTGAAAAGGTACTGTGATAATATATTTTCTTATATACCGAATGAAAGTAATGTAGATAGTATATATGATTTCATTATAATAGCCTTGCAACGCGAATAGCTGCCTGCCATTCAAATTACGAATGGATTTTCTACGGGAAAAATAGAAGTACGATACATAAATTGATCCCATTTGGGCAGAATTTATATTGTTTCAATTATTGTTTAAATATTACAAATTATATTAAAATTTAAAATATTTTAAATACATAAATTGTATTTCTTTGAAGATTTCAAAAATTTAATTTAAATTACAAAAAAGAACATTAATGCATTTGACGTTCAATTTTTCGCCAGCAAATTCTAATAAATACAAAAATGCAGTAAAAAAACTTTTGCAATTATTAATACAATAATAAATTATTAATACGTGAATAAATAAAAATATTATTAATTTCCAGATGAAGAAAATAATTGGAAATACGTTTTATATAACCCTACAATTATGCTACCAAAGCGAGGTGCCATTCGTCTAAAAATCAAGCAAAAAGGAGAAGAGAAGAATGATCATTAGAAGCGAGTGAACAGAGGCAAGCAAGGCAAGAAAGAGATCACACTTCTCTAAACACAACAACGTGTGAACGGGTACAGCTAGTATATAATAAAACATTTCTAATAAGTCATAGTAATGTGTTTTTTATATTGATTCTGATTTAAGCTATCTAAACATAATTGTCATATAATATACAAACGAATTAATTTACAATGTTTTTCTATTGCAAATTTAATTGCAACAGGTTTCACTAGTAATACTCAAAATTAGTTCTTCTAGAGAAAATAATTCTTGAAATGGAAAACTTTATATTTTTTACATTTTGTGTCAAAACAGTCAAAATTTTAATCAAATCTAAAATTATTAAACTTTAATCGCATAAATTAACTTTATATTTGCAAATAAAGACACATATCATGCATTATGCAATTAGAAATGCGAAGGTCGTTCTTTAATCAAGTTAAAGTCTCAGGAAACTTAAACTCGAATGAAGATTACTGGGACGGAAAGGATAGCGAAGAGGATATACTCGCATTATAATCACATATCGGTAAGCCATTTATTACATAACAACCAATAAATTTACTATAGCCAATCTGTGATATCAACAAAATAAAATCCAGAGGAATTGTTTGGTTGTAATTTGTAAATTATCTTCAATTTAAAGAAAAAATAGAGATACATTAATTATCCATGTATTTACTGAAAATATTTTCATAGGTGATTTTGATTGGCGTAGATTAGTTTGACTTTCGTCTACTACATGGGACAAGAAACGCTTTTTGACAATAAATTTATATAAACTGTATGTAAGCCATCAAAATGATCGAGAGGTAGTTTTCTGAATACCTAAATGGAAAAATATTATTTTCCATTCAGTGGAGATATAAAAAATACGAAAAATCGTGTAATTCGATTTCTGTTTAATACGTGCTTCTAAGACTTATGGTGCGCTATAATAATATTAAAATGGTCCTCTTTAGCCTTTCATATTCAATATGATGAATTATTAATTTACAACAAAAATTAATCCACTGGAATTAGTCAACATTGCTTTGTAGTCTACTTAGATAAGAGATACGTGAAAACGCAAGAGAATCAAAATTACTCAATCTACAAAAGGCATTTGCGATGCGACAGCTCCTTCGGATGAAAGACACGATTTCCCATGTTGGCAGCAGTGCGATGCATACAATCCCTCCCCACTTTTCACACGCCTTCTTATTGAAGGGGTGTGGACCCCTCCGCTTTCAAGCGCACCACATTTACGGAAATTTGCTTCCCCTTAAATCGTCTGACCCTTGCGCTTTTCTTATCCTCCAATGCCCGGGAAACTGCAAGATTGCGTTGTCTCTCGGTCTTCATTTTTATAGCGCAAATCTCGTTTACTAATCCCGAAAATGCTATCGTCACTAGACACCAATAATCTCAATAACAAGTCAATTTCTGTGACTGCTTATTTTTACTATAATGCACTTTCTAAAGAATAATTAAAAAATTTTCTTTGAAAAAGGAAGTCAATCATCGCCAAGAAATACAAATTACAGAATGAATGATAATGATGAAAAATACAGAACGAAAACAAAATTTTACCTTGGAATGAAAGGCTGAGAATTAAAAAAAGATCAGACTTGCGTCGTTCGGTTTGAGAATGCAAATGCAATTAGAAGATTTCTCCATTGAATCATTTTCTGAAGTGACTTTCAGAGGGAATTAAAGATCGGGTCAAGGGGGGGAAAGAGGGGGTGTTTTAATTGAAATAAAACTTTAAAAAGCTACGATTGTAATGAAAAAGAATGATTTTTGGCGGAAAAGAATCAAAGGTTTATAAGTCTTCTTTATTGATAAATGCAGGTCTTTAAATTAACTCCCAAACATCATCAACATCCAACAATCCTGAAATTGGTTTGTCGCAGCTCCTCACGCTTGTTTACAGGAAGGCTTACTATAAAAGCCAAAATGAATGTATTGATTTTGAGTAAAATCGAAGTGATTCAGAGAATTATTGAATTCAAATTCCGCTGAAAGGCAATTTTGAAGAAGCAATTAAATTTCACGAGGAATGAGTAAAGCCATATTATTCCAAGTATACGTCATCCACACAGCGGAATCAGCACAACATAAAATTTGAGTATTAGAATTAAAGAGTCATTCTTACGCAACATATAAAGGGGAACGTGGGGCAGAATGGGGTAGTGCGGCAAAACGGGGAACGGGATATTTTTAGCCCAATTAGTGTCATTCAATGAGGAAAAACTACTCAGTTATATCGGATTGACATGCCAGACTAGTGTGCAAGCTAATTCCTCCATTTCTTCGGTGTTTTTCACCCCCTGCCACGCGCTACTGGCGGATTGCAGGATTTAAATGTAAATGTTCCATACTCTTTAGTGTTTCAGAACACTCAAGTTGAATTTTCAGTGATCGTTTAGTATTTTTGGGAATCTATTTTTCATGTTTGTAAGAAGTAATTCCTTGGGATACTTAAGTATTACATTCTTCTACCATTCTGTTGAATGAATCGCAATCTACTTTTTTGTCTGTTTTGATGTATATTAAGAGCTAGTTAACCTAAAAATGAGGTCGTGGGGCAGAATGGGATACTAGCGGGGTAACAAAGCCTCCATTTTCTAGTAACAGTGAATAAGACGACTTCTGTCCTGACTATTCAGCGGATCGGATTTGTCGGTTGCTTAGAGTGGGCTCACAATACTTGGGTCGGAATAGATAGTGAATGCGATAAGGACACCCTTATGCATGCGCATTATGTGAATGACATGCACACAGAGTTACTTATTCCGCCAGATGTAGATTTGTAGAGAACGGTGAGAACGACAAAAATGTTCTCTAAATAAGATGAGAAACCTCGAAAGAAAGGAGAGGAACTACCTTTAGAGTTATTAAATACATTCAGGTGAAGAACGAATGTCCTCGGAGGGGGTCTGCTCTACTCTCGGATATGAACTACGGCAGACGCAAGTTGTCTGAAAAAATCCTCGACAAAAGCGGTCGTATACCTTAATTGTGGGAGACGTAGCCTTTTTCTCACTTTTCAAACAGCTTATACGTTTAAATTAATACTTTTATCATTTTTGTACGTCAAGGTAAAATAGGAAACATTATCTCTTAGACAGATAAGATAAAATAAACTTTAGCTTGTTTTATCTTATACATTTAAGATGAAGTTCCACCAAGTGAAGACCGAATTTACTATTCTTTAGTTTACTTAAAAATAAAACTCGTTTTACGGAGAAAAGTTTCAACATCGCACTACCTGAGTGTAAGTCCCTCAAGAGCTTGTTGTCAAATAAGATCAGATGGAAGAGCACGATGAAAAACAATTCTTCTTCTTCCATGAATATTGATTTAGATAACTTCGAATTGGATTCATCTTTGAGAGGGCAGTTAACAGATTTCTTCAATCAAACGCTTCTCCTCTGACCACCTTTTTCCGCTTTCTGCAAAAGCAATTGCGAATCAAACGTTTTTTCTGAGAGAAACCCTTCATCGGCCTTAAAAGTCACTGCAGGAATGGAAATTCAGTAAATACGCGGCAGGTGCCGAATCGGCCGGAGTCCATTTAGAACGTCTCTGCAACATTCACTCTCACAACATCCACTCTCTTCCGTGAAAAAGCGGTTTACTGTGAAATAAAGGATTCTCGTTTTTTATACTCGACGAACGAACATTCACCTTCCAATTGTACGACAAAGTAATTTACCGAGTTCAAACTAAAACTTCAAATACATATTACGCAAATCATGAGGCATTATAATTTAAATAATTCAAAATCAAACTGAGATTATAATAACAAAGTATCGTCCTTACTCTGAATTATTCAGTGGCTTGATTCTAATTAGAACTTTAATGTTACGCTAAGAGATAAATCGTTATGAAAGAGCTATATTTTTCAATACAATGACCGAAAAAAAATAACGAACTTTTGATAGGCGAGGAAAATATTTGGAATCCATAAGAGGCTGAAAAAACTTAACCTACTTGCTCGTTTACTTATTTATCTATACGAACTTTGCTTTTCGGTTGGTTGATGAGGCTGAATATTCTCTGATTAAAGACCTATCCTTTATTTCACGGTATTTGATTCCACCATTGACAGATTCAAACATCTCTTTCCTTTGAATTGCATTAAAACAATATGTTCAAAATGGAGTCATTAATAACAATTTAACGATGCTCATACAGTTTCATGAATCACTCAAACTCTACGTTTACATATTCTCTTATTGATGACAAGTTATACCGCAAGGAAAACCTGAAAATCAGTTTATATATTTTAATTATAAAAATTTAAATATTATAAATCTTATTATTTGGAGAAAATCAAATATAAAAACCCCATGGAAATATATACTGCAGAAAAATTAAAAGAGCATAAATAAAAAACCACAAATTACGCTAAGACTACGGAGTGCTGAATTTGACTTCGGTTGATCCATTTGTTTATTGTTTGCACAGGGTAAATATTAGGAAAGCTAAGTTCGCGGCTTACGAAATGCAAATTTAACGCAGTTTTTTACAAACAACAACAAACAAGTCAATGTAAAATACCTATAAGCATTTATATATCATTAGCGGGAATTAAAAAATAATAAAGGAACAATACACCACGCAAATAAGGCTAACTATGAAGTTTTAAAAATAATGAAGTCTGCGACAGATAACTGAAGTTAAATAAAGAAAATATTATTAATAAGAATATAAGAGGTAAGCAAACTCTAAACGACGACAAAGGTGATCGTTAATGATGTGCTTGTTGTTTTGTCCTTTGAGAGGCTCTTAATGCTCAATCATAATCACCTTACTCTAATCATACGAATGGATAATGATCTATTCGTATACTCAAGGAAAAGAAACACAATAGGAAGAAAGTGATATTAAAAAGTATATCGATCATAAGAAAGTTCAACGAATGTGCAACAAGAGAGCACCTTAAATAATACATTCCTTAAAATGATCAAAATTCACCTCAGCATTTGTGCAGCTTTCTACGAGGACATGGAAAACGGGTCGTCCTGCCAACAAGTTCACCTGAAAAAGAAGAAACATATTAGGCAACGATAAGTATAAACACAATTTTTGAAAGAAAAGTTTTATTATACAGAACGTTTATGCGTGTTTGGGCTTTCAATCCCAACAGAGTTGTTATAGGTGCTGCTTCATTCGTTATAACATCATGTGGAAATTGAAGGACAAGGCATTTTTACTTCCCTTCATCCAAGGATAATTTGCACGCTTTCAAAATTTTAGATTACGCTATTTAATGGAAAAGTGATTATTGCAAAGTGGGAGGTATTGAAAGATTGCAGAATGTAACCGGAGTACGAATCGATTTAAATAAATATAGACAAAGTAATGCAGAAGATACCTGGAAGGAGATAGACAAATTGATAGATAATATGCAGATATAAGTTCAATTATTTATTCACAAAGTTAAACATAGTTAATTGCCTGTTTATTTGCAGAAATGCTAAGTGGAAAATAGTCAAGTAAATGGCTAATATATAATAGTCTGTCTGTCTAGTATTATAATAATAGTAATACTAGACAGACTGATTGCTTTTATAGAACTGGAAGAGTTTCATGTTGTTCAGGAGAGTATATTTCTGATGAGGGACTTAAGTCCCTAATCGTCCCCTAATTCCTAAAGTAAATAATTAACACAGGGAATTAGATGCTTGGGGAGTGAATTCAAGGAAAGAGTTTTATCGTGGCATGAAAACGAAGAGGGACTTTGCGGAACTTTCTATAGTATAGATGGCTTTTGATCAAATATTTACTTATAGTATGGAATGTTTTGTTATATATCATGTTTCAGTATTAGCCAGTATTAAATATTTGTATATTATTTGTGAATAAATAAATAAATTTAAGCATACGAATATGTAAAAAAAAATACTCAATCGAAACGAGAAAGGATGTTCTACTTCTCGGTAGCTTAACGCCTCCTGAAATCCCTTACTATAGACTTTTATTTCTTAATAAATAATACCATCTGTTACATTAACAATTTTCATATTTCTCTCCTATCTTTACCTTCACCACTCCATCCACTCTCCTTCGTCTCCATTCTAATAATATCCCTTTTGTTTTTCTACCTCTCTTCATTCCATCCACATTACGAAACCCTTCAATCTTTTAACACTCAGTTATTCGTCAAAACGCATCAAAAATGTATCGTTTTAATATTTAAACAGGAAATTTAGATGAGAAGATATAAGGCAAATGTAACGCGAAAGAGGAATTTTTAAAAAGTTAAATAAAATATGCCATTAATATCATTTATCTACTAAGACGTCTACAAAATCCCTTTGGAGGTTGGGAGGAGGAAATAGTTAATAAAACGAAATTCAGAAGTAAAAAGATGATGGAAATAATGTTTCACGGCATCCAAAAAGTGTGCGTTTTAACCTTAGGTTACCACCCTAGACGTAAAGGTTTACAAGGATTTTTTTACAAGGTATTACGATAGAAGTAAATAATTCTAGACTTGGATTAACCCTTGATGGCGATGGCCTATGGGAATAGTTCTAGTATGTGCCGCCTAGAATTGCATTTCAAGTTGACATTCTAAATAACGAATGCATTTTGTATAACGCCTTTTTGATAAGATTATGTGGTGCTAAACTAAAGCTTCAAACATAATGTACGTTACACAGTCGTTAATGAGATTAAGATGTATTAATTGACGAAATAAATAATTCGTTATAAGAATTTTTACATTCATTGGAACTGAAACGCAAATGAATGTTTATAGCGAAGACTTGTACGTCGTTGCAATGTTGTCATGGTGTGGGGATGATGGCTGAAAGAGCCGGAACCTTAGTCGTGAGATAAAATATTTTCTATATTAAAGGCAGAACTGTTCATTTCATTATTTTTAATATGGAGATTTTTTTATTTATATATTTATTGTACATGCTGAAGATTGAATTGTTTTAGGTGTCAGCCCAAACCATTGCCTAACAACAATTAAAATGCAAACGAATCCACGATCCTTTACCCAGAAGTCTGATGCAGATAAATATTCCAAAATAACTTCACTACAAGTAGTATTAGAACACCGAAAAACTATTACAACAGACTCAATTTGCAGAATCTACTCCCAGGTACTTTACAGATCACGCCCATAATACGTTAACTAAAATACATTTACGTAAATATTAATCCAATATTATGTTTAAATGTTGTAATAATAAATTTATGCCTCTCTGTCTAAACTCTTCAATTGTTTGTGGGATTGAAAGCTCTTTTACTTCTCTACCAAGAAACGAGAATTTAACTACTTCCTTCCTTTGTTTCCTTTTCGTGATTATTACCACAAAAATGAGGCCGATTAAGTACATTCTATTATTAATTTACAGCAAGGATAGCGAAGCCACAGTTTTGCGTTTAAAATAAATTCTCGTCACACTGCGCACGCGTGCCTTAGGCTCGCCATTCTAAATTATAGTCTGATGTTCATCGAACAGTTTCCAGAGAAAACTGCAATCAACGAGTGAAATGACTGATTCCTGCACCGAACACGATCAACAGCGCACAGCAGATCTGTGTCACAATCCCAGGAAAATTGATTCGAGCCTTAATTCGAAGAAGATCCCCAATCCTCAGTAGATAATTGCCCTGCCAATTCCATCTCCGCCTTAAGCTCTTCCAATCCTCCTTTCACCGTCTGCTACAGATGAAGGGCGATAAAATTCCTCAAAAACGTTTAAAATTTAGAGTGTTTAAGGAGCAATTTGGCCAAGATTAACTCGGGATCTCACCAAAGACAGAAATCCAAGCATACAGGTAAAATTTCTGGTTTTTACGATCAGTTGAGAGCGAATTAGCTCTAGCTGCATATCCGTCCCTTGCGAGTTAAATCCACAGCAATTTACGACTTTCGTACATAGAAATGGGTCCTTTACGTTTCGTCAGATAAGACGCGAATCCTCGTTTCGACCATTGAGAATGTGCTAAGTATTAGTGTCTTAGTCTATAAACTACTATGCAGACTGACCTGAATGTAAGCCGAGGCAAAGGAATTGGAG
This sequence comes from Sympetrum striolatum, assembly GCA_947579665.1. NCBI lineage: Eukaryota > Metazoa > Arthropoda > Insecta > Odonata > Libellulidae > Sympetrum > Sympetrum striolatum. The sequence continues at coordinate 77,583,104 of OX388351.1, forward strand.
CAAGTAAGGAATTGCCGATTCCCGGTAACGACAGACTTTAACCACCTGATGACAAGTGCGACTCGAGTATAGGCCGAGGGGGGGCTTTTTAAACATAAACTCGGCTTATGCACGAGTATATACGGTAATACGCCAATTTTGCCAGCGACAGAATTGTGTGCCGAAACAATATTGATCAACTCTAACATAAAATGCGTTTTAAGGGGACTTAGAAGACCTCGAAATGTGCCAAAGACATCGATAATAGTAAATATCTTGCTAAGTTTAGAGTTGTCATACATTGAGATCCATCGATTCATCATCTCTCAGATACACCATTTGGGTCTTTTCCTCATATCTCTCCCGTATAATATCATAAAAGAAATCAATTTCTCCTTCTTCGAGGATTTGAAGAATTCTCTTTTCCATAGTTTTTCTTCGGCCTCCTCATTATTTTTTTAATGAAGGTTCAATCATACTCAACATTTTTAGAACTTTTAGAACTATGTACTACTTTAGACAATTCGACTAATGATTCCTGTTGCTTTATTTCTCTTTAGATGGACCAAAGTTATTGTCAACAGAGGCAAAGTTATCTTCATACATGATTTATATTCTTCAGAATTCACATCATGAATCTTTCTGCTACAAAGTAGTTCTATCGGTGACTACCTAAAGTGACGAATATCCGACTTGCGACCGCTGGAAGAAGTTGACCACTGTTTGCATCCATCCGATATTCCAATTGTCTCCGGTTGGTTAATTAAATGTTTCCATTAGAATCTAGGAGTGCACGGCCAAGATATTTAGCCATGTTCTTCAGCACAATTGAAGACAAACCAAGTTTTAGGAGGGCGTTCGCATTGTTTACTCTGCGTAACCAAGTTTTCTACTTGGGAATCTAACTTCGAGTATCAAGTACTCTTTCCGATTACCAGGGTGTATCACGGAGTATCGAGTACCGGAAATGCATACTCCCTGGAGAAATTCGCTCAGAAGATGAGCACAGCTGCGTAGTCTCAATACTGTCCTCTGAGACTATTGAAGATTCGATGAATATTCAACGACTGAATCGCTGACTTCATTTTTTTTCACCATTGACACGTTAATGAAGATAAAGTTAAGACGAGAGAGAGCCACTTGTCCAATAAATATAAAAAATATATAACATGCACCTATGACTACTTAAATGGTTTAAAACATAAACGATCTTTCTGTTTGTTGATTTGCTCTAAAAGTGTGAAGTGTACTAGACGAAAAGAGTAAAAAAATCTTTATTTTATTCCAAGGTTATTGGTAAAAATACAAAGCATATCAAACCCAATTAATTGCATATTCATTCAACGGATGCGGCTTTGATGTTGTGGAAGTCGAACTTAACAACAATTGCAAAATAAATGGTATTACTTCTACAGATATTTTCTTGAAAACTACTGCAAACTCATAATATAAACTATAAATTATTTGTAGAAGAAGGAATATTTATTAATAAATAAATAAAAGAATAAATTAACTGAGTCTATATTCCACAATATTCAATATTTTCTAATATTGTGGAATATAGACTCAGTTAATTTATTTACTATGGAATTCCACGAATTGATTAATAAAATCAATTTATTTTTAAATGATACTATTTAGTATTTTATTTATTCATTTTTTATAATAAAACTTTGCAATTTGGTCTTTATGCCACGCAGCAGCGGTCAGAGGAAACGCAATAAAAATAGCGATGATATTTGTCATGAATTCACCCAGAGACAGGAGGAAAACCCATCCAAAAACCTCCGGTGGACAGAAAATATCTTAGTAATATTTGTATTACAACAATAAATCATTATGTTTACATTGTTATGATTACATAATTATGAAAATCCTGGGAGGAGTTGTAGAATTTTAAGAAGTATTTCTTGGAGAACTCGAGTACTTACGTGATCGGTTGACAATTGGAAAGCTGAGTATTCCGGATTCCCTAATTGCGAGTCGTGTGCATTGTGATGCTGTGGATGGCGTCTTTATATTCATGTTTTACTTAGCACCTCCAAACATAGAAACGCCTGAGAGAATAATTTAAGCTGTTCGCTGTTAATACTTTATACATACTTCCCATTTTACGCAGCGTCTTTAGCGCCTTCGATCTTTAACTCTCTGTGGGAAGAGAGAAATAAATCACAACGTTTTTAGGGAGAATGGATCCGTCCACGAATGGGGAAATTATATGCGCATCTGAGAGTGAATTCGTATTGAATGGAAAACGACTCTCATTTCTTCCTCCGACAACTTCAGAGTCTCTTAGCCGGCAAATTGGCCCAATTTGGCCCCATTTCCCTTTCTCTGAGGGAATCTGATTTACGTTGCGAAATTCTAAATATTATCGGCGGAGAATCCCTTCGGTTCGCATCGCTAATAAACGCTTCCCATTGGACTGCCTGTCACCATTCAGTTTGCAGCGCCAAGTCCGGTTTACACAATAACGGTTTTCTAATCGCACGTAAAACGGTCTGTTTTTATCAATTCTTACATGAATTACCGTACGTAATCGAGTATAAGCCGACTCGAATATAAGCCGAGGTACCTGATTTTATCACAAACTAGGAGAACTAATATACGAGAGTATACGCCTAAACGCAGCAGCTACCGGTAAATTTCCAAATAAAATAGACACCAATAAAATTAGGCAAATTGAGACATAAATAAGTTAAATGTATTTGAATATTCATTTCAAAGAAAAATAAATAGATAATAATAGTAAGGTAGCTATTAGAGGAATACTAGTGGAAGAACTAGTGCATGGAAGGGAGGGTAAAAATATTACAGTTAAAATCCCTTTTTCTGCTATGAGGGACTTTCAACTAGAGTAAAGATACGTGGGACCCTGACGCGAGTATATGCCGAAATGGGCTTATTCAGCATAAAATATGTGCTGAACGTCTTTTGCAGGAGTATATGCGGTAGTTGTATATAATTACACAGAAGCCGAATCCTCCGTATTTTATCTTGAGATAAAAACTCCTCTTCCATTCTCCTTGAGTGCATATGTTTTCCATTTCCTCTTTCGATCATCTCTTTCAAGAACATCCGGATCCATTAATAATAAAGAACGCGACACTTCTTCGGTAAGTAATACGACGAAGGACATTAGTTTTAACGCATTATCATCAGGTAAACTACGTAAAACTGATGTTTCCTTTTATAAATTATTCCCAGAAGTGAATCTGTCCACCTTTTGAAGAGCTTTGCGATGTCAGTTTCTATTCGAATTACCTCCTCATCACAGATTTCGCTCTTCACACCTCCGCTCTCCATTTCAAAACGCCATTTTCTCTTCCTTCTTCCCTACTTTTCATCCTCTTTAAACACTCTACGGGAGATCCTTTCAGGAATAGCGAAGAAAAAGAAAATGCAAAAGACAATGGAGAAAGCGGATGCGAGGTGAAAAGGTTAGAGAATATTGATGGAGGATCTCTTTGTTTGCTCAATACTTTAAAGGAAAAATTGAGCTTCAGTTTTTTATCGCTGCGAAGGGAGATTAATTATTTGGAAGGAAATTATCTCTGTAATGGAGAGGCGGTTTTGTATATCCCGCGTAATAACGCCGCTTTTAATGTGTATTATTGGATTAAGTAAAACGCTCATTAATGGCTGCCCGTGACGAACTGTAACTTAGAATTCGGCCAAATTTATTTCTGTAGCAGACTAATGCACTCGGCAGTGGGAAAGAAAGAAAGTTGGTCTCTGGTTTGCGCTACGGTGAGATAAAAAGAGCCATTAGCATACGCCATTATCATTCAGAGGAGATAGCGAGGGGGCGCACAAGTGGAGGAAGAAGGGGAGAAAGCGTGAAATTAGGCAAAGGGAGTTAGCAAAAGGAAACGAGGAATCGTGTTTATGAACCCCTACCCTGTTTGCGCCGTCTTGCCGTACTCTCAATAATAGATGGCTTACCATACGTCCTGTTTTTTATTCACTTTTATTATTATTATCTCAGAATCACTACAAGAATATAAAAATACATATATTCGAACATAGTAAAGTAAAAAATAAATAGTTTTGCTCTAATAAGACATTTTAAATTGAAGGGAAAGCAATTGTAGTCAGGCATTTGCCCAACAGGGAAGGAAATCCCCCGGAAAACCTTCGTTTGACAGAAGTCATGACATAAACAAACAATGAAAAGGTATTCTACTACAGATGATTAACAACAACAAAAGAAGTACTTGTGTCTTTTCATTTGTTGTTAAGATGGACAACATCAATCTATTGAAGGAATAGAATCCCATCCCACTCCAGGAACAAAAAATACATCTTCACGATTTATAACCACATGGACACATCTTGATGATTACTATTACAATTTACATAACTTCCTCTTGAAGGTATAAACTAGAGGGAAAAAAATAGCTGTAACATTCTTGCAGGATGAGCTTTTCATAGATGTTCTATTATAGTTTATAGCGAGACAGTCCCAGTTTTAAGACACGGTCAAGGTAAATTATTTGCCCTTTCTGTACAAATCTCGTAAAATGAATATAAAATAAGATACAGAGTGTTTAAAATCACATCTTCACGTTAACACTGAATAAAGCACCTTTTAAGGATTTGAAACTAATTCAAGCCAAGTAAAACGTGTCGGTTTCAGCTGCTTCAAACTTGTTCCGGTATCTTGATAATGCGGTAAGCCTAATCATAAACAGCATCGCAACGCTTCCTCGAACCAAAGATTGCTTTCAAAGCACCATTATCAGTGGAGATACATCTGTGTGTAGCGGAAATTGAGTTAAATTCTAGAAATTGGAAGTTGACGGTGGACGTGCAAGTATTGAGCGTGACCCGTTAAGAGGGAAGAAATATCGTTTGTTAGCGAATCGACGAACGTTGTGACGGATAGTAATCGGTTCGTAAATGACGTCGATTTATTCTGCAATCGGCGAGTTATCGCTTCGGATAATTCCTTTATATTCGTCCACATCCATCCTCCCGAGGATCCCTTTTACTTCCCTTTCCACTCTATAAAGTCCCTTAACGACATCACTTTTCAACATTTTATACTGCGCCGACAGAATCGGAGGAAATAGTCTAAAGTAGAATAAAAACAGGCAATTCTTCCTCAGCGAGAAGATTCGGTTTACGAATCCCGAACTAAAATATAGGGGAATTCGAATCCACGATTACCTTTGCATGAGAGGGATTGAACGAACATATTTCCAAACAATCGCCAACCCAAGTGATAATATCACTGTCGATGAATCATTAATTTATAATCAATAAAACTTATTTACTCGGTTTTTAAGAGTTCTGGATACACCCATGTAAAAAACTACACAATTGACAGACGCTATAAGAACTCATTACTGAATTTTCCTTATAAAACGATTTCCATTGTCATCTAGATTCAGAAATATGTGGGGAAAACCTGTTTTCGATTCCCGAGCAATCGCAAATTTTGGGTGTTATAAACAGATGGAGAAAATCAGGGCTTAAATCTATTGACAATCCACATTAATTGACAGTTAGTGAAGAATCACAAATTGCCACCCAGGCGCAGATAATACATTTCACAATTCATAAAGTAATGAAACAGTGAGGGAAAGATATGACGGATGGATGTCGTTATTTCTTAATAGGGAAACCGAAATTTATAAAAAAGGAAATTTCACCGAGAGCTATAAGAATGCTCTGTAATGGAGAACAGTATTTCTTTCCACTGCAAAATTCATAATGAAGAGAAATATTATATGCTCACTTTCTTACATACGGCGATCAGGTATTAAAAAGATAAGGAAAACATGCAACCATATGTCTTTTCGGAAATCCATTTTCCCCGAACGATAAGCAATTGCGAGCGACAGAGGCGGGCGATGTGGCCTTTTACAGTCAACCTGTAACAAACGCTCCTACTTCAATAACATTATGTCCTATTCTTGCGAATTGCAAAGAGAAAAATTTGAAGAAATTTCAAACGCAGTTGGAGAATATCTCTGCGAATAACACGTTTACTTAATAAAAACAAAAAAGATTAGTTTTTTTTTAAATCGGGATCACCAAAACGTTATGGACGAATTTAATAGCTAATGATGGAAAACGTCAGAAAAACGACATATTTTAAAGTTCAAGAAGCTCACTAAAATTGAATACAGCATTGAGTGGGAATTCATTGTAATAAAGACCATTTCCACGGATTAGACACAGCAGCGCAACGTTCTACAAGAGAAAACGCATAGAAGCATTTTTAAGACTTTTTTGACACTGAATAACTTATTTTTCAATCAGAGAGGTACATTATTAAAACTATGACAAATTCTATTTTGAATTCGAAAAGCATGAAAGTAAGTAATTAAGCTTTCGCATACATTACGTACACGCGTATACTTTGGAAGTTACGATGACGTAAAACTACTTTTCATGTTTTGCCGTTTCACCATAAATAGGAACCAAATGGAGTCTTTATAAATTAATTACAAATGTTGAAAAAGATTAATGGTCCAGCTTCCAAATCAGCACCACTATCATTGGAGAGGCAAAGATTAAGATTAAGGATTGGAAAAGCAGTCGATCTATGGCTGCAGGAGTTTCCAAACAAAAAACCCTTAATTTACTGTTAAAAACTAGTGAAAATTGTTAACAGTAGATGTAAAGATTAATCTTTCAAATGTTTTTGAAGTAGCTGTCTTTTCTTGTTGCTATTAATTTAATTAATCCTATTTATCTGAACGAGGTGGCGTCGTTTATTAGATTTCATAACATAAGAAGTATCTTCCCGATTTGTGTCACGTGTTTACAAACGAACATCTCTCTCAAACGATTTAGTCTTCATCCAAAGGTGGTGCGAAAAATGGGAATTAGATATTAACGTAGGTAAATGCTCCGTAGTTAATTTCTTCGAAAATAAAATTGCGTCCAAATCACCCGTACAAAATTAATGGAATTAATCTAAAAGTAGTATATTCAGTTGAATATCTCGGAATCAACATTACTAATAACTTAAATTGGAGCACGCATATTCGAAAAATCTGCGGCAAAACAAGTAATGGGCTTGGCTTTGTAAAGCGTATTGTCGGTAAATGCGATGAAAAGGTGTGAGATCGATGTTAGTTTACCTTGGTCAGACCCCTTCTGGAATATGCGGCAAGTATATGGCGGATGTAACGTGTACTCGCGAACTCGAGAAAGTGCAGAGTAAAGCGGTTCGTTTTGTTAAGAAATGCTACGATAAAAAAGCAAGCGTTACAAAAATGCTCTCAGACGTAGGTTGGGAATCCTTGAAAGAAAGGAGATTGGAAGCTAGGCTGCGATTGCTTAATAAATTCAGGGAAACTACATTTTCCAAAGATACAATCGGTATCATGCAACCCCCTGCTACCTCGGTCGATCCGATAATGAAAGTAAGTTAAGAGAAATAGATGCTAGTTCGAATCGTTTTAAAAATTCATTCTTTCCGCGAACGATACGCGACAATAACCGAATAAGGAAGTAGTTTAGATTCCACTGGTATTTACACCCCCTGCCACACGCCGAAAGGCGGCTTGTAGGGTATTAATGTAGATGTAGATGTAGAAGTGTTTGCACGACTAGAAGACACTGCAACACGTAAAACATTAAAATCTCTATTTTTCATTTACATTAGAAATGTTTACTTCGTAATATACAAATTTCATTGAAGCAATGAATTTCAACACGCATAATCACTCTACACCGGAACATTTGTAATTAAACAGTATGTTTGCATCGAACCAACGTAGGACCTTAAATTTTCATTTACACGAATTAAGAGTCAATTGCAGCACACGAAATCCTATTTTGTTTGACACCTCCCATTCCATGATATTACGAAACAAAACAAACGAGTTTTGGTGTATTAGTTGCCCGACAGAAACTTAACCAAAACGAGGAGTAAAAAGTTCTGACCTGTAAACGAACTCTCTCGGAGGGAACTGCATGCGACGGAATCCTTCCATGAGCGAATCTTTCTCAAGACTGCGCGAAAGGGGATCGTAGCTTCGGCCAGGTGCAGACGTCTAATTGTCCAACCGGAAGAGCAATTGAATGGGGGAATTCACGCTTTCAGATCGCTTTTTTCCGCAATCACGTCGACGAGGGGTGACAAGAAGGCTTTTTCTCACGCTCGTCCTTCGAGCATCGCACGAACTTCGTTTGCACGACATTTTCATCACACTTTCAGATGTGGAACCAGTTTCGATAGCGGATACCGTCACTATTCTATTTTTCGGTGCTGAGGAATACCCCTTTCATTCATTGTTGGATAACAACTCTCCGCAGAATACTTGGAATTGAAGTGCTAATCTTTTCCCTTCTCTTAGCATCTTCAGAAGCAAGCTCTTACTGTAAGTTCAATTTGCTTTTCTGATTCAGTTTTTCCTAAATTACATCGCCTAGATGTAATGTAGAAAAAAATATTGCATAGAATGCAAGCTCATAAGACTGGATTATATTTATCCGATGAACATCGTCTAATAATTTCGGCTTGGAATAGTAGAATTGATTAAGAAGGATTAAAGAATGCAGAGTTTGTTCAAGATGTTGGTCCAATTACAGCAAACAATTGTGCACTTAAAGAAGATCGAAATGAACTTTGCTTAACACGAGAAAGCGTACGCCTTAAACCCAATGTTCACTTCTTGTTTGACCTTGAATTATTTACTTTACTTCATTTCTATTTTAATCCACTGTGCATCCTCTTAACTAGGGACGGCCAACTTATCTGTAAATATGATCTACTTTTTATCTTAAAAGTATGTCGCGATCGACTTGTTGTCATAGGCTTAGTATAAGGGGGAAGAAGGGGTGTGAAATGCATACCATGTTTATACACCGTGTCTCAGTATAAGGTGCATTCCAGCGAGGTATGGGTAGATAGGTAAAATATATTATTTTTTAAATCACTAATTAAGTTTCCGAGATATAGAGTCATGAAGAAAATAAATTTCCAGACCCAACTTTTGATAGCAGCATTCCGTACATGTGGTACCTAAAAAAATATATTTTCCGACACTTTTCAAGTTAGATTTTTACTAACTTAAAATACAATTTATTTTTTTTATCAGCTGCAATGTATAAGTGGTTGTACTTATTTGTTCGTAAATATGAAAAAGTTGTTATAAAAATTCACTGTATGACTGATAATTTAATTTCAATATTTCACTTTCGCGTTTTTTTTTGGCCAGGAAATTTTATCATGAAAGAATAATATGACCTACGTTTAGCTAATCTATCAATAGCTCACTGAGTACACCTCTTGCTGAAATATAGATATACTGCTTATCTACCTACGTAAAAAACAACAACAATAATTATTAAAAGCCCCAAAAAACTCACGTCCAGGGGAATTAAAAAACATGGATAATTATTAACAATATATATTAATTCAAAGTAGGTACAGATAAAGACAGATTTAGAATTTACTTTGTTGCTTTGACATAAATGGGAAGACTGAGATTGCATGTATCTATCTAAGGAATCGTAATTAGGTGTATATCCCGACAAAGATAATAATAATGAATCAGTCAGGACAGAACGTTGTTTGTCTTCGTTAGCTTCAAGTATGAAAAGTACATAGTATGTAAACAAGAATAGATATATTCGCTACATTTGGTGATACTGGGATATTTTTCTCGGTTGACATATTTCCAAAATCTTCTTCAAATTTTCTGGCTTGTAAGATTAAGTCAGTTTGTAAAATTATAATTTTATTTTCTAATGCCTTTTGATCCATATGCAATATGTCTGAATTTTTTTGGCTAATGCATTTCACGCTTAAATCTTTTTTAAAAGGAAAAGATATAAATTCCACATTTTCTTATTTTTTTCAAAATCTTACCTCAAAATCTTCAATTACTTTTTGGATTTCCGGGACGTTTCTCCTCCTTCGACCTTCAACTGCAGGATGAGCACTTCTATTGTCGTTCAGGAGACCTTATCGTGGGAGGCGCGCGCCAGATAGTGCTCTAAGTAAAACTTTTTGAAGGGGCTTAGTTTACGACACCCATCTGCGTTTGTTTAGTGGAAAACGGTTACCCTTTGTATTGTATTTCCATCAGTTTCAGTTCGTAATATTCTTGCTGAGTCGGTTATTTTTTGGCTGTGCTGAAGTTAAGTTGCGTTCTGGTGATATTTCCGTAGCTCATATATTCGATGTGTCGCTAATTCGTAAGGTACTTTCCTGTAGTATACTCTTGTAGAGGTGTAGAGTAAAATTGCAGGATATATTTTTGGTGAGTCACATTAAATTTTATACATAACATCTTTTCATGAAAATTAAAAATTCAATCGCGACACATATTTTCCGCATTCATGTCGCTAGACCTAGTCATCTATTTCAAATGTTCTACTGATTTTTCTAAATGTATTACAGAAGAAGGTATAAAATTTACGGAATCTATGTTACATTTTCAGAACATTGCTATTTACTTAAAATACCGTGGCTGACTTGGTCATATTACGTTTACTGCTGCATAGTAAGATATTGGAGGGAAATAGCTTGATTATCTAATTAAAAAAACTACACTTATAAGTATTCGAGGATGGGCAAAGTGCTCTTATTGATTACCTCCATGTTTGCGCGCTATTCAAATTAGAACAGAAGTACAGAAAATTGGAACAGAGTACACGCAATAACGAGAGATTTATCAAGCGCTATTCCAGTTGGCTTATTGTAATTGCTAATTTTCCCGACATTGTGCTCCAAAACTTATCTAGCCGTTTTATAACTCCAGGTTTGTAAATATAAGTTTTTTAAATGTTTATAATATTAACTAATAATTTAAAATTCTGTATATGATTTATGACAAATAAAAGTAATTATTTTTGGTAGACAGTAGAGGACGGCCAGAATTAAATTCCACCTTTCGAGTGAACGAACGAAACGAAAAAAAAACGGAATCGATTCGGGCCACGTACACCACAGCTAAATTTTCTTACGATGCAACGATGACTCTTCGAGAGTTATCTATTTAACTCCTCATAATATTTAAAATAGGTGCTTGGTAACCAAAAATTAGCAGAGAGAATTTAGGGAGAATATGGGGTTGAATTTGGATGTGCCGGGATATGGGACCACCAACGATGGAAACACAGCAAGACGTTTCTATTTTAAAGTCCAAATTTATCTGCTGAAATTACAGGTGCGAATTGAAATCATTTTTCCAAATACATGCTTGTTACTTTCTCCATATACGAAGTATAGAGAAAGTATTGTTTTCATGAAAAAATTCGACTTCGAGATTTCAACGGAAATACACGTTTTGGGGTCCCTAGAACACGTTTTGACCATTTTCGGAATGATGTCTGTGTGTATGTGTGTGTGTGTGTGTGTGTGTATGTGTATGTGTGTGTGTGTTAGTGGGCGCTCTATCGTGAAAACTATTGGTCGTATTAATACCAAACTTCGTATATAGTATTGTGGTGTGTGCTGTCAGAGTTGATTAGTTTTTGGAGTAAATCGGTTGACCGGAAGTCGAGCTTCATTCATTATAGCTCATTTCCGGTTTTCAAAATATCTCCATAAATATGATATATACGTGCATTGTATTACTTATAAAAGTTTTAGATAATGTAATTTACTATAACTTTTGTATTTAACATATTTTTGTATCACCGGTTGATTAGGAGTTATTCGTGAAATACCGATAAACCGGAAGTAGCCGTTATGTACTTTGTGGGCGCTCTAACTTATAAACGATGCATTATATCAACACCAAATTTCATATATAGTACTTTATTTAGTTTATTAAGAGTTGATTAGTTTTTGGAGTAAATCGGTTTACCGGAAGTCGAGCTGTATTCTTCAAAACTCATTTCCGGTTTTCAAAATATCTCCATAAATACGATATTTAGGTATATACTATTATTTATAAAAGTTTTAGAAAATAAAATTTACTATAACTTTCGGTTGAAACATATTTTTGTATCACTGATTGTGTAGGAGTTATTCATGAAATACTGATAAACCGGAAGTGGCTGATTATGTACTTTGTGGGCGCTCTGGGCTCTATGGGCGAAATGCCAATTTCATCGTTTTTCATCGATCATGTCCCGTAAAACATTATTATTCATGTTTTTGGCGTCAAAGATAATAATATATATATATTAATCACTCATATCCCAAGTTTAGATGGAATATAGAGTTCGAAATTACTGCGGTAGATAAATATTTACATCTTATATATATGGAGAAAGTCATGTGCTGGCCACATCAGATTTTTTTTTTAATTGCGTAGAGTATATACATGGGTAAATTCTGACTTTTAGAAAAAAAACAGTATTTCTTGTGCAATTAATTTATTTGTATGGTCTTAAATTTCATCTTTTTCAAGTGAATGAATCTTATGTCGGCTAACATTCTTCAATTATTATTAATTCAAATTTACTTATAGGGGATCGACGAGAATCTCATATATATATTTTTTTCATACTTAGCTTCTGTTGCCCTTCACCGGTGAAGTCCCCCTAAGCTCTACTGAACTTTTCAGGTGGTGCTTCACCGAGGCAACAAAGAACACACTTATTATCTAATATCTTGCGGAAGGGTCTCAAGCAGATACAAATTATACGAAAGAGCATTCGGTGACTACTGCTGGGCTAACGCGAAGTTGTATGTGGAGCTATATCCTTGGTACTACATGCCACCGACTGTTCATAAAGTCCTAAACATGACATTAAACTCTCAAAGGAATCCATTCTTCCCTCTCGGAAGAGCGATGGAGGCCCGAAATAAAGAAAATATCGCGGACGATTCACACGAAAACATTCCTACCAATGGGGACGCTACAGAGATTGTTACTCACATCCTATGATATCGATGTCAGCACCTACAAATGTAACAAGAAAATCAATGTAAATGGGCGAAGATGTGTAGGAGCTCCTGATCATGAGCAATGAAGAGTAGATGGCGTGTGGAGAAGAAGATTCCTCATATGATGAATGTATTTAAGGCAAAAGGGAAGACCTCATTAATTTTGTTAGACTTATGCTTAAAACATTAACAGCCTATTATAAACAAAAAAATTATATCTCAACATAAACGAAAATTTGACAATGAAGTCATTTACAGAAGAAGTTTTATAAAATATTACAGAAGGACATTTTTTATCTTCATATCATTAGGATTTTCTGAAGTAATTCTATCCTGTAATATATATAGGGTATTAATTCATAGTTATAAGCCACTAAAAACACTATTCAGAAGCGTTTTTATACGCATATCCTCTCAAAACCGAGGTCGTCTCAGAAAGTGGCGCTCCGCCGCGCGAATATTGCTCTTGCATCGCCATCGAAAAGTCGCTTTATTTATCGGCGTCGCAAATTGTCGCAAGATTTTATTTCAGGTTCCTCTTAAGAAAGCTTCAAAGAACATTTTGGTACAAATAACTCCGTGTACATCGTGGTACATCACAACTATTTTCCCCACTTTAGGTGAAAATTTGCCGTAAAATAAGGGTCCGCTATTTTGTTGTATAAATATTTCAAATATTCAACTGTGATCATTCAAACCCAGTATTATAAAGCATAAAGATTAGGCTTATAATACTGCATCGTTTTTACCCGTTGTGTTTTCTCTTTTTGGTTCAGGATAGGCTTGAAGTTGAAACATTTTGCGAATAATGGAAGACCGGCATTTTTCGTAAAATTTGGTCAACTTTGACCCCCTGTGGAATTGTAATGCGCGGGAACCAACGCAAATGATTTTGCAGGTTTATGCAGAATTTATTCAAATATGATTATGCGAAGCTTCAAAGTCTGCACTCATAAAAACCAATTTCATATTTTTGGCCAGCTTTTTTTCGATTCCAGCCCACTGTGCGACGTAGTAACCTCGCGCCGCGCGCACGACGCCGCGAGGTTCCTCGATCGACTCCACGCAGAGAGGGTCGGCGCGGAGGAGGAAATAACGAACAGGATGGACACCTCCGCCACCCGGTGGTGGTGAACTCCGACACCGGGGAAGTCAACGAGTCATACATGCTTCTGACGCCGTGACGCGCCGCCCATTGGAAGTCCTACTATTTCGCTTTATTTCCGCATTCGTATCCATCATCTCATCATTCTCATAGATGATCCCAGCGGCAGGGCAGTTCAGTGGTTGGAATCCTGCTCGGAAAGTGAAGAGACTTGGGTTCGTGTCCCAATCATCCCGCTATTTCTCACTTCTGTTTATCCTTTCTTACAATGTATCACTTAAAAGCAGTTTCCTACTCTGTTTATCAGTTTGGGTAGTTTATAATAGTACTTGTGTGTAAGTCACGTTATAAGAAGACCCAACGTGTATTTTGAGAACCCGTTCAACCACTCCTCAAGAGATGGACTTTCTTAAAGGAGCCCGGCAGCATCTTCTCCCACCTCAACCTACGTTTCCTACTTATTTAATAAAATAGTGTTTCTTATGAGCCTGAAGACTTTTAGGGAAAGAAAGTTTCCCGATTTCCGTGTCCAAACGCATCAAAATGTAATAAATATAAAATATGTACAAGGAATCGAGAGTAGCAATCGCATTTTCTGTGAAACTTCCAAAGATGATTATTTGTCAAAAAAAATAATGAAGCAGCACAAGTGAAAGAAATGAACATGGCTTCTCTTAAGGATTACACTTTATCACCTTAACAATGTACACAAATGCATGTATACGTAAACACGCTTTTGTTGGGACGATGAGGTGCCATCTTTCCATGAAATCCTTATCTAATACAATCAAACACAAAAGCAAGGGTGCGACCAATAATTTGCGCATTTTATTTAACAATTTATGTGAAAATAGAGAGGAAATATGCAAAGAAAGAATATGTTAACAAAAAAGTGTTAATTCTGATCGCAGAAACAATTTTCCACTACAGGAAAACACCCACAAAGATAAGGGAGGTAAAAAAAAACCTGCAAAATGGAGGAATTGTTGAAGGAGAAGAGAGAGAGAGAGATCACAAATAACAGATAATTACATTTTCATAACAATATAATAACAATTAACGTTTTTGGAAGAAAAAATACTTTGTAAGTCCACAGCCATTTAATTGTAAGCCGGTTGGCGAGTTCTTTTAACACCTGAAGATACTCGTTGATGAAACTCTTCCTCCAAGATGCACGTTTTACACGAAGGAAAGCCTGAGCTTAATTTCTAATATTCAATTTCTGTAATTAATCTTTTTGTTACTAAGGAAATACAAAGTAGCATAACATGACCATGTGTTTAGCATGAAAACTTCCAATTCATAAAAATACGAAAATTCAGCAGAATTCGGAGAAATGAAAAAGTCGGTCTCCAGCACTTGTGCGTTGGAACGAATCTTAAGATGTAGATAGCGTTGTAAAACGTACGATGTTAAAACCGCAATTACATCACCATTAACGTAATTTTCAGGAAATATTGTGATTATTGTATCAAAAATAGTTTATCCATTCTAGTGTATTTTTAACAAAAACATTTGCATATACTGTACATTAATTTGGGTTCATCCAGGTGATACGAAAAGATACGAGAATAGGGAGCTTTAATCCAAATGTTGCTGTTGATTCGGACGGAAGAGAAACTAATAAATGATCAAACGCGAATGAACCAATCTCGGAAAAGGAAACCGCGAAATGAGAAGGAAGACATCTGCGGCAGCTGCGGATCCATTGTTCGGCGTCGTTTCCTTCTCAAGACGCCGTTCCCACGTTATTCCCATATCCGAGGAGCCGTACTATATGGGTGCCAAATTGTGTGACAATATTCCCAAAGACTTTTGTCTCCAAGTGTGGTACATAGATATACCAAATTAAGGAAATCTGGATAAATGTTAATCCGATCCACCACATTGAATCACTAACCCCTTCTCAGAGGAAAAAAAGTGATGTAAATGTTTCGATTATGTGCCTGATATACCTAAGTGTAAATCCTTGTGTATGTTTTCATAAACATATTTGTCAGTGTACCCTTCTGAAAGACATTTCGTTATTATATATATACATATATTTCTGTATTACTTATGTTCCATCTGTAGTTAGTGAATATTCGAATTATTCTTTGCCTAATTCATCTATTAATATCGATATATCGTTACGAATTAAATTACTATTATAAATCAATTATTAATAATGCTGACTTTACGAAATAAATATGTAGACAACACAGTGAAATAATTAATAATATTTCTTTGTTGCCCTTGATTAGGAAATAAAACCTTACAGAAACCCAACTTACAATCAAGTGTTACCAAGTTAGAACAGTATATTAATGTAGCAAGCAACACTTTCCTGCGAAATAATTCAAGTATAATCAATTGTGGAAGGCGTTAGTACGTGGAAATCCATTACAAGTAATCTAAGAAATAAAAATTCACAAATAAAAGTATTTGCACATTATATTATAAAAAAACGACAAGTATCGGGCAAAATGACCTAATAAGGATAATGGCCGAAAACGCTCGTGTTTTTGCAATATAACGCGGAAATACTTTTATTTGTGAATTTTTATTTCTTATATTATATAAATCAAGTACTTGTGCTCTAAAAGAATTTTTCACTGCTTTTCTTCGATGATATTTTAGCAATATCTATAGTAATTGAGGGTCTTATACTCCAGAGTCAATCCTTCTCAATGTGATTTCATTGTGAAAACAACAATAATTCCGTAGATTACATAACTAGATATTGTACGCCAATAGGAAAAAATAATCAGTCAGAGACCGTTACATTCCACTTTGCGTGGATTTAAATTAATGATAATTTTCGTAAACATCAGGGGAAAATGTCGTGTAAGAAAAGGGCTCAAAAGGAGTTCTTAATGAAAAATTAAACTTGCGAAGGTAAATAGGAGCTAATTAATATACCGTGGCTCAAATTCACGAAATATAGGAAATAATTAGGTTTTCAGGAGGTAATCATCCTCTTTAATTACTGTTTTATCCACTGAAGCTCGCTATAAATACAAGAAAACGATAATTTGTATGGAAAATACATTCGATACAAAATGAAGAAGCCACGTAACGTGGTGAAGAATTGGAAAGATAAAAGAGTCGTTGGGATTCCATCGATTAGACGAAGGAAAAATGCATCGAGAGATTCCGCACACAAATCAGTTCCCATTAAAATCCAATTACTTCAAAACGAGTAGTGGAAATGTAATTACACTAAAACGATACGCAGCGGTAAAATTAATTGACGGGTTGCGGGAAATTCGTGGACCCGATTTAAGCAAATTAGAGTAAGACTTACGCATCCCGGGAGCGTGAATACAAAACAAAAATGCGCTTTGTCCGTTTTTATCTACTTTGATGCTACTCGACCCCTCTCCTACTCTTTCCTTTACTTCCTCAACATTCCTTACGTCGATCACAAGTACAGTAAACCCAATCAATTCCTTAACAATCCCTCTGGATTTCACATTCTCTTATGCATCCACATAATTTCCACATTGAAAATCATATCCTCATTCACTACAGGTATCATCCATGAGCTCAATTGATCATTATTTTTCACCTTTCAGATGACATATTCCTGACACAAGGCGATTATAACCACTCCACGATATAATAATTATTATAACGTCTAAGTGCAATTTTAAAAGTAATATTTTTCAAATTATAATAAATATTCACTCAATCTTATGCACTTTACGTTCAAATATACATACAAACATTCGCGAAGGAAAGAGGAAACATCTCACGAGGAAGACCGTTTCTTTGGCAACATTCACCATACGAATATATTTGCCTGCAGCTTTAAAAGAAATTTATACATTTAATTCAAATAATAAATAAGAACTAAATTTTAAAAAAAATTCACCGATATTTTCCTTGGAGAAGAATGTTTTCTTTAGTTTTTCAAAAAAAGAAAATTTTGAAGCGCTTTCCATCACATCGACCTAGAGGACAATAGAAATTATACCCGTGAGCTGTAAATGAATGTTTATAACATTCGCATTTGGGCCTTGATATTTTAACATATTGCTAACAAATAGTTAAAAACATAAATATTCAATGAACTACTCTCGTGGAGATAATCTGTATATTCTATAATAATAAGGCAATAATAATCTGAAGAAAGTAACCCTATATATTTCTTTCGAAAGATATAAATTGAGAATAAACTCCGAAAGGATACCGGAGGGCATCTTGATGGGACTCGTCAGCATTTCCGGTACATACAACTGGCGCTGTTCAAAATTCCGTCAAAAATAACACCGCGTAACTAAATTCCAAAGAAAGGGAGGCGGCGACACTTTTTCAATATGACTCACCCGCGGAGGAACAGAATTCTCTTTTCTCGGAAACAAAAACGCCTTTGGAAGGTTCGCTAATTGCCACCACAAAAGATCCTCACGCCAAATCAAATACGGATACTTATGAGGCTTTTTCTCACCGAAGGCGACGAAATTCCATGTCTCACTTGTCTTTCACTCCCACCAGTTTCTCCCCTTTGTCTATCCTACTCTTGCTTTTTGAAATTTTTTGTGTTTACTATTTATGTTTCTATGTGTTTGAAATGGACGCCAAAATCGTCATTCTGTCTCAATTATGGCAATGAACAAAGACAATGTGTAAAATTCAAATCGTTGGAGTGAGGACGAGCTATTTGAACTTTTAAAGCCGTCGCATCGGTTCTCCAATCAGCTCTCCTTTGGCGCACTTAATGTAAATTCTTGCTAGAAAGTTGATCATTTTCTATTGACATTATTCTACATATTTCTTGAACACTTGGCAATATCTTGTTCATTCATTCATCAAGTGGTGTCCACTTCGGTAGTTAACTTACACCAATTTCTACGTTTATCTCTTTGATTTATTCATTTTATTTAATCACTGCAACCTGGTTCCAGGTGAAAACAGTCGAGGGGGAAAGAACAATAAAATGTGTCCGGCATTCGCCGCGTGGGAGATCCCTCCAAAACCTTCCGTTGACACATCTTAACAATAATAAGCTCATTTAATAAGTCAACGAACTTACAAATATACGAACACCAAACACAGATGCTATCGATTGAAATAATTCAAAATAATTAATTTAATGCATTGTTCTACCTGGAAATATTTTTATATTGCAAACATTGGTGAGAGGAACAGACACACAAAACAGAGACAGAAAACAAACAGACAAACTAAATTTCAAAATTCACTATTTTGGCCTCTACTTCGTGGTAGCTTTTCATGATGAAGGAATCGTGTTTATTAAAAATCCTGTGGTATAAGTGTTTCATTCTTCCTTCATTACAAACAAAATTGTAATTCTACGGTGTTTCTTTGCCCACCATTTATTTTATTTTTCTGCCTCTTCTTTATGTGTCCAATCCGTTGATCCTTTTGGTGCATCACCTGTTCCTCTCCCTTTGTGATTGGTGTATGTCCTCTCAAATTTTATTGTCTTTTGACTTTCTTTGATTTCATTTTCATAATTCATTCATCAATAGTCTATGCCTAGAGTTTCACTTATCAAGTTTTCTTTAGCCTCCCTTCATTACTGGATTCCCATTAGTTCATCCCAATACAAAGGTCACGCCCGATGATTGTGTTGCTGTCCTTACAACTCTTTTTCTTATTTATTCCAACAGATGATTATATTTTTATAGTTTTTTACCAATTATGTTATACTGAACTGACGTGTTTCTATTATGTAATAAGTATTTAAAAAGGAAATAAATTACTCTCCTCGCTTATTCTACATCTAAGGAATTGATTTTATTCTTCATTCCTTCGTGGCAGCTAACGTCCTTTTTCGCTGGGATATCTATTTTGAATTAGTAATAATTACCTAATTATTTCTGAACAAGCAATTGTGTAAAATTTCGAAGATACTTAATCATAGAAAGATTTTCCGGCGAATATGACGAATAAATTCCTCTCGGGTTCTCAGCCAATTGGTGTTTACCACCAAATTAATCATATTTAACTGATCAAAAACAGCCAAACGAAAATGTGGATTATAAACCAAGAAATAGATTCAAAGGGAGAGAAAAAAGCGAGACAAAATCGATGAACTATAAAACTACTTACAAACTGAGTAAGTGATAGTTGTAAAGAGGTAAAAGGAGAACTCAAGAAGCATGGAGAAGGAGAGATTTGGAGAAGGAAAATAAAGGAGGTGGAAAGAGAGATTTTTAAAATGATCGTAGAGATTGGAATAAAATATTCCAAAGATGAAAACACCTAATCTTACCCAAAGTATGGATGGAATATACGACGACACTAATAAGGAAAAACGTTTGATTTATTTAACTCATAATCCATAACGTTCTTACGTAATCACAGCAACAATAAATACCGGACTCAGAAGGTAAGAATTAATGGGAGATATTATAATGGTATTAATGTAACATCGGGAATCAAACAAGAGTGTGTATTAGTACCCTTACTTTTTCTAATATATGCTAACGATCTACCCTCGAGTGCCAAGTCTAACATTCGTTTATTTGCAGATGACTGCATATTATACAGAAGAATTAGGAACAACGAAGATAGGAAAGTATTACAGCAAGATTTAATTTTGTTAGAAGATTGGGTTAGAACGAATAGAATGAGTATTAACACAGATACTGGAAGGTGTTATAAACGAGAGATAGCAGTATTCCCATAGCTATCGTCTAAATGGTGAATTAATTAAAACTTCCGACCATTGCAAGTATTTAGGAATCACAAACGATAAAAACAAGGAGTGGGAAAAACACATCAATTTAATCGTAGCGAAGGTGCTCAAAATGCTGCATTACGTGATGAGGAATTTAAAGGGATGAAAAGCGAAAGAAAAGGGTTATTTATCACTCGTAAGACCAATTCCAGGATATGCAACCACCGTGTGGGATCCGTATCAATATTGCCGAAAATATAAAAAGCAGCTCGATACGTAATGGGTAAATTCAGAAAAACGGACAGTGTCACCGATATGTTAAAGATTCTTGGATGGGATGTATTAGAATAAAGAAGAAGTATAAATTGACTAGGTTGCATTTAAAATATTGTTGCAGGTACTGAGGGGTGGGATGGTTTTAAAAAAATAGTCGAGAAACCGGAATTCCTCGGGAAAGGATGTCATGAATTTAAAATAAAACCTCGAAGACAAAGAACGGACATAGCTAAGTATTCTTTTCTCAATAGAGGTATTCCAGAGTGGAATAAATTACCTGGATCACTCTTAAGTCCCTTGTCTGAAAATAAAAAATATTTAAAAAAGAAATGCTTTAATATGTAATAGTAATGTTGTGTAATTCTGTGTAATGTGTAGTAATAATTTAGGGACCTCTGGAAAAGTAAGGGATTGTTTGACAGGGTGATGTACGGTGGGTTTCTACCCAGTGACCGCTACGGTAGCCGAGAAGGCCTGTCATGAACCTCTAAAAAATACGGTAAAACAGTCACAGATATTAAATTTTATACGTGAATTATTTATTTTAAGTTATATATGTATGTAACCATCCCGTTGGAATTGTAAGCTTACCATGTATGTTTTTATATTAATTATGTATAGCTTGTATAAATGTATCTGTGTAGAAAAAGCTGCCACCAGTTTACAGCCAACCTGCAGTTTATGATTTAATAATAAGCATAAGATCCGAATGTTCTCATGATGTGGCGCAACTACAGGATCTTTCTTTCTGCCTTCAAATTTAGCATCTGCAACAGCTAATTGATCGTTAGAGCTCTTTTTACTAAAATTGAACCCCTGAATTGTTTTGGATATAGTTTTGATAGCATTTGTGATAAACTTGTACTACAATATTTCTGATAGAGTTTTCTAAACCAACTATTCTTTAAAAATCGCTTATTTTTAGGAATTACACGTGATCGTTGATAGTCATTCTTTCTTTTCGTCCATATACTCATGTATAAGCCGAGATTTTCAACACGTCGTTAATGCCAAAAGAGCCCCCTTCGGCTTAAACTCGCGTGAACCTGTTCTCCGGTGGAAAAAGTCTGCCGTAGTCGGAAATCGGCTTTTTAATTCCTAACTTGCTCAATTTACTATTATTTTAACATTTAACCTTCACTTAATACCTCAATTACTGAAATTTTATCGATATTTATTATTATTTAACAATTTACTAATAGTTGCTGAATTACCTACCCTTGGCTTAAATTCGAGTCAGTATTACCAGGCTTTTTGATACAATCAGGTGCTTCGATCTATATTCGGGTCGGCTTATACTCCAGTATGTACAGTAATTATAACGAACCGTATATTATAATGCCATAGAATCAGTATCAGGTATTTATTGGAAAAAGAATAATTCCAGTAAGGGAGAAGTGAGAAAATGCATTCATATAAAAGAGTTGCGTATTAATCAGAAGCTATCTCATGCGAATTGAGCGAACGTGCGTTTTTAAGAGACATCGGACAAGTTGTCCCGCGGAATAAATTCGCAGCTTTCCAAAGGCGTTTCTCCCGAACACACACTGCAGAGATGATAACAAAGGCACGAATATGAGAGAAAAGATTCCGCAGAAGAGATTCGGAAGAGAGACTGGTTTGAAGCCCGAAGCTAGAAACACATTATATTTGAAAAATTCTGCCCTTTCTCAGAACTTTTCACTCAATTTCGTATCGATCTCTCCACTAGCGTTCCCTTCGTCATTGCCTCTCCATCCTTTCTATCACATTTTGCTTCATTTTATTCGTGATTCGGGAAAATCCAAAAAGATGCTATTAATAACTTCCGAGAATCATCGAGAGTGAGGTTCCCGGTTATAAATTCACGAAAACTAAATCACCAAGTTTTGTTTCCCTCTCAGTGATTAAGTAGTAACATTTACTGTTGCTGTTTTTTTCTGAATGCTGTTAACGACCAACAGTGTGTCCAAAGATCAGTCCGATCGAATCGTTTACTACTTAAAGGACAAAAAATACGGGACGATCCGGACACAACCAGGAATTTACCGGGACAAATCTACCAGGACAATGTTCTAGTCCAGTCATTATTATAGTTGAGAGAATTCCTCTAATTAGCTGGATTCTATAAAACAAGCTTTTAATGAATTAATAATATGATAATAATAAATTAATCATACGATTATTATTATTTTAATATAAAACAATCAAATCCATAATATTTAATACAAGTAAAGAATTTGGAAACACTGTAATTAAATTAGTAAATTAAAGAGAAAAAATATAAATTAGGTTGAATGAAAATCTACTGGTTTTTTTATGAAATGATAAGTTTCCCGTTAATAAACATTGGTTTTTCCATTACATATTATTAATAGCAAGAATTCATAGATTACTAATATTCATATCATGTATATCGTTACGTGATAAAAAATCATCGGCTGATCCATAGATACTGATTAAGCTTAGAATTCCAAAATAACCGGCACATATGGGCGACTCGAAAATGTTTTCCCGGATGTAACGGGTTTAATGATTAAAATCCGGGACGTCTGTACTTATCAGGGAATATCAGATTTTTAGTAGTATTCTCTTCAATTGATATTCGTATATTTTTAGTCTCTATATAAATATTTCTCTCGTATATTTTTCAATCTTTAATGTCTCCTGGAACGAAGAGCAAGACACGTAATTTTGTCATCGAGTTCCATTGACCACTTGAGCCAAAACTTGATATTCCGCTCCCTCCCTGTAGTTGAAGGTTCTTTCAAGTCGGCACGTGTGATTCTCGTAAAATCGGAGATAATGGAAGGCAAACCGTAAAGCGCTCTTTTTAACGTTCTTATTTACTGCTAATCCGAAGATCTTTTCTTAACGACGTCAATGCAAATCAAAGGGGCAGATTTAAATGCGAAACATTT
Organism: Sympetrum striolatum; assembly: GCA_947579665.1. Classification (NCBI taxonomy): domain Eukaryota; kingdom Metazoa; phylum Arthropoda; class Insecta; order Odonata; family Libellulidae; genus Sympetrum; species Sympetrum striolatum. Next base: position 77,606,803 of record OX388351.1, read on the forward strand.
CAAAGCGAAATATTTTTCTCGAAAGCGTTCCTGACTCGTGTCCTCTTTATGTCATTGACTCGACGTTCGGTTGGAGAAATTTGCAGAAAAACCGGATTGAAAGGCTACTGTTTTCAAATCAAAAACCCATATATTAGTATCGTTTGCACATAATTTTATTGGACGACGATGAGCTTCAACGCGACAGCATCTTCATCAGGTTGGAGATTACGCATTTAAGCTTATTTATTGATTTCTACCACTTAGATTTTTATATAAGTTAAATAATAAATGATGACCATTGAACTTGCAATAGTTTGAAAGTAACTTTAATGATTCAGAACTTCTGTGAAAACGCTGTTTTCTCAAAAGCTCTTTAAAAATATATCATAATGCTGCATTCGTAATTTGTACTCGGTAATTTGCGAATACATAATCTTACATTCGGAAATGCTAAATCTCAAACCATCGAATGATCGAACTCTACTTAATGCTACGTACAATTTACCATGCGTAAAAACTGGCTCCCTCAATAAAATTCTAATCAATGGTTTGAGGTGAAATATTTAACTAAATGTATTTGTTACACAAATTATATACACGCTAGTGCTTTCCCCTGTCAAAAATAACGGAATTAAAACTAAAAATATGTAGTTTATTATAAGTAGTTATTTGTTGATCTTTTCTAACGTGAAAGCGTATTTTCCGTTGATCCAAGTAGTGATTGTTAACTGTCGTGATAGAGTATTCGTTTATCCGGTTGCTATAACAACACCAGGTTCGTATACATTGTTGCCTTTCGATTGATTTTGAAGAAAAAATTTCCATTTTTTTTAAGAACGAAAAAATTAAGATTCTATTCGTGAACAAGTTTTATTCACGAAGCAAAATTAAACAACATATATATTATTTGTAAAAATATATAGCTGGATTTAATTTTCCAAAGTTTACTAATGTTTCAATTTCTTCATTATACATTTTTATTAGCATATATTTCCCATATATTCACACGAGAATTGAGTTTGACCTTTGTCGTTAGGGAAAAATTCTTAAAAATCACCGAAATGTATTTAAAACGGGAGTTATACACCCACCTGCCGTCGAACTCAAGCACATTTGGTGACATTTCTACAATTATTAATATAGAAGATTACATCTTCTGGACTGAGATTTTTAATCGTACCGGGAAGTTCCTTAAAAATCTTTTCGAAAGAACTGTAAAATGGCCATAATTTTATCCCTGCTATTGTATCATTGTTTGCATATGTTAACATCTATGTAAATTGCCCTCTTTTCATAATTTATGACAAGAGTGCCCACCGTAAATTCAGTATGGAGAAGAAATCCCACTGTTTTCTCGTGAGAAAACGGTTTGTTAACTACGAAACAATTTCACGAAATTTTCGTTCATTTTGCCGCAGTTCTCGTAATTTAGACTCGAATCCGATATTCTAGGACCAAAATAAGAATTTGTATTCCGTATCCTTTCTTTTGGTATTTACAAACGATTCGAATCGTCCAGAATCGACCCAAAGATACTTTTGGATAAAGATATTAGGTTTGCCAACTTTAAGTATGCCGAATCTCACACTCCTACGTGTGCGCAATGAGCTCAAAAAGGGATAAAGCGTTCTCTCTTTACGTATTTATATAAAGATTACGCAGCTCTTTATGTAAATAGATTTCAGTATTAAAAGGCGATATGTAAATGAAACTCAGCGACAGGAAACATTGCATAAAGACTATTAATTTACTTAAATATTGCTGGATTAATGACTTCGATGAACTTGGAGAATTTCGACTAAAACTTATTCGAAAAGAATCTATTGCCATCATTAAAAATAACGAAAGATGGACCACAATATATATCTATTATATACGAGTAAAATGTAGCTTGCATACTGCAAGCAGATCGGCAATACTAATTTCATATCGGCATCATATCGGGACGGTCCTCAAAAGAAAAAAAAAGGATTTAATTTTTTCTTAAAATTCGCTGAAATTTCATCGTCTGGCATCGAACCCGGGTCTTACTGGTACACCTACTATGAAACTACTTACCCCCTGCCACGCGCCACTGGCGGATTGCAGGGTTTAAATGTAAATGTAAACACAATAGAAGATCACCATCTCTAACTATGTGTGAAAATTCAAGCAGAAATATTGGCTATAACTGCCTCAAAAAACGTTCTAATTTTCACGAATGTTAATGCCTTTCGGGACTCGAACCAAGGACGATCGTGGAAGTCTAAAACATGTTTCTGAAAGATATTTATGATCTCTATTTATATGCCGAATTTCAAGTTTCTATTTTAGTGGGAAAGATTTCAAAATAATTCCTAAAAATCGGATCAAATTCTGATTTCAGAGACACCTGGTGTCGAACCCAGGACGTATTGCTAGCTGTGAATGCACAGTTTGATTTGTAAAGACTTGCTCTTGTATCATGCAAAGTTTGAAGTTGATAGCATGTCGGAAAGTACCTAAATTTTGTTTCCGTTATCTCCGTAAGAAATGCATTGAGAAGTGCAAATGGCCCTCTGGGATCGAACCAAGGTCCATCAGCGAACATGTAAAATTTGATTATAAGGTATATTCATGATATCTATCCACGTGCCGAGTTTCGAATATCCATGTTATCGGGAAAGGATCCAAAAAAAATCTTCAAAATCGCCGTAATGCATTTTAAACGGCCGATTTTTGCCCCGATCTAGCATCGAACCATGGACTATATTCTAAGATGTTTTTCTGATTTTCGTTGGATACGCACGGCTTCTTGCGATCCCTCGAGTTTCAACTCTTTCTCCATCCGGGAAGTACCTCAAAAAAATTTTCGAAAATCCCCGCCATGTATTCTTATGGAGAAAATCGCGACTTTGGGGCCCTCTGGAATCGAACCCATGACCCTGAGGATGAAAATCGCAATTTTTCTGGTGGTTACACGTTATGGCCAATACGTCGTAAAAATTTCAAGTCAATCACGCTTGTGGTTTAGGCTGTGAATTAGTATCCTATCTATCTATCTATCTATCTATATAGGTATATCCATCCTCAGTGTCATGGGTTCGATTCCAGAGGGCCCTAAAGTCCCGATTTTTGCCATTTAAATACATTGCTTTGATTTTCCTGAATTTATAAAAAAAAACTTACCGGATAGGTAGAGAATCAAAACTCTAGGGGCCTATATATATGGTCAGAATCTATCGAAAACAGTAATGACTTTTACGGAAAATATCCCGGGTTCGATGCTAAGACGATGCAAATATCTGCCCTTTAAAATACATGGGAGTAGTTTTTCATTATTTTTTTGATGCACTTATCGAAATGATAGGAAGTTCGTGCTTGGCTAGAACATGTATGGTAAGAATTGCTTTAAGAAAATAAATAAGATAAGACCGTACTTTTCCTGGGTTCGATGCCAGGGCACATTGAAATTTCTCTCATAAGGAATATATGGGAAATGTAGGACGTCGTTTGAGGCAGTTGCAACCAATATTTCTGCTTGAATTTTTACACATAGTTAGAGATGGTGATCTTCTATGGTGCTGCATGGGAAATATCACTAGAAAACCCCGGGTTCGATGCCAGGCGGTAAATGTATCCACCATATATAATACATTGGGGTAGCTTTTCATTATTTTTTTGATGCATTTATCGATATGATAGGAAATTCTTGCTTAGTTAGAAGATGTATATTAAAACTTAGTTTATGAAAAAAAAATAAGATAAGACCTAGCAGTATCTAGGTTCGATGCCAGAGCACATTAAAAATTCTAACATAAGAATATATGGGAAAAGTAGGACGTCGTTTGAGGCAGTTCAGCCAATAATTCTGCTTGAGTTTTCACACATAGTTAGAACGGTAATCCTTTGTTGTTCTGCATAGTAATTATCACCAGGAGGGCCCGGGTTTGATGCCGGACGGAGAAATTGCAGCGAATTTTATGAATATTTTCAATACTTTTTCTACTTTTGATGACCCTCTTGATATGATGTCGACTTAAAATTTGTGCTATCAACATGCTTGCAGAATGCAAGCAACATTTTACTCGTATATATATATATATATATATATATATATATGACGATCATTCTTGGTCATGGAGGTCCACAACAAATTCGAGCCCAGATGGTAGATTCTATAACCTATTACCATAAAAAAAATAATTTAAATACTTTTCAACCTCAAAAAGAAAACTTTTTGAAAAACTTCGTGCTTGAATTCAACTTTAATGATAAATGAAACAACAAAAAATACTATACGAAGTTCACTCAAAAAGTAATCTGCACGCAATGAAAATGCTGTAAAAAATCTTGGGGTTAAAACTACGGCATTGCGAGGATTAAAATCTATTATTTAAAGGACACGCAGGTCACACAGGATTAGTGGCACTTTTAAAACTCCATCACATTTTCCAAGATTACATTCTAGAACCGCTACTGCATCGAGGGCATAAGTTCCCGGATACAAATATATGGCATCTTAACGCAGTTCTGCTAAAGCAGATAAACATTTAAAGCCGACCGAGGAGAAAAGATGGAAGCAAAATCACTTTGAACAAAGCGGGTATTTTCCATGCGAAAAATCGTTTGGGGAAGATTTTTTAAACGATGTTTCCGGGAGATAAGAGGGCCGAGCAAAGTAAAGAAGAGAAATGAGAAGATGAGGAAGTTACGCAAGAAAGGATATGAGAAGAAATGGGATCTCGGACGAGAGAGGAATAGCGAATGAAGAGGGAGAAGATGGATGGCGGACGCTCGCTCGTCACTCATTTTCACGTTTTAAAAGTCACTGATTCAACGGACGTGTTCAGAGGCGCGGAAATTCGAGAATACGAGATTACTTTTGGAGAACAAACTTTAGCGTTACATTCCGATTCTATCGATCTGAGGATAAACGTAACTTTTAGAGGAGACTGACGCTAGTAAAATCGGTTTTAAAACAATTTGTGCGAATGTTAGGGCTGAAATGGATTGCTGAACTTATCTCTCAAAGCTTACACCCGCTATTAGACGCTAATAGGTCATTTTAGAGGCAAATAGGGAAATTCGGGGGAGCATGCAAACGAGATAGAAGGCGATTGGAGCGACACGCACAACACGACGATTAGGAACTGAAACATGTCATTAGCGCTGATTAAATCGACAATGAGTCGGTATTTATAAACATCAGAAAATACGAAGGGTAAGATGAAGGAATAGAGAATTGAAAGAGTCATTGGAAATAATGATTGTATTTATGGTTTAAAATATGGACCATAAATGGAAATAATCATACAATAATGTGTGAAAAGTTCATTTTTTCCCCTTCACTAATGACTACTTGCTGGCTTTTTTAATGATTAAAATTTTCAATATAAGAAATAATCAATAAATAAAGAAAATAAACAATAAATAACAATAAAATCACCTGCTGAGGTGGTGGCACTCCAACGCCAAGGTTCGAATCCCGGCCAGTCGGATTTTTCTGGCTAGGGAATGGTTTTGTCTTTGTAAATAGTAATAATTATTGAAATGAGAGTAATTGGGATCTTCTTGTTTCCATTAGAGAAGTTATTATTATTGAAACACAAATGCAAAGATCAACAAAAGTAAAAGGTTAGAGAAGTATGCTGCCTTCCCTACGAAAATGCCATTCCCCGTATTTCAAGCACGCATAGCTGCCGTGTTATTATTATTATTTTGCGGAAAAGTATGTTTTTGTTTGTTTGACTGTACCGTGTTTTATCTCCACCGTCCATTAGTTACTCATTCGGACGCGTTAATCAATTCTTCTGTGAGAACATCTTATCCGGTCTTTCCTTCTCTCTTTCGCCCGCTTTTCTCTTTTCTCCCTTGGAATTCCTTTTCTTCGCCCATTTACTCTTCCCATTCATTACATTTCTCTCTCTAAATCATCTCATTCACTTCCTTTTTATTCCTTCCCTTAATCACACTTCTCCTTTATCTCTATTTCAGTTTCATTTCGCCGATATCTCCGTTTATTTCTGCTTCTTTGCATCGTTCTTTCGTCCTCTTCTTTAAATGGACCATGTCTCTTGTTTTATGAAGATCACGAGTGCGTAATCGCAAAAAAATGGTTTATTACGATGATTTTATCTCGAATGGTTTTTTTATGTATAAACTCAAAGAACGGGGAAGTGACTTGGAATTATGTGTCACCATTCTTATTCCTCTCTCGTCTTTCCCACGACATTTATGCGGCAGTTATGAGGAACGTAAGCTGCTTTGGCAGTTGGAAAGAAACTTTTGCACAACTCTTCTCGAAAGCTTGTTCAGAATCTTTATCGTCTCCTCTCCACTGTTATTCTGCCCCACCGAATCCTTCTAATTCGTATGTCATTATTAAAGTGATAATTGCCTCACAAAGTATTTTAAGCAAAGTATAAGGTCTGCGGGAAAAATCTCTGCAGAATATGGTCACTAGAGAAACAAAAAAGGGGTGATAAAATAGCGAAAATGGTTTACTTCTTCAAACGGAAAACTGCGATAAAATCCGAATCGAGCAATTCGAAAAAGGTTTGTTTTTCCTCGATTTACCTTATTACAATTGCTTTGATAACCGTATCTCTTATTCGTCTATATTTGCGTTGTTTTTTATGTTTACTTGTTTATTTATTTACATTTAAAACGGCAAGTAGGCTAAAACTAAGGTAATAGTCATTATTGAGGAGGAAGTAAAAAATTAAAATATTCCTATTATTAACCCACTCTCAAGTATTTTTTCTATATCTCGTGGATACAGTCGTTATATCCGATGATTCTTCGGGAATCTTTGAAGGAGCAATTCTACGTTACACTCAATTACCTAACTATACTCGCAGTTTAGATTGGTCTATGTAACAGGATTCACGCAAAAGACATACAATGTTTCGAATCTGTAAAGCTATTAAGCAACTTTAAGTTAAAATTGAATTTAGTTCCCTCTTAGGATCGGAGCTGCACGACAATTTTTCATTGCGGAATTGTGTGAATGCAGAACTAGGGAATGCAGGTTTACGGAAGAAATTCGGAAGCGGCGATTTGTAGGACCTTAAATGACGCTACATATTTAACTTTTCCTAAACGAAGATTCTATTTAAGGCGCTATCAATTTCCTCCATTGAAACAGGAAAGACACTACGTAATCTCAGCTGAACCTGTTCCTTCGTCAATAACATGATTTGTATACAAATTGAATCATTGGTTTGTGATCGAATGATGTTTAAATTAAATTAAAACTCCGCACTTCAACACCCGCTATCACAATACGCTCGAGTTTCGAAATGCAGAAACATTTTTTTCAAGCGATTAATTAAATCCAGTTCAGCCTACGGCAAGAATAAATACCCGGCGTTTTCAATGCTATGCTTTTTCGAAGCTTCTTTGCCGCCGGTTTTTAATAAATTAAATTGACTTTTGTGTCTAAACCAATCCAATAAAGAGAGATCGATGAGAAAGAAGATATTCTCGTTCCAAATTTAGCTGAAATATTCATTGCCCAATGATACGCATCGATGGACTAATTCTATTCAAAATAAACAGCAGGATAATAGGCATTCAAAACTATCGCTACGGCCTACTACATAGGCTGGCCATTGCATGCCTTTTTCAGAGCTGGCTACATGGATTCCTTTCCATTTTCGAGTAATACAAAGCCAATACCACACGCCAAATATTGTGACCAATTGTGAAAGACAATTATTAACAGCAACGAACTGAATAAAGTAAGCCTACTTTCAGGAACTGGAAATATAAAAACAAAAAAGATCACACTTCCATAAAACCCATCAAATAAAAAAATTAAAGCTTACGAAATTATGTAAATATAAGCTGTAAATATTAAACCCTCAAAATTAGGAGAAATGAAAATTCCACTTGCTTACTCTTCACAAGTAAAATTTGATCATGAAATTTCAGACAAGTCATAAAAAGACAAAGTCAAATAAACCAATTTGCAATCATCAGAATAAACTTCTTTGAAATTGAGAATGAACTAGAAAAATTATAGAGGGATTTCAGTGAAACTATAATGAAATCAATTCAATCTAATTCTAGAAGAAACCCTGATTGAGTCAAACACAATCAACATCAAATATACCTCCTCAAAAACTCTCCTTAAGAAATATAAATGAGAAAACAGAATGTAAAAAATAAAGAGAGTGGGGAAATATTTTTCAATAGCATTTAAAGTCGACAGAGCTTTTAGAGCTCGAAAGTAGATTACACTCCTGCAAACAAAATGAGATATCAATAAAACCCTCATAAGCACCCGATGAATCTTCCTCACCATACGAACTTTGGAATCACGCAGATCTCTCAACAAACTCACTCCAATCATTTAAACTGAGGCAGTGGTGCAGAATCTGAAACTGAATTGAACAGTCTGTTGTGTTCCATATAGAATTACTCAATCGGGCCATGTTTTGAGGACTCCGTTCGGTCTTTACTCAGAGGTGATATAGAATTTAAAAGGAACAGTGAAGTAACATTGGCAGATGTCAAAATCTGCATACGTCTCTTTGAAAGCACGGAATATTTCAAGCGCAGTGTTTTGGGCAAAAAAGGGGTAATTCAGGATCAGAAGAACTCCTACTAAAAATATTATGCCCATTGATCTATGATTCGTTAAACAGAGCACTTGATTGTAAAAAAAATTGCTTTTGGATATTAGCCTCAGCAGCTCCTTGAAAAACTAAAACCAAAAAGGTTGAGAAACGCAGCTAAAAAGAAGCATCTCTGGTCCGCTACAAATGCTCAGTTCGTCGGACAGCTTTTGGTCAGAGTCAGAGTATGGTTACTTCCAAACCACGTATTCTCCAGGATAATTCTCGGCCGACTATTTCTTTTTCACAAAGCATTCTTCGTATTTCCATAAAGCCGTTTTAAAGCCGGGATTCATCATAACTACTCGTCATCTCACAAAACGAGCTCCGTCGGCATTAGAATCGGTGCATCGCAAACGGAAAGAAATAGTTTGAGAGGAAAAAATGTTTTCAACGTTTAAGGTTCCGAAATAAAGTTTCTAGGGCGGACCACCTCATTTTCTTTTCTTCTCGTTTTAAGAGCCTTCTTACAAAAAAAACACAAAATCGCGGATCGCGGTAAAGAGCGGATTCGTCCATTATTTGATCAACTCTTTCACATCTGACCTCGGCTCCTTTTTCCGTGAACTGCATCTCTTCAGAAGCTTCACATTTACCTAACCCTCTCCTTCCTTTACGCTTACATACATTATAATTTAAAATAGTTCTGTTGAAAACGTTCAAAACAACGAAATACTCAATCCTCATGTACTTTTCTTCGGATATAAGATCACGATGGTTGGACCATGGAAGAAGTTGGGTTACCAAAGCAATGTATTTTGACAAAATTGACTCAATGGCACTATTCCGGTAGGTGATCTACAAGCCAATGTTCGGGGTATTGCCACCAATTTGTTTACAATCATTTGACAAGTATCTGAAATCGTATAATAGGAAGGGTTGGGATGTTAATATAATAGTTTGGGTTGAGTTAAATTAATACAGCAAACAGCAACAAAACAAAGTAATTCTTTAGTTCACCACTAGTGGGTTACATAAAATAGACTACCTTTATATTGTAAAGAATTTTGACTTTTACGGAAAACAAAGAATAGCTGAGAAGCGAAGGGATGAGTGTTGGAAATAAAAAATGATGAAATAGGAGATGCCGGGAAAATATATAAAACGGAATTTGGATAAGAAAAGGATCGGAGCGGATGATTGGGAGGAAGAAATAATGAGAAGAAAGACATCGAACGAAAATAGAAGGTGAAATTGAAAAGAAGGAAAGATACGCCTGCTCAATCTTATGATTAAGATGAAGGAAAGGCCAAAGATAGATTGGAAGAGAAAAGATATAAAGCATACGGAAGATAATGACGTAAAAATTCGTTTGATAGAAAATAGGAAATAAGAAAATTAAAGATAAGGTTACGTATGATATATGTAAGGAAAGGGATAAAATTATTTCTCAAAAAAAGTAAAAATATAATTGGTAGAGAAAGTTAAAGGTCCGGATGCTTTTGAGATAATTTGTTAATAGTTTATTTCTCTCTTACTTACATCCTCATCTTACGCCGAGGCGAAAACAGAAAATAAGAGAAGAAGAACGAAGGAAGGCCATTAGAGAAATTTAATGATCAAAAATTCCCTCCGAAAGGAGCTCTCATTATATCCAAACATCGCAGATTCCCCACTTCTCCTCACGTACGGAGCATTTGTTTCTCTCGAATGTTCATTCCGAATTTAAAGCTATTCTCAGCGGGATTTCCCCAGGGAACAAGTTTGCTCCAGGATATCTCCTCACAGCTGGCCTCTGCCCGCAAACATTTTAGAGGCGATAAGTTGAGAGATCGATGCTCGCGATGGAACTTCAGTGATCTGCATCGATTCGACGCATCGCAAAAGGAAAAGAAATACTTCTTCGGAACTCATTCGGTGGTGAAGCCAAATCAAGCGTCTCGATCCAATACATGCGCTGTGCTAAAATCCAGCGACAGATTTCGGATGGAAGATCATTTTTCACGAAAGAATACATTTTCGAAAGAGCTTTTTTAGATCGAACCAGCTGCACTAACACCGTCGAACACTTGGTTGCCCAAGATGATAAGTGGTTTTGACATTGCTTTCCTCACTGAGACAAGAGTCCGCGTGGGTACAGCATAACTAGCACTATTCATAGCGTAAGGAGTATGCCATCGTGCACTTCCATGTGAACACACACACGGCTGCGGCGAAAGTAGAAAATGAAATTCACATAATCGAAAAATGGCCCCTAGCACTGCATGTGTTCATATGATTAAAAAATGGAGCATCATTTTCACGGAAAACGAAAGATCAGTAGATTAGAGAGAATAAGAGAAATCGACTCATTCTTCGAGATTATGACTCATATAACATCTGATATAAATTATAATCTCCGGTTGATTAGGGAATTACCTGGAGATTATATTCTCTTATAATGGAATCGAGAACAATATTACTTAACCACAATTTATTAAAATGAGACAATAATAATGAATAAATCGGATAATATACGAAATGAGGTGCGGGGTGAAACTCCTTATGTTAAGATCGCTCTTCAATTAAACTTCAGAGTACTAATATACATAATTTAGCCGCTGCTAATCTACTCGGCATTTGGTTCTACGTTTTTTTAGCATGGGAACAGAAGAAACATGTTTAAACAAATAACTTCCTATCAAGAAAAATTCTCTTATAAATCCAAATAATCTACGATTCAGATATTTGATTACAAATTGTTAACGTGTCGTTTATGTACAATTTCCAATAGTTTTTCTGCAATCCCACAATACCTTCAATCCAAATGACGAATTCTTAAAAAAAATAGAAGTGTTTTATCAATCATATCATGTTTTGGCTGTCCCAATGCTTGCGGAAGTGGAAATAAAGCTCAATTTGTTTCACAGTCAATTGAATCGATGTTTTTCGATAAAAGCGTAACGCTTTTTAGGTCCGATTTTGTTTCTTCCGCTTCCGTCAATCCCAGCTGCTAATGCAGCGCCGCGGGGTGACACGCGGGGAAATGCGGAAATAAACAAAACGTCTGACGCTGCCCGAATTGGATAGGAAGCAACAAAAACAAGAGAATTATTTATCTTTAGAATAAATGGGCTATGGAAATATCTGTGACGTCTTTGTCCGACAAAGGAGCAAAAGAAGAGCCAAGGGCTTTCATGAGAAACATAAGTCGAACGTTCGCGAATTTACGTTTTAAAAATCGCTTGCGAGGTTTGAGTGAGGAATTAGGTTCGGCGAGAATAAGAAACTTCGAAAGCGCACGTGGACGCGGAGGAAATTTCAAGAGTACAATTTCAATGAAATGGATCGAACATCCTTACTTCCAATCGGAAGAGCGAAATGCGAATGACTTTTTCTGCGTTGAATATAGTGGACGGCTGAGTCATTCGCCGGACGGAAAATTCCACTTTTTTATCAAAAAGACGCATTGAAACGACTGATGAAACCCAAATTCAAATTGTAGTTTCCAGATTCGCAAAGAATCAAGCATCTGAAACTCCCAATTAATCAAATTTTATTTTACTTAATCGCCATTTTGATTCCCGTTGTTTAACACTTTCAGCAATATTTCAACTCAATTCAGCATGTGGATCAATGTTCATCAAACAATTGTGAGATAAAATACAAATAAGATTTGGGTAAAGACATGAAGCTATATTTTCGTGTCTTCTACCATGGTTTTGATGGCGATAATTTTGTTCGAATTAATCTATGAAAGAAGAAATGAATGAATGGATAAGTTAAATAATGAATAGTTTTAAAAATAGATGAATTGAAAAAATATTGATTGTCTCTTTGATGAATTAGGGTCATAATTTCTCTTCAAATTGAATAATATATATTATATTTTAATGTCTTATATCATTTTAATGTCATCTTTGGTAATTTATGAAAATTGGTGATGTACTGCGAAATCTCATATTACAACTTCCCTTATGAGATGCAACTTCATTTCCCTAGATTCAGTGCGTAGGCTGCGGCACTTTTAATTCATTACATTACACTACATTACATTACACTGTGCCTTCTGTTATTGACTCTGTGACGTCTTCTAACGCACTGCGTTCATTCAATGATGTGGCCAGCTAGTATCGTTTAAATAGTGATAAAAATATAACAAATTAAGCCCCAAATATTTACTATAAAATGAAAAGAGATCGAAAAGTCAACTGAGAGGAAATTCGAAACCCTACCAAGCAATGAACAAAACAACAGTGGCAGCAACGGCCAACAAGCAAGGCAAAGCTTTCCATATCCACTTCCTCAACTCATCTCTTATGATAATATGTATCTATTTATACATGAATCATTATATTTAATGCAACAACACTTTTTAAATAAGGGTTTAACTCCAAGTTGAACCAAAAAAGAAAAAAAATATGTTTGAGGATCTTTGAATGAGTCATAATGTTGATAGCAACGACAGAAATATATTTCCCTTTTTCTACGACAATAATCCGAAGACTTGCAAAATGGCGGGTTGGCAGAAAAGTTAGAAAATAAATATTGGTATACACAAATTCTTCTCATTTGGAAAAAAAAGTTTCATCTTAGAAATGGCCCCTATAAAGCCGTGTCTTGGGTACTAGGCCTGTGAATAGAATATATATTTGCCAAACATACCCATAAAACGTATGAATACCAAAATACGTAAATTTGCTGAGAAGATTTCTAAAATGGCTAACGCAAAAGAATTCCTTCCAAGAATCCATATCATAATTTCCGCAGTAAACACTATACAGAGATATTTCTAACATTCCTAAATAATATATGTAGTCATTGACCAGCCTTTCCATGGATAGATTATACTATGAAATGTAATTATATCAATATCATAATATATTATTATATCGTATTATGTACTATATTATATTAATTGTAATTAACATCTCTTAACTATATGTACTGAGCTAAAATGTATGTATTACGCATAATCATATCACGTATTGTCTTTAAAATTTTAACAGTTTTATGAACAAATTTAATTACTCATATCAGTTATTATTGAAGAGTTACCAATAGAAGACTCTTTGATGTCACCATTCTATTTTCATTTTAATCTAGTAAATATATTTTTCATACGATCTAATTATTAGCTTTCCACGAGGTTCTTTTTCCGCTATACAAACATTTCTATTGATTTATTTGTGTGTACATGAATCTGAATTGTTTGATTACCTTTATTCCTGCTTTCACCATTCCCTTAACTATCCGTAACCCCTTCTTTCCTCTAGCGATGCACGTATTTATCTTAAATCGTACGTTTTTAAATCCATAAGGTAGCTGTGTATATCTTTCAAAGCTATCTCTTATATTGAAATTACGGACGAAGGGTTGGAATAGTCGGAATAAACCTATTAGTTTCAATCTCTCCCTTTTTAAAGACACTTATTATCAACACTCCTTAACGAAACTGAAATACATCCCATTGCCTTATATCCCTTAAAGATGGCGAGTACAATGGGATGGCATAATCCAAGAGAAAGGGAAAACTAACGCACAATATAGAGCGTTTAAGCAAATCGGAGCATTAACAGGACGGATTGTTTCGAGAGTAGTAGAAACGCCACGGATACGGCAAAGCGACTCTGAGGAAAACAAACGGGAAAAAGTTTGTTGGCGCAAATTCTCATGGGTGGCCTAGTTCCTCAAGGAGAAGACAAACACAAGGATCTCAAACAGCAGTAGTTCAGGCGATGACTTAATAAGGTGCAAGTGCATTGAGTGTCCAATCTCTTGATATTCGGAAAGGAAATGATAGAATATGATATTCCGAATTATATAAACATGTTTTCTGAAGGCTTCTCTCGTTTTTGCCACCGCGAATACTGTTTTTAGTACAGCAATTACACCTGCTTTACTCCTTTATAACTCACATAATTACGTGCCACAGATGCAATTAGGGAAGTTCTAACTTGGCGAAGGCAATAACTATTATAAAAATGATCAGAGATATTTACAAGCAATTACTTAATATGACTGGAATCGAATCTATGGTCTAATCTATGGAAAATTAAAAATATATTACTTAACTATTACTTGTTGCTGAACCATAAGTTAAATATTTCATCCGTAGTAAAATAACAGAAAACATGTAAATGCAGTGAATGTGCTATCGTAAAGAGGGTAAATCGATAAAATTAAGTCTGCAGATAGGTAGGGGAACGTGGAGCAGAACGGGTTAGTGTGGCAAAACGGGATGCCGCATTTTTTTAGCCCAATTAGTGTTAGTGCCTACGGGAAAACAACTCACATACGTTAGATTGACATGCCAAACTAGTGTGCAAGCCATTTCCAACATTCCTTGCTCCTTTGTGCAACAGAACACTACGTCAATTTTTTTACATCGTTTTTGTAATTTTGGGCATCTACCCTGATGCATGTACGTAGTCATTCGTTGGAATACTTAAGCATTACTTCTAGCATTCTCTTAAATGAATCTTAATCTACGTTTCTGTATGCTCAATAGATAGATTTGGTTCACCTAAAAATGAGGTTGTGGGGTGGAATGGGATTCTACCGGAGTAACCCCGGGGTAACTAAACCTCCATTTTCTAGTGATATTGAATAAGATGACGACTGCCTTTGCTGCCCTGACTATCCAGCGAAGGGCTGGATAAGACTTGTATTTGTGTCGGAATAGATAGTGAATACGATGAGGCCTTACCCATACAGGGGAAGGTACAGTTTTACTACAGAATTTTTTTAGTTGCAGTTTTATTATAAGTATGGGCGAAAGTTGAAGAAGGAACGTTTATTGATCAATGAGTGAATTGATAATTTTGAGAGAATCAATGGATAATGACTAATATTATAATGAATAAGTTGACAATAAATGTTGAATGTTGATGAATAGTGCTGAATGCTAAATGATTGACGAATAAAATATTAATATTTTTATTATTGTTTTAGTAATTTACTTTTTTGATGATTATTCTTGCCTTTTTCTGTTTTAAATATCTCTAATCCTTATTGTTACCCTACTCTGTATTGCTCGTAAACAACAATCTTGGCCAATCATTTCGTGATTCCAAACTTTGCCATCCGGAGGAGAAGGTGCGGCATACTTGATTTTCTCAGATATTCTTGGGGTTAAGGAAAGGAAAAAGTTACCATATTATGGTATAAAAAGAATTATTACAATGTTAAATTAGTAAAAAGTAATATATTTGGTATTGCACATTTATAATTTTTAAATTATTAATACTATTAGAAAACAGTGTAGCCTTTCCCGTTTTGCTTAAATAACTTAAAACTTAACTTCAAAATCCTTAAGAAAATTAAAAGATAACTTATCAAGAGCATGTAATGCACAAGTCATTCACATAATGCACATAGGGGAAGGTTGCCAATATTGGGCCGTTGCCTGAATTGGACCACATCAGTATTTCTCCCTCTTACGAAGCATTTGAGTTGGCAGTACCAGGTGGTGATCTAGGGCACGTGACTAGACGGCCAGAGAGTTTGAGTCATTCTTCCGGTGTCGTTAGCGTGATTTCATTGGTTGTGCTATAATTATTCATCCTCAGTACGTAAGCCGCTGTCTCAAGTAAAAGTACTTAATCACTCTCTCTCTGGAACACTTTTAACCCGAATTGTGTTAGCTACAAACGACGTACTGCATAAGTGTGTGAAAGATCGTCTGGAGTGATTATTATTTTGACGGGAGCCTAAGTTGGACCACCGTGTGTCCATTTTAGGAGACTATTGAATGATTCACTTTTTAATAATAATAATTTTACTTACAACAATAAATATCTAATATATTTGGGTGAATGTTTCTATAGGATTTCATGATGAAAAAAGAAGTACGTACGGGAAATGGGACGAAAAACATTTGAAGATGGCTGTGCCCGTGTGTATGGAGTGTAAGAATAAATTAACTTTGTTTCATTTCACAGAGATTTTAATGGTATGACTAGTTTCGAGGCGGCATATGCGTCATCATAAGGTACAACATTTGGAATTCATTTTCAGTTTTATTTATACTCGAAATAAGGACTGGATGCGGCTGGATGTAGAAAAGGTGATGGGAAAGTATAAGTGTTGGTATGGCGAGGGAGGAGTTAGTTGCATTCTGGGAAGAGTGGTGTGAGGATATTGTCAGTGGAAATGCACACAGCGGGGATTAAAACATTTTCTCTTTACTGGCAGAGTACGCAGTGTGGCGCGTTACATCGTTTTTCAAAATGTTGGTGTCACACAATGTAAATCGCCTCCGTGCAAACGCTTCCCTGACAATTAAGGATGGATTAGGGGCAACCCGGTCCAACCCAGGAAACTGTTAGTCCAAATTAGGCAACCGGTTTCCCAATTTAAACCATTAGTTCGGTTTTTTCCACTTAATTTGTCTCAAGAGTAATACATTGGAAATATAAAACTACCAGACGAAAGGGGAAACTATGAAATATGTTACACAGCATTAAAGTTTGAGTTTGAATAATTAGTGATGAAAATTCAAAAGAAAATAAAGAAATGCACAAATTGGGAAACCTTCTCCTACGTCTGTTTATGAGCCCTGCAAACAGCCTTTCGGCAGGAGCGCAAATGTTTAACATTAAGCATAGTATTACTGATTTTTCAAGCAAAATAAGACATTTAGATGCGATGGAATTCCAAGATATTGAACTCTGAAATTGACCCAGTCGGCGATATTGTAACAATCTAGTTCCTCACCGTTCTTACACTTGGTGTCAGTAATTTCCGACAGGAGATCCTCAGGCATCGGTGGCACCTTTTTTGGAATCCACTACGAATATGTTCTTCCATTTATATCTCCGCCTTTTTTCGCCTCTTTACTGCCGCTCCCACAGATGCCCTTCTTTCCCCGTTTTTTCCGTCTCAATCTCCTCCGTTCCTCTCTTTTCCCGAATAACTCTCCTCTACTTTATATCGCCCTTCCTCGTGAATTTCTTATTTTATGTCCGCCATTCCTTTACCTGCACCCTCCTCCATACACCCTCCTCCATACACCCTTTTAAATGAAATTTGATGCATAATATAAAAAAAGAACTGAATTTCTTCTTTGTTATGTTTTTCGATTTATCTCACCCCTTTAATCTTGAATATTTCTATAGCTATAAAAGATTAATTTTCACAGTTATTACTAAATATCTATGTTAATATAATGAATAATAGTACAAATATACAATAGCTAAGATTTCTTAAGATTGATTAATACTTGTAACAATTAGTTTGCTGTACAATTTTAACACTAATTCCACACAATATAACAGTGAACACAGCAATGATTATTCTACAACACACGCAATTGAAATCCTCACTCCTTTCGTATGAGTCTTCCCCACATTCGACCTTAAAAACATTCATTTTTCCGATTCTGGGGGTTCTGTTGGTTGCTTTGGATTGCTTTCTAAAGTAGTGAAGACGGAGTCGTGAAATTTTTCTTTCACTGTTCCACTATATATTACTTCCTCAATTCTTCTTAGAATCGTCAGGAACTTCAGCTAGTAATTAAATAAACATTAAAGCGGCAATTGATTACACGATCTTAAATTTGAAAATTTCTCTCAACTATTTCTCAGTTATTTCTAAGATAAAAATCTTCTAGGTAACGTAAACATGGATTACAAGGTCAGAATTTAGTATGGTCGCGCTCGTGAAGGATTTTCGCTTAGTTTGGGCTTCTACAAATAAAATAGTTTTAACGTTAAAGTTTGCTGAGGACGCGACGAGTAAATAATGAAAAATCTGGTATTTTATGAATGATGGGCGAGTAATGGCAGTGTATAATATTTTCCCGAGTGAAAAATGTTTTCATGTGCAAAAAGATTTTATTTTCGCTTACCGTCTGGTAACCACAAAAGTATAAAATCTTAAGTTTTTAATATGCATGCCCTTTTCTAAATCTCGTAAGACCTGCAACTGAAGTCGTTGAACGCAGACAAAGAATAATATTTTTCCGGTCCGAAGGAATATCAGCGGCAGCTTTGGGAAAATAAATGGGATTCGCTCGAAAAACGGAGCCTCCGTCGAGTTTCTATGATTTTACATTCCGGAGTTATTTTTATAAATTTTTGTTTATTTTCCTCCTCTGTCAGAACAAACCTTGAGATCCTTTTATTCCGACATAAATAGACTCGCGGTTCCGACAAAAATTTCGCATTACGTCGATCAACCCCTATCGTCACTCTTACGTTTCTTGACTTTCTCTCGCGTTTTGAAGAAAACGACCAAACGATCTCTTCTTTGAATTCCTTTTGTTACAGGATTATCAGTTGTTTCAGCAGCGTCATTATGAAAATTTGAAGAATACTGTAGTCAAAGAAAGAATAATGAATGCCTCTTCGTAATAGTTCAGTATAATTATTATACTGTTAAATGAAGCAATTAACACTTAATGTGAACATATCAAATTTATAATCGCTATGTGAAAAGCTATGTATACTATGTGTATCAGAGTTAGATGCAAGCAAATGGAACATACTAAAATACATCGAAAGGATGTATATAAGAACAATATGATCTTTATTAAGACGAGATTGAGACTGAAAATCTCTTCTTCCATCTAACCCTTCGACACTGGTAGTAATAAAAATATAGATAATTTATAAGTGAATAGAAATAGAAAAAAAATAAGAAGGAGTGTATGAAAAAACCTAAGGTAATAATTCAAGGAAAAAAATCCACAGCAGCAAAACACCCGCAAGGAAGTGAAATAAAAACATGCGCAAACCTATAGATAGTACTAACTTAAATATGTAAGGAAACGCTGTTTATAAAATGGAAATCAGAAATGTAGTACAAAAATACATAAAATTGATAGGTAGAGATTGACAGAATGCGAAATTCATGGAGTAGAAATATGAACGATTCAATGCTTCAAAACGAACGTCTGATCGAATAATTCGGTAGCGCATAGTTACTGTCGGTGAACGCAGATTGGCTTAAATGCAGACGAAGTATCGAAGGCACGGATCGGATATTTAGGGCACATACTGTGTTTGGCTCCAGGAGAAAAGGATGGCCAGACATCATCGGATGTAAAAATACATTAGCTGGATTGAATTTATAAAATAACCATTCGGCAAAATGTTTGCGAAGAAGCACAGAAAAAAACACTCTGGAGTAAAATTAAATTTTTTCTCATCATTTTGTAAAGCATTATGAGAGTATTTATCACTTTACGGTATTTTTCACAGTCAAAAAGTAAATTTAATGTTACCTATTTAATACAGAAAAATAAGAATGAAAAATATTCAATTGTGTGCTTTTGTTAACTACGTGAATTATTTATCATATATTTTGTTTACTATGTGATCCGTGTACAATATGGTTCAATTAAAGTAGAAAATGAATTTTGGGATAATTATGTCACCGCAATTTTGTTGTCATATGTTGTATTTAGTATATTTGATTGCAGTATATTGCATTGCGGTATATTGTAATTTAGTAAATTGTATTGAAGTATTTTCCGTAGTAGTTAAATGTAAGTATCACACAAAGGCACCTAATGATTAAGTTATTTAGGGGTACCTGATCGTAAAATTAAATTTCTTAAATTGTAATACTTGTGAGATGAAATAAAATATCATTATAAGTAAAAAAGCAAAATGCATGAAACTTGTTTCAGGACTTGCACTATTCATTTTAACAAAGTTTGTCAAACTTTGGCCCACCACAAAATTTAACGCTTCTCAAAATTCAACGAATGAGAAGAGAAATACCTTTTGTTTGAACTATTTGTTCCTAATTTTTGAGATTCCTCGAGGCCATTAGAAGCTGGCCCAAATCCTCTGCGTGAATACCACAAAATGCGAAATCCGATTTTAATCCATCAATCCTGAATAAGGAGACCTCCTTCTCATGAGGACATCCGCTGTTTCATCCAAAGTTCTCTATCAAATGGGCAACCTTAGTATTTCTTTCCACAGCGTGGTGTATGAATCCTCCAACGCTGATCATCAACTAATTCTGAACTCCGATACGGACGGGGCCTTCAGTCTCCGGATCCTTCGTCGGCATGAATAACGGGAATGGCACAACCTTTCTGCCATTTCGGCAGGAAGAGAAGATTGAGAGATGCAAAGGGAAATCTTTTTAAAAACTCCTCTCCTGGACTGATGTAACATGGAGAAGGTGTAATCGCTTGTTTCCATCCATCAAAAGTTGCTGAAGGGTATCAGTGCAGAAGCGAACCTAATACATTTTAATTATTCAGAATTCCTACTGCAGTATATCCTCGCAATGAGAGTTCAAACCTAACTACAGTCTAATCCCTCCGATAATCTGCATTTATGTCTCGCGGACATCCGAAGCTCCTTCGCTGGTTATCCAGTTGAAAGCCCGTTCGACAAGAGAAGGGAGCTTTCCCTTAATTCCGGATTTCCAACTAAATCTCCCGCTTATCCGATAAAGAGAATATGCTGTCTCCGAAGCCATCTAAAGCGGTCCAAATTTGAATTCCTCTTTCTTTTCCTTAAACTAGAGAAATCCATGAGGAAATTCGAGACGAATATCCGACACACAGTACCCTACGGAAATGCTATAATGGAGTGTACAATTCGAATAAGTATTTTAAATCTTTTTTTCGTCACTGGAAAACCCATCCGATTTTAAAACAACGTCGTGTATAGCAACGACGTTATTCTTTATCGATTCGATTTACTAGTAGGTGGCATTCCCACAACGGTCACTGCAGTAGCCAAAGCACTTGTCAAGTGCTGGTGTTGAAGGAAAATGCTGGGATTCGGAGAGTCAATCACAACAGCTCCTGTTTTCAGATACAGAGGAATCATCGCTGTGGACAACGAATGACGGCACTTCAAAGGGAAGATGTTTGGCACGAAGCCAGCTATACCTAACGTGCCATTTCCCCGTGAGCATACAGATTGCAGATTTGCTAAAATTAAAAGCACACGGTACTCTTCCAATGTGTGATCTACCTCCGTGATTTCATTATGAGCTGGCTTGGGTACTAATAAATAGCCGGAAAAGATGAAATGGTAATAAAATATTAACAATTTTCGAAGTTTAAGGAACATTTTCTACTTGATATTTGCAGTAGGTTGATCATATTTTATGGACGGAGTGGAATTTTTTGGAAGAGTATTTCAATCCGAATGGTTATTCCAGAAGAATATCGCGCAATGACAGAGCGTGCGTAAGAGCACCCGACGCGACGGTGGCAAACCCTCTCTTCTCGACTGTTCACAACAGGAGGACATAGAGGAATTGCTAAACCGCATTACCTCAGCTACAAGCAACCCGTCACAACCCTCTAAAGCACCCCGAGTCATCCACCGTGGATCAATAACTGGCATCAACCGGCCTTAAATGAAAGCGTATAAGATGCACCCAGAGGGATGCTGCTAAAGAGAACGACACTGATTTTGAGTGCCGTCGAATCATTCCCAGCAATGATTACACGGACGACAATGACGCCTCGAGGTCAGCTTTGAATCCTCTAGTCTCCTAAAAGGGTGTCCGATTCTTGCATTCAATTGGACGCACAAGTTCCGTCTTTGTTCCTTTACTAATTGCATGCTTTATTGAAATATTTATAAGAAAGAAAGATTCATAATTATTTTCTAAATTTACACGACGTAATTTACTGAATTTGTAAGCACTCGATGAATTGAATCATTTTGATACACCTGTCATCATGTTATTGATTATTATGACTTTCAATGACTCCAGACCAAGTACAGGTTAACTTTGTGTCTTCGTGGATAATATATACGTTACGAGTAAATATATTCAACCTGAAAACAATTTCCGAATACCCATATTTAAAAATTTTCCATCTAAGCCAACTTAAAAATTCGTATCGATTGCTAGAGTAAGTGCCAGAAAAAATAACGAAATGGTTTTGAGGTAATGGTACGTAAAGCGTTAGCAAATATATTCAAAAGCTCTAAATCGAAAAATATAACGATGACCTGAAATATTATGTGATTTATTCATTAGAGGGTGCTTTACTGCAGCTGATTCGGACAAGTACTTAAGACTTGCTTACATTTTTACTAGCATACAAATTTATCAATTAATAAAATTCAGGACATCTCTTAACCCTTTAAGTGTGGTTGTATACTTGCATTGCTCTGAGACAAGTTTTCCATTTTGTGTTAAAGAGATTAATGTTAGGGGTGAAAATGTTACAGCATTATTACTTTTCTGAGTACTGAAAAATATTCCGCTACTAAACTCAGATTTACGTTTTCCTGTCACTAAATCGCACCAAAAGAATATTTAAAAAGTTTTTCCAAATCCATAGTATTTATTGTATGAACGGAAAGCAAACGCAATAGAGGACATATGATGAAAGCCCGCGAAAGTGTTGCAATAAACTAATTCTTACGTCCATTCTTCTAGCCTGTTTCTTGTTCCTTTCGCATGCATTCTTATGTATTTCACCTTTACGCATTCAATAGATGTCACCAAAGAACTATGACTTTGTAGGAAAAATTGGACAGCCTCAAGTGTCTCGCGCCATCGTCTATCTTGTGCCTGATTCACCCTTCGGCTGTTTTCTTATGACATCTGACAAGAGTTTTATACAGGAAATGTATCAAATTCCAATACATAAATCTCTTCACATGAGTTTTTAATACGATTGGCATGAATTAAACATTAAAAAGGCTGATTGATAGACTTCGCATCGCCAACAAGACAGCGAAAGTGGATTTGGGGATTCTATGGCGCCGGACCGCGCAACGCTTACGAAATAATCAACCGCAATCCCAGAGTAGCAGGTGTATTGATACAGTTTCTTCCATATCTAGAAGCCTTGTCGTTTGGTATGAACTCTTGATAATACATCGTTTACCTAGTTGTTTTCCTTACTTTATCTCGAAATGTGGCCGAAAAAGGGATCAGCCATTTTGCTGCTTTTAATGAGCAAAGACCTATCTTTGAGCGAAAATAACTTCAACGAATGAAGAGGTATACTAGATTTCTAGATCGTCGATTTTTCCAACAATTTCTCTCGAAAGTTTCTATAAATCAACGAACTCGAATGTTTCTCCGACTAATCCGAGACTAATTTTCTGTGAAAATTTCTCAAGTTTAACGCCCTGTATCCTAGTGACGCCTGGCTATATTAAAAAAAAACGACAAACGGAAACATTAAATTCAATTTTTTAGTAATAATAGTGCGAAGTTTCAAGTTCCGCACTCAAAAAAGCCGTTTTTGATGTTCGGGTTTATTCAGCCCACTGTGCGCCGTTTTTATGGCAAGCAAAAGAGAAATGAAAAAAGACTGTTTTTTGGTGAAAAAACTAAGATTCAATATTTTTTCGATGGCCAGCGATGTTTCTCTTCCCCAAAGAAAATCTCCTCCCCATTGTTGATAAAACAAAAACGATTAATCGCCGGAAAATGTCGAGGCAAATAGTTTTTGGGAGAAAATTTATTTCTCAACTTCCGATGCCTCGGATTAAAAAAAGCAACGAATCCGAACACGAAATCGCAAAATCGGGAAATTTTTGCAACAGCGTCCGCAAATTCGAACGATAGCAGCGAAGCAATACATTTTCGATGCGAAAAGATAAAAATATTTGGCCATATCAAAAGGAGCATAAATCATTGGAGCCTCTTTTCTCGATGGGATCCCGTAAATCGCGAAACAAAAATGAATCATTAGGGAGAGACGCAATACCATTCATTTGGAAGTCGTCGCGATCCGCTCTAAAAAAATCGATCAATGAGAAAATGAAACTGCGCTCAATACAAACCCTCTCTTTCGCCTGCGAGTTGCAAAACCTAATTAGCCATCGCCTCAAGTTGTATTTGCTCACAATACCCCCCTCCATTTGAAGCAGGTTAAGGCTATATTAACGACGGTCACTTTCAGTTTGCCATTCGTTTTTCATGTTCATAGTTTCCGTCTATACTTATATAATAAAATAGTTATTACAGACGGCCCTCGTTTATTGCGGTTAGTGACCGTGATATGTGAATTTACGTAGGATTCTTTACATACTAATGAAATATTATTGCATAAGAATCCTCTTTTCGATCTAAATAAGTATATTTTTGCATACATTCGAAGGGCTAAGGGCATTCCGGTGGGTAAGTTATGATAACGATTCTAAGTTGAATTCAAGTGTAATACGAGGAAATTGACCATCAAGGATTGGTGCTCGTTGATTTTCGGAAATACTCTGTTTTCATTGGCCCTTTAAAGATTATAAGGTATAAATGCTTATACAGATCCACAAATTATACTTATGAAATGCGTTATTATTTTTAACGGATAACCTAAAGTGAGATATCAATGTTAGAGTTCAATACGTAGATAGTGAACAACTTTTCGGTAGGTCCCAATACTCCCTATTCAATGCCTATTCTTTCTTAACTCATCCCACCCTTTAAATCATCCATCATCATCCCTCTTTCCTTTTCCTGGAATTCCACCCTCGATTATTTTTTAACAATCCCTCTCCTCTAAATAATGGACGCATCCATCTCCTCAACCTTCACCCAGTTACTTCAATCAAGGCCCCCCATAATACCAACTGTTTGTTTTTCTATAACCCCAACTTACTCTTTCCAAGCTACATCAACTCCTTGGAGACCTACAAAACTTACATTTCCTCCTTCTACAAGGTCCACGTTTCACACCTATACCACAACACGCCAAGGATTTCACCAATCCTTTCCTGATTCCTTCATCAGGACCTCTAGTCATCAATTCCCTTCGTAAAGGCTTCCTTAGCCAAAGTTATTCTTTTAGTGTAACGGCAATATAAAATAATATCAAAACAAATAAGATAGAAACACACTATGACTCTATTGTATGCTATATATCGGAAGATGAAATGACATCCGACATCGAACGATTTGAAAATTCAACAAGACATCAATTCTGCCAAATAATAAATTAACTATTTTTTTATTGTCACCCAAATTAGAAAATAAATATATATCAACTATTACATGAAATCTGTCTCAATTCCATTTTAAATTATATTATCATTTGCAAGGTTATTTATTTAGCAACTACTGTATATTCTTTGTATTTAGTTCAGTCTGTTTTTGATTTATGTTTCAATTTTTATAAACAAATATTATCATTAAAATTATATATGTATCAATCATTTTCTGTGATATCCATTAGTGTATAAAAAGTTGTAAAATTGTGGAATATCTGTTTTGCTAAAATTTTTATTCAGTAATTTTATATGCAATTCTTGATGTTTAACTGTTAATGGAGAAAAACGCATAATAAATATTATTATTAAAAATATCACGAACTATGCAACCTTTCTCCATAGACTCCGACGTACTGAATGCAGGGCACCAAAATACATTTAAAGAGAACCGATTACGTCTTATCAATCCGCGAAACTCATTTTCTCTCGATCGCAATATTTGATCTTCAAAACCACTGTCATACTAAGTTTGAACCATCGCGCTGCTTCGAATCGTTAGATAAAAAGTAAAGGCTTTCGAAATTGATGGGGTATTCGATAAATAGATCTTCAAAAGCACTTGTTGGCCAACATTCCTCTTGAAGCAAATTTCAGCGCAGGTATTCATTATGATCGCACGATTTATTATGGAGATAAAATTGGTCTTCTCCGCGTTTTCACCAAATCATGAGCTACGAGTCGTAAGACACCAAATTATGAAAAATGATTGAGAATATCCGCGGTGAGCAAGGAACAATTACAATTCGAAAACGGTAAAAATGGAAAACCTGCTATCATATCATCCATATTCATTCAATAGGTACTTACTTATAATTAGAAGGTAATTAGTAATCGTGAGTTTAATGGAATTTACTTAAGCGAGCGCCCTCGTTGCGCAGTCTTCGTGAGTAATTTAGGCGTAAAGCACGCACGTTTCAATGGCACGTCATCATTTTGTTAATGCACGATATTTGTCTCGATTTATGTTTAATTGATCTCTATGAGGCCACCTAATATATGAGCATATTTCGCACATAGGAAACGTGCTGTTGAAGAATAACGGCTGAAATTATTAAATCTCATAATTCGGGAGAAATATTTATCGCTCTTCTGAATTAAAGTCGAAAATTTCTGCTTCGCAAAAATGTAGGGAATTATAATACCTAATAAAGAAAATACAGTTTTAGGAGAAGTTATTCTTTTCATTGACAGAGGGTACGAATCTTCGAAGGTACGAGACAATCTTTGTAGCAAATCCTTAAGTGCAATAAGAACTCAATGATTTGCAGAATTTAAAAAAGCATCCATTGAAAGGAAAATTCCGGATAAAAGAACTCGAAGGCCGTTCGATTCAATCGTGATTCGCTATTTCTGCACGCAAAATAGGATTACTTATAACTTATACACCTTCATCGATTCCTAACTTATACAGCAAGGAAAGAATATCTTGTTTAAAATCTTTGAAATTAATACGAGGATAATTAATTAATCTCTTGCGGTCATCTCTTCTTTCCTCTAATTAGTTAAAATCAAATCGTGAGAATCTAAAAAGCGCTATTTTTCCATGCAGATAAATTTTTAACTTGGCGTTTTGTTGCATATAAAGTTACATATCAGTTGCTAAAAGAGACATAGAAAGATTCTTCATTGAGTTAAGTGGGCTTCTTTCACCTTAATTCAATGAATATATTACTAGATACAGGGAGAGCGGGGCTAGTTGATACAGTTTTAGGTTTCTCATTTTTTTCTAATTTTAGAAACAATCTGCTTCATCTATCTTATTACTAAATGTAAGCTTGAAGCATCCTTAATATACATGACAAAATAAACGAAAATTTTGTAAAATTTCGCCATAGTAAACAAGCAGTCCCCCTGACGACCAAGGTGATTGTTGAATCCGATACATTCATTTTCCCACATTAATACATTTGGATTTTAAGTCCATACCAAATTAATGGTAGGAACTATTGTCAGAGTTTATGAAGAGGAGGCAATTTACTGAGATTCAGCGAATGTTAACTATGTTATTTAAATAGCAGAAACAAAATTAAGGCCATTGAGTTTTTCTTTATCAAACCAACTTACAAAAGGACATTTATAAGTTCGTATGTGGTGATGACGAAGAAATATTACGCCGAGAAAGGGGAGGATTTTTGAGAGACGGAATTTGAACGCAAAGTTGATTTTAAAGCAGAGATTTTGAAGCAGTGCGTATATGTGATTCTCACAAACAGCATACTGTTCGCAGAAATTGAATAAGTAATTTTTCTAATTTAGCTAATAATCTTAGGTTAAAATTCAATACTGATTAGTATTTATTAAAAAACGTAGGGTATTGATAAGTTATATATTAAGTCATCTATATTTGAAAGTTGCATATTTATTAAAAACATTGAAATTAAAACCCGCCATGCATGACGGGGGAGAGTACTAGTAAAGAAATAAAACGCAAAGTTTTACAAATAGAGGCAAGCCTAGTACTAACTTACCCCTCGAGCGGAAATTGCAAATGTAAATTGATTTTTATGTTTAATAGAAGGTCCAATAGCGCAAACTAATATTTAACTCTAAAGTACAAAGTGTTTCAACATAACAAACAAATCGTCTTGCCTCGAATCCCAAAGCAGTTGTTACAAGAGATATTCAAACGGCGATGAAAAATATTACTTTTCACATTCAAAAACACTGAAGTGAACACATCGACGTTCCTCGAAGGAGCACGGCACTCTAACTACACGAGTGCATTCCTTAAGGTCTTAGGAAGGCGTCTGTAAATATTCAGAGGTGCTGCGACCAGAGAGTATTTAAAAAATTACACTGTATCAACTAGCCTCTGTATCAAATAGCCCCGCTATCCCCTACCCTCTAATGTTAACAGATCATAGAGGCTGATTATCACTTTAATTAAAATAAATTGATAAGATATATCGAAATTACAGAAATTACAAATAAATTCTAAAAATATATAATCGATTCCCTCAGCCTTCACTTCATGGAACCTAGCCATATCTTGACCATCGTAAAAGAGTTTAACAAAGTATTTCGATCTCCAAAAATTTGTGGAAATTAAAATACTCTCTTTAATTCTTTTCAAAGCAAATTCGATTGCACAAAATAATTCGATTTCCCGGAATTTATCGAGAACGAAACATTCGGTTTGATGCTTGAAGAAGGCAAAAGAATAAAAAATTGCAGCTCTACTTTCATCTCCTTTGGAGAGTAATGAGAATAAGCTCTACAGAGTCATCCAAAAGAAATGCCTCCTAAAAGTGGCGACCAAACAGACGATTCCAAAGGATAATGGCGCCATTATCGCAGACAGGGAGAGAGAAGTGAATTATCGACTTTAAGGCCAACGCTATTAGGGCAGAGAGGGAAGTGGTCCAAAAAAGGACTTCCAATATTTTATTAGAAAGTAATACCACGTTATTTGCGAGCAAATACGTTCCACGCTCTCTACCTTCCAGAAAGTACCAAGCGAGGCACAGTTGCTCCCAATCGGACAGATCTTCCTTTCTATTGCGTTTGACGGAATCGCGTAATTATTTAAGCCGAAATTAAGGAAGCTTCGACAGGAAACGATAAACTAAAGGATACGCCCCAATTGAGCTGGGAAAGGAAGTAATTTTTAAAACAGAGTGGTTTGTCTTATAGAATTAAAACTGGATACGATTTCATCGTGCGTAGGAATGCGTCAGTGTGAGAGAAGGTGAATAATTGAAAGCGAGACATCAAATGCCTGATTATTATACCGCTGAAGGTAAAGTAATAGAGAATAAATTGTCACGAAGCACCAAACCGATCAATGAGTGCACAGTAATAGAATGAGTAAACTAATAAATCGTCTCGAATAGATAGTTGAACTCATTCATGGTTTTGGTATTTAGTGACAATTTATTCTCTTGACTGATTGAATAAAGAGAGTTTAGTTTAGTCTTTACAGAGTCTTTAGTTGAAACAGAAATGGTTTCAGTTACTTCGATCGGTGTGAGCGTTTTCTGTGAAAGAAGAACACCAAGTGGAGAACAAAAGTGGCGAAAGTGATGGCCACAATAGCACCAACCTCTAATCCCAAAAACGAACAAATATCAATATATATTTGCCTTATTTACTCATCCATTATTCTGGGCATTATTCTTTGAACAACATTAGGATTTTTCATTCGAATTTGATTAGGAGTTCGAATCGGAGAAGTATTCTCTCCAATAGAGGGATCCACAATTGAGTGACAACTGAGGGGTACTACCAATAGAGACGTGCTATAGTGTTCACTCTTCCGATTCGTCATCTACCGGCGAGTGATGATGTGGTCTGCCGCTGGTAGCACAAAGGCAGATGGTGATCTGCTATCATATTATGAGCTGGCTATCTAGGATTATTTAATAAGGGATTAGAACTCTTTATCTAGAAAATTACGGAAAGTTGATAATTATCACAGGAATACCAGCAGAAGAAGAAATCATAGAAAGAACAAGCAGAATATTATAGAAGGTTTCAGACGATGTACTTCTGAGTGTAATTACTTAGTGGTAAGTTATTTTAAATACCAATTAGTTTAATTAAATCTAGAAATCAGAGTGTTCATGTGTGTTCTTCACACATCACATATTGAGAGATCGTCAAAAATTGTATAACAAATTTAATCAGAGTATTAAATATACTTGTAAGAGTTTCTTTTGTTTTGAACGCTTCAATTGGGCGTTAGTTGATCTCTGACGATTCTTGAGTAAACGACTGAAAGATTTATTCAAATGTTTTTCATTGCGTCAACGTTAACTATCGTTTGAAAACATCAACGCGATGGTCTAGAAACTGAAGACGAAAAATTCAGTAATAGTTCAGACGATCTCTCTGTAGTATAACCGCAAAACAGAAATCTCTATACTTCTTAGAAACGTAAATATCGTTTATTGAAATTCATAGGGATGAAATGTTGAATGTCGTAAACAACTTAAACAGTGTATTCATTACCTCGATTCGCTGAAAAACACTGCCGCATAATCGCCGAAAAAAAGACGTCAATAAAGTTAAGGTAAAATGTTTGCTAATGACGCCATCGCTCAATCTTCGTATCGCTCAACAGATCGGCGACAAGTTGTTACTCTATCACTTAACGAACTACGTTTGCACAGACAATTGCACGCATACCAGGGCATCACAAATAATAATAATTTTATTGCGTCACATAGCATTCAACAAAAACAGAAAACATCCGTCATGAATTGGTGACGTCATACAGTAATTAAGTGATAATACATAAACCAAAAAGAACATGAAATTTAAAAAAAATCAATTAGATATATTCCACCAACACAAGCATTTCCTTTGCAACGTTTCACTGTAATTCACAAATCAGAACCACATCAAAATTATTCACAATAATAATGGTTACAATTAAAAGAAAACTCTGACTACACAAATATACATAAACCAAAAAGTATTTTACAAATTTACAAACAACCTTAAAGCATATCCACTTACAAACTATTATCATTCAAAAATTCTTCTACTGAATAGTAGCACTCTTTGGATAGTAATTTTTTAGGCTTTCTTTAAATGTTTGGAATCTTATGATAAATTGTACATAAATCTTAGCCATCATCACAAATCTTGTTTGTTCTCTCATCCCGTGATGATTAATTCATCTTCGAATTACACTAAGTGAAAGGGAAGACCGACCGTGGGAAGAAAGAAGTCACAATTGCCATATACATTGTCCAACAAATGAAGGAATGATACAAGCGAAGTATGACGCTCTTTAATCAAATGCGCAATCTAATATTTAGAATTTAATACCAAATGTAAATAATACCGAATGTTCTATGGAACACAAAGTGAAAAATTAAGCTAAAAATATTTACTCACAGGACATTAAAAAAAAACATAAATAGTCAGAACGTAGAAGCAGCCATATTTATATCGACTAAAGTCTTGAAGACGCGACAAAGCGATTTCAAAGATACTTTATAAGAAGAACAGAAATTTAAGATTCTCCCAAACTTTCAACCGGATCCTACCTCGAAAATGCTCTGCAACATACTTTAATGTAGTTTTGTCATTCCTTCCTTTTAAGCATTAAAACATAAAGTATCTCCAAGCACTAAGAAGGAGCTTCAAGAAATTGGATCATAAATATTTGAAGTATGTGTGCACACAATATATGAGTTTTCGAAAATTTTCTTTTGGATGAAAATAACTTTTAGCTACAGGATGGTAAAAATAAAATTCCAAGTACTATTTTTTCCACAGTTATATTTAACCGGTTTTGTCACAGATCCGCCAGTTTTAGGTTTTCCTTATCGTCCTTGGTTCGATCCCAGAGAGCGAATTACATTACCCTATGCAGTTCAGATAACGAAGGCATAACGCAGGGGATAACGAAGTCTAATTTTAGGATCTTCCCGGTATAATATCGAATTCAACATTTGAATTAAATAAGTTTTATTTTTACCAGGGCATTATATTTATTCACATCTCCCACAAGATCCTCGGTTCGACGCCAGGCGTCTCTTCTATTTTAACCGTATGGGAATTTCAAATTATTCAGGATACAGTTTCGAAAATATTTTCAGCCATATCCCTGCAAGATAGGGAATTCAGAAAACGCGCTCTTCTTTATTTATAACAATCAAACTGTCACCAAATTTGCGTGAATTTGACTCCAGGTAAGTGCAAATTTCTCCTTTTTAAAATAAATTGCGGCGAAGTTTTAGAATATTTTCAATCCCTTTTTTTTCTTTTTCTTTTGAAAACTTTCTCGATATGATATCGACTTGGAATTTGTATAATCAATATGCTTATTATATACTCGTATATAGTCATCGTAATATATATATATTTGCGTTGACTGAAGGCCTTTTCAATGGACTGTTTCTAGAGAAAATCCGAAAGCAATCAATTGATGTTTTCCGTTCGCACTACGGCGTCGGTAAGAAGAAGCGTTTTAAAAGATGCGGGAAAGAGGCGGTGGTTAGGGTATTCTTTTTTCTTTGGTGGGAAAAAGGGGTCGATTGATGGAAGGGGCAGGTGGACGAAAGGGACATCGAATGCCTTTCTCCGAAATTGTTTACGGGTGAAGCATCAACAAAAGGAGGTCCTGTTTTTTTTTCACTAGGAAATATAAAGGATATTCGATTCCAAAAATCCGATTCATCGCACAGTGGCGGACCTATTTGTTCTGTGGACCCTTTTTCATCTAGTAGTAATACACAAAATCTGTGCATTTGTAAGTAAGTTTTCACGCTATGCTACTTTGAGTTACAAAAAGGAAATTTTGAGTCTGTAAACAAAGTAAAACATCTTTTTATAAAAATTGTATTTGTTGAACAATAAGTTGTAAATGTCGGCATAATTGGGACTCGAACCCATGTCTCCTGCAAGCTCCAGTTCATCAGAAGTGAGATTGACGCGGCACTGACCCGCTCTTAAAGTTGAAGACCATTGTATCTTATATATATATATATATATTCAACCTGCATAAGTTTGTGATCGCAAAACTCGAAAACCACTAGTGACTTTCAATTTTGATTTGAAATTTTAACACATCGTAAAAATGAAAAAGTTTTCAAAAATAAGCTTCAGTGAAGATGTATGTAATTTTCTTAAATGTGGTTCACGGCTACCTCCGTTGTATTATTACTATTATATCGAGTTGTATTGTTATATTCCAACAATCTATATTTATGTAACTATATGGATATTCTACCATGTACTGTATTATTTTAGTTAATTGATAGATCTCACACATTTATGTATGATAGTTCTTATTCAAGATTTTATTTTTTGTACTTGTAATATATATATATATTGTCGTTTGATTGTACAGCCTACGGGAGGTTTTTGGAGGGGTTTCCCTTTGGACGGATTGGCCGGGCTTAGAATCATTTTGATGTTCCCCTCGTTGCCACCTGGCATGAAGGCCAACTTGCAACGCGAACTTAAATAAATAAATAAAATTAGCCATCTTCGGAAAGTAGTAATGTTGACACTCAAAATCACATGGAAAGTTTTGGAATAGACGTTCCACTGGACAAAGTGATAGATTTTAGCTTTGGTTTTCGTAGGGCCTAAACCAGGACAGCCCACGCATGTTGATAATGGCGGCGGTCGACACGCGATCCGATCTGTTGGCAGGTGGTGTCTTCCGGTGGCCAAGGGTTGCTGGGAAACGAAATCAATGCCGAAAATGTGTTTACTTTTCTCCGACATAATTTCCCTCTCCCAGGACTTCCGTACCTAATGTTGAGCTCACACGAGACTTTCAAAAGAAAATCACGCAATTATCCTCACGATAAACTGGGTTTCAGCCCATTGATCCTGACACTAAAAAACGTCCCTTTTCAGACCGCTTTCGAAAATTCAATATAAAATGAGGATGAAAGAAGTGGATTTTGCCTTCTAGGTATCTATAATTGCAAAGTAAATCGGTATAAAAGTTAACTTGGACAGTCATAAAAATATAATGAATGCGAGAAAGCGTATTTGTGTAGAAAGCCATAGAATAAAAAAAGCAACTTAGTAATCACTAAGTAATCATTAAAATATACTAATTAGAAATTTATTCCAATTATTATAATTCTTAATAAGTACGTTTATTACTTATACACTTATGATTCATACTTATTGATAAGAATGCGAATTCTTATATTAATTAGTAATTATGCTTTCTATAAAACCAAGAAGGCATTTCAGTAATAATTGGCAAAATCCTTTTGAAAATGAGACTCCGAGGGAGCACACAAAGGACAGTGGGCAACAGGCAGCAGTGGTTAAAGGTGACGATCCACGATTACTTTTTGTCCAATCAAAAACCGCTCGTACGCAAGATAAGCAGCTGCTTCCAGTCGGAAGTCACTTGCCCGTCATACGCATCAAACGTGTACGCCCTTCAAAACTTCCGATTTGGCAAACTGCGAGTACCCAGGGGGGCTTTCACCACAAATTAACCCTTTCCCTGGAGCTGACGTCCAAGTTGGTTCAGAATGTTACTTTGGCAGGTTCGACTGAACCGAAAATCACTTCTCAGACCGGTTTTATTATTCGTGCAGCAGATTCAATACACTTTTGCTAAAATCTCGTAAAAATGTGATTCCTCAAAAACAGGTTCAGTGAGACATTTTTATATGAAGGTCGTGAAAACATGAATTTCGTCGGAGATGGCTTCGATATTTCGTAATTAAGTAGGCGTAAGTGTTAACCCAAAATGTGATAAATCTTAATAAGTACCTTTTTGATGTAAAGATAAGCAATTAATGGAAAAACTCACAAAAAAGTAAGAAAAACCGCCAGACAATCTCTCTACATTTAAGAAACTAATTATAGAATATTTCTCAAAGTAAAACGTCAGGAAAGTGGTCCATTGTACCGTATAGAATATATCGTAATAACTTAATAACTCTCATCGCTGTCAATGGAGTGTTCCCAAACTGAAAATGATGACAACCTACCGAACCAAGGTCACTTTACCACTTTGTTTAATTTTCAACTAACTAAACGGCCTAGATATTTTGTAATTCGATGAGATGTTCAACTGTTGCCGAGTATACAGGTTGGTCGATTGGATTCTTTAAAATGAGTTATTGCGTTTATTTCTCTTATGTAGATGAAGATGGCCGTAATATAGTCTGATGAGAGACTAAGGGGCGAGGACATTTAGCATCGCACCTCTCGTGTAATTGAACCGAATGCACTGTGAATGAGATTAATATTTTCTCGTGAAATGTTGCTACACACAACGGCCGGCGAAGATAATATTAAAATCTGATATATTATGTGTAATCACTTTTATAATTTGTGTAGTTCATACAGACAACACTTAATTGTGAAGAGCTGAGAGAGAGAGTTGTTGGAAACCCATCTGTTTGCCGTGAAAGAGAGTAAGCAAGAAAACAAAATCAGAAGTCAGAATAATTTAAGGGAACAATCCCACGGAAAACATTGTCTCATGAATTGTATAGCATTCGATGAGCAATGGGGCGAATGCAATCATTAACTCGCATCTTAGCAGCTTTATTATAATCAGAAGAATGAGAAAGACTGAAACCATGGGCAAAAAAATATGCACATGTTCCAAAAGGGAAATACAATATTTGTTATCCAGCTAGAAACGGCGGAAGGAAATATTCGAAATATGGATTCATTCGACATACTCCTTGATTTCCCGAATCGAGCATTCCATCGGGAGGTCCCCGCTTTTTGCTCGAAGGAGGTTTTTTTGGAAAGGTAGCAAAGTCGAGAGGAGGCGACAAGAGAGCAGCTGTTCAATGGAATGCCATCGATTTCTCTCATCTGGTTGTAACTCAAACGGCTGTTGAGAGTTTTGGTGGGCAATCGCTTTTCTGTGGCCAACAGCACGCGTCACGGAAACTGATATTCCAATTCGAGCATTTGTTCGCATACGGGAGTATATTATGAATACACTGGTTTCATTCGTATTAACAATATTTTTGTTCCGATTACTCATGAATGGAATATTTTCCATTCGTCACTTGGTACAGGATAGAGAAAAATGCATGTTTCGTTTACTGAGGTATGAATACGCGGAATAGTGACAGTAATTAAGGTATCTCCTCACTGATTTTCAAGACAAGCGTTACTCGTTGATTCATTGCGGCAGCTTACGCGGACATCCTCTGCTTACAGAAATCTTGCTTGGTAAGAAAAGCAATGGCAAACTACCTCACTCCTCATCCTGTACAGTAAGTCTCGTTCCCTCCAACTAGCTCTTAATAGCTTGTGTAAAGTATTACTTGTAAAGGCATTGGACTTCACTTACTCGGAGATGTTCTGTTTGCAGCAATCTGCATGAATATACGACAAGAAAAAATAAACTGCTACGAAATAGTGTCTAAAGTTTGGAAAACGAAAAAGCCACTCGAAATATTTCTTCGCTATTGCTATTCTAAGTTACTATCTCAGCAACAGTATCATTTACTAATTATCATATTTATAGCTTTCTCAAGAGCACTTAAACGTGGCAAAACCCTTTCGAGAGTGCTCGCCACTCTTTATTTGGAGATGCCTCAAATGAATATCTGATCGTTTTCAGAACTTTTATCTCGTTTTAGAATTGACATTTATAGGACCATCTCAACTCCTCAAAATTAGTTTTTTCTCAGTGTTTTAGGATGAGGTGAATTACATAACTGTACGAATTACCATAAAAAATCTGATTTCGTTTCCAAAGTAGAGGGCACAACTTCAAGAAAACAGCCATCTTTCCCACTTAGCATCCTAAGGTGAGAATTCAAACTACTCTCGATTTAGACTCTGAGGATTCGAAATGATAAAAAAATGGACGCCAGGGAATCGAATCCAATCTATGAATGAAAACCCAACTCGGGTTCCCATTCAAAAAGATAGAAATACAAAAAGAATGTTATGTTGCGTGGGTCAGGAGACTAAGAAAAAATGAAATCTCCGAAAGTAAATTGGGCGGTGGGGAAGGAACGGCGTAGTAATGTCAACAAGAAGAATGGAAATGAAAAGACCACAAAGAAACGAAAACCGGAGAAAGAAGAAGAGGGACTCGCATACGGAGCAAAAATACGGGCGTAAATACTAAAGGAGAATCCGTTTGCTTCGCGAGAATAATAAATCAATTTCTTCCTTTAGTTTGGGCCCAGAATATAGTTATTACGACGGAAGAGTCCATCTATTTGCATACAAAAGAAAACTGCTTATTATTTTTAGATGCTTTGCGTTGAATAGCCAAGATGACAGGAGTTGGTCGTGGAATACGAATATTAGGGCGTTTTAGTAACAGAACGAACGGGGAAAATTGGCAAGTTATGAATGTAACAATTATACTAAGTAAAGGAATGGAAAAGAATTCATCACATATGATTTCAGAAAAAAACTAATAATACGCACAGAATGAGAAGAGTTTTAAAAATAATTAGCTGCTTTCTTTCAGTTTCAAGCCAAACGAAACAAATATACGACCTGAATTGCATCCACTCGGGACGTTTTATTAACAAAAAGAGTTACTATACATACAATGAAAAATGGGACTTATAAATGTAACATTTTCACTGGTCAAATAATGACTTCCTTCAAAAAGACACATAGAATATTATTTTTGAGACTAAAATGGCCGTTGTGATAAGAGTTTGATCACGTCCTTTAAAAGAGGCAAATACAGATTCTGCAGCGAGATGGCGCTGGATTTTATAGGAAAAACAAAAATAAGTGTTTGACTGCGAGATCCAATATCGGATTATTGGGGGAAAAGAAAAACCGGGATATTTGCCATCAATATATCAGAACTTGGGCAAAATGCTCCAAAGAAGAAATGGGAGAGCCGAATGGATTAGCTTACCACGATTTCCAAATATTATGAGAAATCACAGGTAAAGCTTTTCTTTTTCGCTCGGAAGCAACCGATTAAGCCGAAGTCCTCAATAATTCACAAGTAAATGATTCTGATTCATTCCATCTTCAAAAATTACGGATATAAATTTGAATTTTAAAAATGTTCATCTTTTACCGAATAAATCTGATTTTCTAATCTATAAAAAATACAAATCCTCCCTTTTATTTCAAACATCCAACAGCATAGAAGGTGAAGGTAGAGTTATAAACAGAACCATGAAAATCACCATTATAGAATTTTATTGAGCCCAATTCATGAGAATTACCTAAACTCACCGCAGAGACTTTTTTGTAATCTACGCATTCTTGCTAAACATTTCCCGTAAGTTTTCTCTATTCTCAACCAAATCTGACAAATAAGTAGATTTTTCTTAGCCCCCTTCATCGTGATATAGAAAAATATTTTGTGGAAAACCGGGAGAAATAAGAATAATTCTTACATGTTAATAAATCGGAACCTTCATTTTGTTAATTGTAATAACATATCGGAATCACCTCTTAAAATGACAATGATTTTCTTACTTTTACACAAAAAATGGAGCTTCCACAAAATCATTGATGTGGGATCTTACAATTAGTTGACGTAGAGGGTGTGGTAAGTTACAAACAAATGAAGGGAAATGCATAACATTAGGAATGTTGACTTAACTAAGGAATGGTAGAACACTTGTATGTATAACTGTGGATGAAATCTCAAATGCAATTTCTGCTTCCTAAAAAAGTAGAATATCGGAAAATTCTTCTCGTAATTTTTACTGAAATTTTACCGAACGATTCCTAAAATTGAATTCCAAAGCACCGCTCACGATATGTATTTCACGAACAGTCAAGCCATAAGAGCAGTCCTTAAAGGTATACAAGCAAAATGAATACCTCTTGCTGAGTATTACTTCTGCAAAATCTGATAAATGAGCGTTCTTTTTATTGCGTCGATGGCGCGTCGTGCCTGGAAATGACTGGAAACACGATTTCGTGCGGCGGAAGGCAAAAGAACTTGTGCACAATGATTCGTTTGTTTTCTCTGATAAAGAAACGTACTTCCGTGGGAAGATATAAAAAATGACAATTAGGAAAAAAAATCGAATCGCTTTGCCAAGTTCTTCCTGAGTAAAGACATCGGAAAGATCAGAGAGTCGCCGAAACAAAAGAAAAGAGGGGAAAAAATGAATGCGCTCGTCTCTGCGTACGAGGAAATGAAAGACCCATATTTATTTGGGACTTGCGCCGACTATCGGCGGAATACGGAAGCTGGAAACGACGATCTGTGATGTGGCGAGGAAATGCATTATTAAACGAGAGATTTCTTGTGGGCCTAAACTGAATAAGCAATTGTTGTATTTTATTAAAATTACTACAGAAGTATTTAAGAAAAATAAGAGAAAGAGTATTTGTTAGCGAAAAACGAATTGAGGCATGCAATTATTTCGTTATAAATGCTGTCTCCGAATTTCATTATGATTGTTCAGTTCAGTTCTTTAGAACTTGTCTGCAATATTTGCGATATCATAGTAAATGACAGGGTCCAACTGAATGGAAGTAAAAAGGAAGACTTTTCACTACTTAAATGTTTCGAAGGCTCAACACTTTCGTATATTTTCTTCGGTTGATGACACTTCTCTAATTGTAAGATACGCTTTGACATTTTTCGTGCAAATACTTCACCTAGAATTTCAAATGACGACTGAGGCAAATATTATAAGAATTATTTTAAAGAGCGAAATTCAATTTTCCAATCTAATGCATAAAAATGAACCAACAGAACTTTGTAACAGTCACCTGCATTTAATTACGTCAGATGAAATCACTGTAATTTCCACGAGAAAAATTCCTTCCGAAAAGATAAGAATTTACAATATATATATATATATATATATATATATAAAGCTTAAAATTGAATCATTTACCAATGTCGCTTGAAATATTCATCCAGCGGTAAATTCGACTCGGAAGTTGATTCGAGGATGACAAGCAGACGCAGCAGCTCAAATGAGATATTCTTCCGCGACATAGAATGTGTGGCCATTTACCTGCAAGAAAAGAATACATATTAGTTTCAGATCCATTTAACCACAAGGCAATATTAGCGACCGACAATATTGGGGCGATTGATAATCACTAACCCTTAGGGAATGGTAATAAAATTCATTCAGTACAATAACAAAGACAATAATACATTCAGTACAATAACAAAGACAATAATATAAAAACTCATGAGCGTATGACATCATTTCAGAAACTTGAAAGAATGCACCATATCTTTGCAAACTGTTACCAAAACAAGCAATTACATAAATCAAAAATACTATTCAGAACTGAAGGAAAACCCCTGGGAAAATAGTTAAGGATATAAAAAGATAAAATATCTTCTTTTTCCTCTCAAGTTCATTTGTTGCTTCATCCATCAGATGAATTTTAAAGAATAACGATTTCAAATTATTTGTTTCAAACGTGAGTGTAATTAGCATGTCACGGTAACTTTTCTTCGTATAAGATGCATTGAATGTTTAAAATCGTTCATTTACAATCATTGTTTATTTACGTCACAAATTGGTGGAAATGCAGGATTCCGCAGGATGTAAATTCAATTCACGTGAAACCAATGACAAGATTTAGTCTCCACTGAAACATTCACGGTCGTCCTTTAATTTTGACTAACCAAGGAGTAGCTGCATTCACTTAAATCGGTACAATTTTCGATCTAAAATTTATATTGTGCAGTAAAACGTTGCCGGCATTTGATCGCACAACATTAAAGCTGCTTTACATAACTAATACACATAAAATATTCAATGAATATACGATACCTGAACTTGCATTTACATTTATTAAGTGTTTCGCATGTTTCCGCAAGGATCGTTATTCGACCATTTCAAGCATCAAATGGCACATTTAAGGTATGGGAAACGTACGATTAGAATGTTAAATCATCAACTCGAACGGCCGTAGCGTGTTGCTTACAATCAACGTCGAAAATTTAGGAGGGGAAGAGAATTCAACTGCTAAACTAACCAAAGTGAGAATAACACATTAGATAAAAGAAGCTTTTTTTAAAGTTTATTCTACCCATGTGTTTGAGAAATATTAACTGTTAAGTCCTTCAAAATGAGGAATGTTGTAAACTGCAACGTAGGCTAAAACGTACAAATTGGATTATTCTCCATTTACACATTTACCCACTATCGATGTTCAATATTCAGCACAACAGCATAAATTAAGTAGAAAATCATCCCTGGTTTCATCGGTTTGCTCGCCTCTTCTGACAGTCATAAGAACCGCAAACGAGGTTTTATATTAAGCTGAATTATTTCTTAAACTGTCATATTCTCCGTAATTTAATTAAAAAAACAAATCTAATATGATTTTCCCTGAGTTGAGAAACGTACGACAACGTGCATTTTTTTCTTCAATTCCTGAAAGAATTACAGTATGAATGATTATGATTCTTAATCTCTATTATTTAACGCTGAAATAAGAGAAAAAATATTCTTACTTACTTAGATCTTCATTTGGTGGGATCAGATACTTTCACTGAAATCATTCCCGCTAGTTACCACTCAACAGTCAAATTACTGAGTAACAAATAAATCAGGAAAGCGAAGGCATTTGCGGTGCATCTGAATTCATTTAGATTGGAAAATATATAAAATAGCATACCATAAATATACATTGTCTCGTCTGGCAAATGCGAAATTCCCCAAAAATAAATAATCGCTCTTCTAGACGATATAGAAAGGTGTCCAAAATAAGATTAAAATGGCGCGTAAAGAAACCCTGTGAAACCAGTGGCCGTCGAAAAAAGGGAAGCCGTTTAAATTGAGGCGCACCTCGCTTTTATTGGATTAGAGGGGAGTTTGAAATGTTTTACGAAGAAGACGCAATTGAGAGTAACCGCATCCACGAACGTCCCTCAAAATCCCGGATAAAGTGGCCCATATTACAGATACATTTTTTTCCAAATCGAACTATATCTTATGTGAGAATTTTAACCTCTAAATTTCGAATGATAACACCATTAATTCTGTTCAGTTAAATCGAATATCTTTTGGATAAGTAGGTGTCATTTGCGATGAACATTCAAGCCTCAATGTGCCCTCCCCCGGAGGGGATATAAATGCCTCCAATAGCACCAGAAAATTCAGTTCAATTATTGAACGGCTATTTTGTATCTCCCTCTTCTATTCCTTCACCAAATGGCTCGCAACAGTAGCGGAGTATTGTTGTTACGCACCTATTTATTACTACATTTTATATCTTATTTATTCTATAAATAATATATTTATGGTTAAGAGTATCCCAACTCAAAGATGACGAGGTTGACGGGAACGAACACCAATGCTGGTTGTAAGGGTGGAATACTTGAGGAATTAGCAAGAAAACCTATTTAATAGACCGTTTGCCATTTTTCTTTGAGTGTGAAAGAAGAATATTAAGCTACTGTCAGAAAGCATCGTAGCATATCCAGAGAGGACAATTCCATTTCTCTTCAGCCCAATCTAAAATTGTGTTAAGAATAAAGGCTGAAGTGAGCTCTTGAAGGTCCCTCTTCTTCGGAGGTGGAAGATTCATTTACAAGCCCACTCTTGCCTTAACCTCTGTGCGTGGGATGGAACCAACAGCTATCCGATCTGCGCGAAATGCTGTGAGAGCGAACGAGGGCTGAGGAAAGGGAATTCGGAGATTGAATAATGAAATACATGTTTATACAGCAATGACTTTCTCTGATCCAAGGCTTCCATTTCCTACAAACCCTCATCACTGGGGTTAATTTATGTGTAATAGTCATACCAAATATTCAATCGTCTTCCCGAGCACAAACATGTTATTTCGTCTTCGGGATACAAATAAATAAAAAACATACATCCTTATGTAAAAATAATTCATCACTTTTAACTGCGAAAGCGACAGGCAAAAATAAAAATAAACAAAAGAAAATATTCAACGATTCCGAGTCTTGGTTTCATTTCGGATGAGGCAACGGCTAATGATTCGTAATAGTTTTAACAGCCGAATT
The DNA here is from genome assembly GCA_947579665.1 of Sympetrum striolatum. Classification (NCBI taxonomy): domain Eukaryota; kingdom Metazoa; phylum Arthropoda; class Insecta; order Odonata; family Libellulidae; genus Sympetrum; species Sympetrum striolatum. The sequence goes on from OX388351.1 coordinate 77,649,585, forward strand.
TCGTTCGCTAGTTTTGTCGCTTACGCAAGAGACTTAAAAAACCTTACGTGGCCTCAAAATATCTCTCTAACGTAATTAAATTACTCTCAACCAAACGAATTTCTCTACCGCTTAAATAGCTTAAACTGTTCCCTTCCTAGATAAAGTTATTTCTGGCAAACCAGCGCTTTCCAGCATTTTGTGTTCCCTGGTACTCTGGTGAGTCGAAATAATTGAACCCAGGGGCCGATTTATGATCAGGCGTATCTAATGAGTACTTAGCAACTACTTAACCGTTAGATTTCCAAAGCCTTATCGGAGCAAAGTTAGATCACTTCTGCAACTATAAAGCTGTTTTTGCAACTAAAGACGGAATTTTGGCTTCCGAAACACGTATTTAGAGGAAATGCAGCTCACATTTCTTGCGTTCCCAAGTATTAACGGCTGATGCCTTGGCTTTATGACCCGAAGAACAACATTCTAGTCGTGGTAATGTAAAACCGGTCAGATTATTCTCAACATTTCTTTGTTTTCAAACTTAAAGAAAATGAAAATGAATGAAATGAAAAAAATATACTTTATAATTCAATAAAATAAATCAGGTCATGTTAAGATGGCGATCATTCACAGAAACCGGTCGTTTTCAATAAATTATGCTGTTGAAGTGCTCTTTCATTTGCTGTTAAGGGAATCTGGCGTTTCTAGGTTGCGTATTTTTTACCCTCGGATACTTCGCCAGTTGGATTTTCTCATCCGCGGCACACCGACTGAGTGTGCCGCGGCGGAAGTATATTCAATATAATTGAATATGCTTCGCTAACAAAAGAGTAACAAAAGAGTATTAAAACATTGTCTATGAAGATTTAAGCGTTACAAGTTGAACGTTTAATCGATTCAGAGGCAGGAAAAAATACGTGAAAGGTATTAATAACCGATGTACGCCTCCCTCTCATATCGCAATTCATATTAGAAATATCTCCGACGCCGAAAAAAGAATCAAAGAACTCGCTAGACTTGAGTTCGAATATGGAAATACCTTTAATACGCAGGAACGCTTCTTTCAAAGAATCCGATCGAAAGAAGATCCATCGGCAAACAAGAAAAGAGATGGAAAAAGCATAAGGAATTCTCCAGAAAAAAAAACAGGAGAATACTTTTCTTCTCCACATACGATCGATCCCAGTGATTCGTGTTTGAATCACACCGCGTGAGAGCATCGAGAAGGATAAGCCTCCTGATGACCTGAAGAACCGATGGCTAAGACGGCTGAGGATTATACGAAAGATAGTCGTGATTATGGGCTTCGGATCCGATTGGGGAAGGAATAATAGTTTCTCAGGTCGATAGAGGAATCTCAAGAAATTGCTGAGGCCCATTCACTTGAGGCTGCTTCATTTCTGTTTGTTCCTTGGAGAAGCAAAATCTCTAAAGCAGTGCGCTTGGAACTTGTAATGTGAAAACATTATTGGAGATGTATATTGCAGGATGAGAAGAAAACTAAAGCAAGGCAGAGCTACATACATATTAGTACACATACAAATTAAAGATATGTTAATCTAAATGGCAAGGAATGATTCGTGCGGATGGCTCAAACGAAATACGTAAAGTGGTATTTAGGAAGAGATGAAAGAACAGATTATCAGTAACACTACATTAAAATTGGGTGAAATAAGCATGTAACTCATATCTATAAAAGAATGGTTAAAGATCTTTAAAATTAGGCTATCTACAAATCTGTAAGCTTATACAAGCAAACTTACTAATATGAGGCACGAAAGAATGTCCTCTTAATAAGAGAAATATTACTTCTTTATTTAAGACTAAGACTTGTATGAAATCATCACTGATTTGATAAGGATGTCGAAAGATTAATGCAATACTATTATAATAGAATTTTCAGGCTGAGGTTGCATCCTATACCAACCAAGTCTCGGAGGAGAAATTGGCGAAGAAATATCAAGGGATCACTCAACAGCTTAAGAATCCTTAGAACAACACAACATGGTGGTCCTAAGTGCATTTTAGGGAGTAATAGTAAAAACGTTGGAAGCATCAGGAAATACGTAAATGCAACCATGTAGATTTCAACATGGTACAATTCAGGTTCGAACTAATAGCATCCATCCATAGTTACCGAGTATCTAACGTAGACATTGATCAGTCTGTAATGCTGGAGAGGAGCGCAAATTTATGTGTAAAAAAATTAAAGGATTTTATACGAGTTTGAAAATATTGTACGCAGTTTTAAAGCGTCAATGGAAAGGATAAGAGGACATGATCAGAATACTCGCGAATAATGATTTCCCGTAACCAAATCCAATGAAAACCCGTTTAGAAACTTGAGTTTGAAAAGTCCGGAATTCGATAACCCCATTTCTAAAAAGCCATGAGCTCATGGTAAAAATGAAGGATCAACTCTAACGAATATGTATTTCCGGCGGAAATCACTCCGAAATCCGGGAATGTTGGCAGCCCGGTCGCGAGGAACGGAAGTAGTAAATATGCACGATTGAAGGTGCTCTCTTTCTTTCGCCACAACTCCGAGGAATGCAATGGACGGAACTGACGGAAGGGAAGTCGCGCACGGAATGACAATCGCACGTCGAGTATCGATCCATCGCATCCCACGATAGTTTTTCCTTCTTTCCATCACGTATGAAAAAGGGCCGAGGGAAGGATACGAAAAGGAGGAACCATTATAAATGCTCGTTTTCCAGGAAAGGGGTTCGAATCCTAAACACTGTAATTATAAAAGGAATGACATTCGTGGAGTAATTAATGAAGACTTGAGGCATATATCATGACGGGGAGATTCTCTAAATTTACAATAGGTTCTAAAATAGTATAAATAATAATGAAAGTAATCATATTTGGGAGAGTTTTAGTCAAAGGAAACCACTCATGCAATTAACTATTGAAGTAATAATGCTCTAACCTGGAACCCAGAACCTCAGTGTTATAAACCATCGATGGGGACCCAAAATAAGTACACTCGGATACAAAAATAAAATTTCTCACCAGAAAATAAGACACAATTCGTTGAGCAGTTTTATTCACAATATTTAGCATTGCCAATGATTTTCTCTAGTAATTCTTTGTCTTTTACCGCTATCTACCCTTCAACTGTCAGGACGTCTCCCACTGCCAGCACAAGCACAGAACTCAAGCTACTGACAACTCGTAAGTGTGCACTTAAGATAAGTTTCAACTGGCGAGTATCTTGCGACAAATCTCGCGCAAGACACTTCCTTAAACGGAAGGAATTATCCTTTACAATAGATGCAATAACTTGACCATACTTTCTGTCGCAACAATGTTGCAAGTTTAAACTCCCTCAAGTTCTTGTGCTTCTTATTATATACAAAGTTTGATATGATTGTCTTCGATCAAATAAGACAAAATAAGCATGCACTATGTAAAATAAGCACATTTCGTAGAAATAAGCACAATTTCATTCCTAAGATCTCCTCCTTTAAAATAAGCACGATTCTCAGAAATAATCACGTTGCGGCAGCCCTTGTTATAAAGCTCTACGCAACCGACGACCCTTAATAATACTTTTTTCATCAGATAAATAATAAAACTTCCAACTTCTTTTCATTTCTTTACGTTATAGATTCCTAACACAAAGTCATGCCTGAAGCTGTTGATAGTAATAAAACTACGTAATTTCCAATAAATATTTTGCGACCGGTTTCAACTAAGTCGTCATCATTAGGTAACAATGACCAGGTCGTAAAACATATTTTTGATTGGAAATTACGAATTTTTATTTTTTATGTGTAACGTCGTACCACTAATTCCGGCCTGTTACTAGAGAATTTACACTATTATCATCAGCATTACCATAGAGTAAGGATACTCCTTAGTTCCTTACTCTATGGTATTACTTACGGCGAGAGTGCTAATAAAGGTTAAGTAATGGATAGCTAATGGATGAGTATGTATTAGTAGCAAATCGATGCGAGGAATGGGTTTGGTAGAACGATTGAAGAAGATGCCTTAGAATGACGAAGACTGGCAGAGTGAGACTTAGGACACAGAGAAACGGCTGGTTGAAAGAAGATACTGAGGAAAAGAGGTATCACCGGATTGCATAGATAAAAAACATATATGGTGTGCATTAAAATAGGTTAGGATAACCAGAAAACTTGCTTAAACTAAAGGTATGCAAGAAAGTTTAACGTTAGATATTTTACGTAAATATAAATAAGACCCGAGGATAATAGCTACGGTAGCGACCCAAGGACAAAATTTAGCTAAAAACCATCTTAAAATTGTTTCTTTATTTTTAGCATCGAATCACGAAATCATAAATCACTAATTTCAACAATAATTTGGCATCTTAAAAGTATTCCGTGTGAGAGGAAGAGTCAAGCACAAAAACGTTTTCAGCGTCTCGATAGATACACCATAAAATAGTATTCAAGGTGTGAAACTGAGCAGCTGCGGATGGCGAACACAGGAATGGACCAGTCATGCTCAGCTCAATTCATCAACAGCTAACAAAATAGACGGGCGTCAAAATGTATCAAAAACACGTTCCAAAGGATCCCAAAAGACTCCTTCACGCTGTTCAAAACAGGTGATTGTGACGTAAAAACGAAGGCGGTTCGCGGAAATACGTTCTTTGGCTTCATCAGCCCGTTGGATGAAATTAATACAGAATATTCTTAATAGGAAAACATTTGAAGAGCAGCTTTCGAATTGATTAAGAGGGTTTGAAAATGCATCATTAACCCTTAACCAGTGACGTGCGGTCTGAGAGACCGCAGCGATTTTTTTATTGTGAATAAAAAAATTATTTGATTTTTAACAAATCTGTTATTTATGGTACCTTCTTAGATACCTTTACGTAGTATATAGAATTCTTCGAATTTCATTTATCTAACTTGTATTTCTATTAAGTTGCGATTTAATTTCATGCGCGGTCTGAGAGACCGCACGTCACTAATTCGGGAAAACTCAATTCGTAATATGGGTGAATATTATTACGGAGGCTTACAAAATTCAACTTTATTTATTACATTTGTTTATTATTTTCACATTTATTTGTTATTACTATTTGAAAAGCATAAATTAGGCAAAATATATGGATTTTATGATAGTAGGCTAATGTTGAGGTCCTCCTCAAGAATACTGATTGTTTTGGTTATTTTATTTTATCAACTCCAACAATAAAAATCTTTTTAGAAAAATATTAAATCATACTTGCATTAAAACGAGAACGAGAATGAAGAAGACGATGATGAGGAAGTAAGTGTTTCAGTGAATCCGATTTCTAAGAAAGTTGGATATTATTTTGGAAAAAATCTCTATAAAAGGAGTTCTAAAGAGCCAAAGAGAAACGTTTACACTCGTCTGCATAACATTGTCGCGGAAAAACCAGGTTTGAAGCAACCTGTTATACCTCTAGATAGGTAACTGCAACCTCTCCATTTTTGGTCGCTTATTTTTGACGACGATATAATAAATTTGATTTTGTGTTGGACAAATGTCAAACTTCAGAAGTTATGAGAAAAGTATACCAGAGTAGGCCAGGAATCCAAGATTTAGATTATGTTGAATTAAGAGCTTTACTTGGGTTATTAATATATTCGGCAATATTTAAATCTAACGATGAAGATATTAGTAGTACTTTTGCTGCAGATGGCATGGGAAAGGAAATTTTTCGTTTAGTAATGTATGGACAACGATTTGCTGTTCTCCTTTTATGCTTTCGGTTTGATAACCATGAAGACCGAATCGTCCGGTACGAAAGTGACCCAGTTGCACCAATTTCTGATTTGTTAAATCATTTCGTAAAAAATTCTCACTGTTGCTATTCACTGGGCACAACAACTTGTATTGACGAAATGTTAATCGCCTTCAGGGGTCGGTGCCGATTTAAAATGTACATCCTGAGTAAGCCAGCTAAGTATGGCCTCAAATGATGTGTTTGAGGGATACATCGAATAGCTATTTGTATAATGCCTATTTGTACGCCGGCAAAAGTACCAACGGAAACTACCAGAGGAAGACAAAAAGACTTCGAAACCTACGCAATCAGTTCCGCGTCTCACTGAGCCAATATTTCATTCCAATCGAAATATTAAAGCTGATAATTGGTTCACTTCAATTGAACTGGTTTTGAAGCCGAGGGTGAAAGTTTGACCTATGTCGGGACGATAAGAAAAATTAAAGGGAAATATCCAATGAGTTCGGGCCTTCAAAAGAAGGCACAAAAGGGTCCTCGTTGTATGGATATACGGCGAACATGACTCTAGTTCCTCATGTGCCAAAGAGAAACAGGACTCTTTGGTTGGTGTCGTCAATGCACCACAGAGAGCACTGATGACGTGACAATGAAACCTGAAATTATAGCTTTCTATAATTCAATCAAAGGTGGAGTAGATACACAACATAAAATGTGCAGCAGCTACTCATCTAGTCGAAGAACAAGGAGATGGCCAATGGCAGTGTTTCTTAGGATTTTAGACATTTCATTGGTGAATTCTTTTGTGTTCCAGCAGTCTCTAAAAGACAAGAAGTATCTGAATAGGTACGATTTTATTAAATGCATTGTAGTGGAGTTAGTAAGGCCACAATTAAAGAGGATAATGTCAAACAGCAAGATTCCCACACAATCAAGAGCCAATATAGGCCGAATTCTGAACCTAACAGTTGAAAAACCTCAAAATTTCGAAGATAAACTAGAGAAGCGGAAGACTTGCCGACTTTGCCCTCCATGAAAAAAACGAAAAACCTCCTTCTGTTGGTCCAAATGTAGACAACCAGTTTTTTTGTAATGCACAAAAAAAATTTGCAAGAGCTGTGCTTCTATGGAGGGGTAGGACATTTTTCACGAAAAATGTAATATCGAACGTTTGCAGAATCCATGAAAAACACAATAAAGGAAATATTTTTAAAGAACGTTTTATCAATTATCATCCCAAAAATACATTAAAGGCTTTGCTACAAAAATAGGCACCTGATTTTTAATATGCGACATTATTTTGATAGGATATGTTTTTTTCATTCAAATTTTTGACTATCTTCGTAAAATGATTAATAATTGAAATTTTGTTCATATTAACATAAAATTAAATTTGAATTCAAATTATTGAATAACTGATTAGTTTATTAAGGCTTTTAAACTTTGTTAAATGTTTCATTTAGTAACTTTAAAGATATTAAAAAAATCGCGGTCTCCCAGACCGCACGTCACTGGTAGTGTGACAAAAATTGCACGTCACTGGTTAAGGGTTAACAAAGATATTGTAGCTACAAATCCTAGTTTATTGATCGAGAGTGAAATACTAGTAAATAATAAAGTAAAATCTTATCTTATCTTATATATCTATAAAAATGGATGTATGTATGTGTGTGTGTATGTTCCAGATAATCCCAAAAACCAGATGTCGCACAATGTTCAAACATTTTACACAAAAGTCTTCCCGGCGATGATCAAGTTGTACTTTTAATTCACCTAAAGTCCACGGTTCGAACCCAGACGACTAAAATAGCTTGCATAAGAAATAAACGTAAACTCCATTTTTATCTTTGCAAGCTTTATTTAATTTGAAAATTTAAATCAGAAAAAATAATCGTAGAAACTCGAATCAAGCACTAAAATAAGGAGAATTAAATAAATATTTTTATTTTGATAATGATATATCGTTTGCGATTCGAAATTTCGAAAATTTTCGCAAATAATTATTTTATTAAATAAGTGAATATTTTATCGAAATTTTGAGGTTATAAACAACCCATTCCCTTGACGATCAAGGTGATTGCTGATTCCGAGATCATGCGTAATTCCATAAGAAGGCATGAAAAATGAATGCCCGGATAAAATTAATGCTGAAAATAAGATATAGATTATATGAGTAAGAGATTTAAAGATTATTATTTATGAGATTCACACATTAGTAATTACAAACAACATTCTGTGAACAACCTCTCGGACAAATACACGAAAATAAAAAAGATTGAATTTTGTTGAAGAGTCTGTAGCAACCAAGTTTTATTTATATGAACGTTATTTTTGACCGTCTTTTTCATAAAGTAAATGAGTTTTATATTTGTGGGTTACATAAAAATTGATTTCTCTCGATCAAATCAACTGGTTGCGTATAAATATTCTGATAAATTGCGGATATTTTGAATATATTCTTCTGAATTAAGTATTAAATCTAATCTATTTGCATTGATATATATTTAGCGATTGACGGAAATGGAGTTAGCGAAGAACGTAATGATTTCCCAGATTCGGTGTTTGTAATCTTCGAACAGTTGAACGGCGAGTTGTTAAGTTGTCAGCATCGTATAACAGACCAAAAATGTAAAACAATTTTATTTGAAAAATTCATGGTAAGCAAACTTTTACTAGACCACAAACTTATTATCCGAATAACACGACCCAGGTTTCGTAGCGTCGTTACATCATCAGGTGACAAAATAAAAACACACTTCCGAGTATATTCACTCATTAAAGGAGGAGGGGAGAGAAGGTAGCAAGTAACGAAAGGAAGGTGGAATGTGGGAGGGAGGGGGTAAGGGATGAGGCAGGTTACATAGCAATGGTTCTCAATCACAATCCGTTGAATTGCAAGATATACAGAATTACAAAGTAAGTAAGGAAAGCAAGAGTTACAAAGTAAGGCAAGGTCATTAAAATCACTAAAATCAATGAAGATGCAACGAGTTAAGGTGAAGAGCAAGGGGGGGGGGGCAATGGGCGGGATGCCAGGAAAGGTGCATGGAAATTAAGGAATGAGGGTTTGCAATATGGGAGAAGGGTTAGGAAACAGATATTCGTTGGCAATATTCGACGAAGAGTTCCTCGCGATTTCTAAAGCCTCCAAAGCGTTAAGTCTCTCGCTTTTGTCACATAGGTGAAGCACCGTCATATCAAATTCACTTGTATGCCCTCTTTCAAGCAAATGGTGGCTGAAGTGAGAGGCAGACGGATTGTTATTAATAAGAGCACGTTTATGTTCTTTTTTCCGTTCTGAGAAACATCTTCCGGTTTGTCCAATATAAAAACAATCGCAATCATTACAATTTAATCTATAAACACCACTTCTGTTGAACACCTCAACGGGATCTTTGCACTTAACCAATAAGTCTTTCAATTTAGGGCCTGTCTTGAAGGAACATTTAAATGTAGCGGGAAAACTGTTACTCACTAAGTAGGAGATTTTACCGAGGAACTTAAGGGAACACCGCTTAATCTCAGTAGGCTTAAGCACTCGGAAAATATCGTGCAAAGCCATTTTATTCCTCTTCTTCTCTATAATTTGATCTACTATTACAGGGCTGAAACCGTTTTTAACTGCAATACTTTTAAGAACGTTCACTTCGTTAAGATAACTTTGTGTGGAGAGGGGTACACTCAGTAGCCGGTGGATCATGCTGTTGTAAAAGTTTAAAATAAATAAAAATAAAAAAAGTTTGTTTACCATGAATTTTTTACAAGTTTATAAGTTCCACAAAATTAACCCTGAATCGGTATCGTTTATTTAATTTTATTTAGTTATATGCAGAATACAAAAATTGATTTATTCGTTTTTTTATAAGTGCTTCCACTCCATATTCATTTCCTATTCTTCTGTTATTGGTATTTAATCTTTGTTCCTATTTTTATAGAGATTTATTTTGTGTTATTTGTCTTCCGTGTTTATGGTACACATTTAAAGATTGAGAAATACAAATCAGCTCCGAAATATACTTACCGCAAAGAATATTCATCGGTAGTTCTTAGAGTGATATATAATTAATTTCTGTCATTTATGGTTAATGTTTGATTCCTTTGTCCCCCTGTACCTGACTGAAAATATAACTTTAAATGTACTTATCCTAATGTGATCTTAAAATAGATGCTTTATTGTCTCAGTTAAAAAAAAATCATTAAAAGTAAATGAGATTGCATATTGAATTGATACAGCTATGTAGACTTAATTGTAACTTAAATTTCTTTGTATATTGGTTTGGAAAGTCTGGTATTTGCTATCTATTAACAATTATGAAGTATGGCTTAGGATCACGGTTGTTACACTGGTATTTTTGAAATTTATCATCCCAGTTGAGAATCAACGGGCACTTCTGCTAGTATATCTATAAAATTGACTCGAGTATAAGCCTAGGGTGAAGGGTGCAGTAGCTACCGGTAAATATCAAAATAAAAATTAAATTAAAGTAATTGAGACATCAGTTGGTTAAATTTTAAAATAATTGTTAATTGTGAAAGTGAAGAAGGCAGACTGTTCACACAGGTTCCTCACTCGGCTGAGAGGGACATTTTCAGCAAATGCGCTGAAAAACTCGGCTTATACACGAGCACATTCGGTACCTTATTGGATTTTTGTTCCGTCCTCCTCTGTACATATCTCGGTCAACGGATTATTCTTCCAACAAATTCCAAAAAAAAACACACTCATGTTGAACTCGGAGCTCATCATATGTAGGATCGGATTTTTGAAAAGCCCCTTTTTATTTGCTCCCCTCAATCATAGGTGCGAAGAATGACTCAGTAAAACCGCAGAAAAACGAAAACGTGTAAGGATGTCTGGCGGGAAGACCAATTCTCCATAAAACAGAATGACCTTTTCTACTTTACGACTCCTAAAAGAGCCGCCCTCACGATCCACCTCTCGAATACCTCATCACGTGATCTTTCTCCGCAACAATCGATTGTTTATGGAATTATTCTTCGCTTAACTTTACAGCCATCGTTCGTAAACGAATCGTTTCAGTAGACACGGCCAGTCATAATGAAAGATATTTAGAATAGCGGGTGAATGCATTTGGAATGCACCTGGTTAGGGAATAACTTCCCAAAAAGAAAAGTCCGCATTTTTCAATCGATTAAATAAAAATCTTATTATAAAAGCTACAAAATGAAAATTTGAACTTTTCTCTTTGTGGAAGGAAGATAGGACGAAAATGAAAGAAAATTTGTAAATTCCACAATTTATCTATCAATTGATAACAAATTTGTTATCTATAGATAAATAAATAGTGAAAGTTACAAAGTTTGTTTTAAGTTTCGTTATAAAAGCTATCTTAAATTCATTTTCAATGGACCGCATCAGAATTTGGCACCGATGATTTTCGTGGCAGTAGATAACTGATTTGACCAAATTAACGCTTCAATAATACGCTGATTTGAGTAATTAAATAATTTATTATTGTAAATTAAACAATCTGATGATTGGCAGTACGCCTGGTGGTATTTTCATACATAAATACACGATTTTTATACAATAAATACAAGAATGAATCCCTTACTACAACCAGAAATTTCATCACTACAGTAAGATCCCTGTTACTACAATGCAGCGAAAATTATCTTTTAAAAAGTTTTATTGATGATATAAATGTCTATAATGAAGTTTACTACACTTTCTTTTATTTTTATGATACATCAATAAATGTACGCTATTTCCTAATTCTAGTTATAGCACATACGATTCGTACGTGCAGGAATGATTTTTCAGAAACAATTCTCAGAAAATTTATTTCTCCTTTGTAATTTTGTAATACAATTTTCTCTCCACTACCCTATTCTCATCTTTCCACGAATTTTGGGTCTTAAGTTTGATCAAAATGCTGTTGGGAAGTCGTAGCCTTCAATTTGTCCATGTTCATGCACGTTTACTCATCACCTCAAGAGCATATTTTCCGTTGGTTCTCCGTGATTTCTAAATTTAATCACATTCCAGCAGAAATATCATTGCCGCGGCATCTCTACTTCTTAAACTGACAGTTTTTTGCAGTTGAGGAATATTCTGTTTAATTTGTCCGATAAGAAAATCTTTACAACGTTCGACCACGTATTTCCGTCTATTCTCAATTCACACCAGCTTCTATAAGAAAAAAATTTTATCAAACAGCGTCTATCTATCTGTAAGATACCAAAGATGTTCTGCTTCCTTGCGGATATCAGCATAACAATTGATGCGGCAAGCATACGTAAAATCAAACCTCGCCAAGTGGAACTCCCTTAAGTTGAAAACCTCCGAATTCCCATAAAAACAATATAGTAACTCGAAGAATTTTCATTATTTCGAATTCAGAAAACCAAGAAAACGTGCGCACCATTTTGTATTTTCTTCCTCGCGGTACACAGACGGCGTACTATCTAAGTTAACACTCTTTTTTTTCTAAAAGTAAGTTGTTTCACTACACTGTTCGAAGGTAATCGTACATGCTGCAGATACATGTAACCTAATTGTATTCGTATAAAATGGCAATATAGTGAGCGGTTAGTATAATTAAGCCGAAAACACATTGCTCTTGCTTAACCGTGACCGTGACGCCATTTTCCGTAACTCGAAAACTCCTCAAGCAAATTTTATTTCAAGTCCCTCCAATTTCAACCTCGAATTAACAAATATATGATTTCGCCTGAAATAAATACGTTTTACATATACTTGTGATAAATACTAGTACATGCAATAGAAAATTGCAAGAAGTATGCCACTTATAGGCAACTTCAAAAAGGCATATGAATGCAGCCTTTGACTGCCGTCGCTCCTTGGTAATCCTTTGGATTCGGATAACGAAAGATGCCATTGATTGAACGAGATACTTGCGAGAGAAACTGCGAACGTTCACTTCGAGATAAAAGACGAATATTGAAACATCCCATTAGCAGTCATCCACCAAAAAATCAATCCGTAAGATCTACCAATACACGTTTAATAAGAGGGTTTTCGATCGACCATTTCTAAGGTGCATTCACGTTCGCTTTCTCCAATTTAGTGCCGAATTCCCTCGAGATTTTCTCCAACACTTTTTTTTTCCTTCGGATGGATTTTGGAGGGAAATCCGCTCGTTTTCCAAATGAATACCACTCGAATTTTTCCCAATCGCTATCGGTAACTGCATCCAGTTTTTATCGATATAACAATATCTCAGTGACATCTTAAGAACCCTCAATAAAAATGTTTGCATCAAAGAGAGCCTCTAAATAAACTTCGGAAGAAAATGTGGTCGGACGAAAGACGAATTCAAACAAATATATACTTAATGCGATATATCAGACCAATGGTGGCAATGTAATATAAATCTAAGAATCACCTGAACCACCAAAAACTGACTCGGTATAAGGTCTATGACCATTTCGGGAACGATGTTCCCATCTTCAGCCACGGAGTGACTAGTCCTGAAGATGGGAACATCGTTCCCGAAATGGTCATAGACCTTATACCGAGTCAGTTTTTGGTGGTTCAGGTGATTCTTAGATTTATATTATAAATATATACTTGATAATTTCTGTTTTAACTTTAACTTTTTATTTGCATTCCTGCCATCATTCCACTGCAGAATGAAGAGAGACACCGTACTTCATGTATTTTTCCTTAGAGAAACTAGAGAAACGAGTAGTCGTCATCGTTATATTAAACTGAATTCCAAAAGCTGGAGTTCACGCAACTTTTAAAAAATGTCACATTATAGACTTCTTGATATTTTACAAATAATTCCAAATTCAAAGTCGGGTTGTTCGCATTGTCCTCCAAAAGAAAAACAAGTTTGTTTTTATTCCCACGAAATCTTATTAATGGGAAAATGCATGGAATCCCATGCAGCATAAATCACCACACCAACTAGAAAAACTGGGACGGATTAGAAAACACTTTAAGAATACTTAACAACCACCAGTTTGTTAATTTCAACGTGTGGGCGATGCAATCGGACGCAGAGGGACTGACACCTATCGGGTGAAGAATGAGGCGCTCGAATGACCACCGTCACTGAGATACGACGCTCAGATATTCAATTCAACAGCAAAAAACCGAATTCTCTCAGATTGGCATCTTGCGGACTCCACTTCAGAATGCTCTAAACGATTTCTGCAATTATTTCTACGAATCGGAGCAAACACATCTGCAAGAAGGTTAGCCTCTGTTATTTAAAACAGAACAAAAACTAATAGGGATAAAGCGTAAGCTCTTTACGACAAAATCAGTAAGGCAGATAATTTGACTATCATTGATCATGAATTTTTAATATATAAATTGCGCTGGGAAAAAATAAATCTTTCATTAGTGATAATTGTTAAATGGTAGAGAAAAAAGTTTGGTATTTATGTACTATTAGATTGTTATTCATGTAAAATATCCTTATATATAATTTGTGAAGAGTCCGTCCGTCCCCCCCTTTATTTCAGAAACGGTTTGACTTAGAGATTCGAAACAAACTGAACTGTGTTTCTACGAGTTAGAAACCCCTAGGAAAGCTATTCTCGTTACTGAGAAGGCTCGGGTTCGAACCCAGGAGTCCATAATACGTTTCTATAAGGAATATACGTAAAGTTCACTTTTATCGGTTGCAGGGCTTATTTATTTGCAAAATTAAATTAGAAAGAATCGTTGTTAAAAGTCGAGAATACCACCAAAAGAAGGGAAATTAAATAAAGTTCCTAATTTTGGCAGTGGAATATCGATTTAGATTAGAAATTGCCAGTATTTTAATAAAATAAAAGATATTTCTTAGGTTATAAACAAGTCCGTTCCCATTAACGACGAATGCAGTTGTTGAATTTTTGTCATTAAACCATATCGAGAATTTAGGCCCGTGTTGACGTCGTTATTGTTTATAGCAACGTAACTACTTACAGATGGTTACGCGGATTACCTAATGTGAAATCCATGGATCATTTGTATACTCCCTGGTAAGTTGAGGAGCTTTTTTAATGTTATTTTTTGACTTAAATTAGAAAAAAAAATTATTTTCAAAATCGTATTTTCCGCGTTCAACGAAAATGATTTACCTGATTAAGTAAGTGAACGTCTTTCTTATTTTGATATTTGTTCTCTTTGAGGTGTTGAAAAGTGGTGAAGAATATATTGAATATTTCACACCTGCCTGGAAAGGTAAAGCGTATTTTTGGTTGAAAATCCTCAAAATATTTAAATAAATTTGTCTGTTTCCTTTACACAGATATTTCTCGTGACATTGCCTTTTTCTCTTTGTTAATCATAACACATACGTTGAGTGCTGTGAAGTATTTTTTTATGATTAAGATGATATTGATATTAAATGCATACAAATGAAATACCTACAAGTGTATGTATACTAATTTACTATCCAAACATCAAAAATATTCGTTCTCAATCCATTTTCCTGGATAAAATCTTTAATGCGAACCAATATACGTACAAACCATAAAGTCATCTACCTAAATGCTGGTAGGGTCCTCTACTCGTCCAACATTGGCTGCAGAAATCTTTGAAGAATATAAATTCATTTATGTTCACTTATTATCCCCGTTGAATTTCAACTGGCACTTCCGCTAGTACTTTTAAATACTCAGTAACATGTACTTTCCAACTGACGTAATCCTCATTATGATTATCAATTAACTTACCTAAATGGTCTTTAAAGTGAAAAAATGAACATCAAATTATTTCGTAGCATTCATATCACAAAAGAAATCACGAGTGTTTAAAATTTGCATAGATTACTGGTTAAAAAATTAAAGTCAGCACGATCAAGAGGATATCGGTATCAAGTAATCGAAAGCTAAATGGTCAAACGCTGTGGAAAATTGTTTGTTCAATAGAGTGTTTTGATTCTGAATAGACTTAAATGAGATGAAATCTCTTCCGTAAATTCACAAGTTACCTTGGCTCGATTCACGTAGTTGAAATTGACTAATTAACATATATCCGAACCAAATTCCGCCTTTTTCGTGTTCTAAGACCAACCCTGCAACTCCACCCTGAGCAACCTCAGTCCACACCCTAAACATGACTTTGTGCTTTTGGCTGCATTACAATGCTTTTATTTAAGATCTATAACATTTTAACTAAGCCATTATCTGGAGCAATCTTGAAAAATATCGGGAAGTAAGTTTCCCGTCGTCGGATCCGATATTTTCAAAATAAAAGGAACTCATTAGGGGAGCGATAGGTGCAAATAAAAAGCGTCTATTGGGCAACCGATAGCTGGTACTGTTGGAAAGAAAGCTCGGGAAAGTCCTCTGTAAATGAAGAGAATGTCGGAAAAATGGTATTGTAAATAAGTGATTTAGATGCGTTTCAGTTGTGTCTATTTTTTGCGGCAACTCCAGCCAACGGGTGAAATACGAGGGAAATTAAATACGGGTTGGATATGTATGAAACACCAGCATTGATAAAAATAATTACTTTCCTACATAGTAAAACTACAGCTTTCCTCTATGTTTCAACATAACCGCTAACTAAATCAGGCATTTGCATAAACTTTCAACAATTTGCAAATCCATGCTGGATAAAAAAATCGACAGCATTTTTAATATTTTGTTATGGATATTTTGGGCTCACTTCTAAGATGAAACTGTGATGGAGCCAAGTCTGGGATGTGTGGGAGATGATTGATAATATCGCATTTGAAAAAAATAATGACAGAAAGCGTGTGACCCTTTTACTACTTGAACGGACACGAGCGCAGAATAATAGATGCTAAGACAAGACTTTTTTATAGTTAAATCTTTCCTCGAACGATACGCGATTATTGCAAAAAAAGGATTTCGTGCGCTCCACACGTCGAAAGGCGGCTTGAAGATGAGTTTGATGAATTAAAATTTCGCATTGGAAAGCGATCGCACGTAAACGACGTTCACGAACTCTTTAATCACGAATGTTTTTATTGTTTATTATTAATAAGCTGCACGTAGAATTTCCTCTCGTGGCAGCCCCAACCATTTTCTACGAACACGTAAATCAAACAAATATTCCAAAAATAACATATGCATACTCATAGACAGTATTCATATTCATCTCCCCGGTAACCCCACCAAGATATATCCTTCCACATTCCACAGTTTACAATGTTACTTTTTGGGCCAAAATATCACTTCATCGTTTTCACATCGTCACGTTTAAATTATCCAAACGATACAACAATCAACAATCATAACAACAATATTCAATCCGCTTAGTTACATAAATTAAAGCATCCACTTTTAAATTCCTTTCTATTTTTTGGTAAGGGTTTGAAGACATCTTCATGAAATTTATTCAATTCTGTGACTGTTTATAAAAGAATAGTTGGGGATGTCACTTCTTCTTTGTTTCCTTTAATTTCTGCTTTCCCTCGTGCAATAAAATCCGGTTCCACTATTCTGCTTATCTATCAATATCCTTTTCTACTCTGAAAGATGAGTCGATTTACTCTCCGCCTTTTTTCTAAAGTTTCCCAACCGAGAATCTCTAACATTTTCGTACCGCTGTCTTTTTTCCTTATGTCTCCCTAGAACATACCAAGCTGCTTCCCTTTTCTATTGACTTTTTCCTATTCTCCAAATGAACGCTCAATACAAATAATCCTTAATAAATCTGATATGATCAAGCTCTACTTTGTGGAAGAGAGCCACACTAAATAAACGAAAGATATTTAGTAACTTCCACCGAAAAACATTTCTGTGGAATTTATCAAATAATCCTTATTTGGAAAAACAAATTTCCGTAGTTTCTCGTCGAAAATATTTCGTAGACTTTCCACTCGCTGTTAACAGCGAACAAAGTAAAAATAGTGTAGCATTAATTGCGATTTCCGCGAAATAGCTAAGAACACCAGGAAATATTTATAATTTGAGTTAAATGCTCCATAAATACTAGAAAAATTATGTTTCTTTAGATAAAGCGTAGATTTAGACTGACATACATAGCTTAAGGGTTTTTCAGAGCTACGTTTCTTCAGCTTCCATTTTGTGAGCGGAAAAAGCGCGTTTTCGGAATCGATATCTCGGGAGAATACCATTCGACTACTCGTTCCCTTCGATTGTTTATCCCGAACGCTCCATCAATTCAGCCACTAATGAAAATTGTCTTCTCCCGGAAAAATCAATCATTCGACCACCGAAACCTCAATTTGAAAATATATGAAAACACGTTTTCTCTAATTTTGGTCCTCTCGGAATTGAGCCGAGTTTTAGGCAAATTCAGGACCCGGGAAACGTCTTTATATAACTTCTTATATGTTGTTATAGAATGCATACACTAAATATATGTAATTTACGTAGGATTTCCCATTTTACGCGAGTTTAACAATGACTTAATGAAGAAATCATACTTCATATTTTCCACAAGATTCAAAGGGATGACGCTTCTCTTAAGATTAGAAAACGTGACGTCATCATCTAATTTAACAAATGACATTACCTTCTCCACCCCGCTCTCCAGCTTACCTTAAAACTAAGAGCAATAGTATTTATTTCAGCTATATTTCTCGTTTTGTACCTTATGATGTTTGATGAAACTGGTCCCTGTTAGGTTATTAAAAATATTGCGGAAACAGGAAGTTCTCCTTTTTCATTCTCCGCTCAGATCATATTGATTACATTGACCAATGACTTCCATATTTCGCAACAGACAGAATTTGCAGAAATTTCAGAAAATGTGTAACTTCTAAATTTATTAGCAGCGTTGTTTATTTAAAAATTCCAAAAGTTTTTCAAAATTCCATGAATATCAATTTATGGCACAAGACATTCAAAAAATTCCGCCATTCAATGGAAGGATTACCTTGCATAGTATTAATGTCCAAGCAGAATTTTTACTTTGATATTTCGATCTGCTCGCTTCCATGATTTACGCTTATAGCTTCCAATCATGATAAATGCTCTTTATTAACCACTTTTCTTGTCTCCTAGCCAAAGTAAGAATATATTTCTTGTATGAGACGGTGCCTGCTTAAATATGTTTACTGGTTAACAATAATTCGCACGTCATTAAAAATTTCACTGAAAGTTATAAATTTCCATCATCTTGCAGATAACTTGATATGCATCGTTCTATAATCGCACCCAACTTCAACGTCTTCTATGAGAAAATACCTTAGATATGCGAATTTATTTAGCGAGGAATGCTAGCCAATGCTATTTGGACAGAGCAAATTTTTTCATCGCAAATGAATGTTTCCGAACTTCGAGCGAAATTGAGTGCTTTTTCTGGAGGCGAGATTCATCTAAATAACGCTTCCAAAATTCCACGGGCGAAGTCAATGTTTCACAAAAATCGAAACTTGTTTTCATTTTTAATTCCCCGGAGGAAAATATTGCTACCAACAAGAATTCTTGCCGAAAGAATAATTATTGTCACCAACGCCTCTTCTTTTTGTAATAGTTGAAGACGTCTGAAAATATCTGAAAATTTGGGGCGCGGATAAAATGAGCATAAATATTCATCGTTAAGACCCAACATCAACTTTTCCAAAGCATTTTTTCTCGCAAATGAATTCGCCGAACTGCGCTGGAATATCTCACGCAGTGCACTCCTTTTATGAGCGAAACAATGCGACGAATCGATTCCAATAAAAACGTACACTACCCTCGGGCTGTCCATTTTTCCACCGCAATTTCCATTCGTAATTCCTATCTCTCGTCCGAATTCTCCGCCAGACCTTCGTTAACCTCTTTTGCCCTCAAATCTCTCGCATCAAAACTTGCACGTGACCGATAAATGCGCTGTTTTGTTTAAAATTCACAACCGACCACGGGCGGACATTCATTCGTGGACCAGTCGAAAAAATAAATTCTGGTTCTATGGCGGGCAATAATCCTTCTTCGAAATCTCACGTATTTGAATAAAAAAGGATCGCGTTAACACGGCAAATGTCATCTCTGTGGATATTTGCGACTCCTTGGACATTTTAGGATGAAATTAAGAGGTTTATTGCTCTTTAAATTGGCGCGAAATATCTACTACGAAACAACAAAATTAATAACTTACTCTTTTCCTTAAAAAAAGATGTTATATGAACAAACCTAAGCATGAAATATCGAGAACAAGCAAACGACAACTAGAACTTCGTTTACCCTATTCATACGTTCTAACTCACCTTCGATTCGAGTCTATTTACATAACTGTCACGTGAAGCTTATTTATCATTCAATTAATTGCTTTGAAACAGTTCACTCGTGGTGGTGCTCCCAAGGGCAAAGCCAAGTACTCTTTCTCACTCGCTTCATTTGAGGAATACTCAGTCTTAAGTAATTTTACAATATCAATCATCTAAGAACGAGGTCATCGCGCTGTCAATTACTACTAATAACACCTCAATTGGCTGCTGTTTTATATCATTTAATTACATTTTTATTGACCTTTCTTACTTTTCATTTTTTGTTTTCTCTCAATGTTTTCGTGCATTTTCAATCCCTTCTAGCGTTTTCCCAAAATATGGTTTTTACAACATTCAGTTGTGGAGATATTCCTCACAAACCACATCTCTCTTTTCTTAAATTCCCTTTGCTATACGCCTTTTTAACAATAAATAGCAGTGAATGAAATTCGAGTTTATGTAGAAGAAAGGCCCACAAAAGCCTTGCCAAAAAAGGGTCAAAAAATTTAAAAAACAACAATAATAACACAAAACATTTCCGGTGTAAAAACTGTACCATTATTAATAATTTTTAAGCAAGCGTTTCAAATATTGAACCATAACAGCATGGAGCGTGTGTTTATTTATACATTCGTATTACAGAAAAAGTAGAGAAAGCTGGAAGAGTTTAACGTAGTCAATTTATTAGCATCAGCGCGGTGTCGAGTGTCGCCTGAGGAATGCCACCTCATCAATCACTCCACTTCGACACTAAGTGTATGCATCAAAACCTCTGAAATTGTGGGGAAAAATCACGAGCCAACCGAGATTACGACAGAAAGGAAGGCATCGGAAAGCAAGATGAGATTTTTATTTACAACACTTTCAAAGATTGCATCACATTCTACATTTATTTAGTAAACTTCTCTCGGAGGCTCAACCCCAGAGAAGAAACCCAAGGCAGGAGGCTCGACTTCGTGGAATCAATGACATTTAGTGGAAAAAGTTATGAAATCCATCAAAAGTATCCATCACTGTCCATTTACGAGACAGGATATAAAAATGTATGACCATTCGCCCTTATGAATGAAAATATCCTTACGTATTATTTAATTCCAAGCATCATTACGATAAAAAAATGTTTATTTTCTTAAAATCAAGTCTAAAAACAAATGCAGTACATATTTTTTAATACTATTGCTATATTTTCAAATTCTGAATCATTCTAAAAATCCATAAATCCCAATTTTTGGTACTAGATATAAAACCTTTATAAACTTCTTACGAATAGAAGTAAACTTACATACTATAGATATTCAAGCATTATCAGTGATCTGGATAATCGATAGCTTCCATAGATCGATCAATCTCATCTATGGCTTGATATCAAGATGTATGCGCATCAATGCCTTTTAGAGATTCCTAACAAGAGAAAGAATTTATTTCTTTAATAACAAAGACATTTCAATGTAAAGCAATGACGGAATTCTCCAAAAATACGCAATGATCCATTTATTTCGGCGCGATTTTTAGCAAAGGTAATAAACCTGTTACAATGAAGCGGGTGTACGAATAAAAGCAGGTTTTCGTGCATTCTGGTGGACTTCATTAAGCCTTTACTGACGATGGGAGAAGCGAAGATGAAATTCCGTGATTATTTCTAGAATTCCACAGATTCTATTTCGACGCATTCTTTTCATTGGACCTCCGTTCGAGGAGATGATGACAATATAATTCACACTTGAAAAGTATAAGTTGGTTGAATGAGCAAACCCGTAGAGGATTCTGAAACCCAGCAAGAGGAAACGAATGGAGAGTGAGAAAGAAACGGCAGAGAAGAAGAGTGGCGTGATGAAGATGGATTAACCACGAGAGAAAAAGGAGGGAAGTTAAGCAATTGAATATTTTTTTATCGTGAGAGATCGATGAGAGTGGAGAGAGAAAAAGTGAGGAAAATTAAACAATTGGATGAGTGGTGGGCCAATTATCGGATTTAGGGAGAAAAACAAAATGTCGTTGAATTATAACGGCTAATTCTGAGTGATTGCGGATTAATTACACGTCATACTAGGGTCGATTAATCAAAAGATGCGCGGATAATCGCATTTCCGCTTTGATGGAGGGCACAAAGTCTTGTCAACAGAGTCGAAGAGTTCACGAGTCGATAGAGAAGCCTAATTTGCAAGCACAAAATGAAAACATGATGAAAACGGAAAAAGATGCACCGGCGAAGCTTCCAATTCTCATATCATCCCATAAAAATCACATACTATTGATTTGGAGAGGTTTTGGCTTATAATGGTTTTAGAAGTCTACAATAGTTTACGTTTTTCAAATTTATTCTAATTATTTATCTCCGCCGGGGAATTAAAACTTTCCCTAGTAGAGTAAAACTCTTTTATTTTGGGATTTGAAGCCCACCGCTATCAATTCTCAGGTGTAACACATTTGATATCGAGTAAAACCAAAAACAGAGAATGACAAAGGACGCAAATTGATACAAATGATAATGATTATTATTTAACCATTCATGCGGGGTTAAAGCCTCTCTCAACCTTTATTGATATTATACGTATAAAATTAATTCAAAATTATAATCTAAAATTGATTTACGACTAGAAAACAAATCTCAATGCAAACATTACAAACAAAAAGGGAGGTAAACATTTCTAAAAACAACACCGTACACAATGAATTTCCTTCGGGTTTCCAACCGGGTGGTTGTTTCTTCTCTTAAGATTCAGTACTGGAGAGAGAGTCCTGGAGAGAGGAGGACTATTCAAAATTGTAAAAAAACGAACAAAAATGAAAAAGTGTCCAAAAAGAAGGTTGAATCGGATACGAGAATGCAATTCATGTTTGAGGAGATTTTGAAAGTTTTTATGAAAATAACAGGAAAAAGGTGTACAGTAAGTAATGAGATGGGATATATACAAAAATACACTTCAAGGAGTTTAAGAATGCCTAACTTTGACGCTAACGTTATGTAACATTGTTATGTTGTTATCTATGTATGCTAACGTTGATGTAAGTTGAATTCAAGTGTAATACGAGAAAACTGACCATCAAGGATTGGTGGTCGTTGATTTTCGGAAATACTCAGTTTTCATTGGCCCTTTAAAGATTATAAAGTATAAATGCTTATACAGATCCACAAATTATACTTATCAAGTGCGTTATTATTTTTAACGGATAACCTAAAGTGAGATATCAATGTTAGAGTTCAATACGTAGATAGTGAACAACTTTTCGGTAGGTCCCAATACTCCCTATTCAATGCCAATTCTTTCTTAACTCATCCCACCCTATAAATCATCCATCATCATCCCTCTTTCCTTTTCCTGGAATTCCACCCTCGATTATTTTTTAACAATCCCTCTCCTCTAAATAATGGACGCATCCATTTCCTCAACCTTCACTCAGTTACTTCAATGAAGGCCCCCCACAATCACCACTGTTTGTTTTTCTATAACCCCAACTTACTCTTTCCAAGCTACATCAACTCCTTGGAGACCTACAAAACTTACATTTCCTCCTTCTACAAGGTCCACGTTTCACACCTATACCACAACACGCCAAGGATTTCACCAATCCTTTCCTGATTCCTTCATCAGGACCTCTAGTCATCAATTCCCTTCGTAAAGGCTTCCTTAGCCAACGTTATTCTTTTAGTGTAACGGCAATATAAAATCATATCAAAGCAAATAAGATAAATGCACACTATGGCTCTATTGTATGCTATATATCGGCTTTATAAAGTCATAGTTTGTGTTTTACGGGTCTTAGGATCAAGTTCCACCCAGTGAAGGCCGAAAAGAATTGAATAAGATTATATAATTTATTCTATATTCTATCACTGTAACTATATCATTACTATTCTTTCGGTTTAACGGCACTATAAGATACTAGCAAGTACCGGCCATCGGAGGTGAATGTGTGGCCCACAGCAATGGCTCATGATTTCGACTCATTAGGATAACTGAGATACGATCCAACGGCCTTTCTTTCATTGGGAATCAATTATTCTCGCCACCGCTCGTTTCTCAAATCAATTCCTTCAGATCAAGCAGGACCCTTAAACAAGTCCCAGTTAATCCTTCCCTCACTCCAAAACACATTCGTTACGAATTAAACCTTTCCCGACCCTACTCATTTACCAAGTTTTTTTCCTCTTTTTGAAAGAACCAGACGTCTGGGAAAGCCTTAACGAGTACCACATTCTTATTCCGAGAAAAATAAATTCCTCGTTTCCGCGGACAACGGCGGAGGAAGGATTCGGAGAATTAATTTGAGAGGTTCCAATTAAATTTAAGACACTTTACTTTAGAGAAATTGCATCACAAATTACGAGGTCAGCCGAAGTGAACATGGAGGTACTTATTTACGACGATGGATGCGAAAAAAACGTAAATCTATTATCAATTACGAATTCGACTCCTACGTGGACACAATCAGCATTCCAATTTCATTAAGAAAGTATTCATTTAATTCCAAGAAATTGGTCTTGTTTTGCTATTCAGTGGCCAGTGAGACCATATACGCATTAAACAATGCACAAATACAAGTTCAGGTTAGTGTACAGAGAAATTCAAGTCCGCACCGATGAATTGAATCAAATAAATAAGCCAATTAAAAACTAAATACGCCTTTAGATGATGTTGAAATAAACATGCCCTTTAGTAGAAGAATATCAATTTGTAATTCATTCTTAAAACGATATTATTCTGTAAAGACAGAAATAGCTATGTTGAGGTTCATAAAAAATGATTTATTATCTGTGAAACATGGACATAGTTATTTCTATTTTACTGAACCTATTGATTTTACGCGGCAATTAATTTGTAACTTAAGTTTGCTATTGGTGTAGTAAGTATTTTTATTCCCTTAGTTATAACCGTTAATTCGCTTTTTTGATTATTCTATTAAAACAAAACTACTTCAGCGAAGCTATTGTATACCATTAATCTCGAAATCGAAAAAAAATAACTCTGAGGATAAAATCGATAGCAATAAACGCTATTTTTCCAAAAAATTAAATATTTCTCTTTAACAGCGCGATCACAGGAACTCACGCATCACGACAGCGAACTAGTTCAGTTCAGAATCACTTCCGCAAAATAAAATTAGCTGGATTATCCGATTTTTCTTGGGTGTACCTCCCTATTTGCAAAGATAACTTAACCCTTTTCCTTAAATTACGTGGATTGAATTAAAAAGCAACAAAATTGGGTATAAAAGCCCACGAAAATAAACTGCTCACTTTTCCATTAATTAATAACATTGACTTGAATAACCTCAGGGTAGAGCGCTGGACACCGAGAGTCCATTTGGAACAGTGCGCACGCGCATTCCGACGGTGAGATCAGCGGGGATTATGCCAAGAGGTCGTACTACAATGGCCATTAAATATTTTAACTTTTATAAACGCTGTCTCCATAATTTTGCGTATGTTTAAGTATTGAAAAAGTAATCTGCGTAAGTATTTTCACGCATTTAAAATGTGTAAGAAATATATCTTGAATTCTTATCCTGAATAAACGGGCAATCTTGAAACGCAGCATTGGTAGGCCACCCTTTAATGGTGTGAAATAATTCAATTACTGATGCTCGTGAACATATATCAACATATAAAAACGTATTCTTCAAAAGTTATTTTTGCTCAGCTCATTTCTATAACTCGGGGACTTTATGATTATGGATTTACTTAATAAGGATCAACGAAGTATTAGTTAACTTAAAAGGCAGGCATTTTAAAAATTTATCCATTCATTCGATTGAGTCTAAAAATTAATTACAGAAAGGGGAACTTCCTCAATCACACCGCTCCCTTATTTCCTGATCCAGGTAGACATATCCAGGGATATCATTCATCTATTCAGGAGCTCTTTTTAAAATCATTTCTCCTTTGGTAATCCCTAAATCCATTTTTCTAACGCCCTTAATAGTCTCTCCGTTCGCCCTTTTCTCAGAGAATATTCCTGAATTATCTCTCCGAAACTATTTGCCTACGAAACAAAGGGAAAATGAGATTGGGGACCTTGGCAGCGGAAAATAAGAATCCGGAGGGAGGAGTGGGATTGAGAAACCACAACTGCGAACCCATTTCACGCCCCGAAGCACTCCCCTCAACCACTGCACCCTTCAAATACAAAACCCGTGAATCACACCGCAACAAAATATCATAACCTCACGTATGTGAATATATTTATGCGAAGTAACGAAAGGAATAAATCATTGACGAAAAAGGAATGAAAGCCATTCTAAATAGATTTAATTTCTGTGACGTTTTCAGATGTATCCGCTATAAGGATAGATGAATATCATTCAGAGATTGAAATAGAATTTCAGAACAGAAAAGAAGACTTTAATGACAGGAATCAATCCACTGTACAGGACTGTCGTTCGAAAGATATTGTCCGGGAGAATAACATAAGAAGAGCATCCGAAAATAAATTAAAGGTAATAACTGGAAATCAAACACGGAAAACATTCAGCAAGAAATCCGGCGAATGTACGGAGCATTTGAGGAATGCGACTTTTTCAAGCAAAACTTGGTTAGAAGTAAATTGAATGTGATAAACACTATATTCCCTGTGACGTATATAATACGTCAACTTTACTATTTAAAGTTAGAAATCAAAGTCGTGCAAACAGGAAAGGAGTAAACATTTCTTGAAAATATTTTTATTCTCTACTCGGTCTCTGTAGCATAAAAAGTCAATATCGCTTGTGGTTTAGCTATCGCCTTGTATGCCACATGTTATACACGCGGCGAAGAAGGGTGATTTATACGAGATGTCAGATGTTATTATTTGCGCTGAAAATAGACGCTTTCCCTTTGTTATTTTTAATCTTTCATTCTTTGCGCATTTTGTAAGGGGTTCCTTCATTTGTTTCTAAGTTCGTTTACTTCACTAATAATAAAAATTTTTATTTAACAAATACTAGAAAATTAAATCTGCTATAATAGCATAAACATTTGACAAAATAATAATAAAATAAGAATAAAACGAAAACAAAGATAATAAAACGAAGAGAATAACAACAGTGAGAGTGGTGTCCGATAGAGAGTCAACATAAAAGTCTGAATTGGTAATACACGACAACTTTCAATTTTCCATTTGAGTCTTCTTGCACTATTTCTTCTTGATTAACCTACAATTCTTAATTTACATTTTAAGCTTTGGAAAATAATAATATGACCTCATGAAAGTCCAAAGAGCGTTATCTGGTTTAAAAAGTTGAACGGTATTTGCTACAATCTCTTCCGAGTGACGAGGATAACTTTCTGTTAGTTCTTTAAGGAAAAAATGCAATAAAAACGATGCGAAAATGAAGCAGTTCGACAGAGTCCAAGTAACCGTATCTTTCTAGAGAAATCCAATCTTTAAAAAAATGTGATTGTTTCGTTTTTTTTTAAACACGCCACACCCCGTTTACTCGGCACTTTAATTACGGCTTATAACTGGTAACCATAAATTATTTTCTGTTTATATTACGCGTTTCGCAAGCATGCAAGATCAACGCGATCAACGAAGCTTGGTTTATAACTTGCAACCATAAACAATTTCATTGGCGAATATTAAACTACTTCTCCGAGAAATATGAAAGCTCAGTTCTGTTCAAATAGCATAGATGTCGCTAAAGAGAGCAAATAAAGACAGTGGCGACCTCGGATCGATGTGTCTACCCCGGGGGCGTAATATGTGACTCAATATTGAAAATCCGTCCATGGCCACACGGCTTATTGGGGGGATTTTCGCACGACCGCGGGACAAAGAAAAGGGGCTTTCGCTACAAAAGGGGCGATGAAATACTCTTTTCGGAGCGATAAATTACTCGTCATTCGGCAGACGGAAAAACGAACACGCGACCCCTTAGGCACACGATTGTTGTGAAACGTCACATCCGAAGACGCTTTCATTAAACTGAGCCACGGGTTCAACCCTAAAAAGAAAATGTGTTTTTCAATGCCTCGCATAACTCAGTTGTTTTAATTAAGCCCGTAAACAATAATTAAACAACGATGACATTCAACAATAGCAATTCGAAAGTAAGTCATGGCCAAATAACAATGACGCTAAAATAATATTTCTATTATCCTACAAACAGTGGATATAATTATGTTCCATATCTAATTTCGATGTAAGAGAAAGTTGTATTAAATGAATTAAGTTTACAAAGATACGCACTCATACAAAATTCATAGTGGGTCATAAAATTGCTGCATCGGTACCTACCACATATCTGACTGTGACCCTAATGTTCATAGACCTACTGACTGATGTTCAAGGAACACTTTGGTTCTTCTGTTTATTGTATTTGTAAATACAGTGCAAAAAGGTCTTTCATGTTTTGATCTAACCCTCTCTTTAGTTCAACCTTTCCTATACAATTCTCTTTGTGTTATCCTGCCGGAATAAATCTTTTCTGCGGCCAAAGTTAATATATACATAACATATTTTGTATTCCACAAAATCATTCTTTCTATCCATATTCCCACTCTATTTCCACATCAATAGTAAAAAATCTGTGTACATAAATGGTTATATTTTTTAATAAACCCTCTCAGTGCTACGCTTCTTATCGGGGTACTGGCGAAAAATGCGGGGGGTATTTTAATAAAATGTAGCAACTAGGAAAAAAAACTATTTTTTACGTATCTATATACGTTTTTTTAAATTAAATGAGATTAAACTGGTTAATTATGATAAATATAATATATGATAAATAATAATATAATAATGATGATTGGCCGATCGGGCCGATATATCGGCCCGCCGCACTAAAAGGGTTAACGTCTATTTGTAAAATAAAATGGTTAAATTAGGACTTAATAGTTAGCCCAAAAAAGACAGCAGTGTGTTAAGTTTCGTCATTGCTACCTCGGAGCATCATCGTGATCTTTATATAATACTGAGAGAAACATATATATGACATCGCATCTCTAACACGAGTTCCTTTGGTCTTGCACAGTGAAACTGTGAGAGCTCAATTATAGCATAGACTCGCACCATTCAAAAGAAAGCCGGCAAGCGCTCCGTATAGCCTGAAATATATCAACATTTAAATTGTATGAGAGAGATGCAATTTTGCTGCTAATTAAACCTTAGTAATTTGCCCTTTTATTTTCACTTTATGTTATAAAGAAAACTGGGAGCCATAATTACTTGAAACTGACTTGAAAAGATTACTAGAAAAACTGCATCAGTTCCAGAGCGTACAAGAATAACAGGGGATCTAGGTTCGAGTCACAATAACATATGGATTTTAAACTTCCTTATCTTTTCCTTCTTTCCAGGATAAAGCCATTTTCCGGTTTCACTTCTTCCGTGGAACTTAACCATCTTTTTCTCGATGTTCCGACACTTCTTTTGCCTATTGGTTGATGTTCCATCGCCTGTTATGGAATTCTTTATTTGGTATTCGAAATAAATGTTCTAGGTTTTCGATAATACTAGATACATAGTACAGAAAGAAAACTTGGAATACGGGCGTTAGTTATTTAGAGGTTTAAAATCTCCAAAAGCCGTCTTTGTCGGCGTTCCTCTCCTCATTCACCGCTATTCGGAGAAAACGGGAAAGGATCGCCGCTCTCTCTTAGAATCAGCAGAAGTATGTAAATTTCGAAAGCGATGCTTCCTTCCTCAGTGCTGAAGGGCTTTCCGTCGCGGAACTTGAGTCACATTTTCCTGAGTTCACATAAAAAACAACTAACACAGACACAACTGAAAGCGGCCGTTACCACCGATGACGTTCCCTCCACAGAAAACGTAATACTTATTTAATTGGATATGCCCGCCATTGTCATCTTCAACAGTAAGGTAGATTCCACTAACGAACTTCGGTTTCGAGTTACATAATTAAGGACTGCAAATTCCAGCAGCATCTTATGTTACAGATCCATACGGGCGCACGTTCAAGTACAGTTACTTTTATCTCTCCCCTTTCGAATCAGAACCCTTCCCCCCTCGAAAGGGGGGATTAGTCAGCGGGGGTCTTTTTTGTTCCCACGGGGACCGTGTGCACTTAACAACCACCGACAAAATATAACAGGATGAAAAGGGTGCCCACGACACTCAAAGGGAAACTGTACGCATACGCGCCAAATCGGTATTCACAATTTAGGCCGAAAAAAGCTTCTCACAAATGAATTGCTTTACGCGAAAATGGTTCGCACGACTATGGAAGCTCTGTCGCTTTGGTTTCGCTTCAATCGCTCAAAAAAAAAAGAATTTCGGCGAACTACGTGCTTCCCTGCGAAACAAAAGACAAACGCGTCCGCACTTCGGAATATCGTCGGAAATAATATCCAGAAGCAAAGGACAGCGATCGAGTAGAGGCATAGCATTCATCTTTTCTATGATATCGATTATTGTCTGTAAGCCCCACCCCTCTAAAACTAGCTTCCAAGAACTAGGAGGAGGGAATGAGGTAAGATGAGGAGTGGGATAGGTTGCCCTTGCTTTCCTCGCCAAGCCGAGATGTCATAAGATTACCATAAGAAGCATTCTTTGGCAGAAATATCTACTAAAGCAGAAAGTCATAAAATTTTAGAATAAAAAAAACAAGTTTTATTTAAAAATACACGTAGCGTAAAGAAAAACTGATGGCTGAAGACGTAGGTTTATTGAAACAAGTAGTAACTGTTACATAAAATACATTCACTTGCATTAGAGTGATGTCTATGTCTATGAAAAAACCCTGCAAGCTGCCTTTCGGCGTGTGGCAGAGGGTGCAAGCACCTTGACTCTATTTTCCTAAACGGTTGCTTTCGCGTATACTTCGCGGAAAAAATGAAGTAATAAAGTAAGTCTCTTCTTACGTCTTCGTCATAAAAATATTTAAAAGATAGAGATAGTTTGAATGAATGTACACAGAATTAACTATTTCGCAGGCTTAAAAACCTAAGGTTTCACAGGAAAAATAAATAAACCGTAGAAGAGGGTGGTGGAAATCCTGTGAAACCTACGGAAAGTTAAGTCCATTTTTAAGAATAAAGCAGGTAAACAAAACATATAGGAATGGAATATTGGAAGACAGAATAGAAACACGTTTGTTTAGTATGATTATAGCAACACAGCTGACGAAATCCATCATAAATAATGAATGGAATAATGAAATCATAGATAGGGAGCATGAAACGTTTAAAGATTACAATGCAACGCTTAAATTATTAAAGCCACAACGATGGAAGGGAAGATTACCGGCTAATTAATAATTAATAGGCAAAACAAGGCCTCCATCGGTTGAAGGAAATTGGGAAAAATGGAAACGGCGTATGAAGGAGTTTGATTAAAAAAAGAAGATTAAGCAATAGGATCTGATGGACGCAACAGACGAAAACCTGATTAGGTACCACCTAAGTATTTGAAGAAAATGGAAAAAGCCTTGGGGATTAATCGCCCGAAGTAATTTTCCGTTAAATATTTTGGCGAGATGAATGACGAGTCGTGAATATTAAATGGAAGAGAGAGCGCATTTTAAAGAAATTCAGCAGGGAATTGAAGGGAGGAAGCAAAATAAACAATACACCTCATCGACCAGGCATTTTTAGAGAGCGAAATGAACTTCAAACTCATTCCAAACATAGCTAACGTCGTGCGTTTTCCCTCCTAATTATTAACCAAAATTTCGGTTAAAATTTAAAAAAATTATGTTGAAGCACTCAATATGAGAAGTTTTTTTCACCCTCAAGATCACTTACGAAATGCTTTTAACAAAATTCTTTTAAACATTTTGAAATATTCCTTTTTTTATATTGACTTTTCAATGAAATTTTCTGCTAATAAACTGTAAAATTTGTAATAAAATATTCAATTTACAAATACTTACGTATTTTAGAAATGAGAAATTTAAGGTGCATAGTTCTAAAAAATGGGCGGTATTTTTCATAAAAGAGTTAATCTGGGCGTCGTATTTCTGATGCAGATAAGAATCAAAAACAATAAATTGTCTTAATTCTATTCCATAAACTAGTGTAGAAAATTAACTGTTGGTATAGAGAATTCAGAGAAGTAGGAGAATTACTTCGAATCTGTAAGTCAAGTCAAGATACATAAATCAAAACACCATCTCACACATTTTGAATGCATTCAAGTCATCAGCATGAAGATTATCTCTCACGAGAGATTATCTACCTAGGACCTGGTGACAGGAGCTTAATCAGTCGGTAAGTTCGGCAGCAGGGAATTTGATAATCGGAAATCAAAGTATTTCTATCTATAAATAAATGGATCGATCGAAATATGCTTTCTCGGTGTGTGAAAGGATCTCAGAGAGGTTCGAGAGGCAAATCATCTGTTACCTCAGAGAGGATCTGTTACCTGAGAGAGGTGACACTGATCTCGAAGGAAGAGACGGATGCGCGACGTGTTTACACTCAGGCGATGTTAAAAGGGTGAAATGGAAGGAACAGATGGAATTCGAAAGAGAGCGTAAGTGCTTCGCGCGGTGCGGAACAAATATGCGAAGAGGGTTTCAATTCGCCTTTCATCTTAAAATTTCGCTTTTATCTGTTCCTTATCCGACTCAACTTTCTGCGAAGTCGACAGTGCTAAGGCTGAGAGGATATCGACAGCACTCGAACCTGCATGAAGCGAAGTAGTACGAGTACAATGTTCCGGGAGAAAATCATCATAGCCAAAAAAAGGAATAGATTAAGATATATAGTATTCCCAAGGAAAAATATCAACTTGATAATTTGGGAATGAATTTTAGAAGCTGCGTTGGTGAAACTTAAATCTCCGTAAATATTGCAAACGGTCTGGATGACATTTTGGAGAGATACGGTTTGACCTTTACGGTCCAAATATTCTAATAATCCACAAAAATAAAATAATACTTCCCAACGAGAATCTCTAGCATAATACATAGAAACTTAGCTTATACCGAATCCCGAAGGATTTAAAAATGTCGGGAATTCGGGTGATCCATTGGTAAGAAATAATTCATTCTGTCGTCTACAAATGGAAAGATAAAATTGGAGAGACAAAGAGGGGAATATTTCCCACACTTATCATTACTGATTATCAATTCCAAGAATAGTGAATCCCTAAATTTATTCCACAAACACGGGAATTCCAATTTCCCTAACTAAAAGATTTCGAAATTTCGATGATTCGGATATCACAACAGTAAGAAGGTTTAACGCTTTTTAATATATATGCAGAGGAAATGGTGAAAGAAGCCTGGGAAGAAATAGACAAGGGAGTAGAGGTTGGTGGGGAAGTAGTGAAGTCTGTAAGGTATGCAGTTGATAAAGCTATTGTGGGTGATTCCGTAAAGGGTTTGCAAACTTTAGTAAATGCTCTCAACGATAAAGCAAGGGAGTTTGGTATGAAAATTAACGTAAGTAAAACTAAAGTTTTGAGGTTCACTAAGGGAAAGAAAGCTAAGTTAACTATTAGGGTGGATGGGGAAAAACTAGAGCAGGTGGATAAATTTTCTTACTTGGGAAGTACTCTCTCTTGGGACGGAAGATATAAAGATGAGGTTCGCAAAAGAATAGCCTTGGTGAAGGAAGCCTTTATGAAGCGAAGGGAATTTATGAGAAAAGGTCTTGAAAAAGGAATCAGAAAAAGAGGGCGAAATCCCTGGTCTGGAGTGTGTTGCTCTATGGATGCGAAACGTGGACTCTAAGAAAAGAGGAAGTTATAAGTTTGGTGGCCTTCGAGATGTGGGTGTGGCGTAGAATGGAAATAGATAGTTGGGTTGATAGGAAAACAAACACGAAGGTGCTGGAGATGGTTGGGGAGGAGAGGGCTTTGATTGACGTGATTGAGCATCGTCAGAAGAAATGGGTGGGCCAAATATTGAGGGGAGAGGGATTGGTGAAGGTCGTAATTGAGGGTAGGATTCAGGGGAAAAAACAGAGGGGAAGGCAGAGACAAAAGTTGTTGGATGACGTAAGGGGTGGGGTTAACAATAGGGAAATGAAGGAAATGGCGCTTAATAGGGATTTTTGATTGCGAATGAAAGGTAGAATACTCATGATGAAACATATTTGCTTTTGAATAATCTGACAGTTTCAAATTTTCCAATTCGATTATCGGGAATGTATAGTAACGAAATTCCGTCTTTATATTTAATTGAATGGCAGAATGCAAATCGAGCCCTGGCGTCGAACCAATGACCTTACGATAAAAGATAAACGGTGATTATGAAACATTCATTACTTCTGTTCACATGCATGGTCATAGAATTTCCACCTTCTCGGTAAATCAATCATACAAAATTTGAAATTCCCGCCATATGTTTCAAGCAGTAGAGACGCCTGGTGTCAAACCCAGGAAGTTTTGGAAGCTGTGAAAACATTTATAACGACCTTGTGGGAATACAACGTATTTAATCCAAAATTTTAAGTGGATATCATACCGGGATGATCCTAAAATAAGTTTCCATTATCGCTATATGCAATGCATAGAGTAATGTAAATCGCGCTATGACACCGAACCAAGGGAGGGAAACCATAAAATTTGTATATGAAATTTATTTGTGATTTCTATTCACAGGCTGGATTTTACGTTTGCATGGAATCGGAAAAGGGATTGACAACATTTTTTAAAATCCCCGTAATTTGTTTTAAATAAGATAAATTTGCAGCCATCTGGAGTCAAACTCTCGCGAAATTGTAGAGGTTTTATAGATATAAATGTACCGGCCATAGGGTGTAACCTTCAGAAAAAAGACGAGTTTGAACCTAAGTGTTATGGGTTCGATGCCAGAAGGCCCCCAAGTCCCGATTTTTTCCATAATTTTTTTGAGGCTCTTCCCGGCAAATTAGAGATTTGAAATTCGAGGGATCGCTGGAAGCCGTGCGTATCCGACGAAAACCAGAAAGATAACTTCGATGATTATCCTTTGATCGACGCTAGGTCAGGGCAAAGATACTCCCATTCAAAATGCATTGCGACGATTTTTTAAATCCTTTCCCGATAACATAGAATCTAAAAACTCGGCATGTGAAAAAAGATCATAAATTTTATATACGCTGTTTAACATTTCCCTGATGGTCCTTGGTTCGATCCCAGAGACTTATTTACATTACTATATGCATTTTCAATGTGGATCACGGAGTCTAATTTAAGGTTTTCCAGGTATGATATTGAATTCAAAATTTGAATTAAATAAGTTTTAATTCTACCAGGCAGCCCTATTATTTGAAACGAATGGCGGGAATTTAAAATTATTTATGATTCATTTTCGAAAATATTTTAAGGTACAGTCCTGGCCAAAATTAACGCAGCACCGACCGTAAGGATCGCATGGGAGGTGCTGTGTTAATTTTGGCCAGGAGTGTACATCCCGGTAGGATAGAGAAATCAAAATCACGGATGTCCCAGAGGAGACGCTCTCCTATATAAATAATCATACAAATGCCGCCAAATGTCCGCGAGTTCGACGCCAGGTGAGTGCAAACCTCCCGTATGAATTACATTGCGGCGATTTATAGGTTTTTAATCACTTCCCTATAACATATGGAAACCTAAAACTCGGTATGTGAATAGAGCTCATAAATGCATTCCATATACGCACCTCATTGTTTCCCTGGGTGCGATCGCCTTTACATCCATTCTTGCATTTCAATGTGGGTAAACGGGAATCTTATTTTCAGACCTACCCGCTGTGATATCGACTTCAAACTCCGGATTAAACCATTTCTATCCCTACCAGATAAGTAATCATATCCAGCTAAGAGATTCTGGGTTCGAAACCAAGTGATCTTGATTCTCCCTCATGAAATGAATGCTGGAGATTTCGAACGCTTCTTTAAGACATTTCCCGAAAAGATAGAAATCCATAACCTGGGATGTGTGGAGCAGTCATGAACATGCTTCAAAAACGCGATGCACTTATTTCCTAATAGACCTTGGTTCGAAGCCGGGGCACCATTTGGAAACGTACATACATTTAAAAAAGAATGAAGAGTTTCCTTTGGGGACTTTCCCGATATACCGATAATTAATTAATAGATAATTTTACAATCCGTCAGAGACCCTTGCAACGTCCATTAGTTTAATCAGTTCGTAGGTGCATTCAAAAATATATCATTCATCTACAGGCGTGCAGTATGCGAGCAACTTATACTCGTGTTTATATAAAATGCTAATAAATGCCCACATCGGATAATGGTATTTCCAAACAGAATGTCCATCTTAAATAACATTTATAAAGAAAGAATATAAAACTAAACTAGAAATATATTTACGCGAGCACCACGAATAGAAACCACTTATAAGATCTCATAAAAATATTGATACCTTAATGTTAGATTTTCTTTATTTATTCTAAAACATTTCCAAACAACCGAAACACAAATTCCACAACAATATCTTTCTTCGGACCCAAATCCATAACTTCGCAAAGAGAATCGATACACTGAACCGATCTCGCGGACGCGAAAAGCCGCCATTTCGCCATAAAAGGTAATTCTCGTTAATGTCCATGAGATCATCTCGTTCGCTAGATAACTTTGGTCCTTTGAGCCACTTTCTGGAGGAACTTTCCCGAATTCCTTTGGAAGGATTTTGAAAGGTCGCGGAAGTTTATGATTGAAATGCGAATGAAAAGAAAATAGAGGGTTTTTGGAGAGACGAAGAAAACTCTGAGCTGAAGGGATTAACTCACACGCACAAAACATGCGATACGATGTGGTTGCTTCTACAACTATGGGACTCGCTCACCGAGGAGGAAAATATCTACTTAAGGTTTCTGTTACCATACTCTTATGATGGATTATTGATATTAATTCCTTAAATCTACAGATAGGTATAAACCAAGTGGCAGAGCTTGGTATCATACAATGATCTGTCAGTTTTTGATAGCAAACAAGAAAAGGGCAAGTAGTAAATCAAATACATCATCAAAAACATTACCAGAATTGAAATAAAAACATCACCAAAAAGGAAAATATTGATGCAGTAGCACTAATTAGATGTACTGCAGTACAAATGATTAGTCAAAAAAGAAACACTCTCACAAACAGACCGTTTTCGAAAGCACAAAGATGACGACTTGAATTTCGGTACGATCCAGTTTAGTCTAATCTAGACCAATCTTGCTTGAAACCTAGCTTATCCATTTTACGGAGATGGTACAAATTAGGCGCCGGTACAAAATTGGAAAATCTGCCCTATAATTATTATCTCTCGTTCAACGTTCGGTAATTATTTATTAAACTAGTGAATTCCCCCGTCAAAAATTACTAAATTAAAATTAAATGTAGTTAACGAAAATATAAAAAAATCCGGATACTTCGTGGGGGAAGTGGTATGGACGTGATCTGTCTTAATAAGACGTTATTAGTGTTGAGTGTATAGGAGCAGTAAAGTGTGGTTGTGAGCGTAAAGGCCGTTTTACACTTCCAATTTCAGACGAACTGTAGCATGGAAATGAGCACCTGCAAGTTTGGGTGCTTTTCACCCGATCGATTACTCTGATTAAGATTTTTAAGAGCACCGAATACCACGCAATACACGAAGAAATTACAAAAAGTAGTAGCTCTGGTATTCATTTCACATTTGGCGAAGAAAAATGTAAAACCTGTGAAATAAGTACATTCTCACTATCAGTTGAATCAATACAAAGTTATATAGAAGTCTAATTTTTCACTTCTCTCTCTCGTGGAAAGCCTATACTACGCGAGGTAGTATAAAAGTAAGAAATGGAGTCAAGATGATCTTGTTTCTTTAAGCAGGAAAAGATTAATTATAAGCAATGTATGTAAAATTGCCAATCCTAGCATTACCGTTTCGGACTTAGGCCTACTTAAAAAAAAAATTCTTTCATATTCACCGATTTGCCCCTCTCTACTTTAAAGGATACTGAACAAAAATTAAGAAGATAACACTGATTTCTACGTTTTTTGGGCATTACTCAGTCCGCATTAATCTTCCGAAGCTGACAAATGGGTCACATACTACTGGTCCTAGTAATTTATTAAATAAACCAGCCATACATGACCTTTTGCAAGGTCGGGCCCTTTTATGTGTCTAATTTCACTGGACTATAATAGTTTTTATTGCCATAAAATGTCGTCTCTTCTTTCCCTATACATTTCTTATGAGGCCATCTTTTCCGTATCTTCGTAAGGGAATTGAAGTTCAACAATCACCTTTGTCGTTAGGGAATTGTTTACGCACACAAAATTAAACAAATGTTTCGTCATTTTTGTCTGAATTCTCTCAATTTCGACTCGAATACTACATTTTACGATCAAAATATGAATCTTTATTCAATTTTCCTTCTTCTGGTACATATCTCGATTTCGTACGACCATAATTTCTTATTTAATTTTTCAAAACAAAAAATGTCTGCAATGCAATTCAATATATCGAAATGAACATTACGTGCAAATCTAATGAAAGAGGATTCGAGTCGTCCAGAGTCAATCCAAGGATATTTGGTACATGTAAATTTAAATATATAATACTCTAATGGACCTTCAACGACCCACAAAAATTTATAATGCTATCCTATGTGCATGAAATTAATATTCGTAAATTTCTCCCAAGCATTTTTACGGGAATTCTGACTTCGGATAAATAAATATATAAATTTATACACAACGGTGATTGAAATATAAGTTTCCTAATAAGTGATATAAGTAGAACAGTAGAGAATTAATGATTTAATAAATGTATAAGGGTGTATGTATAAGGATCCCAATAACAATGTCTTCGGCAGTTAATTGAAACTGGCTGTACCACTACGAAGTATCGAGATTATTTATAATTTTGGTAATTAAATTTTGATCTCGTTTTTGACCAGGGAATTTACTAGTGTATATGATAATAAGAATATTATTTATTTAGTGTAGGATACAAAAAAGACCTATCTTTTATTTACTTTTGTTACAGTCTTGATCACAGCTGTGATCACATGAAACGTATTGAGATATGCGTGAATAGTGTCACTAGTGACTATAGTGTCACTATCGTGCCTCTCTTCAATTCCGAGAAAGGTGTTACTCGTACAGTCATTGTGCTTCGCGGAAATTTTCCACTTATGACTTGGCGAGGAAAGCAATGACAAACTGCCTCACTCCTCATCCTGATCAGTAAGCCTAATCCCCCTGATAAGCTCTTCATTGCTAGAGGTGAACCGGCCTCCGGGCTGAATACCTCACAAACAGATCTGTTAAAAGTACCGATTTTTCACTTTTTGGCATCGCAAAATCTGGAAGTTCTGAGGAAATTCCTTAGGGGAATCTCGGAAAAGAGGATCACTAGAGAAGCGAAGATACTTTGAAATAAAGGAAAGTAAGGAGAAGGAGAACGATTTGTGACGGCGATGAAGAAAGATGAATGGGGAAAGTGAATGTTTCAAATAGGGAGGAAGAGGGAGCATCAATTGGAATAGAAAACAGAACTGAAAAGATGGGACTTAGGCCAGAATATTACAGTCCTCCTTCCATTCTGAAAGTATGCCTCAAAAGCTCTTTGTATGGCTTCTGTAAGCACAATAGACGGTCCGAAACGACCTTAAGAATTATCAGAGAAGAGTATTTTTGAAGAATAGGCGTTGTGTTGATTATTAAAATCGACCGAAGTAAAGGTGAATCAAACATCCGTTGTCTATTTCGATCGAAATTCAGAATATTGCCGATCGTAGGTTATTTTAAAAACATAACGGACGAACTATTGAACTCCGGTAAAAATGCAAGATTATATATTCCGACAATGCAACCTCGCTTCTGATACAATATGAAAATGATTTTCAATCTTTAAGTTATACACTGTAGTATGCAACCACATATCTGCAATTTAAATATTGAATACCGTCTTCCTAGCGCAAACTTTTCGCAGGAATTTTTCTTTGAGAAGGATAAGATCCTATTGAAACTTTTGATTGGATTTAATAGACCATGTATAGGATCGCACGGGCTTTCTGCAGGGCTGAAATCGTTTAAATTCAGATAGAATATCGATTGAGGAGGGTTCATGTTTGGAATTACATTACATTGACTTAAAAAGTAGCAAAATTGATCTCCTCCGATTCGGTTGTGTTTGGTTGAGATCAATGAAGAATTCGGAATCAAAGTCTGTTTTCAACAAGAAACCTTATCTAAGAAACTTGTGATGTATTGCATCTCTGAAAACTCGATCCACCTCTGATGAGCACAAAGAGAACCTAAGCAAGCCAAGGGGTGCTCTAAATGGGCTATGAAACATAGAAAAGTATATAAACTGCAGTGGATCAATTTCTGTTATCCATAAGTTTTTATTGCAGTAAATAAAATTCTGAAACAAAAAAAAAACTTACAGAAAGAAGAATCAATGAAATATTTTGGAGTAACGTTCACAAATGGCTTAAAATGGGATACCATTATCCAAAATGCTTGTTCACTCGTCTATGTAAAGAGAATAGTCGTTATGAGCAAAAAGGTCCGCGAGCGATGTTGCTTTGCCTTGTCCTCGATTATGCACGTTCGATAGTAAAGATAAGTGAATTAGAAAAACGAAAGGCGATGTAAGGAATTGGTATGAAGGCATTGCTAAGTTGGTTGACAATGCAGGATGGGAATCTTTAGAAAAGAGAAGTTGATTTTCATAATAAACAAAGAAACTATGTTCTTAAAAGATAATGACGGAACACCTTTTACAATGGCCGTTCTGAGACTGCAAGGAATATCAGAGAAATAAATGCTAAAGCATATTTCCTCAAGGATTCATTTTTTTTTCAACCATACGTGAAATTAATATATTAGGGAAGTCGAGTGTTTGTGTATGCACCCTTTGACTCGCGCCAAAAGATGGGGGTACATATGTATATGTTGATGGAATAAAAGTCTTCGGCGAAAAGGTTTAGTACAATGTGACTCACTACTTTAAACCCAACCAAATCAACATATATAAACTAAATTATAATACATACACATAAAATTTATGCTAACTACTCTACTTTTCATAAATTGGGAAGGAAAAAACGATGATAAAGAATAAAAAAAACCAAGCATCAATAACAAAACGCACGGAATGTCGTATCAGCATGGACTATGTGGCGTGGTTCCAAACACACCACTCAACAGTAATACATTAAAATAATCCGTATCGATTAGAGGTTTCAATTATTTGCCAAATCACAACATGAATTTCAGATCGAAATTTATTTCCAAAGGGAATCGGTGGAGAGGCACTCGTTGTCATTAAATGATGAAAATGAATTTTAAAGAAAGAAGTAAATTACACAATCCGAGGCTATAATTATCAGAAAACGTACAAAATAACCACATATTATAGGATAATACTTTTGCTGTGAAGAAAATTCTAGTAATTACTATAAAGTAGATGACTAATCATTAAAAAATGATACCTGCGATTGCTTAGTAAATTCAGGGAAACTACATTTTCGGAAGATAGAATCGGTATCATGCAACCCCCCCTGCTACCGATCCGATAATGACCGTAAGTTAAGAGAAATAGATGCTAGGACGAATCGTTTTAAAAATTCATTCTTACAACGAACGATACGCGACAATAACCGAATAAGGAAGTAGTTTAGATTCCACTGGTGTTTACACCCCCTGCCACACGCCAAAAGGCGGCTTGTAGGGTATTAATGTGGATGTAGATGTAGTACTCATAATTTAAATTATGTTTTTAGGCGTGAGATTATTTCGTACGGCTAAGGAATGAAGTCGAGAAAAGTATAAAAAAGTGGGGAAAAGTATGGATGAATCTATTTGCGAAGGGTTGTGAAGTAATGTGATTATTTATGGGAGGTTAGAAAGAAAGAAAAAGGGCATTTCTTGGCTCACTTTCAGATATCGCTCCGAGGTTATGAATCATGCAAATCTAAAGAAAGAGCCAAAGTGGCGATCAATTCCCTCTTTACAAGCGAGGGTCTGGGGCTTGGCAAGTATATACTTCGTGAAATTAAGCCAGAGTGTTAGCGAAAGCAAAGGTTGCTGTAATGAAAGAAGAAGTATTATCAGATAAAAGAGAATTATTTTTGAGCTTATAATTTCATTATTCATAACCGAGTTCGATAGATTGAGTAACACATGAAATTGACTATTTCAATCGACTGTGTCTGTGTTTAGTGGAGGTGTTTGCATATTTTTATGTTCGTTGACTTACTGCCAACGCAATTTATTTTAAATAGGAGAAATTTTCACCCACCTGGCGAAAAACTCACGCACATTTGGCTTCAGTTTAATAAATATAACGAAAGAACAGCGTGTTTCCTGTGACCTCTATGATTTTGTACTCCCCATCCTACCGGGATGTAACTTAAAATAATTAAATTGAATAATACCGGGAAGGTCCAAAATTAAGACTACGTTATCACAGTCTGAAATGCATGGGGTAATGTAAACGGCTCTCTGGGACCAAACCAAGAACGATCAGGGAAACCTAAGAAAGCGTTTTCGAACTGCATTTATGATCTTTATTCACATGCCAAGTTTCAAGTTTCTATGTTATCGGGAAGGGGTTAAAAAAAATCTTAAATATCGTATCAGTTACTGATTTTAGAGACACCTGGTGTCCAACCAAGGACTTAAAAATCGCCCCAGTGCATTTTAAACGGGGAATATTTGCCCTGACCTAGCGTCGAACCAAGGATAATCCTCAAAGATGTCTTTATGGTTTTCGTCGAATATGCACGGAGTCTAGCGATCAAGAGAATCCCAACTCTCTACATCGTCGGGAAGTGCCTCAGAAAAATTTTCGAAAATCCCCTCGATGTATCCTTATGGAAAAAATCGGGTCTTCGGGGCATTCTGGCATCGAACCTATGACTCTGAAGCTCAAAATTTTTCTCAACCACCTTTTTTCTGGCGGTTACACGTTATATCCAGTGCGTCGTAAAAATTTCAAGTCAGTGACACTTGTAGAACATAGTTAGAATTTTCATCCCCTACGAATGGGTGTATTTATATATATATATATATATATATATATA
Organism: Sympetrum striolatum; assembly: GCA_947579665.1. Lineage (NCBI taxonomy): Eukaryota > Metazoa > Arthropoda > Insecta > Odonata > Libellulidae > Sympetrum > Sympetrum striolatum. The sequence continues at coordinate 77,692,260 of OX388351.1, forward strand.
TATATATATATATATATATATATATATATATATATATAGGTACATCCGGAGAAACATCTATATATGAAAGATCTCGTGCTGGAAGTTTTCTCGTGTTCTCCACCAGGTTAGATGCTCCATTGCCGACGTTTCGATGGCGGACTCTGTCATCGTCCTCTGGGCGCTGAGGGAGGGATTCATCCAAATTCTAACCATGTTCCACAAGTGCCATTGACTTACATACTGGCCATAGCGTGTAAACTCTAGAAAAGAGGCGAATTTGAACCTCTTGAAAGCGCAGTAATAAAGCAGATCAAGAAAAAATCGGTAGAGCGCACGAAATATTGGTGGTGAGCCAACCAATTCAGTTAGTTAGCATTTCGTCAAATTCCAAAAGGAATTTGTGATACGAAGATTCACTTTCGAAAGAAGAATCTCATTCCCTTAATTGAAAAATAAGTCCATTGAAGAGTAAGAGTTCAATCTTCACCCATTTGTTCGTGCATATTGTGTTCGCCCTGTAGTTTTTGTTGGACTAACTCAAAACACAATAAATAATAATAATAATAAATGCAAATCCTGAAGACATATCGAAATTTTAAATACAAAATAAAGTATTACGACACCTATTGATCAAATAAATAATAAAAAATCTAGAATGTACGTTATATAAAGTGGTACAATCAAATTGATGCACATTAAATACAGAATTAAAAAAGGTACACTAGCTTGCGAGCGAAAATATCCTCAAATTAAAGATGAGATGCAAAACAGAAAACATGAAATGATATAGATCTGTAATAATACAACAGCAATTAGTGAGGGAAAGGGTATAAGGTAATTCCGGTAGAGATGCTCTACCTAAGGAAATGACTTCATAACAGTTACTTCAGGGATAACAAGAATGTGAAATTGCTTGATAGAATAGAACATTTATTGATTATTAACAGGATGTAAACAAATTTTGTTTAAAAACATTTTCACCCAAAATATTAATTTTTTCCGCACCTATGCATTTGGCAATCTCTCCCGATTGTCCAGCTGAGACCACTTCTGTGGGAGAGGTACCCCATTAGCTTAAACTGAATTTAATCTGGAAAGCGCTTGTTATACGACAAAACTGTTAAATATAACTTAAATTCAGGATCTAAGGAAACGAATAAGTTAACTTTAAAACCTATATAAAAGTTTAATTTGCAAACATTTTTGGAGGCATCTCAGCCTCCCCTAGAGGCATATAAATAGCACATTGAGGCTTGAACATCAGTATTTTGCAAGCGACATCTTCTCACGCAAAAATATTGTCGATTCAACGGAAAGAAAATTATGACAATTTTGATGTCTTTGTCAAAATTTCGAAACTTCGAGGCAAAAATTCTCACAGAAGATATTTCTTGATTTCGAAAAAAATTCATATTTGTAATGCCCATGTGAGTGGGCCACTTCTGCCGGGTATTACATTTCGATCAGAAAAAAGCACCACCCTAGTGCTTACTAAACACTACATCGTCTTTTGATCGTTCATAAAATGCATTCGACCGTGGATTTAAATTTGAATTTAAATTAAACTGTAGATTACTAACGTTTCCTTGAAAATAACTTAAATCAGTATCACCATGAAGTTAAACTGATACTAATAGGGCACATATACCTAAAGATAGCACGGGGCATCCATCCAGAGAAGAGGTATCCTTTCAGTACTGGAGAGATGCCCTTACAGCCAGTGGGGCTACACTTTGTCCAAGATGGCCAGTCACTGCACGTGGATAATATATGAATATATGATAATAGATGACCCTATAGCTACAAGTTTTCGCCCTTTAATTCAAAATATTCAAATATTTAAACTGCTGCCAACCAGAAACATTATACTCTATCTTATAACAGGGCGGAAAAAAACAATGCCTACTTGAAATGATGCTATAAAACTGCGTAAAAGGAATTAATCGCCGTGAAACTCTTACAGATAGACGGGTGCCTTCCAACTGACTGTCGCACACCGTCAGTAGAGCAACTTTGTGCGACTGGGGCATCTCTCCCGGAATTACCTCATCCGATAATTTAAGGAAGAATAATAACGTGAATGTCAGTGGCCTTAGAAACTGCATATTGAATAACTAAGAAGTAAATTAATTTTTAGGTAAGGAGGATGTAGTCGCGTTTACCAAATCAAAGGGGATCAACTAGTTCAAGTACATTGGAATGATACATTTATATATAAGATACACAACTAACAAACAAAAATTATGCAAAAGACGATGAAAAGAGAAGGGAAAAAATAAAAAGAAATTTTGGATGAAAAATGAATTAAATACATAAGGGATAACCTAAAAACAATAGGTATATGTTGGTACTAAAAAAGAAAAGCAGGCAACCCTGATATTAAATTGCAGAAATAAGGCTCTTAAGGAATGTGGAGCAGAAGCATTACAAATTATGTTTATGTGGAATCGAAATTAGGAGATCAACACAGATTGTACTTGGGCATTGGGTACTCATAAAGCGGTCGAATTAGAGTGAATAAAATGCATAAAATGGGAATTCATGCACGAACAAACTCACACAGGTAATCACGGTAACTCGTGCGGATTCTAAATCCCACCGATAAATGTACGACTCACAGAAACATTAAGTCACCGGAGAGAGTTTTCGTCCAATATTAAAACGGGTTAAGGATTTTTAACAAAGCTTTAATTTCAGCGAAATCCTCAGAGATGATGGAAGAGCGTGAATTTCAATTCTCTTTTTCCTCAGCAGCCTTTTCTACGTATTGTATAAGAGCCGTATTTCAGCCCAAGAATAACTGCGGAGCGAAATCGTTGCTTAAAACAATAAAATATGAGGAATATTCTGCGCAGAGCAATATTTAAAGGCGTCTTCTGCTCGTAATTTATTTCGAGAAACGCGCCTTTTAAAAGAAATGAAACGGAATTCTTAGCGAACAATAGGTCCACTTTCGTTCGCTTCATTTAAAACGGTCGTGAAAAGAAATTAAGGAGCGTCGAATGCGAGAAAAGAATCTATGAAGGAATAGTTTAAAGAATATAAATTAGTCAAATATAGAATTTCCAGACATCCGGGCTTGCTGGGATTTTCCCAGATTTTAGTATGCCAAAATGTCCGGAAAGAAAATTTCGGGTAAAATGTCCTAGTACTTTTAGAAATCCTCTATTAAATCACTGTCTATTGATTGTTTGAACGTTGAGATATTTTTTATCACTTAACTGTGCTTTCATCGATAAACGTAATACGATTGCTAGTAATACATAAATCGATGTTTTTTTACCGCGTTACTAGTCCTGTTATTGGTGATAAATTCATGAAAAACCAGTAGAATTTCATTCTACCTAATTAACATTCTTGTTTTTCAATGTACTACTTCTATGACAATGTTTCCAAAATCTGCATATAATATATCTTTTTATTTTCTCCCTATACGCAGTATACAGAAAGTATTGTATTTGCAAAAAAATTTTACCTCCAGATTTCGACGGAAATAGATGTTTTGGGGTCAACAGAGCACGTTTTCGCTATTTTCCCGAACATGTCTGTCTGTGGTAAAAAAGTTTGTGTGCGCTCTATCTTTAAAAGTAATTATCCGATCATTTCCAAACTTCATATTTAGTATTTTATTAACAATGCCAAAAGTTGATTACTTTTTGACGAGTACCGCTTTACCGGAAGTTCCGGTTTAACCGGAACAAAAGTTTGTTTCTTTAATATCTCTGTCAGAATGCAATGTAGGTATATACAATTACATACAAACGTTATAGATAATGTACTTTACTACAACTTTTGTATGAAACATTTCTTCGTAACCCTGACTGTTTAGGAGTTATTCTTGAATAATGGTTAACCGGAAGTTGTTGTTTATCCAGAAATGGAAGTTTTTCAAACATATCTCTTTCCAAATGCAATGTAGGTATATATAATTACATACAAAAATTGTAGATAATATACTTTACTACAACTGTTTTATGAAACATTTTTTCGTAACACTGATTGTTTAGGAGTTATTCTTCAATAATGGTTAACCGGAAGTTGTATTATAAAAGTATAAAACTGCAACGGAAGTCAGAGAAGACGATGGCTCTGTGCGATAAGCATCTCTTTAAGAATCGAGCCATGAGATAAAATTGCCGATGAATAATTTAGCCGAAAGAAAATACTTTTCATGGCGTAGTGAGGATCCTCGTAGTTCCGCTTGAGTCCAAGGAAGGTTCATTACGGCAGGGACCATGAATATTCGGCTGCAGCACTGATCGAATAGTTTCATCGCAAAACTATTATTTAAGATGTAGCCATTGAGAAAAGAAGGGTTATGGTTATGAAGAAAATATATTTACATTGAAGCGCAAACAAAATTAAGACATATTTAGAGACTTTACTACACATTTTTGTCTATGCGAATCAAGTATTCTAGCGTATCCAAAATGCCGCAGTGAGATATATTTGTAATTTAAAAAAATCGAATACGTTTCATAATCATACGCTAAATTATCTTGGTTAGCATTAGAATCATGGAGAAAGAATTATACTCTCGCAACTACTTACAGCACCTTAAGCGCAAGGTTTTCGCACAATATGTTTCACGTTTTGTTTCTTTCGATAAAATACATTATCTCATCATCAATGGCTGCGAAAACTCCTCAACGCACAAGAGTAATCTTAAGGAAGTTCTCGTCACAGCCTGCAATTTTTGGAGGAAACATACTTTAAGGCAAGCGATTAGCCTATGGTATCAGTGAAATCTTTACTCGTATTACGTTAATAATAGATTTTACAGAAAAGCAGCATTAATTAGTCAGTAGTAGAGAATTAAGGCACTAACATTATTTACAGTAAAACTCGGTTGGGACGCTATTTCGGGAAACAAATTAAAACCGCGTTATAAGCAGGATAGCCTTATTGCAGGGTTACGATTACTCTATACTTCATTTACCTTGGATTACGAAAGGGAAAGGTTTTCTGACTAATTTTTAAATGCGCTCTTCACACCTTTATAATAAAAAAGAAATTATTTTTTGTTTTCTTCATTTTACGCTACCGTAGATAAATATCTATAAAATATATATTATGTAAAATAGATGATATAATATTATTGTTACTATACTATACATTTTATTAATGAATGCAAAATTATATAAGAGAGTCCGCGAACTGTTGTTGTGCAATACTGGTTGCCTTCTCGTCATATTTTATTATGAACGATCAAAGTATTGAGGATTTTTTTCTCTCTAAACCGGATTCTTCGGGGTGCAATTTTTAAACATAAGGAGACATCGAATGCTCAAGATAAACTTATAATTGGGTAATAATAGGTGATGAATTGATTCTTATTGATGCAAAGTTCTAATAATACCATAGAGATACTCTACTAAGTTTAGACTTAGTAGATACTTACTAGATACTATACTAGGTTCCTTACTCTAAGCTAAAACTTATTAGCGTCAATACACACATGAAAATGGCCACTCACTACAATTGAAGGGTGATTTATTCAAGAGAGGAAAAAGGAAAGATGGATCCGATGAAAGGTTATAAAGAGAATACAAACAGAAAAAAGAAGGGCCGATAAAAGAAAAATTCTTTCAAATGAGACCAGCTGAATTAATTTTTATTTTAGCGTTACACCCGATTCACAGCATGCATACAGATGTCGGTAATTAAATGACAATTACTCGTACAAAGCGTCCAATTCACGCACATTTTGTATTGAATTTGAATATATTTCATTGATTTCTGTAATCCGCATTTTATTAAATAATGAATGAAAATGATACGTGCGCGAAAGGGAAAGTTCCCGAATAAAAAGTGACAACTATTGAGGATTTACTATAAATGGTCTCCTATGATAAATACTTCCAGAGAATTCAAGAAAAGGAAGATAATAATTTATGTGTGTGATTATAGGTAATAATATAAAGACCTGAACAACAGAGAGCCCGTAAATTGCTGAGAAAAATGATCTAATATGTGATTGTTTAGACGCGCTTGTTAGAAAGGAAATGCATCCATGAGGTCACGCGAGGTGATACGTCCTAAAACTTACGCCGCCGTCGGCCGACGACTAGCGCCACGTGGTGGACAAGAGAGTGCAGCAGGACGGGACAGACGATCGTGAACCTTTTGATCGAGTGGATCATTGTGCCTTGAGCTATATATATATCCTATTCAGCAGTAATGTGCTGACTCGAGAATTGGCGATTATATTCATTTATAAGATCCTTACGTCTTATGCAAGCGATCATACTAATGGTTTTTACTATTCTTAGGTATTTTAGTGAGGTTGCGACATAATTATATGATTCGATATAAACTGAATCTTACACGCTCAATAAGTATTTCAGGAGAATATCGGCAGTGATATACGGATTCACAACTTACAATAAGAGAAAATATAATCCCTGACCTCATTATTAGCCATCCCTTTTTAACACACTCATTTTTACTCTCTCCGTATACGTAGTAAAGAGAAAGTATTGTTTTCTTGAAAAAACTCGACTTCGAGATTTCAACAGAAATACATGTTTTGATGTTCCTAGAACACGTTTTGACCATTTTGGGAATGATGTCTGTGTGTATGTGTGATTGTGGACGCGCTAACGGGAAAAATATTAGTCGTATCAATACCAAACTTCATATTTAGCACTGTGGTGTGTTCTGTCAGAGTTAATTAGTTTTTGGAGTAAATCGGTTAGCCGGAAGTCAAGCTTTATTCTTTCTAAGCAAATTTCCGTTTTTGAAAAATATCTCCATGAATATGATATTTAGGTATATACTATTATTTATAAAGGTTTTAGAAGATGCATTTACTATAAATTTTGTAGGAAACATTTTTTTATCACTGATTGTTTAGGAGTTATTCGTGAAATACTGATAAACCGGAAGTAGCTGATTATGTACTTTGTGGGCGTTCTAACATGAAAAATATTTGTCGTATCAACATCAAATTTCATACATAGACATTGGTTGGTGCCGTTAGATTTGATTATTATTTAGAGTAAATCGGTTGACCGAGTCGAGCTTCATTTTTCGAAGCTCGTTTCCGTTTTCGCAAAATTCCTCCATTAATCTGATATTTAGTTAAATACAGATATCTACAAAAATTACAAAAAAGGATTTTTATATATCTTCCAAGTTTAGATTGAATCTAGGGTTCGAAAATACTGCCGTAGATAAATATTTACATCTTACGCATGGAGAAAGTCATGTGCTGGCCTCATCAGATTTTTAATTTGTAAATATGAATGTTTTTTTCCGTTTTTTCCTTCAATACTTTAATAATCTTACTCTCATATATTTGGAATTAAATATCTTTTGCATTTTAGATATCCGCATTTAATATTTGTGTTGTTATTATTTTTTCAATATGCCCATTCTTATTGATGTTCAATCTATTATATATAGATGCTTCTCCGGATTCATTCATATATCATATATATATATAGAGAGGATACAAATTCACAGCCTAAACCACAAGCGTCATTGACTTGAAATTTTTACGACGTATTGGCCATAACGTGTAACCGCCAGAAAAATTGCGATTTTGAACCTCAGTGTCATGGGTTCGATTCCAGAGGGCCCCAAAGTCCCGATTTTTCCCGTTTAAATGCATTGCTTTGATTTTCGGGAATTTTTAAAAAATACTTGCCTGATAGGTAGGGACTCAAAACTCAAGGAGCCGATATATATGGTCATGATCTACCGAAAACATAAATGAATTTTACTAAAAATATACTGGGTTCGATGCTAGGTCGAGGCAAAAATCGGCCGTTTAAAATGCATTGTGGCGATTTTTAAGATTTTTTTTGGACCCTTTTCCGATGGCATGGAAACTTGAAACTCGGCACGTAAATACATAAAATGAATATATTTCATAATCAAATTTTAGATGTCCGCTGATGTTCCTTGGTTCGATCCCAGAGGGCAATTTGCACTTCTCAATGCATTTCTTACGGAGATAACGGTAACAAAATTGAGGTACTTCCTGGCATGCTATCGACTTCAAACTTTGCATGATAAAAAAGTCAGCCCTTACAAATCAAACTTTGCATTCTCAGATTACAATATTTCCTGGGTTCGACACCAGGTGTCTCTGCAATCAGAAATTGATCCGATATTTAGGAATTATTTTGAAACCATTCCCAATAATATAGAAACTTGAAATTCGGTATATATATAAGTATCATTTATAGGTTTCAGAAACAAATTTTAGATTTCCAGGATCGTCCTTGGTTCGAATCCAGAGAGCCATTTACATTCGTGAAAATTAGAACGTCTTTTGAGGCAGTTGTAGCCAATATTTCTGATTGAATTTTCACACATAGTTAGAGATGGTTATCTTTTGTTGCGCTGCATAGTAATTTCACCAGGAAGACCCGGGTTCGATGCCAGACAATGAAATTTCAGCGAATTTTAAGAAAATTTACAACCCTATTATTTTCTTTTGAGGACCCTCCCAAAATGATGCCGATATGAAATTAATATGCGGATCTGCTTGCAGTATGCAAGCTACATTTTACTCGTATTGCATACATCTATATTCTTATTTAAATCCTTTAGACTAAATTGAAGATTCATAGCATCAATTTTCGCCTAATTAAGTCCTTTGTTTGTATGTATTATTGAATGGACAAGTTTTTCGGGAAGCATTTCAGAACTAAGAACCTAAATCTTGTAGGTTCACTATATTTTAACTACTCTACCAGCAAGTTTTTCGATAAATTTTCGATACCTCCTGACACGCAATATCACACTGATTAGGTTACTTGCAGTTTTTCTTAGCCGAATTCCGTCCCCAGAGCCCCCATTCGAGAGCCAGGAATTCTGAGCTATGAAATGACGACGATGTGACGGCCTTTCACACCCGCTCCTCTGGAACAAAAAACAATTCGCCAGATGTCTCTCCCCCAAACCACCGCTTCTACTGGTGCTACTGCTGTTCTGGAGGCCAAAGTAAATATCTGACTGAATATGGAGGCCTTACAAACGTTTAATGGGAATTATTATTATATTTCCATAATCATTTTCTGGATCATATGTAAAATCTAGTAATCAATTATGATCGTATGTGCGAATGCATAATTTGTCTTTGTTATTTAACTTATAACACTAAAGACGGAAATGTTTCCAAATAAAATTATTTTCCGTTCACATCATGCGATCAACTACGAAAAAAACGAAAGAAAATTTAATTCGAAAAGAGAGAAGGACATCACTAATGCTAATGCATTAAGCTTTGATGTTATTAATGGAGCAAGCCATAAGAAATCATGATTTACGCAAGAATGGGCATTTTTAGGCATCATTGGCTGTGGAATAATCTCCAATTCGTATCGCGCCTGCAGCAGAATCGTAACTCTTCAACAGAAGCAACTAGTTGGCTCCTTCTATAATCTGGGACTGCTAAATTAGAAACATGGATCGGAATAGAAGATATTTGCACGCAATTAGTACAAACATTGATTTTAAAACTATTCTTAAAAACACACTCCACGTAGCTAAATTTCCTCAGACCCTCTACATGTTTTTTTAACTAACAGATGGAAATAAGTACTTGGTGTTATTAAATACTCAGCGCTATAAAGTAATAAGTATGTCTAGGAAATTACATCGTAAATTTGGAGCCACAATCGCAGCCAAAACTACAACACACCCCCCATTTTTTGTAAGTAAGCCGTTTGATTACCTTTCTCATTTCATCTGATAATGGTAAATAGTTGAAACAGTTATAGCATATCACGTTGTTGAAATTAAAACAAATAGTCGAAACCTGAATGGTATTGTTGCAATTCGAAAGGAATAATTTTTATATTTTTGATTCTATTCTATATTGTATTGTTTATATTTGTATGACTTGGTGCTTCATTTATACATGTATATTATTCTGTAATTGCACTTTATTATAACGCTTTTTATTGGGGATTTCCCAGTAAGTGTTAAACAAATTAATAACAACAATAATGATATTGTTCGTTTTCGTGAAAATCCATGATAGAGAGGAGAATTTTGTAATATATTTTTATTTTTTATTTATTTGTTAACATACATCAACATACAGCAGGAAGCCAATTACTGCTGATGATTAACAATAATAATAAAGAACAAATGTCAATAAAATCGTGAAAAATCAACAAATTAAACATACAATAACAAATGGATGTAAGAAAACAAACAAAAATCAAAGAAAATTGTATTTTTCCACGTCAAACTCTCGCAACCATATTCTGGATGGATTTCGGAGATGAGAAAAAAGGATCGAAATGAGTATTGGAGGAAAGGGAGTTGAAAATTGAAGGAATGCGAATGATCGTTTCACTATTGATAGACGAGGAGTAATCAATGAGAAGGTATCGGATAGGCGTGTTGTTACCGAAGGAACTCGGAAAGAGAGAGTAAGAATGGGGAATCAAATTTGCTATTTATTATATAAGAAGGAAATTTCGGAGAAAGTATGAGAGGCTTTGATTTGGATAAGATTGAGATGATTGAGAAGATGATCACATTTCTATAAGACGGCACTGGAAAATAGACTATTCTTAAGAAGAAATTTAAGATACGATTGAGAGAAGAGAGGTTGATTGGGATGACATGGTCCATATGGGAGAACAGTAAGTAAGAAGAGGAGGAACGCAGCTGGAGAAATAATGATGTCTGTGAATCTATAGAGCATCAAGATTCGAGACAATGCTCTTTTTTTGACAAAATTCACATTTTACGAAAAATTTAATTTTTCATCGATGACGATGCCAAGATCTTTGCAAGAGGAGACTCTGGGGATACATTTGTCTTTGATTTGGTAGTCATTACAGATTTTTTTCTTTTTTAAAGTAATTGACATTACGCAGCACTTTTCGGGGTTTAGTTTAAGTTTCCATGAAGAAGACCATGCTGAGACTGCGTTGATTGAGCCCTGAAGATCTGAACAATCACTGAAGGTCTTTTTAAAAATCTTGCAGTCGTCTGCGAAAAGTAGTATATTGTTTCCATCTCCGATAGCCTTAGGGAGATCATCGATGAATAATGAACACAAATATGATCCTAAGACAATTCCTTGTACAACGCCGGAGAGTACAGGAGTCCACGAAGAAGAATGATTATTTAATACTACTCTCTGCATTCTATTTAAAGGAAATTACCGTGAATGCCAAATCTATTTTGCAGCTTGTAGAGGAGAAGAGAGTGATCAAGGGAGCCGAACGATTCCGGGAAAACAATGTTGTACTTGAGAGAGGTGAAGTCCGAAAGTCTTTTCAAAATTATCCTTTCACAGATAAAAGCAATGATAGAGAAGAGAATTTTGTAATTCTTCCTGTTAAAAAATATAGCTTCGTGAGATTAGTTCATTCTTTTTGAAATACTTTTTCTATGCAGTACATCGTTATTAAATTTTACCGCGTTAAACGTAAAGCGAGGAGTTTTTTTTTTCGAGCTAATCGGCCACTCGGCGCATTGCTGCGAGTGGCATTTTCTCCGAATACTGTCACCAAAAATTAAAAATCTTAAAAAGAAAAAAATTGAAATGTTCCAACCTGTCACAGGCAGATCCATGCACACTTAAGTCTCATCAAATGAGGTGGCTGATGCATACCTAAAAATAAAGTAAAAAAGGATTAATTACGATTGATTTTCCAATTACAGTTATCAAGACATCTAAAAAAATAGCGATGAAACACTGAGCTATTTATGCACATGAACTTTAGGATAGACCGTTTATCGAATGGTCGCTAACCCAGAGTAAATTACTGCAGATGAAAATAAAAGCGCTGGAAGTAATGAAAAAACAGAGAGAAAAAATCATAAAAATGATGGCAATTTATAACGCTTGGACGGCAGACGGCCAATTTTAACCGATGTAAACTCGTGGACTGCGTCTCGTTTATCAGTTCACAGGCTGTTTCGTATACACACAAAAAGGGCCGGTCAATACAAGAGGAACACCAGCTCCTTGGAATTCTCGACCCATTCCCTTCCCACCCCTTCGAAAGAAATTTCTTTTTACAGCTGCAAATGAAAGTGTGAACTTTAGTTTGGGCGGAAAAGAGTAAGGAAAGCCAAAAAGAAGGAAAACAAAAGACTAATTTGTGCGCAATCAGATGAAGAAATGAGAAAATAAATTGCGAAATGTTAGGAGCTTTGATTCGGAGAAATTAACACAAGAAATTGGAAACGAAATGCGGAGGAGAGAGAGAGTGGTTAATTGGTCTGGAATGAGAATTGGTCGCCATTTAATCTCAATTGAATGACACCTTTTGCAAGGATTCGTTGTTTTAACATTTAGAATTATTCTTGCAGAATGAAATTGATAACCCTTAAATTATTTAAAATGGAACATATGGAGGCAGAAGTGCCATTGGAGAAGAATGTTTCAAAAGAATATCCGTATGCGTTCCTTTAATCTCAAGCATCCTAGACTGAGGAAAGAGTCACACAATACTCCGAACACCATCAAAAATGAGGACAACCGATATACAGTTCGCTCACTGACAAACAGCATTATCAAGGCTACAAAGGTGACTAGCCTTGATAATGCTGTTTGTCAGAGAGCGAAACGTACATCGTTTGTCCTCATTTTTGATGGTGTTCGGAGTACTTTGTGACTCTTTCCTCATTCGCAGCCATCAGCGGAAACTTCAGAACATCGTAGATTTTCATACGAACGAAAGCGTATTTATAGACGGCCTAGGAAAAATTCAAATCTTCTCAATAACCATCACTGGAACACACTGATTGGCGAATTTTGACATAAAAGATGTGTACGTTTGTGGAATATTAGACAAAATTAACACAATCGATTGTTAAATAATTTCGAGGATAAGGCAATTACGTAAACAGCTCCAATAAAGATCAACTTCGTTGGCGGTAGCTACTTGGAATCGCGTAGACATCATTTTCAATATTTATTTGTACTAGAATTTACGTACATAGAATAATTGTAAATAGTAATCTGTGGAATCTTATACTGCTATCAAATATGAAACACTGAACACTGAAACAATGATTAAACCTCCATAGCAAAGCCAATTAATAAATCTTTCTTTATAAAACTATAAAAGCTTTCCAGATCGGAATGGGTAATACTAGGCAAGCCTTGTTAAGGTGAATTTGGTTGATTTTTTTATTGCCTCAGTAAAAATCGCCATTCGGTGATAAGAGCGTAAAAGCACTGCATTCTACGGAATTAAGGAATGTTGGAGACGAACATTTTCGAACTTAAAGATACGTTCATCAGCAGTGGCATTTTCTCTTTCGAATTTTCAATCCGTGGATTACTGTGACCACTGAGGAAACAGAATTATCCGCGATTGGAAAGACAAACATCGGAGGGACAGCGTCCTCTTTATCGGAAAGGCGATAAGAGGGAAACGGAAAAAGTGACAGCCTCTCGATAAGGCTGTCTGTGCCGGTGCGACGATTTCCAAATGAAGAAAAAAGAGATGTAACAAACAATCGAACTGTTTTAGTCGTAATCTCTGGAAACTGCTGAACCGCCAATTAGAAACGCGTAATTATACATAGTTTTTTGTTTCTTAGTCTGTTTGTCTATCTTAAAATCTACGTTTAACGATATTTTCACATAAACTATTCCATCAACCAAATTTCCCAGAAAATAATGGCTATTCCTGGAATTTAAAATCAGAAACATTGATCCTAAAAATCTAAACAAGTACCAAAAGAAGGAAATTCAATCAAGATCCTTAGTTTTAGAATGGAATTTACTTTATTAACAGAAATTACGAGAACTATGGGAAAATAAACTAATATTATGTGAAATTTCGTGGTAGTCAACAACCAGTCCATCTAACAACCAAAAGGTATTTTTTTTTATTAGAGCTCATCCATTTTCCCATAAGAATTTTCGGGGATTTTGGGTCCATGTAGAATTGAAGAATAAGGTTTTTTATGTGAAAAAGTAAATCGCTGAAAAATGCCAAATGGTTTCAGAGATGCTCATTTAATTAACACCTAATCAATTATTACCATTGCAAACTATTTCCTATTTTACATTGTTTCTACATAACTTCTTATTTATCCAATAACACTCGAACCATCTAGAGGATATAACCAAGGCTGACTGCTGCTGACCACGAGTTATTTTACATTGTTGTTAGAATATTGTGAATATATCCCAATGATGCAATTTTGTTTATAAATTGAAATTAACCACGCTTGACGGTTTAGTAGAGGAACAACCCTTTGTCTTAAAGAGAAAAATCATAGATTCGACCAGAGACCTGTGTTTCCTGTGCGTGATATTATACATATATGTTGAGTTCAATAAGTTACGCTTGAACGTAATAAGTTTAATATTAGTTAGTTAGATAGCGCTTGGTTTCCTTTACTTCTGCTCTATATTTAGCGAGATATTTTCATTGTTTAGTGTAGCATTTACGACTTCAAGTCCCACTTTTCCGTCCCACCAAGGAACAAAGAATGCGTTTGATTTGGAATGTTTGGCTCTTTGACGAACAGCACTGAAACTAATGGAAGAATTAATAAAGCAAAATAATATAAAGATAACGGTAAAACGAGAAAACTGAATTAAATTTATTATTGTTCAAAATTTGAACTAAATAAGTTTTATATCTACCAGGGCATACGTATTCACATCTTCCAAAAGGTCGTGGGTTCTACAGCAGGTGTCTCTTCTATTTGAAACGTATGGCGCGAATTTTAAATTATTTATGAATAATTTAGCGATGAGGTTGAAATTCTACGGCCAGGCATGTGAACAGAATTAGTACATCGTAATTCTTATACGATTTTCATTAAGTCTTTGAAAAGTATAGTACTTTAAACTTATGTTTGCAGTATGCAAGCAACTTTTGCTCGTAGTCATATACAGACGTTTTTCGGATATATATATATATATGTATATATATGTTCATTCACTGTATATATGTTAATTCACTCACACATTCATTCGTAGGGGATCAAGCCAAACCATGTTCCACAAGTGTCACTGACTTGAAATTTTTACGTCACACTGGGCATAATGTGTAAACGCCAGAAAAATGAGATTTTGAACCTAAGTGTCATGGGTTCGATGCCAGAGGCCCCAAAGGCCCGATTTTTTCCATAAAGATTCATTGTGGGGATTTTCGAAAATTTTTTGAGGAACTTTTCGGCAAAGCAAAGAGTTGAAATTGGAGGGATCGCTAGAAACAGTGTATTTCCCAGAGAGCCATTTACATTTATATTCATCTCAGATGGGGATAAAGGATTCTTAATTTTGGACCTTGAATGAAATCGACTTCGAAATTTGAATCAAATAAGTTTTATTTCTATCAGGGCGTTATATATATTCACATCTTCCAAGAGATCCTGGGTTCGACACCAGGCGTGTTTAATATTTGTAACGTATGGTGGGAATTTCAAACTATTTTTGATTTGGCTTCGAAAATATTTTAAACTACATCCAAGTAGGATAGGGAATACAAAATCACGGGAAACACGCTCTTCTTTCATTATATCTATGAAACTGACACCGAATATGCGTGAGTTTGTCGCCAAGTGGACGCCAATTTCTCCTACTTAAAATAAATTGCGTTGGTTTTTAAGAATATTTTCAATCCCTTTTTCTTTTCTTTTGAGGACCTTCTCGATATTATATCGGCTTGAAATGTCTATCATCAATATGCTTGCAGAATCCAAGCAACTTTTACTCGTATTTAAATAAATCATAATTTTTATTGTATTTCTTAAGATGCTAAACTCGCTCATCGCTAGCCGAAGAACTTGAGCTGCAATTTGCAATCGCTCAGAGGAACTCCTTTTCGAGGACATATTCGAGGAGAATGGAGCAATTCGGGGATGACATATGTTCGGCAGCTGAGGAAGGGCCTTCTGACAAGGGTCCAAAAATCTACCTGAGCGTTCCCTTCAAAAAGCTGTCGGAGGGATGCAGAAGAATTCGGCAGGAAAACACGTGAGTTAGTCGCCGCCATAGAGTAAGTCACTCTGTGGTCGCCGCACAGTTGGTGCTGACTCCTAGCTATCTTCGAGGGAGTTCCCGATCGGGTTGAAGGACATCCGGCAGCGCCGTATTCGCCACTAATCACGATCACTCGAAAATGAAGGAAACAAAGGAAATGGATTTTCCTTGCGGATGACGCGCACATCCGGTCACACCAATCACCGGAAAGTGATATCTCTCGAAATGCCAAACGCTTCTGCGGAGGAGTTGAAATTCGCCCGGGGCGGAAGGGTCGCCCGGGGCGTACGTGTTTCTGCAGATCCAAGAAAATATTACACAACACAGTTCTGCAGTTTCAAAAACTTATTTAGTAGAAATTAAAAAAGAAACTTTTATTAGCCACATTTTTTTGCAAATCTAATCGTTCTCTCTTTTCAACTTTTAACTGACCGTTGATGGTGTTTCACTAAGATCTTTTATAAAATAAACTGTTAAGTAGCAAGACTTAGGATGTTCCATTGAGAATTTTATTACGACCGGACACGATGGTGTTATTATTATTATCACAAAAATATCACAAGTGGACTAATCGTCTGGTAGTAACACATATTACATACATTATACATACATACCTATATCCTGTCTGCAAATGTTTTTAAATACAAAAATTATCCTCAAATTTATCAAATGCTTCCCTTCCCTCACAATACAAGTGTTTTCCCAGTAGGCCTTCAGTAGTCCCTGGGACAAGCCCCCACCGATCATCACCCTACTCCACCTGTACTCGTCAAGCTCACTCGTCCTTTATATTTTCACCCAATCTTTTTACAAACTCCCTATGATGCTTTGGGAAGGGCTCCAAGACTCCTGCAGGCAAATCATTCCAATCCGTAACAGCACGATTCAGAAAGGAGAATTTACTAATGTTTGTTCTCTCTTTTATCAAATTGACTTTATGAATATGGTCTTTTCTGCCATGAAATTTTTCCATAGTGACTTTGTTTGATAATTCCTCCTTCGATTTAACTCCTGTGCATACTTTAAAAATAAAGGCTAGCATTTTCTTTAATCTCCGCTCCTCTAAACTTTCCCAACCTAATTCTTTTAGCATATGAGTAACTCTATAATGCCTTGCATATCTGCCTAAGACGAATCTTGCTGCCTTTCTCTGTACCTTTTCTATTTTTCTCTTTAAACCTACCTCATGCGGGTCCCATAGGCATTCCCCCTATTCCAGACCTAACAAATGATTTGTACGCAGCCTCTTTAACATTCATATTTGATTTTCTAAGCGTATGCTCGATGAAGTTTTAATACTTTGTTTGCTTTCGAAAAGAATCTCTGCAGACGTTCTCATTGTGCCAAATGAAAAATAATCCTTTATAAGGTAGTAGAAACGCAGTTTCATGTATTGCACTGAAACCCAATAATTACTTAATTTACGATGATTTCGTACGCCAAACCCAAATGTAGTCGGAGGTGTAAAATTATGACTGTTTCTTCAAACATTAGCGCACGAAATCCATTCGCTCAGTTGTCGTAAAAATCTCCATAAATTAAGAAAGAAGCCTTCTCCAGCTCTCTTTCAGTTGGCGACGGAGTAATTGAGCAAAACACTTCCGCTCCCAGCGGTGCTGTCATTCTCGCATCTTAAGAGGGCAGAAGGCGGGGGGTGGAGCATCAAAGCGAAACAAGATGAAGCTCCGAGTTCGATGCCAGACACCGTTAACTCTTGGATTTGGCATTTTAACAACATCACGAAACAAGTATTGGATTTCAGCGCGAGGCGAGATATTGTTTCACTCTGCAGAGGCGTTCAACGATGAGCGTGTGTTTGTCTTTAAGGAATGAGGGATTGAAGTTTGGCTGGAAATTTACACTTAAATAAATCAGCGGTAGTAAAAAAAGACTTGAAACGAATGGCGGGAATTTCTAATAACTTATGAAACAGATTCGAAAATATTTTGAGCCACATCCCTGTAGGATAGGGAATTAAAAGTCCCAGAATACGCGCTCTTCTTTATTTATATCTATCAAACTGTCACCAAATGTGCGTGAGTTTGACGCCAGGTTGGTGCTATTTTTTTCAATATACTTTCAGGACGAACCTCTTTCTACAATATAATCACTAACACGGAACGAAAGAAAAATACTTAATGCAAATTCTTCAACACATATCTGATACGAATCTATTCATATTACCGCCAAGAGATACTCGCTCCCTCCTAAAGTTACACCTTCCCGACCATTATAAGCGCATTTCCATACCACTCCTTTTTATATTTTGATCAGTTTCGTCGACATCGTCTTTATTAAGGGGAGATTGAAACTGTCTCTTCTTTCATCTAACCTTTCGTCAACTACATAATTAATGTAGGGGTAAAGAAGAAAACTTTATCGTAGGAGGAGTGGATGTGAAATAAAATGTGATATTTTAGGGAAAAAGATCAAGTGTAGGAAAACATCCAGCAAGAAGGGGGGTATGAAAACCTGCGCAAACCTACTGGTGGTAAAATCAAAAAGATGTTAAAGAAAAGTACGTATCGGTCGACATAAATATACACTATTACGAAAGAATTATTATTTAACAATTTAGAACGCATAAGATAAAATCAATCATTACTTTGTTTTATCTTATGTGTTTAAAATTAAGTTACACCAAGTGATAAACGTGATTGAATTTGGAAGAATAATTTACTCGGCCTCGAAGACTGAAATTATCCAACCACGTAAGCGAATAAGACTCACTCTAATCAAATACGTTCTTATTCTCAGCGCATCAACAGATTGTAAGCTATTTCTACTCAGCGAACGAATCGCTTACTAAGCAGACATTTTAATAAAATTGAAACACTCGAATTTCGCGCGAAACGAAAACTTGACAAAATTTGAACACAAATTCAATTCACTGAAAGAGAAACAACTCGAAGAAGCGTCTCTGCATTGAATTCGCCATCTTGCAACTTGGAGGCGCTCTCATAATAGAGCGGTCAGCACTTAATGAGATGGGATGAGAAGGGTCTGACACATCTCCAACCAGTTCTTTCTCGGACCGCCCCTCCACTGTTAATAGTCCAAGACATTGCTCCTCGGGAACGCCACAGAGAAGAAAGTTATTTTCATGAATATAAAACACGCTCTCAAGTTAAAACCGCATCTATTTTGAAAAAAATAAAGATAATATACCGCCAGTTTGCAGTTAATAACGAATCGCAATTTTTGGTGTAGCAATATAATTATTATTGTATTTTAATGCTGTCGTGTTTCATTCTTGATCAATTATTACTATTGATAATTGTTACTAAAACTTGGTATTATACATTCGTGCTTACATACTGCGATGAATGGATTATATTTAATTTGGTACAGGAGAGAGAAAAATGCATCTTTCATTTACTTTTGTTGCGATGGAATGAAAGCTACCGAGACAAGAGTGAATAATTGCACAAATCAAGAAGTATTGCCACTCTTTATGAAATACCAATAAAGGTCTTACTGGTACAGTCATTTGGAGCGTTCTGGCTCGGAGAGGAAGAGCAAAATACCTCATCCAGCCCAGTAAGCCTCATTCTAGCTCTTGTTAGCAAGTATTAGAGGGGGTAACAATCGGTGTTCGGGCTAAATACCTCACTGGCAGACTAAGTATTACCATGAGGTGGCAGTTAGAGGGTAAAACACAATTATCCATCAAATGCATCCATTTGCTTTACCGAAATGCGATGCGTAAAAGAGTTGTTTACATAGCATCCTCATGGTTACGACACAGTCATTTCCGTTCTCTTCCTTCTAGATATTTCTATCATTTAAATTTCTTCGTAGCACGGATTTGCACAGATATGCTATGGTTGAAAGGCACTCGGAAAAGTGACACCGTGATGACACTTTGGTGAAAGTGCTCTGTTCTATGGCTTCGTTTCGTGACTTCGACATGCTCAAAACACCAGGAATACACGAAGAGTGCATTTCAGAGGCACTCACTGAGAAGCCAATCAGTGAAAAGAGGATTACTCGCCAATTCATCGCCTTCCAAGATTTAAAGTTCGAAGAAACGAAAGAAACTACGGAACTCCATTCTTCCTTTGTTTCCATCCATGGGTCACTGCACGAAATTCACTAGGAACAGAATTGGGGAAGTCTTTCGAATAAAAAGTCCTATTTGAGCAGAAGATGCTGATTACAAACACACTCTCATCCAATTATAGTCTCGAACTATAATAAAACAGTTGAATCAAGGGGAATTGCTATGTCGAAATGATAATTAACTCGCGCGCGCAACAACAAGACACAACAATTGCTTCCATCAAACGACAATGGGGGTCTTCCCGAGCGCCCTCTGTACATACGCAACAGATCCTTGAATGAAATGCTCTAAGATACTGAGAGAGTGAAAAATGGATATGAAAATCCCATCGGATGATCAATTATTCCAGGAAAAGTAATTGTTAAGGTTCAGGCAGTTTGGAAACATTTCCTTTGCATTGAAAAGCATATGTAAATGATGAAATCACTGAAATAATGAGTCATTTAAGAATGACAAATGAATTTTGACGCATAAAGTATAGGAAATACGATCCACAGATCTTTTATTGAAGTTGCAACTGATGACGTAGACACAAATAAAGACATGCGCCGATCGTGGCGATTAAATCAAGCCTTGATCAATCGGCTCCTTCCACAAAGCCCTGAATATAAGACTGTAGTATCCTTTCGCTGTTCATTAGAATTTGCAGCTCTCAATTACAGTTTTCAAACAAGCATACTCGATAAAACATATAGCAATGTACAAAAATAAATTCTTATTTCAAGAGGTTTTTCTAAAATATTTCTCTTTTGCAATATTAAGGCCAATTCTATCTTGTCGACGCACACCTCAGAGTTTATATTATTCTAGACGTGTTCTCTAATTTAAAAATATGGTTGAGGAACAATAGTCCAAAGGCTCCCGGTTAGTAATTGTGTACAGCGCGTTTGCCTTTGGTGAAAGCGGTCCTGGGTTCGACGATTCTCGGTGGTAGCGAATGTGCGAAATGAACTAAGCTGTCGAAGCACTTTTAACGATACTAGTACTACAACAATTGTACAAATCGCTGTTTATCGTAGCATTAATAGCTACAATTGTTAAAGTCTGCATCACTGATGTGACCGTAAAAGTTTCTTTCATTGTGAATGGCATATTGTTGGAAAAAGAAAGGTCAAATCCTACTTTCTCCAATTCATTTCGGCGTATCTCAGTTAGCGTGCGCATAAAATACATTAATTGGAAGGAAGAATATTTCCTCTTTGCTCCGGTAGATGGGAATAGGGTCGGCGAAGCAGAAAGATCTGTTAATTTCCTGCAGGGAACCGAAACAGGGCTATAATAAATTATCTCCGGTAGACGGAGCACGAAATTTAGAGCCTTATATGTTTAACGTCTTCTGTTTTTCGTCGAGAAAAGTGCTGTTTGTTTGAGAAATTCACAGTGAGAGGATTAAAGAGAGAAAATATCCGAGATCTCAGCAATCAGCTATAAACTGTTCGGAGACCTGTTGCGGCAGCTGAGTCATAATTACGAAGAGCGGCGTCAGCAAAATCAGAGCTCTCTTTTCTCGAACAGTTTTTGATTTAACGAGATTCCTCCGAAGCTGCTAAAGATGGAAAGATTCAATTGATTCTCATATTGAGATTATATCTTTATGCGGCTATATCAGAGTGTCTTATAAATTCATACTTTTTAAATATATTTATCGAAATTAATGAAAAAGTAAAGACAAGAGGATGGAAAATAACACTCAATCTAAATTAACAGGAAATCACTCATTGAATTTCCGGCTGATTCATGGTGGAAAGACTAGAGCAGGGGTGCTCAACGAAGCGACCTCGTACAGTGTCCGCCAAGCTTCGGCAAAAAGAATTTTTATTTGCTACAACATTATTTCTTGGGATCGGGGACAGAGTGGAGGTTTGGCGGGGAAAAACTTGGTTGTCCTGGTCTTGGGTTTCGTAAACATTTTGCCCCTCTTATGTCTAGATTAACAAGACGCGTATTTAGTTCATTATACGAATGCGAAGATTCAGCTTATCAATGTATCTAACTCCTCGTAATCAAAGACTGCTGCTTTTCGGAACGTGCACACGAAAACCTTAATACCAGATGTATTCCCTGTTATCAAATCTTCTTCGGGATAAAGACTACCACATGAGAGATGTGAGGTCGTGATGAAATTTTATAACGTTGTAATATTTTGGATCTTGTTTACCATGGAACGTGTTTTTTTCGAACGGCCGACGGTTAACTGGTAAAGTGATAATATTGCCAAGAGATGGTCTGAATGTCACCATGGACGGAAATGTTATGCGGTGCCCGCTTCGCTTTCGGATGCGCCCTTTGGTGCCCGGGCGCCAAAAAAGGTCGAGTACCCCTGGAGTAGACTTTCACCATTGGAGAGTACAATGCCCTCACAGCGTCGTCATCTTCGACAAGAAACGCACAAAGAAATTAAAATGTGAGGCCCACAGTAAATCTTAGCAAAGCGAGCAATTATTTGTAATTACATGTTAATTATGTGGATAGTAAATTTCAATTTCAAAGTACATTTTTAAAATGAAGTGCCGTTGGATTTCGTTCGTGATTATTAATAAACAATAAATATCAATAAACAATGTCTTGATGTACGACGCGTCTGCATTGTTGCATTGTTTATAGCAACCTTGAAAACCTGACAGTATTTTTGCATTGCTTATGGTAATCTTGCTTATAGCATTCCGACTGCCTTGTTGCGACACAAAAAAGATTCAGGCAAGGCATTTGGAGAGCATTACTGTTTTTGCACCTCAGAGCTTGGTTTTCGTCAGGGTGGCTGAATCTGCAGAGGCTACCTCAAGCGATGCCCTGAAGTCTCACCCTTCTCGAGGTTAATAAAAAGATATCGGAACTCATGCTGCTATTCTACGGGCGATACTCTCAATCGAACATAAACGAAATAGTGGATGATGTTACATTAATGAAATCAATTATATACACGCACGAGTAAAAGTTGCTTGCATACTGAAGGCATATAAAATGTATTTATAATCTTTATTCACATGCCAAGTTTTAAGTTTCAATGTTATCGAGAAGGGGTTAAAAAAATCTTAAAAAACGTAGCAATTTCTGATTTTGAGACGCCTGGTGTCAAACCCAGGACCTATTGGCAGATGCGAGAAGACATTATATCTTGTTAGGACCTGATTTAATTTAATGCAAAGTTTGAAGCCGATATCATTCCGGGAAGTACCTAAAATAGAATTCCGTTTTCCCTTTAGAAATGCACTGTGGAAGGTAATTAACTCACTGGGATCGAACCAAGGACCATCAGCGAAATGATAAACAGCGTACATAATGTATATTCATGATCTCTATCTACATGCCGAGTTTCAAGTTTCCATCTTATCGCGAAGTGAATCAAAAAAATTCTTAAATATCGCCGCAATGCAATTTAAATGGGGGATATTTGCCCTGACCTAGCGTCGAACTAAGGATAATCTTTAAAGATGTCTATACGTTTTTCGTCGGATATGCACGGATTCTAGCGATCTCTAGAATTTCAACCCTCTTCTTTACCGGCAAGTGCCTCAAAACATTTTTCGAAAATCCCCTTTATATATCTTTACGGGAAAAATCGGGTCTTCGGGGGCTTTTGGAATCTGGAATCGAACCCATGACACTGAGCTTCAAAGTCGCACTTTTTCTTCCGTTTACGCGATATGGCCAGTAAGACGTAAACATTTCAAGTCAGTGGCACTTGTGGAAATGAAATAAATTATTTTTTGTCAATTAAAAACTGGCCTTCGACCAATCGTTAGTCGCAGATTAGAATATTAATTAGCAAGCGAATATGCAAATTAGACTAAATCGATGGGAATTTAGAAGCATTCGATCCACGCATATCTCTTCGACGTTAAAGTCTCTCTAATGAAATTCTTAAGAATTCACTAAGGAAATCGGTGCCGAAAAGTAGGTTACTAAACGGGAAAGCATCCTGCGGAAGAAAAAACAGCATCTTGGCCTTCATAAGCTAGAATAATTAGCCGAGACCTACGAAATAAAGATTTTACTCTACTGTATATTACACTTCGTAATATATCAACATTATTAAATTAAAAAAAAGAGATAGTCTTATCATTCAGAGGTTTAAAACTCAACCAATAGAATCATTAATCATATTAATCATTAAGATTTCGAGAGAAAAAAAACAGGAAAAACATATCGGACGAAATTGAATCCCATTTTTTAAACCTTAGCAAAGTGCTACACTCACAATGAGAATAAAACACGACTGGTTTCAGTGCGACTGGGGTGGGTTTAAATCAAACAGGATTTAGTTTCGTCCGAAATGTTTTTCCTGTTTTTTCTTTAGAAGTCCAGAAATAGAACAAATGTTCTCGTCAATTAGTAGATTTTATCATAAATATACTCGAGATGAGAACTTAGAAGTAACGCAAAGCTAAATAATCAAGGATTAGAACCTTCAGATAAAAAATATAGTATTTCGAAGAATTATTTCTGCCCTCTCATGATGTATTCCTTAAGACTATCGGAAATGACTCATTGGGAGGAACTATTGCTACTCTTTGTGCAACCTCTTTTACTCACTCAAAGAAATCCACCTAACAAGAAGGTCCAAATTGATATCATAGACCTTGTTCCCTCGCAGCGTCAATTAAATGCCTTACTTTGACTCTCACGGACGGAGAAGCATTCCACCTGGCTGCGAAGACTGGTTAAACGAGAATCAAACCCGTATATCGAAACACAGATTTCGTCTTTTCAAAGGTAATCCTCATTATTCATCCGTGCGCCTTTCTTAAAGATTTAAACTTCATTAGGCGACAATTCATTCTTCTATAACAAAAAATCTTCAACTACAGTTTACATAATTTATAGAACGGTATTCCAACTCTTTCCTTTGATCTACTCATTTGATTAAGCTTTAATTCATACTTTTATAGAGATATAATTTTACAGTATTCGCTTACTCTTCCCTTTTCACAGTTGGTCATGTTAAAGTCTATGTAAGAACCTTGCAAGCCGCCTTTCGGCGTGTGGCAGTGGGTGCAAGCACCTTCACTCTATTTTCCTAAACGGTTGCTTTCGCGTATACTTCGCGGAAAAAATGAATTTTTGAAACGATTCGTTCTAGCATCTTTTTCTCTGATCTTCCTTGCAGTATCATAACGGCCCATATAACAGGGGGGTCGCATTATATCGGTTACATCATCCGCGAACGTAATTTCTCTGAACTTATTTAATAAATGTATCCTTTGAATTTGTCTTCTATCTTCTAATGATTCCCATCCCGCTTCCTGTAGCATCTGAGTGACACTCGCTTTTTTATCGTAGCAATTCTTTACAAATCGTATCGCCTTTCGTTGTACTTTTTATAAATCCTGAATATGACATTTCTCGGCGGGGTCCCATACACTACATGCATACTCAAGGTGAGGCCTAACTAAGGCTAAGTAACAAGTTAACGTGTACATTTCTGTGTGTTTAGTTCTTGATGATCATTTTGCCTTTAGCGAGTGAATTTGCGTGAATCGTTTTTCCTCAGGAGTCGAAAGGAATTCTCAAGAGATGACAATGCTTAAGAGTTTGAAAAGTGTGTAACCTGTGGTTTCTAGCGGACACACAAACACATTCACTAACAAACACTATTTATATTCTTAGAAATAAATTAAAAGTCAATCACTTTGGCCTTCACTTGGTCGAACTTAATATAATATGAACTATTATTGCAATACAGCAATAGTTTAAATAATATGAGCTATTACTTTATTGGGATAAAGTAATAACACACTTTATCTTATGTGTTTAAGAGGGTTAATGTTGAAAATCATTAATTGATATTTTGATAAATGTTAAAAATGGATTGATTTCTAAATTAATAAATAAATGAATCAGTTTTCTTTGCTTCCCGGAATCTTCCAACATCACAGCCATTCTTCCTAATAAGATACTTTTACTTCAAATTCCAAAAATCTGATGTGGCCAGCACATGACTTTCTCCATATATAAGATGTAAATATTTATCTACCGCAGTAATTTCGAACTCTATATTCCATCTAAACTTCGAATATGAGTGATTAATATTATATATTATCTTTGACGCCAAAAAAATGATAAATAATGTTTTACGGGACATGATCGATGAAAAACGATGAAATTGGCCTTTCGCCCATAGAGCCCAGAGCGCCCACAAAGTACATAATCAGCAACTTCCGGTTTATCAGTATTTCATGAATAACTCCTAAACAATCAGTGATACAAAAATATGTTTCAATCAAAAGTTATATTAAATTTCAATTTCAAAAACTTTTGTAATAAATAGTATATACCTAAATGTCATATTTATGGAGATATTTTGAAAACCGGAAATGAGCTTTGAAGAATGAAGCTCAACTTCCGGTAAATCGATTTACTCCAAAAACTAATCAACTCTAAAAAAACTAACCAAAACACTATATATGAAATTTAGTGTTGATATAATGAATGGTTTTCATGTTAGAGCGCCCACAAAGTACATAAAAGCTACTTCCGGTTTATCGGTATTTCACGAATAACTCCTAATCAACCGGTGATATAAAAATATGTTAAATACAAAAGTTATAGTAAATATTATTATCTAAAACTTTTATAAGTAATACAATACACGTATATATCATATGTATGAAGATATTTTGAAAACCGGAAATGAGCTTTAATGAATGAAGCTCGACTTCCGGTCAACCGATTTACTCCAAGAACTAATCAACTCTGACAGCACCCACCACAGTACTATATACGAAGTTTGGTATTGATACGACAAATAGTTTTCACGTTAGAGCGCCCACAAACACACACACACATACAGACACACACACACACACACACACACACACACATACACACAGACATCATTCCGAAAATAGTCAAAACGTGTTCTAGGGACCCCAAAACATGTATTTCCGTTGAAATCTCGAAGTCGAATTTTTTCATGAAAACAATACTTTCTCTATACTTCGTATATGGAGAAAGTAAAAAAGGACATTTCCCATGTTAATTGTAGTTTTTATTTCCCGCAGTAATCCTTTGATTAACTTCTCATATCTGCCCCCCCACCTCATGAATCCAATCCCACTGGCATCGTCTAATTGGGAAGCCACACGACATGTCATCTGCAGAAGCACGCGTTTTCGCCGCTGACCGCAAGGTGATGTCAATGGAGGCTCCATTATCACAGTTTCATTAGTCGCTTCATCAGAGACCACGGGAATGCATCCAACGATATCTGAATCCTTAGTGAAAATGTGACGTCTCTAAATAATTATGACAGTGTTGGAATTAATAATACGATAGCAATTAGCAAAAACCAGTCGTCGAAATTAAACTCAATGCGGTCACTTTTATCATCTTCGTGGGATCCCACGCCAAGGATTATTAATTATAAGTGTCTTTGTTTCATTGACAACTCTCAGACTTAATTTATGTATGCTAATAGCGTATACAATGACATGAGTTCACTTTCGTTATGCCATTAACAATTTACTCTAGTAAAACCTTTATATAGACTGATAATTCGTGTTTTAAAATGTATAACAAGCTTCTACAGTCTCTTTTTAGTATTTATCGTAAATTATTTAATGTGATTAATGAATAGTGGTTGTTAGCCAATCCTCTATATTCGTATAAGGAGTTTTTTTACTTTAAGCTAACTTATGTAATATCTGACTAAGTTTTTAGCAATTGTAAACGACATAACCTGTAAGTCTTTCTCAACTGATTTTATAAATATTTATTTTATTTTCTTGGCGACGCAATACATTTGCACTTTATAATGCAAATATTTACTATACTAATCGCATCATGATGATTACATTGTGAAACTAAAAAGAGAAACAATTCATTTCATTGTTCTTTTAATTTGCTTCATTAATAAGAAATAATTCTCAAATTAATCGAATTCCAAAATGGATTAAGTCAGCTCCAAAGAGAGTACAGACAGTGGAGCGATTATCTCAAATTGTGAAGATCGAGAGAAATACCGATTACTCCCACGAACAGCATTAAAAGGTCACTTGATTATAATTACATTTTTCGTATTTAAAGTTGAAATTTAAGTAGGAAAAGGAAAAATATGAAAACGGATATTGGGCCGATGTGCAAGAATTCCACAAAACATTCCAACTAGCAGATGAGCCTTTGCAACTGTGATAGTTAAAGAGATTCAAAACTATATACGGTTCGATATTTCCACTAAATTTCGCTCCAACACAAAAATAAACTAAATAATTGTTCCTTATGAATGTTGTTTTGGGAATGCATGATGAGCGATCCATTAAGAAATATTTCCATCCAGAATTGACTTGTAGCCGTAATTATTCACGGTGCCCGATCTCCCTCAACCCTTGGTCTGGTTTGTCGCAGCTGGTCTTCTGCAGACGGCGAGGGGCTCGGACACCTTGTAAAAAACCCTCCCTCGATCCCAGGTTTCTACGGTTACAGGTGAAGAGAGAGTCTCAGGACTGCTATCAGTCTAGCTACTGTTCTGCGACGAGATAGGAAACCACCATAAGAAAAGCAGAGAATCACTGTGGTCTAAACTCCGGGTGTTCTGGCGTAATATTGTGGAACGCCATCTAAAATATCTCAAAAACGCACTTCGTGTTTTCCACAAATTTATTTTAAATACGATCGGTCTCGACCATGACGGTCATCCTCAGGAGCTCTATCCAAGAAACCGATCGTATTTAAAATAAATTTGCGGAAAACACGAAGTACGTTTTTGAAATATTTTAATCCCTGTGGTATTAGAATTCGTCTGATAAATCTGCTCTTGCGGGTGGGCGCCATATTGAAGAAGCAACGCACTTCCGTTTATTATTCAAAGGCGACTAGTTTTTACAAAGAGGCATCTTCAGGAAAAATATAACTCGTAAGAAGAATATAATTTTAGCCCTAAGACGCATATATGTAGACTAAATAAGTCACAATTTAAAAGAGTGTGGAAATTAGCGTTGCGTGTGTTCCCTTAAGATGTTAAATTCTTTATCATCTGAAGATTAAGTCGCGGTCGCATCCTTAATCAAAATTTACTTTACATTTAGACGAAATCAGTTATTTTATTTTGGAACTAAACACGGACAAGTTCCACCAAGAATCGCTTCGTTTAATTATTTGGATTATAAATTCATTGCTCCTTTAGTCACGACATTTTTAATAATTGTGTTTGATTATATTGTGGTCGAGGTGGTGAATTTCTCAGAGGATTTATTCAACAACACAATACAATACCGCGTTAAAAGATTAGCCGTATTCACTCACTCGACGCTATACTTTAATATTTCGCGCAACAATGAAAATAAAACAACAATGTAGCAGTTGCTACCAAATAATTACGCGGCGCCGATTAAAAAATGTATTCATTAGAGTTAGTAGAAAGGAGGTCGTCAAAGCATCATAATTTTTAATGCTACTAAATAATTATTAGGGCTCACATAACCCCATACTCCCCTGCTATACAGCGAAAGGCAATACAAAGGAAAATGGCGAGATGCAGGCCGACATCAGAGACGAGCTGTCCTTCTTCAAATAACGCATTCCCACTCTCGCTTTAACTTATTTCCTCAATTTTTTGAAAGCAAAAAATTGCAACCCTTAATCCAACATTTGCAAATTGGTATTGATAAGCAACGACCAGAACGAGCAGCAAGATAGAGAATTGAGAGTACCTAATACTACAGTCTCAGGAATATCCTAGTTCGGAATCGAAAAGCAGCTGTTACAACAGCCTCTAAAAATTAACACGAAAAATAAAAAAATGCCTCCATTTTTGGAGAAAACTACCATCGAAACTTAGCACAAAACAAACGAATCGGAAATTGCCGCCAGATGGTGCTGAATCGCAGTAGCAGAGTGTGTCATTTCCACCATGTTTCACCAAACAGATGCGTTCGCCATTTAAAATCTTTTTATCGATTTTTTATTATTCACACTTGCAGCTGCTACACTCACTAATATCCATTTGTCCTCAAAATATTTCACACAAACCACGCAATTCCTCCACATTAAAACCACAAGACCACCATGGGATCATATCAATCCTCTGCATCCAATACATCCTCCGCGTTCTATTCTACGAGTATGTTACTCTGTCCATCCTTGATTTGCTTTTCGTCTCATTGGGCAAATTCGCACCCCAGCCAAAGTACGTGAATGACAACAGGCAAACAAGGATAGACAAATGCAACCAACTAATGCACCAACTAATATCCGGCAAGGAAAAAGGTAAATTTAAAAAGTGCTATCGATAGAATGGAAAAATAAAACAGACTCCTTTTTCTGGAAATCAGACAAATAGTGATTCGGAAAATTACTTCTAGGGCAATGAAACATAAATCATTCTGTATCGAAACTCCCAATACAAAGTGAGAACTTACTCCTCCAAGACTGTCAACATGTAGTCACTTTTCCAATGTAATTCTAGCAGTAGTTGATGATTTTGATCGTAGAGTCACAAAAATAGTTTACAGTATGCCAGGGGAAAAGGGTCAACTGGAAAAAACCTGATTCGAGATACAATTGTAAGACATTCACTACATCGAAAATGGCGCTATCATAAAACTCAAACGAACACTAATTGAAAACATAGACGAGTGGACCAATTGGCTAAAAAAGAGTGATGGAGAATCCAATTTCGGTCGCCGATGCAGACAGGAACCAGTAACCAAATTATGACATCGGTAGAGGCTCGCCATGACTATTTCGTGAGCCAGTTTCCTTCGCCAACCAAAGTCGGCCATTTTGAAACAATGTTCAAATGTTTGCATCGGTTGAGGGCGGAAGTACACCATTGAGCCAACTGACTAATTTCCTCGGCCCACCGGAAAAGGTGATTATTCCAGAGGCGCTCCTCAATTTTTCCAACGGAAAGTTCATTGGATGAGCAAATTAAATGGCCACGATGTCGAATTTCCATCGACTAACCAGAATCGTCCTTTTGCTAGTCGACTCTTCGTTAGTGACGTCACTTCATCGAAGCAACTTTCCTGGAGCTGAATTGCCATGACGTGAATTTGCGCTCAAAGCGATCCTTACACATGAAACAGACTTTTTTTAACACGGAGAGATCACGTTTCAAAGGAAAACTTCAGCAGCCAACTCGGGGAACAAATTTTGACGGACGCTAATAAGTTTATATCGGCACAGAGAATAATTCTCGTAAAAACACCAGGAAGGTAGATGCAATATATTATATTATTCAGATATGGTTATTCATCTTTTGTCCCACAAGATCATCGAGAGAAAAATGCACGTCGAGTGTTTTAGATAGCTTGTCCGTGCTTATTTAATCTACACCATCAATTATTATTTATCAATATATAGATATAGGCTTGGCTTTGTAAAGCGTACTGTAGGTAAATGCGATGAAAAGGTGAGAGAGCGATGTTATTTTACTTTACCCTTCTGGAATATGCGGCAAGTATATGGCGGATGAAACGTGTACTCGCGAACTCGATAAAGTGCAGCGTAAAGCGGTTCGTTTTGTTAAGAAATGCTACGATAAAAAAGCAAGCGCTACAAAAATGCTCTCAGACGTAGGTTGGGAATCCTTGAAAGAAAGGAGAAAGGAAGCTAGGCTGCGATTGCTTAGTAAATTCAGGGAAACTACATTTTCGGAAGATACAATAGGTATCATGCAACCCCCTGCTACCTCGGTCGATCCGATAATGAAAGTAAGTTAAGAGAAATAGATGCTAGTTCGAATCGTTTTAAAAATTCATTCTTTCCGCGAACGATACGCGACAATAACCGAATAAGGAAGTAGTATAGATTCAACTGGCGTTTATACCCCCTGCCACACGCCGAAAGGCGGCTTGTAGGGTATTAATGTAGGTGTAGATGATATATCAATACTTCGTCGTTCGTACTACGTCGATCAAAATCGATTGAGATTTCGGTGGGAACCTCCTAATCGTTCATTAGAGAAGAACGTCAGTAATTTGACGATGAGACGCATTTTACTACTGAAATACGCGTAAAAGGGGTCAACGTTGAGAGAGCTTCAGATCTCTCCGAAAAAGAAATTTTCAAATTATATAAACGGGAAGAGATAGTGTCGGAATAAAAATGGGCCCAACTTTCATGGAATAAATCGCTAAAAGAAGACCATGATGGCTCTAAAAACACCGAAACCGAGGCAAAAAGGGGTTTGGTCTGGTGGAACTTGCGAATTTATCGAAACTTTTTGGGCGCAACATACACTGCGGGAGAAGTTAAAATAATTTAACAAGAAAGGTATCTTCAGTTAATTTAAATTAGCACAGGGAACCCATTTAATACCTTTTTTAGGAGCAATCAGAGTTGTTGATATTTATAAATTAGTGAAAACCTATTACGTATATGGATAGATTATGCACGACAATTTTCTTGCGCAATAGTTGTGACAAGGAGCTTGTATTGCCGAAGAATGGACTTATGAAAAAAAGTCACGAGCCTACGAGTTTATATTAACATTTTCGCTCAATAATCGTCGTCCAAGTTAAACGACTTTTATGGCATAAATATTTATAATAAAAGATACCAATTATGATGTATTTAATCTGAGTTGACTTTAATTCGAGGAACGCCACTCAATTAATATAAACTGGAATTTTATATTTTCCACCAGATTTTAAATCGACTATTTTGTTTAAAAATTTGTTGGTTATGATATCCAGTTTTTATCTTTTATCTAATTTGATAATAAATATTAGTAAAACATTCGTTCCAGGAAAAAGAAAACATTCCATATACACGGAGATGAAAGTAACAATTATAATGTTTCTGACTCTTCACTTATTATTGCTTTTAAGCGATAACTTCCGGGAAGCCTTCTTCCAAAATGTAAATTCATTTACTATTTATTTAATCGTGAAATATTAAAAACGGCTGCTGTGAGAGCGAAACACACTTCTACTTCCCTTCTTGTGACTCGCTTCCGTTAACCCAAAATGTCCATCTTCGCTTGCATTTTTAAACAGGAAAGAGAAAATTAAGGCAGAAATGGAAACGGTGATATTATTTTCGCGAGGTTTTAGGAATTGGCGAAGAGGCAGATTATTCACATCGGATGAATAAATGCAACGAGAGAGTAAGAACAATGCTGTGGAGAGGTGTCACCGCGGTGAGAGTATTTCTGCAATGGAGAGCTTTTAATGATCAGAATGATTCAGCTTCAATGATCAGAATAGCAATGAAACACCAATAGGGTAGAATTTTTATATCCCTCTCTTCCTAACAATCAAATCCACTGTCTATCGTATTATGCGATCATACAGTGATGCTTGCTATGATGATGATCTTCTCAATGTTTCCATGTTTTTTAAATTGCTGTAATTGTAAATTTCATTTAATCAATTGAATTAGCTGTCACGTTGTGGAACTCCATAACACAAGGTAATAAAATAACTTTGTCAAAGTTCCACAACTTTAATTCCACAAGACTACCGGTATTCGTCATCAGGCACATACAAAACTGATCCCAAATATATAGCCCAACTATTTGGGACATTTGGGGATAAACTGGAAGAAAGCTAGAGTAAAAGAGCATAAACAGTGTTTTAGAAATAGTTCCGAGGCGTCGCATGCTCTTGCTCCGGGGAAAACCTTTCCTCGGATTACTCAGTTCATCTATCGGTTACCAAAGGGTATTAATTTTGACTGTTTTGATGGAAATTATTTCACACCACTGCTCTTGAATTATTTTCTTGTCTCAGTTTTGTCTGTACTTGATGATGAATAGTTCTTGGTCGAAACTTCTGGAATGAAAGTTGCGGAAGTTTGACAAAGTTATTTTACTACGTTGCGTTTAGTATTTTTAAAATATATCTTCATATTTTTTTATATTTACCTTCTTTTGCACTATTTACAGTTCATCTTGTTCATTTTCATATTCTGTCCATTTGCATGTTAGTATAATCATCGTACTTGGTATCCTTTTTATTTTATGCATTTTTTTATTCACTGGAAGAACTCCCGTGGACACCCACGCAGTTCTTTGAAAAGGGCGACATCTTCTCGTAAATAATCCACTATTCTGCCTAATATGATTTTATACTTAACCGGCCGGGGTGGTCGAGTGCTCGCACGTTATCGCTCCAACTCCACAGTCCCGGGTTCGAAGCTCGGCTAGTCGGATTTTTCTGGCTAGGGAATGGTTTTGTATCTTTGTAAATAGTAATAATTATTTAAGTGGATGTAATTGGGGTGTTCCTGTTTCCTTTAGAGAAGTAACTATTATTATTAATACGGACCACAGTGATGAGGATGACTTAACTCTGTGGTTATAAAAGGTACGGAATTAGATGGAAAATTAATTATTTGGGTGATTAGAATAGTTGGAGGAGAATAGGAACCCTTTCAAGGGTTCGCTGTGAAGGGCGTTCCTAGTCGGTCGGAGGGCAAAGCAAAGTCCTGGTTGATAAAAGCATCGGAGAGTGGGAAATCATCTCAGAGGTGAATTCCCAAGAAATTCTCAGCTTTTCGCTGTTGAACGTTCCGGAGGTAAAATCTCTCTCCAGGGAAGAAATATGCAGACTATTGATGCACATAAAATAACCAGTGAGATTGGGATATGAGACATTAATGGCAACCTCAGACCACTGAGATTTCAACGCACTAAGAACGCTTCGACTCAATGGAGAGGCCATTTTACAAATGCGAACGCAATCTTTTTATTATTATTGCAAATGTCCGGTGGCAACACATACAACATATATTATACATACATATATCTTATCTGTACATTATTTTCAATACAAAAATTTACATAATCAAAAAGTTATCGAATGCTTCCCTTCCCTTGCAATACAAGGGGAAAGGGAAATCCCGGAACGCAAGAAAAACTAGCGAAAAACGTTTGAGAAGAAGTCCAGTCGAAGAAGGTACGATCACCCTAGGAAGGGATAGAAAAGGGGGCTTAATAACGGCGAAACAGCAAAGTAGCTCAAACGTCCGGCATCTGGAAGACCCGGGTTCGTGTCCCAGTCTCCTTTTGCTTCCCCTTGGATATACACTTCTCCTCAACGCAGTGCCGAGAAAATTAATCGAGCAGACGCTTTTTCGTATGAAAAAATAAACCATTATGATCATTATGAAGAGACAACGGAAAAACGGGATTTCGCCGAAGGAGCAGATAAAGTGATGTCGACCTAATTCCGTTCGCTAAAAGCCAGATCGCAGAAGGCGGCTGATCCATGACCTTTGATCGCGTTCCCTTTGAGGTCAAACGAAAGTAATTCAGCAAAGAGATGAAACGGGCAAAGGAAAAAATGGTCTACAGCGAGTGGAGGATAGTTCGCGGGATGGAATCCAGACGGCGCAGCGAACGAGGGCCAAACCCATTCGCCGTTTAGGAATTACGGGAAATGCAATCAACGAAAGAAAAAATGAACTTTTAGAAAAGAATCATTAAAACAGAAACAAAATCTCTTGAGGAAAAAGATTGACAAAACTGACTAGCCAATCATAATTAATCAAATCCGGC
Source organism: Sympetrum striolatum (assembly GCA_947579665.1). Classification (NCBI taxonomy): domain Eukaryota; kingdom Metazoa; phylum Arthropoda; class Insecta; order Odonata; family Libellulidae; genus Sympetrum; species Sympetrum striolatum. The sequence goes on from OX388351.1 coordinate 77,727,681, forward strand.
GATCTCTGGTGGAATTTTTCCCTGTTCAGTTGAATAAAACACAATCTGCCCACAGTTTAAATATCTTACTTACCTTAGATAATAAAGTTAGAATGTCTGTATTTAGCCGTTAAAAATTGTTGTATTAATTATAATGTATAATTTGCGTATTTTCATACTGTGGTCAGCAAATTCAGATATTACGTCCCTAAACCAAATATTCAATTTATTTGCCAACACAGTCTCGTGTTCCCCACCTACAGAATTGTTTCAGAGATCAAATAATAAAATAACACTCTAAGATCTCTTTATCGAATATTTATGATATCATCTTATATCCCGAAATGGTATTTAAATATCACGTTCAATCCAGATCAAGGAGTCCAAAGGAAAGACGGACTTATTCCAATGGAACCAGGAATGGAATCGTCCTCTAACCGGGAGGCTACTTTGTTGACTAAAGAGAGGGTGAATGGCGCCCCTTTCTCTCCTCTTTCATTTACATTATCCCTAACGTTTTCTGCTGTTTCGACTTCCTTCTCATTCGCACTTACAGAATGACACTCATTCTTAAAAGAGTGTATGGATAAATTTTCCCATAAACAACTAATCGGGTAGTTTTGTTCTTAAACACCTTTTTTATTTTATTTTCTATGTTTTAATTATTTATTGTGTTTCCTTTGGTATGAATTGTAAACTTCTTGTCATTGTATTCGCCCTATAATGGTGATATCAATGTAAGTTAACCTTTATATGAATAATAAATGAATCTGTAACATGGCCAGTCATCAAATAATCCTAAATCCGTATTTTCTGTCTACACACAACTTTAATCCCCGTCACTTGATTCTTTCGGTGAATTAACAAACAAACAGTGGAATCCAAACATTCAGCTCTCCCACGCATCGTTTATCAATAAAATACGCGAACATTCTCAAATAATCACACACATTCATAAGCAATGGAATAAAAAGAACCAGGAAACAAAATAAACTAAATCTAGACGTAAGTCCTCGAAACTGAAGGTGACAAATCAGCATCGAGACAAGTTTTCGGTTAAGTATTAATGATTTAAAGAAATGCTAGCCTAAGTTTTTCAAGCGTTGCGTATTGATTCATGAGTCTGCTTTCCCTGAGGAAAAGTAAATTTCCAGCCATGTGAATTCCAAAAAAGGATGCCGCATCACCAAGATTTGAAATCTGCTTCAATAATTTTGACGTTATTTAGGCATAAGTAGAGTATATCGACTTCATATGCAGACGCGAATATAAGGCGATTACCTAATTTTATAAAGCGGCAAATCTAATTGACTTGAGTATAAACTTACGGAGGGAAATTCAGCGGCTACTGGTATATTTAAAAACATAAATAGATAACATCAAATTACATTAATTGGGGAAACAGTAGATTAATGGGAGAAACTTGACAAAGAATTGTTAATTAAGCGAGTGAGGAATTCAAAAGCTGATTTCCGGCTACGGCAGACTTTTCTACACAAAAACAGGCAAGTGGGACCCTCACTCGAGTGTAAGCCGAGACAATAGCATTAACTATGAGCTGAAAACCTTCGGCTTATACTCGAGTATGTACGGTAAGTTCAACGATGGGAAACTTGAATCGATCAAAAACTGTTTGCAACAGAAGAAATAGGAAGGCAAGAAAAAATCGAAATTCGTTCTTAGAAATACACGCGAATTAGTGCTCGCTTCCAGAGGGATTATTCAATTGCTATGTAACATGTTAGAACGATTGCAAAGGAAAATGAAAAAAAAAAACTGTTAAATTTTCAAGATATTCGAAAACAAGTTCACTAACATAGCCAGCGAACCTCCTTAATGGAGGAAAGAATCAGTTTCACATCCTTCGGTTGCCAATGTTGTAAATCTCAAAATAGGGGACGAAAGCCATAGATTAACGGTTTGTATGGACATTCCAGAAACAAAAGAAAGCGATCAAACGATCCAAATTGGCGCGAAAGAGAAAACAGTGATTCGAGATGAGATTAATGAAGATAAGCTCCCTTTTAGAGATGGAATGCACGAAACAGAATAATTTCCACACTCACTTCGTGAAGCACCTCCGCGAGCATTCGAAAAGCTGAAATGTTTGAAAACGTTTCGGTAAACAGAATATCTCGGGGAGTGTGTGCGGAGAAGAATGGATAATTGGAGAGAGCGGAAGAGGTGTGGATAAATGGAGAGATTGGGGGAGAGTGATAAATGAGGAGATAAAAAGAAAGAAGTGAAGAGAATGGATGCTATAAAGGAAGAACAGTGGAAACTGCAGGGAGCATGAGAGCCCAATTTGATTTAGACAAGTATTGTTTACTTTTGTTGTGAGTTTATGTGGCAGCTGTGCGTGTTTTATTCTATTATTTTTACTTAATTAATTTTGATGATACTTGGTGGAAATTAATCATATTTAATCCAATGGAATAAAACCTAGCTGAGTTCACAGAAAATATAATTTTAGTTTAGTAAAACACGAGCGGTATCGAGGGATCTACCTCATCCACTCTTTTTTATATTTCCGTTTTTTATCAATTTTAGAAAATGTGTTGTCTTTTCCTTCGCGTATTTTTGTAGTTTTTAAGCCCATTAATGCTACCCAAGGATATATACTGAAATAATTAAATATGAGAGGTTTCTCGCTTCATTAAAGGATAAGTGTAGTGAATAATCGCATAATCAAAGGGGAAGAGAGTTTCCATGACGATGAAGACGAATTTTAGTTACACAAGAACCATACAGAATTATGAAATAAACTAAATTAAGACCTTATTTCTATTTTCTTTATGTCCTTATTTCTACCTTCACCGCTAAAAAAGTCAAATTTATTTTAGTATTATTTGTGATGGGAACTTGCCGCAAAGTTGAAGAAAATTTTTCGACCCAAAATTCGTGTTTTTCAATATCATGCAAGACGAAAGAATGAAGCAAAGGACGTAGCAAACAAGAGATTTTCTTCCAAGTAGAGTTCATTACTTTTCTAGGTTGCAATGAGAGAGTATTATCGATGCAAGAATAGCTCTATTAAATTGAGGTATTCAGTCATAACATGGTGTACATCTTTCGTATGGAGATATCCCATAAAATAGGCACCTTAAATTAAAACAAAGAATTCGGAAATTAAATATTACTTCTAAAATTGGGAAGGCCGCGACATGGAACATACTTTAGTTGGTTAGAATACCAGCCTAGAAAGTGAGAGTCCTGCGTTCGAATCCAAGCAATTTCCTTATTTTTTGTTTAGCCTTAGAAATTTCATTTCACTGGAAACCTTGGATCGATCAAAACTGAAAATAATAACAAAGAACGCTATTACATTCATGGCAGAAATTTCGGCAATGAATTAACCAAACTAAAAAATATAGTTTTAGAGGTGAAGTACTCACGGAAATGATTCACAGGCCGAGTTTCTGCTGTACCGACACTTTAACACGAGTTATTCGCGGGATTTGAGAAAACAGATTGTAAGCAAAAAACCGGTTTATTTCAAAAACATCGTTTTTGGAAATGTTTGCGAGAAATTTAAAAGGGAAAATTGCGGCTTTTTATCGATGAATAATTGATGGAACGTGTTCCACAGGGCACCCGTATTCCTCACGTATGCACGGACTAAGGCCACTCCCTTCACCTTGTTCTCGGTGAGCACCCTCTATGCGAGTCACGTGATTTATGCACGGACTGTGTTCGCTACCTCGACACTGCACCAATCGACGCATCAAAGGTAGACGCTTTCCTCCGCTCAACGGACATTTTGCGCGTCTTTCGAAGTCAGTGATCCGATCCTATAGTGCATTTCGCAATCCATGAAATGCGCTACATTTTACGATCAATAAAATTGCAAAGGGAAGATACTGACGGTGGACATTGTGCGAACAGTTTTCCTCCTGTCAACTGGAATTGTTGAAGAGAGGCTAGCAAAAGTGAGTTTCACGGATTTTGAGTTCATGCATTGCAGTGGAGTCTACATTTAGCGATTGGGATAGTAACTGCAGGAACTGTACGAAAATCAGGAAAGGTCTGCAAAAGAAAAAAATGAGACATAATCGCTATCCTTGCATATGGACCGCACGGGAAATAGAAAATCATACCTCAATGGAGACTATATTTTATCTTGGTGCGTCTGTTACTTTCATGCACATAACAATGGGTTTCATAATGATTTATTTAAGTTTTACTTGTTATAGTAGTATACAATATATAGCTGACTATGAATCTGAGCCGAATACAACTGACTAAAGAAATTTTTGTTCGATATTCCTCGGCAGAGAATACTTCTGTTCTGACATTAGTTTTATCTGTAAAATACCTTATGAAGAAGTCTTTATCTCATGATCTCTCACCTTTAACCTTTCCATTTATCTGTTTTTTCACTCCCCCTTCTCTTCGTGGGTGTTTTCCTGCAGTGGATATTTTTTCTGCGATTTAAAAATTATCACAGTTTACTATTTGATTCACAAAACCGTTCCTTCTTTCCATTTTACCTCTCTCACACTACTCGACCAAAAATCTGTATATATTTCCGGTTATATTTTGTATTAATGTGTATTAGACAAGGGATAAATGGAAGATGGGACTTCCTAGTAACAATTTTGGAAGATATAGACATTATTATGTATGTATGTGCGTCTTCCTATTTTCAGAAGGAAGTCCCACTAACCGAAACAGAATTCCCCGAGGAAATAAATCTTTTCCTAGGTCCGATAGTAACCAAGCAGCTCATTGCACACCCTGAAAGGAAATTTTTTCTGAAGCTGCTTTAGCTTTAAAAGCCCCCTGGAAAGGTTTCTTTTCCTGCCAACCCGAATTACGTTTACCATTCCACACCCACAAACGGGTCTTTCCGTCCATGTTTCACACCCATCTCCCGAAAGTGTCTACCAAACTAGAGGTCCACCTGCTCATCGTCCCCTCGCAGCTTAACTTTTTCTCTCGTTTAAATCCAAAGACCCTCACTTTATCATTTTAGCGCCCCCCCCCCCCTGTTTATATTTAAACTCTCTCCCGAAGAACGAAAGCACTTGCATTAGGCTCTTCTTTCCTTGGAGTGGAGACAGACACATGTCAACGCACCTCGATTCGCCTCCCCTCTAGCGCCAGACGAAGTAATTAAAAGTGCGCCTGTGTTTGTGTCACTTCTCCAACGCTGCTTCAAGTGGTCTAGCGCCAGTGGCTCCAGCGACGGCGGATAAACGAAATAAACGCGAACGAGGAATTCAAGGGGAAATGCTTTTCTCGTTCGTTGCATCTAAAATTCTATGAGCGACGTGCTTTGATTTGCTAATGATCGAATGCCTTACGCGGATGATGGCGAAGAAAATCGTATCAAATTGAACAGAATATCAGTTAGTTAGGCCTCTGCTGACGTATCTTCCGCCGTGGTTTAATCATTGGATCTTTGGATGATCGTGTGTCATCTAATTGGGTGACACAGAGCGGAAATAGTCCACTGACCAATAGGAATTACGAATTGCCCGCATCCGGAGAATTAGCTGGCAAAAGTTGGATGAATGGAGGATATTACAGGAAGTAATGAAACACTTATATAATTTCCAAAGTAATTTGAAAGCAGGAGACCCCTATCCAAAAGGCTTTGACACATTGATTTTTTAGAATAAATATTCGTTTGGAGGTAGCTTTTCCTTATTCGTTCCACTTACACATAAACTGATAAAAGCGGAGAATTTCCTTAGAAACAGAATCACAAACAGAGATTCTCAAATTTGATACTCGTTATTTTGGGAAAATATTTGGCTGTCTGCAGTGATATTTGGCAGAAATAAATAAAGGGTTGCCATGGGAAATCTAAAGCTCCAAATGCTAATACGAACCACTTGGAATAAAACTTACGACAAGTTCTGCAGGTTAACGACTGTGGAATACAATTAAAGATTAATTTTGGAAGTAGCAATTGAGGATAAATCCCCGGTGATACTCTAAAACGCGCTCCACCTGAATGCATTCGTTTAGAGAAGCCACGTTTAGCGAGGAATAATTTATCACTGCACCGCATTTGCAGATGTCTCCACAATCGATTCTTTTTAAAACAAAACAGCACACATTCAATTCGGAAGACAAAAAATGTAGAAAAAATAGGAGAGGGCTTTGTCTGAATAAAAGCCCTTTAGTTTTATTGAAATACGTCTGCATTTTAGTTTATTTCTAGAAAAATGCCTTAAGGTCCAAACCATACGAATGCAAATGTCTTTCCTCCGAGCTGTGCAAACGTAACCAATCATGTCCGAGCTTCAGATCAATTACTTGCACACAATATATTCTCTCTCTGGGCCTCGTCTCACCCAAAACCCGTTCTCTACTCTAGGAGACAACCGAAGAGGAAAAAGCAGATTTAAATGGTATCCAACGAAGCATATGAAAAACCGCTACATTTTCAATAACACTGCCAGGAAAAGATTAGAATCTTATAATTAACATACTAACTTTCAGAAATACGTTGAATACGATATGTTCCTGTAGGGAACAATAATACACTGTGTTGATGGCGGCTGAGCGACACAGGAATAGAGAGAACTGCACAGACGATGTCTAGACTGCTAACTCTTTTTACTTTCAATAGAACGAAATTGCGATGCATAAAATCATTTTTATTCTCCTCTCCCGACGAGTGTTTTCATAATTTTACACAGGAATTGCACCTGCACTTTGAATGCATTTCTTTTTGACATTTCTTTCTTGAGATAAATAAACGTCAAATACGAGAATGTCTGTCATCCAACGGTCGATGCATGTTTTAAAGAAATGTCTACCAAAATGGAAACTCTGATTACAGGTAACACTGTTTAAATATGTGCGAGTTTCAATTAACTTGACTCAATAAAAAGTACATCAGAAAGAGTGCGTAATTTACAAAAACCAGCAACAGTGCATTGTTTTATTGATAACTGAGAGCGATTCTTCGAAAGTGTTCCTTCAAGAGTCTGTGTTCGAAACATTGGTTGTCAGACGAAATGCAATTATTTTCAAGGAATCAACTAAAATATATTTTAACTATACTTTTTTCCATACTCTTTTGACATGAAAGGTATACTTTGAATGAAGCATTTCAATGTTCTGTACCAATTATAAAAAAGTTTGGGAATTACCTTTGCCTACAAAGGAGTAAATATTTCACCTGCATCACGGTGACGAGAAAATACAACCACGTAAATATTGTTGTGAAAAACTTAACAATTTATCGCAAGGAAATAAAAAAAACAAATAATCCTAAGACTTTTTAACCCAAGCTCTGCTTCACTTCAGTGTAGAACTGATACTGTAAATACAAATAATAAATTCTTAACAACTTTTACATTTACCTGTTACATAAATTAACGGAGTTATAACATCTTGTTTCGCTTTAAAATAAGGCTCGTTATGCCTTATTTAAATTATTAAAAGCCTATTATCTTTGCATAATTCTAGTTGATTTATTATCCAAATTAATTTAGTTGTGCAATTTCCATTTTGGTTGCTTCATTCTCTGGCATTTTAACTTGAACTATCACACAATTTTGAACATTTAGTGAATCTTACAGACAATTAACAGTATCGCTATCGTCATACCGCACCTACATTGTGCTTTAATTTTTTCTCTGTAATCACATGAATTTTCATATAATTTTAATTGGTATTTCTCGTTTAAAGTAATTCATAAGTTTCGCTTTCTATAAACACTATTTGTGGGGTATATTAGCTGCATTTTTTTTCTTTTTACCGTTTACTTCCAGATCTCCTGTAATACCTTTCATCTGTTACTCTCATTAAGTATGTGTGATTTGAATAATTCATTATCCTGTTTTATCTAGTTTACATTGGTAATGGATTAAGGAGGAGACTCTCCCCAGAGAGCACAAGAGATAAAGCCCATCTTCAACATTTAGAGGCATCAGTTGGTCCACAGAACGCTTCACCGAAATGTCTTTCAAAATGAAGGCACAGATGTATCCTCAATAAAAATATTCATAACGTGCGGCAGATGACCTTCTTCTCATAAGAGGGGCGAATGAGTTCCACGCAGAAGGTGGACACAAGTTTGCGCCTGCAACTGGTCATCGATCCATTCTGGCCTCCTTGAGACACTGCATCCAGAACCCCGCCAATCACATTTAACTCGTTCTTTTCTCGCATTTCATAATCTGCATTGATATTGGCAAGTGTAAATTCCGAGCGATGGGCCTATTTATTCGTCCCATTTTTTGCAATGGCGGCTCGTTCGAGGAAAGGATGTTTTTGGAAGGATTTATCTTCGGTCGATCTTTTAAGCTCACTGTCGTATTCAATAAGGTCGCGCACTTCGGATTACATCTTTAGTAAACACATATCGGAATGTATTTAGCAATTGAGACCTGGATTGAACATGAAAATAGGACGTTAACCGACAGTCACCCTCACCCAGCGGCCTCGGGCGGATCTCAGAATGCGTGTTTAGGCAAACTAACGGTACCACTAGTTCAAGAATTTTCAGCAATAAACATTTGCAGGCTCTACTTACAATAAATTCCAGATGTTGTAGCCTAACATTTTGGACGTCATCTAAACAAATCAGAAACGGATTATTCACAAAAATTTTATGGAATGTACGAAGTACCTTTCTGAATTGTGTATCTTTCTATTTATTTTTCCATTCCCGAAAAATATTTCCCCAAAGAATAACTCACGATTTCTGTATTATTTTCATTTATCATGCCGCAATCAATCACTTCAAAGTAACAACTTTATTCTTCTTCAGATTTTCCTTTACAACTTAAGCCTTAGAAGTCAGAAATGTTTGCTATTCTTTCGGCGATTACCCAAAGATAAACATTATTAATTTAATTTTTCTTTAGCTGATATCACGTAAAATTTGGTGAGATTTAGATTTCAAGTCATTACAGGTACCCTTTCTGGCTTTTTATGATACGAAAAGTGGAGCGATTACAGAATTACATCTTCTGACATAGTGTGTCGTTTAGAATTATTTTCCTGCATGCATCATGTTAAAAGTATACATCATCTAACTTCAAATCTGTTCTTGCATTTAAAATCTCCAAGACCAGTACTTCAGAGGACAAACATTTAACCGATGTGGGAATATTCTGCTTTGATTAGCGGGATCAGTTTTCTCCTCGGAGGACATCTGTCAGCCGTTTTGGGACAACCAAAAGATCTCAATTTTCGTCAACAAAAAATTTAGGTTTCGAAGGGAGCGGCGGCTGCAGATGGACAACCTTCACATTAAAAACCGGCGATACTCTAAGTAACACTTGGAGATTACATACATTTAACTAGGATTTGCTCTTTCGGTTTTGGGGATTATAGAAGAAACTTAAGACACGCACATATTCCACAGGATTAGTGTATATTTGCTCCCACGAATAATAGGAAAAGTGGATACGAAAGAAGTATGACGCGATCGGGAATCGAACCCGGGATATTTTTTGCTTCTCAGACTGTTTTCAAGTCTGTTTTTCCGTGCTTTGCTTATACTTTCCATGAATGAAAGGACAAGAGATCGCATAACGGCTGAAATTCCTTCACTTTGCGGAAAAAATCCAACCCTGGATGCAAAATTCCATCGCAACAAAGAACTGCGATTTACACACAATTTCACGATTTTTAACCCAACATCACGCGTTCACTGAATTCCCCTTTTATTTCCTCGAACAGGAAATCGCATTTCGTGAGAAATCTAGAAAACATGTGAAATCGTGCCTTTGAATTTCATGGGTTCAATACGAAGAGGTAATAACTCAGATGTGGGGGAAAAGTGGCTCAAAAATGTTCGATTCGCAATCGAGAAAAAAGTGACTCAATAAATCACTAGGATCTGTGATTACGGGCATCTGAGCCACTGGTTCTCAGTTCTATCCAATTCCATGGAATTCATACCAGAGATGGTTAACCGCCCAGACCAGTATTTTGGGCGCCATGAGGAGCTCCTAGGTACGTGATGACGTAGGCACGGAGGACGAGTCGGTTTGAAAGGACTCGAGTCTTCGGTTCTTCCGAAGGGTGAAAATGAATCAGTCAGACCCTTGTTGAGTCGGCTCATCCATCGGATCCGTACAATACCTCAGAGTTATTATTCACTTATTTAGCTTAGAGAAGCATTATTTTTGTATTATATTATATAAAATACAAATACAAATATTCTCATCGAGGAAGAATTTTTCTCTGCATACAAGCGTGTTGTTTTTTTATATTGTATATTATGTATTACATGAACTCAAAATTTAGGTACGTTTATCCCGAATTTTTCACCCGTTATCATTTTTAAAACTGCTAATACACTCTTCCAATCGCATACAAAATTCTGGTTTCTTTCTCAGTTTCTCCTTGTAACATTATCACGTATAAAAACTAGATCTTATATAATGAAGAGGAACCAAAACTTAACAAAATATTGTTTAAGTAGAACGTGACCGCAGACAAAGTTCGTCGTGCAGCCCAATTCCAGTGACTCCTAAATGTATTTATCTCTCACGATGCGAAGAAGTTGTCGCGAGACAAATCGAGATAAATGTTGAAATTTTAATTTACAATTAATTTTTTGTCGATATCTTGATCGAAACTTAATTTGTTGCTTTTCATTCACGAGGGCGGAATTCGCGATGTCGCGGCAGGTTATTGGTTTTATAGGATACAGGTGGGCCATTTATACAAATCATCAGCTTCGAGACAAGATTATAACTATAACAAAAGCTGTTTCAATGGGTTATATTATATATTTATTTTCTCCTTTCAAAATACAGTGTTATTTAAATAAAATAATTGTAAATTAAAGACAAGGAAGATAAATTTATTTACAAACATCTCATGGTAACTCATATATCAGTCTGTCGAATTGATGAATTTCATGAAGCCAGCAAACCACCGCAATGGCATCTCTTGTAATTATTGACGATAACATTTAACTTTCATTTACTACAAGATGTCTCAATAAATGTAATATTACAATATGTATACATATATTTGTTTTTTTGAAGTTCGTTTACATTTTATAGGTAGACTTTTAATCAAAGGTATTCGAAAAAAGAACGAAAAAAGTTCAGCGTTACATTTTGCCACGATAAAACTTGGCTAGAAGGACGAGTACGTAGTCGACACAAAGTAATGAGAATAATTAGAAGAGGCGCAACAATAAGTACAGAGTTGTTTCGTATTGCTGAGGAAGAAACTCATCAAAACTTACTGACAACATTTTTAGTGAGTGACTCAAATGCATTGAGATGCGAATGAACTCTTCAGAAGCTGAGAAATGCAATGAGCAAGTAGAGATCTGCTTTCGAATGAATTTGCCTGAAAGAGGTGGTGTTTAAAAAAAAGGTCGTGTTTATACAGAACTTGCAGCCTTCACTATACGTCTAGCGAAAACGAAGAAAAGATGTCTACAGCGTGATGCGTTGCAGGAGACAAAGTTCCTTAATTAATTAATTAAAAGATAACTTCGATGGAAAAATCCACACGGAAGATGGAGTTCGACCCCCACTTACGTCAAACTTCACGTTTCACTCACGTCTCAGTTTAAAAGCGCGACTTTCAAACGCAAACATAACTCCCGTTTTTTGTTTGAGTAACTAATGTTACACAATTTCCAAAGAAGCATAAAGATACGAAGTAATTCCCAGAGTTTTCGTATATTCAACTCAAAGACGTACGAAGGAAGTTTGGAAGAACTCCCGTCCTCTAAGAACTCGAATAAAAAACCTCAAATTACCAAAAACTTAGTAAAAGATATGAAACATTTTTTAACCAAGAAGTAACTTCTTCCAATAATTTAAATATTTCCCCAATTCCGATAGTGTTTGGCGTTTGACTTCGACAAAAGCAAATGCGCAACACAGCGTCCAATGCGAAAGCGCCTTCGATGTCTCAGCAAAATGTTTCGAAAACATTTATAACGAAAATATTGAACAGTGGGTATAAATTTGAACCATAAATGAATCGAGGGACTTGGCTATCGTGGTCCGTATTAACATTACCTGACACAACTTGAGAATAGAGGATTGGAATACAAAAACATAAATAATATGATAAATATGGTGCCCTTCCAATATGAGCCATCCTCTAAATTCCTGCAATCTCTAAATATAACCTCCAGAACCCTCTAACGGAAAAATTACGAACTTCTTCGTACTCTCGTAAATGAATAAATTTTACAATCCAATTCGATAACAGATCACTTTCAGGTTATGATATAAAACCTATAATTCCTGAGCAATTGTAAAACATTATCGGAATAGGTAACTTACATGAGACTAATTTCATGCAAATGTGACACAGCACAATTAAAACACTCCAAGTACCAGTTTTGCTTATCAGAAAATAATTACGAAGAAGAGACCGGTAAATAGTAAAGATGGAAGTTAGACATTCATCGTTTTCTGTCAATACTACGGCAGTCTAAGTTGGCCCCAGGATCTGGCTGTAATAGGAGAGGCAAAGTAATTTACGAAGTTTATCATTAAAATGTATTAACAAAAGCACGCTTGTGATGAAGGGGCCTAGCAGGGGTCAAATGGACCAAATTGAGGGAGAGATTTGTCTGAAGCAAACAGTTCTCTGTGAATATTAAGGAACACGGAGAAGAAAGGGTGAGACATTTTCATTAACCCAAATAACCAATAAAAGATCTCACAAACTGAATATATAAAACACTCAGATGAGTGGATTAACTTGAGAGGACTGTCAACTTACTCCTGATACAATCACTAAACTTATCCGAATATAAAAATGAGCACACTTTCGTCAATAAGAGTATTTGGATAACATTTATGTCATTTCTGTTAAAAAATTAATTTGCCAAGATATAGATTAAGAAACCCAATGAAATTATTTTAGTTATTTGCCACAAAATTTATTGAAAAATATAAGAAAAACTGACAGCTTAGTAAACAACGTTGAGGACCTTGGTAGGTTAGGGAATAAAGATAGAACTTAATAGCTTACCCAATATAAACTCTACCAACGACGGTCGATGGTAAGATAATCTCTGGAATGGAACCCGAGCGCTATTGAAGAGAAATAGTTTACTGAAGGCACCTACAATTGACGGAAAGAAAAAACGTAGGATCATTAACGCACGGAAACAAACGACTTAGTTGAAATAATATAGAATATCATGCCTGTTATTCGCATTTCGAAATAAATTGTCCCAAAAAACTTACCCGAAAATTAATCAAATTGAAGAAGAATTGGTCCGGTCGTATACACTGGCTTCAAGATCACGAACAAAAAGAAATCTGATGTGGCCAGCACATGACTTTCTTCATATATAAGATGTAGATATATATCTACGACAGAATTGTCGAAGTTTATATTCAATCTAAACTAGGAAGATACATTAGTATTCAATTTATATCATATTAACTTTCACGTCACAAAGATTATAAATAATGTTTTTTGGGACATGTTCGATGAAAACCGGTGAAATAGGCCTTTTGAGTCTACCACAAGCACAAATATGGGACGAATCACAGAACTGATTATATATCCAACTCAATGTAATGGGAAACGAAATCAAAATACGAACGAAGAGCAAAACAACACACAAACAACACAAACGATAAACAGAAACAAAGACCAAACATTTAAACAGTGGAAACTTCAAAATAAACAGATAATGACGAATATTAATAATATCTATAAAAGAAAAGAAATAAAGAAGACAAATGGAGAAAAAAAAAACAAAGAAGAAAACCTTTTAAACCTTATCAACAAGAGCTCAATCTAATAGCAAAAGAGTGAGCAAAAGACGCTTTGCATTGCATTGTTTTTCCCTGTAAACAAACCCATTGTTACAAACTTTATTGTTTTTGTGAAGAGTAATCAATAACAGCACGAAAAGATTATAATTGAATAATTATTTTGAAATAAATACGCGTGTTTTAAATTTAAAATCAGCTTCCAAATAAAACTTTGAAGAAATATAGCAATCATGTTGTAAATAACATTATTATGAAATGGTATAAATGAAAACGACATTTTAACGTAAATATGTCGCAATAACCAGAAAATTGGTTAAATATGATACGACTCATAAACAGTGGTTGATATCAAACTTTTTCAAATAAAACTTACAGAAAATTACATTTTTGTAACTTTTGTAGATAATTGTATATACCTAAAAATCAGATTAATGGAAAAACGAAACGAGCTTCGAAAAATATAGCTCGACTTCCGGTTAATATAATATAATATAATATAATATAATATAATATAATATAATATAATATAATATAATATAATATAATATAATATAATATAATATAATATAATATAATATACCTAATATAATATAATATAATATAATAAATAATTTTACTTATAAGATTTATGCGGTGGCCCACATTATCGCAGCAACCCTACGGTCCCGGGTTCGAATTCCCGGCTGGCGGATTTTTCCGATTAGGGTCTTGTGGTATTGTTATTGTTAATACCTACCACTGTAAGGGTCCAGAAATGAATGTTTGTGGGATTTATGGAAGCAATTAAAAAGATTAAACAAGACTTGATCACCAGCAGAAAGGAAAAAAGAATATTCTCACTGCTGCTGGAGTCAAGTTTTGCTTATACTCGTGAATAATATGACTTCATCCCAAATACCACTGCAGTTAATGAATTATAAGAGTTGCAATTCAAACAATCTGTTATATTTTGAATCAGCGAATTTTGGTCTTAAAATAAGCTACGCAGTGTTGAGCTTCTTCTTGAGCTTCGAAAAACAAAACTTATAACTGATTTTTGCAAAATAGAAGGAAATCGCCATTTCGTGGATTATCACAAAAACCTGGGGAATAAAAAAAGAAATGAAAGTTGCGGAAAGCGAATCAAATATTCGTGGAGTGCGACGAAGAATAAAATAAGGTTTCATTTGAGGGCACATATTTAAGGAGGTGGAAGTGGATTTTGGGCGAAAATATCGCTTGCAGGGGAAGGATAAGAACATAATTAAGTGGGGATCAAAGGATTAGCTAAATCGCGACCGAAAAATCGATTACTTAGCGGTCCGAGTGAAAGATATTTTCCTGGGGAGAGATTCGAGCAAAGGCTACGGAAGGGAGCATTTGGAATTAATTCTCCGTTTAGAATTTAGCGAAATGAAGCAATGAACGTCTAAATTAGAGTCCTCGAGAAAAAGGTTAGAATAAGAGAAGATTGCCAACCTTATAAATTATCAATGCAATACTAGAAATCATAAAAAGGTTTACGAATCTATCTTAGCGAAGTGATATAACCTTGCAGTTTCGAATCTTATGCTGATTTTGCAGGATCATGTGAAAAGAAAAATGTTTGTAATAAGTATGATTGAAATAAACTATTTGAAATTGTAACAAAGGAACTGAAAATTGAAAGCGTGACTTCGCGGAAAGATATTTCAGAGTTAAAAATCACTTCGTTTTCCTCTGGAAAATTACGAAGTGTTTTTGCACTCTGAAATGGAATATATTTTGTCATTTTTTTTACGAAACGTATCCGAGCTTTAGCTTTTTTTAACGTTGAAACTAATAAGCCAATCTCATTCAATACCGGTATAGGAAGAAACTTCTACAAAATTAACGACCATTTCCGTGCCAATGTAGAACCACCATATTCATGGGAAAAATGCATTAACTCACCGCTTCACATGGGTGAATCAAAGCAGAGGAAACTCACCTGAAATATGAGAGAAAAATAATATTATTGACAAAATATATGCCATATATTTAAATAAAAACTTACATAATACACAAAAATGATCAAATATCGAAGTATACAATAAAGTTAGGCGTTTTTCATTCATTATCACCCAGACAATCTGACACTGTTTCTCATAAGAATGAATTAGAGAAGAAAATCACACAAAGAAATTGATTGAGACATAAATGACTTTCCGTCGTATTAGGAGCTTATTAGGATTGCCTATACGTGGAATTTGGAAGATGGGGAGGAACACGGGCGCTATCGACCGGATTACGGTCGCGGTGACCGTCGTCCTGAGCCGATTTGGACATAGGTCAAGTTATTCGGTCTGAAATGAACTATTAAACCGTTTTAGATGTATTTATTTGGTTATTTCCTTTATTTTACAACTCTTTTAAAAGAAAACGATTAAATTAGGTAACAAATAAAACATTTACAAAACTTAAATGAAGGTTTGATGTAGTGGAGCCCCCTGGTTGTAGGCAACCGCGCACCTAAATTTAATTGACCGTTAGCTGGAGTTGTCGTTCAGTAGAGAACCATCGGTATATAAGTTCACGAATCATCGGTCTATTTGATCATACAGGTAAATGACGAACAAGTTCAGGGCGAACAATACGGCAAATGACGATATTCATTCTTTTTATTGGTTATTTTCCTTCTAATGGCGAACTTCCTCTGAGCAAGAATGTGGGTCATCTTCCAACGAAATAAATGGGATTTGATTGAGCGAATTACAGTTACCACACATCGACACATTTCTTCCTTATATTTTTTTACCATTTAATCTTTGATTTTCAAGTTATACATAATCTTCAAATATATAAAAACAACTCCAAAACCATCAAAAAACTTGCAAAGCGGCTGTACGTATTTCGACTTCCAAGAAGTCATCGTCAGGCTAAGGTCGGCAAAGAAATGCAAGGAAGTCTGGAGGAGAGACGGCAAGGAACAAAATTGAGATCGTAGAGAGACAATGTGTCACAAAAGGAGAACGTTGAGAAACTATGTGTCATTATGAGATCGTAGAAAGACTATGCGTCAGTTAATTTGAAGAGAGTTTGGTTAAATTCTAAATCCTGGTTCATTAACAAATCTTTATTTTTATAAATGTGCAAATTTTCCAAGGCGTTTAAATGAGTGTGTGAAGAATGTGAAAGATTTAAATCATTCAAAGAAATTTGATGACCAGTGTCGTTTTAGCCACACTAGACATACGACATCTCCCAAATCTGAAATGCGCAATGTGTTCTTTGAAACGAGTAATCAAATTTCGTCTGCTTTGGCCAATGTATATTAAATTGCATTCAGGACATTTAATGTTGTAAATGCCTGATTGCTTTATTTTATAATCTTCAAAGTTCTTCATAGAACGTTAGTAGATGGCTATTTTGAATTATTTCCGCGAAATACCAATTTAATCCTCTTCTGTAATTTCCGTTTAATCTTCACATATGTTCTTCTTTTCACACTCTTAACTCTGAGCGAAATCCTTATCAAAGGAGTTTTAATTATATAATTATAAAATCGATTGGAAGTTTCCGAGTATATTTAATACTAAGCATATGAAACTAAATTTGGCCTGGTATTTCCCAGCAAACATCTTTCCCTCTCCCGCACACTGTAGAGGGAGCCTTGATTGAGACTCGAAAGCACCACTGAAGCGCCTTCGCTAATTGGTGTCATGTCTCCGAGGGAATGAGGCTAACTTGAGAAGGTGAGGTTTGAGCTGCTCCTTAAAGTGCCGGAATACGGAAAGTGGATAAAGTACATGTAATTACCGGCATTATTACCAGCATTTGTCGTAGCATTTCATGACCAAAGTAAATGCTCTTACAAGAAGCTGCCAATAGAGTAGAATCCCGATCTAAGGTTCTCATTTCTAACGTTTTCCCGGCTCTTACGATGAAATCTTGAGATCCGAACTACAATAACTGCGCACCTTGTTTTTCGCATCTTACGTTTTTCCGCATCTAAATTCGACTTCTTTAGGTCTGGTGAAAAACGTACATCGAGATTTCAATGTATATCGAGGTCAAGAATCATTTCATATGGGAATAGGAGAAGGAAATGCTTGGCCCGGGAGAAAACTAATGAGAGAAATTAAAACTAATGGTCAGTTTCGTCCAGCAATGCGGAGCCAAGTGGTAATCCAAATATCTTTCAAGTAACCGTACTCTAATTCTCTCAGTTTTATTTATTTTTTGAGTTTGTCTCTCTTTTTCAGCTGAATGGAATTTCGTTCGCGAGAAGGATTTTCACTAAACTAACCCTTGCCTCGGTTATGTAAGCCAGCATTTTTTCAAGCCGAACGGACAGCGGTTGACGTTCGAACTTCACCTGGCAGACGGATAACTTTCAACCGTGCAATAAATTGTTTCAGTGTAAAAAGCCTCACGGCTGCAATGTGGATGAGCATTTCGGCTGAGTAATTTTCGCACAGCAGGCCCGTTCTCCGTCACGTCGTTGCCAAATAAAGTTGTGCACATATTGCCGATCCGTTCGCCCATTTTTAGACCCTTAAAATTTCAAAATTGCTGCGCGAGTACGAAAAATTTCGACTCCGGTTTCCGCCCGAAAAAGTACCAAATTCATTTACAATCGCTCGTTTTAAAAGTAAGTTTCTTACGCATCGGCATTCCGCTTGAGCTAACTTGTGGCGGTGCCATAACCGAGGCAAGGGACTTTGTGGGCAGATGTTCTAACCACTAAACTACCACGACGAATGGAATCCACTCTGTTTGCGGGTGGCTTTGTAACTTAAGCATCGCAACTTTTTTACAAAGAGCCCCGAAAACAAAGAGGATTCCAATGAGCGAAGTAGTTTAGTGGTTAGAACATCTGCGTGGTAGAGGCCCCGGTTTCAAATCCCTCTCACGTACAGATATTTTTCATTTCCGTTTATGCAAAAGCGTCGATCGATGAGGAGGTTTCGGTTAAAAAATCTCGTTTCGTGAGATGGTGGAGAGGGCAACGCAATTTGTGAGGAGTAAAAATGCAGAAGCAGACGCATTTTGTGAGGCACCATTTGAAATTGTCAAATCCATAAGCAAAATTCGCGCATGCGGTCACAACAATAACGTTGGAAAACAGCAAAAAATCTTTCAAAATTTGATGTTGAGTGAATTAAACCCAGAAATTACAGTGTAATGAATGAATATTTTTTTTCACGAAGGAAAAAAGTAAAACATTGCTTTTAAAAGAATACCGGGATTTAGTTCAAGTTTTGTCGGAAAATCGAAAGTTAACTACATGTTTAAAATAAAAGAGACGTACTAAGACTTTAAACACGGAATATTTCCATTTCCAGAATACATAGACAAAAGATATTTGAAATTTCATTTAACTTTGGACAACGAAGCCCTTTAAACCCAAAGTTTAACGATAATTAATTCTTCACTTAAAGTTTAACTTTCCACAAAACATCGCCAATGTCTGTGAATTTATTTGAAAGTTGACTAATTAATTAAGTTACAGTACAGAAGAACTTTGCCAAAATATTTTACCTCGCGAGTCACTCTATCATCATCATTATAAATAATTCTATAAACTGCTTTTAAGCGCGTTAAGGAGAAATTAAAGGGAAATTCAAGATTTTTCTTTGAAATACATTGAGTCGTAATTTATGCATAAATTAGCTTATAGTACAGGATTCAGAAGGATAATTTCTAAGAAAATAGTTCATTTATTTCAGTGTAAAATCAAGTTTATAGATTTATGTACATTATATTGTATATAGACCTAGTTTGTATGTATGAATAACTTAGAGAAAGGAGTCCGAGAAAGCCGGTGGTTGTCGACCCGGAATGAACGCGATCCACGCGTGATTCAATTCGAACGACGTAGACAGCCTATCAACAGTTCACATCTAAGATACTCTGTTTGGAGGATGTTAGTTTGGCGGTCATCTAAGAATGCCAGGTCGACGCTTACTTCTGTTCCGATTGCGGCTCTCCATTTGCCCGCCAGAGTTTCCGCTGAAGGTTTTGATGTGACGCGAAATCCGTTCGGCGAATCCATCGGAAATGCGCACCACGTAAATATGTCGACCACTGAGGAGACCGGATTCAGCAACGACGGATGATGAGATCTTTGGCTGGGTGGACATTTCTAGACCATACAACGATGAGTTCAAGTTGAGGTCATAGGGCAGCGAACTTCAAACTTGTCGTCGTAAAGAATTAGTCTTGAAAGGTTGGGTTATTGTTATTTTAAGATGATGATGGTGGCGTTTGATGTGGGACAAACGTTTGTTTATAGCCTGCTTATTGTTTCAAATAATAGAGATTGCACTAATACTTTTACTGTCGAGGAATGATATAAATGAGATATAAAAAAGAAATTAACGGATA
The DNA here is from genome assembly GCA_947579665.1 of Sympetrum striolatum. Classification (NCBI taxonomy): domain Eukaryota; kingdom Metazoa; phylum Arthropoda; class Insecta; order Odonata; family Libellulidae; genus Sympetrum; species Sympetrum striolatum. The sequence goes on from OX388351.1 coordinate 77,747,678, forward strand.
AGCTTTTGATAAAATCAGCAACACCAAACAGGTTGTAGAAAAATGGACTATATAATCAGCCACACATGCATCTGGAATGAGCCTTCCGCGGAAGAGAGTCCAACCAGCGACTCCGGGCTAAAAGCGAAGAACTCTATTCTACTCGTGATGAGACACACCAACTGACTAATATAGTATTGTAATAACGGTAGAAATAGTGGAATTTCATGAATCAATTATATTAATACAACAATCTTTCTTCAGATCTGTATGATAACAATTACAAATTACACCAACGCAATTAAGAAGTCTCAGTTCATGATTCTGAATGTCCACACTACCAAAACTAAATATCCTCTTTTATGTAGTTAGAGCTATCTCACTTTCAATGTGAATTTAATTTTAAGTATTCTAACTTAATACCATGGTTTTTAGTCCGATAATGGTTTAAATCTATGCATGATCTTTCAGAATTATTACCTAATTTGCATCACACAGTGAAATGGAGGGTGGTTGCGCAGGAGCGGTTGCCCAGGGCGTTCAAGTGCATACAGAATGAGATAAAAAAGTCCCTAAAAATGGAAATCCTTTGGAATTTCAAAATGTATGTGCATCTTTAACTCAGTGGTTTGTATAAAATGAATCTACTCAGAGATTTAAACGCATTGACAGTATTAATTCTACATCTGAGGTTCTCTAAAATCGCAGAGAATGAGAGTGGCAGTAAATGAATACACAAAACTTATAGAAATGCTGACTAGCTTACTTTTGATCTCGAAAATTCGGAAAAAATGCGATTCTAAACAGGAAGTAATCATTAGGTGGGCACATTAGGGTTCAAAACGAGACTTCCAATTCTTGGAATCACTTTAAACGAGATGCGGGAAAAATCCGAATTGTATATGGGAATGATCTGAAGCGGTCACACGCCAATAGTACAATTAAATAATCAAGTGGTGCACAGTTGTGTACGGCACTGCTCATGCATGTACAGACAGATCATAAATATGCGCCAGTTGAAGGCCTCGACCATACGAGGGGCCTCAATATAACTTTAAGGGCCCTTTAAAAAACTACCAATTAACATATTTTTTCAAACAGAGCGCACGAATCGTTGTGAGTTCTCGATTTTTACTCTAACAAAGAAACTTATTTACTTTCAAAAGGTTTAGATAAGATATTAATGAAAAATAATGAATATTTTGTCTCTATATCAAATATATCCAATAACTAAGGCTATAGAAAGTAATGCTAAGCTGAAGCAGCAAGGAAATACAGAGAGAAGCAGCTGAATTAACAGTGAAATATATCTCTAAGTATTTTATAGCATTAAATCAAATACATGAACAATTTAAATTAGATTATTCCAAATGTGGGAATCGATCTGTTCTTTACGGTTTGGGCCTTCCATTCAAACGGGGAAAGGCAAAATATGGAGATAAAATTACTCCCAATGGAGAGTCGCCAATTCCTCCGTAGTATCATCACCCATTCGCAATTAATGCAGCAGTGGAGAGTTGGTCCGACGCCTGGAAGCGAGGATGTCTCCAAATGACCCAGGGATAGAAGGGCAGAAAGCAAACCCTAAGTGTTCGGCAGAATAAATTTAAGTAATCCAATCAAGAGGGTCCGAAATGGGAGTCGATTCATTACCATAACTTGACATCCCATTAAGTCAAGTGGGATCGAAAAAACGGGGCGGTGAAAAAAATTAGGGGGAATTGGGAATTCTCTCAATAGAGGACGCTGGTGATGTGACGAATGAAAAAAAAGAATATCGCCGCTGAAAAAATGAAGGACAAATAAGGGCGAGCGGGCGAAGCAAATGGAAAACAAAAAAGCAACACTCCGCGAGAATGCATCGAATAAAACTCATAGGAGATGCCGTAAATAATGGAGACAGAAAACAAAAAAGGATCGAAACCCTTTCGATTTAACTTCGGCCATTTCCCGCCTCTGCTTCTGCGAAATTCTTTCTCCGCCATTCCATCGACGCGATTAAACGGCGAAATACGCCCGTACATACAATACGTACATGGACGAAGATTTGTTACGGAATTTGAAAAAGAGATCATCGCAGATTCACGCTGGTTAAAGCTCTCTCTCGCAGTGAAACAAAAACGACGAAGAATTTTACAACGCTTTTGCCCTCGCGTGCATCTCTCGAGAAATACCAACTAAAAGGATGGAATAACAGCATCTCTGAGCAAAGAAACCAAAAGTGTGAAGTAACAAAGATTGCTTCAAATTTAAAAAAAGATGGCTTCATTTAAGTGTTACTATTCTCAAAGGAGACGTCTAATAGTCCCAATGGGGATATCGTCTGCTTTCAACGGAATCTCAAATGTATACGCACACTATATCTATTTTTTATAGATCACATACAGCGGAAAACATACAAATTTGCAATTCAGTAGAAGTTGTTATGTGGATTTATTCATATTTTGCAGATTTGTCAGTGTAGTCTTACGTCTAACGAAGAATAAATACGAACCTGCTGATTATTTTACTCTTCATGTGGTGTTTTACGATGTGCTTATTAAATAAACACAGTAAAATATTTACTGAACCGATGCTGATGATCTCAATATAGAGATTAAAGTTCAGTGAAATTGATTTTGTTTTTTTTTAAGATTACATGTTTTAATACTGTACGACCATTTCACAGAATTGGAGGTGTATAAGGAACTATATATATCCCTTCGAGAGGAGTTGCTCATAATTTAACGTATTCAACAACATGAACGCTAAAAAATCAATAAAAGAATACAATAAAAACAAAAAAAGTATAGTTAACCAGAATGAGGCGTAGATTGAACTTAATTTTAAAAGCGGCCCAGTATTTATCCCAATAACTGCTCTAATGACTAAAACCTAAAAACGATGAATAAAGCTAGGATTAATAAAAGAGAACTGCGATCCATGCCGAATAGACTTCCTCACAAAATGAATTTCAGCAAGGGAGAGAGAGAATGGTGGAGAAAGCGGAGTTGGAAATTGGAGGGAAGATGATGAAATTTCGCACGAGTTAAGACCGCATTTGCCATGAACTACACCTCTTTAAAGGATATAACTTTTGGGCGAATGAGAAAAACGCTTTAGGGGGTAACTTTGGCCAACGCATAAATGTTTTCCCAGCGAAAGTAACTTTCCCTTGAAACGGTCACGGGTTGCTTCAAACATCTGTCACTATGGTTACCCGCTTCTCTTCGTCGTCATAAAGGAGTCTTGGGTAGGTGAATCTATAAAAATATATACACTCATACACACATATATAAGATAATTCCGGGTGATATGCCCCACCGGGAGAGATGCCCCAGTCGCGGTATTTTTAAGGAAAACCACAAGATTGCTCTACTGACGGTGTGCGTCAGTCAGTTGGAAGGTACATGTATATCTGCAAGAGTTTCACGGAGATTAATTCTTTTAACGTAGTTTTATAGTATCATTTCAAGTAGGCATTGTTTTTTCCGCCCTGTTATAAGATAGAGTATAATGTTTCTGGTTGTCATCAGTTTAAATGTTTTGAATTAAAGGGTGAAAACTTGTAGCTATAGGTTCATCTAATATCCACGTGCAGTGAATGTCCATCTTGGACAAAGTGTAGTCCCACTGGCTGTCATCTCTCCCGTACTGAAAGGATAGACCTCTTCTCGGGATAGATGCCCCAGTGCTATCTTTAGGTATATGTACCCTATTAGATCAATTTAACTTTAAGGTGATACCGATTAAGGCTTTTTTCAAGAAAACGTTTGTAATCTAAATTTAAATTCAATTCAAATTTAAATCCACGGTCGAATGAATTTTATGCACGATCAAAAGATGATGTAGTGTTTAGTAAGCACTAGGGTGGTGCGTTTTGCCACTTTTTTTCTGATCAATATTTAACACCCGGAAAAGGTGGCCCATCCTAATTGAAATTACAAATACAAATTATTTTCGGAATCAAAAAACATCTTCTGTGAGAATTTTTGCCTCGAAATTTCGGAAGAACATTTAAATTTGCATATTTTTTTTCGGTTGAATCGACAATATGTTTGCGTGAGAAGATGTCACTCGCAAAAAAACTGATGACGAAGGCTGAATATGCTATTTATATGCCTGTAGAGGGGGCTGAGGTGCCTCCAAAAATTTTTGCAAATGAAACTTTTAAATAGGTTTTAAAGTTAACTATATACCAAAAGATAGCACTGGGGCATCTATCCCGAAAAGAGGTGGAGTGTCTATCTTTTTAGTACGGGAGAGATGCCCTTGCATTACATGGACCTTTAGCCATAAGTTTTAGCCCTTTCATTCAAAATATTCAAAGATTTAAACAGATGCCAACCAGAAACATTATACTCTATCTTATAACAGGGCGAAAAAAAAACAGTACCTACTTTAAATGATGTTGTAAAATTGCGTAAAAAGAATCAATCGCCGTGAAACTCTTGCAAATAGACAGGTGCATTCCAACTTAAGTCACTAGAGCAATCTTGTGGTTTTCCTTAAAAATACTACGACAGGGGCATCTCTCTCGGTGGGGCATCTCACCCGGAATTACCTTATTGGTAGTATGTACCCTATTTTCTCTCGAACCTGGGCTTATGTGGAAGAAACCCATAACTATCTCACTGTCTTCTTTCAGGTAAAAAGGTCTCATCGTGGTTCTTGTCATCGATTGGCAACGTCTCCACGTCAGTTTGGCATCAACAAAGGACGTTTAATTAGTATGATATTATTATTCCATCGGATATACATTAAACTCCTGCAAGATTATCAGTTTATTTCATTGCTCACTATTCTTACACAGCCTTTTCATTCAATTTACCGTCACACTATACCAAAACTTCACGCTAATCATTCCACCACGGTACTTAACTTACGTTCATGAAACACCATTACGGTAAAAGTGTTTTTTCTAACTTGATTTACCTCCACGAATAGACCCGGCATCTTCCCATAATTCCTTCGTACCACTTCCATATCACCGCATTTTCACTGCCGTTTGCATCGCTTCATTGACTTATATGATGATTTATGGTCTTTGCCCAAGGCTGGTTTTTCATTGGGCCCAATGCACATTGCATTTGCAATTTCACCTGCTTTCCTCGCCAAATCGAATCTGCTCGACTGTAAAAACTTTCCGAGTCAGAATAAATTAACATCGTCTCAAAAAGAGGCCTTTTATCACTTTTTTATTGCACCCTGTGATTCAAACCACAAGAAACGTTTATTGCCTAAAGTCAACGGAGAGAAACGAGAAAAAACATTAAAGTTTGCATTCTAATACCCCGTTATAAAAACATCATAGACAATATAATAATAATAATGCCGTCTTTTTATGGGCGAATTTTAGCATATGAAGGCTATTCCTCCAATTAATCCCTATTTATTAATTTTTTTTTATTATCATCACACACACACACGAGCAACATACACAGACAACCATTCCCTAACCGGAAAAATCCTATTAGCCGGTATTCGAACCCGGGGGTTGGAGCGTTAACGCTCCGCCACCGCGGTCGGTGATTATTTTACGTACCTAGATCAACCGATTTAGCCACGTTACAACTCCTCGATCGACGATGTATCGATCTGGTGTTCTGTAAACTTTTGAAGCGATTATTCCTGGGAATTAAATCAAAATTTGAAGATAATTCTGAAAGAAAGCTTTTTCAATTTTTCCATTCGAACAGTCAGTACGGTATTAAGAGAACCTAACTTTTCCAGCTCGTGGGGCCAAAACCTCTCAGTGGTCGCGCAGCAGACTGCTTGAGGGTCGGTGAGCAAAAGCTGTTTGCTTCAAGGATTTTCTGAACTTTGTGAGAATTCTTCATTTTTCTGACTTAATTAACTTAAATCTTCATAAAACTTAAGAGTTTGTCTTGAAGTACGCGAAGGCTATAACCAAGGGTATTTATGAAGTTCCTATCGATTAATGATCATTAATTATTTGCGCTACGAATAACTCGAAGGATCAGGTATTTGGTGGGCAGTAGTTTGTGCACCATAGACAAGAGGAACCATGAATTCACAATTACATAGAGCATATCGACAACACTAAAAGGTGGTTTGGCTCAACTTTAATTGTAGCACATCTTTATCGTAAAGTTTTTGAAGCTTTTCACCTTCGTGTTTAATAAAATTACTTTACGATTTTGTGGCACTGTAATGAAAGAAAATTTGGAACACGGCTGTTAATGAATTAGACGTTTAAAATCTCCAATAGCGGTCTTTGTCGGCGTTCCTCGCCTCATTCACCGCTATTCGGAGAAAACAAGATAGGATCAAATGGATGAATTAAATGCGTGAATGTGCAAATGTACGTAAATCAAATGTGCGAATCTTAAAAGTGCGGTGATCCTTAATTGTGTTCCCCGAATGAGACGAGGTACGAAGGCAAAGACCGCTATTGCAGATTTTAAACGTCTAATTTTGTGGTACTGTTTAATTTAACTGTGAGGTCATGTAAAAAGTGAGGCTTAACATTTAATTTTCCATCAGAAAATTATAACGAACAACAAAAAAAGGGTCCTACCTATATGTTAGAAATAATCAATAAATAATCAGGAAAATTAATTTGTGTATAAAAGAATGTAACATTCGCCTACTATAGAACCGAATCCTTTTCAAACGCACTCTGATGATATTTCGATTCGCGAATGAGAAATGTGACGCAAGGGGAATTACATTCGAGGCACGGATCGAAAAGGATACTCCTTGAGCGTTCGATAGGCATTTCATAAATCGTATTTCCGGCTAACGATTCATGGCAGCAATAAAATTACTACTTATTCCACTTAATATAAGGCATGTTTTAGTATTCATCAAAGAAAATTAAATGATAATTCTTTTAAAAAACGTGTTACGCATGAAAAAGTATTAATTACAATTAGATGCTAAATCCGTGGGGGTTTAGGTGGAATTTACAGCTGTGCATAGTAAATTGGTTCGGGAATATATCGCCTAGCAATCATTTGAGTAGGACTAGTGTCGACGGAATCAACCTCAACTACTACTACACAATCAAACTTACGCGGGTTTACTGTTGGTTAATGCAGAAGGATACATAGAAGGACACTAAAATAGTTAGTCGGATTCAGAATCGCTTAGTCACAGGAATCGCTAATCCAGTAGAGTGAGAAAATTAACGCATGTTTTAACGCAAATAACTGAGCGGGTGAACGTACATTATTTTCTTATTTATGAATAAAAAGCTGAGCTCAATAGATAATATTCCAAATATTATTGATGCGACTTAGCCTTACTTGGTGGTACTTAATAGATAAAGAAATAAAAGTACTTATTAGTTTCTACAAAACAATTTTTAATTCGATTGGTTTCGACTATATCAAGTCATCTTTAGATCTGACACAGTCGAAGTAAATACTCTTTCGTGGTAACTTTTTAGAAGTTTTATTTTTTATATAATATTTCATTTTTGGAGATCTAGAGGCGAGTATTTTTTGAGTGATTAATTATAAATGATGAACCGACGACATCTTTAGTGAAGCAGATACACCGACAGATCAATGTAATCAACTTTCCATTTTCAAATATCAAGACAATTTATATTTTTATAAGACTTATTGCAATTTTAAATATGATACATGTTGCAATGAAATATTTAATGCATCCGAAACGTTTTTACATATTCTAAATTCTTAGTGAAATACTCCCTGCAAACAAAGGAAAGAGAAAGTATCGTAGGCCGGCATTGTGTTTTTCCATGAAGACATTGAGAATTGGATGACGAGAGGGTTCATGAGCAAGTTTAGAACGGAGGAACACACGCAACAATTATAGAATACATTATAAAATGAATGGGCAATGATTGATATGAGGAGACATTCCACCACTTTTTCCTCCCGTGTCTGCGTGTTCAGGGAAAGATAGATCAATCGAAAGCTCCCTTAAGGGGATTGCGATAAAAGGACGTTTTTAGAAAGGGGTTATCGTCGGAGCCCTTTTAAAGGAGCCAAACAAAAGGAAGATTTATTTTTCATAAATTTGGCGGAGGAAATGGCCTACGTTCTCTTTAACGAAGTACTTGAAGAGGGAGGACGCTTTCATCTTTTGATGCCGACCAATTTGCTGTCAATTCCCGTCTCTCTATTCTTAATGTCTCCTTTATGCGATCCGTCGCTGAGAACCAGAATTACGGTTTTCATTCGAAGAAACGAAAACCGTCCTCGGGGAATGTCAAGATTCTAAAATAACGAACCAAACGAAATATAATCCAAAGTTAGGATGAGGCACGTTGCCTTGAAAGCAGACAAGTGAAAATTTAGAAATACGGCTCAAAATAAGTGAACAATTCATCGATATGATATAAAATAAGACAAATATAGTAAAATCTCGATCTAAAGCGAACCAAGGGATATCGACTTTAGATGCGGAAGAAACGATTCGAACGAAGTGTGTTAGTTGGGAAATTTCAAACTAAGATCAGGGGAGAACGTTGGAAGGGATTTTACTGTAATTCGCCAAAGATGATAGCAACATTCACAATAGGAAATAATTATTGCATAACGCTGTTATTTATTTATGGAAAACTCTAACTAGGTTTGGAGGGAGAATATTTATGGAACGAAAACATTTAAATATATAAGGTTAGAGCGAACTATACTAAAATAAGATTTACTAACGAAATACGCATGCTAGCTCATACGAAAATTAAACCTTTTTCCTTATAAGTATATTTTAAAGGGCGACTGGAAACACGCCACAATGTACCGAATTTGTTATTTAAAACAGTTATTTCTACTTTTATCCGCTAATTTTGCCAATATCCGCTAAAAGGCAATTTTTCCCGCGAAGTGGTAGTAAAATGCGTCAAACCTATTGGAAACGAATTGTTAGTTTTCGTGGCGCTTTTAAGCCATTCAATTCAATGCGAAGAGCTCAGAAAAAAGAGTGGATCCTGAGAATATTTGACACTCGCATTCACCGCGTACTTAAACAAATTTTTATTAACGTCAGAAAATAAATAAATGGGAAACACGAGAAATGTATTATTTAAAATATCAATTGAACGAGACAGAAACTGAGCCCACATTTAATCTAAAACAAAATTTAAACGGAGTTTTCTTCTTAAGCAGTGGCGAAAAAATCGATATTGAATTCCGTCCAATTTATTCATCCCTTCTCCCGATTTACTCGAATCGCAGAAGCGCACATCAACCTCTCTCTGATAAAGAAATGGCCGCTCACAAAAACAATGATGGTAAACAAGAATGCGTGAACGCACAATTGCGCAATCGTAGGAGCACTCTCACACTTCCACGAGCACTTAGAAGGGCATTACTTAATTGCGTCGGGTCAATGTGACCAGATAGAAATATTTTCGTTGAAATGAATTTACTTTATATGGAGTTATTTCTTGTCATCTGAAGATGTAAGTTATCTTACGAAACCGGTCGTGATCAAAACTCATGTTGGAAAATAGTGAAAGTGAAAATGTTTTTCTTCAATTTATTTCTATGGGATTCCACTCAGTCAAGCCATTGATTTTATTTTTTTTTCGTCGAATGTTTTCCTTTCAAAGATTTAGTACGAGAAAAAGGATCAACTTCATCTATTTTATTTCTCAATTTCTTTTAACTGCCATTCTATGCCAAAATTGATAAAAATTTACGAAGCTTATTTAAACAAAATCTTTGATACGCTAGTGTTGGAGTCATGAAATATTTTAAGTACATAAAAAAGATTGTGTATTAGTGAAATCGATTTTTCTGGAATGACTACAAAATGAGTTTATACTATTCATTATTGTTCAAAGTTGTTTTGATGATAAAATATACTGATCAATGTATAGAAAGAGGTACTGCATCAAATTACTGTGTACCATTTCATTAATCGTTGCGTTAATACTGCAACAAATTATAATTTAAAAATTGATCGTTGTTAAAAGATATCATCGGATATTCGGAAAGTTCGTAATTTTTATACTTTCTCGAACCGTTTAAATTGATCACAGAATCTTTATTTTTCTCATTATAATATTCACGTTTTAATTTGTAACATTTTTTGCAACAAACACATTTTAATTTGTAAGATTTGGATGAATATGATTCGATGAAATCACATGCAATGTGACTACTCGAGATAAATTGGTAGTTGGAAACTACTTTATATCTAAGTTTCGATTCCTTTCCTTCCGTCACGTAAGATGGCGCTTTATTGAGAAAATTGACAAATATTATGAAATGGATGCACGGTATTAACGAAATATATAAACACTCGTAATGAGTTTTGAATGTGAAATGGGAATCGTGCATAAGATGTGCAATTGAGAATTCCATGCTTACTTTCATAATTGGATTTGACTTTACTTCGTGGAACGTCATTGCAAAAATGCTAGAGAGAAACTTCGTATTTTCTACACTATATTTAATAAACAACCGGTTTCGCTAATCCTCACTCGTTTATTGAAAGATGGAAATTACTAAGTTTGTCTTTAATATTTATGAATATTTAACTTTAAGTACAGACGCAGACAAACAGAGACTGAAATATAATCTTCTTGATTATTTTGTTCCCAAACGATTCGACTTGCCCAATGAAAAATATTTCCATTTATTTACCATCCAAAGTATTCCAAATCCGAAAACAAAAGAAGGCGAGCTATGACTCAAGCGCTTTCTTCGCTTTTCTCTGAATCCGCGGAATTCTTCATCCGCCGGAAAAGCCCTCCTCTCTTCAAATTACGCCTTTTTCTACCGCTAGGTGACGATTCAAAACAAACCGCTTTCATCTCCGATTCACGACTCCTTCACAACGGATTCCCAGATTCATTTGTTTCCCCCTCTTAACCTCCTTTTCCTCCTTCATTCGCTCCACATTCCGCAGCATAAGTGCCGCTCTATAATAAAATATTGCGGAATGCCCGAAAATAAACATAGAATGAGCGTTTATGAAGTTGAATCACTTGAATATGCTCGCGCCACATTTAATATTAATTTTCTTTAATGGTTAAACATGGTTTTAAAGTATAATGGATCCTCAGTTGACAAACGCCTTTAATTACGAACAGAAAATTGTTTCCGGTAATAAACTAAACATCGAGTAACAAGCATACAAATAAGACATTAAGGTTGTTGGTAAGGTTTTAATTCCGGGATTAGAAAAACAATTACTTGCCTAATTGGTTATAGTAAAAGTATTTACTTCATCAATACTCAAAGATTTGTTTACACAATATGTACGTACCTATATTTAAATCATCATTAATAACGATGTAGTAAGGGCTTTGTGAACCGCTTGCAGAGGGAGTGAGGCATGAAAGAAGGATGTAAATGTGTAAAGAAACAATTTAACAAATTAGTATTACATAAGTTTAAATGAACAATTCCTTAGAGTCAAGGAACGAGTTAACCAATTTTCCACAGATTCATATGGTAAATACAGTTTAAATCAGAAGAAGAAATTATATTCCGTAGAGGAAATGATTAAATTCGTGAACTGATGTTCTACTGTACATATAGGTAATATAGTTTCCTCATTTTCTGTCAAATAATTTTTCGTTATTTTTTTGATATGGCTTTAACTTTAATTAATATAGAATTTACTTAGTAGAGCTGACCCTAATAATAAAGGAAAATGGGTTTTTGTTACGACAGATTATATTCTGTGAATGAACACAATTGTACAGAAGTGTGCAAATTAAATTGTACAGAACATAGCTATTCAATGAGGGTGTTCCACAGAAGTTTTTCAAAAATATCTTATCTTTATATCTTTATCAATGAGTATAATACAGAAAGATATACCAATGTTAAACCGATTGAGACAAGAAAATTTAACACAAGCTTCGTCTACTAACAGAACACAATAAACCAAACCTTTTGCGAATGCGAACATTATTCTGGCCCTAATACAGTCTCTAGGACTCAACGCGCAAGTTCAGTAAAGCCAATCAAATCGAAACATATCAGGATTTAATTCCACTCTGGAACAATATACTTATGCATAAGAGGATTATTTCCGGATCGATTAGGAAAAAGATCAACAAATGAAGCGTTAGGTAGATAGATAACAAATAGAAGTGACAAAGTTACGAGGAATCCTTAGATTTGGAAAACAATTAAGAGTACTTTGTGATGATGACCTATTTCATACACAGACAGCATGTAATGAGAGACACTTCAGTGATATATCGTCGCTAAAGATTTTTTTTACCACCTTCCACTGGAACAATAAATCCTGATTTCTGTCGAAAAGAGATTCCTCTCATGGAAATCGTATTCCTGGAAGAACTCTTCCCAAATGGAATAATCCTGAGTTACTGCCTTCGCACATTTATGTGATCATTTATGAATTTGCGAGAAGTTGGAGATTGTGAGAATCATATATTCCACTGGAATATTACCTCAAAATAGATAGTTGGCAAAGTAAATAAATATTTGTATGTATGTATTTATTTATTTGTTTATTTACTTGGTATTGGATTTTACCTCAAAAATAAAATCAAACGGTGAGTTGGTAAAAATAGTAACATAATAGTTTTGTTTTATTTCTCCGTTCTCAATGGCTTCCTACCACAAAGTTACGCCTGATTCAATTGATGTTAACATGAAGTAGTTATGAGAAGAAATGAAGGAGAAAGAGTCTGCCGCAGTCCTGCACTTTTTCTCGTTCATTTCTTCTCAAAATTCAAACATGTTTATGTGCGTCTATTTGTTATGTGTATGTAATGTCATGTTATGTGTATCATGCGCATGTTCGTAGCTAACATGAAGTAGTTAGTAAACAGTAAGCATTTTTAGTCTTCCTTCTAACATTGCTACTCGAACGTAAATACCTACTTTGAGGTTTTTCTATTTTAAGAATATTAATGAATAATTGAGATTGGCTAATTGATAAGAGTAATCTGAGGGTAATTAGACTAGATTTCGCCACTTGAATGGAACTAAAGGCAAAGCGTAGATGATGATCGAAGGACTGTTCTAAACATGTCCTGGTTCAGTAAGACTCCTTCACATTGTTCTTTTGCTTCGGAAATTTCTAAATGCGTTTCACAGCATCTGCACTATTTTACGCTGCAATGCGCAATTGAAATTAGCAATTTTTTGCAGCAGCGGGATAAGGGTTCAAAGCGGAAATAATTAATTAATTTGAGTAATATTTTAGCATATTTCCAAGGTGTAGAATTTCCACAATATTAATCTTTTTCGTAATTTTGTAGTATAATGTGAATGTTATGAACGCTAAAAGGCCGTCAGATTATAAATATCTATTCAGAACCACCTGATAAAAAGAAACGTTGTCTTTATTCCACAAAATCGGGTAGTCTGATGTATGATAATAATAGTTTGCTTTGATCTAAATTGTGATGAATTTGTGGCAAGATGAGGCCACAGTGATGGAATTTATTCCATTATTATTTTTTTACCTTGGAAAAGGGATTTCTGATTTTATTATATTTCTTTTTCGACTTTCCCGCGTATTTCCTAGACTAACCATGCATTCTTACATGGCTTCCCACAGAGTATTAACAACTTATTAATATCGAGGGCACATAGATAAGCAAATTTCAATTAAATTATAACGAAGTACAACCTACTGAAATCAGTTGACGCAGTTATAAGGTTGCATATGAGTTGAACTAAGTATAAATTGCAGTGTGACGAAATTGAGCAAACTCCGTCTGCCTTTCTCCTCCACAAGAATGAAATCCATAGTCCAATTGGGAGCGATGCATAGTAAAATGCGCCTTTGGCTGCATTATTGAGGAAGTCCCTCCGAGACCCCGATCTCAACAACAAAGAGTTTGTTTCCATGGAACCCTTTCAGAGGAATATGTCCCATTTCCACTGATTCGCCCAATGGAATCATTCTCTCAGATTGCACCAACACAGCGAGCGACGGAAGTAAGCGATAGCCGTAAAATTAACTTTTCCCGCATTTGCACCGAGAGGAGGTCTCTATTCGTCTTCTTCATCCTGCGGAATTTCTGACAATGGACGTGTTTCCGCAGTGAGAGAGATTACTATCGAATTGCGGAAGATTTAATAGGAAAGATTAGTAACTGAGTGAATATGCAGGAGTCAGACCATTATATCGATAAATTATAAAACTCATCATGAATGATATGATAAAGGAAGCTAATGAAGAACACAATTCGTTGGAAGATAAATGCGAAAGGATTTCTCAATGAGTATGCACCGAAAAGCTCTCGATTATGGGGATGCGAAGGACCCGCCTCAAAAGAGAGCACGTGTCGGAGCACGAAACCAAGTCACGGAATCAATGGATCACAAAGCACTCCGTGACGAAAGAGCTCATTAGCATTTCCCTCACTGTCAATCCATGTACAAAAGTTTGCTGTTTAACACTTACTTATTATATTTATAGCTTTAAACGCATTTCTTTACCCTCCATAAGACTTCACTCTTATAAGAAACAAAACGTTTAAATATCATGATTTTAATTTTTTACTGCGTGTGTATCTATCGACAGTGCGTAGGCGGTATCGAAAGAAAAAGGAAAAATCTGATGTGGCCAGCACATGACTTTCTCCATATATAAGATGTAAATATTTATCTACGACAGTAATTTCGAACTCTATATTCCATCTAAAGTTGGAAGATGAGTGACTAATTTATATATTATTATCTTTGACGTCACAAACATTATAAATAATGTTTTTCGGGACATGCTCGATAAAAAACGATGAATTTGGCCTTTCGCCCATAGAGCCCAGAGCGCCCACAAAGTACATAATCAGCAACTTTCGGTTTATCAGTATTTCATAAATAACTCCTAAACAATCAGTGATACAAAAATGTATTTCATACAAAAGTTATAGTAAATAACATTTTCTAAAACTTTTATAAATAATAGCATATACCTAAATATCATATTTATGGAGATATTTTGAAAACCGGAAATGAGCTTTGAAGAATGAAGCTCGACACCCGGTTGACTGATTTACTCCAAAAACTAATCAACTCTTACGACTGTAATAAAAGTACTGTTTATGAAATTTAGTGTTGATCCGACAAATAGTTTTCATGTTAGAGCGCCCACAAAGTACATAATCATCTTCTTCCGGTTTATCAGTATTTCACGAATAACTCCTAATCAACCGGTGATACAAAAATATGTTAAATACAAAAGTTATAGTAAAACTGATTATCTAAAACTTTTATAAGGTATACAATATACCTATATATCATATTTATGGAGATATTTTGAAAACCGGAAATGAGCTTTAATGAATAAAGCTCGACTTCCGGTTGGCCGATTTAGTCCAAAAACTAATCAACTCTGACAGCACCCACCACAGTACTATATATGAATTTTGGTATTGATACGACTAATAGTTTACACGTTAGAGCGCCCACTGTCACACACACACACACACACACACACACACACACACACACACACACACACACACACACACATCATTCCGAAAATGGTCAAAACGTGTTGTAGGGACCTCAAAACATGTATTTCCGTTGAAATCTCGAAGTCGAATTTTTTCATGAAAACAATACTTTCTCTATACTTCGTATATGGAGAAAGTAAAAACATTAAATCCAAAGAAAATAAAATAGAAAAAATGACGTTTGTAATTGGCGCTAAATATGTCAATCTAAGTTAAAATGTTAAACATGCGGAAACCACGGAATTTCCTCTTTCTATTTAATTTCCTTTAATTTATTTCGATTAATAAAAAGGCTAACGAGTCTTCGAGATTGCACCCGACGAATTTATAATTATGTATTGGTTTGACGCATTCCCTCACGTTCGCGATAAGAATTGCTAAGTAGACGAAGAAAACTTATTTTGGATTGAATGTTTTTGAGACTGCGCTTGAGATGTAAAGTTAATAACGATCACAACGATTGAGAAACAAGAAAAACCATATTACATTATAAAATATTATGAATGTATTTCTTTAATGTCAGATATACTATATTCATGTTTGTATTTAATTATCACCTTGATATTGCGCATTGTGAGTTTGTCGTATCAATGTTTGTCGTGTCCTGTGTCGTGTTAACCAGCAGGCGTACGTTCTACCTGCAGTTTAGTTAGAATAAAAACGATTAATTTAAAATATAAATAAAATAATAAATCTTTCTACAACGTAAATCGAGATTTTTAAAAGTAAAACACAAATAATTGACGTTTGTTGAGCAAAAATAGAATCAATGAGTTGAAGTTAAGAAGTGCACTACAATGTTATGATAGTAAGCAGTAACGAAGTAATATTATGGTGAATAAATTAGCTGATGACTAAGTACTGCATAATAGACAAAAATAATTAGCATTCTTGTATTATAATAGTATTATACTTTTAGATGATGTTTTTTGTTTTACTATTGATAATGTTTTGGTTTTCGATGATCATTTTTATCTTCTTACTTGCACTTTTCTGTTTCATTGCGTCTATTATCCATTGCTTGTGTTCGTAACCGTCATTTTATGATTACAAACTCAGCCATCTAGTGCACCATCCCATTACAACCCAACCCATCTAGTGCACCTATCTGCAGATTTTATGTAAAAACAAGTGAATAACTCCGTCAAAATTGACGGTATTTAAGTTAAATATAGCTAGCAAGTTATAAATAAACCCGACACTACGTGGGAAAATGACTTTTTCACTTTTGGCGAAGAAAAATTATACCCGAGAAATAGCTAACCATCAGTTGAATCAATACAAAATTTATGAAAGTCCAATTTTTACCCCCTTTTCACGAAAAGCCTACACACGACATTGTATAAAAGTAAGAAATTGATTCAAAATGATCTCGTCTCTTGCAGTAGGAAAAGATTATCAAGAAGCGATATGTAAGTCAATATCAGCATTACCGTTTCGGATTTTGGCCTACTTTTTAAAAATCGTTTCTATTGGCCCCCTCCCCTACTTTAGAGGATACTGAGCAAAAATTGAGAAAATCACACAGATTTCAATGTTTTTTGGGCATTGCTCAGCCCACAAAGGTCTTCCAAAGCTACAAAATCCATCACATACCATTGGTCCTAACAACGTATAAAAATATCAGCCACGCATGACCTTTTGCTTGGTCGGGCCCTTTTTTGTGTCTATTTTCACTGGACTATAATGGTTTTATTGCCATGACATGTCGGCTCTTCTTTCCCTATACATTTCTTATGAGACCATCTTCTTCGTATATTCGTAAGGGAATTGAAGTTCAAGAATCAACATTGTCCTCAGGGAATTGTTTACGCACACAAAATTAAACAAATGTTTCGTCATTTTTGTCTGAACTCTCTCAGTTACAACCCGAACACGATATTCTACGACCAGAATATGAATCTTTCTTTGATTTCCTTTCTTTAGTACTAATATAGATTTCGTAAGACCATTATTTCTCATTCGATTCTCTAAAAGAAAAAATGTCTGAAATGCATTGCAATCGAACCAAATGAACTTTACATGCATTTCTTATGAGAGACGATTCGAGTCGTCTAGAGTCGAACCAAGGATATTTTGGAAAAGGGAATATCAATTCTGTGGAGCTGCAACGACTCCCAAACATCCTATGGCGTTGGAAAGTGCATCAAATTGATGTTCGGAAATTGCTCTCATGCATTTCTTAAGGAAGTCACTGACATCGGAAAAATAAATAAATGCATCTCATATAATAATCACTGATACATTCATATATTTATCTTCGGCGGTGAATTGAGAATAGCCCCACGAAGTATCGGGATTATTCACATTTTTGGTAACTACGTTTAATTTTAATAATTTTTGACGGGGAAATTCACTAGTTTAATAAATATATACACATCGGTGATTATTATATAAAATAATAATGATAAATCTCTGTTAAAATGTAAATTCTGGCGTTTATCAGTCTTAGAGTAGAATATATATCAGGAAAACCATGTTTCCAATATGAATATCCGGGAAGCACAACTGAATAAAGAAGCGAGAACTGGGCGGACTAATGGAAACGCTCTTCGCAAAATGTGGCGCCAATTCATTAAAGTTGAGCGCTTTTGATTGATCCGCTGCGTTTCTTGGTGATTGATGCCTTTTAATTACGCCGAGAAGTATTCCTTCCTTCTTATTATTCAAAGCGGTTCTTAATACGGATTATGTATTACCGAATCTAGTCTAAAGAACCGACCAAGATACGGCTTACCGGACATACTCGAGTACAAGCCAAACCGAATACAAGCCAAGGCACCAAATATTTTCAAAAAATACGGAAAAATAATTGACTTGAGTGGAAAATGCAGCAGCTACTTGTAAATTTCCGAATAAAATAGATAACGATTATGTATAAATTACACAATTGGGGAATAATAGGTTCAATGTTAAAACAATTGTAATTGAACAGGAACTTGCAAGCAGATACCGGAGAAGAAGTAAATGTGAGTGTAAGGGCTTTTTCAGCATAAAAAATGTGCTGAAAAAATTAACTTGTACACGAGTAAATACGGTAATTAAATCACAAGAATCTATTTTTTGCAAAAAAGATATCAGTTACGGTTATGATCCAAGTGAAAAAACGGCCTTTCTTGGCTCACAATTCTTCAAAGGAGCATTCCATAATGAAAAAAGACACGTTCTCAGCAACGAAGTAAATCGGATATTCTTCTGAACTTGGCATTCCAAAGAAGCCCCAGAGTGGGTTTCAAATCGAATTAAGACAATGTTTCGATATCAACACCAAAAGCGGACAACTTTCACTAAAATGGAAAGGTGAAACTCCAACCAATATTTCAACAGTCGTTGAAAAAATACTTTCTTTTATAAAAATATTAAAATGAATCGCTAAGATCTATTACCGACCTTAAGTATTGAAAACATTAAGAAAGATTAATTATCATACTAACGGTAGAAATAGCTAAGTTAAATTTCACAAAATCTTAATTGCGACCACCCAATAAAGAAATGTTTCGAAATTTTAGTTTATTTATTTTTGCCGTTATTGCAACAATGGGTTTTCACCAAGTGACAACTTCCTCAATCAACTCTAAAATAGAAATCATTTACACATATAAAAACAGGATTTGATACGTCAGGAGGTGGAAGATAATAAACAATACAGATAAAGGTAATGAAGAAAAACGATGTAAATTTTCCACATTTTTGCGTGGAAAGTGTGGTAAATTTTCAGTGTTTTTCTTCAATACCTAAATGGCTTTCCACAAGGTAACGCCTGATCATCTAGAAATTATTTAATACAGATATAGGGTTGATCTTGAGATAATTATTATTGTAATGTAACTGATGGTGTAGCTTCACTTCATCAGACCTTTATGTAGTAATACTTTCGTGGTCAGTAAAGTTATACTTGAAGTTTATTTTTGAAGATATTAATTTGACGATTACATTTAGATATATAATTAGGTAGTAATGAATAACTGGGTTTACTTTATGATTACTCAATACTTCAGTAAATCCAACATCAAGCACACTTTGTAAATACCTTAAGTAATGGCTAAATGTATAAAGTGTACTCCAGAGTTTCTAGGCAAAAAAAGTTTTTTCGATCCACCCTAACGTACGCCCTTTTATTGGGCGGGACTAGGATATTCCACTTAATCCTTAAATTAAATATCGGTTCAAATGAATTCGATTAAAATTAGATTATTACAGATAATAATATTTCTTCGAGGAAAGAACCGGAGAAGGACTAATTAAGACACGAGTTCTGGGAATGAAAGCTCTCTCTTCCGCAAACCCGAAACAAAAGAAGGGAGAAGCGTTGGTCGAGACTTTATGAAGAAACAAAAGCGAAACGAAAAGCTAAGTTTCAACCAGAGGAAACCTCAAACGCCCAATTGAATTCGTCCACCTCAAAGAGAGGAATTGCAAACAGGAGTTTTTCAAATGATTTCCTACAACCAGCCTTATTTAGCTTGCATTGCACCCTGCAGCGAATTAGAATCAGCGTCGTAGTTTCAAAGGTTAAGAGCATCCACCCGAAGAGCGGAAGATGGCAGTCCCACGGACATTTCCTTTTTTTCAATTCGTTATTTCGTTGGGTGATGTCAATGTTGTTCGTATTTTAACATTACTCTCCCGTATGGCAACGTATGACTTCGAAGCCGTGAGAAACGTATTCTCAGAGAGAGAGAACGAAAAAGGACATTTTCTAAGCGACGTGCATACGATAACATATTTGTATCCCTTAAAAAGTGAGCGGAGGACACGGGGGTGCACTAAATCAAAACCGTAATGGATTTCAATTATTTCCGAAGGCTTTCCTTCCACATTACGCATATTTCAGACGAACATTCGACTCACACGAACTGCTTTCGAGAAAAATCGACTCTATTCCGAGCGATCGGTTTACTCCGAGGAAAGATTTCATCGACAAAGGCTGTTAAGAATTTCGGATGTTTAACTTTAGGATGAAAGATGGTTCCCGTCGAGTGTGAGATTGGTACCAAAGGAAGCGGAACGAGAAAAAGCGGGACTTTTCTCCGTTGTTTCGATGACAACGGCTTCGGGTCGGAAATCCGAGGCAGCGCAGAATGAAAGGGAATGCATGAATGAATCTGAGGGGAAAGAAGAACGGAAAGTAATTGAAAAGGCTTATCCGGAAAGAGGAAATTGTTTGATACGAATTTGTGCATTCACCTTGTGATACATTTCGTCTTCGAATATTCTGCATGCGATTACTGGACATTTCTACATCTACATCTACATAAATACCCTGCAAGCCGCCTTTCGGAGTGTGGCAGGGGGTATAAACACCAGTAGAATCTATACTACTTCCTTATTCGGTTATTGTTGCGTATCGTTCGCGGAAAGAATGAATCTCTAAAACGATTCGTCCTAGCATCTATTTCTCTTAACTTACGGTCATTATCGGATCGACCGACGTAGCAGGGGGGTTGCATGATACCGATTGTATCTTCCGAAAATGTAGTTTCCCTGAATTTATTAAGCAATCGCAGCCCAATCTCCTTTCTTTCAAGGATTCCCAACCTACGTCTGAGAGCATTTTTGTAACGCCTGCTTTTTTATCGTAGCATTTCTTAACAAAACGAACCGCTTTACGCTGCACTTTCTCGAGTTCGCGAGTACACGTTTCATCCGCCATATACTTGCCGCATATTCCAGAAGGGGTCTGGCCAAGGTAAAATAACATCGCTCTCTCACCTTTTTATCGCATTTACCGACAATACGCTTTACAAAGCCAAGCCTTTTACTTGCCTTGCCGCAGATTTTTCGAATATGCGTGCTCCAATTTAAGTTATTAGTAATGTTGATACCGAGATATTCAACTGTATCTACTACTTTGATACTAATTCCATTAATTTTTACGGGTGATTTGGACGCAATTTTTTCTTTTCGAAGAAATTAACTACTTTTGTTAAAGACATTTTAGTATTGCTATCAGATTTATACTTCGGATAAGTCGCGCGCCGATATTCCGTGGGAGAACTGTCCAAGTTACACTTGTAATCTTCTTTTACGTGCCTACATCTACACTTTTGAGATAAAAATGGAAAATATAGCAAGGATAATCGTGCAATACGAACTTTCTTTCGATTCATTAAGGAAGCCAAATGAATTAATGAAATGGATTCAGAGACATTCCTTGTGATTGTGGAAAAATGATCCGTGAATCGCAAATATCGCAAGTAAAATCGAACAGAGGCGAAAGGCACAAACCAAACTGTTTCAGAATGCGATAAAAATCACTCAGAAAGGGGTTTCCGATTTTTCAAAGGATAAAATGGCCCGTGACTTATCATTGGACGCTTTCAAATGAAATACCATGGTTATTAAATTAATTCCTTGGCTGGATTCCACTTGATCGATTTATTCTAGAACTGCCCTAAGTCTTATTTGCGTTAGATGCCATTCAAATTCGCATTCAAATCAATATTCCAACGACTGAAGAGTTCTAAAAAGCTAGGAATACCTCTATTATTACTTAATAATAATAGTTTCTCTAATGGGAGCAGGAACACCCCAATTACCTCCATTTCAATAACTATTACTATTTACAATCACACACACAATCATTCCCTAACCTGAAAAATCCGGTTGGCCGGGATTCGAACCCGGAACCATTGGCGTCGGAGTACGCGCAACATTCACGCGCTTAATCCAAATTAATATATTCTCGGACATTACATACAATATAAAACACATAAGCAGTTTTTCTTTAGCAAGGGATACAATAACTTTTTCTAAGTGGAATTGTTTTTCCGTGTTCTGAACCAGTTAAATGTAGTTTTGGACAAACAGTTGAAGTTTTAAAGCCAAGATGATAAGCAGCTAAATTACAAGGATTTAAAATGGATATTTTTGGAAAATCATCTCTTTCGAAAAAACGCTTTCATAGATTCATAAACATCATTAATTAGTTACATACGATTGCGATTGACTCCAAGCTAAACAATGCATTTTTTTCTAAACAGCCGTGTCTTATTTACTACTACAATGCAGTTATTTCCCTCACAAATGGCATATTTTCAAGTTAAAGCAAAGGAACCCTAAACAAATCATCTTACATTAACGTTACTTTGCCTCCCTTATTTTTGGTACATATTTTTTCGCGTTACTACTAACATTCCCGGTGTATCTCTAATCGGTTCGACCTCAGAATAGTCAAAGCCTAAGAACTGCACGTAAACTTTATTTCTATCTTAATTTAGTTTGCTAAATTAAATTGGATTTTTATTGAATGTTTTTAATAATAGATAGTATAAGAAAACTAACTATACTAACTTACAGATAATCGTAACCCACTGGTCCTCAACCTTGGTTTTTTGGGTCCTCGCTTGCTACGCAGAAGCATTCATTACATTAATCATAAATATTTAGTACTTAATGAGAAATATCATTGGATTCTTTAAGTTCTAAAATATATTTAGTCTAAATTCTCGTATTTTTAGTTTTGCTGATGGCAAATAAGAACCGGGGGTCAATTTTAAGAAATCCAAAAAGTGCCGCCATTAAAAAAACAGCTCGGGAAGTTGTAGTATCGAAAGCAGGTTCGACGCGTCCCGATCGATGCTCTGCTTTCCGCTTAGTAGCGAGAAAGTTTCGAAGGCGATTAACGAACGCACTTTAGACGTTCGAGGATTCGGAAATAAAATGTAATAAACTCGGCGATACAACTCGGAAGACGCCTTCATTAGAAATTCTTAAGCGGCGTAATGATTTAACACGAGACTCGAAGTTGCGATTCTCTATGAAAACGGAGTGGCCTGAGCTTCTTCTTATTTCCAAACGGAAATTGCGTTTTCACCCTCACGAGCAAAAATACTCTTTCCTACAGCATTTTCACGTATATTTTAAAAGTTCCGGAGTAACACTTCTTTTCTAAGAAAAGGTTGCTTTTCGGTTAGTTTATAATTATTTACGCATCCATAGTTACCGTTTAAAACAATTTGTTTACAAGTTGTACGAGAAGTGAAAAAACTTGGGTTAATCAGCACTTTTTCTTGAGCAAATTTGAAGTTACCTCCTATCATTAATTTATTTCCACTCAGAACGTTAAAGACTGTAATTATTCAGACAGCCGCTGTTCCTTTAAAGCTATCCATTATTGTCATTATTAACAATGAACTGCGGGTAATTTTGTAAGCCTGGCGGCAGTTTTATACCTACAGATATACAATTTATATACACAAAATAATTTACTAAACAATATGTACATAATATACAGACGATAGCATTAGAATTATTTTATACTTACATGCATGTACTGTATCTGCCTAACACTTAAGTGATGCATGAATAATATGATAAGCTATATTTATAGTTATTTTGGAGTTAGTATAACGTATGAAAATTTGAATCAAACTCACTATAATAAAGAAATGTGATAAAAACAAAGAATTATATTGTCCAATGGGTCTTTACAGTTGTTTAATACTACTCAGCTGAAATATATTGCGATGGATATTTATAAAACTTTACTATACAAAAGTAGTAATTAACATGTTTTCGTTTGTTACTAACTTTTCTATTGAAAATAATATTCGCTGAAGAAACCAAACTCATAAATTTTTCCATAATAACACGAGCTGAATAAACTACCGAATAGCGTAATGGTGAGAGGACTAAGTACTTTAACTAAAAATTTACTCGAAATTGAAAAAGAATACATTTTTCTAGATTACATTGACCATACACTTCCATATGTTACACAACCAAAATTCTGTTCGAAATACGCAGAATATCGTTGAAAGCAGATGGAACATCGGGTCGCATTAGCAGCTCGGGAGACAGCCCCCAGAATATACATCTCGCCTTGTTTCGAAATGTTTATAACGCATTTAGAAGCGCTAGCTCAACTATATTTAAAGCCATGTTTTCCGGATTAATCGTTCAAGGACAATGCGACAGCTAGGAAAACTTTTCCCTCGCAGGATAAAATCACCGAGAGAGAAAAGAAACTCATTAAAATAATTCCCCATTAATCCTGGGCGAATGTACAAGTCCCAACCCATATGTTAGCTCTGAAAGGGAAAAAAAGAAGGGCGATAAGAAAAAAAGGGAAGATAAGAGGAAGTCCAGGATTTTAAATAGAATGGAAGTTGGAAATAGAATCACAAACGCCTGCGACGTTTAGGAGGGGACTTTTTTCGGTGGCGCAAGACTAATGGGAGAGGCAATTACCAAGAGATGAGAATGATGGGCAGGTGGACATTAGTCTTCATTTGGAATGGCCGCCGTCGTTTAACGCCAACTCCTCAAAAGAATACAGAAATAAACCATTTTATTTACAAGCGGAAGTTACGTTTCTATCCGTCCGAAGACACGCTGAGAAACTTAATTAGGACTGCAGCAACGAAGATGCTTGGCATCGCTCAGAGAAATAACGCGAAACATCCGAAAAGAGCATCCGGAGGAACCGAGTTCGATTCTCAGCATCGCAACGCCCTCCCCAAAATGGACCAAAAGCGCATCTTCCAGAAGAAGACTCTCGTAACACCTCAATACGAATATAATGAAAAGTAGAAGTTTTCACCTTGTGGAAGGAATACATGACGAAAATTAAAACAAACTTTGTTACTTCCACAATTTAAGTAGTGGAAAATGCAAAGGAGAATTTAATTATCGCCATTAATACGCATGCTCATCGAGAGTGAAAGAAAAGAAGGCTTATCTTTCTCTTATTCGACCAAGAATACTGCCATGCGATTTGGGATCCGAATGAAATAGGGTTAATATTCTATTCTCCTCTTATACGTCATCACTCTTTCATAGTGTGTTATTAGAATGTCTTGGAGCAGCATTGCATATTCGGTCATAGATTTAGAGATGATCCACCATTGCTCGTTAAGTCAGATTTCAGGTTCGAGAGAAGCGCTATGTGACGGACCAGTGGAATTCGCTCAAGGTGGGAAGATTTGATAACCGTTTCGAAATATTCATCTGTTCAGAACTTTTAGACGAAGTAAATGAAATTATAGCTCCAGTATAGATCTAAAACGATCTCCGAGAAGCATCGACTAAACATTACAAGGAAGTAACCGCATTCGATTGTTTTTCCCCACGAGTAAAAGCGTTGCTTACATTCTGCAATGGTACGGATTTCAGGTTGATATCATATCGAGAAGTACCTCAAAAGAAAAAAAGGGACTGAAAATATTCTAATTTATTTTAAATAGGAGAAACTTGCACCAACTTGGCGTCAAACTCACGAATTTTTGGTAACAGTTCTATAGATATAAATAAGGAAGAGTGAGTTTTCTTAAACCTCTGCGATTTTGAAATCCCTACCCTACTTAGTTGAAAATATTTTCGAAACTGTATCATAAGTAATTTGAAATTCCCGCCGTATGTTTCAAATATTAGAGTCGCCAGGTGTCGAACCCAGGGTCTTTTAGATGATATGAATACATATAACGCCCTGGTAGAAATTACACTTATTTGATTCAAATTTGAAGTCTATATCGTACCGGGAAGGTCCTAAATTAAGTCTCCGTTATCCCCATCTGAAATGCATATATGCATTACATGCATATATTACATTACGCTATAGCGTAATGTAAATGGCTCTCTGGGATCGATCCAAGGACCATCGGGGAAACGTTATTTAAAATAAATTGCGGCAATTTTTAAGAATATATTCAACCTTTTTTTTTTCTTTTGAGGACGTTCTCGATATGATATCGACATTAAATGTGTACCATTAATATGCTTGCGGAATCTAAGCAACACTTTTACTCGTGTGTGTGTATATAAATGCATTTTACCTGTCTTGACCTATAGAAGTGAAACTTGGGTGTTAAATGCTGCCATAACCCAGCGACTTCTGACAACGCAAAGGAGCATGGAACGCTGCATGCTGGGAATCACAAGAAGAGACAGGAAACGAAACACTTGGGTGAGAATGATGACTGGAGTTACAGACATAATAGATAAGGTAAGATCACTGAAATGGAGGTGGGCCGGCCATGTTGCGAGAAGAAACGACAACCGTTGGACATCTGCAGTTCTCAACTGGATGCCAAGAGATGTGAAGAGATCAAGAAGAAGACCTATGGACAGGTGGAATAGAGACATCATCCAGTACTTAGGTGTAAAGTGGTAACAAGAAGCTCAGGACAGAGAAAATTGGAAAGTATTTAAGGAGGCCTACATCCGACGTAGGATTGAAAACGACTGATGATGATGATATGTGTGTATATATTGAGGAGCAATAAAATATAATAGATATCTACTTTCAATATATATATATTGAGAGTAGATATGAGGCAGAAGATGAAACCTGACTAATGTAGCATCTAGATAGATCCACTCAAGACAAAAACTGGTATTTCGAAAGCAATAAGGGCGTATTTTTCGATCGACTAGTGGACGTCCGAGAGATCTGGAAGAGGCCTCTTTACACGGAAGATAGACGGAATTTATAGACTGGAACGAATCAATGTTTACTCTCTTTCAAACCCTTCTTGCGGGCGATTTCCTACTGAGGTCATCTTAAAGTTAGTTTTTAAATCACACAATACAGCTCTCTTCGTGCACTTTTCAACCAGCTTCTATTATTTTATTGCTTCAAGGTGCGCACGTAAAACTATAAATATGGTAGGTTACAAAGGGGCGAAACACAAATATTAATACATACGATTTGAAATTAGAGCACAATGCTCATATTGGTTTGAATTCTTTAGAAAATGTATACATATAAAAATTAAGACAACTTGATGGACCAAATTTTGGATTATAATAAGGCTTTTACACCTTCTGCCGCGAATTCAATTGCTTGTTTTATTTTCTCTTTCCTTGTAGATTTGTTACCTTGAGTTACTCTTACAGTGGTTAAACTATTCATTAACAATATTATGGAGGTTTTTGTTGTTATTATCGATGTATTAATACAACTGTTAGTGGCCTATATTCACCACTATGGGAAACCTCCTCATCTGTACAATAATATACGCTTCTTCTTCTTCAGATACGTTTGTGTGACAGAACTCATCATTGAACTATTTTTCAACTACACAGATAGGAAATTCTGAACTTATGAATTATGTTTCATGCTTTTCTGACATTTTTTAAAGTCATTAAAAAGTATGTTGTTATTTTGTGTTTTATTTTATTTGTCAGGGTTTTTTAACTAACTGTACTATTTATATAGTAACTAACTATACTACATTTATTTTTTTTTCCAGTTCATGGAAATGGCCTTACTGTTTATGGATTTATATAAATATATATATAAATCTCTATCTCCATATACTGAACTCGATTTATTATCGTCATTATTTTGAGAGGAGTTAACAATTGACTTCTTCTGGATAATATTCGTGGATAAATGAATCCTCAACTTCAAAATTCTTTATTTCCCTTCCTAAAAACGGAAACGTGAAAAAACAACTGAGTCAATGGAAAAAAGTTGGGAGCGCGTGTATCCGTGTGTTCCAACTGCGCTTTCCGTTCGTCAGATGTTCCGAAGGGCTGACAGCACAAGATAAGGGCCGCACTGTTTACTGATCGCATACAAACGCATTCTCGCGTCATTACATCGCACCAAATAAACAGAACGTCCCCCGATAGTTCTACTTTAATCATTCTTAAACAAAAATAGGTGCATTTCAGTCCATTACGTGGGTTGAATTTTAATTTAAATTACTTCATGGGATGGGATGACCATAAACGAAAATAAATTCTCAATGTACAAATAATTACAATATTATATAATAATGTGTAATAGGCAATGATACCTAATGAATTTTAAAAGGAATCATTACGATGATATAAGTACAAAAATCACTGACTTATACAATTATCTGAATTAAGTATATATAGACGATAGACAATAGATTGTCAATCTATAGAAAGCTATGCTTCCATGACCAACAGTACAATACATATGTTGCGTTTCGTTTCCGTTTATTTTTTTAATGGTGATACAACTGATTAAAGACGTGGGTGACACAATTTTCAAGATCTTCATTTTAAAATGAAGCTTTAAAAAGATTGTCTTTCAATCGATACTAGTGTAAGCCATTTCAGAAATGATGAAAATGAAGTTACACTTAGCACAGGAAATAGATTAGAACACGGAAAGTGGGAAACCAGGGTTTGAGTACCAGCCAAGTCACTATTTTTCACTTCTTGTACAACCATTTCTTGAAAAAGTCATTTCCTCATAAAATTCTTTCCATCTTTCTTTCAGGATTTTTCTTAAGATAAGATTGATAAAATTTACACACAAAGTAAACACGAAAAGCCAAATTCACCACTCAAAAGAAGACTCCGTGAATAGAAAGGCTACAAAGAGATAAATAAGAATGATGTCGTATAATTTCTAGGAATTTCGAGATAAATAGAACAGCGAAACACCTTGAACTGCAAATAAACAATTAAATCAAGATTTTGCGTCACCACAGGTTTGTTATGTACTAAATTGCACGCCCTTAACTTCTTGATACTAAAACGAAGATTTTACTGTCCAAGAGTTATGTCGTTAATTTATGATCTGAGAATAGATTTCACCTTTAGCAGACGACAGTAACAAATGAGGGAAAGTAAGTCAATTGAGCCCTAAAAACACGGCAGCTTTAAAAGGATGTTCTCCATCTAAAACGAACGACTTAGGATGATTATAATATGAATATTTCTCCATCATCGGGCGATTTGATATCTGTGTAAAATAATGAGTGCCTTCATAATGGGAATATTACGTAAGTCTCCCCACACTAAGACTCCTCGGCGATCTCTTTTTTCTTGATAACTAAAACTCCCTTCGTTTCCCCTGACAACTCCCCTGTCTCTTCAATTAATTTCACAAGCTCTCCCCTCGACCATCAATTTCTTCTGTCTCCGCTTCATTTCTTCAATCAAAACTAGTGGTGCAGCTGATTCCTTGATGCCCTCCGCCGACTTTTTTGAAAGCGCACAACATTTGCTGTGGAATTTGAGAGCCTTTCGCTCGTTCGGAAGCACAACTTATCTCGAGCACTATGTATTAAGAATTTCGAGTATTTCATCAGATAAGCGTGTTGTTATAATGATTTTAAATAAGTCAAACACGTTATATTAAGTGTTGGTTTACATAAAAGAATGTGCTTCACATAGCGAAAAATGTCGCTGAAAAAGATAAAATGTTGCTAGAGGGCAGTTAACCTCATCGATTCACGTGATGTTGTTAATTTATTCCTTTTTTGAAACATTTGTAACTTAAATGTGTAAATAAGTTAGTTCTTTGATGGTCATTGTCAATATTGACGTGGTTTTCATGTCCTTGGTTATATTGCAATAATATTAAGATTCCCTTATATCGAAAAGAACGGAAATGAAACACATGCGGAGTGATATAATGATTCTAATTTAATCAGTCATGTGGGAACAGGAAGTTGAAGGCCTGGGATGGAGTATAGTCATCGTCAGTCTTATTTCATATACGTTTATCCTTCAGGATTTTTCTAGGGTACACGGCTCATAGTATAAAGTCACCTATAATCCTTTACGTTGTTAATTTTGCTCCTTGATAATCGAGTTTTATTTTAGATTAATAATCTTCCTGAGCAATCATAGCTCAGAGCCCGTGACAGGTTTCTCTCCGCCCGAAAATATTTAGAAGCGTCTAATGGCCCATCCACGTGCTATCACTTCCGATCTTTCTTCACCTCAAAGGCTCTTTTTTCCGGGAGCACAGTTCACACCCACACAGACCACAGACCTAAGGTTTCGACGCCCTTTTATCTTCACCTCCTCCCCTTAAAAGCCTCTTCGGCAATAAAACTTCTTCATGACTGTGCCGTGCAATTCTGAGAGGAAACACTACGCTTATTCCAAATACGGTCTTTTCTCAAACAGAACATTAAAGAGGACTTGTGTAGCAGAAATGAAAAACAATGCTTTTGGGTGGGTAAAGAGCACGTAAAAGAGCGTAGGGGGTGGATTGATGAGTCTAACAAATCAAACGAGGGAACTAACGTTACGCGAGGCATTAGTCATCGGAGGGCATCTTTTTTCATCTGCCGTCGGCGAATCGTATATCGGCGTCCGTGAACGGAATGAATCGAAAAAAAACCGACGCCATTTTAAGCGGGGCTACCATTTTGATTCGCGTCACGGGATTTCGAAAAACATCAAATAGTCATAGTGACTCGGGCGAAAGCCTTTCCTCTGTTTCCGAGGGTTTAGTCGAGGAGAAGAAGGGAGTTTAATAGGCGACCCGCATTAAATACGAATTAACTGATGACCGGCGATTTTGGCCATTAAATCGACATTTTCCGGAGCACCATTCCACGGACGATCTTACAGCAAATTCGGCCTCGATCGATGCTTGGCAAGAACACGAATATTTTTTGGGAAAAGTATTAGATTTTGTAGAGCGCATGAGGCGGTCGTGACGAATCTCCACTCCGATAGTACCTCTTCCGATGGATGCTTTTCTATGAATGACGGTCGTATTAGAACCGGTCGCATATGAAGTCATCAAGTCGCACTTTAACGACGTGTGGCCTAAAATGTTATAGGCATTCAACCTGTTTGAGGGTAAACTCCCCCATGTACACTGTACGGAGAATTCAAGGAAAAAGATGCAACGTGATTTTGCAAGTTAAAGCGTGAACTTAGGAAAATTTCCGAGATGAAACAAACATGAAAAAAACTAAGCATGTTCTGGTTCAATAGCGGAAGTGAAAAACCGAACTTCGAGAGATTCGAGCAGTTGGGATAAATTTCTAACTTAGAGTTAAGCACATTAACAAATTATTCATGTTCAACAGATGACTCTTAGTACGTTAAGTAAAGAAAAAAACAAAGGAAAATATACGCCAACCAGAGGGTAATATGAGATCAAGAAGAATTTTCATAGGGAATTTTCAGGCGAAAACTTTTGGTGAGATGACTGTGTCATCTTCTGTATAATTACAAATGAATTTTTAATTTAATTATAACATTTATGTTTGTGTATTTTTATTGAATTGGTTCCCAATATATTTAAATATCTATTAGGAATTGTTCTCGATTTATGTCCAATCGTTCGCGGGAATCTACGAAGTAATAGTTTTCATTTTAGGTAATAAACGAGGGTGGGAAACAAAATGCATTCGTTTTAGGCATCTGATGAAAAGTCTCTGCTGAATGTCTCAGATTGTCCGTCTCTTGCTAAGGTCAAATTAACTCGGTGAATATAGATAATGTATGAACTCAGAAGATTGATGTGTGCTCTCTGATAAAAAAATCCGATCAGATACCGAGATGTGAAAATTATGGGCTGCCGAATCAAAACTACGGAGTTTATGCGAATTAAATTAGAAAAAAAAATAATTTGATAAATGTAGGTAACGATTTCAGTTGAAAAACGTGCTTATAGATTAGGAAACGTAAACTATTGATGCGTATCTAATGCCCCGAGTTTATTGAAAACCATGAATTGACATTAAAGGCAAGATCGTGGGGATATCTTGATTGAGCCGAATAATTAATTTGCCATATATGAAAACTGGGCCTCTCAATAAGACCCGCATGAAGTTATTAATACTTCTTAAATAAAACTGCTTGGTCATTTATAGCATAGAAATGGATGCTGTCTGAACATAAGCGTAAATTAGCCTGCACTACTTAGTAAGACTACACTTTAAATAGACTTTAAGAGCATGGGCAAGCCGTTACATAACATTATTCCCACAGTAATCCCACTCTTTATCTTGACAGTAAAAACATTAAATGTACATTGCGCAGGGGAAGAAAGGAAGTCTAATTATTTGATTGCTAATCAGGTAGATTTAAAACTGCAACAAAGAAATAATGCTATTTGTGGCAGTTATAACAATTACAAACTACTGAAAAGAATAGATGGATATCTTTAACTGTACAGAGAAGGATTACAAGTGTTGTATTCACTAATAACAAAATAATTTCCTAGCTAATCCGATAATCGTAGAAATAAAAATTACCAAATAAAATATCAAAGAATAGATAAAAAGTAAAACACGTAACATAAAAAAATCACAGATTTTATCATAAAAAACTTATCCAATAATCTCTAAGATATGAGATACAAATAGACATTTAATCATAAAATGATTCTATTGTCCATAAAAGCAAGCTTTTCAACAAAAATCAGCACAAATACAACTGGTAAATCTATCTTAAACGTAACCATCCAATATTACTCCGTAATTTTTTAATGCGTAAAAGTGCAGAATCTGAAAAGCAGAAAACATTGTAGAGTCGCCTCTTCCTTCCGTAGTCGAGTAAACGAAATGAGAGGAGGTCGTGGAAGAAAAGAAGAGAACAATATGAATGAGACCTTGTTATTAAGAACAGTTCCTTCGCAGGAATACGCACAACAAAGAAACACACGAGAACTCCAAAACTGACGCCACGCATAAGCGCAGTTTCAGAACTTGCAGCGATCTGCTAAGCGCACGTTATACGTGCATTCACAGTGGAATGGATTAATCAGAATTGCAACAGAAATCAGTTTTAGTGAAAATGATTCCTCAACATTCGTGTTTGAGAAGCATTCTCCAATGCTCTGCATCGCCAAGCGGTTCAACTAATCTAAAATAGCTCTCCTAACATCACTCCAATCATAGATTTCGTACGCATCATAATATTAAATTATTAATAATTTTACTCATTCTTACTCATTTTTATGATAGATACTTTTCTTAACAGACTATGATTGACACACTTTCATCAGGTATTTTTCTATAGCACTGCAAGCAATTACCACTGATGGTTGGCAAAAACTCAACGTTGACAAAATAAGGCAAGCAACACACAAGTTGGAGGCGTGAGACAAATTCTAAAAACCTTTTTGAAAAATACAAAAAAGTTCCTACGAAACTTTAACACCTTACGAAAATTAAATACTATCTTTTCCTGGATTCGGTAAAAGACAATATTTTATTCAGTCAAAAATATTAATTCGTATTTAACTTTTGGTACACAAATGATATTTAACTTGCAGTAGAGATTATATTTCAATTATTTATTGTTGACAAATTTGGCGAAATATTCTCCAGCATTAGAATTAGAGCGGCAAAATAAATTCAAAGAAGAAATATAGTGCCTAAACTAGGCTCATAAACATAAGTTCCTCCAAAAGATCTTTTCAAAATGCTCTTTTCTGTGGAAAACGTAATTTACAAAATTTAAAAAAGGGGTCTCGGGAAAGATGAGGGCCTTTTATAAAAAGAAGAGCAGTGAATGAGATTGCCCAAAAATATCCTCGGCCCTTCCCTTGAAATCATATCAAGGTCTGAAGAGAACAAATTATTCGTGTTCAACAGATGACTCTTAGTACGTAAAACAGAAACAAAGAAACAGCGAGGTGATAAGAGAAAATTAAGAGGAAATTTCACACGAAATCTTTGTACGAAAAAATTTTGGTGTTCCATGCGTTATTTTCTGTATCTAGCAAATTAATTTATATCTGAATCGTTAATACTTGTGTCTTTTATTTTGAATAAGTTCCCACTATATTTTACAATTGTTCTATTTTTAACCTTGTATTATGTAAAAATCACGCCTCAATATATAATGAAATATTGTGAACGTTTTCCTTCTTTAATTTTCTTCCTTCTTAGAATTTAAGCTTCTTTATACCAAATATTCTATCTTATGCCAAATTAATCGAATCAACTATTAATTATTTTAATATTAAACATTTATAATAATATCTTCATATTATCGTTTTTAATTTTATACGCAAAATTGAAAACAAGTTTGATCCACAGGTTCGATTCTACATCAGGTACGCATTAGCTTGTAACATGTTAGAAGGAATATGCGCGTTATAAAATTAATTATCATTATTTGATGCATTAGCTCTTTTAAGTGTGTAGGATTTGCAGAGAGAAAAGAGGTAACGTATTTGGGCACAGTTATCACACGTCCTCGTTATCCGCTATTTGCGTTTGACTTCATTACGGCGAGACTTTGATGTCTAACAATTTGGCCAAACACAAACGTATTTGCCCACACAAATTCGGCCCAGAAAAACTCGCTTGATTTCCTTCTTTCGTTCGAGCGAAGTTCGGTGCGAAAGAACGCGTCCGACACGATCGAACGAAATTCACAGCACAGTTAACGTATTCTGGCGAAGATAAACGCGGGATTTCACTTAAGAGCGGATTATGCGAGACATGCACTCCGTGGAGCAAAATCTGCTTTCGACACATTTCTGCGCTCGGCCAAGCGCGACTTTTTAAGGGGACGGCGCTGCGAAGCACACGAAAAATGTCGTTTTGCCATTTTGGAGGTAAAGTTGACGAATCGTTCACAGGAAGAACTCTTCCATGGAATCTGAAAAGAGTTCCATTCTTCCGAGAAATCGCTACACAAGTAACTTTTCTGAGAATTTATGATTATTAAAATCCAAATTCTGCCATCCGTAAAATTCTCACCTCGATAAATATAACGATTTCTCCTTTAATATATGATTATATTTCTTTAAATAAATACAAAAAGTCATTAATATATACGCCATATCTGTAAATATAGGTATTGATTTTCATTTTACAGATGAAATTTCACTTAACCTTATTCTTGGGAGCTATAATTATATCTAATGATTTTATGAATGTTTTAAACATCGTAGCTTTTATTTTGCTTTATAATTATTATTTTGATTTGTTCTCACAGAAAATGTTTTATAGATGCCGGTTGGGGACGTCGGTATGAGAATTAGCGGGCGGTAGCATGAAAAGATTTGGGAACCAGTGCCTTAATAGTTTGACCCTTCGTACTCTGGCAAAAATCCATAGTACTTAGGCAATATTTACTTCATAATAGAAACACTCCCAAAGCCATGTGGTTGTTTCCCATAGCTCGTTGGGCGACCAGATGAAAGCATCTCTAAGAAAAAAAATCGTTTTTCGATGGTTACGCTCTCATCTTCAAAAAATACTGAGTTAATAATCTTATCTTATATATATATAAAAATGGATGTTTGTTTGTATGTTTGTATGTTCCAGATAATCTCGAAAACTAGATGTTGCACAATGTTCAAACTTTTAACATCATTAAATGTATTCCCTGGGATGATCAAGTGGTACTTTTAATTTTCCTAAAGTCCACGGTTCGAATCCAGACGAGTAAAACAGTTTGCATAAGAAATACACGTAAAG
Source organism: Sympetrum striolatum (assembly GCA_947579665.1). Classification (NCBI taxonomy): domain Eukaryota; kingdom Metazoa; phylum Arthropoda; class Insecta; order Odonata; family Libellulidae; genus Sympetrum; species Sympetrum striolatum. Next base: position 77,783,150 of record OX388351.1, read on the forward strand.
TTCATTTTTTTCGTTGCATGATTCGTTTCTTTTGCAAAACTAAATTAGAAAGAACAGTCGTAGGAAGTCGAAACTAGGATCAAAAGAAGGGAAATAGAATACAGATTCTTATTTTGGTCGTGAAATATCGTTTGCGACTCGAAATTGCGAGAATTTTGATAAAATATAAGAAAATTTTGACTAAATTTCCATGTAGTAAACAACTCATTCCCTTGACGATATAATTTTTTTTAAATTCGAATTTTGTTGACGAGTCTGTAGCAACCAAGTTTTATTTACATCAACTTAATTGTTTACCGTCTTTTTCGTAAAATGAAATGAGATTTATAACAGTGGTTTACTGAAAATGGATTTCTGTCGATCAATTCAACTGGTTGCGTATAAATATCCTGGTACGTTGAGTAAGTTTTGAAGTATATTCTTCTGAATTAAGTACTAGATCTAATCTCTTTGCAAGGATGTATTTAGCGATTGACGGGAATGGAGTTAGAGAAGAACGTAAAGATTTCCCAGATTCGGTGTTTGTAATCTTTGAAGAGTTGAACGGCGAGTTGTAAAGTTGTAGCAAACCTCGAGCATCGTATGATAGACCAAAAAGGTAAAGAAATTTTATTTTATTACATGCAGAATATAAAAATTGATTCAATCGTTGTTTTTAAGTGCTTCCACTCCATATTCATTTACTATCCTTCTGTTATTGGTGTTTAATTTTTGTTTCTATTTTGACATTGCGATTACTTTTGTGGTTCGTGTTTATGTTACACATTTTAAGATTGAGATACCAGTCAGTTCCAAAATACATTTACTTTCCGAGTAGAATATTCATCGTTGGTTATTTGAGTGAAATGTAATTTATTTCTGTCATTTACGTTTAATGCTTGATTCATTTGGCCCCTTTGTACCTGTATGAAAATGTAACTTTAAACGTGGTACTGCTTATCCTAATGTGATCTAAGAATATATACATATATATATATTTCAAAACAAGGGAAATAGAATAAAGATTTAGATATTTTGGCTGAGAAATATCGTATGCGATTTGAAATTGCAAGAATTTTGATAAAATATACGAAAATTCCGTCTAAATTTTCATGTTATAAACAAACCCTTGACGATCAAGGCGATTGTTGATTCCGAACTCATGTCTTAGAAGAAGAAGACATGGCGGATTAAACTGGACATGGCCAGTTAAAATATATTTTGAAAGTAAGAGTTGAAGATTTATGATGAAGAAAAAATTGAAAGGCATTTTAATTTTTTTTGTGACAAACAATATCCTGTGAAGAAACGCACGTTGAAAGGTACGAAAATGTTTTCATTGATTTTTTCAATTTTCTTTAAGCGTCTGTGAAAACCGAGTTTTGTTTATGGTAACGTAATTGTTAACTGAATTTTCAGTGAAATAAAACGATTTTGAAATTCGTACGTTGATAGAATTTGCATTCTCGCTGTCAATTCCAGTGATTTAAAATAATAATGTGGTAAGTTATGGACATCTCTCATATTATTTTTGAGTTTTGACGGAAATTACGGACGTCCTTATTTCTTATGTTTAATCGGTCTTTGTTTTCTTTTAAATTTTGAGCGACGAGTGGTCAGGAGCGAATAAGTAACATTTCAAAGCCTAAAAAGGTAAAGGGATTTCAGTTATCTGTAGACCGCAAAAAATCTACGATATTGTAGTAGAATGGGTAATCTCTTACTTCAATCCAAATCCAAACTACTGCCCGCGGGACGCATCTACTGTTTGATAGTTAATAAAGCTGAAAAGTTTGGAGACCCCTACTTGAAACGCAGTATATTGTGGATATCATAGACACAAATATAATAGTTTTTGAAATCATTTCTCAGTTTTTCAATCACAAATGAATAAAGTCTATTCTACTGCACTATAATACTATGCTATTTTGTGTTGAAAATTCTTACTGCAACAGATGTAAAAACGTTTAAAAAACTTATGTAAAATTAATGGCCGGTATTGTAACGTATATTTTGCGTTGTTTATAACTTTAATCTTCATATAAATGGCTTTGTATTTTCGTCATATTGTTTATCAGTTTCAATATTATGAAATTGCATGATTTTATGTAGCTATTGTTAATTGTTGAAAGAGAAAAATTCTGTTTTTTTTCGAAACCGTATAGAAATAACTAATGCTGCGGAAATTATAGCTGCAGTAGCGATATCGACGTTCAATTATAATTACGAGCATCGTGATCAACTTACTGATTTATGCATTTCGTTATGAATATATAGTATGATTTACTTAGGTGTTTACTGGACGGAGTGCCATGTCGAAATAAAACTCTGATATTGAAAACAGCTAACCCAAATGACAATACATATTTAACATACTGTACGCTGAAATTTATTAATTTGACCTCAGCCGAAGAATAGGTTATAATTCTTAAACATCTTGAACATAAGTTTGTTTTCGGGATAAGAAACTATACAGATAACCACAAAATGTAAATTTACTTAAGCCACTATGCACCTTCTCAACGGAGGTAGGTGGTGTCAGTATTTATTGATTACTGTGAAGATTCTACGCTGAATATATTTTGTGGGTCCAGGAAATAATTTATTTTAGAAGTTTTTCATTAGTTACTGGAGAAGGAATTAATATATCAGATCATTTACACTGCTAATATTTTCCCCAGCCATACGTCACTCGCAGAGTACATAAATCTAAAAATCTTAACCAAGTCCCGTACACAGACATATCGGCAAAATGTTTACCGAGATCAAACTAGCATTTTTCGAAGCCTTATCACTTGGATCCAAAAGGAACTTTCCTGACATAATTCTGAGTGAGACTGCCAATGTTATTATTCGATCGAAAATATTTTCAGCAATAAAATAATTGCATATATTTATTAGGTTCTTAATCAAATACTTTTCTGCTCACTTAACCCAATGCACTTATCATATAATGAATTTCGACTTACGAGCATAGCTTCACAGACTGATTTCGGTAAAGTTGTCCCTCTATTGTCATGGCTTTTATCGTTTCATCCTAAAATGGCGCTGTGTCTTGCACTTAATCATTCCCAAGATCTACGACTACGTTTTTGGGCATTAATTAACATACCACTACATTTTATACGAGTCACGAATTCTCACTAACAACCTCATGTTATAAGTATAGCCAAGATAAAACAATGAAACATACCTTCTGGTTCCATGATACACCATTTCTTATTTAATGTCTATAGTTTTTTCTTCACGTAAGAAATACAACAATGACGTCTTTGTCCATTCTCGGAATCACACTTATTCAGTTACTGACGATATCCTCTCAATGATGACCAGTCGAAAGTTTGCAGCTTCAGTCGGCGTAGAAAGAAGAAAATTGGTCCTTTAGGAGATAAAAGTCAGAGGGGAAGAAGCTATTATGTATGCCTCATTTCATACGTAGATACATTTTCATACATTGTTACCGAAAAGCTCATTCAGATACTAGAACCTGCCTTTAGATATAAAGAAGATGTAAGCCAAGGGAGAAGAAGCTAAAGTAAGCCTCACTTTCATATCTAGATACATTTTGACACATTGTCACGGAAAAGATCATCAACCTGCGTAAAATTGAATATTGAGTTAGAGTGGATTTGTAGACTTAATTGTGACTTACATTTCTTGGTATATTGGTTTCGAAAGTCTGGTATTCGCTATTTAACAACAATTATGAAGAATTTGTTACGATCAAGGTTATTACACTGATATTCATGAAATTAAAAATCCCCGTTGAGAATCAACGGGTACTTCTGCTAGTATATATATAAAAATGGATGTTTGTTTGTATGTTTGTATGTTCCAGATAATCTCGAAAACTAGACGTCACACGATGTTCTAACTTTTAACATCATTAAATGTATTCCCTGGGATGATCAAGTGGTACTTATAATTTTCCTAAAGTCCACGGTTCGAATCCAGACGAGTAAAACAGTTTGCATAAGAAATACACGTAAAGTTCATTTTTTTCGTTGCATGATTCGTTTCTTTTGCAAAACTAAATTAGAAAGAACAGTCGTAGGAAGTCGAAACTAGCATCAAAAGAAGGGAAATAGATTAAAGATTCTTATTTTGGTCGTGAAATATCGTTTGCGACTCGAAATTGCGAGAGTTTTGATAAAATATACGAAAATTTTGTCTAAATTTCCATGTAGTAAACAACTCATTCCCTTGACGATATAATATTTTTTAAATTCGAATTTTGTTGACGAGTCTGTAGCAACCAAGTTTTATTTACATCAACTTAATTGTTTACCGTCTTTTTCGTAAAATGAAATGAGATTTATAACAGTGGTTTACTGAAAATGGATTTCTGTCGATCAATTTAACTGGTTGCGTATAAATATCCTGGTACGTTGCGTAAGTTTTGAAGTATATTCTTCTGAATTAAGTACTAGATCTAATCTCTTTGCAATGATGTATTTAGCGATTGACGGGAATGGAGTTAGGGAAGAACGTAAAGATTTCCCAGATTCGGTGTTTGTAATCTTTGAAGAGTTGAACGGCGAGTTGTAAAGTTGTAGCAAACCTCCAGCATCGTATGATAGACCAAAAAGGTGAAGAAATTTTATTTTATTACATGCAGAATATAAAAATTGATTCAATCGTTGTTTTTAAGTGTTTCCACTCCATATTCATTTACTATCCTTCTGTTATTGGTGTTTAATTTTTGTTTCTATTTTGACATTGCGATTACTTTTGTGGTTCGTGTTTATGTTACACATTTTAAGATTGAGATACCAGTCAGTTCCAAAATACATTTACTTTCCGTGTAGAATATTCAGCGTTGGTTCTTGAGTGAAATGTAATTTATTTCTGTCATTTACGTTTAATGCTTGATTCATTTGGCCCCTTTGTACCTGTATGAAAATGTAACTTTAAACGTGGTACTGCTTATCCTAATGTGATCTTAGAATATATTTCAAAACAAGGGAAATAGAATAAAGATTCTTATTTTGGCTGAGAAATAACGTTTGCGTTTTGAAATTGCGAGAAATTTGATAAAATATACGAAAATTTCGTCTAAAGTTTCATGTTGTAAATAAACCCATTCCCTTGACGATCAAGGCGATTGTTGATTCCAAACTCATGCGTAATTCTATAAGAAGACATGGCGGATCAATGACCAGTTAAAATAAATTTTGAAAATAAGAGTTGAAGATTTATGATGAAGAAAAAATTGAAAGGCATTTTAAATTTTTTTGTGACAAACAATATCCTGTGAAGAAACGCACGTTGAAAGGTACGAAAATTTTTTCATTGATTTTTTCAATTTTCTTTAAGCGTCTGTGAAAACCGAGTTTTGTTTATGGTAACGTAATTGTTAACTGAATTTTCAGTGAAATAAAACGATTTTGAAATTCGTACGTTGATAGAATTTGCATTCTCGCTGTCAATTCCAGTGATTTAAAATAATAATGTGGTAAGTTGTGGACATCTCTCATATTATTTTTGAGTTTTGACGGAAATTACGGACGTCCTTATTTCTTATGTTCAATCGGTCTTTTCCTCTAAGATTTGAGCGACGAGTGGTCAGGAGCGAATAAGTAACATTTCAAAGCCTAAAAAGATAAAGCGATTTCAGTTATCTGTAGACCGCAAAAAATCTACGATATTGTACTAGAATGGGTAATCCCTTACTTCAATCCAAATCCAAACTACTGCCCGCGGGCCGCATCTGCTGTTTGATAGTTAATAAAGCTGAAAAGTTTGGAGACCCCTACTTGAAACGCAGTATATTGTGGATATCATAGACACAAATATAATAGTTTTTGAAATCATTTCTCAGTTTTTCAATCACAAATGAATAAAGTCTATTCTACTGCACTATAATACTATGCTATTTTGTGTTGAAAATTCTTACTGCAACAGATGTAAAAACGTTTAAAAAACTTATGTAAAATTAATGGCCGGTATTGTAATGTATATTTTGCGTTGTTTATAACTTTAATCTTCATATAAATGGCTTTGTCTTTTCGTCATATTGTTTATCAGTTTCAATATTATGAAATTGCATGATTTTATGTATTGTTAATTGTTGAAAGTAATAAATTCTGTTTTTTTTCGAAACCGTATAGAAATAACTAATGCTGCGTAAATTATAGCTGCAGTAGCAATATCAACGTTCAATTGTAATTACGAGCATCGTGATCAACTTACTGATTTATGCATTTCGTTATGAATATATAGTATGATTTACTTAGGTGTTTACTGGACGGAGTGCCATGTCGAAATAAAACTCTGATATTGAAAACAGCTAACCCAAATGACAATACATATTTAACATACTGTACGCTGAAATTTATTAATTTGACCTCAGCCGAAGAATAGGTTATAATTCTTAAACATCTTGAACATAAGTTTGTTTTCGGGATAAGAAACTATACAGATAACCACAAAATGTAAATTTACTTAAGCCACTATGCACCTTCTCAACGGAGGTAGGTGGTGTCTGTATTTATTGATTACTGTGAAGATTCTACGCTGAATATATTTTGTGGGTCCAGGAAATAATTTATTTTAGAAGTTTTTCATTAGTTACTGGAGAAGGAATTAATATATCAGATCATTTACGCTGCTAATATTTTCCCCAGCCATACGTCACTCGCAGAGTACATAAATCTAAAAATCTTAACCAAGTCCCGTACACAGACATATCGGCAAAGTGTTTACCGAGATCAAACTAGCATTTTTCGAAGCCTTATCACTTGGATCCAAAAGGAACTTTCCTGACATAATTCTGAGTGAGACTGCCAATGTTATTATTCGATCGAAAATATTTTCAGCAATAAAATAATTGCATATATTTATTAGGTTCTTAATCAAATACTTTTCTGCTCACTTAACCCAATGCACTTATCATATAATGAATTTCGACTTAAGAGCATAGCTCCACAGACTGATTTCGGTAAAGTTGTCGCTCCATTGTCATGGCTTTTATCGTTTCATCCTAAAATGGCGCTGTGTCTTGCACTTAATCATTCCCATGATCTACGACTACGTTTTTGGGCATTAATTAACATACCACTACATTTTATACGAGTCACGAATTCTCACTAACAACCTCATGTTATAAGTATAGCCAAGATAAAACAATGAAACATACCTTCTGGTTCCATGATACACCATTTCTTATTTAATGTCTATAGTTTTTTCTTCACGTAAGAAATACAACAATGACGTCTTTGTCCATTCTCGGAATCACACTTATTCAGTTACTGACGATATCCTCTCAATGATGACCAGTCGAAAGTTTGCAGCTTCAGTCGGCGTAGAAAGAAGAAAATTGGTCCTTTAGGAGATAAAAGTCAGAGGGGAAGAAGCTATTATGTATGCCTCATTTCATACGTAGATACATTTTCATACATTGTTACCGAAAAGCTCATTCAGATACTAGAACCTGCCTTTAGATATAAAGAAGATGTAAGCCAAGGGAGAAGAAGCTAAAGTAAGCCTCACTTTCATATCTAGATACATTTTGACACATTGTCACGGAAAAGATCATCAACCTGCGTAAAATTGAATGTTGAGTTAGAGTGGATTTTTAGACTTAATTGTGACTTACATTTCTTGGTATATTGGTTTCGAAAGTCTGGTATTCGCTATTTAACAACAATTATGAAGAATTTGTTACGATCAAGGTTATTACACTGATATTCATGAAATTAAAAATCCCCGTTGAGAATCAACGGGTACTTCTGCTAGTAATAATAATAATAATAATAAGTCGTCTTTATTTGGGCGAGATTGAGACTTAAAAGTCTCTTCTTCCATCTAACCCATAATAGTTAATAGGAGTAGCTGTAAATCGATGCAGCCTCAACTATGGGGAATTCCATTACAGGGCATAAAATACACCACATAAATTTGTGTTATTTCGTTAACTGTATTTAAAATACAAAGAATTTTCTCAGTGCTTTATTTTCTTCTAATACAAGATTTGCATTCAATTTGAGGATTCTGCAATTACTACACTATTATTTACTACTAGGGGAGAGTTCCCTATATTGTACCACTTTTTACGTTTCATTTTAAATAGCTCTAATTGTTAGTTACACAGGGATTGAAACTATTTTATTTTGTTCAGTGTGAAGTATTACATAGAATCTGATAATGAAATGCTCAAAAGCACACCGTTAAAAGCAAAATATTTCTGAATTTATAAATATCTGCAAGTGATACGAATTAGGAAATTGGTTTCCTAATTTGTACTAGTGGTTTCCTTAATTGGACCACACATTTACTCTTATCAATTAATGGAAAGAATCTAAGATGGAATTGTACTTTTTCGTATAAATTTGGAATAAAATAATGTACAATCAAATAATTTTAAAAATAAGTAAGGTGAAATACGTTGGAATGTGGTTGGTTTTATTTTTACTGGATGAATTTCGAATAAATTTGGTCATGATATAAATCTAATTTATATTTTTCAATTATAACTATGAAATCAAAATTCAAAAATATTCTATTTTTAAATCTTAAAATACCATAAAAGTAGTACGAAAGTATAACATCACCTTCCAACCGTTAATTCGCGTCTTCAATTTCAAGACTGTTCTTTTGGGATAATAAATTCATGTAGGCATCAAATATAGTGTTTGGTAAACGTCCCCGTCATTGGTGATGGAACTCCATGTAAAGTGAATTGTGAATCTATTATGACTGAATACGCAACTTATTCGTATATTATATGATGGAATTGTACTTTAAAGGTACAATTCTATCTTAGATTCTTTCCATTATGGATTACCACAACACCTCCCCTGATTCTGTGAAGTTTATACTTATCAATTAAACCTAAATAATTCCTTTTCAGTTCAGATCAATATAATTAATATATTTTATTGTACCTGCAGACATATTGTTTATTGAATCCTTTAGCTCCAGCCATGAATGAAGTTGTCTGCATGACAATTTAGGATTTTTCTTCATCAAAGCATAGAATCATCATCCTCCTGCATTGCCTTTTTCGACGTTAAAGTAATGAGCAATTCCTTTCCTTTCTGCCACGTCAAATTTCTAATAACGGATAAGAATAAACCAAAACATCATCTCTTCATATTTTAGGATGTGTTGCTCCGCTTCAATTTCTCCCGAAAACACGTTACTACGACCAAAAATTTTCATATCCCCATTTCCCCTTTTGATCTTATATAGCGCGCCTTTTTATAGTTGGGAGGTTATAAATACGGACAAATTCATTTAAACCATAATCTCCATTTAAATGTGCTGCCATAGCTCAATTTGGTTCATCTTCGCTCCACTTTTCATATTTTAATTTGGAAGCCATACCATGATGCAAATTAACTCTTTAATTAATTATTCACGGTAAATAACAGATTAAAAATGCATCAAATCAACTAAGACTATCCTAATTTATTTAAAAAAGCTAAATCATTATTGAAAAGCACAACGGTTTCCTAAATTGTACAATAAAGGGAACTACAAAAGGCACAACTCTGTCATATATCCTTCGTCGCTTCCTTCCAAACAAACCAGATGAGTTATAGAATCATATCCATATGAAAAATTAGGCATATTTACGTTAATTCATCTGATAAGTAATACCGTTTGTTTCCACGTTAACTATTACCGTTATTCCCTGAGCCACGTTCAGAAAAAAATGCTTTAAAACTTCCAAAAAAGTAACTTTCTCACAAAGAGACCGTTTTCAAACGCATAAAGATGACGACTGGAATTTCGGCGTCTAGAACGTCTAGTCGCAGTTACGCACGACAAATGTCGCTAGAAATGAAGCTCTTTACGGAGGTGGTGCAAATTAAGCGCCGGCGGAACTCTCCCCCCCCTCTACCATATGATTTTAACAAAACAAAGTTGAAGAGTTCAGAATTACTTTGCCTGAATGACTGTGACTGAAAAGAAAGATGGTAATGAAATTCTAAAATGGATCCTTTGAAGAGAAAACGAAGAAATTGACTGATGACGAAGAATTTTAATTGGGATACTTTGTATTTGTAGAAGGATAGAGACGGTTTCCGAAGTGGAGGAATTCCCACCATTTTCGAGAATTATTTAGTTCCCTCTGTCGTCGGGGAAGTCGCCCCTTAAACGCTCAAAGAGAATATAAATCAAGTGTCAGCTACCAAGAAATATTCCCAGATTCCCGTGAAAGCAACAAAGGAAAAGGGATTTTTACGATGATTCACTTAGTTTGGGCAATAAAAAAGTGATTCGAAATGACCTCGCAGACATTAAAAAGGGTCATTTACTTCGAGGAATATTTTGCAATCTCAACGAGGGTCACTTCAGAAGCACCTGAAACCGTACTGAGTATTTCAGAAAGTATACCTATGATTCGTAAACTATATTGATATGATTGCTGATTTACATTTACAATTGAAGTCCGTTGTAGGATTTTAAATAGTTGTCCTAACACTAGGGTGGTACATACTAATCTTTAGGAGACAGAATATTTACGCAAAAGATAAATTTACTAAATAAGTTCGGTGAAAGTACGTTTTCATAAGATGTAACTGATATATTGCGACATCTCTGTTATATAGGCCGTTACGAGGAATATTAGGGTAATAATTCCTAGAGCGTACACCCAAGAATTCATTATTCCGCGAACGATATGCGACAGCAATCAGTTTGGGGAAAAAGTCATGGTACTTGCCTTTAATTGAGGTAACGTTAACTGCTTAGAAAAAAATCCCTTCAGCAAAATAATTTTACGCTAATGAATAATTCCACATCTCTTTCAGTTCACTTATAAAATTATCACATAAAGCAGATTCGTCAATTCAAAAAGAAAATGAAACAGCATTAACTGTGGAAAAGTTATTATAACAAAATAAAATATAAATAATTAGTGAGAAGACATGGTGTGAGTCAATCCCAAACGAAGAAATGTCACTTTGGGTGACGATAAGTTGGATGGAGTTCAACGAAAAGACGAACAGAAAACAAGTGAATTGAATAGTGAGGCACGCATGTGAAACGAATAGATCATTAAGGAATGCGAAAGTTATAGAGAGGCGTCGGAAAGGGAATTTGGGATGGACCAGATTTAGTTCGATGGAGGATCCAAAGAGAGATACTGGAATATCGCAGTTAGAAGTCTGGTGTTGTAATGGAAGAAGGATACTCTATTCTGAGGGAAAACATCATCAATTAAAATATCAAACGTTTAATAGGAAAAAATATGTCGCTATTGCCCTCCCTAATTAACGCTCTTTCTACTGATTTTTGATAGTTAATTATCTATCCTCAAACATCTTTTTTTACTTCCCTCTTTATTTTAAATCCTACTTTTGGTTGCATCATATTGTCGGAAGGACATAGAGCAAGGGACGATTCAGAGAAAGTGGCAGATGAGTCTTAAGATTATCTAAGATGCGGTATCTTGCTCTGGCATCCCCTTCCCTCCTATGCTCTGGCATCCCCCTCCCTCCTATGCTCTGGCATCCCACTCCCTCCTGTGCGGTGCCCTCTTTCGAAAGGAGGAAGGACCACCTTGGGCTCGAATCCTTCAGCCCACCGATGCCGGGTATCTCATCTCCGCGACCGTCCGATCCTCGATAGGTCCACCCGGACGAAAACACGAGAGAACTTCATTCAATAAAAGCCTTTGTTTGAGCACTTTCTATGAAGTCTCTTCTTACGTCTAACCAAATGTCATTAAATATTTCATAAAAGAATTTTTAGGAATAAGAAAGGGCAAAAAAGAGAGATACGTTTTCCGGGATTACAAGCATTATAAAATCTCGTAGTCAATTATAAAATGAATCTGACGAATCGTAGCATTTTTGCATCGATAACGAACTGCATCGACTACCATTCCACATTTGGAATATTTCTCATATATTTTTCATTTTTACGCTACAAGCAAAGCTAAAGAGTTGACATTCTTAAGCGAGAAAAATATATTCGTCGAAGCGTACAAATAGTTATTTTTGCGATGAAACGGGTCGCATTTAGATCTAGACAAGCAAAACGCGAGAGAGCGAAGAACGATTAAAAAAAGGGGGAACGAAACCAAAATTCCGATTTGCATTCGAAAGGAAAATGACGTCCGATGACTGATGGACGTCGAATGCCGATTTAAATGGAGCGGCCTTTTTTAGGAGAATACCCTGATATGCTAATACGCGAACGAATTTATTCTAAGGTAATCAATATCCGATACTAACAAAAATTCATGAAATATTTTTATGAATACGCAATATAAATGATAATCAACGTAAGATGGAAATATTGTAGAGCCAAGAGGTAGTATCTGAGGATAGATGGTGCCAAGATTTTCATGTTTCCTTGGCCTCCGCTTCAATCAACGACTAGTTAAACCATTTCCATAATAAATGCAAGAAAAATTCATATTAGTCGTTTCTAGTTTCAATATTTATAACAATATTAAATTAAATAGAATTATCGTTCGAACCTGAGCTAAGTTTTATAAAATTCACGGAGGAAAAGTTAATGTGTTGCTTTTAAACCTTGTTTTATTTCTTCGAAAGTTTTTCGAATCGTAAATTTTAGATTCCAAATTATAAAAGCTTTGATACCAGATTGGGGTTTTTCGCTTTCGATAACCTATCCCGTTGAACTAAGCTACGATGAGAGATGCTACGTTTTCAACCGATAAAAGGGAGCGTATAAATAGAATTCAAATTTAATTTTATCCGTCGAGAATCAACGAGCACTTCGGATAGTACTTAATGCAGGATATAGAGATTGTGGATAAAATAGGATCCAACTAAGGATAAAAAGCACCAAGACAAGTTGCATTGCAGTTCGAAAAATAAAGAATGAATAAATAGAGCGAGAAAACAGATAAAATAGTAACATAAATTGTGAGAAATGATAACGGTGTATGTATTAGTGTACTTGAGTTCTCCATCTTCCTCCTGTCTTCAATATACACTTCACTTCTTCAGTAAAATCTAAGTGACACCGAAGTAGCAAAATAAGTCCGGATAGGATATTCGTAATAAATACCTGATGCTCATGAACGAAATCAGCAGTCAATTTCACAGCATGACCACATTTATGTAAATCAAGTTTTTTTGTGGTAATTGGCTGATTACATGGAACTTGAGCTACACGCTCAACACGCAATTTAGTTAAAAACGCATTTGCGAAAACTCTGATGTTGCTAATCCTCGAACATGTCACTGTCATCAATCAATCGTTTTGAACGAAACCCCAAAACGCGCAAAACAAAATTTGACAAGTTTTTCGAACCAGAAAATTGATTGCTATTTTGTAAGAGCAGAATCGGTTTTCTGGATTTCCCGTCAGATGGAATTGAAATATGGGCGGAATTGAAACGCAACTAAACTTTGGACCCAGCTAACAATAATTCATGCATCGATAATGATCTATGTGCAATTTAAATGGGACGCAAACAATACCTCGAATCCTGGCTTCTGCTTCAATGCCATATCTGCTAATGCAATCAGGCAAATGGGAGCCTTTTTATTGCCACAAATGCACTGATATGACTTGCGAGGCAGACGCATGAAATTTCGTTTAGAACACATCTCTTTCCATTTTGCAGTCACCTTTGATTAAAGTAGCTCTAGCTCCTTTCAACCGACTTAATGAATATTTCCATTACATTTTTCATAACTAACGTTTAAATTAGCAACACTTTTCTTAATTTCAATTATAAATTTTTGGGAAATGCAGTGACAAGGGAAATTCAAGACACTCGTGGTCGTTGCCAAATCGTCTAAACATCAATGACATTTATCGATTCATCCCCAAGTTTTCAGTTTTTTTCAACAGACTTCATTAACAAATACAATTGTTTTAGAGGTTACATTTCTGAGTTTATCAATAGCAGAAACAAGAAAAAGAATTTTCCAATTCCGCATTTAAAAACATTATTACAATAAAACAGTTCGAGTGACGGTCCTGCAATTATTTGTTCCGAAACTTCTTCGATATGAATGAAGCTTTTCAATTTTGCCCATTTTCATGTTCCAGGAGAAAATACATAGGAGTTGACCCTCGAAACGCTCTCTCCTAATACACCAACACGAAATGTGTTTCAAGCACAAGCTCCATTAACTGTCAACGGATTTCTTTTTTTTATTATTTTTTCCGCAGATGATACGCAAAAAAATAGATCCGGGAAGTGAAGCCCTGCACCCTCTGCCACACCCCGAGAGGCAGAGTGAGAACTGTCGCCAGATCCCGCCAATCAGTCCCTTACACTTGCTACGATCCTTAAATATTCAATTCATTCGCAATCCTATGAATATAAGTTTACACGTCTAGCTGTAATGCTTAAATGCGATATTATTGAACCGGCACTTAGTTCTCTCTTGATATGTAAGATTATTCTAATGACGAAGGGTTTTAAAATACTCAGCCAATCTGTCCGCAGATTCTGTTTACTGATCCGTGCTGAGCGCATGCGTTCGGCGTTTGAATTCTGTCGGAATCTCTTTCACGTCACCTCATTTATATAATTGTTCTGCAACGCTGATCCGAAACCTCAAAACAAAAATTTAAGACCTTAAATATTAAATTTTGTCGCAAAATAAGAATTGGATTATTTCAGAGTTCGTATTACTATCTCTTAATCAACGATTCAGAGCAAAAAGCAATCAAATTCAAGAGTAGAGTAGACATTGTAATCTTGAGTACCTCAAAATTCTTATAATTCAAACTTATGAAAAATTGCATAAAATGGTTCCACATTCAACAAATATAACAATTTAAAAGTTCCAAACATAATTTGCGTGAATGCGAGATTCCGGATGATAGATATCTTTCAATAACCTTCAGGTTAATTTTTTTTATTGTTCTGAGAACATTACTAATAAAGACACTCAGCACTGATTTTGTCGTAGTACGTGATGATTTGATTTCTATTATTTTAGGGCAATCACGAGGCATCAAATGGAGCGCATTCTTCTTTGTGACGCAATTTCATTAAGAACGGGCGGATGGCAATTCTTTTGGAGCAAAAAGTAACAAACTTCAAATAATGGTTTTTGTATCATTATGATTGAAGCATAACCGAACTATAAGAATATATGGTTTCGTAAGTACATAATCAAGAGTAAATTAACTTTTGAATCCACCCATTTCGGTGTTCCGTTTTTTGGCCCTTTACAGTAACGAGGGTTTATTGTAACGTCCTTAATTCCAAATGAACATTTGTTTCCTTAACGCTGAATGGAAGTTAAGGAGCAATTAAGAAAGTTTGGTTCGCTGCAATAACAGTTTCCTTTCTAAGAGAGAAAACTGTTCCTCTCTCTTTTAACTTCCATCGCATTGTATGGCTGATGATTAACCAACTGAATTCACCCCTCCTTACTCCTGGGAGGGTTTGAACCGAAGAGGAGGATACAATTATAATTAGGTTTATCGGGGGCAACACATTTTGATACGCTAAATGGTTTGAATGCATTTGAATAATCGATTTCTTCTCATTAAAATATCGCGAAAATTAGGATCAAATAGAGGCAACGGATAAAAATCTCGAGATGATCTCGAGATGCAGATATTTTGCCTCCATCACCTGAAAATGCAACGCAGTTTACCTTTAAATTTAACTTTCCAAGGCACACTTGCGTGTTTACTTGAGATTCGCGGCCCTCCGAAACACATCCGGGAGAAAATAAGAATGCTTTGCGTACTTGCAGAAGTATAAAAAGTATTCTTATTTTATGATGACCTTCCACGAAGTTTCACCGAAGCACATTGATTTAATAACAATTCATTCGTTTTGTCCGTAATTAAAATAGAAGATACAGAAAGTGCGGTTTAAATATTTCAAAGGTTCCATTTCGGAATCACGTAAAACGAAAAATATTGAGCACAATAAGGCAAATACTTAATGCAAAATTAGAATAATAAGTTTCTCTCAGAGCTACCGGTTGTGGACAGCGCGTTTGCCTTTGACGAAAGCGGTCCCGGGTTCGATTCCCGGTGGGAACCAATGTGCGAAATGACCTAAGCTGTCGTACACTTTTAAGGATACTATTACTACAAGTTATTCTCAGATATTACACGACACAATACGAGCTCATTCACGACATATAAGTTGTGCACTGTCACAATTGTCACAAACACTGTCTAAATTAATGCGGACAGCATAATATCATCCTCATAGAGACGTAATTTATTATGTCTATTTTCCTTATGTGATAAGATGTGAGAGGGGACTTTTAAGTCTCAATATCATCCTAATAGATACGTATTTTATTACATCTACTTTCCTTGGGTGTCAGAGGAGAAGTCTCATCCTAATAAAGACGTTACTTATTTATTCATCCCATAGAGGCCCCCCCCACCAGTCGTTTGTGGCCCCCATTCCGATGATTGGAGTGTTAGCAGCCCGCATACGCTAACGAACGCCTTCCGAGAATATGCGGGGAGATTCACCTCCGATTCTTTCATTTCGATCCTCCGCCTTCGCCTACAAAAGGTTTCCTCGGCTCTAACAAACTCTAATTTGTGGTTTTTCTTTCATCGCCCGTGTCGAGGAAGTTTGATCCATCCACTGGAAGCTCTTGATGCGTGAACTCAGAAGTTCCAACCGACGATATCGCAAGAACTTGGGATGTTAATTAAACCCACATTGCAGCGAATCGCTTTCTCGGGGACTTTTTCGGATCCTTCGCTGATCTTCTTTAATCGCTGCACTGCCACGTAATGTTTGTGCGGATGACGCAAATGTTGCTTGAGCGGAAAAAGACTGTTTAAGAGATCCGCAAAAATGGCTATTAACTCTATTCCACATCTCTACTGGCAATTAAAAGTAACATTTGGTCTTGATGCATCGAGAAAATTTTAGAAATCTAAGCAAAGTTATTCAACAAAAATCATTAGCTACGTACATACATGAGTGTTCTTCCTTTCGGTAGGTTCATTAGCAACAAAATTAAAATTCAAAAATCTCAATTCAGCGCCATCTCCTTAACTTGCTGATAGTTTAGCCCACCCTTTCAGTAATCTCTTGTCTTTGTCTCTGCAATCATTACCTAATGCTAATAAACAACTAACGGTGGTAGGGCAGTGAAGTGAGTGAAGGCCCAAGTGATATTATTTTTAAATCGACCTTTCAATTTAAAAACGCTGAGATGTACAAAATTATACCAGAATCAAACCAAGAAAACGTGTATTACGAGTAGAGAAATCGTTGCGCACGATCTACATGTGGCTCCCTGCCATCAGTAGTTATTGATTTGCGTAATAATTTTGGTTAAAGTAACTTCCCTTCGATTTATAAAATTTTCTCGATACACCAATATCAATAAAATATCAATCTAAAGCCCTCTTATTTGCGTTAAATTCAGTCGCTTGCGGTATTGAGCTTCATATCATTTATTTCACAAATTACTCGGGGCTTCCGAGACAAGTTTAATGCTCGTTTTGGCGAAAAACAAATTAATGAGTAATTATCATTTAATCAAGAAACAATACACTAAAATTTTGTTTACATACACTCTATCGTGTGTTTACTCTAACTTCGCATTTTTAATATTTACGATGAAGGAAGCACGGAAAATTTTTTTATATGAACCTTATAGCGACTCCCAATCCAAAGAGATTCTGGTAAATATTCGGAGAAATAATGCTTTTAATCCTTAGATTAAAAGCATTATTTGTACATGTATTAAATTATCATGTACACTGATAATTTTCACAAACTGGTACATCACAAGATTCCATTTACTGCCTTTTGCCACAATTTTCTAAACGAAAAGTACCCCTCAGAGCTTTCTTTGTCTCCTTATGCAATATCCATCATTTAGTCTCGAGTATATATATTCAAGAAAAAATATGCCTCTAAGGTCATTGCATCCGAGCGAAGTTTCTTCAGACTTTCATCACGCTCCTTTAAAGATGGGCCTCCTAAGCCTTCCTTCTCTGGAACACACTTCGGCTTTATAAGCCTTAATAAGTTTATGTGAAAATCTATAATGAGGACTTTGTGGTCACAAATTCCTACGGAAACTGGTGCATTTAGTATTCGAGGGCGATGTAATGCATCCTCTGGTAACCTCTTTTAAACGTATGTTGCGTCGCTTAATGAGCTTCGACAAGTCGTTCCTTAATGATTTGATTAATTTTTTTGTGTCCAGAAGATTAAAGCCCTCGCCATTCATACTCATACGTCGATTTCCTCTCTGACGGAGGATGGCCAGAAGAAGACCACGGCTGAAAATAAAACATTTTATGGAAAGCTGCGTATGAAATGGAAATTATAAAAACAGCATTATAACAAGAAATACATAAAATAAAATCAATGAGGGAAAACATTGCGTTCATTGGCTTGGAGGAATAATAATAAACATCACAAACAAACAAAATAAAATCGTGTAGGAAATTCAGCATCTAAATATACATCCTGCAATCAATCTTCCGGAGTGTGACAAAGCATTTCTATTTCCCTAATCAAATACCTTCGATTCGAGGATAATGTGACTTCGATGAAATGACTAGTTGCAGAATCTATTTATTTGCTATCTCTCCTAGTAACAAAACGGCCCATGTAAGAAGAAGAACTTATTATAAACGAATCTTCCAAGAATTTACTTTCTCTGAATTTATTGAAAAAACACTCTTATATAATCTTAAGATCCTCATCCTAAAAAAAAAACTCAGTAGAATTAGTTATTATGTAGAATTTCTTGAGGAAACCTTTTGGCTGTTGCCATTCATTGTCAACCTTTTTTTTAAATGTAAATACTTATGCGTAAAATAAGAACACTTTTCTACCTAAAGTAAATTTTAAATTAGAATGTTATTTAAACTTTGAATAAACTTCATTTACAATTCGAAAAGGTTTTTTCTTACAGCTGCAGTAAAGCGGAAACGCGTACGTCACGGTCGATATTTTTCCCCGCAAAAGAAGTAATTCCGTTTCGCTGGAATACATAGAGCGAGGGCCATTAAAATAGTCGCGTAATCCGAATCCATGAATCTTTCATGGAGGGGCTCAAATGAAGCTGTGCAAAACTCGGACCTTTTTTGGGGTTCCATCGAGATTGCGTGATCGATCGGATGAAAGATTCGCGTGCTGTTATTTTTATTTCCGAGGGAAGGCAGATTACTTCGCTCTCTGCCCATTTTCTTTCCGCTCTGCATTTGAGCTTGTGTGTTCAACGTTGGAATGGGATTACGGACCGTGTTTTGCTTCGAATGTGCACAATCGGTGGCTGAAGTAATTGGGGGAAATGGAGAGACGAATCTATTCTAGAGTGACTCGTTTGCAGAGATGCCCAACAGAGAGACGACCACAAGCAGTCGATTTTTTAAACAATATTAAAATACAGGCATCTGAGCGGGCCCTTCTCCTTTAGAGAATCTCCAGTTGAAATTGACAACGAAACAAGCTGTCTGGAAAACAGAAGAGAGGATTGCCCAAATGAATTATAAGATGGTTGCTTTCACGCTCAGATAACAATTCAGAATTTTAAATATTGTAACCTAAAACTATTACAGTAGCAATAAAAAACTTAAGTTTTAGTTGCAATAAGTTGTTTTGTATGATAGAATCAAGTATCATTGAAACATATCAACTCTATTTAAATATAGCTAAATGTAGTACCCTTAGATTAAGTTAGAGATTTAAATTCTCCCAAAGCCGTCTTTGTCGGCCTTCCTCCTCTTACTTCCCGGTAGTCAGAGAGAGCAAGCAAGGAATGCCGCACTATTACTGTACCCAAAGTACTTTTCAATGGCCATGCCACATATATATTGTGTGCGGGTGGAGTGGGAGGGGACACACCTTGTCCGTTTTTCTTTGTATTTTATGACCCCTGAGCGTTCCAACCTTCTTTCTTTACATGCAGTACCCTGAAAACTAGCTATAAAGTCGCCAAAATAAGAAAAAGAATATCGCTAAAAAAGTTAGAAAATAAAAAAGACTTTCTTACCCCCTTATAAATGTAATATCAGTTCATGATTTGCACTATTCAAATATTCAACATCAACTATATTACTATTCAAGAAAACGAAATTCCACTTTCTTTTCAATTGAAGCATTTAATGTTATAAGTGCTAAATGGGTAACATTGAATTACAGAAAGAAGAAAGAAATGTCGGGAAAACGGAAACAGAGTCGCTGAAAGAAGAAAAACCTTGCAAAATCACTCAAATGGTAACTACGGGACAAGGAAGAGCTCTATAGAAGATCTACACTAGAAAATTCAACAAGAAAAGACTTCTCATCAGAAGGTGGTCTAAAATGTTTCCAAATGTAGGAAAGAGTTCACCTAATGCATTTAGGGCACCTAAATTTAGTAAAAAATTAAAACATTGTCTAAAAATAGGTGTCCGGAACCTTAGAGAGAAAAAAATACCAGCAAGGATTGGGAATTATATTACATTTTTGGAATAGCAATTATATACAACTTTTTAAATAAGGACCTCGTGAAAACTCTTTTGCCCAGCGGACCCAACTGATGGCTCTGTTTTCAATGGTGTATTTTTAGTCATTGATCCTAAATTTTTGAAGATAAATATAAAATTTATTTTCCTCACCAAAGCAGTCACGGAGATTGTTTCTTCCTGTTTTCCATTTGCTAGCTCCCTCTGTCGTTTTCCAATCAAACAATTCCCCAATAATTCACGTAAATCACTTCAATGGCGATAATGAGAACGTCTGAACTCGCATGTCGCTATCCTCAGCTAAACATCCAAAGGAACTCCAGATGTGAACAGACCAGAGAGCGGAATGAAAAAATCACGGATGATATTTGATGACGTCTATGCACGGACGAAATGAAGATTGATCACTTATCTTTACGTGAAACTGTTTTATGTCTGTAACATGGAGATAACAGAAATTTGGAAAAATCTAGGAAAGAAATTAATCATGAATGTGAATGAAAATGTATGTCGTATAACTAGAAAAAATAAGTATGTGAAGAAAGGAATACAAGAGAGTTTATGTAAACGATACGTACAAGATCTGAAAATAAAACATGAAAACACGAAAATAAAGCGTATAATGGTGATAATATTTTTGAACAATGTCCAATAGACAACAAACAGAAATACTAGTGATGAAGCACTGCACAAATAAAAGATTTAACCAGTTAGAAACGAAATATAAAATATGAAAATTTTGAAAGCGCATCAAGTCAAAGACGAACCTGGCTCCGAAGTTTTTGCCATTACTTTTCGGATCAAAACCAAACTGGAATTGGGCGTACAGGGATACAAGCGATAAACAAAAAATGCACATCCGGAGAGTAAAAAACACGAGGCGTTCCCAGCTACGTGCACACCGTGGAAAAAATTCAAAAGCGAACAAAATAAATACAATCAAAACCTACATGGGCTTTCTTTACTTTTAAAATAATCCTCGTTTTATTTAAAACTCTGATATGCGTTCGGTGCGTGGAGAACCAAAAATGAAATTGGTTCAACTGAAACACTGGGTTTAAAAGAGATCTGTGCTCATTAGTAAGTGCCTTCACCGAAATATTTCCTCATAACATTACATATTCTCCTCTATTAAAAACATATGGCATTCGGAGTAGCGGATCATCTCTTCTGAAGCTATAATGGGACATGGTGATGTTGATGTGAGGTGGCCATACGGCGACAAACAGTTCCCAAATATAGACTAATAAGGAGGACTTATAACACTTACGGGCTTACTAACTTAGTATGGGCCATACTAAAAGGAAGAAAGGCCTACATCTGATTAGTATGGATTGAAACTGGATGATTAAGTCATGTGAGTAAGAGCATATAGATTTTCCTCGCTGTTTCCGCAACAAAACAATACCGAACAATCAACAGAACGATGAACTTCAAATAAGGTAAATGCACGAAAGCGTTATCTCGTGAGAGTATAATGGAACTTCTCTTACACATCCACTGCAGACTGAGCGAGAAGATTAGATACCATTTTTTCTAGAAATTTATCTTCTTCAAGGATCCCAATTATCACCCGGAAGTGTCATTGACTGTATAATGGAAATCAAAAAGACAACCAAAACGTTTTCACAATATATCGCATCTAAAAAGACCGAGAATCCCTGGCCACCTCAAGCCACAGAGTCCTTCTAAGCAGTTCCAGCCTCAGGTCAATCGGTTAACTAGAGCCTGACTCGACACTTTCGCAATTGATGTATTACCCGGAGCTGTTCATTCGGAAAATTCGCAGTAAAACCTCCAAGTCATAATTCGAATGCCTCAATCACAACTATCGAGAGACTGACATAAACACAGACCTTTTTCGAGTATCCCCATTGGTCTCCAATGGCGCTGTAATAACATTAGGCTCATTGATAATTTTACGTCACATGTCTTTGATATGCACCTTCTTGTGATGGAACTATGTAGATATAATTTGGCATTGAATAATTTTAGATAATATGTGAAAATTTGTTTGATGTGAAGGAGGTATCTGCTATGTGATGCTGTATGATTGAATGGATAATACTTGTATTGTCTTGTTTTGAAATTAGCGTGATTATGTTGGGATAATCATAACGCATTAATTGATATTAAGGTAATTATTTAATTTATATTTAAGATAATTATTAGTTAATATAAATAACGGATAACTTTTGATTGGCAATAATAATTTATCATTACATTTCAAATTGGGTGGTAGTTTTATGGAGGTGGTATCGTTGTTGGAGGAATACATGCGTGTCCTTGACGCTGTATTATTGGAGTTGAATCTACCGCTGAGTTGTGTGTTTATATTATTTGTGTCAATAATAGTATACAATGGGACAATAAGCAACGTATGAATATTGGTCTACATTTGTTCTGACTCTCACCACACTAGATGTGCAATCGCCATCGATCAATTCATTTTGTTTAAGAACATCCCGATGCATAAGAATGAAAAATGAGTTTCACAAACAATATTTCTCCAGATTCGTCTCTCTCGCATCGGCCGCAAGACATACACGAGTCGTACACGATATTGCTCAAACGCCTCCATTATTCTAGTGTTTAGTCGACTAATTTTTATCGAAATTCAAACTCGCGGTAAGACACGAAATTTTAAATTCAAGAGCGCGTTTGCGAGCAGTAATATCGCGCGCTCTTTTGGGATGGAAATACCAATATCGCCCTAAAGGCTTTTGAGTGGAGTAGAAACGAGCCGATGCGAGTCTTATTATAAATCCCATTTTAGAAACGCATCCACCATACACGCATACACAATTGGAATTTCGATTGGAATTTTTACGGAGAGCTAGACGATGGAGTGAACTCATTTGTACCTAAATGTGCCCCATCTATAATTATGTACGTGAATCCTTTGAAACATGAGTTTTCTTTATAATGTACAATCCAGAGCATCGAATCCGTTCAGAACCAGAGTTTAAACCGAATTCTCACAACTATAAACCATAGTAATCCGCACCGGTTTGTCGGTGGTTTAATTTTACGTTATCGTTAAAAAGAATATTTGAAAATGTTTACGATGTTGATTTAAAACATATCTTAAAGCTGAAATGTAAGTAAAAACTTAACCATTTTTTTCGGAATAGCACACGAGTAAAACCATTAAAATGTTTACCAATAAATATGCACCTGATATTCCCAACGAACGCTCATCATAAAAATTATAACTATCCATAGCACGTGTCATCCTTCTATACAGTAATAAAACAAAATTTATTCTATTTGAGAACATCATCAAGAACGTATCGCCCTGTACATCAAATTTAGGAATCACTCAACACTAACATATCGTTCTAATGTCACTGGTCACGTTGTGGACTGGAGCACTGCGCTATGCAAGATAATGCGCTCGTAGATGACGTCAGAGACATGCTGACGGCTGAATTTCGTAATTAGAGAAGGCGAATTCCTCTCTACCGTAGTCTGGAGTAAATAAACACAATTAAAACGATTTTTATTTTACGTAGTCCTTATAACTGCCTTATCTTTCTGGGATATACCATCAGCTATTCGAGATTACGTAAAAAATAGTCTCTGTACACATGGACAGATTCTTGGCAAACAGTTAACTCGGTTCTTGGCTTAATATATTCAGTTATTGAAAATCAAAGGATTTTTTACAGTCAAGTAATCTAATCTCATCGAAATAAGAATAGAGGGTTCCCTGCAATACCAATTCAAAAGAACTTTAATTTGCCTAAGCATTTATAATACCAGCGATTACCTATCTTTCCCGAATCTCTTACTCTTCTTAGGAAATTCTCAAATTTTAGTTATATTCTTGTACAATATCTCAGTTCTGCGCAAGGGGCTGAAAAGGGAATTTATTTAATTTCTCGATCTACCGTAGCAGAATGCTAAATACTCGATGAGATTAAAATCCTTTTTCCTTCAGAGATAACTTCGAAATTGCAGGAAAAGAATAATTTACTTTCCACAGAATGATTTTCGTTTCGCGACGTTATAAGCCAGCGATGAAATACCAATGCAACAACGGAGAGAGGCTTCTTTCGACTTTGTCATGGCAAGCGAAGCAATTTCTCGAATGAAACAAATCAACGAGTCTGGCGGAGTGCATCACACACAGACAAAAGAGAATCGTAGAGCGTAAGGATAATGGCCACCACTCGAAGGGAGAGGTCACGAATGCACTCACGCAGCCAAAATGCACAGCGTCCCTTTGACCTCGTTGCGTTAGCCCACTCGGACAAGGGTTTTCAGACAACTGAGCAATGCTCAGACGTGACACATTATGGGATTCTGATCCAAAGACTGATTCTCAACAATCGATGACGTAAATAACCCGAATTTTCGACTGACGTGAGCTCGGAGCATCGCAAGTGGTACAAAGGGCATTTATACTATCATTAGATATACAGCAAACATAGACTCGGTGGTGGAATGATCATTTACACTTTGACCTTTCATAAAGAGTTATTTAAATTATGAGGTTGACAATTTTATGACGTCGCACATACTCTTGCTCTTGCATCGCCATCGAAAAGTCGCTTTATTTATCGGTGTCGCTAATTGTCGCTAGATTTTATTTCAGACTCCTCTTTAGAAAGCTTCAAAGAACATTGTGGTATAATATAGTCCGTGTACATCGTGGTACATCACTAATATTTTCCTCACCTTAGGTGAAAATTTGCCGTAAAATAAGGGTCCGCCATTTTGTTGTATAAATATTTCAAATATTCAACTGTGATCATTCAAACCCAGTATTATGAAGTATAAAGATTAGGTATATGATACTGCATCGTTTTCAAAGTTGAAGAATTTTGCGAAAAAAAAGATTTTTCGTAGAATTTTGCGTAAAATAGTATTCATTATTTTTTCTGGTACTTAGCAATGAATTACTTTATGCTTAGGCGCCTAAAACATATTAAAATATCGTCTAGATAATTATTGGATTTATTTTTCTAAATTTGGTATCTGCCAAAATTTCATACTTTGTATTGTTCAAAATTAATTTAATTCTCAAATAATTAGAAGAAGTTAAAATCTTAACTTAACGAAAATTTGGTTGAAATATCTTGATTAGCTTTTGTTTTACGGAAGGAAATACCCCACGCGACTAATTAACGGTTAAACAACTTATTTCTTCTACATTTTTTTCGAATCGAACAATTAGATTCTACTAGTAATACCCATCATCAATTACAATAGAATAATCACAAAACTTTTATATTAACTGAGAGGGAAAGTGTGGAAGGTTATAAAAAGGAGGGAAGCCAACTATAATCCGAAAAGAATAACGATGTTAATTCCGATATTGTAGAAAAGGACAAGAGTTTGGGAGGAACAGATGATCATTTTGGATTATCAGCATCACTATGGTAGATTACTTCAAACCGTTCAAATACGTTTAGCCTAAGGCCTTGTTGGCAAATTTCAATATTTCTGGTCAGCAATCCAAGGAATGGCAATTTTAGAAGATGGTTGGCGAATGACGGAATTACGACGGATTCGATCGATGATTTGAGCAAAAGTGGATGCATGAGTGTCGTATTGAGGAATTCTCTCCCTCAACATATGTCATGAGAAGCTGATGACAACAGTGAGGAGATAGCAGACTGAATCGTACCAAAAAGTGTCGAAAAAATTCATATGAATCACAGAGAATTCGGAAAATATCGAACATTAATCGAAATATTGCCGCCGGCGTCATTATTGATGGAGAAAAAACAAAGATATCAAATCTCGACAACCTCCATGTGGCGTAGCTGGAATTAATTGAAGTCCAAATGATTTATTTCTCAAATCGAAAGAAAACAAAGTATGGCGAAGATAAACATCTGATATTGCCAAATGCGACACGTGAAATGAGATCTTGCTCTGGTTTTACAAATTCGGCGGAATCTGCATTTTCAGATGTCATAAAGTCAGTCAGTTTTTAACTGATGGTCACTCGATCGAATTTTTCCCTTCTCGTAATTATAGCTTCGAAGAAATTGCAATTCAGCACAACCCCAAAAACTAATCGTGTTTTATTATCCCTAACTATTCAATCTAAGTTAACATAATGACAATTACGTATAATTTTTTGCGATTTATCTTAAATATTCAAGAGTTTCTAATTTACCGACTTGTCATCGCTTTATTTCACTGCTAAGGGTTAGAGAATTTGTAATTTTAGAACTGATTTAATTTCTGCTGAGAGAGGAAACGAATGAAGCCCTGAACAGGATCCCCTAATAGTATTATTATGGGCTGAATTGATTTCCTACTGAATCAAAATTCTTCTTTTTCGTTTCTTCCTTTAATATTAAGCATGTATACCATGCTCATACTAAATTTAGCTTCCCTTAATTTATTTACATTCTGATAATTGTCACTCTTTTTACCGGTGATTGAGCGAATGGTTCATAGTCATTCACGGAAACTTCACTCGAATAAAAACGCCGCATGCATTTGACATTAAATAGCCTGAACTGTGTTTAATGGCACAAAATAATGAATGCTTTAACACATCGATGATATCAAACAGCGTAAATATCATATATTAATAAAAATTGTATTCAATGAATAGTTTGAAAAGAAATGAAACACATGTTTAAAACAACAAATGAAAACCAGTATCGAATTAGAAGAAATGATTTTTATGCGTTGTATAATAGTCGTGTTTTATATGAACTATTCAACATGACGAACTTCCACGAAGTTTCCTCGGTAAATTTTATGAGAAATTTAGCCACCGCTCCAATGAATTAATAATAATACAAGAAAACGAAAAATATTTAACGAAATCTAAACAAATCAACTGTAAAAATATGTAATTACTGAGGAAAAGTTTTCAGGAAAAAAGCATCGATTCCAAGAAACTGAAACTTTCCTTTAAATTATTCCATTCATCCGAATTTCGTTTTATTTTCAAAGATTGGATTCGTAAATAAAGAAAAGACGATTGAACTTGAGGAACTGAATTCACGAGAAGAGAAAAGTATAGGAAGATTCGAGGAAAAGAATTCGAACGGTAATTTTTTATTAAAATAACAAAAATAAGCTGCCTTTTCCTAGAAAGAAAAAAAAAGAAATCCATTGAAATGACAAAAATTAAAGCGATTTCTCACACTACGTAGAACCCCGAATCTAAAATGGAGTGAGCGGTCACTAACAAGTAGATGCATTGCAGCGGAGTTATTGTTTTCGTCTCAAACGAGTGAAACACATCAGGCTGATTGGTAATCGCGTTTGATTTCACGTTGTTATCCGCTAATTGCCTGAGAAACAAGGAAAATCCTCTTAGACTGGAAAAATTACGCAATTGCAAGGAAAAATAATTTATATCAAATACCTAAATTTTACATTGAAACGGGAAGAAATGAAAGGTGTGTTAAAATACCTCCTATACTGAATACATTTCCAAGGGATTTAAGAAATACAGAACGTGCGAGTACTTTTAAAAGTAAAGTAATGGAATGGATATGCAATAGAATATAATAGTGGTATTCTTTAGTTGTTAAAGATTTAATTCATGTTAATTTATTTGAGGGATCAAAGTTAATCTATTTGAAAATCAGCTGTTCATAGTTAGGACCTTAATGAATACACTTTACTAAAAGTAGAGTCGTATGCAGCGCTATGTCACACATAATTTTCTCCTAGGAGATTACAAAGGTTTTCTCTTTACTTCCATGAATTATATCAATATGTTTTTTATTTTAATTTTCATAATACTTGTATTATTATATGTATTATGTATTGTATTTCCTGTTCTGTACTGTGTACATCATATCAGTACAAATCAATAAATAGGTGTAATGTAATTTATTTGTTCTTATTTTCAATCAATGCTTTTTGATGAATAAACTAAACTATCAATTAAAAAATGAAAGAAATCTGAAAATTTACTCCAATCACTTTCCTTGTTATTCTTATAGATGAGGACAGCAACTGAACTGGACGACCCTGCCTGGAGAACAGGCTGTATTCCGCTATGACTGCAGTAATATGGACCACATCCGCGTATTGCCAGAAGTTATCAGCAGAAGGAATACGAAAAGCCACTCGTAGTCTGCTTTGCGCCGCTCATTGAGTAGCACTCCTCCGAGTGCGAGATTTGGGATCCGACGACGTCTCGTTAGCGGAGAGCTCAGTGTTTCGGCTATGATAAACATGTTTCGTTGCAGGTGGGGATATCAGATTACCGACGGAAGCTTCCCTTGGAATTCAGCATTCAGGAGTGTTAAACAAAATAGATGAGGCTGTAGTTCTAGTAAGAAACTATTGTAATCTCCGAGAGAAATCGAAAATGCGTAATGAAGAATTAATCTCACAAACTGTTCACTTTTTCCGAAAGGCATTGAAAATGCAAACTGAGTTCTTCGACCCCTGAGGATGCAATTTAAATGCCGAGAGTTTCTTAGAATATCAGTAATTTGTGCCTCTGCTGTTTCCGAAAACCGGTGGCAACTGGACCGCTGACAAACACATATCGTATCGTATATTTTTAAACCATTAAATTAAATTAATTTAATTATATGCAACAACAGTTATAATAATATAACTAATATAAATATAATCCTTTTGAATACTCAAAATTGAATATAATCCCTCTCTTATTTTAAATATTCATTATGATAAAAACTGAAGCTAGAAGTACAAAAGGAATGACATACCAAGACACAACTTTAATCAACCTAATGCAATACTTAATAAGAATGATGTGGCGATAGTGTCGTAAAGTTGGTACCAAACGCTCCTTCAGATCGAACTCAACATGCAGTCACTTGAAAAAACTCAGCAAACTTCACGGCCGCGGCCCCAGCACGCAAAGTTTGTCATCGCCCAGTTTATTAAAATTGCCAATAATAAATGACAGAAACTTCGTATTTTCCACGAGATGTTTTTTAATATCCGACCGGCTTTGACCATGTAGTCACCAACATTCCGGTCAACTCATATCGATTAGTGAAAATCGATAAATTAAAGCACCGATGTTTTCCGGAAGGTATTCCAAATTTTCCTATCGATAACTTCCTTTCAAGAAGACCTATACAATAAATAATATATTTCACCTTCTCCATTCGATTCATTCCTTTATTTATCGAGCAAACGATTTATGAGAAGCCCTTTTCACACGGCCGAAAGAATCGGCGAATGATTCAAAGGAAATGGTGGTGCCATCTACGAATGGAGTGTCTCACTCCGGGTGGCGTGCATTTCAATGAAACGCCTTCGCCAGATATTCCTTCGCAAAGCGAATTGAGATGCATTTCGGAGATTTCCCCTTCGGAAAAGAGCGGGATTGCAGTAATTCCTTCCGACCAAATTCTAACCCCTCGAGGTAATATACCTCGTCTTTCAAACTCGCAAATCCAAGCCGTGAACTTAGTTTACGAGGCAGCTTTAATTTCGTCGCGAAAATAAAACTCTTTAATAAAAAAACGAGGTTCTTAGCCCAGAAAGGAGGACAAAATTCGTTCCGGGGCAGATTTACCTTTGGGTGACACAAGCTGAGGGCCTCGCCGTTACGGGGGTCCAAAAATACTCGTAATCTGTTAATGGTATATTTTTAGATAAATAATCTCTGATTGCTGAAGTAGGCCCTGTTCCGGCGGAAGAATTCTAAATTTACGTAATACTAATTTGAATGGTAACAATGAGTTAGGAGGCAGTGGTGAAGAACTGTTTCTAAGGCCGTTCGGCCAATTAAGTAACAATCAAGTCTTTTATGAAACCATCAAGATGCTCTTGAGAGGCATATTGTTTATATTCGAATAGTTCAACTTAGAAAGTAAAGTTCGCTAAATTCCCTCTTCGCCTAACTCGTTCGACGTCTAAACTCCACTCTTTCTTCGCTCTTTGCTTAATTCCCTCTCACCCTCTGTTTATCGCATTACCCAAAGGGAAATTCATTCGCACGAGTTTGACTCACTCAAAGTGAAATCACTTTTATAATTAACTTCTTTTATACATTTTCATTTTTATAATTAATTTAATTTTCTATTTTGATATTATCGCACTTTAAATTGGCAATCACAGCCGTCCCTTCTCGAGTTCACTCCATCGATGTTTATTCAAATGTGTAAAACCAATAAAAAGTTAAAATATATCCAACTTCTTAATTCTCCCTTCACTCTAATATACTGACAAATGCGATGACTTACAGGTTCTATTTCCTGTCTATGGGATCTAAATAGGTTTAAAAGCGTAGTTAGATCGTGAACAGGTTTTCTCTAACTAATAAAATATTCAATTTGCTAATAAAGAACCCTAATTCGCGGAAATTCATAAATCGCGATAGAGAATAGAAGGGAGTCGTTTCTAAGAGGTTCCTAATGAGCAGTTTTAAAGATGAAACCGCCTCAGGGGGGAGTGGGGGTTCACTGCCTCTGATGAGCCCTTTGCGATGGGCATGTAAGATAATTACATTGGAGGAATATAAGTCTTCCTAAACAACCACCAAAGAATCACCTTTGCACATGCTTCCAATGGCTCTTACTACTCCCATGCTCCAAATAACAGTGGGAGGAAAAATTGTTAATTGAATGATGTGACCGAACTTACTTGAAATCCATAATATTTAAAAAAAGAAATCGGTATTCCTCACAGTAAATTATTTTCTTAAAATCGGAAGAACCTGATGACTGCTCTCTAAGATGCATACAACCGCTAGAGTACAATTTCGTTTAAATTGTGGAATATGTAAGTCCAAGTAAGATTTGAATTGAAAAATAGCAATCAGATAGGTCAATAAGGTCTTTACAGAAGCAGCGTTGTAACTGAAAAGTCTCTTCTTCTATCCACCCTTTCGTCAATGATATTAAAAGCGTAAGGAATAGGAGAAGAAGTGGATGTAATACAAACCTAAGATAATATCTCAGGAAAACAGAGAACACTGTAGAAAAACATCCACAAAAGAGGGGAATGCGAAAATCCTGAGGAAGCATACGGACAGTAGAAGCTAAAATACGAAAAAGAAAGCTGTATATAATACGGATACTACAAAAGCAGTAATATAACAAAATATTAACATAAAAAACAGGAAGATGTAACAATTATTCTCTAATATTAAAGCCATGTTCGAAGAATTGAATCGTGTTTCCGAATGCAGTGTTCTTCCGATAAAAGTTGATCAGACGAATGGGAAAATGAAAGCCTGTTGTGGGAGGAGCGACAAAACTAATCGCAGAAAAGGAAAATTTCTGGAATCGGTAAAAGGCGGAGTTTTTCTTCTCTGGATTGACTAAGGTGTTGGCGAACAGAAATTAGAAAGGGAATACGGCGATCCTTGGGGGACCTTACCACAATTATCCTTAATCGACAAAAGCATATGGCAGAGGGTGTATCTAAAACTAATATGTAAAATTTACTCTAATCTGTTAGTTTCTCTAATTATATGAGGAAATAAAGTAACTCTAAGTAAATCTGTTATAGCGATTATTTCCTCGCTGTTCCGACTTCCCACGGAGTTCATGCTCGTTATTTACAGGAATTCATCTTCTTCGTCAGAGTTCTGATGAATTTTTTTGGAAGCTTCCGTCGGCAATCAACCAGACCGAACTGAGGGAATCAGCGCAAACTGTCGAAACTAGCGATATCGAAAAAGCGATCTACGCTTGATAATAATAACTTCTCTAAATGAAACTGGAATATCCCAATTACATCCATTTTAATAATTATTACTATTTACAAAGACACGCAACCATTCCCTAGCCAGAAAAGTCCGACTAGCCGAGATTCGAACCCGGAACCGTGAAGTTGGAGCTAGAACGTGCGAGCACGCTAGCCACTCGGCCGGGAATCATCTCGTGCGTGGATTACGGAGTGTATTTATTTAGAAGAGTTACTCGTATCTATTCACGTGCATTTCAGCCGTGAAGGAGCCCAATCAACTCGGATGTTAAATTGGGCGTTATATGTCAAACCTCAATGACTGCCTTTGGGTGCACTGAAAGCATCTCTTTCCAAGCAGAGCTTTTTTTTAGTTCCGCTATTCATAACATTTCCTTCTAATAATCTAGAATTAAATGTATTTTCTATCATTTCCTAAAAGTTCCGCAATTATTCTTCAACTAAGTGGTTTTTGATGCGAAGCTGTGGATTCCCAAAATACTTATATTTCGGCGTTTGAGCAATTTTTAGTGTGAATATTCCTGTTTGATTAGCGTAGAGAATTATTACCCAATATTATATTTCATCACACTCTGTTCTAATGGAAGGATTCGCCCAATTTTTGTAACTCTTTTGTTTCTACAAATTCATTTTTTAAATTTATCGATAGATAAAGCTATTTCATCAAAGACTGTTATGAGTTATTAAGAGCACCTAGCGCGAGTATGGGGTCATGAAAGAATGGTCCTTGTCTATGTAAGCACCCTGCAAGCTGCCTTTCCGGGTAAGGCACCATCATCATATTACCCCAATCAATTGCTTTCGCGTATCGTTCTCAGAAATAAATGGATTCCTGAAGCAATTCGTTATAGAATTACTTGATCTTCATGTGTCAGGACAGCCTGTATAACAGGGAGGTCGCATTACATCAGGGCACCTTCGGAGTGCGTACTTTTACTGAATTAATTTACTTAATTTATCCTCATCATCAATCTTCTACCTTCTAACGATTCCCTAGGAATTGTAAGAATTCTTCAGAATTAACTCGGATTAAGTAGTAAAAGAAATACAATTTTATATAGTTAAAAGATTCACATATATACTGCCGAGAGCTAAAAAACAATGATTTAAAATAAACTGTATGCTCTGGAAAAATAAATAAATGCGGCCAACAGAACCCAGTAATTAGTCTCGGAGTCTGACCCTTGGACTGCGCCGAATTAGGCTAAAGATACCAATCCAGAACATCTGAGTGAGCCTAATGAAAGTGCAGATCATCTAAATGAGCCTCAAACAAGTCTTCCAGGTCGAAAGCCAAAGATGAAGAACTCCCCTTTAATCTTGGAGGGTTCCTCTTTAAAGACGTCGTCACCATGGAGATGAGAAGCTCTTATCTCGCGCCCTCGCAATGCACAAAAGACGGTGGGGAAATTAACCCACACCACGATTATACTGCGCACCATTCGCAACTGCCATCTATGAATAGTGCCGCGAAGGATAAACATCGGCAGGAGAGGAGTTAATTCGAGTAGTATTTTACTTTTTTGGCGAAAATAAAACTCACACATCGCTCGTGATATTCCAGAAGTGGAAAATTCTGTTTTGATAAACAATTTCGCGAATTAATTTGGCCTAGATATTCCACGGATTACTAGATAAACATTCATCAACGGTAGAATAAATTTTAGTCGCTTTTGTCAATCAAAATTTGACCAATTACGAATAGAGTTTAATCTGCAAAAAAAACGATAAAATGTTTGCCTTGCAAATGATTTTAGAGAATTAGCACATTCCATATTCGTCAGAAATGACTATATTAGCGATAACTCCGTCTTCAAATGATTCCATCACGCCCCAGTATTTCCACGTGAATTCTGAGACTCGAGGAAGTAATTAGTTCACTTCGGATCATTCAGAACTCAATCGAGAAATATCAATCAACATGTATGGTTTACTAGTAAGGAGGAGGCTGTCGCATAGCATCCGAGGAAGCAGTCGCGAGTTGGGATCGAACATTGGGCCTCAACTGACTTTATCAACTGCCTTCCAAAAGTCTCAAATTACGGCGTCAAATTGTCTTTTAATTTCGGAAGATTTCGAAACATCGTGAATAAGTAACGCCAGCTGACACTCGCGGGATCGCGTCTTACGAAAACTACGTTGGTTAACGTTTATGAAGTTCCAAAAAATCCCATCAGAGAGACAATTTTCGTTTCCTCTATTAATAAGGTCTGTTCAGGCCTACATCTCCTCCCCTAAGCTCCTTATAATTAAGCAATGTGGCAATTCGTTCCTTCGGGATCTTACTCTTGATCACCAACTTTTCAAATACTATTTCAGTAAGAAATCTCTCTCTCTCCAGCAGCCCAAAAACACTGCTAGAAGGTAAAAAGTAGAGAGCCAAAACCTCAATAAGGTTTAATTTATCACAAAATTTTAACACTTTCGTTTTCTCTAAAAGTGATTTCGATAAAACATCATTTCGACAAACGTATTCGTAAAGTGCAGAAAAATGTATAGTATGCATTGTATTTGTAATGTATTATGTACATTATATGTGTAATGTATTGTATTGTATAATGTACATTGTATAATGTACATTCTATAATGTACATTGTACAATTTACTGTTGTACGTAAATATGCCGTTCGAAACGCTTGTTGTAACCTTGGCATAAATAATGCTTTCGTCGCTCTTACATTTTAACAAAATAAACTTCACTTTACCGTGGATCTCACGTACGACCAAAATTTATTTATTTGTTCAATATGAATCCATACGCAGCACCAGCCTTTACAATGGATTGACTTTTCATTCAATTAAAATTTTATTAGGTTCTCTTCTACGTTCTAAAGAAAAATTCTTTTTAATTGAGGACTCCATGACTCTATTCGTTTTTCAACTTCTCTTTTTTATTCGCTAATTTCGTTATCAATGCTTGTTAAATATTGGGAATTGTACCAGCTGAATTTAAATTCGGCCCCTATGCCACCGTTTTCTAGAAAATTTCTGTTTTTTTATATAACCATACAGATCCATCATTTATGCATATTTTAGATGCTGAAGTATTTTTTAAGTGAAATATTTTCTGCATAAAGCCATTTAAAGTATTTCTGTATTTAATCTCATTACAAGAGTTTTAGCGTACAGAGAATTCAGCTGTGTTGGTCAGTAAAGCAAATCTATAACAACAGGAAGGAAAAAGGTATAATAATATTTATTGACATATTTTCTTTGTTCCCGATGAAGTAATTGGATATCTCCAATTTACAATGTGATCCGTGTTTCTGCTTTCGCGAGTTCAGTTCAAGGAATTCGGTGACTGAATCGACGGTCAACTTAAATTCTTCATTAACCAAATGTAAAGGTGGTCGAAAGGACGGAGAACAAAATCTTTGAAGTGTCGCTTTGAAAATATTTCTTCAGGAATAAAGACATTCATGAAACAATCTAAGAAAACTTCTCCAATGAACCGAAGTAAAACATTCTAGAACGTACTCTCCTAATCAAGCAGTAGAATAATTTATTGAATTTATATAGAAGACAATACCAAATGCCATTTATATTGCACTCGACGAAGGCAGCAATATAGCCAACCATGTTTGGCTGTACCATGTTCGAATTGGGTCGTTAACATACTGTTCGTTTTTTATGAATCCTTTTCCGCTTTTTCCATGAGCGCTGAATTAAGTAAACCAACTAATTGTCACCCCTAAATTAGGCAAGGGATGCCAATGAGTGGTAAGAAAATTATTTTGTTAACAGAGTTATCAAGTAGATAGAAAAAAAATGTCGGCGACTACTGAGTTAGATGCAAAACAATAGGCTACATCTCGCTTGAATTGAATTGAAACTAATTGAACAAAATTGAATTGACCCTTACTATTATTATCAGTATCATTAAATTCATAGTATTCATTTTTATTTTTCTTGGTATCATATTTAACAGAGTAGTACTTTGTATAAGGATGTATTCTATTAGTATTCATTTTCATTTTGTCACATAGATTTATATAGTTGTATTTTAAAAATATTTTTTATAGACTTGTATTTTATTTTGTTGTATGATTTGAATTTTTTTAATACTATGTAATATGTATTGTAAATGTTTTTGGTTAAATGGAAGATGGGACTAAAAAGTCCCAATTTCGCCAAATAAAGACCTCTGTATGTATGTATGTGTGTATGTATTAAAAAGTGTAATAGACGGCTAATGTCGAGCTACTAATTTAGAGGAACTAGCTGTGAGTAATTAAGTTTTAACATAAGACGTACAATTATTAGTAGAAAACTATTTCTCCTTTTCTTCGTAATTATTTTAAAACTGTATTATCATACCTAATTAACGTTCCTTCTTTTAACGATACACAATTTCTGAGCGATCTAATTTTGAATAGCTTTGTTTAATAATAGTACTGATGGAATGAGCCGTCACTTTGTGGATCTCCATTTAAAAATTGTAATTTGTAATTATCCTCGGACATTATTAATAAATTATGACAGTTTTATTAATGTAAATACAACATTACAATTAATGCATATTTGGTGACTATTGTGTTTATTGGTATAATCCAGTTGAATTTTGAATGGAAAATATTTATTATTACAAAATACAGCGGAAAACTGGAAGGATACTTATAAAGATCTCATAACTAATATGTTATGCTCCCCTGCAACATTGAAGACCTGCCAACTAACAGCTTAAAATGTAAATAAATACGCGATTAATACAGAAGAAGTCTTTCTCATACTTATATGTTAAGGAAATTCAAAAGGCATCCTCTCTTCAACCCGCAGTCGCACGACCAGAGGGCGTTCATTCCTTCCGCACGCGGGCCTTCCCACGCACGGAATGTCAATTCAGCCAATCGCCGCACGGAATAACAAACGCGGAGCAGGCAGATTTACACTCGATTAGAATGATTAAAATTCGATCTCATACTTTCCCCGACCAATCACGTGCATCCGGAAGTCGCGGACTGCATTTTCGCATTATAGTTGATGAGTCGACCACCGTGGGCGCCACTTCCGACAGCCATTGTGTTGCAGGTGCAGAGGATCGAAGAGGGGTAATTACGAAGTGAAGTTGCGTCGTCGATCAACTAACGGATCGTAATCGAATATTTATCAGTGATTCCGAAAGAGCCCTTCAGGAGGTACCGCTTTAGCTGCTAGACACACTTCCTGTACTGTGTTGGATTTTCTCGTGGCAGAAAGTCTTGAGTGATCTTCGGAAGGGAGGTCTAAAATGAATTTTCGTTAGATATACCGCGATCTATCAATTTCAAAAGAATTTAAACTTGGGTGAATGGTGGCGTACTTATGGAATAAAAGAATTAGTCTTTTCCACAAGAATGCATTTGGCAGGACAAGTTCCGTCTACTTGAGGACGAATTTTCATTCTTTCGTCCATTCCTTAAATTCATTTTTTTATTCACTAAAATTCACAAATGAGAACGTATTGCCATCAAACTTGGTATTTTCGACGGCTATAACTATAATATACAATTTTCCTGAAATGGTTTTGCATTTAACGGTCAGAAATTCCATCACTATGACATTCACATCGTAAACGAAAGGGTGGAGCAATAGCGGGCCTAACTGGGATCCCTGCGGTACTCTCGAATAGTTTAGAAATCTTTCGGTCATTTGCTACTTTTCGCGCCATTTACTGAGACGATTCGATTGAATTGAACAGTAGCCGACATAAATAACCGCAGAAGCTGCACAAGAGTCAATGTTATTGGTATATAAACCAAACGCTCATGGATGGCAACGTAATAACTGATTATATTTTCTTCTTGAATATTTGCGAAAATAGATACACCGTATATAACCGCAATAAGACGGGATTTTATGACTTCTATCATTTTTTCTAACGTAATTTGAAATCATGGACAAAATCTGTATTGAATTTTGTTTATTATTTATACCTCTCGATCAATTTCGCCCATTATTTCTAACCAATTTTGCATGGAGTAGGAGCTCTAAGAAAAAAGAAACAAAAATTAACTTTACGTTTATTTCTTACAGTTGGGTCTAATATCAGATAAATTAATTTCTTTACTTATTAATTTAACTGGTAAATTACCCCGTCCAAAATGACTGGATTAAAATTATTAGTTATGTACGTAGTGACATGTAGTCACAAAAAATATGAATAATCGCGATACTTTGTGAGGGAATGGGTATGAGGCGGCCAGTCTCAAGTAACCGCCGAAGACGTTGCGTGAGAATAGGGGAAGACCTTATGGTAATGTTGTGGGCATACGGTCGTCGATTTGTGCTCAAAGTATAGCTTAGTAATAAATATATTGCTTATTTAGAAATTACAACTTTCCTTTTGGTATGAGTACTTTTCACGATATTTGTCGAAATACAGCACGGAAACGATAATTCATCACATTTTTGGAAAAGATTCCCTATTTTCGAAGTGGTGTTTCTCGGAGAGTTCTAGATGTGCGGAGCTTATCTTACACTTATATTGAAGGGAATGTTATCCATTTTAAAACATGAAAGAACAACTTTTTCTGTAGAATGTAGATCTAGTACAGTGCAGTTACAAGTGGTCCACTTATTTATCTTTAGGAAACGTTGCAACGCTTCGTATGCGAACTGTAGCATGGGAATGCAAGTTTGGGTGCTTTTCGCCCGACCGATTACTCTGATTAAGATTTTTCAGAGCACCGAATACCACGCAATACACGAAGAAATTACAAAAAGGTAGTAGCTATGGTATTCATTTCACTTTTGGCGAAGAAAAACGTAAAATCTGTGAAATAAGTACATTCTCACTATCAGTTGAATCAATACAAAGTTTTATAAAAGTCTAATTTTTCACTTCTCTCTCGGGGAAGGACTACACACGACGTAATAAGAAATGGATTCAAAATAATCTCGTTTCGAGTCTTGCACTAGGAAATTATGACAAATATGCAATGTATGTAACACTGTCAATATCAGTATTGCTGTTTCAAATTTAGGTCTACTTTTAAAATTCGTTCCTATTCACCCTATGGTCCAATTTGACCCCCTATTCCCTTCCTTAAAAATTAATAAAAAAATTAAGAAAATCACACAGATTTTATTATTTCTTTGGGCATTTCTCTGCCTGCAAACGTCTTCCGAAACTACAAAATCGGTCACATACCACCGGTCCTAACAACGTACAAAAAAAATCAACCACATATAACCTTTTGCAAGGTCGGGCCCTTTTATGTGTCTAATTTCACTGGACTATAATAGTTTTTATTGCCATAAAATGTCGTCTCTTCTTTCCCTATACATTTCTTATGAGGCCATCTTTTCCGTATCTTCGTAAGGGAATTGAAGTTCAACAATCACCTTTGTCGTTAGGGAATTGTTTACGCACACAAAATTAAACAAATGTTTCGTCATTTTTGTCTGAATTCTCTCAATTTCGACTCGAATACTACATTTTACGATCAAAATATGAATCTTTATTCAATTTTCCTTCTTCTGGTACATATCTCGATTTCGTACGACCATAATTTCTTATTTAATTTTTCAAAACAAAAAATGTCTGCAATGCAATTCAATATATCGAAATGAACATTACGTGCAAATCTAATGAAAGAGGATTCGAGTCGTCCAGAGTCAATCCAAGGATATTTGGTACATGTAAATTTAAATATGTAATACTCTAATGGACCTTCAACGACCCACAAAAATTTATAATGCTATCCTATGTGCATGAAATTAATATTCGTAAATTTCTCCCAAGCATTTTTACGGGAATTCTGACTTCGGATAAATAAATATATAAATTTATACACATCGGTGATTATTATTTAAGATGAAACCCAAAACAGCACAAGATCCTTCCAATTTTTAATTTTATCTTTAAAATGTATATACTAATAGAAATATAAATTAATAAACTATGACAACCGATAAACCATATGATCAGGAAAAAAACTATATACTATGCCGCATCTCTCTGCAATGGATTCCTTGCCAATTATTAGAGCACGTTTAAGCAAGTTTTTCCTTTAAATGAGTCCCACAGAGTCTTCGTCTACCAAAATACTTACAAAAAATTGCGCCTCTGTCTGGACCATTTCCAATTTCGGATCGCAACGACCGTCTGCTTCATCTCATACGGCTTAACTAACTTAAAGCGGACTCATTGATAGTTTTTTCATTGCCTCCAATGACGACTCGTAGTGAGCTACAATTGAAAAAAAATCAAGCCAAATGGTTGCATTTAGAGCTGGTCTTGAAAATGCTACTTGTAGTTAGTAATGCACTACAGGGCTGTTTAGATGAGTGCCATTTGTTGATATATTTCCGTCCTAAGAAAAGAAAGAACTTAAGGATGCTTTATTCTCAAAAAGGTTGAGAAAATACTTGTTAAGCAAGAGTATCACAATGTATAAGAATTTCTAAATGAAAGAACTATGTGACTGTGCATCTATTAAGTGGATGATGTCAATAAAAACTGTTTCATTGAATTGAAATATGATGTGGAAGCAGTAATAGGAAACTATAATGAATGTATTGTGTTGCAATTGTTGTAAATATATGGTGGTTTTGCATATATTTGTGATTATGGGCAATGAATAATGATAATGAGGTAATGAAAATTAAAAGTGATATAGTGATGTGAAGTATAATCATAGTTTAACTTACTTATCAATTATAATTGATTTATGTGTTGATTAGTTGTAGTTTATTATCTTTTATACGCATCCGCATGTTAATAAAGCAAGATACAATTTACAAAAGGGACTAATTGTTTTTAAATTCTCATTCTTTCTACAAATGATACAGGAAGGAGAAAGCAAGAGAAAAAGAGTGTGCCTCCACAAATTTTATGCTTTGTTACGTATATTACGTATATAAGTATCAAATTTGTCAATAATCAAGATCCAAGTGGATCCAAAATGGAAGATCCAAGTAAATCTTAGCGATGTGCAAAGAGTACTCTCTCGTTCTGCTGTTCGGAGACTGTTCAATAATCGCTGTTTCCATAGTTCCAGATGGCTAAAGAAGGCTTCTCAGAGAGAAAGGGAGGGAAAGGATAACTTTGCACTTGTAGGCGTGCGAACAAGAATGAGCTTCGCTTGACCAACAAACTTTGCCAAAAAAAAAGACCAGAGGATGTTCTGCG
Organism: Sympetrum striolatum; assembly: GCA_947579665.1. Classification (NCBI taxonomy): domain Eukaryota; kingdom Metazoa; phylum Arthropoda; class Insecta; order Odonata; family Libellulidae; genus Sympetrum; species Sympetrum striolatum. The sequence goes on from OX388351.1 coordinate 77,824,221, forward strand.
AAATCGCTAATTTGGTTAGAACCCCCGCCCGGAAAGTGAGAGGGCAGGGGTTCGATTCCCCCCTTCGGCAGATTTCTCCATTTAAGCTTTGAGAACTTGAGTGTTTCTCCGAGTGAAAGGGATTTTTCTCTCTTAAACTGCGAGGATTCCAATTTCCTCGTGGACCATCTCTTTACTGCCGTTGTTGCAGTGGTCTATTTAATTAGACTCGGACTAAAATTTCAAATGAAAGATTACCTGCCAGTTATCACAGAAATAGTTCCCTTCAGTCTGCATATGCACCCTCTAACAAAATATGAGTTGAGAAAACCGCAATAGACATACATGTCGGAAAATATTACCCTTTCCACTGACGAGCGGTCCCTAAGTTGAAAAAGCAGAGGAATGTAAAATGGAGAAAAAAGCAGACGAAGAAATACTTTCTAAGACCACGAAATTCTTTTTAGAGATAGAATGAGAGGGTTATTGAACGTGAGCATTTCTGTAAAGTTTCTGCGAACATCATGTTCTATAATGAATTTCAGGTATTTGTGATAAATATGGTTATGTTTCGGATATTACACCTGATTAGCATTAGTGAGAATCCTCGAGAGGAAGGGTCTACGAAATAACAGAGGTTATCCAGAGGTGAATTCATTAGCCGGATAATCGAATAATCTCAATAAATTACTTAATTACACTTAGTACTGCTGTTGTCTCTTCTATTTAGCCGAAATATACTGTATATTATTTCGCTTTAATGTTGTATATTCGTCAGCAACTACATTTTACATGTACTTTCACACTGGTTGAAAACTTTTATTTCACACTGAGTGGGCGATGGTGCAGGGGAAAGGCAAATCATTGGATTTCGTACTTCAAACAAAAGGGATTCCTTTTCGTCTCACCGGTTACTTTCTGTCCATTCGACCTTCATATATAAACTACAAAAGTATTTTAGTTCGAGGGAAAGGAGTTTAACTTCGTATGAGGAGGCTTACGCTTGAAACCCAAGATTAAACAGGAACGAAAAATAGCGACAAGACATGGGATTGAACCAAGGACTTCCGGAAATGGGACACCTGAAATAATGTCGCCATTTTGCACTTCTGTTTATCGTTGAGTATAATTATTCGAGCAATCTGATGTTTGGCAGCTGATGAGGGATGATCCTTGATACCCGTCGCGTGAAATTAACTCACAATTACGGAAAACTAAATTTCTTCTTTTTATTTGTTAAGAAAAAAATCATAATAGTGATACTAAGATTTACGGTGGATCACCAAACCTAAAAATATCAAAGAACAAGAATTTCTGTATCATAACAAAGCGAATCGTGTAAGAAATGAATAAGAGACAAATACGAAGACAAGGCAAATGTACGTAAACAAACAAAAACCATTAACGCACGATAGTATCGCAAGTGAGAGTACTATTACTCAGCAGCATACCCCATATTTCCAAAAGGTCCCAAGAATAATACGCAAGTTTGAGGTCATAAAACTTCTAATTGAACTACGAGAAATATAATTACAGAACAAAATACTTTAATAACAATATTTTCTAATCTAGTGATAACCTAAGAGAAGTTACCCTAATCAACTAGGTTTCTTAAAATAAATACGAAATCAATAGGATTAAATGAAACCTCATAAGTTTTGGCGTTAAGTGGGAACTTTAGATGGAACGTAAACATTAGTGTAATTTTGAAAGATAAGTCAAAATAAAAAAGAATAACCTCGCTTGGGAATGTTGAAGAGAAAATGAAACTCATGTTGAGCCAAATTTAGAATGCGGAGGATTATTTTGAGGTCTTCAAGAAAATGTCTAAAGGGAAAATAGAAAGACAGCGAGAATCGTTTCAGGAAATGAGCTTTGCGCATCACCAAAACAAAAACTAATTGCAAAATTTTTCTACAATTAACTTACATGATAGATGTTTCTCGACGTACATCATAGTAGAGTCTATTAAGGAAGGATAATTTCATTCATATGCAATAGGAAATTATATGCGATTCCGAAAAGGGATCAATTCAAATCGGCCATCCCTCGAAAACCCTCTGCCCTAAGGCAGGTATGACGTCAATTTAAGGGATGTGTAAAAAATCAGGGGACGATTTTCACAGCGGGAATTTGCACAACGTGTGTTATAACTGACACCTGGAAACCTATTATTCGCACGTATCTGTAATTGTGAAACAACATTTTAACAGCGCGTGGCACAGCAGATGTTTGACTACAACAGAAATAACAAGTATTTGTGCACTTGTAATTAAATTAAAATAGCAATAATAGAGGTCCTTCTCACGCATCTGTTTACCTCAATTACGTTTCTGTCCACAGATCAACGCTTGCAGTTTGAAAATTATTCAATCATTTCAAATCACCGTCATCATTAAATTAAATCACATTTCTATACAAGCTTTTAATCGAATATCTTCGCTAACTGAAAAAGAATCAAATATCGAACCATTATTTATTCCGTATAAACTTCTGATGTCAGGCCTATCTTTGTGGAACGCCTTTTAAAACAATTAAAAATAAAAATGGAAAATAGTATGTTTTAAAAAGAAATAATATAAAATAAACTTTAGTTTATTAGTGTTTATTTTATCTTATAAGTTTAAGCTGATGTTCCGTGAAGTGAAGGATTTAATTTAGTAAGTTATGTTTTTAATTGATCTATAATTTCTTCCGATTTATCCGTAGAACCCCTTCATGAGAAAACGTTTTATAGGTCATATCTACTATTTTCACACGAAGATACATCGTATTTTAAACATTCGTTCACATTTTCACAATGATTTATCGAAAAAGGTAATGATTTCTTAAAAATCCATACGACACAAAATATCGGACTAGCACTGAAAACAGGATCTTCAAAAATGTATCGTCGAAAATAAAACGCAATTCTTTCGAAAAGAAACGACGGTCTAGAGATGTTGGGCAGCAACATAATGGAGAACGAGGATGATGATTGAAATTCCTACGAGAGGGAGTTAAAAACAGCATTGCGTTAGGCGGACGCGTGTGCATTAAAAAAGGAATCCTTTGAAGAAGGGCGGAAAGCGAACATTCCGCAGAGGGAATTGTTTTTGGGCGGAAGAATTCGGCGGAAAAGCATCGAAGATCAAAGCAAATCGAAGGAGACATCGAAGAACGGATTCCCAAAACAAATTATGGAAATTCTGGAAAGCGAAACTTCAACGAAACCTAAAAATTCTCGACGGGCAAATAAAATTGAAGCGGAAGAATAAATGACCGCTCCCTCGGAAAGCAGTCCATCTCAAAGTGTATTTAGAGGCATCTGATACGCTACAGAATACACATTTACTTAATGCACAATATTTTCGTAATCATCGAGTGTTATCACCACATTTTAGAGATCGCCAAATTCCATTTATTATGTCAAACGTTAATCCAATTTTCGCCAACTCATATTCGTATGTAGAATTCTTTTTATTGTTCACAATTCTGATTTCAGACTCCTCCAACGATAGGCAGATATTTTACGAGCTGGAATAAAATAAGATACAACGGAACACTACTTCGACATATATAATTCGGCCTGTGATTTATGATATAATTCTGCCGTAGTGAGACGCTGGATCAAGAAACAAAATTCAACAGCTAACTGACAACGAATGTCTGCTTACGCATAACATTGGCATATAAACAATCTCTAACTAACTAGAAACATTTAAAATTTAAATAGCTAATAGTGGAAGTGCCCGTTTAAATTCAACGGGGATAATGAGTAGACATAAATGAAGTTATTCCCTCCAAAGATTTTAGCAGCTAATGGTGGATGGGTAGAGGACCCTCTGAGCCTTTAGGTAGATGACTTTATGGCTTGTATATTGGTATGCATGAAAGCTTTTACCTAGGAAAATGGATTGATAACGAAATTTATGATGCTTGGATAGTAAATAAGTATACATACACTTGTAGGTATTTCATAAGTATGCATTGAATATTAATAAGTATACGGTTTAAATGGCTCTTATACGATTGTAGAAAGCCAAGAAGCTTTATAGACACAAATTTGTCCCAAGAAAACCTTTACTGATAGATTCCAACACTACACGCCTCTCATTTCTCCCATTCTACGGATACCGTACATTACATTAATATTTAAATCCACTAAAGTTTAATTCTCCTGTACGCGTACCTAGTGTCATTTTGGAAAATCCCCAACGCTTATATGTGCGTAAAGCACACACACCATCGTCACACGAGGTTCAAATATCCTAACTAAGGTACGTAACCTAACTAACGCACTGGTAGAAAGTCTAACATGCTAAAATATTGAAATTTGGTGGCCTCTTTTCAGAATCACAGTTACATTTTGATGAAACACTTCCATTAAAAACTTAGGTAAATTATAGTATGCATTCATGATTAATTGTTCTAATCAATAAGTTAATGACTATACTCGTTATATTACTCGTTAATGACTATACTTGTTATGATTTACAAAGAGAAAAAGGCAATGTCACGAGAAATATCTGTGTAAAGGAAACAGACAAATTTATTTAGAATATTTAAGGATTTTCAACCGAAAATACCACTAATCAAATTTATTTTTCAGCGATAAACTGAGGCGAGAGGCTAGCTCTAGAAATTTCCGCCATATAGTTTGTTTACATCCATGATGCATTGCGGTTGAGTTGCTTTTGAGAGTTAAATACCAATGAAGGCTTAAATATCGACCATAAAACGTTTTGTTAGAGTTTAAGTGAAGATTTCAGTCAAGGTCGACTCTAAATATATATTGTAATACCGGACCTAAGTTTAGAGAATCAGTTTTAACTTGTACATAATTCCATGCCATGTGATTGATAGTGACAATAAGTTATAATTATTATCGCACTGATATATTCTTAATTATTTGAATTCTACAAATAATTTAACATATTTACGCTTTACCTTTTCAGTCAGGAGTGAGATATTCAATAGTTTGCTACTTCACCACTTGTATTTCAACACCTCAAAGAGAACAAATACCATAATAAGAAAGGCAGCGCTATGTCACTTACACATCAATTTGCGATTACCTTGAAATAGAATATAATTTAACTATAGCAAGTCATTACAAAGCAAATATTAGTGCTCTTTGTTAGTACGGATGTCACTTTGCTTTGCTATCTTTTGGAATATATATTTGGCCATCAGGTTCAATACCTCAAACTGCACAGTAAATCATCTTTAGTAATGAAAACTTTCAATAACTGGCGGTTACTGAGAGAACTTTTGCAGAATTAATTCTTACCAAACTGCACCGCATTGAATGAGAGACTCACCTGCAAAAGAATAGAAAAACAATGAACACTTTCGTAATGGATGAAACGTAATTTACTCTATATAATGTATATTATATATAATAACTAAATAGTTATGTATAGTATATATAATAATAGCTATATGCTATAATAACCGCCATAGTGAATGTACATTTGTAAATATAATGATATCAGTCTCCCTTTGAGCAATATTAGGGGTTAAGAAGTAAATGCTTGGATTTATTTAAAGACAGATTTAGGACTTGATAAAGTTTATTCAACTCAAATATGTTTTATAAATAGGGATTTTGAATCCAGATAATTAATTGCTTTTATCGCTAAACCACTGCATATTATCTGACAAAATACTACTTTTGCACCTCGATTTAACTCCTCTGTCTGCTCTAATAAGGACATTCGAAGTATTATCCGACCATTCATTCAGTTGGATGTGCATTCGTGATTTCATAGCTAGGAATTTATAATTCTGGTAAACAAAAAATCAATCTTAAGAGCGGTTTTGGGTTTTTATAAATAGAACTTCCAGAAACCATAAGCTCACAGACGATGGGCGGTATTGTGGTACATTTATTTTGGTTAAGGTTCAGACCATAAGCGTCTTACCACCGATTCAAGTTCTGTAATTCAAATCGCCTCTGTGCCAAGTGGCAGCTTTTAATCTTCAGCATTGCCGTATCTTCTATCCACGGGTCATCGTTTGTTTACTAGCGTTAACACATATTCATTTTAAAATCATGGGATTTCAAATGTGAATTAAACATGGTTTTCGCAACAGCTTCTCTTTTTGAATCTGAGAGGATTGATCATCTCTGTATCCCTTCAATTGGCGCATTTCGTGAATGTGCGAACGTATTCTCCACAGAAATTCTAAAATCCATTACAAAAACCCTTTCACTTTCCCAAACGTCCTTCCACGAACTGACCAGGGATTTTACTCCGGAAATAATTCTCCGAAATCCAACGGCTCCAATCCCAATGGACCTGCAAATTTTCGCGCAGAAATCCGCGGATTTACAGATCTCTACTTTTTTCTTGCGCTAAATTCGATTACAAAAAATGGACGAAATTAAAATGAATACCGTAAGAAAAGAAATTTGATGGAAATTAATTAAACTTAATTTTGATTTTTACGATGTTTCATGTACTAGAGTCGCCTTAATTGAAGGACGATGGGCCCCACGCTTATTGGAGCCTTCGCGGCCTTAGACCCTTTGAGAATCTTCAGTAAAAAGATAACCCTTGTTAGGGTTTTAGTTAAGTTTAAATAATTTAGAAAACGTACACCTAAACAGAGCCATATTTAGCAGAATACTTCCAGGAAAGCCCCTAACAGGGGTGATCGTTATCTTAGCATCAGATAAGATAATCTTCTCAAGATTGAGCTGCATAAAAATGTATTAAAGCTCCAGTATTTCCTTTAAAAAGGCACAGCTTTTATATTTCAAAAACCAAACATGCGGAGTTGATGAGAATGACAAATAAAAACAGATAGATAAGTTTGTGAGAGGTAAAGCTAGAATATGAATGAAAATACACTGATCTTATTATTTTTCTATAGATCTGTCAAAACGAGAAAAAAATTTGGAATGTGCATTTCTTTCAGGAAAGTCTTACGAAAGAAATTTGAAAACCTTTTAATGAGAAAATGTCATTCTTTTTAGTGGGGCACCGCGGAATCTAGAGTCTAATTGTTAGAATTTTTGAATAATATCATCATCAAGAGTGTTCTACCTCTCGGTAGGTTCATGTACAGTGTACATGAACCTACGCTTAATTTTTGAGTGTACATTGTACACTCAAAAATCCCTATTAAGAATTAATCTTGGTGCCTTTACTCAGCGTTTTAAGGGGTCTTCCCTAAAATATCTCTGTTTAGCCGCAAACGGTACTTTTTCGAATGAACCTGAGGCATTGGGCATCTATGCTCTATCAGTGGGGGGGATCACGCGGAGAATTATTTTGGCAAGCAGTACTCACAACTCTATCTTTATGATGTATACTTCACTTAATAATTGAAGCCCCGCAATAAATAAATGTAGATTCTGTTAATTAGGATTGATTAACGATTATTTAAGTCGATTACAATTACGTTTGCAATATATAATGTATATTAGCATCCCTCTGAATGATTTTGCTCCACATTGACACGCAAGTCCTTTACATTCATAGAATGTGGCACTCTTGCCGCCTAAGGTTCGCCAACCCTGCTCTAGAAAATGTAAATTTTGTTAACCTGTCTACCCCAGAAAACCTGCGTAAGCCGGAAGATTTACTTGGTTCCTCGGGTTTCCGTCTTAGACAAATTGTAAACACAAACACACATACACTAATAATCTGCCGAGAATGCCGAAAAGCCCAAAAAGAATGAAATATTGGACGCAAGATATTTGAATGGTTGGCCAACGCTCCATCCGCTGCTGCCTACGCGTTCGAAGCCGTTCCGCAAAGTCCAAATAATTCGCCGAGTACTTTGAGGATGCCGTCCATTGCGGCGCCGCAATCAGCGTTAATCCACGAATCCAAACGGAAGCGCCTCTTGGAAGAGCAAATAAACAAAAAAGGCGGTCGAGAGTGGGATTCGAATGGCGTGGGTTGCGAATATCGAAGAAGGATCTTTCGTATTCATTCGTTAGAGAAAGCAAATAAAGTTATCTTTGGGCCCTCGCAGGCATCTCACGGAGGTGAAAGGAGAGAACTAATAGGAATGGCGATGAGCGCGATTTTAATACCAAATCTTTTAGTCTCTGCATCAAAGTGTATCGATATGAAACCAGGAAGAGTATCAAATTCTTTCAAAGTATATTCAATTTCTGCTTTTCGCTTTCATCTCACACAGCTTGTACGTCAATTTTCATTTCCTCACAGTCCTAGCGAAGAATTGAGCTATTGAAGATACTTTTATAAAATATGATATCACCAAACGTTCGTTTTACGTTTGGCTCCTATTTTCTACAATACACATTCGTCCTTTCGCAGCTTCACTCTTTTGTGCTTTTTTCGAATATTGTACACAGTAATACACGTATTTAGGCCGTAAACAGATTTTCTACGCTCTAACTACGAAAACGTTATATTTATAAATATGGAATCCTAACTCATCACATATCGTGGTAGAGTGTACAACTGATTAACTGCAATAAACGAGGGCAGATTGTAATATTTTTCTTAAGGGCAATGATTATTATCCTACAAAAGTTTTTTACGAGCGTTTTCTCATGTTGCTATGTATCACCCTGGCATCTAAGGCCCAATTTCAAAAAATTCTTCACCTCTTTATTTTACCAACTTTTTCTAAATTGAATCTGAATCTACACTGGAACAATCACGAGTGGCAAACGATATTAGGCGTTAAATATTTAGAAATCATGAGGGAATACAGCGATTTATAAGAAGAAGTACGGGTTGGAGAACTGCAAAAATTTGGAATGTGGAAAAAGATTTTTAAATGCGAAAAAGGCAAAATCTCGCGTTACATACTAGAATCAAACGCAAAAAAAAGGCAAATGCTCCTGTACTGGAATGAAAAACGAAACCATCGCGTAAAAAACTGCTTCTGCGAACAATCAAATTCACTAAAGGAAAACGCAATTATAACAACGCATTTATCGACTTATTTAATTTTCTGATTCTTTTAAAAATCGCTGCTGAATTAAACTGGAGGAGGAATCAAAGTAGGAATTTGGAAACTTTTGTTTCACTTGGTAGATCTACTTAGGGGAAATCAAACAACTGAATTGGAATCCTTTCTTTGACTTAATGGCTTTACGAATTGTAAAGACTAAAAGTCAATTTCAGAGTAAAAATTTCAGTAAAAGAAACCAATGAACAGATTCAGCAACGAGAAATATGGAATAATTAAAAATAATTCGAGAAAATTTTACAATTGATGGAAGCAATAGGAACAACTTTAATTTTCTGAAAAGTCGATGTCGATCATTGGATTTTGTCTGACACTTTATGCTGAGGCACCCTTATTATGAATACGCTATTTAAAGTGATGAGCAGGAAACGAATCCATAAAATGAAAAGAACTGCATGCTGAGTTAGGACACAGCTGGAATGAACAGATGATGCAGAAGGAAAAAATCTCCTCAGATGCAGCTTGGTGGCAATCCATTCTGAATAAATTATTGGGAATCCTAAAGCATGTGAGTGTACTTTCTAATATACGAAGTAAAGAACTGTATCTTTGAGATTCCAATAAATTCTTAAGTTGAATTCGAGTTGATTACACGCACTTTGCCGGTGAATAGCGATGATGATTTCGATCACGTAATACCGTATGTTCTAAGCAATGTCAAAAACCCGTCAAAGGCTACCACTTTGGTCAGATAGAGTCTTTCGGATATTTTAACATCTGATAACGTTGGTATGACGCAAGTATCTGAACACACACGAATAGTATGGAAAATGTATTCTCTATGAAAAGGAATACGTTTTGACCCCAAGACGTAACGAATGCAATTTACTCGAATCCAGCGGATTTGGAAAACCTGAGTATTACTCACTGCATTATCATTTACTTTAATATTGCGTTTTTACATTTTGTGCTTTTAACCAGGTCTCCACTTTATGTTCTCCAAAGATTACAAAAGATTTTCCATAATCTAGAGAGCAAATATTATAATTTTTTCAATCATTAAAACATGAAAAATATCATTATTATGGGAAGAAAAGATTGAAATAACAAAATAGGTAAGGTTAAATCACAGACTGATGATAGAAAGTGTAGTAAAAAACGATGTATTTTTCCTTATTTTTTCATTGGGCAGCTTACCAACGCAAAATAATTCCCTCCATCTGTTCCTTGGTCGTGGAACATTTCTTTTCACTTCTGAACATTAATTTCACATTTAAGTAAATTTACTACCTTAGTGTCCTTATCTTTCCTTAAATCGTATTTAATCAAATACGATAATCCGAGAAAATCAAAGCTCATAAAAAATTCGAATCTCATAAGAAAAAATGCCCATAGAAATCTAACATTCCGTGGATTTTGTAAATAAAATATAGGCAAATCTTTGCTCATTCAGTTAATCGCAAATACTATAGGGAATAATTTGCTTTACCTATTTGTGCGGTTATAAAGAAAAGAAGGAAATTCGATTTTCGGTTGACCTCAATCGTATTCGCGTCCGATGCGATTCCCAGAATTGCTCATCATACACTCCATTCAAAGGCGCATTGAGCCTCCTTTGATTCGCTCCAAAGCAGCGTCCGTCCACGAATCCTGTTCATGCAGTGCGATACCTTCAAATTCCATGCCCTTCCCTTTGTTTATTCATATTTTAACCATCCTTTTATGGAGTAAAACAACTTACGGCCGTCTTCTCGCTACCGTTCGCAGCTTCGCTTCTCAGACGCATTGTGACTCTCGGAGATCCGAAGAAACTATGTAAAGAACGAAATATAGCATTCGTTCTACACAAAGCATCTCTGCACAAATCTTCATGTGAACTCATTCCGTTGACATGAATGATACAGTGTGTTTGTATACGCGACCCCATGAAAATTATGAGCCGAACCTAAAGAAGGCTGTTTTTATTTGGTATAAACTCGAAATGTCTCATAAATGTATTCCTTCTAAATATCTCGCCTGGAAGTAGAGAGACATCCGACCTCCATCGACTCTATTCACGACCTATCCTTATATTACGAATTGATTTGTTTTGAGGGCTTCCCAACGACCTCCAGATAGGGCGTCTTAAGATTTTTAATTCGAAATCAAACCTTATTTACATTTTATGCAATTATTATGCTAATATAATACATTAGCAAGGTTTATACTGTCCTGAATTAGCGCTACTCTCTAGTGAACAAAAGTAAAATAACTCAGTAAAATGTACTTTTCACATTTAATATAAAATATCGTAAGGATTGAGATGCCCTCCTTCTAGCGTGTTTGCGGAATTGAAAGAGAAATGAACCTGCTGGTTCGAAAGTGAATTTTTCCTAACTCGCATCGATAGCCCCAAAATCGAAGTAGATTATGTTCAGCAGTGAACGCCTGTTCAGTAAGTGGGAGATCGAGTCCTGGATCTTCGTCTTTTCTCTGACAAATCTAGCTAGCGAACCTTCCATATCTCGCTGCTTGATTCACTAAACTTTGTCTATAAATAAAGATTTTAAAAAAATTGCTGGCAATTAAACTAAAGAAGCATTTATTTCGGGATTTTCGGGATATTATCAAATTGAAGCCGAAGAAATTCAGCACCTCAAAGAAATAATCTTTATCCTGCTTTTGATTGTCAAATTTTGAAATGAATAATTTCTTATACACACATTCTGAAAAGAAAAATGTATACGCAACCCATAATTCTAATTTTACAATCAATGGCGATTGACAGATATGCTCTCGAGTAGTGAAAGTTTAATCAACTCAATCATTCATATTTAATTTCCTCAAACAGTGATTTACTCCAATAGCGAGAGTGGAACCGAGTCTCGAAATTTGACGCCCACCATCGAGAGAAAGTTAGGAAATTAAGACATCGTCCGGAGTGACAGCGGCTCTTTCTTCCTTCGAAAATTAAATCCCGAAACATACATCTTCCTCCTCCCCTCAAGATGGCGGCCGAAGTTGTTCGAGCAGCCGCTAGGTGGTCGAGGGCCATTAAACCGGACGACGGCATGATAAAAGGAATTATAGGGACAGGTGCGCGGATAGCAATGGCTTCATTATTACGATACGCCAATTTCCAAGGAGGTCTCACCCAATGCAGCTGCTCGGAAAGAAAACTTCTTTTCTAGATTTTTTTCTTCAAACGCGAATTGGGCGGAGCGCTTGTTTCTGGCAGGTGCTTTCATAATTGAGAAGAAATTTCAATTCGGGATTAGAGGCGCGGTCTCACTGATAACATTTCCGTGGCGAATTGCTGAAAGATTATTTATCAGTACGAACAGTGAAAACCTGCTTTCTCATCTCTCTTCGAAATTTCACGCGAAGAAAACGACTTTTGAATTGCGTTTCACAAATTCCAGATCATCTGCTATAGACTTATGTTTTATACACAATAAGGTCGCCCAACAAATTTGTGTCACAAAGAAGAACTTGTATATCTTCAGATGAGATAACGGTTTAAATTAATTACTTTCTTAAGTAAATTCTTCTTCGTAATTCTCTTTCTTAAGTAAATCAAGTCGAATAAACTCTTAACTTAATAATAACATTAACTGCTCCAGTATTAAACTTCAAACTAAACTAGCTGAAGTACTCCTTGACTTTCATCAGTGAAATGTAGTATTAAATATTACTGTTTTATTTAAACAGAAGAGAATCTAATGTCTTTCACCTTAGCTTCGATGGGGCAGATTATCAAAAACAAACATTTTCAATATTAACAAATTTCTCTTCATTTGGAGCAGAATCCCAAAACACGAATCTGCCTTTCTTGTCTCCACGGTGACGCGTGATTCAATAGAACTGCGTAGCCTACAATTGATTCAAATGAACTTCTATGTATTTCTTGCGTGAACGTTTTGACTCATCTGTGATCGAACCGGAGACCAACCGATACATAAAAATAACTCTATTATCCGCAGGTACTTTTAATTACGAGCAAATGTTGCAATTTCTGGTTCTAGAGATAAAATGTATTAAATGGCGATCATACACACAACCACAGTCTACATTATAATATGGATCTACGTACAATTAATCGGAAGGCAGGTTTCCTTGGGTTTGATAGAATACAAAAGAAGGCTTGGATACACGAATGCATGGGTCATTTTAGTTGGAACAAAAGCCAGAGCTTTTTTTCGAAGGCGATTGAACGATTACCATCGAAGTGTGTAGCAGAAGATAATTTGTACGTCGGTGAAATGTACGATATTTTCCGAAAATATGTTTGGATACGCCGATATTGCATGGCCGATTTAAAAGGAAGGAAATCTCGATCTTTAGGAAGGCGTTACGACTGAAATTTTAAATAAACTTATTTCACCAAAGTTCGATTCACAGTCATTAGATTTTTCACTAAGTAATAAACAATTTTGAATCTCACTTTATGTATGCTAGTAAATTCATCTTCTCGAAGTTATCAATTGTGCACACAATGAACCACTGAATGGGTTACGTTGACATATTTCATAGTTGTTTGAATTAAATTGAAAACATAAGTCCTTCAAAATTCAAAAAACGAAAATCTAATTAATATTCGTCAGTACCTTTATTATATATTTAATGATGTTTTATCGAATTATATCATACCATTTTATTTTTTTCCACACATCGTCATTACCTACTAATAAAATATTTGCTTGAGTGAATTATATCATTATTATTTTTGTTATGTTAATTATCCATGACGTTTGAGGTCTTTTTTTACAATTAGTATTCTCTTTATGAATTCTATCTCTTGCCTTTCATACACTTGAGTTCTAAATTTTGCGGTACATTAAAATTTTAAATCCAATTATTTATGATGTTTTGATTTTATTTACTGGGTTGTCACATTTTAACGTTATTTAGTAACGAAATGAATAAATCTTGATGAATAAATGAATGGCGCTGTAGGCTGATCCGCAATACATAGTGGGTCAACGTGTAGCATTCAGCTTAATTTGCAACATGAGTGGGCGAGAGAAAGTGCCGTGGATCCAGTCCAAGGAACACTGAGATAATACGTTTATTATATCTATTCTATATTTCATAAGGAAACAAAACAACGGAGTACAGATATGAATACTGGAAATAAAGATTCAAAGATGCATCGGAGCTAAATGAAACGCTCTCCCTGAGTAACGATTTGTCACAGTACATTTTTATAATCAGTTCGTTTCCTGTTATGCCCATTCCGTTGGATTTTCTAAGTGGAAAGACATCAATAAAAACAACCTTCTCATCATGAAAAAGGAATAACGTTTACACATTACCACAGGATTTAAAGACCTAGGTTTCGATCCTTAAAAAAGCTATCGGAAATTCCTAAAACTCTATCAAACCATTCCTCAACTATCATCAACCCCATCCTTTCTTACATCGCGAGAACTTTATTATTCCTCGCCCCGACTCCGTCTTCTTAACCTTTTTCAACCAATACATAAATAACTGATTCCTGTTTAACTGATGATGACTTTATGCGTGGAAACCTGGGACGTTTATATTAAATCCTATGATAACGTTTTAAGTGTATTTTATTCCTCCTTCATCATGAAGAGCTACCACAAAGTAGACACCAAAACAAGCATTATCAAAATCGAACCCAAAATTCGATATCTTTCAATCATACCCTAATCGTCTGTGAACACTTGGAAGAGGACTAAAAACTTTTTGGTCGTACGTTTGTGAGGTCCAAGGTAAAGAGTACACTGATGGTTCGTTAAAGGATACTAACGGTAATGTAGTCAACGATGCAAAAGACAAAGCTAATATCTTGAATGATTTTTTTCGAAGCGTTTTCACGTCTGAGGATAAATCAAATACTCTGCTGAATGCTAATAAGCCTGAATCATTGTCGAAAATCACCGTCAGAGAAGACGGCATCATTAAACTATTGTGACAGAATAAAGCAGGTGACCTCGGGCGTCCCTCAGGGCAGTGTAATTGGACCGTTGTTATTTTTAGTATACATCAACGACCTCAGCAATCAAATTTAAAGCAAAGTTAGGATATTCGACACACGTCATTCATTTACAGGGGAACACAGGAAAATTTACAGGAATTATGAACTGGTGCGATTATCGGCAATTAGAGCTTAATGTAGAAAAGTGTTCAGTAGTTAACTTCTTCGAAAGAAAATCTATAATGAATGATTATTCTTACAGCCTCCGAGGGGTAAACCTAATGACAGTAGAATCGGTGAAGTATCTTGGAGTAACTCTCACGAATAATCTATCATGGAGTGCCCACATCCGAAATATATGTGGAATAGCACTTAAGGAACTCGGCTTCGTTAAAAGAATAGTCGGTAGGAGCGAAGAAAAAGTTCGCGAGCGATGTTACTTAGCGTTAGTTAGGCCTCACCTCGAGTATGCATGTAGTGTATGGGACCCCGCCGAGAAATGTCATATTCGGGATTTAGAAAAAGTACAACGAAAGGCGATACGATTTGTAAAGAATTGCTACGATAAAACAGAGAGTGTTACTCAGATGATACAGGACGTACAGCAAACTATAAGCGAAAGCAACCGTGTAGGAAAATAGGCTCAAGGTGCCTGCACCCCATGCCACACGCCGAAAGGCGGCTTGCAGGGCTCTTACAAATACATCTGAAGACGTAAAGCAATTATCCGAAGAAGGTACTGTTGTAGAAGGCGACCTCTTGCTGCCGCTCATCGACTCTAAATTTCTGTTTAGTTTCGTAACTTGATAAAGAGAGCTCCGGAAAAGAGGTGGAAAAAAGACGCCTAATGGCGACGAGCGATGGAAATAACTTCATCAGCCAGCCACCTGTTCTTCGGCGAGGAACCACAAAATGGGCACCTTATTGTACGGACACATGCTTTCGCCAAACACCGCAATCAGACGAGATTCCAATGAATATCCGTCCCGACTCTCCCAGGTAAAAAAAATCCACCCATAGGATTAAAACCATTCAGCTGCCTTCTTCATCAGCAGCTGTCTCGGACACTATTCTGATTTCCAAATCCATTTTCACTGGGCATCCGTCATTTTGCATCCGTCGAGAAAAAACAGAATTCTTATGGTCCAACCCACCATCACTTGCATCCCTGAGGTATCTGATCAACCAACACAGAGATAAGACACAGATTGATCGCCCGGGTTTATTATGAATTCTCTTTTTCAGAGACGGGATCGCCGCTAAACCATTCTTCGTTCGTCCGATACCTGCATTTGAGACGTGAAGTGGATGGTTGCGTACGGGTATTGCTTAGGTTCTTCTGCATCACGTGTTAAATGGATGAATTACTGCAGGGAAGTTTTTTGCCGAGGGAGCTCGAGGCGTTGTAAGTGGATGGCTCAATCATGAGTGGCCTTGAGGCTCTTAAAGAGGCTCCATGACTGATGGCTATCACGTGACCGGAGCCTTTCCCCCCTCTAATTCCGCCTGCTTTCGTCTTTATTACAAATTTCGGGCGACTGGCAAATGGAAGCAAGTTCGAGGCATCGCACCGTGTTTATTCAGGAGGCCCAATCACGCCGTCCTTCGATACGAAAGAACTCCACTCTTATATTCTCGGGAAGTAAATAGGAATTAGTTACTACGATTCAAAGATGACTATTCATCGGCGGAACCATCCAACAATCGAAAGGCATTTTTCCCTTCAAATGCTGCATATTTTGATGGGAGTAATAGAAGGGTGAGGTGAGTCGAAAAAGAAAGCAGATGCGTAGAGAATGAGAAGCTCCCGGATAGCTAAGTGGGCTAAGCGTTTGAAGAAAGCGGTCCCGGGTTCGATTCCCGGTGGGAGACTATGTGCGAAATGAACTACGATGTTGAAGCACTTTCAACAATACTACTATTAAGAGAGTGAAACGTGTTAAATTAATTTTTTCCGGTATTTAACTGTTAATACATATCAGTCTTATATAATCGAGATAACTGGGCTTGAAAAATAAGTAATGTAAAATATTCTCGAGCAGGAAATCTAAAACTGCCGTTGAAACACAAAAGAGCCTAATCAATTCAAAGTAAAATTAAGTAAAGGATGCATTTATAGAATACGGTAATTTTAGAAACGATAATAATTTACAAGATTACAATGCATCTTGCAAGAGGTTCCAAGGAAAATCGGAGATATTAAAGACATCGAGATATCAAAATACAAGGTATGAAGGGGTATAAGGTACATGATACATGGGATGACGGCATAAATTGGAGAAAAACTAATGAGCGGTTTGAAGTTGCGTGAGGTAAGGTTGTTGCATATTTCCGACACTTTTTAACATATATGCGGAGGTTATGACTGAAAGAGTCTCTCCCATCGACAAAGAGGGGATTCTCCGATGCCAATATTTTGATTGCTGGATGTAAATGCAGTCAAAACGACGCCTGAGTTATTAGAAGAGGTCCATCTCTAACCTGTCATCTAATATAAACGACTTTAAGCGGCCATTTGAGTCGAATTACTTCATCCGCCAGCTATCTGCACAATTCACAATTAATCGGCGTAGGTAATAGGTAGGTAAAATAACAAGCAAATGGCATAAAATACGAATAAATTGAAAAAGTCGACATTCGAAGAAATTTCCTCCTTTCGTAAATGCGTAAGTTCCAAAAGTGAAGGAATGACATGCATAACCGTGCATAAGATCAAAGAAAGGATTGCTATTTCGGAAAATTGACAAAAAAGGAATCTTAGAGGTTAAAAATCTTCAATAGCCGTCTTTTTCTTCTCTAATGCTTTAACAGCCATGCTCCAAATTTTATTTCTTTGCAAAAGAAATCTGTCTTTGAAATCGCAGAAATGAATTTTAGGGACGGAGAAAAATAGCGCGTCAGTCCTCATCTTTTTGAATGTCATATTCTGTTTGACTTCGACACTCCTCAAGCCGCATATTAATTCCACAATTTGAGTGGAATTATTCGACGGCTAATACTCTGTGATATCTCCGAAAGGGATTCTAGAAGCTTCGACACATGGCCCCATAAACGAGTGTGGTTTGAAGCAAAAACAAAGGGCCTCACGATTCGAGAGATCTTTTCTGAGTCATCTCAAAGGATATTCTATTCCTATCTGTTAAGGGGAACATAATTTTAACACATCTATAGTTCCTAAATCTTGATGAATGGAATATTGGTCATCTGTCTATTGGTCCAGGCTAAATAAAAATGTATCTAATATCACTATTTTGTACATGGCAGACATGAAATCTATTCAGCCACTGGTCTGTCCTGATGAAGTACCAGGAAAAGTGTTAATCATTGTGCTTTATGCACGTTGGCATGTGCCGCTTACAGCACTATAAGCAATAATAATAAACGTCTTCTGTTAGGAGAGATTGATAATTTAAAAGGACCCCGAAAAAAAACTACATTACGGGTTTAAAAATAAGAGGTTTAGTAAGGAAAACTAGTCATAAAAACTACGTCACTCCTCATGAGCTTAATTCCTTTCCACTTGCTCTTGTTGTTACAACCAACCTCCGGGCTGAATAATTAATGTACATGCATTTATAATACAATACGTGCGTTACATTTTTCAGTTCGCAAATGATTGTAGAAAGTTAACGATGTGAAAAATGCTTGGACATTTCAGAAAGGAATCCCATATTCTGTTTATCTTCAGAATGAGAATTCAAAAGCATTTTTTATTTTTCACCGGTAATACGTAACCAATGAAAATAATAATTTGTTGAACAAGACAAGAACATACAAGAAGTAAACAAATGTTATGATCAATCAATATAAATAACCCCTAATAGCATTATACACTCAAGACCGGAAATGCAAAGATTAGTACAAGGACAAAACATGCATTATTTGGCGAAACGGTAGAATATTTCCTAGATGTAGGCAATGAGTTACTGAAAATGGTAAGAGTTTTCAAAGACTGAGGTCCTGGATTCAAGTCCCGAATGACAGGATTTTTCAATCTATGGCGTGGGTATTTTTGCATTTGTGAGAGTATAATTATAAAGTTTAATTGTAAGTGTAGTCTATAAGACGAACATTTTCCCTAATAAAATCGATTAGTATTGACAGGTCTGCAAAGGACACAGAGAAATATTCGAGAGTTTCTCTAGTTAATACTTATGCTATATATAACACTTATACGATAATACACCTCCTGTCATACTCCGAAAGGAGGCTACTAGAATGAATACTTATATAAAGATGTTTATGTTGGCAGCCGAAAGCTCGATAGAAGTTAAATTGAAAGAGAAGAATTCTGTAAGACAGAAAGTTCTTTTATTTAAGCGGGGGGGTGAAGGGGAGAAGGAAATAATAGAGAGAGAGCAATTAAAGGGATGTCTTCGGAATAAAGATATGGCAGCGGAGGCCATATGCGCCCACAAATTACGGGGATTTATCGCGAGGGAGAGCTGTTATCCCAGAGGATTTAAGGGGCAGCAATAAAAGCGGCCGTCTGATCAGGCGCAGCGTTCAAAAATAACGGTGAACATAAATCCGTTCTTCAATTTTTTCTCCACAGATTATGCGCAGCAGGGACCCGAAGCAACCGCTCCCAAGAAAAGAGTCGAATTTCGAGGCGAAGTGGAATCTGAGAACAGACAAAGTAGTCAATCGCTCGGAGATTCGAATCGATCGTTGACATTCGAATTCGACAGCAAATCAATTGTTGAGATTAGAATTCGACAGCAAATCCATTGTTGTGAAGCGAATGTGACTGGTAAACGACTGTTCGAGTTCCCCTGCTAATCGATTGTTGATATTCGGATTCGACTGCGAATCGATTGCTGGGTTTTAAATTCGATTCGAGAGGTCTGTCCCGAAAATTCCGAATTTCCGTGTGAAATTTCCTATGAAGTTGGTCCGCGAGAAAAGTCGGCCAAAGGACTCCCACAGTCAATTACTGCTCTCTGCACCTGCCCCTATCGACCGGAGGCTCCAAAAGAAATCCACAGAAGTCACACATTCTAAAAGATGGAGTAGTAGCGGTTTTGGTTGCGAATAAAGTGACGACTTGGAAGAGTGGCTTCTGGACCGTGATAATTTAGCACCACATTAGATCCCGGTTCTCAAAAAGTTATTTAAAAGAAGAAATATTGATTCTGAAGACTATTCCGCAGAAATACTAAAATTTCCCTTAGTTAACACTTATTACCCTGGCGGAGTTTCAAATCTCGTAGAGCTTCCCTTAATCCAAATGTTTCCATTTTTTCCTGGCGTGTGCCAGCAAGATTTCCAACGATTTCCTCCTCTTTCACATTAGAAACAGCAGAAGTTACAAATACAAAAATAACGCTAAATATTTACGAGAGTATCCCAGAGGTGGAATTATCGGGCGTTTCGATTTCAGTAAATGATTACTTCCATTTCCCGCCCTCTATGAATGGCCGCCCTGGGCAGGAGCCCCGCCCGAAAGCAATATCATTCTCAACGTCATTTATTTGCATTCATCCAGGTTGCCAGAAAAGATCTTTAAACTGTATTCCTATTTAGAAGTCATGAAAAACAGATTCATTTTAGTTTAGATCCAGTGTATGATAAATGCATTGCTGATTGAGATATGCAGAGAAGGGAGACAAAAATACGTAGATCATGGTAGCTAATTAGGTTATGAAGGAATCTCTTGGGTGGAATAAAAGTAATGAGATCCAATTACCGAAGAAAGCATTTTGAAAATTTCAATGGCTCAGAATTTTTAGACAGATGACATCGTAGTTCCAGTAGATGACGAGCTCGATCTCTGAGAGCCATCGATAAAGCGTTACAAGCAAGTAATCTTTAAAACAGATGGTAACTAATATTTCAGGGATCTACTAGAGTAGTTAATAGGGTAGATTAGGTAGGCATATTAGAGTTGATACACCCCTAGTCATATGCCACTGGCGGCTAGCGGGGTATTTTTGAAAGTAAATCCTTTCCTGGATGGAACTGAAATTGCCTCAAATATTCCGAGATTATCAGACGGCTTAAAAGAGCCGGAGTTTCTTCTTTGCTGCTCCCCATCGTCCAATGGCGTCATTTCTGTTTTATTGTCGTCTAAAATATAGATCAGTTGTCTGCTTCCCGAGTGCATTCGAGTAATTACAAGTGTCCACATAACATCTTCTATCGGACCTGCGTTAAACTTTCTTTGCTTGAAGAAGGAATTGTTCTCTTGTAATCGGGAGAATTCGGCAAAAATATGAAAACCGAATGAACGCTTTCCTCGGATTTTAAAAATCATGCGCACGATAGCTCAATCGAATTTCGTCTGATTCGTATTAAATTCAACTGTAACCTTTCTAAAATTATTTTCATAGCTTTTCGGGGAATTATTTCCTTAAAATTTAGCTTTTCGATGGTAAAAGCCATAAAATAATTCTCGCTTGATCTAAAATTGCAGAAGTTATTGCCTAACCATTACTTTTACAACTTACCAGCGTATTTGGAAACATTTAAAGTATTTATACTCACTTAATATATTTTTAATATGCATTGCGTGAAATGCTTACCTAAAAAAGACCAACTGATAAAATTCTACGAAAAAACTAATTTCGAAGACTTAAAACCCCTTTCAACCTCCACTTAACAAATCGAATGAAAATATAATTTCTGATTGCGAGCAGACCAGAGCAACAGATATGTCCAAGATACGTTCCAAAGAAGACATACAAGAACATTTGCTCAAATCGTCCGCCACAACTTGGCAATAAATAGCATCGAAAAGACACTTTCCCGTACAAGTTTAATAAATACCTCCACAGACAAATGTAGATTCGTATATTTTCTGATGTTTATGAGAAAGATTTTGATTAAATTTCACACCGGTATCGTCTCCAAGTGAGTAAAGGTGGAAATCGCAAACTTCCTTCAAAGGAAAATAACTTATAGGTATTCATAATAAGCGGTCTGAGGCTAAAAAAGAGGAATCCCAACAAAGACAACCGATGATATCTTCCGAACACAGAATTAATTACGCACCGCGCAATCAAAACCAAAACGTAGCTAAAAATAATTTAAGCGAATCCTTCATCGTAGTTCACATTTTATTTAAAACAAACATTGAACAGAAAAAGCGAAACATACTGTTTTAGCATTTTTCGAATTTTTTTGGTCTGCATAATGTAATATAGTATTTTTCTATATTCAGGCTCAATTCACTCTCCTACTATTTAGAAACTATACGCATCCAATGTAAAAAAGGTAGCTCTACGGACACCTCTGGCTGACTAATAACACTGTTTCCATGATTATTATCAGTTATTAGATGGGATTTGAGTTTATTATTGTGAATATTTTTTTCTTTGGATTAATTATATTCTCGTGGTTATTTTTTTCTTGTAATCAATGATTTGTTGCTTGATATATTATTCAATAATAAATTTACCTTTTGACCGTTCAATTTAAAATATACTTTATATTTGTTATTTGTTTATCTTTGTTTTCGCGGTTTTTCTGAGGGTGTTTTCTAGCTACGTCGGATTATTCGTTGTCAACCTTCAGTTGCAAAGATTTATTCCATCACTGTACTCTTTCCTTTTGTTTTAATATCTAAGAGCAAATGTCTAAGCAAATCATGCCGACATTGGTGTAAGACAGGCCAACATTGGCCTAACATTGCCAATAAAGGGTCTATCTTTCACAATTTGGGAAAAAACTTATTTTTATCGAAAGCAAGCATATTAAGGACATCAGGCCGCGTTACAGTATTTTTAAGTGTGGAGGAATTGTATAAATGCAAATTCTATCAATTTGATTTCGCTATGACGAGTAAGGTAAACTAGAAACTGATCTCAATGTACACATCCACTGCAAAATTATTGGATTCGAAATACGTCATTACCAAAGATCACACAGAATCGACGCGCTAAGAATATTGTTAACTTGAGAAGGAAATTGAGTCAAAGGCTTCAGGGCAATGTCCTCTCCGGCCAATTTCATTTAGCGAAAGCGGAAAGCAACAAAAATTCCTCGACGGTAGGCGTAAGAAGAATTCGAAATGACAGAATTTACCACCGGGATTAGCAATTAAAACAGTCGATCACTTCAGTGACTTTCCATTTGAAATCATCGCCCTCTCAATATTTGAGGAAATAAGTGCGATGGAAACGAAGCAGATACCCTCTTAGCGAGGAAGGCGCAGGCATTCGTGAAATAGAGCGAAGGCATTTCAGTGAAAGACCATAAAAAAAGTTTCTTCAGCGGATCGGCCGAAATAAAGACCGAGTGTGAGAACAGAAATCTGCAACAGAACAAACGAGCAGAAATAATCGGCCATTTCCGAGTCGAATGCATTAAGAGAAAGCGAAGATCATCGAACAGAAAATTACTTTGTTCCGCCAATGTTTTATAATCGCGCAGACGTTGGTACGACTGATTCGACCCCGTAAATGAACCATACGATTGAAATTTTACGAAACTATTTCAAGGATTCCACGCTTTTCACTGGAAATTATTGAGTACGTTTACTCTAAAAAAACAATACAAAGTATCGAACCGATCATTCCTTTTATCGGACCCAGAAGAATGAACATTGATGGTGTGCCTCCAGTTAGTGAACCTTTCCATGCCAATATGTGCTCCACTTTCTAAAATCCTTCACTGGAGAACAGTTCTGTTGTTGTTTGCTATTCTTTGTTGACTTGTTTACAGAAACAAATAGGCTTCGAAACAGATCGACCCAACCCAATCTTGGTACATTAAGTAATTGTCGGTGTTACGAATTAGAGTGGTGCAATTAGTTTATTCCGTAACTCTTTTTTTAAAGACTCTTGAATAATGATGTGTACCATACATGTAAAAAGGTGCAAAGCAGATATTATACAATTGTTTGTAAGACACTGAAGGAAAGAGTTTTTAATGCTGCGATTCAGAAAATTGGTAGCTGCCTCCCATTCGAAGCGAGTCTCTCTCTTTCTGAAGCACGTTAGGGCAGGGTTGTCACCACCCAAGTATTCCATAAACGGAGATTATTTTCTGGAAAGAATCGCGGTAGATGGGCTTTTAAAAATAATTGAACTAAATTCTGAAGCATAGTATTTGAATTAGTCGCAGAAGGGTTGTATTCCATACAACATTTTAAGATCATAAAATAGAGAAACAATGGGAAAAGGGGTTGTTAATTATGGCACAACTGGTGAGAGAAGGTTCAGAGAACCCTAAAAACGTTACAAGATACTCATAAATGTGTAACATAAACACGTCAAGTAAATAAGACATGAACGTACAGCGGCAACACAAATGTTTAAAACAAAATCATCAGGATTATTGCCAGAACAATGGTATCATAGATGTTTTCTCTCGATAGAAAATTATCTAAATATGATGCCTGTTTTATATTTCATATTTTATGCTCAAAAATTAGATTTTTTGTCGAGGAAAATATGTATGACACAACTTTGTTTCGGAAATTTTAGTGGAATTAGTATCAAAATACTATTTACTACTGGATATTCCAACCATACAGTATATTACATGGTGTATTATTAGAATTCTTTGTTTTTATAAACAGTATTTTCCGTTTGAAACAATTGCCAGAAAATATTCCGGAAGTTGTGTAAACAAACCCGGAGATCTTAGAGGAGCAACCAATACTGTGTAGCATTGCCCTGAGTACGAATTTCCCAGATGGAAGGAATATTTCGGCAAAAACATATTTATTCCGAACAACAATTAATATGCTGCCATCACAGAGACCTCCTATCCTGGGTGGTGGAATAAAACGTCTCATACAATAAATTAATTATCATATAAATCCATCACAGAAAGATACTGCGCCGTGATGTTAATGAACCAAATCTTTCACAATGAACTCAGACATTAACATGAAGGGTATCATGAAACCGAAAATTAATATTATCATAGTGAGAGGAAATATATCATTCTAAACCTTTTCCATAAATATGGTGCATCGAGTCATGTACTACAAAACTTTAGAGGCACAAGAAGTTTAAAACGATTTAATACTAATTTTGTTGAGATATATGTTATTTGACAAATAAATTTTATTTGTATCATGCAGTAAAGGGTGAAGAAGAACTAACTTTTACAAATACCACAAGATGAGTTTTATTAAACGACCATGGTTTCGATCCGTCGCATCATGCTGATGGTGATGCTCAGTCAGGTGTTCACCTGACGACGATGCGACGCATCGAAATCATGGTCGTATAATAAAATTCATCTTGTGGTATTTGTAAAAGTTAGTTCTTCTTCACCCTTTTATTGTGGAGCGATACCACCAAGTCAAGGCCGAAGTTGTTGATTCTATTGTATCATATAACTTATTTAGAGCCAGAGTTGTACTCTTTATTGGGACAAAGATTCCGTAAATGCAGCTGTAATCGATGTTCCGTAGATAGGCTTTGCCTGATGGAACTGTAATTTTGACTTATGTATTAAAATTAATTCATTATTTAAATTATGAATATTTATTGAATAATATTTCTATTATTTCCCCTTTTCTTTAAACGCAGGCACATGAAGATATATAACCGAAGTCATAGAAAAGGTGTAACCACTTGAGCTGAAACTTTGTTCTCTGACTGAAGCGCTACTTCTTAGAAATTCCAATAAAAGGTACAAATTGGGGCAAGAGAGGGATATCACTAAAAGAGGTTGGCGCTAATCTATGAATCCGCGTTTTGCGAATGAGATGCGGCGGAGTTAAAATATGAAAGCCGGCATTAATCACCTCTAATCTTCGCCATGGTGATATTTATTTAAAATGTGAATAATCCGCAGTAGGCGGGGAAATTGCACCGGAAATGGGGACCGCGGATCGATTCGGCGGAAATGACGGCTTTTTAGGACGAATTTATGACAAGAGAAGGATTTGTGTTAGTTTTGGCGATGCAAATGACTTGAGGTCAATCGATAAATATGATGCGCTAGGAATAAAATAACTCCCGGGCCAACGTGCACTTCCACGCTCCACAGCTTCGCCACTGCGATACGCTTCCTCTATTCACTACCTATACGCACTTTCCTGTCGAGCATAATGGATCTTTATTTAACTTTTTAAATAAGAATGCATTATTCAAAATGCATCATCGTATTCATGTGGTAATTGTAAACCTAAAAACTTGAAATTTAAATCAATATTACTTCAATACATAAATTATTTACCCTATTTACTTGACAACGAGATATCATCCGCAAAAGTACAACCGGACAATATAGCAATAAAATAATAATTTTACATCATTTAATAATTTTAAAAGAATCATAATAATAGGTCATTTCATAAATATTTATTTTACATAATAATATTTAATAATTTTACGTTGGCTTCGTAAATTAGCCGTAGCTTCGTAATTTCGATCCAAAAAGTATATTCCACGACCAAAGAAGGAATCTTTATTTATCCTTAAATTTACTTTCCTCTCTTTTGCTACTCATCTCGATTTCGTAGGACCAATGTTTCTAATATAAATTGACAATAGAAGAAAAGTGAACTTTGCGTCCATATCGAATAGATCTATTCGATTTTTCACTTCCTCTCAACGAGTGAATCACTCACTTAAAGCAATCGAATAGATCGATTCGATTTTTTTCACTCGCAAAAAATAATCGAATAAATTCAATCGGTTAGGATAGAGCGAAAATCGAAATGCATTATTTGAATAATTCGATTGAATCAAACGATTTTTTTCATTGTTTTCATTCCCCCTCTACCTCATTAAATCACGCGTCGTTCAGCTTCACATACGAACTCTGCTCAACACTGGAGTAGTTTAATATAGTCTAAGTATAGTCTAATGAGGAGAGGATGGAATGGCCGTAAATTCTTTCGTTGCTATAAATTAGCAGCTATTTCTGCAACCGCTGTGAAATAAGAAGGCATAACGATGTCACGCAAACTATTCTGCACACGCTGCCGCACGCGAGAGGGTTTTCTCCGAATCGAATTCAAATGAATATTTCTCGGAACTTTGCTGGAATAACTCAAGTTATTGCGGCTCCAAAAGAGTGTGGCTAAAGATGACCACAATGTTTACATTTCAAATGAGTACAGTTTCGGAATAATTTGTTGATATAAGCGAGGGGATATAGCTGATTGCGGAGGCAACGTGGATAGCAGAAAATTCGCCGAAATATAATTCTTTAACTTCGGTAATGTAATTCACATAAATATCATACTTTGTAAATTGCATCAGACACATTCATAGAACGCGTTTTAAGAAATGCATCTGCCTCATTCATATTTATTAATAGCACGGGAGGAATTGCTTTCTAAGTCCGAGCTAAATGTGATTTGAAAGTAATATTTTATATGATTTACAATATCTCCAATCCATTTGGCTCAACCATAGAATTTTGATCTACTTGTGAAACTGTAGCGATCTTCTGCACATGAAAGCAAGAACTTAACATATTGATAACGACATGCAAGCAAACAAAACGCAATACGATAAAATTCACAGAATTTCGCTTCTTTTTTTAATAGAATAAAATATACCTTAAAAATTGAACATTTAGCCACCACAAAGAATTTTTTTTCAATCCATAACTAATATTTGATAGAAACTGCTTAGAGGTACATACGTTATATTTATATCCTCCGTCTGAATTATTTCACTGATTTCAACATAATACGAGGGATACCTAACACATCGGACCTCGAAGCCAGCATGGAATACATTTATACAAGCGTGTTCTACCTTATAATTGGCTCATATGCCCTCTTCCCTTTCCTGGTAGCTGACCTCTTCCTTTAGGACCGGGGCTGGTGAATTGATCCGGGGGGAATTCGTACGCGGGGAATTGATCTCCTGACAGATTGGCACGCTGATGTTGTACTACTGCTATTCAGTCTTATGTTAATATACACGCCCTGATTATTGGTTAATGTTATAAATAAATTAACCTGGGGGGTTGCGTTGGGTTGTTAGTACAACATCAGCGCGGGGGATCAATTCCCCGCGTACCAATCTGTCGGGAGATCAATTCCCCGCGTACGAATTCCCCACGCACGAATTCACCGGGCGCCTTTTAGGACATCTAAGATTTTCTGCCTTTGTCTTCCACTCTGTTTTTCTCTTGTATTCTACCCTCAATTACTTTCTTTAGCAGTACCCCTCCTCTCAATATTTGACAACATAAAATAAATGGGGCATTTTCTAAACAGAGCCGCAAGTGAAGTTGTGGAGAAATGTTCCAAAAAAACTACTCTTGGAAAATCTTAACAATATTCGCCTATTATCCCGGCATCGCCTCGATCAGTCTTTCGTAGCCACTCCAGAAAAGTGCTGCCACAAATGACAATTTAGAGATGTTTTACCAATTAAGACGACATTGAATATGCAGACGGAGTGGACTTAATCGCACATTATTCCTTCGATCCATTCGTTGCTAATCTTAAAGTGAAATATCGTGAAATTTGCGTCCATACCCACGCCAGGCATTTCCCCATACGCGTCTACTAGAGTATCGAAAGGAGCAACGACTAATCGAAATTGGCAATCGAGGAGAATAATGCACACCAGAGCCGATTCGATAGGTTAGAGCGATGAGGTATCATCGCCTCCCCTGGAGCCCTATACAGCAGCTCTAATGAGTTGCGTAATGGAATAACAGCGGCAAAAGACAGTACAAAAGGGTTGAGAACAAAAGCTGTTTGAGTGCCTCTCTAAAGGTGACTCCGCAAGCAATTCATTCGGTGTTTGTTATGGCCCTCATTGAGACTTGATTATACGAGGGGATTCATTTTTAACTATAACGAGTGAAATACTTAGCTGAGTAGATGTAACAACCAACGAGACTAAGCCTTAAATAAAAACATAGGAGGGCGTTTGTTGAGATCAAGAAAAACTGAAAATGAATCAGTAAGCAGCTGAACTACGTGAGGAAAAATCTGAAATGAGTATTTTGGATGTAACGTGAGAGAATAAACAGAAAACATTCGATGATGGGCTATTGAAAAAGAATTAAGTAGTCTGAAAATAATGTTGAGAATGGAATACGCATTGTGCATTGAATCGCTTTTATCTGCAAATGAGCATTTATTGACGTGTTAATCTTAATTTTCAGTGGACCAATTTTCTTTATCAATTATAATCTATAAAGGTCACCCCATTTGTATTCTGGGAATCGAGCTACCGTAATATTCATATGGCCATCGTAACCATCTCTTTAAACGCCCCATAACTTCTCCAACATAAACAACTATGTTCCAATGAAGGCACTTTTTTCGTCTGAATTATACCCTGTGCAGACATTTTAAAACATTAGTACCCAGAAGGATCAGCGGATATTTAAACCTTCTTAAGTTCAAGAAAACGAAATTGTATACTAATCCGGGTTTGAGTATTTTAAATCAATGATTTTCCCAACTCAAGTGCTCTCAAGACAAGGAAGGAAGACAAGAAGAGAGACACGGCTGTTCGTAAATTATCTAATCAGAAAAAACTCCAGAAGCCATAATTCACCAAGGTAAGAAACAGAAGCTGGGACTTACCTAGGGGTGGTTCCACTGCCGCATCTGGTGAGTCCAACGTTGCAGTGGAAGCACCGGTATTTAGAGTCCACTAAATACGTATTTCGGAAACAAAGTTTCCATCCTCAGTATCAGACATAGCGACGATGGAGAAATGCAGCAGTGGAAGCACCCCTACGTAAGTCCACTATTCTTACCTTGGTGAATTACGGCTTCTGGAGTTTTTTCTGTTTAGATAAGTCTCAAGAAAACTCCCACTTATGAGCAAAAAAATTGTTTTCTGAATTGAATTGACAGATATTTTACTAATATTTCGATTACTAACAAAGAACGGTGAAAATCTTTGACGATTTATCTGCAATTACGCGAAATAACGCCTAATGCAATTTAGTCCAGCAATTTTGTTGACTTTCCCAAGGAAAAACGGACTTGAAGAAAATCTGATCTAGGTATGATTAAGGCAGCCTCCCTGATCGAGGAAGATCCTGGGTTCGATTCCCGACCCCGACAGACTTTTTTCAAGTCCCTTTTTCCTTGGGATTTTTCCTGGTTGCAAGCCCTTATGTGCAATAACCTTTAACCCATTTCTTTTGTTTGTTTGAACGTACGTTTCGTTCTTAAAGAATAGAATTGCTATTCGAATATTATTATTTGTAAATAATTTGCCTTCAATTCCAGTATTTACCACTGTAATAATTTAAAAATTCGAGTAAGTGGGAGCTCCGAATGGATAAACCCAGTTACTACTATTTCAAAAGCGAAAATTTGTGGTGGAACTCGAATGGAGGAACGTTTTGAGGCCGGATTCCAAAGTACCACTTTAGGTACTCATACACAATTAGTTTCTCTAGATTACCGTACGTTTCATACTAATCCAATTTTTCCCGCTGATTTTTCAGAGGAACGCAAATATTAAATATCCTTCTTGGGATATTCGCAATGCAGACAGGGGGCTTAGAAGCATTTTCATCCACTTTCTTCGTGTATATTACCGTCATCTTCTTAAGAGAGAATCACGAGATGCGCTTGAATCAATTTTCGATCTCCCGTTGAAACTGTTGGTCCAAGATTGCCAACTCCTCCATTCAGAGCAATAATCCTCCGAAACAGGAACAATCTCGAGCCGGCGTTGCTGAGGCAGGAAGTGTTCTCAAGTTTCCAGTCGGCTAACGCCATCTCCGATGGTCGTCGTTTCGGCACTTCCTGCGTACACCTAAATATTCCTGTCCTTCTGCATCCACACACACATTCGCAAAACATGAATTTCAATACATTTCCTTTGATCCATTTCTTTGATTTCTCACTGAACGTTTGCGGGAGACGGGTAATATATTCCGATGGTGTATATTTCCCAATTTTATCGAGAATATTAATAATTTTGAAAGTCCTTTTTCAGAGTAGCTATTCTCGCAGCCATTCATCCAGAAACCAACAGAAATCCTTTGCGCCGGATCTATTCCAGTACGCGAATTTCGGTTGGTGGAGATTCTTTTCAATTCGCGAAGCGCCTGATTTATCGAAAAGAGAAGATTCGTCTACGATAGTAAGATCGGCAAAAAATGGTTTCTCATAAATATATCTTTGAGAGAAAAATAACTAGACGAGTAATTTTGATAAATCACTGCAGTAAGCATTAAAATTGATTGAATTAACATGTGTAGACTAAATAAAATGTAATATAAATAAGAGTAACAAAGAAAAATTATACCTTTAACAAACCAAAATATGATTTATCAAGTGATGATGACTCTTTGAGTCAAAACCATGGTCGTTTAAGAATATATCATACTGTGGTTTGTAAAAGTTATTTTACTTTAAGTTAAATACTTTTTCTTTGTTCCTGAAACCATGAAGACACGGCCAAGCATTGGGTCGCAAAATGAGTTTTATCGAAACTAAAAGATTCGTCCTCGAAAGTAGGAGCTGCCATCGATAAAGTATTTTTTCATTAATATATGTTTGAGAGAAAGATAAATATACTAGAAATAGGCATAAATCACTCTCAGAGAAGAGAATATTCAAATTAATTGAATAAACATGCGTAGACTAAATGAAACATAATTTAAATAAGAATATTGGTTCAGTTAGCAAGAGGAAAGACTTTCCATTAGATGAAGATGAATGATACTGTATTTACCATCGGCTAAGCTTTGCTCAAAGGTATTTGTATTAGTAACCAATTTCTTCCGAAATGTGAACATCTGCGGAACCAAGTCTATCTTGAAGATTAAAATAAAAGGCTTCTTCAAGTCCTGCATTACGCTAATTCGCGGAAATAAACTCGCTCCTCATCAAAGAAGTCATTTTCGACCAAAAAATCAACAGGGATATAAAAACAGAGCCTTTTACATAAATGATGATGCTGCTCAGAGCTTAAGGAAAGTTTTTCGAAGCTCGTTTTCAATCGCTCTAAATTAAGACGAAACTTAACTCCCTAGCTTGTGCTGTGTTTATTTAGTTACTAGGCTGACAACTGATTTTTACAGTCGTTAATTGCGAAAAGTACGTCTGTTAACGGAGATTATCGACAAAATTCTTGAAGAAGGACCGACATAGGTTAAAATACTATTGACAAACAGCGTTCAAATAAAAAATATTGAAAAACATCCACATCTGTCGAGAAAACTACGGAAAGACATTTATTTTCAATTTGTTAACTGAAAAATTATAATGTAATATTGGGGGTTGAGGTTCCTGAGTCACACCTTTTGAAAATTCTTTCTTGTAAGGTAGCTTTGGATGTGTAAAATTAAACTTTACATTTACCTTCGATGGAACACGAAGTTGACCTACATCAAATAGTTATACATATCGCATTTGGATGATGCTGTGTGAGGAAACTACAGAGAACAAATTGTTACGACTCAACGCTCACTTAAAATCACACACGGAAACGAGGTCACGAAATATCGGAATAGCGAGCGACGCGGTATTTAATCTGGATTCATATTTTATAAGTCCTCAACATGATTCAAGCGATAGCGACATTCTAATTATCTAATTTTCCGCGTTAAATTAGCTTCGACGTACGGCTAGTCATTAGCAAGAGGATCGGCAATTGGAGCTCATTTCCATAGGCAAAGAGTGCAAGGGGAAGTCTCGCTTCTCCGATGAAAGTTTTCCTACAAAAGCTAAGCTTTCTCACGAAATTCTTTAATAAGCACATATATCTAGAGGCATTGTTTAGGGCCTTCCATAGAACTCCTCTGCCCGTATTTCTAGCGGAGAACAAAACGGCCGATGCGGGAGTTGCGATTCCTTTCGTCTTTTGATCCTCGCAGACCCACATATTCCCTTCATCCACAAACCACCCCAACTTGGGATTTCTGCTCCTACTTGCGAACCTTCAGAAAACCATTTAATCTAAAGAAGATCGATTCAATTAAGTACGCAACTCATAATATGCGACGAGCTCTTCGCTAGTTACAACTTCATCTCAACTTGAAAATAATTTGCTAACTATTGATCGCTTTCTTGAGGGAAACTCATAGAAATCCGATCCCTTTTAGAAATGATAATGTTCATCAACAACCCAACTTGAGCATCCTTATGTATCTACATTATTCATATGACTCCTAATAATATATATTGGAAAATGTTACTCCCTTTGTACTGTATCACCTTCCTCACTTTGTTTTAAATCATCACTATCTGCTAAGCTTACTTATTTTATAATTTACCGAAAATAAACGTAAAAGAAACCTTTCTGAATTATTTAAGATTTTGATACAAGTTATAGAAGGGATAACTTTATTTTTACATTATAAAGCGTTCACTAGGCGACTCAGAAGCATCTATGTATTCTACTGTATTAATGACAACCTTATTTAAAACCACTTGGTCATGATTTAACAGCGTGTTATGCCGAGAATTCATTGAAGTTGAGCTCTGTACGCAATCACGTATGCGTAATAGTCACGAAATAAAAGATTACTCTGAAAAACGGATACAGACTCGAATGGGTGCTAAACCGCGGCACTGCGTTCGAATCTCGATTAGGACACGTCTTAGAGCTTTTAAATAGGTTACTAATCTTCAGTTATAAATTTGGACAGATAGGTGAGCCAGAATCGTAATTACCGTATTTAAATACAGCTTTTATCGGCGGATATTTATTTTCCAGTTTTCTTTTTTTTCATTTTGTTAGTTTAACTGTTTGTAACCAATACCAATACAGTAATCCATTGACCAATAATAATAAACTATAGACAAACTATGTTGATAAATTTAAAAGTTAACGTGGAGGAAATTCAAATATTTATATGATTCGGCCGAATTCTTTCCGTTGGGCGTAAACGCGTTCAATTTCCTATTTTTCGACGCCACGATTCGCTCTATTCAATAATGCCGTTCTTCAAAATGGCAAAGAAAATGAACATTTCGTCATATTATTCGCGAGAATAATTTGTAATTGGACGACGAATCGCGAGGGAACGTGAGAACGTATTGAATTTCGATTTACGTCAAAAGCCGTTACTTCATTTGATTATTCTCAAAAACAACTAATGATACACCTCCTTAGTTCAATTGATCATTACGCATACAAAATTGTGAATTTCATTAACTCATGCTGATACAAAGACAGAAAAAGACATCGCGGGTTCAAATAACTCTTTTCAAAAGAGGAATTAAGAAGTTAATGGTTTATTCGCCGCAAAAAATTGGGCAGGAATAGGAAAAGAGCGCAAATGAGTTATTTACGCTGAATCAAACTCCTCGATACTTTTAGGGTAACTCTTCCGCTAAACTTAATAAAAGGGATTAAATATTGTGGATCTGTCACAGGTCCAAACCGATGAAACCCAATCGTACCTTTGAAAGGGTCGCACATTAGTTTTCCACTCATATTTTCAAAATGGAATAAACCTTTAGTTAGTGGAGGAGCAGCGGAAAACGGGGACCGAGAAAATTGGGCGTGAATATAAATTGAAAATTTCCCTTTGTGGCCGGCGCAAGGGGCGAAATTGCCAAAAACCCTTTCCAAAAATCCTTCCACTAAAGAGAAAGGTCTTCCTCAACCTCACGTTCATGCAGAGCATTTCGGATTATTGCAATCTCTAAACACTTCCGTCGCATTATACATTAAGATTATTTGAAAAAATAAAAGAACCACGCTCTCCGTAAAGTGGTTTACAAGTTGCACGCGCCGCGGCGTGTCGTATGCACCGGCGCGCCGGTGGTAGGAACACGGGGATTTCTCTAAAATGTGTTACAAAAATAAAAACTTCAGGAAGTTGAACGAAAAAGACGTCATGTGTCGCAATGCCAGATTTTTGTCTTTTTTAATTTTTTTAAACAACAACTCCACATGTTTGCTCCTGTTCCAATTGGTGTTAGAAAGCTATGAAAAAAATTCAGGCAAATTGGTTAATATTTAGAGGTCCCTGTGATTGAGCACTTTTTAGGTGAATGCGGATGTTTTACTGAAACAATAGTATTTTAACGGAAAAAATTAATGTTGACATAACTGAATACATAAATAATGCTAAATTATCATGATGCCTTACTGTGACCATAAATAAGTCTCTGAAAAAGTAAAAGGTGTGTTAAATAGAAGATTGTGATATGTTTTCTGCACCAAGTGCCATTACCATCATCAGCCATGAGTAATGCCTTCTTACAAGTTGGATACTTGGTTAAGTGTGATTGAACAATCCGAAGAAGATGCTGAAACTGGTCTTCATTCTTGGTTATACACATATTGAGTGTTTGTAACAGGGCAATGCCCCTTTCGGCACAATCATTAACTACTTTCATCTTGCGAACAGCCTGTTTGAGTTCTATGTAATCCGAATCCCACAAATTAGGTTCTTTGCAACGAAATGAAGCAGCCTTTTCACTTCCATCTTTATGGAGAATGTCAAAGAGTTCCGCAGTTCGTGGTGTCACATATGTTTCCAGAAGAATGTCATGTTTAAATGTTTTACTCTCAACTCTCTTAAGAACCTTTTGGTGGGCGCTGTAGGTTAGCAACCATTGCAACTTTGGTAGAGTCACAGACACGGGAATCAAAGAGGGGGCAAGTCCAACCAAATGCTCTGAAAAGAAACACAGATGCCGCTGAAAAGCTACCAAAGCAGCCTCCTTAACATTGCAGTTGGGATAAGCTTCAATTTGTTTTAAAAGAATCATTCGTGACAGCTTTCTCAACTTCTTCCAATGTCGATGAGAGCTACAAACAAGCTTACTTCAGTGATTCCTTTTTTCTTCAGCTGTAAGGGTGAAATGATCTCTAAATTAGTAAATTTTAAGGGAATCAGTAGCCTTTGCCATCCAACGTGCGTTGTGCGGTGCTCGGAATTTCGCTTTGGATCCATTAGAACTTTGACCACCAAGAAATGTATAACACAACTGTGAAAGCTCGAGTTAATCATCTCGAAGCTGCTTTGACTTAATTGGGTCTTCTAAAATAGCAGCATAATATCCTATTATTTCTCCTCATTTTGATTTAATTGGAAGCATACACATCATCACTGCCTTGAGAATATATTTCCTTGTCGATACGAGGCCAGTGTTGCTGGAAACGCGTAAATATTGGACCCACACTAACTCTAAATGCTGTGGTAAAAACAGAAGACAGCATGATTTCATGGTGCCGGCATGGAATCCACTCAAGACTAGTTCCTAAACTCTCCTAGAGAATAGTACACGATCCACTCTTCAGGCCTTTATTGGCAGCTGTTGTGTCAAAACTAGAGCCTGCACATTTTGTCTGAGATTCCAATCATCTAGGGTACTCTAGGTCTAGTACTAGGGTTGTATTAAGGAAAGCTGTAGCATGTTCCTGGCCAGTTCCACGGACAATCGTAGGGACCCCCAGCAGCTTTTCTTTTCCCCTCTAGAGACAAGTATTGCGACTCTGTCAACCTTTTCTATGCCCCCTAAAATATCAGTGAGCAATTTTCCATCCCAGCGAAGAAATAGCAGATCTTCAGGATGGGACGTCGATTTGTCAACATCTGATGCAGACTCACGTGCATTCATGCGGTTACGCCTAATTGTGCTGCGAGACGCTGATGCCTAATGTCGCACCTCATGCCTCAGAAACTGCGCTGACGACAAACATAGCTTTAGGGTCCGATAAATTTACTCGGTCATGTGTAGCTTTGGTTGAGAGGGTCTTTTTTACGGATCGTAGTGGAGTAGTGCTCGTCGAAGGTAAGTAATGACAATCAGATTCATCAGGAGCACTACTTGCGGTCTCTTCATGTACTGTTGATGTACTTGAGCTGACACACTCACTGATATTTTGCATTTCATTAATAGAACGTTCCATGGAAATATTTCTCAGTAAACACTGGAACGTGCTGCTATCTATTGAGAATTGATATAATTAAGTAAAACTTCCTGTCTATTTACAGTACATTGTAATAGTGCAGTGATTTTCTAACAGGAACTTGTAAATGGCAAACTTTTAGAAGCGATTAAACTCCCCCTTTTTATTGTAAACTTTTTAACCGATATATTTTTAAGTGAAGATTGGAAGTTTGCTGTCCAAAAGCCCAAAATAAGATAATGGTGTTCCTCATGGTTATGTCCCAAGTGCTACTCTCTTTGCGATTGCTATTAATTACATCACAGAGAACCTAACAGAGGAGATTATGGGGTCGCTCTCCGTGGACGACTTTGTGCTCTTATGTCGCTCCACAAATCTCACAGACGCAGCCACACATATCCATTTGGCACTTAACAAACTTGCTATCTAGGCTCAAAACAATGGCTTTAGATTCTCTGTGGAAAAAACAAAGTTCGTCCTTTATCACAGAAAGCGCGGAATCCACATTCCCCCGATACTGTATCTTGGAGGCAGGGATTTACCGAACACAACTTCCATCCGTTTCCTGGGCCTAACATTTGACCATTATCTCAACTGGCGTGAGCATATTACCGAATTAAAACAAAAGTGTTTTAAAATTTTAAAGATTTTGAGTAACTCAACATGGGGTGCAGATTGCAGCACCATGACGTTGCTGTACCGAGCAATGGTAAGATCCCGTCTTGGTTATGGATGTGCTGTTTACTCCTCCGCAGAATCTTACTTGAAACAGCAATCAGTGGTCCACAACATCGGACTTCGGCAAGCCATTGGGGCGTACCGGACATCCCCTGTCCACAGCATATACACCGATGCCGGAGAACCACCTCTGACAACACGGCGTAACATACTAACATGCAACCATGCTGAAAATGTTTTATCGATGCAGAAACATCCCTGTTTTAGCATAATTTCTAACCCCTTAGAGATCTGAAACCATAGGAGAAAATCCACCCGTACGTTGAGCGTTCGTTTTAACGATTTTATTTTAGCCCAGGATTTCAACTTACTGAACATCTACCCAACAGGTTTTACTAGAAATCCCCCCTGGTTGATGCCTCCTCCTACCATCAATTTCAAAATGCACAATCACGAAAAAGCCTCTATCACCGACAAGGAGTATCAGCAATTTTTTATGAAATTTCAGATAATCATCCGTCCTAACTCCTGTATACACCGACGGATCAAAATCAGACGTGGCATGTGCCTGCGCAGTGGTATCCTCGCATCATGGGGTTAGCAAAGCCAGGCTGAGCCATCTGTTTTCACTACTGAACTAACAGCAATCAGATTAGCTTCACTCGGAATCAAAGGTAACACCGGCTCGTTCTTAATTTGCACAGGTTCTGTAAGTGCATTACAATGTATAGCTTTTCCCCAACAAATAATATAGTCCAGGACTCTGCTCTCACATCACTACATAACAAGAGCATCGATGTCAAATTTCTATGGGTTCCAGGACACGTAAGAATTTCGGGGAACGAAAGAGCGGATACAGCCGCAAAGGAGGCTTTGGGTATCCCCATGTCGGACTCTGTGCAGGTTACTCCCGACGACCTAAGGATCTCTCTTCGAAAAAAGGCCCTGGAGCAATGAACGATAACTTGGAGAAATCTTCCAAACAACAAGTTGCGTCATCAAACCCGTCACGACATCGTGGTCCTCCTCAATAAGAGGCAGCCGATGAGAGGAAGTGGCGCTCACTAGACTAAGGATAGGGCACTGCGCTCTAACACACTCGCACCTACGAGGTGGTGACCTTAATGACCGTAGATGTCGACGCACCACAATTTAAAAAATAACAACAACAACTAAAAATTGCTTATTTCTTCAAAACGTTCAAATCATATGGACCCCTAAACATCATTCTATATATCCTAATTTCGGCGTGGTAATTCACTTTACCTAGTGGAACAAGGACAGCATTGTGGAGATGAACATTTTTTACTTTTATTTTTTTCTTGCGATTTTGGACCACCCTAATAAGTACCCTAGATAACTGTCACAAAAAGGGCGTTAACCTCATTCCCCACACGAAACCGATAACTCCGGAATGCTCTAAGGAATCGCGATCTTCGATTTCTCTACTTAGGAATTAGGATTCATTCACTGGCATCTCCTCGGATGGAAATTATCCATTTCTAGGGATTCTGCACAAATATTTTGCAGTCAGCAAGTATTCTTCAAATAATAAAAGAGTAGAACCACCGGATGAAAAATTAAACTTAATCATAAAAATAAAATAATTGCTTGAAAAAGGATATCGCTTCATGAGGAAGGGGGGATCGAGGTATTAGAGAAATGTTCAAATTTCCTTAGGCAAGCAAATAATTACTTTTTATAATCTGATTAACGCATCCCTCCAAAATAAATCCTCGGCATTCTTTACCTTCTTTAATAGCAAAGTCTAAGAAAGTGTAATTCGTCCATTCTCCTCCAGTTTGGAGTTGCACGACCGTCAATTGGTACCGAAGCAAATGCAAAATGTCCTGTTATAAAATTTAATTCGTTCGAACGATAAGTTGGTAGAAATTTGTCGCGAAAAGGAGAGTCTGTAAAACACAAATTAAAATAATCATCCAAATAATTTACAATCGATTGAGATTCGCTCTCGTAACTCCGCCATAATAGTAGCTTTCCTTTTCTATACTTCTACCACGGCTATGTAAAACGGTTGGTGAATATAATGACATTTTTCGTGTTCTAGTTATTCACCGCTTCATACCGCGAAAAGAATTATTTGTCGACAGAATACGTTGTTGAGCCGTGTAAACGTGCGCTTGCTAGTCGTGCACGCAAGTCGAGTTGCCGGTCGTATACCAATAAGGCGTAAGGATCGCAGCAGATTTCGACAGCGAGAAAAATGGAGCGTAACTTTTCCGCTTTCATTCCTCGGAAAGTGGATATTTCCGAGTTTATATTTCTGCTCAATTAACGACAGAGATGCGAGGTATTCAAAGCGACGCAAGGTTGGAAAAAGTCGGATCTTCCCTCGAGAAGGCATAAATCATAGGAGAAGGCAAATAAAATAGGCAACAGTTGACACACGAATGGCGCTCGCATCATGGCGACCAAACGGCCGAAGTCACGTGACTCGAATAAATGCGGAAGCCGCAATTATGGCTCCCCCTCGCCGAAAAAAGAGGAAAATATTTCTTCGACAGAACTTCCTCTGCCTCCATCTATTTATACGCAGCCATCCATTGCGACAGGCATGATATGGCTGTCGTCTGCAATACAGTGAAACCCATTCGCCGACGATATTATTAGATAGCATAATTTTCGGTCCGAACGTTCTATGTTCGATGTCAGATCAAAGGCAATATATAAACATGTATATATATGAAAATCATTTTGATATTTTTGCGGATTCGTTCTAGAATAAAAAAGAGAAAATTAAAATAAGAAATTTACTAAATCGCTACTCCCATAAGTAAGCGCATAATATACCGCAGGAGAGTTTCTTTATACAATTAATATTATTTGGTGGTAATTCTTTCTCTTGTCACCTATAATTTATTTAGATCAAAACTGAAATTGAATTGTACCGGTTGTTTCGACAAATTCAGTTTTATCGTGTACCGATAGTATCTTAAGATTAAAAAAATTAATTTAATAATAAATCGTTGCAATTTTACTTGACCAAAGTTTGCTAAAGTCGAAGGAATAAGTTATTAATATTTAACTTTCCTCGACGACTCGAAGGCGACAGTGAAACCACCAGTTGGCAGTGAGAACATCGTCATAGCACAGAGAACATAGATAAATAAAGAATAGACGATTCAGTAGTTCAAATTTTACGTACTCAATACTATTTATGACATATACTAAAGATAAATATACAAGAAAAAATAAAATGTATGATATAGGAATAATCATCTGTAAACCATATACCATAGTTATTCCAAAAATCATACACGACCAAATGCACGGAAAATATGATGAAATACTTAATGCGGAGAAGTACGGCTTTAAGTAAGGACTAGAGGTACGTTATTGGTGAAGGAGAAGGAAACAAGAGTAGATTTAACCTTAAAACAAAGATTTATTTAGCGAACTATATTTCAACACGTCCTGTCATCATAGGCCAGATGATGCGTTCAAAAACCTAGGCCGTTAAATAAATCTACGAGATATCGGTTCAATTTTGTTTTATTTTCTTCTCCTATGCGATGGAGCACTACCACTAAGCCTGAAGTATTACGTACTGAAGTGATACGATTTATTTGGACTGACCTTCTAGACTCAGAAATACTGCGATCCAAGAAAATATCTATCTATAATTCAAAAGCGTTTGGCTGCAGGAACATCAATTAATTATAAGCTTCGAAAGAAATAAAACCTATATAAAAATCATTTATCAAAGCTTTCCACAAGATTCAAGAAGCAACGGATATGAACTTACCGAGACTAACACGAGGATTTCGCAGAAAATCTTACAGAAATCTCCGTAAGATAAGCGGTGGACCATAAAGATCTTAAACACTGCTAATGACGCAATGATTGTCGCCGAGAGCCCACTAGGGTCTTTGACAGTCATAAGCGAAGGTGATAAGCACGACTAAAAACGCATGGTGATGAGTTTAAAAATACGCTAATCAAACTAAGAATGTAAGTACAATAACAGCGGGTAACAGAATTTGGATGGGTCACCTGTAACCTGGGTTCAGACTTAGATATAAGAAATGGAATAGAGAATTTCAGAATCATTCCTAAAATGCGAAAGTTTCTAAGCAACAGAGGAGTTTGCGTAAGCACTGTGCAATAAGTGACAAAATGCAAATATGTAGAGCGCACTACATCGCTGTAAATAAAGCTAAGGCATAAACCATTATGAAGGTCAATACTATTTCGAGGGTATTTTAGATTCTTCCTAATATTCTGAAGAATGTTGAGTTTACCGCGTGTCAAACACGTCACCAATAGTGAAGTACTTCATCGGAGGAGATGTTGTGAAGAGGCGAAAGACTGCCTACGTTGGTGCTTCGAGGGAGAGAATAACCTCTAACAATGGGAGAAAAGCGGAAGCTCGACGTGGAGGAAAAAAATGGTCTAAGAACATCAGAGAATGGACGGACTCCAATTCAAAAACAGAATTATGACCGGCAAAAGGCCGGTTAGCGCCCTGATGAAGACTGCACTTCCCACCCACCTCCATATATCTTTCTGACAGTTATTTTTTTAAACTACCATATCAGAATCAAAGATGAAAACAAATAAACTAATTTTGGAATAAATTGCCGATTTTTTTTCTACAAAAAGTACTATCAAGGCACTATCTTAATCAAATTGCATTGCTCCACAGCTGATTCGGGTGTTGCGCCGGCCCTTGATCCTGGGAACCCTGGACTATTGGCCCACGCCTTGCCCTGATCAGTATAATATGAAATCGTGAGAGATAACCTGCAGTCATAAGGAAAGCTCAAGGAAAAGAAAGTTCTTAAACAGAAGTAAATGGTAAAGTCGTAAATGTTAAAAGACGAAGGCACTCAAAAATTCGCATACGAATATAGTTTGGCACGTATTTGCTTAAAGATCGCTTCACGATTTTTGGCATTGCAATGAAAGATTAAAGCATTCATTTCCCTAATACGCCTATGAATATTTCACTATTCAGTTTCCGCTTTACTTTTAAGCTTCTATCGCCACCATAATTGGGAGCACGCAGTTCGTCCCAGCCATCTTCGGCATTCTTTAAAGAACCAGATAATCTAAATATCCCTTTCCAACGGAGCATCCTACACTTGTACTGCTTCTGTTTACTCACCATAGCCGCCTTCCTTCCTTCGTACGTCCCATTTCGTGTAGTGAGATAGCATTACAGTTTTAGGTAGAAATTCAGAACTCGTGACTCTTCCCTTTTC
The DNA here is from genome assembly GCA_947579665.1 of Sympetrum striolatum. Lineage (NCBI taxonomy): Eukaryota > Metazoa > Arthropoda > Insecta > Odonata > Libellulidae > Sympetrum > Sympetrum striolatum. Next base: position 77,866,634 of record OX388351.1, read on the forward strand.
CTAAACTTTATAAACGGATTATATTGACAGTGACGATCGTTTTGAGATATTGTAGATAAAATTAACGGAAAAGAAAAGTCGTCGAAAATAATTCAACTTTGTTTCTAAATGTCACGGGATTCCCTTGAATGTGTTTGCCATTATTACAGAATTCAGACCATATCACAGTTGGAAACTATTGGGGAAATGGTGCAGGCAGGAAGTTCCTTTCCTCACCAAACCAAAACACTGTAAGACCCACATATTTGAAACATATTGAGTAACACTTTTCTTAGAGTTCCCTAGGGAGAGACCTTGCGACAAAAGTAAATGAAGGACACGTATTTGTCTATACTGTAATGATGAAAATAAAAATACTCCAACCATCAGTATATGTTAACAGGATTCTTAGAGCAATAAATAAATCAAACATATGGAAATATTACCTCGTAAATCCGTTATCCCCACCGTTGGCTTCTCACGGGTTAGCACACGCTTCAATCAAACGAAGATTCACACTTTAGCAAACTTCGCACCAATCACCAACATCTTCGCAGAGCAAGTCGTTTCCAAATCACACATTTAGTTTCTGCATTTACACTTTCACTGGCGGACGAATCGATCGCTCTTCACCTGTGGACGAAAGAGTTTGATCACTTTCGAATGCGAAACAAGAAGTCCTTTTACTATCAAATTTTGCGAGTTAAGCAATTATTTTTCGAGTCTTTACACCGCTCAGTGCTAGGATCTGATAATTTGGCCTCGACTTTGTGCTAGTTCCTCATAATAAAACTTGAGAAAAGAAGATCACTTATACCTTTTAGAATTTTATTCACTGACGGCCATGGTTTCGATCTATAAGATCATCCTCACTCCTGATGACCTTATAGATCGAAACCATGGAATAAAAGGTATAAGTGTTCTTCTTTTTCTCAAGGTTCGCCGCTCAGTGCTTTTTCGGACAATTAAGCGCTCCATCGAACAATTATCGGTGAAACTTCGACATAAATTACGGCGAATTGTGAAAACCCTTAGCGCAAAAGGGGGAAAGAAGGTTTCTAAAATAAAACTACGAAACAAAAAATACACAGAATCAGAATAATATACAATCGCGAGCGATGTTATATGGATATATATCACAAATAAAGCGCCAGAAAACAAAGCTTATTAAACCTTTCGCGGTATCAAGTCCTAAATGCATGTCTAGAACACGACAAAAATAATCTCTTCGCTAAGATTCCTGCACTGACGTGGTTGTTAGATCGCTTAAAAATATTATGGCATACGCTAACTTAGGTAAAGTCAGTAAACTTTTCGCGGTGTGAAGTTATAAAATAAATAACTATGAAATGAAAAATACTATTATCTTTGGTCAAATTTTTACATTGTAGAGGTTTTAAGAAGTATGTATAAATTGGAAGAGCTTTAATTTCCCGTTATCTACGAAAAATGCGTTTTGCTGACGTTGTAACGCCTTGAGAAATTGAAATTCCCTTAGAAAGAGCCTCATTCGTTAGCGACACCTACAGGAGGGCCCCTCTAAAGCACGCTCACTCGCGAAGAGCGCCTCCGAAATCTGATCCTCTCGCTAATGAGTCCCGGCATCGCATCGGATGATGCGAATCACGATAAAGTCCCATCTTTAAAAATAACAAAACAATGACGAAAAGAAATACTAGAAAAAACGCAGATTATAGATTTGCAAAATAAACGATAGACTACTAAGACTGCACTTACTTAGACTCACTAAGTAGTTAGAGTTTATGGACAAAATAAGAATCATTACTGGCTGCATTAGAAACGATTATATACAATCAAGCCGCACATCGGCGATGTTATGCATACATACATTCAAATATGGTACAAAAATTAACGCGAATTTAATGTACATAGTTTTTCAAGCGTCATTTTCCTTTGGAAAATCCTAAGCCCTAGTCAGGTACTGCTAGCAATAGAATTCTTCAATTACGATGGAACAGATTTGAAAATTAAATGTTTTAATTTCTTAATATCTAATTCAGTTTTTTTCCGACTCATTTCCATTGTATTACTATTCTATGAGTACACTTAGGTAGAATATTTGCCAAATTATTTTATGATGAATAAAATAATAATTAATATAAATAATAAGTAGTAATTATATGTAAAATTCACAGACATTGGTGATGCTTTGCGGTCATGGAAATACTTCATCTAGGAGAGAAAAGAGACAGTACTTTTAATAATAGATGCGTATAAATATAAACATATATATGTATTGTCATTATATTAGCATAAATTATATTGTATTTCGCGCTTTTAATTAAGTGACGGCTTCCCCACACGTGATTTCAGCAGTGCAGCGAAGTGATTTAATTGGGGAATATCATCGAGAGAGAATTCAGTGATAAGGGGAGATGAAGAGGGCTGTTGGTGGTCCAGAAGCGAGAGACCGCCACTGCGACAGGGAATCCGGTGGAATATCAAATCAGCACACTCGAAATACCCGAGAGACTTGCGAACCTAAGATAGCTGAAGAACGCGAAACTGCTGATGGAATGGAACTAAAGTAGGACTACTCCCATTTTTTGTCTTTCCTGTCTTTATGCAATCTCAGAAATTGCGTGATAATGTAGTAGCCATTGCAAATCCCGCGTATTCATTATGTTACACTGATATAAAATTTTTCTGAGAATTATTTCGATTCAAATCCATTCATAAGCTCGTGATTAATCTTTCTTCTCACCGAGTCATATTCCCCTATATTCTATTTTTTATGGATAACATTTATTATATGACTCGTTGATAACTAAGAAAAGTTCTTGTCGTTGGACATATGTCCAGAATTACTGAATTTTTGTAATGTGATGTAAATATTTGGAGGTAAGTGAATTTCTTTTAGGCTGTAGTGCGATGTTTTAAGTACCATGCAGGTTGATTCAAGCATAATGAGAACTTATTCTTATTGCTTTATTATTGTATATCCTTGTATCCATGAACGGGTATTGATTCCGAAATTAGTAAATGATTGTTATGTTTGGTTGGAGTTTGATAGACAAGTTATCAATGGAAAAAATCCCGGACATTAAAGCGATTTCTCTTTGAGAGGTCTTGCTTAGTTCTCGCATACTTTGATGCTTATATCCGTAACTCTCTTTGTAAATAACAGTCGACAATCTGTGTTGGGAAGAGAGGAATATAAATCCCAAGTCGAAATCAAAGTATGATAAATCACTGATGACAGAAGTCACACTGGAGCAGTACCAAGCGTTATTTCCACCACCGAGAGAGTGCATGGACCAAACAAAGAAAGCATGTTCGGCGAATGGGGAATAGGAGTGGGCGAGATATGAATAAGAAAGCGCTCTCTCTTGAATTCCCTTGAGAAGTCGTCCCTTTGTCTCCTCGGCAACGGAGATTGTCCCTTACACCTTCATTATCATCATTATTATGCTCGCTGTTGGTCCAATATGCTGTGCACAAATATTCGGGAAGCTATGAAAGTACTAAATGCATGCGATTCTGGGAGTGGAAGAATTCGTGAACGAAAATATGCGCAACAAGAAAATAAACACGAACAATTGCCGCAATCAAAGCTTGGCTCCAATATTCCAAAGCAACTGAACTAATTAAGAACGATCAAAGAGTTGACTTCAAGATAGAATTACATAATTACATATCTTAATCGATAATAAAATGATTTACAAATCGTTATTGTGACGTTTATTGTAGTTTTATCTACTTTTATTGTGCACGACACCGATAGCAAAAAAAATAGATTTAGAAGGATGCTTATTAGTCAGTCAGACTTACTTTGAGATGGGAGAGCCTTAACTGGTAAAATTAAATGCTTGTCGAGAAATTAAAAAGGAACGAACGTCGAGCTTCTTACAAAATCAAACGCAACTCGTAAAGAATTTTATTCCGAACAAAGTTTTCTCCATTTACGTAAAACAAGTTTCAACGACATTGAAAGGAAGTTTGACATAAGTCGAATTTACGACACACAAAGATTTATGGGAACTAAAACAGTCGACTAACAATTGGAATGAGATTTAATTTTCTTGGCAATCGCAAAACTTACACTTTCGAATAATTCCCAGTCACGATTACTCAGATATCCGCACAGGTACGAATACTTAGGAAAATATGCAAAAAAGTCATTATGAATTATTAAGAATTGATTAATAAATGATAAAAGAATCCAACCACTTCAATTATCTTACCAAACAACAAAACTAGTAATAAGGATATAAATGGTCTCAATTTTGAAGTTTATCAACAGATATACGTCGGAAGAGGAACCGAGAACTAAAACAACGTTTCGAGGCAACGGAATGAAATGTAAACCGAATAATTCTAACTTCAATTAAATTGCACACCCATCGTAAACAAAACATCGCATTCGGATTTCCGCAATGAGAAATCAGAACACGAGTTGCAACCCTCGTCTCCAAATCATTTCTCTTTGTCTAAATTCCTTTTTATTCCTGTAACACGTGTTAAAACAACAAAAATGAAAATTTGGTTCTTTAAGTTGCGAGTGCAACCCAAGGACAGAAATGGATAATTTTAGGGTTATTTTTTAGCCGCGCACGTCCAAGAAAAACGTTACTTTTGAAGAGTTCTGAACGTGGAATCGCAGCGCTTTTTAAAGCGACTGATTTTCAACGGATTTTAACGCGTTATCGTCCAATTTTCGTAATTACATTAATGCACTTTTAAAATTATCCTCAATACTTCTTTATTCGTTACCTATACATGCTGGCACTTCATGGGTGAATATAATTGTCAACATATTTGAAATATTACATCGCAACTGCAAAATAATAAAAGGCAGACGTGGTGGGGAGGCCGAAGGGTCTTCTGAATGGGCCAACGGACCGCTCACGCCGCACCAACATCACCGCCGGTTCCCCCTAAAAAGCGGCCGACTCCTCGGGACATCACAGATAAAATCGCCGCTTGATTGGCGGAGTATGATCGGCGTGTGCCTGTTAGTATTCCGGGCAGACGAAAACAAAGGGAAATTGAGAAATGAGGAAGACGGTATATAACACGTAGTAGCTCTGTACTTCCGTGTTATTGTCAGGCAAATACTTTTCTTGACCGCTCATGTTGATACTTCCATAACAGACGTTCCTTCGAAAGTTGCACAATTCTCGCTAAACAGAATAATTTTTCCGGTCGAACATAACTTAATGCTACTCCTTGAGAAACAATCACCATTTGGTAACTAAAAACAGCAACAAATACGTCCGAATGACGTGAATGGGTAGTGTCTTAAGGGTTAGCGTATTGAAATACAAATACGGAGATACCGGGTTCAAGTCCTGGCTGCTTGCGATTGCTACAGAAAGAATTATTTAGTGTGTTTTGTCTCGAGGTGATTTTAAAGATCAAAATCTTCTGACAAAGATTCGCGCAAGAAATATGAAATTATCATTCTGTTGTTGGGATTCTATTTTCCTTAAATTTATTTATTTAGAAATAACTCGGAGGTTAACAACTAAAACGGGTGTATTTTTATGGCGATACTTCATTTATCACTCTTTCGTTAATTTTTACTTGACATTCATACTCAAAAGGACTTTTATTTACTTTACGATCAAATATTTTATTACTACTGGCTGCTAACAAAAATATTTTCATTTTAGTTCCTATATAATAGGTGACGATTTCTATAAAACTTTCAGGAATTAAGGTGGACATTAAGAAAGGAAGAAATAAAACATTTAAAGGCTATCAATGCGTTGGTTTGGCGTAGAATGGAAAAAGGAAGTTGGGTTGAAAACAAACACGGTGGTGCTGGAGAGAGATTTAATTGAAGTAATTAAGGAAATGGGTTGAGAAGAGATGAAATAGTGTAACTGAAGTCAGGATCCAAGGGGAAAACGACAAAGATGATTTAAAGAGAAGGAGATGGCGTTGAATAGCGATTTTTGTGTAGAGCACTCGGGTATATGGAATTGAGGAAGAAAATGTTTAACAGGCGCACGCGGTCCACAGTCCAGCTGTAAAAGATGCTGACTTGGGAGATGAGCACAGCGGTATTGCTCGAAATGCTTTAAGGGGTCGCATAAAAAGGTGAGCATTCGGATTGGAATCCCATGCGGAAGATTCCGCAGGACCAATTAATTTCGGGGGCGGATTCCTTCAAATCATTAAAATGGAGGGTGAAGACATTCCGGAGAAATGAAAAATGAAATCGGAATTGAATCGAAAACCACTAGGTCACTTCCACGCCTACTTTCACTGTCGAGTGCTTATCGACAATATAAGGGGAAGTATCAGAGACATACGCAGCGAAATTGACAGATGTGTTGTGGTTCTGGACTTCCGTATTTCCACGCGTAACATCAACAATAAAGTATATATCGAGACAATGAAGCTTAAATAATAATAGACACGATAATTGCTACCACGCGGCAATACCAACTCTAAGAGAGTTCTGCGACAATAGCACTGCATGCGAGGGGAACATTGCGGTACACCCGCAGAGATGGGGGTACCTTTCTTTAGAATTGATGGACTCCGCGTGAGATCCCTTAAAAAGGCACAGATCCTGCAAAGAAGAATGCAGCAGTCCCCGGGTTTAGCACCTGCAAACTGTCCTTACCTCTCTCAGAAGCCCTCACTGCAAACGCCTCAGAGTCGACGAGGAGTACAACACACGAGAAAAACAGTGCTTCCAAGCCATTATAAACACAGCTATTGAACCGATTCCCGCGCAGGGCAATCGGAAAGAATCCACAAACACTCACTTCACTGCGATTGCCGATCTCGAACTGACTCGGAGCGAACGCCTCCTCTCCCTCCTAGTGTCGGCGGCGGCCACCAGAGGCGCTCCTCTCTTTCCAAGAGGGCGTCGAAGTGACGTCACGGAAGAGGCAATTCGATGCAACGCGCGAATCTCATCGACGAAGAGGACGCGAAAATTGAGCGGACATGAAACAGTGGTAAAGTCTTCGGTTGACGGATAATGTGGCAAAACAGCAACTCTGAACCCGCTTTTCGACTTAAAAACTAGTACGTATGACTCGCATCACATTAAACCGAGGTATTGAGACTCAAAGCTGTTTTTGCCATGACTCGCTAATACCGGATGATTTAAGCGTTAATTCTGGAACATTTCAACGCGGTCGAGGAAATAAATTAAGAAATACACTCCACTTGCACATTTCAACTGTTCTCACGTGGAGTTGAGTCTAAAAACAATAACAGTAAAGAAATTTCCTCAGCTTCCAACCTTCAGACAGGAGAAATGCCTTCAATTGGAATCCCGGATGAGCCATTTGCCAGAGATACCGAACTTCTAAATAGATACGGCCTTCTTAGGCGCATAGTTATGCCTGATTGCTACATAAGGGTCAGTGTGTAAATAAGTTTACCTTAGTGTTGTTAATGAAATCAAGTAAATATAAAATGGAAACCCTTTTTCAACAATAGTAGAGGAGAGTGACCAAACTCGGGCCCCGTCTCTAATTCGGGCCCCCGGCGTGTTGGCTATAATATTGTACAAAAGGCAACTATAAAAACTATTAGTTTAGATGCTTTGACGCATTCTCCGCCTAACCTGAATGCGGTACTCAACGAGCTCGGGAAACGCCTTAGTGTACTTTTTGCACTGTGTTACTTGAGTTCTTGTGAAACTTATTACGTTTTAGTGAGTACTTCTTATTGCATATCATAACATTCCTTATGAAATAATCAATCTTTTGATATGGTTCTACATCTTCCAAAATTTCACTTAAATCAATTATTTAATTTTATACCACTGGGTGTCGTAATGCGGGCCCCCATTATGGTTCCGAATTCGGACCCCTTTATAGATGTGTTTTTGCATAAAAAGGAAGGGACATTAACAAAATTTAGATTTATTCGCTCGGCGTTGCAGGTCTTAAATCAGAAATGGACCAACCCCAAAAGAATAACCGCTCCCCACTTTTATCTACTGTTTGCCTCCTCCCGCTGCTTCCCTAACCCTTCCTCTGACCTTGCTTCCTCATCGTTTTGTATACATTCACTGCAGGTCACTTTGCCTGACGATGGACAGAATTATCTGAAACCGGTTGTGTATTAAATCTCAAGTGTTAAAAACATAGTGATTTTTATTTCTATTCCTATCCATGGAATTTCACATCTAAGTGAAGGATTCTTCCGTAGATTACACCCAAAAGAGTAAATTAGGCAAACATAGTGGAAACTAATGTTTTACTTCATTACAGTTAAATATGTTTTATTAGTTATTTTTTACACCACCACCTTTGCTCTAACATCAACATACGTATTATTATTTCTACTTTAATAAGTTGTTTTCGATTATATATACAATTTTAGGATTTAGGAACCTCTATTCTAGAAGTTTAGATTTGACTTTTTTATACAGACTAATTTCGGAAAATTAAGATTTTATAAAATACATTATAGCTTCAGAATCGTATGAAGAACTTATCAAAGTATTTAAAAAATAATTTGGACTATATAACCAACTATTTCTTGGTTGCATAGCAAAAAAATAAATGGGGGTCCAAATTTGGCTCCCCTAAATTCTTTTCCATGTACACAGTTTCCATCAGTTGTGATGTAAGCTGTTCGTGATCCCAAGTGCGGCCTGATATGGGCGGCCTTATACGGATATTTTGGCATTCCAATGGAAATAGGGTTTCTCACCCCTGCGTTGGTTCGCCACATACGAAATGTCTCCTCCGTTTAGGTCCTCTCTTAGCTGCCAAGAGGGGGAATGAGCCTTAACAAACAGGATGAGGAGTGAGGTCTTTCTCACCAAGCCAGAATGCTATAAGCCGAAAATGCCCATTTATGTGAAGCTCAGTAGCTCTACGAGAAAAAATATTCTTGGCCTTCTAAAAAGAGAGAATAGGTGGAATTATTCACTCATACCTCTGCAACTTTCATGGAATCAAACCATCTTGAAAATTCCCTATTACACATCTCATTAGGATTCCTATTGGTCTATCTTTTTATATGAATTCTTATGAAGTATTGACTTAAGATTCATACAACGAGTATATCCCAAGAAGGGTGTGCATTGAAATGGCTCGTCCAGGAACAATCCAAAGTAGCCGAAGCCAAGTTTAGAGGAAAATTGTGAGAGGGTGTTGAAAGCATCCGTCTTTTGTCTATTTGGTCCAGCAGAGACTTGTGGCCTTTGCCTCAAATGGATACAACTGAAGACCCTTTGCTTCGGTGGTCAAACGTGTATTGGCACCTTCCCTTCCATTTAGGCTTTTATCCTTTACAAGTCTCATTTTTTAAGGAATAGTTTTACTTGGTTTTCATTACTTTAATTTAGAATTGATTTGAACCACGATGCCAACATAATTTCACTATCATCGCTTTAGTTATTAACATGGTGGGTTGCAATATAATAATATAAAAATGATTAAAAACCTATGAATTACTTTTACCTTTGATGCATCTTATTATATTGACCATCAACAACCATACTATATAAGCATATAAACAAGCATATATTTTAAGTCAAAAGTTCGAAGTTCTATTTGGTTTGAAAATTTAGGATAAAGGAAATTTGTGTACGTAAACATCGATTCTGTATCCAAGTGACCTGGTTTCTAACCCAGGACTTTTTTAAGATAAAATTGCATTATGATAATCGGACCATTTCTAAAATTTCTAATCGATTGTCGGGAATTTTTGGAAAAGAAATTCTTATTTGCGTTTAGATGAATGGTAAATCGTGCCCTGGAGTCGAACCAATAATCATCAGGTAAATGGTTAACTGTGTTTATGAAACATTCATTACTTCTGTTCATATACATGGTCATGGAATCTCCACTTTCTCGGTAACTCAATCATAAGTAATTTGAAATTCCAGATATAAGTTTCAAATAGTAGGGACGCCTGGTGTCGAACCAAAGATCTTTTGGAAGATGTGAATACATATATAACGCCCTGATAGAAATAAAACTTATTCAATAGAATTTTAGACGTCGATATCATACCGGGAAGGACCTTAAATAGGATTCGGTTATCCCAAATAGAAATGCATTGAGGAATGTAAATGGCTCTCTGGGATCGAACCAAGGATGATCAGGGTAACGTTAAATAGAGTATATACATTTATTCACACGCCGAGTTTCAGGTTTCCTTGTTATCGGGAAAGGATTGTTTAAAAATCGTCACAATGCATTTTAAATAGGAGAATATTTGCCCTGACCTAGCGTCGAACCAAGGACAGTCTTTGAAGATGTAATTTTAGTTTTCGTTGGATATGCAAGTTTTCCAGCGATCCCTAGAGTTTGAATTCTCTAATATGCCGGGAAGTGCCTCAAAAAAGTTCCGGAAATCCCCACAATTAATCCTAATAGAAGAAAAATTGGGACTTTGGGGCCTTCTGGCATCGAACCCATGACACTGTGGTTCAAAGTCGCCCTTTTCTGGAGGTTAAAAAATATACTATATCTATTATATAAAGATGCTATCCGGATTCATTCATGTATCTATTAAATATGATTCCTTCTCCGGATTCATTCATATATATACCCAGATACCCAGATAGGATACAAATTCACAGGCTAAACCAAGAGCGTCATCCATAAAAATTGCGATTTTGAACCTCAGTGTCATGGGTTCGATTCCAGAGGGCCCCAAAGGCCCGATTTTTTCCATTTAAATACATTGCTTTGATTTTCGGGAATTTTTAAAAAATACTTCCCGGATAGGTAGAGAATTAAAACTCAAGGAGCCGATAGATATGGTCCGCATCTATCAATAACATTAATGACTTTCACAGAAAATATCTTGGGTTCGATGACGGTGCTAGGACGATGCAAAAATCTGCCGTTTAAAATACATTGAGGTAGTTTTTCATTATTTTTTTTTGATGCACTTATCGAAATGATAGGAAGTTCGCGCTTGGCTAGAAAATGTATGGTAAGAATTGGTTTAAGAAAAAAATTTAGATAAGACCGTAGTATTCCTGGGTTCGATGCCAGAGCACAATAACATTTCTCTCATAAGGAATATAAGGGAAAAGTAGGACGTCGTTTGATGCAGTTGCAGCCAATATTTATGCTTTAATTTTCTCACATAGTTAAAGATGGTGATAATCTGTTGTGCTGCATAGGAAGTTCACCAGGATGACCAGGGTTCGATGCCAGACGATTAAATTGCAGCGAATTTTAAGAATAATTTATAAACATATATAATAAACAATCCTTACTTTTTTCTTTTGAGGACCGTCCCAAAATGATGCCAATATGAATGTTTTCGATCTACTTGCAGTATGCAAGCTACATTTTACTCGTATTTATATGTATGTATATGTGTGTGTATGTGCGTGCGTGTATTTGCGTGTGGGTGTCCCAGATAATCTCGAAAACTAGATGTCACACAATTTTCAAAGTTTTAACATAATTAAATGTTTTCCCGGCGATGAACAAGTGGTACTTTTAATTTGCCTTAATTCCATGGTTCGAACTTTACTTACACATAAGTAAAAAAAAATACAAGTAAAGTTCATTCTTTTCGTTGTAGGGTTCATTTCTTTTGCAAAACTAAATAAAAAATAGTCGCATAATGTCGAATCAAGCACTAAAAGAAGGGTAATTAAATAAAGATGTTTATTTTGGTCGCGGAATATCGTTTACTATTCGAAATTGCGAGGATTTTGTGAAAGTATACGAAAATTTTGTCAAAATTTCGATGTAAAAAACCCATCCCCCTTGACGATGAAGGCGATTGATGATTCTTAATTACCAAAAATTACCAAAAAGGTAAAGCAATTTTGTTTTTTCATATGCAAAATGCAAAAATTGATATGTTCGTTGTTTTATAAGTTCTTCCACTCCCTATTCATTTACTATCCTTCTTTCATTGGTGTTGAATCTTTGTTTCTATTTTGGCATTGCGATTACTTTTGGGTTCCGTGTTTATGTTACACATTTTGAGATTGAGATACGAGTTTGCTCCGTAATACGATGGTTATTGGAGGCATATATAATCTCTTTCTGTCGTTTATGTTTAATATTTGATTCCTTTGTCCCCTTTACCTGATTGAAAATGTAACTTTAAACCTGGTACTGCTCATCCTAATGTGATTTTAGAATATATTTTTATATTGTCTTAGTTTCAGAAATATTTCATTTAAAGGAAATGAGATTGAATATTGAGTTGATACGGCTTTGTAGACTGTAACAAATGTCTTGGTACTACTGGTTCTTCTTGGCAAATATTGGATTGGAAAGTCTGGTATTTGCTATTTATTAGCAATTATGAAGTATGGCTTAGGATCAAGGTTGTTACACTGGTATTTACGAAATTTAACATCAACGTTGAGACTGAACGGGTACTTCTGCTAGTATTATATAATTTTGCAATAGAATACTTTTGGGAACAAGCATTTTCTACTTAACAGGACGAAATATCTAGATTAAACGGGATTTATCTTTGTGTAGTACGTACTTTGTGTAAGTAATGAAAAATTTTATTGTAAAGTGCGATGTTTATATTTTATGTAAGGTTAAACCTTGAATGGTTACTTTGATAAAAATTTTATAATTACTCTAAAAAAATAATTCAAAGAATAAAGTGTTGTAAATAGAATAAAAATGACGGGTGGGATTGGGACTAAAGGTTTCTGCTTCCATCCGACCAAAAATACGATAGTGAAATCGAAGAGATATTATGAGGCAAAATTAGAGGAATCGTTGGTGTAAACGAACATAAGAGATCGGAAAATATGAAAACCTACCGATCTACGTATAGAAGAAAACATTCGCATTTGTTTTGCCGAAATATAAAATATTAATAGTAGATTTTCCTCATTTCCGAGTCTTGTTTTTTATGTTATCAAGCCTTCGGAAATCAATTACCTACCTTTTGAAGGGGATTCCCCCCCACGAATGCCGGGATGTGCCATGTGGCCCTCTAACGTTGCCACCTGGCCAGAAAGCCAACTTGCACCGAAAATTTAAATAAATAATTCTCTATTTAATCGGATGCAGAAATATCAAAAAGTTGAAAACTTAATTAAATAAATATTATTTGAATCATTTTGATTGCGATTGAGAAAGTTTCCCATGACGGTCGATAGATATTTGGCAATCCGTTGCAGCGAGTTCCACATTCGTATTGGTGTTTTTTCTATGATGACATGAAAAACGTCATGCTCTCTCTTGGAAGTCATACGCCCCCGAACGGCGACCTCCCGTGAGTCTCTCGAAGAAGGGCAGTAAAACAAACCGTTGGGCCCTTGTCACACAAGGCTACCGCGTCAGCTTTTAATGGGACCTTTGCGAGGGTCGCGCGGTCAGTTAGGAAGCCCGTCTTTTCGTCGGGCCTTTCGGTGTGATTTACATTTCCGCCAATACTTTTCTGAAGACGATAATAAAGACCATGAGAAAGGTGAGGATATCTGGGGCTCACTAGGATCTCTCACCTTTCAGCATCCATCTGCAGAGCCCAGGGGTGAGGAGACTGTGGGTGGTCAGTCACCGGAGGGTAGTTTGACCATGGTTATGTTCTTATAAAAGGACTTGTAAACGGTTGTTACCGGGGCAACCTGAGGCGGTGACAGAGCCCCTACACTGCAATACAAGAGAGGATACTAATGGAGTGGTTCACCAGGTAAAATGTACCTAAGCTACCGAAAGGACACTGGTCTAGAAAACGGGTTCAGATTCGATTATCTTCAAAGTGCGGTTTTAGGACAAAACATTAGAAGAACTTATATTTCGAAGTAAGTGAAGACTTTCACGATACATTCATTTCTACCGAGATCAAGTTAAATTATTAGATCGCTTCAGAACCTGAAGTAGCTGCAATAAATTTTGTTGTGTTAGGAATAGTTCTATTGAGAAGAATTGTATTAATAGCCCTTAACTATTCTCTATCCTATACACGTACATGATTACATAACTCTTAAGTTTTTTAAGATGTAACATTTTATTTTCTCAGCTTGGAATACCTTCTGTGTAAAATTTAAATTTCAAAACCCTGTTTGTCGAAACTTTTAAATATTCCTCTTTATTCTCCTTTGCAAATACATCCCCAACAACACTGTATGAACGATGAAATTAAATATTATTGCAATGATTAATTTACATTTGTTTCCGGATAACCAAGGATTCAAAGCATCAATCTAACTTGATAAATTTCTACAGGCATCCTTCCTCTTTATAAGTCTGTGAATTAAGCAGTAAAATCCAAATATCTGTAATAGCGAGATTGCTGTATTCAACATACATAATTTTTTTAATTATTATTATACATATTTTCATTCAATATCTACAAGAAACCTCTACTTTATGCTTTCGTTCGTCCCTCACATTTCTCAAACTCATCATTTTATTCTCTTCGCGCATTCTTTCAGTCTAACACTCTCAGAAACATAACAAAGGAATTAATTATTGTAACATGATGTTGTCAACAGTTCAAATGTATTTGGATGCTTCCTTGTAACAGTACGCCACTGCTATCGGAGAGCACGTCCGAGCAAAATTCACACTATGCAACGGACAATCAAATCATATTATTGGAACGAAACGAATCTCATTCGTGATAGGATTCATCAAGATTACGCGGCGCAATTCATCCAACAAATGAGCGTTTGTGCGATATCTTTCAAATGCTTTATGAGGATTATTCGAAAGCAGTTTCAATGGTCGAATTGCAATAAGAACATGTTTTGAACCAAATATATTTGAGGATTAATTTTCAAGATGACGGCAAATATGTACAGAGTATAGTTTGATAAAATAATTAATTCATATGATTATAAGCACCATCGAAAATGAATTACCTTCTATTGAAAACTTTTGCCTCATTAATACCATTTATAACAACTTCCTCTTTAGTATTTCCGCTTAGGTTATAACTATAGCGATACAAAACAATGTAATACATGCAAAGTGCTGAAGCCTTTTCGGAATCCTGCTTATTCTCTAGACTGGGCTGAAGACAGGGTCATCTTAAGAGGCTCAGTTATTATCCTCATGAATGTTTTATAGACAACTGGAAGGAGGCTAATGGGGCGATAGTGTTTCAAATCTTCTTTGCTTCCTTTCTTGTCTAGAAGGGCAATCCTTGCATGGTTCCATTCCTTAGGAATCATTCCTTGTTTTAGACAATTACTGAATAATTGTGCTAAAACATTAGAAATCTCTATTCCACCAACTTTCAGATACTCCGCCAACACCCCATCTGCTCCTCCTGCTTTCCCATTCTTCATCTGCTTAATCGCTGTCATTACCTCTTCTGGGAGGATTGAGAGGAGATTTTGTGAGCTTTGGCCTTCCTCTTGGTTCTCCTCTTCGGCGTTTCCTATCTTCTTGTATAGGTTGCCAAAGTATTCTGCTACAGTCCTCAATATTGCTGGTCTGTTATATGTTGTGGTGCCATCTCCTTTCTGTAAGGCTAAAATCTGTTTCTTACCAATTGCTAGGCGTCTTCTAGCCCTCTTTATGCTCTTATTATTTTCTATGGCCTCTTGCACAATCTTTTCATTAAAATTCCTCACGTCTTCCTTGATTGCTACTCTGATGGCTTTGCAAAGCTCGGCATATTCGATGTTATCTCTTGGAGTTTCTGAATTGTTTTCAAGGTGTTTTTTTACAGTGATGATTTTTTCACCTCGTTTTTAAACCACTTACACTTCTATCTATGTTTCTACTTAATTTTTTCAAGGTGTTTTTTAACGGTTGAGACCTTTTTCACCATGTTTTTATTAACCGTGCTTGGAACTTTTACCAATGTATTTATTTATTTATCTCAAGGTGTTTTTTACATTTGGAATGTTTTTCACCTTGTTTTTACACTGCTAGCACCTTTATCTATGCTTTTATTCAATTTTTTCGAGGTTTTTTTTAATTGGGGAGATTTATGTATCCAAAGGTGTTTTTATTACTGTTTCACCTTGCATTCATATGTATTTTACAAGTACTTTTATTCATATATTAATTTACAATTTTTTACTGTTATTTACTGTATATTTATGTATTTATTTATGTATTTATCGTACTTGACTGTACTGCAATGATCCTTGTAAAACTTGGAGAGCTGCTGGGGTACCTACCCCAGCATATAAATAAAAAACTAGTCAAGTCAAGTCAATGATTGAGGAATGAGAAATGCGACTTCGGATGCTGTCGTCCGGTTTCTCACGGCATCCGATGCAGATGCTGAGGTTTTGCATGTTTTAGGTGGATACCAAGGATATGGGTCGTTTTTCTCGAGCCAAATATTGACCAGCGGCAAAATATGGCGCGTTACACTTCAAAACAATTTATCAAAATAAATATATCATGTTATTATTAATTCCATTCCATTGAAGAAATACAAAAAATAAATAGTTGATGGGGTTGGTTATTCAGAAAGTAAATCGTAGTGTAAGTGTGCTTTCTATAAGAAACATTCTAATGCACGGCATTCGTGATGTTCCACTCACGTACTTTCTCTCTGCGTTATATTGTGATTTCGCAGCAATTCTCTTGTTTCTAATTCTTAAAAATGTGTTTCTCAAATATTCGTTCCACACTCATTTGCTATCACATAAGAGTTTTGCTGATTTTCTGCAAATATGTTACACCTATATAATTGCTAGAAAAATCGAGAAAATCTCTCTCAGTATATTTAAAATAATTATCAAATCATCTGATTACGATGTAGATGCTGATGTATGCGAGGTATTAATTATAAAACTTGGGGAAAATTGTGTACTCAGAAGATAAAGTCTGGAAATCTTAAAAATTTAGACGCCACCTAAACATTTTAAACATAAATTTTAAATATTTCTCCTAAATTAGTGTAATTTATTAAAATTTGCTACTAAGAATATTCAAATCGTTGACCTATTGACAATCTTTTTATAAAATAACTCGGAGAACGGGAAAACTTTTATTCATCGGATTCGCTCCGAAACAAAACCGAGCCGAGGCAAAATTTTCCTTCTCCGAAAACTTTTCCAAAAATAAATTCGCGCCATTGTCTGTGTTCTCGATTTTGAAAGTTAAGATCGCGGCATAAAATAAAAACGAGGAGTAAATAAAATGGATAGCTTCGTAAGAAAACTCTTGGAGAACCTATTAACTTAAGCCACTTAAACTCGGCGAAAATTCGAAAGTCGCACGCCAGCTGTGTATGAACGCTCCCTTTCTCTACTTCAGAAAGAACGGCTGCATAATGAAATGCTTTGAAAACTGTGAAATATTCCCCTTCACGTGGTCCCTTAAATGTTAAGTGCGAAACGGTGATTGGCCGAAGGTAAATTGAAGATATAGATGAAAAGCCTGCTAAATTCACCCTCTCTCGAATAAGGTTCCCGTATCAACAATTACGCTTACATGTCGCCAAAGGTCTTATCACGATTCTTAAAGGTGGATCAGAAAACCTTTCATTCTTTCAGATTCATTACGAGAACTTTCCGTAGCTCGATAGAAGTTGGCAGGTTATGAAAAAAGTAGTTTTAAAGTCATCGCATTGATAAAGCGCTGAGGATTGGTACGGTGGATAAATTTCCTCAGAAATCCATTACAACAACGAGATGAGTACAAAAGAGATAACGGAGGAAAGCCTTAAAATGCATAATTAGAAGGTGGGCCTAAAATGTTTAATTCTTCATATACGGAAAAGTATTTAAGCGAAACATAATTAAAAAGTCTTTTAAATCGATTATGATAGGGATCTTTTATTAATAATCGTATCCATATTATCACGGAGAGGTCAAATCTTTGGACAAAATCTTATAGTGAACGCAAATCTCTCCATTTAAAGAACAGACCGAAAGATATCTAAAGAAGAGAAGATTGGAATTAGCTGACGTATAGTGTTTGGTCTTTTGATTGCTTTTAAGTGACTTACATGTAGATTTCCGACTAGGTACTGATAACCAAGTATTTTTCCAAGAACTTTATACGAATGAACGGTTTCAACTTTCCAATCAAGTTACAGTAAACAGGCGTAACCAATCGTAATTGCTACGAGGAAGAATTTTTTACCTGTAGAATGTTAACAAATATCAACTCACGAAAAGCATTTCTTATTTTGTAGTACTGAGTAAACCGACTCAGATTACCTAAATTCTACCTTATACTAATACATTAAGTACATATGTATTACAATTCTTGGGGAACAAAAACTAAATATTTTTATGAATATATTTACCTAAGTGGAGTTCCACACAGTAATTCCTTCATTGCTAAATACTCCCACTGACACGGAGATCATACGGAAAATTAGAATAGACCGTGGTAGAAACTATAACTCTTCTAACAAGTAAATATAATAAGAAAGTCTTTGAAATTTTCTACAAGAAATTTGTTTACCTCCGTTTGCTCTAGCGTTCTTGCATCTACAGGTCACGAACATTATAGTGCATTTTTACTGACGATATCTTTCAACGAATTGTTTCTTTCCACTATCGATTTCATTCACAAGTAAATTGCTTCATTTTCTCAATATTATAAAATAACAGTTGGAAAATTTGTTCTCTCTATTATACGCCATTTTTTTCGTTTTAACCACAAACTCGTGTTAAAGTTTTCTTCTATGTCAACCTTAAATTAGGAAAGGAGGTTCTGGCATTTATAAGTAAAATGATGTGCTCCAAAGGGATCTACGTGAAAGAGCGTCGGCATTGGAAACGAGAAGAATGAAAACGGTGGGAGCACTCGTGAAGATGACTGAGACAAAAGACAGTCAAAGTGCGCGATATCAATCGATAAAGAGAAAGTGAAAGAAGACCTTAAGAATGACGCCTACGTTTTGTGGGCAATTCGCACCCCGACGCTCTGATATCGACCTGTCGTCTTTTGTTTCTCCATTGCGACGGAGATGTAATTATGAGCGACCCGTGGGCGATGCCATAGACTCTGTTTGAGGCTAATAATCTCATAAAAATGCCCCGGATTTCTCTTTTATGTTTTAAAATCGACATTTTCCTACCGTTTTCAATTTAGGAATGGCATCGTCCCCACAAAAGATTGGAAGAAGACAATCATGTAGGCCTTCCTTTAAGCAGTGGGATATTTTAACAATGCCCTCAGCATATATTTATGCTTGTGCTTTCCACGTGCATTCAAACATTGATAAATATGTTAAACAGAGAAATAAATATCGTTACAAGAGTAGGGTTCCTCTTCAGGGATCCATCAAATTGATTGAACTACGAAAAGGGCTTTGAGATAATTGCTCTGAAAGTGTTCAATGCGCTGGAGGATACAACGGTTTTGTACTGAGGCAGGTTTTGCTTTGTTAAACTTGCTACAGTGCAGATGAATTCACAAACGAAGAAATATTTAAATATATAACTATTTTTATAATTACTTACTTTAGTACATTTCTGTATGTAGCTGTATGATGTAATTATCTCTCATCTAATATTGTACATTGGCAACTACGATTTGACATTTTCTATGCTTTTTTCTGTTTTTCTGTGGAGCAGTAAAATTGTTATTATCAAAACTGTCAGTGGCGTATGGCAGTGTGTGTGTGGTGGTGTCTAACTCTAGTCTGTTAGCTATTCCAACGTTCTGAGGAAAGAAAACTCTACCCATTCCTACGACTCGAAAGCACAATTTAAAATACTTTGGACTGTGAATCCGTTACTGGAGGAATTCGTGTTTCTGCAATGTTTAAAAATATAAAGTTAGCCAAAATCATTACATAGATATTGCTATCCAGATAAAGAGGTGCAGGAAAGAAGCGCGTGATATAATGAGGGTTAATTTCTACTTGAAAGTTTTAATAATTATTTCGACTAACTTTATATTTCTGTGGAAATTTCACAACAGAGCACGAATTTTTCCCGAAAGAGATACAAGTGTGAATGCATTTCTGTTGATGCCTTCTTCAATGTGGACAGAGTATACCAGAAGTAATAATTTAATTGAGTGTTGAAACGTTTCCTCGATTGTTTTGTTATTCACCAGAATCATAATTAATTTATTTCGTCATAAAGTTCTGCACCGATGAGTTCTCCATTATGCTTCTGTTGGTAGACTGTTCTCCTCAAAGTGAATCCCAACAGAGAATTCCGATTGCAGAAACAATACTGTCGAATTCTCCTCTAACGAACCGAGATGCTGTACACGCTGGACCATCTCTAGCTTTGATCCTACAAGGTTTTTGATTCTCATCCATACTTTGCTATCCTCGCAAACATGTTTCGCTTCATGCATTCACAAATAATCTCTTCCTGGGTCAACCTTCTATACGAACCAGAAGTCGACCTCTTCCTTTCTTCTGTTATTTTGCCTCCTCTCCTATCGCACCAGTCCACGCTTATTGGTGAATTGATAGCTGTTGCTCATCTACTCCATTCCAACTGTAAACAGTTTACTCAAAAAATGGCTCGCGATTAAGAATGTGATTTGAAGTACAAGATCATTGACTATGCATATAAACAAGAAATGAATTTTTGCTTGTGCATACCTTTCCATACCTGAATAGTTTCAGTTTTGGAAACTCTTTCTGTTTTCCAATTGATGAAGGTTTATATGGTATGTATATGTAGGTACGTATAGGTATATGTAAGTATGAACCAGGAGCATAAGATCGAATAAGACGATTTAAGACAAGTAGACGGGGTAGATTTAAGACAAGTAGACTTTTTCGAAGATGGAGTTCCACAAAACTACGCCTTCCTCTGTGGATTTGATTTAAGACAAGTTTCTCGTGAATTGATTTAATCAAACTATTGAAATGCATTTTTGCAGACATAAATGCAACACGTGTTTAGCGATCATAAAAAACTTCAAAAACAGAGTTTTATTCAAGCACCTCTTCTAATCCAACGGAATTTTCAAGTACTGCAAAGAAATCAAGTAATCTGTCATTGAGTTGATTGGTAATGGCAACGAACCTCAAGCAATAGCGGAATAAATTCGTTCCCCAATAAATAGATTTAAAAAATTCCTTCAAACCTAAAGAATGGAAAATCGAACGTTAAGGCGAAAAAACGATATCCGTTGAGTAACCTGAAGAACAGATTGCGCATTTTGGGAGGCAAAGGAGTGAATTGCAGTAGGTTTCCATAATTGTGGTGAACGGGAGCATTTCATGCTATCAGAAATAATCTTTCTTTGGGGCTTATCTTACTTTCATACTCGATTGAACTCTTTTTTCTAAGCTCACAGAACCTTATGAAATGACGCAGAACACTTTCACGACTTGCTCCGCACCTTTTTAGTCAAACATTCACGGAGGAGGTTTTCGTGTATCCGAAGAATCTCCAATTGTTAAATAAAACGAAGTTTATAAAAACAATACAAATAACTTTTAGTGATCCACATATGATCCACTAATGATAGTCATAGACGAAGTTCTCCGAATCGAAGATGACTATCGAAACTAGTGGCAAACAAAACTTTATGTGGATCACTCACTCACTTATTGTATTGTTTTTGAAAACACTGTTTTATTTAACAATTGGAGTTCTTCAGTTTAGCTACTGTTATTAAAGATTATCTGTTTCTTACTTATCTTCAATAATTTTATGGTTTAACGATAAATGTCCGTCATAACAAATTTAACTGTCTCTCTCTTTTCGGCTTCCCCGCTCCAACAGATCATTTTAATATTTCAATAATAATTACCGCATTTACTCTAGTATAAGCCTAGGATGGTAAATGCAACAGTTACTGGTAAATTAAAACAAAATTGTAACTAAAATAATAAAACAATTACAGTAATTGAGAAATAAATACGTTAGTAGAAGAAAATTGACATAGAACTGTTTATTGAGTAAGTGAGGAATTTACAAGGCATTTACGGCAGACTGTTTCCGCTGAAGAAGAGGTAAGTGGTGCCCTCACTCGAGCATAAACCGAGGCGAGATTAAAGTCGTGCTGAAAAACACTTATTACACGAGTATTTACGGTAATCGATTCATGAATTAAAGCCAAAAATCCAAATACGATTCCAAGAAGATGTTTTAAAGGCTGACGAGCATATCTACAACGGATTCCTCAAGCAGTTTCAGACATAGTCTCAATAAAAATGGACACGATCGGAAACGCATGTTTGTCAAGATACTGCGGTTTCCTCTCTTCGCAAATACAAACCCACTCTTGCTATACTCATGTCATCCTCCTATCTGTTCATCGTCGTATATATATGTTAGGTCTCTTCTTATGATTCCATATAAAGCTCCATACGTCTTTCCGTTGTATGGAGAAGCTGGAATATTACTGCGTTTAGCAACCGTATGCAGAATGAATTGGTTTCGTCTTCGAGACACTAAAGATCACTGAAATGGATGTTTGCAGGCCATGTGGGGAGAAGAACTGGGAGGGTCCACGGGGGAGCACTGCACCTGCGTTTCGCAGATGATCTCTACCAGAAGATATATGAACTAAACTCAGCGGGAAGAAAAACAGATCTCAGGGAAAACCAAACCAAAATAAAGGTAATGTAAAGTGAATACTTCTAATTTAGTTCAAGTACCGATAAGATTAAAGAGATTCGTTTGAATTTATGCTCAGGATACACATACTTATTTAGTATGATTTTTGACAACAGGTTTAAATAAGTTAACGGAAGAATTTTAGATGGCTGGAGAGCCTTGAAATAAATACAAAATACTGTATATACTGGTGTACTTTTCCATTAAATTTTCTATAATTGTAAAACCCCTCAGTTGATAGTCGGACGAAAGTCCCGATTACCCACGCTAACCTTACACCTTACACCTTACTATATGTAGAGTTGATCGTTAAAACGTCCACACCTCTCCAAAATCGAACTGCTAATTCGCGGAGCGAGCAAACTCAGTGCTTTTACCATGCCATATGTGCATCTTGTATCGACGCTTCTCACATACCTTGAAATTGTCTTTGTTTTTCTCTTAAATTGAAAATTTTCTTCACTAGTCCTTTCATATACGACTTTTATGTCTTTATACGAATGAAAACATTTGCTAAACCTTGTACTATACACATATGAATTTTTGTAAAGGGATTTTCACGTATAAGATAAATAAATAATTAAAAATAAAATAAATTGCCTTCTTAAAAGGATACGAATTCACGCCATAACCCTCAACATTTACTCTAAATCCTGCCGTTTTTATTTCCTATAGAAATCGAAATCACATGAGTCTCCCAACAGGATTCTTCAAACCCGGGACCGATTTGAACCAAACTGCTGTCCACTTCACTAGATAGCTCTTCTATTCTTATTACACTACATTGTATTCTACAACTTATTTGCATCAGTAACAAAGGTTAAACGAGCGACGGCAATAGCATTACTATAATTATGGCACAATTAATCATGTTCGTTTCAATCAAAAAATCATATCGAAGAACAGGGTAGAAAATCTTGAGTTTGATGGCCTATGAGGTACAAATGTTTGATAACCGCCGGATGAGAGAACTCTACCCGATTGTCACTTAATATACATCTATATAAAGTTGTTCAGTTGATAAATAGAGTATCCATACCAACAGATTCATATAAATATCATCTTACAAACATTTTGACTAGCATGGTTCTTCATGCTGTAGTTGATAATTGTCGATGGCTCACCAAAACCATTTACCAAGGTGTTTACATTCTAATATGATATAAAACGAAGATAGTTTTGCAATGATTACATCCGCTGTTTTTCGGACTCGGCTATCGAAATTGAGGTTTGTACGTCACTGGTCAGTGCAAAATATCTGGGAGGGAATGGCGGGTTGAATGCTTTCCAGTTATGTTATCAAAAGTAATTACAGAGATAGAATTCCCCTTTTCCCCTTCATCCCTGTACTTTCATAGCTAATGGCAAAATAAAATGGCCGCCAATTTTCCACGCGTCTCCCACGAGATCTCCCTTTGAGCATTTACTCGCACACTTTTATGGACAGGCATTTCCCTCGTTGAAAAGAGAGGTATATTAAAGAGCCTTTGACCCGAATATCACACCGATGTGCAGTTGGTTCGAAGCCAAGCATCTGTGAAAGGAGATCTCATTGAACATTTTATGAAATGTCACACTTCCGATTGATCATTTGAACCGTGGTCAAATGTGTTGGAAATTACTATTGGAGACCATAGAATTATTATTCATTTCAGTCCAGCTCAATTACATTTTACGTAGACTAATATTTCCTTCTTTCTTCTATGTGCATAGAAGTTGTGACTCTCTGAGGAGGTCTTAATTAGTCTTAGATAATTTAACTTGGGATAACCTTACCCAAAGCACTGGTATTGTATGATTCGCACAGGTATAAAATACAGCCTCAAGAGATTTCCTTGGATCTGAGGTCAACAAATAACAGATATGAGAAAAAAAAGGGATTTACGAATTGGGCGGAAGAACTGAACATGGCCTTTAGAAAAAACACGTATAATCAGAGGTTTAAAATGCTAGTTTTATGGAGAAGGAACTTCATCATGATTAAAATCACAATGAGAGACAGAGAGGGTGAAGATGATGGTAGGAATGACATCACTGATAAAATAAGATCATTGAAATGGTTATGGGATAGACATATGGCGAGGAGAAACCAAAACAGTTATCAGTTCTCAAATGGACACTAAGAGATGCGAGGAAACCAAAAGACGGATGAAACAGAGACGTCAACAGCGTGACGTCACCTGAGGCTGAGAATTGGAAAATGCTTCCGAATCGACGCAATGGGCGTTAAACCACTTCTATCGTCGGATTAATGATGCGTTACGTTCTAATAACTATTATAAACCCACAATGACTAAATTTCTTAGGGCACGGTTTAGGGTTCACATTCTGTAGAGGTTAACACCGACCCGAGGCTCGGGTGAAGAAGAAACCTCCATATTTTCTCAAAAGTCCACCCAATTAAAAATAGAGACAAACCTCAGAGATTACCAATGAAAATCATCCACAAACTTTGACTCTTCATCATCTCCAAATATCAAAGGATACAATTGTGATTTTAAAATCTGACCTTCCATATTTTCTCACATACTTACTTACTCACATACTTACATGCTATAAAATGCGCTCTCATTCTATAGCTTCAAAAGTTTCGCAGAATATTCAAATTTTAGAATAAGTTCAGAGGCTCTTCATACTAATACTCCATAGAGTAGATTTAGAGACTTATGGAATTCCATGAAAAATGCAATTTCTAGAACAATAGTTTATTATATATTACAAGTAAACTCTCCCGTCATGCATGACGAGTCTTAATTTCAATTTTTAATAAATATGCAACATTTAAATAAAGATGATTTAATACATAACTTATCAATGCCCTAATTTTTTTAAATAAATACTAATCGAGATGGAATTTTAAAATAAGAATATTAGCGAGATTCTGAAAAATTACGAATGCGGTTCCATTGAACATCATGAACGTCATCTTGAAAATCAAAGAAACGCACTGCTTTAAAATCTCAACTATAAAATCAAGTTTGCGTCAAAACTCTATCTCTCAAAAATCATACCCTTCCTCGGCGTAATATTTCTTCGTCATCACCACAAATGAACGTATAAATGTCCTCTTGTAAATCGGTTTGATAAAGAAAAACTCAATGGCCTTAATTTTGTTCCTGCAATTTAAGTATCATAGTTTACATTCACTGAAATCTCAGTAAATTGCCTCCTCTTCATAAACTCTGACATTAGTTCCTACCATTAATTCGGTACGGACTTAAAATCCAAATGTATTCTTGAGGGAAAAATGATTGTATTGGATTCAACAATCACCTCGGTCGTCAGGGGGACTGCTTGTTTACTATGGCGACATTTTCGTTTATTTTGTCATAGTTAATTTCGATTCAAAAAGTGTATTTTACGACAATTATAAGATTACTTATTTAATTTACCTCCGTTTGGCACTTTTCTTGATTTCGTTGGACCATTATTTCCAATTTAATTCTGTGAAAGTAACAAAGCCTGTGCAAGGCACAAAAACGAACTTTACGTGCATTTCTTTTGGAAACGTATTATGGAGTCCAGGGTTCGAACCCGAGCCTTCATAGAGATGAGAATAGTTTTCGTGGGGCTTTCAGTTTATTATAAATACAATGCAGTTAGTCTCATAGCTCTAGTTTCCGAGAAAGAGAGGGGACGGGCGGATTTTGATTTTTATGTACTTAAACTAGATGAGCCCGCGCAAATATCTGCGCGCATGGAATTCTCAATTTTTGACAAAAATTTCTCAAATGTGATCATTTTCAACTTCGAGAAACGTATCTTATTACCATTAAATGCCCCAATCATATTCATTTTCCTGGTATGGCCATCTCAGATTAGCAGATCTAAGTGGAAAGGTAATTTTATTTAGTCATTAATCCACCCAAAAATTGAATAATAGCAACATCAGAAATGCCCGTTAATTCTCAGTAGGGATATTGAGATTGATAAATTGCGATGTCACAGCCTTGATCTTAATGAGTGCTTCATAACTGTATGTACACTCCTGGCCAAAATTAACGGAGCACCGGCCGTAAGGAACGCTAGAGAGGTGCTGTGTTAATTTTGGCCAGGAGTGTACATAGCAAATACGAGGCTGTAATTATTTCTAAACCAACAAATCAAGAAATGAAAGTTATAATTATGTATACAAAGCCATATTATCTCAATTTTAATTTTATATCTTTTGAATGAACACTTTCTTCAATTGAGACAACATTCTTTTAAACAATATAAAAATATATTAAGATCACATTAGAATAAGGAGACAATTCCAAAAAGGCAGAAAGAAAAAACGGTATCGATAATTAAACAGAAATAAATGATGCATCACTGTAAAAACCAACGATGAGTATTCTTAAAGGAAAGTCAGTGCATTATGGGGCTGACTTATATCCCAATACTAAAATGCGTAACATAAATACGGAACGCAATCAAATAACACAAACGCAATCACAATGTCAAAACATAAACGGAAATCAAACACCAACGACAAGATAGGGTATATATATAAGTGGAGGAAGCCCTAAAAAACAACAAATGAATCACTTTTTACATACTGCGTGTATATCAAAACAACATACATTTCATCTTTTGGACAAGTATGCGATGTTAGCGATTTGCTACATCTTGACCACTTGCAGTTTAAAGTTCAATTCCGTGAAGAATACAGCCACCGAATCAAAGATAATGTTTACGATCTTCACCGACAGCATTTTTGTCAGTCGCTAAATATGTATGGATGTAAATATATTAGATTTAATACTCAATTCAGAAGATTATATTAAAAACTTCCGCAACTTACCAATTTATTTATACGTATTCAGTTGAATCGATTGAGAGAAAGCTATTCCTAGTAGCTCATTACTTATTAACAATTACGTTGATATAAATAAACTTGGTTGTCACAGAGAATTAAACAAAATTTAATTTTTTTTTAATTTTCGTTTATTTTTCCGCGAGAATCTTTACAGGATATTTCTTTGTAACTGCAAATGCTTTTAATATAATTATATATCATGTATATAAATTTATATATATAATTTCATCTATCTCATATAGCCTATCTCTTGTTTTTATCATTAGTTTTAACTGATCATTTATTCTCAATGTGGATATTATGGATAAACTCATGAGCTCAAAATCAACAATTGCTTAGGTCGTCAGGGGGATGGGTTCTTTACGAACTCAAAATGTCGATAAAATATCGGTGTATTTTAACAAAATGTTCCCAGTTTTGAATCGGAAAGCATATTCCACGGCCAGAATAAGAACCTTTACTCAATTTCCTTTCTTCTGGTGCTTGTCTCGACTTTTTACAACGATTCTTTCTAATTTAATTTAGCAAAAAAAATAAGCCCTGCAACCGATAAAAATGTAGTTTACGTGTATTCCTTATGGAAATGTATTATGGACTCCTGGGTTCAAACCCGAGCCTTCTCAGCAATGGGAATAGTTTTCCTAGGGGTTTCTAACTCGTAGAAACACAATGCAGTTCGTTTCGAATCTCTAAGTCAAACCGTTTCTGAAATAACGTTGGCCATAACGTATGACCGCCAGAAAGATTGCGATTTTGAACCTCAGTATCATGGGTTCGATTCCCGAGGGACCCAAAGTCCAGATTTTTCCCTTTTAAAAGCATTGCTTTGATTTTTGGGAATTAAAAAAATAAAACTTTCCGGATAGGTAGAGAATCAAAACTCAAGGAGCATAAATATATGCTCATGTCTATCGAAAACATAAATTACCCTCACGGAAAAATCCTGGGTTCGATGCTAGGACGATGCCAAAATCTGCCATATAAAATACATTGAGGTAGTTTTTCATTATTATTTTTTGAATCACTTATCGAAATGATAAGAAGTTCTCGCTGTGCTAGAAGATGTATATTAGGAATGCGTTTAAGAAACAAAATTAAACAACACCATGCTGTTTCTGGGTTCGATGCCAGAGCAAATTACCTTCCTCTGTTGTGCTGCGTAGTACGTATCTCCAGGAAGACCCGGGTTCGATGCCGGGCGGTAAATATATCTCCCATATAAAACACATATGGGTAGTTTTTCATTATTTTTTTTCATGCATTTATCGAACTCATAGGAAGTTATTGCTTTGCATGAAGACGTATATTAAGAATCCGTTTAGAAAAAATTATATAAGACCATCCTGTTCCTGGGTTCGATGCCAGAGCACATTACAATTTCTCACATAAGGAATATATGTTAAAAGTAGGATGTCGTTTGAGGCAGTTGCAGCAAATATTTCACACATAGTTAGAGATGTTGATCTTCTGTTGTACTGCATAGTAAGTATGACCAGGAAGACCCGGATTCGATGCCGGACGAATACATTGCAGAGAATTTTAAGAATATTCTCAATACTTTTATTTCTTTTGAGGACCCTCTCGATATGATGCCGACTTGAAATTAGGATTATCGATATGCTTTCAGTATGCAAGAAACATTTTACTCGTATAAATATATATGGGGATATATCGGGGAAATGCAAATTGATAATTACTCTTGGTACAGTCTTGATCGTGACACTTGCCTCATTATTTTTGATAGTTAATTCCAGGCTATAATTTTTTCCAAGCCAATGAACAAAGTAAATAAAATTATAATTAAGTCTAAAGAGTCACCTAAAGATTTAATCTCATATCCTTTGAATGAACACTTTCTTCGATGAAGACAAAACTCATTTGAAGATTATACAAATATATTTGATGGTCACATTAGGATAAGAAGCACCACCTTTTAGGAGACATTTACTGAAAAGGGAAAATTGGTTCTCGGAAACGATGATTAAACACAAATAACAGAAATATATTATATATCACTGGATAACTAATGAAGGATATTCTTTGCAGAAAGTAAGTGTATTATGGAGCTGACTTGTATCCCAATACTAAAAGGAGTAACATAAACATGGAGCGCATCAAATAACACAAATGCAATCACAATCCCAAAACAGAACCAAAGATTAAACACCGATAACAGAAGATAGTAAATGTATAAGAATTGGAATCACTTTAAAAAAACACATTGCATAATTTTTTTATTCTGCGTATAACAAAACATAAACTTGCTTTATCTTTTCGATGGAGAGATACGATGTTGGAGATTTGATACAGCTTTACAAATCGCAGTTTAACTCCAACACTGAATCTGGGAAATCTTTACGATATTCACTAAATCCATCTTCGTCAATCGCTAAATATTTAGCAATGTAAATTAATAAGTTGTAATAAGTAATGAAGAAGATTATATTAAAAACATCCGAAACTTACCATGATTTTTATACGCAGTCAGTTGTATTGATCGAGAGAAAGCAATTTCATTTAACAAACTACTATAAACCCATTTATCCCAAGAAATAGTCAGTAAACAATTACTTTCACATAAATAAAACTTGGTTGCTACAGACGCTTCCATAAAATTTAAAATCTTCCTTAAATACTGATATTCGGATGTTTGTACGCTCGATTCTTCACAGTATATCGTTCATAGCTGCAGTTACTAATATCTCCTTAAATTTCTCCCTCTTCATATAATCTAACACTTATTCTTAACATTAATTTGAAGTATGCATATTTTCTCAATGTGTTCTTACGGATAAATACATGATCTGGGGACTCAACAGTCGACTTGATCGTCAGGGGGATGGGTTATTTACGACCTCAAAAATTACCGCATTGAATATTTTTCTTTTTTCTTGGTGTGAAAAGCTTATTCTAACAAAGAAATATGTTATAAATATTTACGCTGCTATAAATAACCTTTGGTTGCTACAGAAGCTTCAAGAAATCGTTTCGACGTCTATCGTATTAACGTGTCTTAAGTACTCTTTCTGCAAAACTCTGGAATCTTGGATCAACAACTGCATCCGTTGTCTTAGGGACTGGTTGTTTACGTCTTCAAAATCCCCAATTATTTTTCGTTTATTTCATCAAAATACTCGCGATTTCAAATCTAATGCCATATTTCACGACAAGCATAAGAATTTTTTGTTCATTTTCCTGACTTTAGATGATAGTTTCTATTTTGTACGACTTGTGTTACTACTAATTTAATTTTACGAAAGAAACAAAGCCTGCAAGTGACAAAAATGAGGTTTACATGTATTTTAAATGGAAACGAATTATAGGTTCCGGAGTTCAATTCCAGGCGACTCCGGGAATGAAAAAAGTTTTCTCTGGGGTTTCCATCCAACGCATTCACCTCGTATCTCTACACCTTACCGTTTCCAAGATAGAGGGGGCAAGATAGACAGACGGACACTTCGCTATTTATTTATAGATACAAAGAATAGTATTCTGACTTGACGAGGAAAACAAGGTCAAACTAACTCACTCCTCATCCTGTCTACCTTGCCTCATTCCCACTCATGGTAGTTAATGTTAAAGAGGGGAAGCCTTTGGTCTGAATACTATACAGGTGTCTCTGATGGACTGTAACTCTTCGCGTAAGAGAAGCGAATAAAAAGATACCGCATTCTTTTTGTCCGGTCACATTAGTTAAAAGCTCTCTTGCGCAAATTGAATAGATATAAAATGTGGAATCAGATCACTCATAGAATTGGTTTTCGAAGAGCGGAGAGGGAGGGGATTTCATTAATTAAGAAACTGAGAAAGCAGAACGAATCGGCAGAATGTAATTTACGACGGAAGGGGTCCTTTGCGTGCCAATGCGCTGACTCACTTCTGGAAACGCCCCTCTTTCCATTCAGCCATCTGCTAGCACTGCATAGTCGAAAATTCAATCCAAGCTCTCTTACAAGTGACGTACTTTTCCATAATCTTCTTGTGATAAACTACACGTGCAATGTCCACAAGATGGCTGTTTCGATCGGAATAAACGGAGCCCTTTCAAGCATTCATTCAATCTCAATTATATAATCTCAATCTCAATAGAATACCCTTAATAATTATCATTATTGTTTTCCTCATGGATTTCTTTCCAGTCCATGAACAGGTTTTCTCTATTATGGATTTCAGAATGACTTCCTTTTGAATATTAACGTGAATCTATTCGTTGAGATTTAATTTTTCTAGATGTGTATAAAAGTTCTTACTTTTAACTCCTGTGACCAAAATTACTTTTTGTACATAACACATAGGGGAAGGTTGCCGATATTGGACCACTTTAGTATTTCTCCCTCTTACGAAGCATTTGAGTTGGCAGTACTAGGTGGTGATCTAGGGCACGTGACTAGACGGCCAGAGAGTTTGAGTCATTCTTCCGGTGTCGTTAGCGTGATTTCATTGGTTGTGCTATAGTTATTCATCCTCAATACGTAAGCCGCTGTCTCAAGTAAAAGTACTTAATCACCGTTTCTTTTAATTTTAACCCGAATTATGTTAGCTACAAACGACGTACTGCATAAGTGTGTGAAAGATCGTCTGGAGTGATTATTATTTTGACGGGAGCATGTCGCCTAAGTTGGACCACCGTGTGTCCATTTTAGGAGACTATGGAATGATTCACTTTTTAATAATAATAATTTTACTTACAACAATAAATATCTAATATATTTGGGTGAATGTTTCTATAGGCTTTCATGATGAAAAAAGAAGTACGTACGGGAAATGGGACGAAAAACATTTGAAGATGCCCGTGTGCATGGAGTGTAAGAATAAATTAACTTTGTTTTTTGTCCTCAGAATTTTGAATGGTACGACTAGTTTCGAGGCGGCATATGCGTCATCATAAGGTACAACATTTGGAATTCATTTTCAGCGTTATTTATACTCGAAATAAGGGGGGAAGGGAAGGAAAAGTGATGGAAAAGGGTATGTAAGGGTAGTGGTATGGCGAGGGAGGAGTTAGGTGCATTCTGGGAAAAGTGGTGTGAGGGTGAAGGGTCAGTGGAAAGGCACACAGCGGGGATTGGAAATCTTCTCCTTACTTGCTACCGAAGAGTAACTATGCAGTGTGGTCAGTTACATTGTTTTTCGAAAGTTTGGCCTCACACAATGTAACTCAACTTACTTTAGTATAAATCATGATCGGCTGGAGTGCCATATTTGATGAAAATAAAGGGCAATGCGGTGCCGATCCATATAAAGAGATGGTGAGGTTGAGGTTGAATGATTGGTAATGGAAATATACAAGAAAATAAAAAAATAGTCCAAATTAGACGACCTTCCTCTACTATTATTGTAACTGATTCTTGTTTCCGGAGCTCTTTTATTTCCTGCGCTGATGGTGTGCATTCAGTAATATTTTCTTCTTATTTATATATTGTATTTTATATATTTGTTTGGCGTCGTTGGATATGAATGTCTATGAAAGAAGTTTTCTTTGTTCTCTTATCAGTAAGATTGATGTCTGGTCTATTGTGAGTAACTGTTTTTGTTGTCGCAATACAGATTATAATGTTTGTTTTTTAACATTTCATATTCCATTCGGGAAATTTCTTTTTCTGATGTCTCACTAAAACAGAAGTAATGCAACTTTATATTACTAACATAGAACTCAAATTGCTACTATTTCAGAAAACCCTTTTCGCAGAAATATACTTCGGCCATTTTGCCAATATTTACGACTCGCATGTCCCTTTTTCTATGTGAGCATTTTCCATTAATCCCACCGTGGCGTAATAAATTGATTTCCAAGCGTAAAGCCAAAAACTCGCAATGACCAGCCCAGATTTTTTCTGATTTTCTCTTTTTAGTTTGAAAATACTCAATGTTCAATGGATCGAAGCCCGAAATGTTAAACTTGAACAAAAAAGGAAAACAGTTCGGCATAATTCGCGAATTATATTTTCTATTCTGTGTAGGTTTTTATTTTTCAAACAAAGAGCGAATGGAAGGGGAATAACATTGCTTATGAGGCTTGTTTAATTGGTGAATAAACATCACAAATTTGTTTAATCACGGAATACACGATAAATCCGATTCTATTATTTTATTTAAAAGCCATTCATTACTTATATTTACTTCATTAGTAGTAAATAAACACCATTATCGAAATATTCCATTTTTTCTTATCTCTTTGAGGAAACGATTAGCGTGGAAGGTCAAGACTACTGGTTCGAGTCCTGGCTGGAACTTCCTGATTTAGGGCACAAATGTTTGTGTTTTTCCAAGTTGATTGTTACACTATCAATTGGCTGCAATAGCTAGACGTGATGCTCGGACGAAATAAATACTATCGACATACTTCGGCTCATTAGCCTGACAAGGTTATGATTTCTGTTTCAATGAGCTACAAATGCAATATAAATGTAAAGGCTTAAAGGTACTTTGCACATACGAAAAAACCCAAGGAAAAGCGGGACTTGAAAAAAGTCCGACGGGAATCGAACCCGGAATCTTCCGGGAGGCTGCCTTAACCTTCCTGAAGATGGTCGCGGAGTTAGCAACCGAAACGTCGGACCCGTTCCACTGCATCACCCGGTCGACAACCCGAGAAGAGTCTCTTCAACAAATCCACGGGGAAAACACCAGATCCGTTATTTTAACAGGCCGTTTTGGGGACTTTGTTTGCAAGGGCAAGTGCAGTTTCGTCCGACAGTGCGGCATCGTCTAGGACCTCATCGAGGGCCTCGATGAGCTCTTACCTTCCCTTATTTCATATCTGTTTTTATTGCGAACATCACATAGAGAGAAAAATGTTTTAGAAGTATTCCTTCTTGTTTGGCTTATTTATGCGATTCATCTGAAAACAAATGGTCTTCAAAGTGAGAAACAACTCTTAAATATAAAAAAAAACACTTTACAAACAAAGTTCTAGTTCGACCGATCCATAATCCATACTTCAATCACACTCTCTTCTGGAAATAGCGTAGCTAAATCATAAAAATCGTCCAATGATTTATTTTCCTGCAACAAACCCTCACAAAATGCAAGTTTTAATGTCATCATCAGAAGAAGATTCTTTGACGGATATGATGTTGATATTCCACGTGATAGCAAATAGCGGAGTGACATACCAAGATGAATCCAGAGCAACTTACGATATCTCTGATTTACTTCCGAGCTTATGGATTCTGATACTGAATGCAAAGGAGAAGATTTTACGTTTGCTTACATTCGTAAGTACGTGCATTTATGGCTATTATGAAGTTTAATTACGCAGTAATATTTCCTCGACATTTATTTGGTTGATTGCCAATAATGCTACGTCGATGTGAAATAGAGAGGTTATATAAATAATTCATTGTATGAGGTGTAGATTTCATATAGCTTTTTATGCAATAAGCGGCTATTTAGATGCATTTGAAAGACCGGCTGTGAATGAGTTTACGTGGCTGCACCCTTTCGGCTTTGTTGGGAAGAAACCATCGTAAAAATTGATCTTTTGAAAGAGATTTAATAAATTTTGCTCTCGAATTCTTGGGGAAAGAAGGATGGCATATTTGACCGCTGCCACTTGTGATATCGCCCTATCAGTTAAGATTAGTATAGTAAAGAAAGAAAATTTCTAACAAGGCTATTAATGAATTAGAGGTTTAAAATATATAAGATGTGCTTACATTAACGTCTCTAAAGATGAAAAGGGTACAGCAGGTGCTGAAATTTCCCCTTTGGAGGGCTCGTCCCCTGAATCGCTCAATGAGGATTAACTAAAGCAGAAGTCGCAGCTGCAAAAACTTGACGAAGTGCCCGTCAGCAATTATTTTTAATTGGTTTCTCCAGATTAAATTCCGATATTTGTTCTCGCATGATGCAAAGAGAAACAAAATGATGTGTCGTGCAAGAAAGCGGGCCCCCATAAAGACGGGCCCCCCGGAAAACTGCTTCACGGTTAATTTTGCCAACGGTAAGAGAATCGAACACAAAGGGCATGAAGTGAACAAAAAGTTACGCCTCGACATTTGGTGGAGCAAAATTACGCCTCTGATATCGGGAGTCGAAGCAATTAAGAGAACTGTCACTCACAGTGCAGTCGATGTCGTTGGCAGGAATAAAATTATAATTTAACGGATAAGCAGAAAGTTTTGCGGGGAACTCTATACTTGGGAATCGCGTATGAAGCACGAAGTTGCAAAAGAATATGTGCCTTGAATTGGAACAGTTTTGTAGATGGAAAAGAAGATTAAGATGAGAAAGGTTTTTTTACATAACAATTAATGAAAATAATAATCTATTTAAAATAATAAATATTTAATGAAGGAAAATTTCATTAGAATGGATTACCACAACATCACGGCCGCCTCCGTCGATTTTATTTTTAATAAATATTTACTTACTTTATCATTTAATATGTTGATAGTGACAAAGCTATTGTTTGTGATTCTAAAAGTGGGTTTCCCAAAATTCTAGTAAATGCACTTAACGATAGGGTAAGGGAGTCTAAGATGAAAATAAACGAAAGTAAAACTAAAATAACGGGGAATAGGGTTATAGTAAAATTAAAACAATGAAGTTTACTAAAGAGAAGAAAGCTAGGTTAACGATAAGGGAAGAACTAGAGGAAGTGGATAAAAACAATTACTTGGGTAGACTCTTAAAAGACGCGAAGTAAGAATAAATAGCCTTGGCCAAATAAGCCTTCGTGAAGCAAAGGTGGTACTGAGATTTCTCGGTAAAGGATTCAGCAAAACAATTGTAAATACTTAAATTTCTTACATTCTTACACTCTTCTGACTGCGCAATTGCTTCGATTCGATGCCCGTCGCTGACTGCGGTCGTAGTCGACTCATTGATTGTAATTACCATTAGGAAAATAAACGTAAATAAATGATTTTCATATCGCGGATCATCATATCATCGGGTTAGTTGGAAAATGAGTATTTAGCTTCGGTATCGCCCGGTTAAAAAGGATTTATTACTCCAAAATGAATAAGGCTAATTACTCCGCGAAACAGTGTCTGCTAGTGTTATACTGTAGTGCCCTTCTAGAATTATTCGATGCTACTATTGGATGAAATATACAGACAACTTTATCCTGCCTTTCTGTCCCCACAGATGACTAAATTTTGGTGCCTACGGCTTTCCTTTAGCATTACTGCTTCCATCGTTTGTTATTGATATGAGATATTTGTGTCGATAACTTGCATTCAAATTGATTAATAAGTCACAATGCTAAAAACAAAAACTTAGGCTTCTTTTTGCAGTATTCATCCAGTCAAAACGGCTGCATGACAAACCCTTAATAATACAAAGTATTTCTTGCAGAGGAAATCTTTTCTGTGATAAAAATATATATATTTTTTATTTGCTCCACAATAATAATAGTGAT
This sequence comes from Sympetrum striolatum, assembly GCA_947579665.1. NCBI lineage: Eukaryota > Metazoa > Arthropoda > Insecta > Odonata > Libellulidae > Sympetrum > Sympetrum striolatum. The sequence continues at coordinate 77,903,141 of OX388351.1, forward strand.
AACTCTTTATTTGGCGAGGTTAGGCCCATAAAGGCCTCTCTTAACCATTAAGGATAACTAATATCAATTACAAACAAGTTGGAAAAATATACAAATATATATATATATATATATATATATATATATATATATATATATATATATATATATATATATATATATATATATATATATATTTGTAGAAAATAAAAAGAAGAGGTAAAAATAAAAGAATTGGGATGTGGGGAAAAACTTCTCGGCTGAAGGCTTTCGGAGAAAAACCCACTGTGCGGGAAAACGCTCGGACAAGAAGGGGAGCGAAAAAAAACCGCGGAAACACAGATGAAAATAAATACAAGCAGGTATATCACTAGTTGCATAATTGTTGTCCAGTATTGTCGTGTAAATTTCTTGGTGGTTGACTACGGATGTCATTTACCTGAAAAGAAAAAAGTGGGACAATAAAGAGCTTTCGCAGGTGCGGTGGGGGTCCTAAAGGTTAAGATTATTATACTGCTTTATTGTAATTGATGATCCAGACTTAAATATTGTGTAATAGTTATAATGGTAAGGATAACTCAAGTTATATGGCCGTAAATATATGTTTCTAAAAAATATAGGACTCGAAGGAAGACGCCTTCTCTCGGTGGAACACTAGGATGGGAATAACTAAGCAAATGAAAGCAAAACTAAGCAAACCTTTATGTGGAAGTTTCGCTTAGTTATTCGCATCCAAATATAGGACTGTTGGTGCGCCGAATTTTCTGAAACTTCCAAGTGGTACGCAGTTGCTAAAATGTTGGGAACCCCTGCATTCGATGTTGAACGGCCATCAGAAGCTCCCCATAGAAACGCACTCCCCCTCTTTACAGCCTTATCAACGGACCCCTGCGTTTCTCGCCATCGTCCAAATTATTTCCTCCACGTGCTCAAGTATGTCCGATGTTTTATAATTCCAGCAGAGACCAAAGCCAAAAGGAAAAAGACTAATGTCCAAGTCAAACGTCCAAAAAGAAACGGCAGAAGATGAGGAGGATCGAATAAGGAATGTAGATATTTGGAATTCAGTTTAGTTCTCCATCGGAGCCGAGAAGAATACAGGAATTGAGCCTTCGCAGATTATGATTCGTCAAAACAATTCAGATGCTCGGAAATTTAAAAAGTCCAACAATGTTTCAAATTACACTGGTTTTTGTTGTAAAGAAAGTTCTATGCTAATTCGATGGCGTTGAATTCGAAAAGGAAATCAGTTTCTTTTCTTTCGGGTTAACACTTTTAAGAGCACCCGAATTTTCCTCACCCGAGCATTCCTTTCTTTTTTTCTCCGAAAATCGGTGAATGAGACGAGGAACGCCGACAAAGACGGCTATTGGAGATTCTAAACCTCTAATTTACTAACATTTGTGTTTCAAATTTGCTTTCATCTCATTCAGAAATAGTTGATTCCATTTTCCATTCCGTTATAATGAACCGCTTTTATGAACGAGAGTTACAAATTTTCGGGAAGGTTTAGTGTTTCCTCTGTTTGCAATGACAAGAAAAAGCCAGAAATTGCCCATTGCTTCGTAGTCTCGTAAGAAAAGAGTTAATTTCACGCATTGGTTCTTTCGAAATCCTTGTATTTCTTCAATATGTGATCTACCGTTGAGATCTGCAGGACTTGTCCCCCCTGCAAATGCAGCCGGGATGTATGGTGCTTATCTCTGCATATTGGCCTTGATAAAACCTCGGTTAGGGGAACAGACAATACCTGACCTCAACGGGACTCGGAAAAAGCATAATATTTCCAATTTTCGGGTTCTCTAAATGAAATGTACGTGATTCGGACAAGTGCCTGTGTGGACCTCCAAACCACAGTGCTCTTTCAATTTAAGTGCGGACCATTCTCTAACATACCTCGAGAACGGTTTTCCTCTGTACTTGTCTGCCAGTTTACCATTTGATATCAATTCACTAATGAGTACATAGAATTATGGGAACCCAACACCACATAATGGGAAATTGCCGAAATAGTTCATGAATATCAAGATTGAACGTTCCTTGGTCAGAACAGTCGAAAAATCATTTCAAATCATCAATGTGATGTTTCACTTTAGCTTACATAATGCTCAACGAAATGATGTTGTTAATCTCTAATGAGATAAAGATGCAATATGTTTCAGTTAACTGCTTTTATTCAAGACCATCTCAGACTGCGAACAAACCGTTTTGATGCTAATTAGTATTCATATTTATGATGTACGAAAATCGGCTATTAATGATTTTCGGAAATTCTAGACATTTCTTTGACGTTCATGTACTCTGAAATTGCAGTATTTTGCTGTAATATTTGAAATTTCGCATTCTGTAACATGATTTACATAAGCATTGCAATGGAGTGAATAGAAGTTTTTAATATTATAGATAATATTGCAGCCTGGCATACTCTCCACGCAAATATATGTACATAATGGGAATATCGTATGTTCTGAGTATCTACTGATTCGTAATGTCTCTTTAATATTTAAAATAAAATTGATTCTGAGCGGAGTCATTTAGAAAGCTCAGCTGCAAATTTTCGCGATTAAGCCGCAGGCAAAATGTGCATTTAATATGCGCATTTTGTACTCCGTATTTCATCGGCACAGAAGTAAAGCAAAAAATAAATGTTTTCGGAATATACTGGAATTCGTGCGGCAATTTGATGAGTGGGAAAAGAATATGCGAATATAAATTTCGATTACTCAGTTTAGTATGATTCCAGTTTGCCTTCAGCAAACGGAAAACGCTATTCATTCGCAAAGAATTTTGATAAATCCTTCGAAATCGATGCATAGCTAAAAATTGCAAATTTCATCCCATGCGAAGCTTCCAAAACGATGATTTGGTATTTTCTGTTATGAGAATTTGAGTATTCCGACTGTATTTGAACAACTGAAACTTCAGATCCGTGGACGAGGTCGTTTCGACGAATAAAACTACTTGAGGCAATTTTGAAATCGGAAAAATCAATAGCGATACCCTTATTTGCAAACATCTCAACCGGAATGATTTCATGACTCAAAAGGCCTAATTCCGGGATACAGAATATTTCCTTTTTTCTTTTCAATGCACGACATTCTCACGAAAGTAAAAAGTTACCCAATTGAATCACAGTAGATACACTGAATTTAGTTAACGTAATTTATAAGAAGTTGCTCGACATTTTGAAGCAGATATTAGCTTCCTGACACTTATTTATTTAATGCTAAGAATATTATTTAGCCTTGTTATGTATTGCTAGCAATCTAGAATAACTTTCCTTCTTGAAGGTTTAATATAACTTTTTATGATAATCTTTGGTGTTCAAAGTGAATAGAAGCAATTATCGGGAACTGTTGTTTAAAGGAACCATTACATTCAAATTCAATATCCTCGTATTAACTGTAAGGAAAAAGGAACATGGCTGCGTTATTAACATTAAGAGCTCCAAATAACCGTTGTTTGCGTACAGCCCATCGTGTAGAAGAACCCTAAGGGGTTAAGGTTAACCGTGACTAAGGTATTGTAAGCGTTATTATTCTCGATACGTATTTCGGAAGCTATGCTTCCATCTTCTGGAGAAAAAGAGAACTGAACATGTTCTCTTCTTCTCCCAATTCATCAAACCCACGCTTGAAACACACGAAACCTATGGAATGCGTTCTCAAAAATTCTCTTCTGAAAATAAATGTAAAATTGTTCGGTGATTTTATTAAAAAACGATTTGCATAATTTATATTGCATACCATCGATCCATGGGATATGTTCCAGTTCTAATATCTCGATGTAGTCAACCAAAATATATCTTTTGATTTCACCTGAATTATTCTTTCTTAGGGTAATGTCTATTTTGCAATATTTATCACTCTATTTGGACAACTGAAAAGGAAGAATTTGTTGGTATTCCTTTTCATTACAAATAGATAAAATTTTTCGAGTTTTAATCAAGATATTTCATTTAAATTAGATAATCTAAACAGGTTGACACTTTTACAAAAATCTTTCACGGTCATTATTTGAGGTTTAAGATAGAGCTGCACTTAAAGAACATCCTTCTTAATGTTTGAAGAATCAATCACACGGTTATAAATAAAAAATATTTCGATATTAATTGTTTGAATATTAAGGCTAATGCAATTTCAAAAATTAAGGTGTTTCCATTTACCTAACCGAAATTTTTATGTATTTCACTAGGTACGTCTAATAATAGATATTTTCTATTAAAAAATAAACCGTTAATTATGACAAACGGAACATTTTTAGGCATTACAATGTGGAATGATGCAATGACAAGTGTAGTGAAACTTAAAGTCATTAAAGCCTTTTCATTGGAGTTGCACATCTGTATCATTATTGCCCTGTGTTTGTTTATGTTTAAGGATTATAATTGGTATCTTCTTGACTTGCTGACACGTTCTGTCAATAAATTGCGATTATATTCTTGATTAATGTAGGGAAAGGTCCTCCAGTATAAGACAGCTCAACCTTTTTGCAAATTGAAATATTGTTAAGGGCTAAATAAAATTTAATTTATACTACAACTAAATACAAAGTGTTATAAAAAGACCTTTGGAAGTAATTACGTCAAAAAGGATCGATTCGCTATTTTTTTCACTTGAAAAATGCCTTACATTTTGCTCGTTTGAAAAGTTGTATGGGACAACTTTGTACAGGTTTCGGAATAATCCGATTGAAATCCAACCTTCTACCATACAAAATTATACATGTTTTCAACCATTATTATAAGTATGATTATTCTTAATAAATTATTTCAACATTTTTAAACATTTAAATTGTTTGTCTCTTAGAGAAATTAAATGTGTTATGAAATCAATCTGTCATCGCAAATGTTTCTTTATTAATTTAGTTGCTACCATGGCAATGAAAACATTTATGTACTGAATTGCAATGGGATGGTCTAAATTTATCCACGAGCACGAAAATTTGGTGCAAAACCATTAAAACACTCGTTAGATTTAAATATAAACCCAGCGAGCCGCCAGAGGAGTATGGCAGGGGGAATTGCAAGGAAACGCCAAACATAACAATGCTACAGTATCTCATCTTAATTCCGTGGATTATTATGTGAAAGGTTTATTTTATTTTAAGATGACGATTAATAAAGAACCATTCAAATAAGGTCGTCCTTTTTACTTTCTCCATATACGAAGTATAGAGAAAGTATTGTTTTCATGAAAAAAATCGACTTCGAGATTTCAACGGAAATACATGTTTTGGGGTCCCTAGAACACGTTTTGACCATTTTCGGAATGATGTCTGTGTGTATGTGTGTGTGTGTGTGTGTGTGTGTGTGTGTGTGTGTGTGTGTGTGTGTGTGTGTGTGTGTGACAGTGGGCGCTCTAACGTGAAAACTATTAGTCATATCAATACCAAACTTCATATTTAGTACTGTAGTTTGTGCTGTCAGAATTGATTAGTTTTTGGAGTAAATCGGTAAACCGGAAGTCGAGCTTCATTCATCAAAGCTCATTTCCGGTTTTCAAAATATCTCCATAAATATGATATATAGGTATATTGTGTACTGTATAAAAGTTTTAGATAATGATTTTTACTATAACTTTTGTATTTAACATATTTTTGTATCACCGGTTGATTAGGAGTTATTCGTGAAATACTGATCAAACGGAAGTAGCTCATTATGTACTTTGTGGGCGCTCTAACATAAAAAGTATTTGTCAGATCAACACCAAATCTCATCTATAATATTTTGGTTTGTGTGTTTAGAGTTGATTAGATTTTGGAGAAAATCGGTGAACCGGAAGTCGAGCTTCATTCTTCAAAGCTCATTTCCGGTTTTCAAAATATCTCCATAAATATGATATTTAGGTATATACAATTATTTATAAAAGTTTTAGAAAATTTAATTTACTATAACTTTTGTTTTAAACATATTTTTGTATCACTGATTGTTTAGGAGTTATTCATGAAATACTGATAAACCGTAAGTTGCTGATTATGTACTTTGTGGGCGCTCTGGGCTCTATGGGCGAAAGGCCAAATTCATCTTTTTTCATCGAGCATGTCCCGAAAAACATTATTTATAATGTTTGTGACGTAAAAGATAATAATATATAAATTAATCACTCATCTTCCAAGTTTAGATTGAATAGAGTTCGAAATTACTGTCGTAGATAAATATTTACATCTTATATATGGAGAAAGTCATGTGCTGGCCACATCAGATTTTTTCGTCTGTTTTTAACAACAGAATAATGTTATTAATGTGTGAGTGGGATACGGTTTGATCTTCGACTAACCTATTCAAAACTTAGAAATGATTTTGTGAATATAAAATGTTTGACAAAAACAAAGAAAAAGATTATTTTTAATAGTCCACCGTGTAAATGGAAATTGTTCTTTATTCATAAAATTGCCAATGTAGAAGTTTCAAAAAATTTTATTTAAAGATTTTTATACATTGTTTTATGGGAAAGTTAACATTTTATAACTACCGTCATCTTTTCGATATCTTATCTATTCCTAAGAAGAACGAATTGCGAATTTGTATCATTAGGGAATTTCATGAGGCCCTTGTGAGAATTTGAAAGGAGTCGAGAAGCGGAGGGAAAAGGGCAGAACAAGGCGGAGAAATTATAATTTAGAGAGGCGAGAGACACCCCTCTACTGTTTTCGCTCTGAGGTCGATCGCAATCAATGGCATATAAAAATGCGAGACTCAAATATATTCCATTTGAAAGTTTCAATTATCCGTGAAAGTACGGATTCTCAAAGAATCTTAATGACAGTACTGAGAGAGAAGATACATTTATGATAACAGAGCGGTCGGTGACATTTTTTGTTGAAAGTGACAAATTAAAGATTAATAAAAGAAAAATAATTAAAGAAAATAAAAACATTGGCAGAGAGATGTCTGCAGATGAATTTATTGAAAAGGTTACAAATAAGTCTATCAGAAAGTCGGAGTATAACTTGAAAATGTTAGCAGATTTCCAAAGAGTTATTTTTTTGTTTCAATTGTTTTGGCTCGCAGAAAAAATCATAAATTGCAGAGTCATTTCGACAATATCATTGCTTATTAGTTAGATTTGCAATGAATTTATCGCGTTCTTACTTGGATGAGTACCGACAATCTTTTCCCTGAGGATGCTCCTGCATTATTATTCACTCATACCTCAGTAATTTTCATGTCGTCACAGCCATCAACAGCGATGCTGTAAACGAAAGATATATTTTTCACTACCCTGAGTCGAATGATGAATGGAAAATATTCCATTCATCAGAATGTGGGGGAAGAAACGAGCCACAACCATCTCATTCTTCTATTCATAACAAATAAAAAAGATGGATCCTCCTGTTCTCGATACCCGAGCGATGTTGCCGGATCGAACCCCAAATCTTTACTCGAGGACTGAAATGAAGACCCATAATGTTTCTCGCATAGATACAAGCCACGCCTAGAAAAATCAACGCAGAATCCGTATAGAGAGGAAGGGATAACGTGTCTAAACAAGGAGAGGATATTGGGAAGCAGATGAGGGGTCCGCATGAAACGTTAGAGGATGAAAAGGAACTCCGCAGGGGGTCGGCCGAAAGGGTAACCAAAGGGATATGAAAGAGGGAGTAATGAGTGGAGGGGTATTGTTAGTTAGGGTGGTTTGCGGAGCGGTGTCGGGTTTTGAAACGGAGTAAACATGAAACAGGGGATTGACAAAGAAAGCTGCGATCAAAAATCAAGAGACATCAAATGAGAACCCTTTTACGTATGAAACCGCCGAAGCGCACTCGAGGTGCGTATATTTGAATACGTCGAAATTGCACGCAATCGAATTCCAGGTAAAGCGGAGGATTCTCATTTTATTGTCAGCTGATGCGAGAGTCGGAATGAATATTACATTTGTGCTGAACGTATACGACGTAACTCACAGCAAAATAATTGATACAACTATGGTACGGTTCGTGCCACAGATTGTCGAGCAATCCCTTGTTTTCACTGCAGCTCGGATGTGCCGAGTTTTGTATTTCTATTCTTTTTAATTAACGGCAAAAATCTCATTACAATATCCATCTAAAACAAGCGCATGTCAACATATCAACGACCATCAACGAACTCACTTATTTAAATAATTCATTTACGATTGTTTTAAAAAATTAATACATGACTAAATTAACAATATTACGTCAATCCAATCCGATAAGATCCTTTCGAAATACGATGCAAATATCTTTATTAGGCGTAATAGCCACTTGGTAGTCCCATATTCCATTTAACCCCTGTCTAATACACATAAATACATATGTCACCAAAACATAACAGTTATATATACCGATTTATAAAGTAATCCATCAATAAAGAGGAAATATAGAAAAAAAGAACGGTATTGTCTTCGTACTTCGATGACCTCAACAGCACTCATACCTTTGGTACTCGCTCGCAAGCTAATGATTCCTTCTCATAGAACCGAAATCTGTTCTAAATCTCTTATCGTTCTTGGAGCGAAGTATTGAAATGAACTACCCAACCACAATCCCAAATGCCTCTCACTTCCTTCCTTCAAACAGTCAGTCTCAAACATATTAATTAACAAGTAGAATTAATATATTTTCACCGGACATCTGGCTCTCATGTCCACTACTAGTACCATCATCAAATCTCGAGGATAACATTATAACTTGTCTTTTTATAACAATAATTATTATTACTAATTTCTTTATTTTTTCTTTCTTTTAGTATTAATATTATAATTACATGTATTAATATTTGTACAGCAGGTAAATCATGCTTTATCTATCAATATAACTTTAATTATCCTTACCATTATAACTATTACGTAATACTTAAGTGTGGATATTTAATTAGATCATAGTAGTTTATTAATTTTTAAGGCCTCCATTACTTAAATCACATTTCCGAAAGCTCCGTATTTTCCGTCTACTCTTCTTCTTCTTTCTTTTACGTAAATGACATCCGTAGTCAACCACCAAGAAATTTACACGACATTACTGGACAAAAATTATGCAACTAGTGATATACCTGCTTGTATTTACTTTCATCTGTGTTTTCGCGGTTTTTTTTCGCTCCCCTTCTTGTGCGAGCGTTTTCCCGCACAGTGGGTTTTTCTCCGAAAGCCTTCAGCCGAAGAGTTTTCCCCCACATCCCAATTCTTTTATTTTTACCTCTTCTTTTTTATTTTCTTTAAATATATATATATTTGTATTTTTTTCCAACTTGTTTGTAATTGATATTAGTTACCCTTAATGGTTAAGAGAGGCCTTTATGGGCCTAACCTCGCCAAATAAAGAGTTAACACTATTATTATTGTGGAGCAAATAAAAAAAATATATATTTTTATCACAGAAAAGATTTCCTCTGCAAGAAATACTTTGTATTATTAAGGGTTTGTCATGCAGCCGTTTTGACTGGATGATTATTGCAAAAAGAAGCCTAAGTTTTTGTTTTTAGCATTGTGACTTATTAATCAATTTGAATACTAGTTATCGACACAAATATCTCATATCAATAACAAACGATGGAAGCAGTAATGCTAAAGGAAAGCCGTAGACACCAAAATATAGTCATCTGTGGGGACAGAAAGGCAGGATAAAGTTGTCTGTATATTTCATCCAATAGTAGCATCGAATAATTCTAGAAGGGCACTACAGTATAACACTAGCGGACAATGTTTCGCGGAATGATTAGCCTTATTCTTTTTGGAATAATAAATCCTTTAACCGGGCGATACCGAAGCTAAATACTCATCTTCCAACTAACCCGATGATATGATGATCCGCTGTATGAAAATCATTTATTTACGTTTATTTTCCTAATGGTAATTAAAATCAATGAGTCAACTACGACCGCAGTCAGCGACGGGAATCGAATCGATGCAATTGCGCAGTCAGAAGAGTGATGGTGACTAGTGAGTGATGGCCACTAGTTGGAAGTGACGAACTGTCAGGAGAGGGACAAAATGGTGCATTAGGAATGCCATGGTGGACACCTTGGTGACGAAAAATGGGTTTATTCAGACAAACAGTTGGGCGGTTCGAGTGCGGTTTTAACGGGCAAAATAGAAAACACTTCTTCAATATTAATTAGGGAAGTAATGAAAAGTAGACAGCAATAAAAACTCCGTGGTTAACAAGAAAGGGGTGTTTACTTTGGAATCAATCGACTGAAGCATAATAACAAACATAATGTATTGGTATGAAAAAGAGAGTTAGCCCAAGAAGAAGCTCGTAGAAGGTGCTTAATGATTAATTACCGAGTCCTAAGAAGGATTAATTATGTAACAGAATATATTCATAAAGGTGCCTCATTTAAGGATACGTAAGCATGTAAGGTGATTGTTAATAAATGATTACCTCGAGGAAAGAATGGCCGAAGGAATATGTTTATATGTATACGTGCGTGGCCGTAGAATCATAGCTTTTGCTGCCTAAAGACAAAACTTATTTTCTGCCTGTTTCAAACATTTTACTATATAAATACAAATTTCTAAATGCTATGAGTTGTAAACAATTTTTAGAATTATAAGATGAATAATACAAGTAGTTGTGAATCCCAAATTAAATATTACATTGCTTAATCACCGATCGATTTAAGTTACACACTCCATTTTATAAATGCTATTTTTACTCTCTCGTCGAGTAGACTAACGCCTGTCACCTCCTCAATCTGATAAATATAAAAATTTCAATCCACTGGCTTCATTCGCCGAAAAGTAAAAAATGTAACCAAATTGCACCAGGGTAGAAGAGACAAAAACGCTCAGATTGAATCGAAAGTTAAACGTAATCTAAACAAAGGTCGAAGGCAAATGTGCATTAAAGGTGAGGATACTCTTGCGAAATAGGTGGGCACCGAAGCGGTCATTATGGGCCTAATATCCCTAATCTGAACGGCATATATGTTCAGAGGAACTGATTACAAACACAGTTCTCTTCATGCGCCCCTTCTTAATGTCCTTAGCTCCTTCATATCTGACCTTCTGCGTCCCTCGGACCACTTACTTTAGCAATCCTCTCTCTTTCCACAAACCCTTTCCTCTTCCACTTACTCGCATTCATTTTACCTGATTAATGTTTTTCACTCCCATCTTACAGATATTTTAGTGTTTAAATTCACAAAATAAACTTAAGATTTTGTGTCTTCTTTTGACTACTTTTCACGGTCCAACGCAAAATTTAAATAAATAGAGTATTTATATAAGATGCTGATAAATCCACGGTACAATTCTTTAGCAAAATATTCATAAAGAGTAGGTCACTTCTCGAAATGCAGAATTTTGGTGTGGAAGAACGATTTTAGAAAAATGTATTTTCTAGATAATTTGGGTAACAATTACAATTCAAATATTAGGTTCGGTAATGAAGTTACCCCTTGATATTCCTATGGCAAGCAAATTTATTCTATGAAACTCAGAAATATGAAGCAACAATTTTAAAAATTAAATGGAATTTCAGTCCCCTTGGCAACGATAGCAAATAGTACGTAATATTCTGTGAATTTCTATCAATAATTCCGTCATCTGTAAGAATGAATATCGAAGGCATTGTATTGAGCGAGGTTCTTAGCTAAGAATGGTGAAACGAAAGGGTAATTGAGGAAAACAAGTTTGCTCAGCCGTTGAGTAGTAAGTAATAAGCAAGGATTAATCATGGAATAAAGTAATAAGGATAAGAAAAGGCGATAATTAGATATTTTGAATTTTTGTTTCAGCCCAATTATCATTCAGTACTTCGAATAAATTATGCTGAGTTAAATTATATACTACATTGTGTTGTCTTATACTTTATGCTGTGTATAAATATGTGAAATAACTGAATTTAGAATATTTTAATATTGCAAATTGGGTAATCCGGCGAAATAAAGATTGAATTAAAAATATTACGTGAAAAAAACTCTAATGGAGATTAATCATATTTAAGGTGTAAAATGAAGAAAATTCGAGATGAATACGCCTCAGGGTTATTTTAAGTAATAGCATCAATTTTTCAATCAGAGGGAAAGGAGGATTCAAAAAATGGGGAAACTTTGTGAAGATAGATCTTGAATTCGTCGCCCAAATATTGGATTGGGTCGAATAACGGCACAATACGAAGAAGGAGTATCTCAATAGCCAATGAATTGTTTCATCATTTTCACTCACATCTCAAAAATTATTTATTAAAAGTGAATTAAACTCCTTATGTTAGTCTTCAAAGCTGCATAAAATGCTTTCTATTAATAGCTCAGAGGATAGTGAAACAACATCAATGAATTGTTTACCTTTCAAATAAAAGGAGGAACCTGTTTTGGGAAGGGAATATTGAAATAAAGGAAGGTTCTCAATCAATCTTTCTTGACCTTCCCCAAAAACATACTTTCGCAATAAGTTTCACTCTATTCTTTGGATGTTTCTGCAGGAATGTAAACACAATCAAACACTCTCATTCTTCAGACTAACATCCATCTAAGTAAGACTATGTATTCTAATCGGACTGAGTGTCGATGAAGATATATAAGCAATAACTACAGCGCTTAGGCTAAGATAAACTTAATTTGCCGAACAATTTAGCTAAGCAAGGGAACATTAGGTTAGAGGACTTAGACGTAGGTTGGGAATCCTTGAAAGAAAGGAGATTGGAAGCTAGGCTGCGATTGCTTAATAAATTCAGGGAAACTACATTTTCCAAAGATACAATCGGTATCATGCAACCCCCCTGCTACGTCGGTCGATCCGATAATGACCGTAAGTTAAGAGAAATAGATGCTAGGACGAATCGTTTTAGAGATTCATTCTTTCCGCGAACAATACGTGACAATAATCGAATAAGGAAGTAATTTAGATTCGACTGGTGTTTACACCCCCTGCCACACGCCGAAAGGCGGCTTGCAGGGTATTAATGTAGATGTAGATGTAGATGAACATTTCTCTGTTGATGAATAAATAGAGTTCCTAAATCAAACGAGTGCACAAGCCGTTTTTAAGCGATGATGATGGCGAAGTAGAAGTTTTGAAAATTAATTATTGATGTTACGTGAAAAACTTTCACATATGTTTGATGGCGAAATCAAATCTTTGGCAGGTTAGCTGTATTTACCTCCCTCAGAGAAGCTGCATTATGTTTCAATACCTCAAACAAAGGAAATTAGGTGTCCCGCAGGGAGCCGTATTAGGTCACATGCTGTTTCCATCCACGTCATCTGCGTCGCAATTTTCGATGGATGACATCAACGAAATACAAAGGAACGGGCGAATTCCAATTGCCTCAAATATGAATATTATTAGGGCAATATTGACAGACATCTTTGATTAGCAGGAAATTTCAAAATAGAAATCCACAAGTTGATGCACTTAATTTAATATCAATGAATTGCATAGAAGAAAAGTACTAAATAAACAGAATTATATACAATAAAATCCGTCGTAACCCAGCAAGCATCTATTTGTCAAGACTAACAGAGTTGTTGCTAAATGAACAAAATCATGTTGTAAGAAGAGTGCCTTTTCTGTTTCCTTTTCGATATCGCCAAACTTTGAACTTCAAGCTTTCCAAAAGATACGCTATAGTTTGGCACAAATACGAAAGAAAAGGGAAATATATATTATTTCTTTCCCTTTTCTTTCGCATTTTTGTTGATAGGACAGGTAAATTTTGGTAAGCTGTTACGGTTTTAATTTGTAAAGTATCACTTTTTTCACTTGATGCACGGCTAATAGTTAGCGAAACATTTATACAAATTTGAGGAATCGATGTTTAGATGTTTAACCCCTGTAATAAAGGTAAATCGAAAATATCATATAGATTCAATATAGAAGTATGCAAAAAATGTAGTAGACCTTTGAGAATCTAATAACAAAGTGAAATAATTCGTAATGGCGATTTTAAAGTCAAAATAGAAAATTAGATTACTCTTTGCCCTTAACTCGCCCCTAATAACCGTGAAATACGAAGTTTGAGAAAAAGTTGATTTAAACGCCAATAGCATCGATTCCTTGCATGATATTTCAGTGAAACACATGTTACTTGAACATTGAATTTAAAGAAATTCGATGGAAGTAGCCTTTAGTTGTTGGAATTCCGTAATTGAAATAACTATTTAAATTCCACAAAAACTTTCAAATTTTAGTTTTTAGGGGTTGTACACGTTATTTCTATATTTGAAAAATTATATATTTGATCCTCTGAAAAAGAATGTGATTTAAACTATCAAGGTTGTTATTCTCGTTACCCGTAATGAGCATTTTGTGAAATAAAGTATTCTCAACCCCTGAACCAAAGGTTCTGCAGTATTAATAAGTTACCGATGATGCGCTAACGAGGAAGCGTATGTATTGGATATAGCCGCCGAAGGGTAACAGTTAAATTGTCCAAAGTTTGTAAATCCCCCGAGCGAGCAACTGCTCCCCCGCCGCCGATAACTTTTAATCGGAAGCCCACCTGAATGTGACACCGATGTCCGTTCCGCCGAAGGGGACTTTCAATTCTCTGCTACTGAGACCTCTCCAATGTGTGCCGAGAATTCCCCTAAAGGGAGTTTCTAAATACACTATTTGCTTAAGCTTTCCCGACGTCTTAAAAGTTCTTTAATTTTCTCGTAGATATGCAAAGCAGTATCGGGGAAGGAGACGTTAGCACATAATTGAGTCTTAAACTCGTAAAAAGCGGTTGACAGACACTTCATAAACATAATGCTCCTTCGCCTAAGGGTGTTAAACTGATAATTAGCCTGCTTTCTGCAATGATTGATAGAAATTATAACTGAGGAGCAATGAGATTAGTTATAAGTGAATATTTTTCCGACATTTATGGCTATAATAAGCGATATCAGTATAAATATTGAAGAATTTAATAATAATGAATATACTGAAGTGATTTAAAGCAAGTGGCCAATCATTTCTGTTCGCGAGATGACATAAAATAAGGTTCTAAGAACGACTTTTTGGTCTCTTTTGATAGATTTTGAGAAAACGTAAAATATTCCGAAAATGATGCAGGAGAGATTCGTTGGAAACTTAAGAATATGCGTTAAAACTGCTTGAGTTAAGAACTAAACTCTATTTGATACTTTTTATGGCAAACATTTTCCAAGCGATAGTGACAAAGAAGTTTCCATCCCAAAATTCAACATCCACATCTAGAGCTTGTAGGATAAGGTAAATAAAATCGCCACAACGAATAAGAGAATTTTATTGCTTGATATTTATACAGCTAATGAGAGGACTTTTTGTCAGCTGACAGTGAGAGAGCGATTACTTTATGATCACTTTGAGTAAACAAATGCAAAATAGAATTAAGGAGTTTAATGGATAATATTTACATCTAAATTCATTCGAAAATACGATTATAAATGATTTAAGAACAAAATTCTACAACGAAACTGAAAATAATTATACAAATGCTTAACATAGTATTATCTTGATGAACTTACTCGGATAAACTTAATTGAAATAAATAAGGATGAATTTAGTAAATTATTCTATTCAAAAATAAACTTTACGATGGCTCATGATTTAAAGTATCTCGGATATATTACACCATTAGTTAAAAACACCTACTGGCCAAAATATTTACCGCGCCAAATTCCTGCGGTTAGAGGCGTTTTACTAGGCATTGCACAGGCCAAATTAAATGCAACCTGAATATATGAATCCACTAGCCATTTTTATATTTCATATTTAGCGGCCCTTACATGGGAATTTAAATATTCCCTTCGAAATCCTGAGTGTGATAAAAATGTCTCGACTGAGAAGAACGAGAAGCTTTCGAATTGTCACGGGAGGAATAAATGCCGATGTCACGATCACGAATTCGCATCGGCTATCGCAAAGGCAATTGGCAATTTCAGTTCCTCGGAGTGTGTTTTCGGAAATGAAGCGAGTGGCAGCGACAACGACTCTTTCGGCTAATTAAAAGTTCGGCTCAAGTTGGGCTGCGGATGGCGCTACCTCAAAAGGCATTTCAGGTCAAAGATAAACTGCCTGAATCCAAATTTGTCATTCAATGGATCTTCTCTTGTTTAACCAGAGTTAAAATTGTCTTATTGAAAAGGATTCCTTATTTCTCAAGCGAATTAAATGCTCGAGAACACTCAATCATGTTAATCTCACGTGCCTCAGCTATTAGCATCATTCCATAGTGAAAATCTTTATTTCTAATATTCAATTACTTTCGTTTTAACGTTATAATTTTAACGAATTCTGCACAAAATTATTGATTTAGCAATGCATTCCTTTTTCAATATACTTACAATTGATTGCTTCTCTTATCTTGAAGTATTATCGTTAATTTAGGCTTGCATATATTTTGAAAAAAAACTCAAGCGACTAAAACATGTAACCAAATGAGTTCGTTGATGATGATTATCGATGGTTTCGCGATAATGCGTTATTTTAGATAGAATAATCATCGAGACTTTTATCATTGCATCGAAAGACAGTTTCCAGGCAACAGTTGGACTGATCAGCTTGAAACACTTATTAGAAAGAAATTTAAAATTGAATCGCTTCGGTCTTCACTCGGTGGAATTTCATCTTAAATAATTAATATAATAAGATAAAGTAAACTATTACTTTCTTACACAAATACCGATAAATATTCCTATTTTCGCAAATAAAAAATACTATACGATTACTTCACTCCACAATTGCATTTGTGGAATAAAGCAATAGTTCATTTTGTCTTATTTGTTTGAAACTTATTTAAAGTGAATTTTTTTAACATAATATTAATAAATATGGTCATGTTGCTTTAATGAGAAAAACAATTCATCATACAAAAAGTTACCTTAGTCTTTGAGATCTCTTGTAAATCCTAATTATTATCATGCCATTTAAACAACGATGAACAAGAAAAATGGCGGAGGCGAATATATTTCCCTTACCAATGCAACAACGTATTGATAATAAACATTCAAAAGTTGCTATCGAAAGCTCCCTCTTACGAGGAATATTCCTTCCGTATTATGTCCGTTATACTTTGTTTTGACGCAACTTTAGCAAGAGGGGAATCTTTCATGGCTGTGTGCGAACTTCCGAACAAACAGCACCACCCACCTGCCGCAATATTTCCTCATCCGCCCTTTCTTTCCTAAAAGCCTCAAAGCTTTAGAGTTTACGACATTATTTTAATCTCCTTATCCCTCGGGAGTTGGATAGTTAATGTAAATTCAAATTTGCATTTCCAAGTACCAATCTACCCTTTAAATCTATGTACGACAGATTTTTAATCTGCATAAATTACTCCTGTTTCTCTGCAAAATTTCGCTCCCTTTTCTACTTCTTCGCTTTCTTTACCATTTCCTCTGAATCCAAGTTCCAGTAGCTCTGGCTCCCATAGTAACTCTGCTCGTTCTGGCGGTAATCGAGAGGAGTAAAGATTTGGCACCGATCTGCTTATCTTCGCAATCTTCGGGAAATGTCGTGTGCCCTTTCAAAGTGGACGTATCTGCCCACAGAAGCAGAAACGCGATCCCAAATAAAGCATGCAAAGGAGGGACCTCTTTGGGGTTTGAGTTTAACTTCGTAAAATGAACGACATGAAAGGACCGATTTACTTCTTAATTTACTGCGTGCTAGTCCTTACTTTGATGGTAATCCGACTGCGTTGCACGCAACAAGAGTTCTTTCAGCTTTGGGATTGAATGTTAGTCTTGAAGATCTCCTCTAATTGCTATTGCGATGGCAAGTTGTACGACGAACAGCGTTGTTGCATTACATTGAGCGTAAGAGAAGAATCGATTCGGGCAGGATTGGGACTCTTCCGGCCAACCCATCGTCATTGATTATACAATAATTAATTTAAAGAGGTAAACACAGTTATAGAGTATTATACACCCAGGGGTTGTCCCTTGGTTTGGTCTCATTTCCTGGTTGACATGTGTTTCATAGTTAGTGTTTTGCCAAAGATTGTTTTAAGTTTTTAAAGGCATCAGCCTGTGATTTTTATATCTCGAAGATCATCCACACTATTGAATATTTTGGTGATTGGCATTACATTTGAAGTTTTAAAGTCTTTCGGTTCTTACATTGTTGAATATGTAAAATTTTCTTTATTTTTATTTTATAAGCTAAACATATTGATTTTACTTTTTATTCTTTTATCTTCCGTTTGGCATTTGACTGACCTCTTTTTTTCTACCCCAAAATGTTTAACCACCAAATCTTAATTCGCTACTATTCTGTCTATCTTTTTGTCTTTTGTTTTTACTGCAATTGCAGCAGAGAACAAATTAGTTTATCTAATATTAAAAATCCATGTACCATTAAATTTTGATTGATTATAAAAAGATAAATAAACTGGCAATTTGAAGTAAGTTGTTCCCTAACAAAGCTTACTAATAGAAAAGGAGATCTTTAAAAAGGTATCAAACATTTCCAGAGCGAGAGATTAAAGTGCATAAAAAGAACTGCCAGTTTGAAGTTAGCGCATAACAAAAGGAAATATGTTAAAGAAACAAGATAGGAACATATCAACTATGAAAAGTAAAGAAGGACGGTAGAAGCAAATTAGTTAAGCGAGAGAATATGAGTAAATGAGGGGAATGAGATAGCGGAAAGAAGAATTTAATAAAGACAGAGGACGAGCGAGGAAGATAGTAAATCAAGGAGGTCAAAGATCTATTAGGAGCACGAAATTTAAAGAGATAAATTCAGAGAAGAACCTAATAGAAGGTTCGATCGTTTACGTTTTTTCATCCAGAGACAAATCAAACAAGAATTTCCAACCAACGATTTTCCATCCAAGAGTCACCGAAGGATTTAAGAATATTTTAACCAATCATATAATAGAAGAAACAAGAACCATAATTACTTTAATTTTACCTAAACACTTCGGTATGTAGAAAAGACTTAAGCTTCGGCTTAAGTCTCTTACGCCCAAGTCGTAAAAAATTGCGATAATTGAATTTAAAGGATTGATAGGAGAGTATTTTATTTATAAAATATGTTATTTATATTCGACGAAGAAACAATTGGCTAATTAGGGGAATATTTGCCATGAAAATCTAAAATTGAGTCAAAGTTGCGGAAGTTACATCTTCCGCAATGTATTGTATGACTTATATTACGTATGAAATATAAGTCATATTATATATACATACTAGCAGATGTGCCAGTTGATTCTCAACGGGGAATTCCAAATTCTCAATTAATCTTGGTACAGTCTTGATCGTAACACTTGCCTCATAACTTTTGGTAGATAGCAAATTCCAGGCTATATTTTTTTCCAAACCGATGAACAAAGTAAATAAAATTATATTTAAGTCTACAAAGTCACGTAAAGATTCAATCTAATATCCTTTGAATGAACACTTTCTTCGATGAAGACAAAACTCATTTGAAGATTATACAAATATATTTGATGGTCACATTAGGATAAGAAGCACCACCTTTTAGGAGACATTTTCTGAGAGGGAAAATTGGTTCTCGGAAACGATGATTAAACACAAATAACAGAAATATATTATATATCACTGGAAAACTAATGAAGGATATTCTTTGCAGAAAGTAAGTCTATTATGTAGCTGACTTGTACCCCAATACTAAACTGCGTAACATAAAGATGGAGCTCATCAAACAACACAAATGCAATCGCAGTGCCAAAACAGGACCAAAGATTAAACACCGATAGCAGAAAGATAGTAAATGTGCAATAATTGGAAGCACTTGAAAAAACCACAATGCATTACTTTTTTTATTCTGCGTATAACAAAACATAAACTTGCTTTATCTTTTCAATGAAGGGATACGATGTTGAAGATTTGCTACAGCTTTACAAATCGCAGTTTAACTCCAACACTGAATCTGGGAAATCTTTACGATATTCACTAAATCTATTTTCGTCAATCGCTAAATATTTAGCAATGTAAATTGATAAGTTGTAATACGTAATGCAGAAGGTTATATTAAAAACATCCGAAATTTACCAGTTTTTTAACGCATTCAGTTGTATTGATCGAGAGAAATCAATTTCATCTAACAAACTACTATAAACATATTTATCCCACGAAAAAGTCAGTAAACAATGACGTTTATATAAACAAAACTTGGTTGATACAGACGCTTCCATAAAATTTAAAATCTTTCTTAAATACTGGTATGCGTATATTTGTACGCTCGATTCTTCACAGTATATCGTTCATAGCTGCAGTTACTAATATCTTCTTAAATTTCTCCCTCAAAATATAATCTATCATTTATTCTTAAGATTAATTTGAAGTATGCATATTTTCTCAATGTGTTCTTACAGAGAAATACATTAGCTGGGGACTCAACAGTCGACTTGATCGTCAGGGGGATGGGTTATTTACGACCTCAAAATTTCGATAAAATGTTCACGTACTTTATCTAATTGTGCGCGATTTCGAATCGAAAACGATATTCCACGACCATAATAAGAATCTTTATTCTATTATCCTTCTTTTGGTGCATGATTCGACTTTCTAGGACCATTTGTTCTAATTTAATTTTGAAAAAGAAATGAACCCTGCCACGAAAAAACTGACCTCTACGTGTATTTCTTATGGAAACGTTTTGACCCGTCTGGTTTCGAACCGTGGACCGTAGACCGAACCGTGGACTTTAGGGAAACAAAAAGTAGTCTATGCTCTGCGCGGAGTTGACTTTTAATAATGTAGAAAATGTCAAACTTTTGCGACTCTCGGTTCTCGAGTTTTTAGCGAACATACATACATACCCACACACACCCACACTCTATTTTATATTATAGATTATGAAATATTCTACCAAGAGCTTGGTAACGAAACCAAGTTTGCAATCTTAACTACTTTCATTACTGAGAAGAAGTTGTTTTACATAATCGGTAACAATTGTTTCTGGTGGCAAGGAAATATATTTAAATTTTTGATTTTGAATGAAAATATTACCGCAATATTGCGATAACATTTTGTGGTAATTAAATTAATATTTTTTTGAGATATCATTTTTCAATTTGGGCGCTCTGTTTGAGAGCGCGAAATGACGGGAACTTAGTTATGCCTGCCTGCGATAAAGTACCAAAAAGATAAAAACAAAAAATTTCTATTACATAGTTACACATGCAACATATCAAGCTAAAATTTGGTAGAAGTTATTTTTCTGTGGAATTTATTGTTTAAGTTTTATTCAACTCAAAACTCAAGTAACTATAATGGAAAGAACGACAATAAATAGCTTTTTCATTTATTTAAAATTAATAACTTTGTTTTCCAATAAGATGTGATATAATAATTTATAATTCTTTTAAAACTTACTTCTGATAATTAGAAACAAGTTTCCGCAAATTCTAAGGCAAAAAACTGCAAATATGTGACGAAAACTATGCGTTAAGTGATAGCCGCCTGAGTAAAGTGTACCCCGCCCGGGCAAGGCACACTTATCAAGTGAACGCCACCTTCTGGTGGGACTCACTGTACAGTGACTCCTGCCCGTTAAGTGCTCCTCGACTCCTACACCGGCACCGATTTTGCCGGCACGTGTGCAAACGGCCTAATCGTAAAGGTCTGGCCACACTTCACCGCACCGTCACCGTGCCGTGGCTCGGCCGGGTGTCGGTCGACATACGGGAACGAATACTACAATGTTATACAATGTGCTAGTCCACACCTCTCCGCATCGACACCGGATCGTCACCTCTGCGCCATCACCGCACCGTGCCCGACTAGTTTGGTTTAATTTTTGACGGGCAAGGAGCGGACACGGAAGAGAATTATCCCAGTTCTTTTCTTTGGAGTGAAACAATTTTGAGTGAAATTTTATTAACTTCAACAACACTTAGCATAATTATGTCAGATGCGGAGAAACTCATCGAGGAAGTTCGAAAGTTTCCTGTTATTTACGATCAATCGAGCGAGAGATATCGTAATCATGATTACAAAGACAAGATTTGGAAAATAATTGGGACGAACTTAGGAGTAGAAGGTAAGTAAAAAATTTTTTATTCTTGAAAATATTTCAAATTTGATGAAGATATAAATGAAATATGTTGACTCACGAAACGTAGCCTCAAAACCGCAGGGGATTAAAAAAAAACAGATAACCGTAGTACAATTTTTTATTTTTAAAGAAATTTGTAGTTATACATTCAAACAGTCAATGCTGCACGTTCTTGCCAATCCACACTTCCTTCAGGAGAATTTAAGAAATGTTTCAGCTGCTCTTGCACAGCAAACGCTGCTTCTGTAGCCCTTCCGCGAAGGCGGGGTAGTGCTTGTAAACTGGATGATGTCTCTCTTGAAGTTTCACTGTGTTCCCTTTGGTTCCCAATGCTCTCCGGCAAGTTGTAACCCTCAGTTTTCCGAATAAACTTATGTAATACACACGATGCTAGTACAGCCATTGTTACATTATCAGGTTTTCCTTGAAGCCTTCTCGTGAATATTCGAAATTTTTGCTGAAAAATTCCTAAAGCATTTTCGGATATTCTCCTTGCCCTACTCAACCGGTAGTTATAAATCGCCTTATCACTTGCCAAATCTCTCCCAGGATACGGTCTCATCATGTAGGTTTTGAGAGGGAATGCTTCGTCTGCAACAATCATCATTGGCAGTTCAGTATTTGTTCCAGGTAGGGCTCTCTTCTTGGGAATATTTAGTTAGTCATTTTTTAATGCTCTTCCAAAATTAGAGCAAGAGAATATTCCTCCATCAGAATTTTTTCCATCGCCTCCTACATCTACGATGATAAAGTTATAACAAGGATCAACCAGAGCCAAGAGCACAATAGAGTAGGTTTTTTATAATTCCAGTACAGACTGCCCGATGATTTTGGAGCTTGTATTGTTATATACTTTCCATCTAAAGCCCCAATACAGTTTGGAAACTGCCACTTTGCCCAAAATTCATCGGCTATAGTATTCCAATTACCTTCATTTGGTATTGGCATAACTTCGCTTAAAAGATTGTTAACTATTGCTCTGTATGTGTCATGAACAATAGCTGCAACCGTTGATTTGCCCATTCTGTAACTGAAAGAAATAGTCTTGAAGGAATCTCCCGTAGCAAGAAACATGAAATAAAATAGTATTACGAACAGTTAAATGTAAATTATAGACACGTAAAAGTTAGGGATTGAAATAAGAATAAAATATAAAAATTATCGAGCATATTACTGACTTAGCGTGTAGTAAAATTAATTCTGATTTCCGTTTAATATTGTTCACTTCAGGCGGTGCTGAAGAATGTAAGAAAAAATGGAGTTCCATTAGAGATCAGTTACGTCGGACTATACAGAAAAGGAAAACAAGATCAGGACAGGCCGCTCATAAAATGCTAAAATACAAGTACGAGGATATTCTCTCTTTTTTGGTTCCTCATCTCGGAGAACGTGAAGGAATATCCAATGTGCCAAAATCACAAGATGATGAGGAAGAAAATGACAATGTACCTGAGGATGACGCGGATACCAATAAAGAAACTTATTTAGAACGGCCAGCAGACGAAAAGCCCACGAATGAAGATGAAAACTTTCCCACTGTTTCCGGTGGTTATAATTTCAGAACAAGTCATGACTTTAGTAATAAAGATAAATTTGCCAAAGTAAAAGCGGTTAAGCGAAAACTTCCATGTCCTGAAGAGACATTGCTAGACTCCCCATCGCGACAGCTGATGGCTTTCATATTGGCAGAAAAAGAAGCAGAAAAGAAAACATCATATTCACAAGATCCAGTAGATGCTTTTTTGGGAGGAATTGCGCCTTCGTTAAAATCACTAAATCCCCACATTTTACATGAAGCAAAAGGAAAGATTTTTGCGGTGGTCCAAGAAATGGAGTTGAGACAGCTCCAAATGAACGCGAAAGGCCAAGGCGATTTGTCTAACTTCACAGCATGGTCATATCCATCATCAGAATCATCATCTTCAGCTCCACTCTATGAACCAAGACATTCCGGTGAATCAATATCTTGTAATGATCTTGAAAGTCTTTAATATTGCTATCTCATAATTTTTTATTTCTTCAGAATGTTTTTATTGTATTAGTATTGTATCTGTATTCTCTGCATTATGTATGTATGATTATTATTCTAATACATTTAAAAAATGAAAAAGTCAAAAATAAAGTTAGAGTTCTAGAGATTATCCTTAGAATCATTACTTACCTCAAACACACAGCCAAACGTTCATTTGGCGTTATTGAAAGCCTCCAAAAAGTATTTTCTTTTTTAAGCAAGTTTCGAAGTTTACCCAAAAGTTGGTAGAATGTGTATCTTGTCATTCTGAAGTATTGATAAAATTTTGTTTCATCTTCGATCAGATGTGGCAGTAGCGAGCAAAACTCCCTTTCGATGGACCTTTTCTTCCAAGCGCTGTGAACCCACTTCCTTTTTCGACTGGTATTGATTTTTATACTATTAATTTCTTCTTCCTCTAGTGCTAGCGCTATCATTCCTAATTCACTGTTACTGAAATTACGGAACAACACTTCTACTTAGTAGCCACGTCGAAGTCGAAAAGAATACTAAACTGCTCCCTCCGCAAGGTGGAGATCGAGCCAGAATACGGACAAAGTACGGGCGCGGCGCGGAAAAGTGTGGCTTCACATAGGACGAAACGTGACACGGCCGACTCGCGGCCTAGCTACGGCACGGTGACGGTGCGGTGAAGTGTGGCCAGACCTTAACACGTATCGATATGACGTATAACTCAGCGCCCTCGTGGAAAGCCCGAGATGTGTTCTATCAGTTCAAAGCGTATCTCTTCGAACTACTTGTCAGCATATTTTCGACTGTGGGACTTTGTTTTAAATCCAAGCCACGCCGCGCCGCCGCCGTGGTTATTTCTTCGGCGGCGGCGGCGTGCCCGATATTGTCGGCGGCTGGCGTAATCGGCGCGGCGCCCATCTCTAGTTCAAACAGTTTCGTTAAATGCGGAAAAATATTTAAAAAATTTAATTGAAAGTAATTCTAATTCTGCACGCTTGGTAATGTAGATATTTGATTTCGTCGGAGGATTTATTTGAAATATTTTTTTTTTAACTTGGCGGCATGGACGGTTTGCTAGGTCTCGGCTTTGATTTCACCGGTTTTTTCTGAATTGGCGTTGGATGTAATGTTTGTCATTTATTTTACAGAGAATATAATTGGGGTCACCTTTTTCCGACACAGAAGATATCGTTAACAAAAAGGAATCATATGTTTAGCATTGCAATTGAATAGTAACTTAAGAATATTATTATTAATAATAAAGTTTAATTCTAAAATATCCGCGTTTCCTTTTCCGGAAATGACAACTCTTTGAAGACTTTAAATCCTGGAAGAGTTTTAACAACTCGTTATGAAGTGAAGTAAATACGTAGTAGAAGGTCCGAAGAAACTAATCATCTCCGTTACAACAGTCTAAACCTGAACTTGCCAAAGAATACTAATACTTGAGTTATAGCAATAGACAGTGCTACACTAGAATAATTAGATTGGAGATACTACTTTAAAGTATTTTCCTTAAAAAAGTACCATTATAAATAAAAGATAGCTTATTTTGAATGGGAAATTTGAAAACTTTCGATTGCTTGGAGACACGTTTATTTACTTATTAGGCTAACCTCAGTAATGCTGTTTACAAAGCAGTGAAACAGGAATTGAGAACTTAGCTAATCAATGCGTACATTTGAGTGAAAAACAAAAATAAGCCACTTGTAGCTGTAAAATGAATAATTTTATGAACATAGTCAAACTTAATATTCAGAAAGAGCAATACTCAAATTTACTGGGCAAATTTTGACCCGTTTTCGTATTTCTGCATTGCAATGGCGTTCAGGAACGTGTGTACAAGAGATGGTGTAAAATATATAAGAATGAAGAGTGGAGGAAACCACAAAGAAAATATCAACGAACGGAGGATTGGAATGGATAGCCAAAATTAAAACTGAAATAGAAGCCGAAATCATTCCATTGCAACCATATCCTGAAGCTGGATGCTGCAGTAGCATCGTAGGACATAGGATCTGAGAATTTTAAGTAGAAAAGCATACCTTTATGATAATAACCAAGGGCGATATTATCGTTCTTTACTATATTCGAAAATTACATCTACAGTCTATTTACGTTGATGAGTTTAGTTTCTAGGGCAGTAAAGAATGAAACCTTAAACATACGCAAATTTAAAATTTAATTGAGATTAGAGGTGAATATTTAACATAGAATGGTCGAAGATTGTTTACCAGCAAACACTGTTATTCAAATTATTTTTCTAAATATCCCAGATTTGATGTCGAAATAGGACTCCAGAAACGAATGCACAGAAATTTCACTTTCGTGGTCAATAAATTATATTTTTCATAAAATTGTCAGAAATAATTATCAAGACAGATGATCATAGGGATGATGAGGGATTAAAGAGAAAATAGGGGTAGTTTTTCAGAATTCCATAATTAGAAGATTCTACATAATGGACTTGCCTTCTAATTACAATCCGAAACAACAGATGCAACAAACTACAGCTGGAGGCAAAAAGGGACGAAAAAACCCGAAGAAGAAATACTTTTTAAGTTCATTTATTTTTTCACCGGCTGTCATCTAAGCACGTAAGGGACCGAGCGTCACGTCCATCTAACAATAAGTGTCCCCGGGAAGTAATACTAGCGTGACATAACATCATAACCACCCAAAATTGGCCGTAAAAAACGCGAAACCAACTGGTACACACATATTTCGTATGAGAAACGTGTCTTTGGTATACTCACCAAACCAAGAATGTTTGTGCACCTAAAAATCGCACATCAACATCATTTTAAGGTTCGTCATCCATTCGATTGTAACCTCGAATTACGAGCAGATCATTATGGCCAACCACTGTTTCTTGGGGAGGACCCATTTAGCGAAGGAGACCAACATTGTAACTATGGCTGTAACTTCTCCAGTATTTTCCTGAAAACCGTAGTTTTCCATATATTCTAATATTTTATAATTTGGTCTAACATATTGGGTAAAACGAGTGTAATGGTGACTAAAGGATGTTATATCATGGCTCTAATAACGTTAATAAACGTGTTTAGGTTGTAAATAGGTTTTCTCTAAATACACAAGTATTCGACTTAAAAATGATGAATTCCATTTCGTGGGAATTCATAATAGAGTTAGTAGAGTCTGAGGGCCGACTAAGCCTTTTGGAAGTTATGAATGCAAACAACGACATGGTAGGAATAAAACGTATTTAATCCAAAGTTTGAGGTCGATCCGGAAGGGGTTAAAAAATATTCATAAATAAAATTCACAGAATCGGGCGAGACATGGTGGAAATCCATCATGCAAAATGAAGGAAATGTACCAATCTATTCCTCAATTTCGAATATTTTTAAAAATCGTCTTAATGCATTTTAAATAAGAGAATATTTGCCCTGGCCTAGCGTCGAACCAAGGATAATCTTGGAGGATGTCATTGAAGTTTTCATTGGATGTGCACGGCTTCCAGCGATTCCTTGAATTTCAACTCCCTAATTTGACAAAAGTGCCTCAAGAAATTTTCGAAAATCCTCGCAATTCATCTTTATGGGAAAAATCGGGACTTACGGGCCTTCTGGCATCGAACCCAAGACATTGAGGCTCAAAATCGCCTTCTTTCCGGCGGTCACACTTTATGGCCAGTACGTCGTAAAAATTTCAAGTCAGTGACATTTGTGGGATATGGTTTGAATTTTGATCCCCAATAAGTGAAAGAATATATAATGATAATAATAAATGGCCTTTATTCGGGCGAGATTGAGACTAGAAAGTCTCTCCTTACACCTAACCCATCGTCATATGCGAAACAGAAAGAAAGAGATAGTTTGCAAAAGTACACGAAGAAAACTAGTACGTGGATTTTTAAAAAACCTAAGCTGAGGGCTCAGGAAAAAAATTTCCACTGCAGGAAAATACTCACTAAAAAGGGAGTCTGAAAAACCTGCAAAACCTACAGATAGAAAACTATATGTTGTGAAGAAGGAGAACAAAAAGAATTATGAAAGACAAGCAGAGCATAGATAAAAAATATGCAAAAGAGACAATGCACATTCACTACAAGCAATCAAATTAAATAAAATATCTTCACAAATGACACTAAATCTAAATACAAGAATTGTAGCATAAAAAAAGATAAAACATATACGAATATTTCAAGAATAACAAAACGATTAAATACATTAAGGTTGATCGTATACTCGTATATATGGAATATATACGAGTAAAAATACGAAAAAAAAACAAATTTCAAGCCGATTCCATACCAAGAGGGATCACAAAAAAAACATACTGAAAATGTTCTTAAAAATCGCCACAATTTATTTTAAATAGGAGAAATTTGCACTTGCACTTTGCGTCAAACAAACGCACATTTGGTGACTGTTTTATAAATATAAATTAATAAGAGCGAATTTTCTGGGACCTCTGTGATTTTGAATTCTCTATCCGACACGGATGTAGCTGAAAATATTCTCGAAACTGTATCATAGGTAATTAGAATTTCCCGCCATACGTTTCAAATAGTAGAGACGCCTGGTGTCAAACTCAGGGTCTTTTGGTTTATGTCAATTCATATGACGACCTGGTAGAAATAACACTTATTTGATTCAATTATGAAGTCGATATCACAAAGGGAATGTCCAAAAAGTAAGATTCCCTTATCCCCGTCTGATAAGCATAGGTTAATGTAAATGGCTCTCTGGGATCGAACCAAGGACAATCAGGGAAACCTGAAACAGCGCATATGAAATGTATCTATGATCTCTATTTGCATGCTGAGTTTTAAGTTTTTATGTTATCGGGAAGGGGTTCAAATAAATCTTAAAAATCGTAACAGATTCTTATTTTAGAGACGCCTGGTGTCGAACGCAGGATCTATTGAATACTCATTATGACTTTTTAGAAATTGATCTTATTTAATGCAAAGTTTGAGGCCGATATCATGACGGGAAGTACCAGAAATTGATTTCCGTTATCTCCATAAGAAATGCATTGAGGAATGTAAATAACTCACTGGGATCGAACCAAGGACCATCAGCGAATCGGTAAAAAGTGTACATAGAATATATTTATGATGTCTATCTTCATGCCGAGTTTCCAGTTTTCATGTAATCAGGAAGAGATTTTTAAAAAATCTTAAAAATCGTAGCAGTTTCTAATGTTAGAGACGTCTGTTGTCGAACCCAGGACCTATTGGTAGATGTGAATACATTATCATAACTTGGTAGGACTTCTTAATCTACTAACTTAATCTTCGAAGATATTTTTATAGTTTTCTTCGGATATGAACGGCTTCTAGCGATCCCTAGAATTTCAACTCTCTACTTTGCCGGGACAATTTTCGAAAATCCCCGCAATGTATCTTTACAGAGAAAATCGTGACTTAAGGGCCTCCTGGAATCGAACCCATGACACTGAGGTTAAAAGTCGCCTTTTATTGGGCCTTCTGTCCACGAGGCGTCACAGAAGCGTAGAGGAATAGACGCGACATCGCTAGCTGTACGGCTGTGAGCAGCAGACAATGTAATTAAATGATCATCCATATACGACGCTACAGCGTAGCGCTTCCGTCCAAGCACGCTTTCGTCATGTATCCAGGCGACCAACAGTGTCGGTAGCGAGGCGTACTTTACTTGTTGGAGTGAAGCTTGAAAGATGGTGGAAGCAACTCATCTTGTTCAGACAGTCAAGAAATATACCATCATACTATACCAGAATACTCCGGGAAAGAAATAACAGAGAAAGCTTGTAGTGAAGTGGCAAAAGCAATGAAATGGTCAGCCAAGTAACATATAATTTTTATCCATTATTTTAACTACAATACTTCCATTGCCTTGGGTTCATCAGTATCCATATTGTCACAACAGTAGTTCCATTGCCATGGTAAAGCAACATGTGGGTTAGTTCTTCAGTACGCTTCGTGTACAGAAAACGGGCGTAATCGTCACGTCGCACTGTGGGCTAGAATCGGAAAAAGCTGGCCAAAAATAAGAAAGAGCTTTTTTGAGTGAGGACTTTGAAACTTCGCATGATCATTCTTAAATAAATTCTGCATATAAGTGCGAAATCATTTTTATTGATTCTTACGCGTTACAATTCTACAGGGGGTCAAAGTTGACCAATTTTTGCGAAAATTTCCAGTTTCCGATTTTTTGCGAAATTCTTCAACTTCAAGTCGATTGTGAACCCAAACTAGGAAAATCATCGGGTGAAATATGATTCCATATTATAAATATGTTCTTTGTCTTTCATAAGACTTGGTTTCAATGAGCTCTGCCGAATATTTATATACTTTACATTACAAAATGGCGGACCCTTATTTTGGAGCAAAGTTTTACCTAAAGCGAGGAAAATAGTAGATTGAGACACCGTGTGACACGGGATTACTTACATCACAATAAGCTATGAACCTTCCTTAATGGGAATCTGAAATAAAATCTTGCCCAAATTTGCCCCAATAATTTATAAATCGACTTTTCAACAACGCTACAAGGGCCGGATCCGCCCGGCGGAGCACCGTCCTCCGCTACGCTGTCGTGTTTTGAGTGGAACAACGAACCAAAACGATTCTGATTCGTTCTTTTTTAGATTTTAACCATTATTATACTTTGTACATTAGTTATATATAATTTTTTAAGTTTATAGTTGCTTAAGATATGTTTGTGATTTTGATACTGACTGCTTCTTCACTCTCACTCTCTACAATACTGAAAATGTTCTTACAAAATCGGTAGAACTAGCCGTCACTTTTTGTAATTTTATTACAGAATTAAATACATAGGTTCTTACATACGTATTATGAAAATGGTGGAATATAGCTTAGAAGTTTTTCAAATACAAAATTTGCCCACATCTGGAGTTGTTTTGGCTACCGTCGAGGTGCTCTGGAGCGCTGGAAAAGTTCGGCAAAGGGCTCGTTTTATTGCAGGCAGCTGCGCTTTTCCGGATTAACGGTATCCTTCGAATTGCATGTCTGTGATTTTTCCTTACATGCGTAGGAATAATTCAGTTCTATTTGAACATTGGATACGAAGAGGTTGTGCTTTGTGCTTTCGAATTAGCTACGACAGTTCTGTGAAACAAGTATTATTCTACAATCTCCTGGTAGCAGTACTCGTGTGAGCTTTTAGATATTTCATAGGAATTATATCTCGTGAGGTATGTTTTTCATTATATTTTATTTTTTATTTAATGCATCAGAATATGGTGGTAAATTGTGATGTATTGTCTGATCGTTTTAAAATATGCTCACAATTGTTTGAATGCATTCTACTCCCTTTGTCCTGCATATACTATTGAAGGAAAGATATAGTTACGAAATACATATTGCATTTTCACATATTATTATAATTTTTCCAGGTTTTCAGTGTATTAATACGTAATTTAATTAGTATTTCTGCAAAAATCATGGCTGATATGGTCAATAATCGGTTAACGGATTTTGGCATCGGTATCGACCGTTCCGTCTTCAAGAAAGAAAATCAATGTCACGCTTATTTTCAAATATGGTTTGGATGGTAGTTCTGGCCATTGGAAGTACAAACAATTCCAAACAATAAATTATTAAGAAAGTAACTTACGCCAAGAAATCGAAAAGTTTAAGCCAGTGAATGTAGGCAATCACCGCATTAAGTTCTGTTTGTTGCTTACAATGATAAACGGAAAGGTAACATTTTCTCAAATCAAAGGTAATATTTCTTGGATATATGTAGCTAAATTTGACCAAGAATCTTTTGTTGTATTCCTTCTTTTAGGTATGTAATGCGCTGACCGAGAGCCCGGGATTGAAATACTACATTTGTGGGGCGAAAATTTCGGAGATGAACGATCTATCGACAATTAGTAATCGAGACGTTGACGAAGAAAATTTGTCCTTGGCATTTCTACGCTGGATCGCTACATAAGATTTTTTGAGTGTTTATTACATATATCTTACCGACTTATCTTTAAGTAATGGCAGGTGAGAGTACAATATTGATGAGTATGGTTTTATGTCATAAGACGTACCCATTGAACTTATCTCAATATTCCTACATAGGCTCGTGGTAATCATAAATTACTGCTTTTGGAGAGGAAATCTCATATTCAGAAAGAGTTTAGAAAAAAGATGGGACTGATTGTAGATGTACCTAAACCAGGATATGGCTCCACAAAAGATGGAAATATATCAAGGCGTTTCTTTGAAATTCCGTGTCTAGCAGCTGAAATAACAGGTGCGAAATGAAGTTATTTTTATTAATGCGTAATCTTTATTAAATGTAAAAATCAGGAAACTGAAATAGATAAGGATTAAATCTTCACTATCAAAGATAAGAGTTCTGTTTAAGGTTTGTTTTATATTATTAAGTTTTTGTGAACTACCGTTTCTCAATACCAATTTAATTAATCATTTCTTAAAAGGAATTGACGAAGATCAAATAAAAAGATTCGCCAATATCTTGAAGGCAATTTCAAGTGGTTTTCCACTAAATGAAAGAGCATTCAAATATTATTGCTGCGCTACAGCAGAGATGTATGTCCGATTATATCCGTGGTACTACATGCCACCAACAGTACATAAAGTACTTATACACGGGGCTGAAATTGCAAAAGAGGCAATCCTTCCGTTGGGGCAACTAACAGAAGAGGTAATGGAGGCCCGAAATAAAGGCGCAAGGAAATACCGGGAGAGAATCACAAGGAAACACTCCAGAGTGGCCAAAAACGAGAATTTGTTCCAAAAATTACTTCTAACTTCTTATGCGCTAATTTCAATATCGGCACCAGTTAGAGCAACAAAAGGATCGAGGAATCTGAGCAAAGAGATTAAGGAACTCCTAGTCATGAACGATGTGGAGGAATTGGCTTATGGGGATGAAGATTCTTCAGACGAGGAATGTATTTAATAGAGAAGGGAATGTATAAAAACACCGTATACTTCATTAAAACTCGCTTAAATCTTTGACTGCATGATTTAGTAGAAATTTAGCATTATCGTACGAAAAGAAACTACTACATGATATTAATATCGCTGTCGTGGTCCCATGCTTTAAAGCACAGCCCATTTCATTTTTTTCAATTATCACCCTACAAGAAATGGTGAATTTCTAATAATTGTTGATATCTAAGATATGTGCGAAGTGTAATAATGGTTAAAATCTACAAAAGAACGAATCAGAATCGTATTGGTTCGTTGTTCCTCTCAAAATACGACAGCGTAGCGGAGGACGGTGCTCCGCCGGGCGGATCCGGCCCTTGTAGCGTTGTCGAAAAGTCGATTTATAAATTATTGGGGCAAATTTGGGCAAGATTTTATTTCAGATTCCCATTGAGGAAGGTTCATAGCTTATTGTGATGTAAGTAATCCCATGTCACACGGTGTCTCAATCGACTATTTTCCTCGCTTTAGGTAAAACTTTGTTCCAAAATAAGGGTCCGCCATTTTGTAATGTAAAGTATATAAACATTCGGCAAAGCTCATTGAATCCAAGTCTTATGAAGGACAAGGAACATATTTATAATATGGAATTATATTTTACCCGATGATTTTCCTAGTTTGGGTTCACAATCGACTTGAAGTTGAAGAATTTCGCAAAAAATCGGAAACTGGAAATTTTCGCAAAAATTGGTCAACTTTGACCCCTTGTAGTATTGTAACGCGTTAGAATCAACAAAAATGATTTCGTACTTATATGTAGAATTCATTTAAAAATGACCATGCGAAGTTTCAAAGTCCTTACTCAAAAAAGGCACTTTCTTATTTTTGGCCAGCTTTTTTCGATTCCAGCCCACTGTGCGTCGCGACAAGCTACGCTACTCGTACGCATCTATGAAGCGAAGCTTCGTGGACGGAGGGCCTTAGGTTACACGTTAGGTTATTAACTTTTACTCGTAAATATATATAGGTATATCCGCAGAAACGTCTATTTATAATAGATACATATTTGGATAAGTCACACATATTTAACACGGAACATTGCACTTAATATTACTAATTTACTGACTTTCACACACTCAAAGCACTGAACACCTTGTTTAGTCTCTTCACTGTTATCAAGGGTCGGTCCTTGGCAATGCTTCCTTCGTTCGAATTGCTATTCAAATTTCCTTCAGCTGGCCCTCGAGACCAATCGAATAGATTCCTCCGCCGCACTCCTCCTGAGGACTGATTCCAAGAAAAATTTAAGGAATCGGCGAAAATTGTACTTCCATGTTACATCTCAACAAGAATCATAAAGAGAGGGAGCATCAAAGATAAAAGTAATAAAGGCTAAAACTGTATCGGAGTAAAGAGTTAAGAGGATTGAAAATAGTTAGTATAATAAAAAATCGAAATAATCGAAAAATTTAGCGTAAGCTTAATAAATAATTGAATAATCAGATTTTGAAGGTACACCCAGAGCTCAGGGACAACGCTTGGGAAGCACTGATAGCGACGATATCATAGGGAGAGTGAAAGAGGCACACATTATTATTGATAATAAATATAATATCAATAATAATGTTTTACATTTCAAACAGAAGAGTCAATAAGGGCAGGCATTTTCCCTGGGAGGGAGGGAATTCTCTACGAAAACCTCCTTTAGGCAGTACTCATAACATACAAGAAAAGAATTATACCATACAAAATCATTTTACCAATATAAGTGATACAAACATCATAATAATCATCTTCTTAACAACAATTATCCATAAAATTGAATGTTCATTAATCCAATTGTCTACCAACTTACAATAACTTAATAATTGCTGGCAAGGCTCAAAATCTGCTCAATTGTTCTGTTACTAAAAGGGTATTTTCTTAGATTTGTTCTCCGAGGGAGGGGTTTTTTCTACCGCAGGGCGATGGCTGTTTTAACTGGATTATAATATTAATGATAAGCGTAATTTATTTGGGTAAGTTTCTTTTAGTCTCTCCTTAGCCCTGAGAACAAGGGAACAAAAATAAAACAGAATGTTATAATAAAGATACAAAAAGTGGGTTTAGGTAGCAAGAATTTACGGTGGCCAAGACAATTAAGATTTTGGAGGAAAGATGATAGGGCAAATATTAGGTGGAGAGAGAGTGTGGCAGAGAGGAACTGCGGTTGAAGAGAGGGAAAGAGAGAACCGTAAAAGGGTTGCTCCAATTTATCCTCTCTCCAAGATGAAACCCCACAAAATAAATTCATCTTGCATGGGACTCGAACTCAAATCTTCCTCTCCATGGGCGGGGATTCTAGGTATTCGTAAATGGGGAAACTATGTCATCTACATTAATACCCTGCAAGCCGCCTTTCGGCGTGTGGCAGGGGGTGTAAACACCAGTTGAATCTAAATTACTTCCTTATTCGATTATTGTCACGTATTGTTCGCGGAAAGAATGAATCTCTAAAACGATTCGTCCTAGCATCTATTTCTCTTAACTTACGGTCATTATCGGATCGACCGACGTAGCAGGGGGGTTGCATGATACCGATTGTATCTTTGGAAAATGTAGTTTCCCTGAATTCATTAAGCAATCGCAGCCTAGCTTCCAATCTCCTTTCTTTCAAGGATTTCCAGCCTACGTCTGCGCGCATTTTTGCAGCGCTTGTTTTTTTATCGTAGCATTTCTTAACAAAAGGAACCGCTTTACGCTGCACTTTCTCGAGTTTCATCCGCCGGATCCCATATACTTGACGCATATTCCAGAAGGGGTCTGACCAAGGTAAAATAACATCGCTCTCTCACCTTTTCATCGCATTTACTGACAATACGCTTCACAAAGACAAGCCTTTTACTTACTTTGTCGCAGATTTTTCCAATATGCGATCTCCAATTTAAATTATAATGTAAGTTTCAGCTTTTATTAGGTGAAAATAGACAAATCTTTGCGTTCATGAAGGGGATAAGCTGAACATCAGCCTCATTTTCATGTTATGTATAAGGCAAACATAAATTCAAATGATCGCTTCGACATAAAACTGTGCATTAAGATCTTCATTAACGTTTAAGCCTCTCTAATTAGCGTAAAATGCCATCCATATTCATCCATCTTCTTTCGTATTGCATATTCATCCATGCAAATCGGTTTAGCACGAAATTGGTAAAATACGTAAAATATTCTCTATCGTAGGTCTAGTTTTCTCAGTTCCAAAGCACAGTAATTGTTCCATAAACTGGAATGGTTTCATTAATAATTCATGCAACTTTGACGTGATTTTATGTTCCATAATTAATATGCGTAACTTATGCTAAGTGTGCTGGTCTTTACGGAGAGATATCTTACGTGTTCATTCATCACATGAAACGATGCTAACGATTAATTTATTCAACATACAAACGATTAATTTTCATATGATAATTTATGAAACTATTCCCCAAGTGAAATAATTATTGAATTGATTTCTAACACAGCCGACTGGGATTTCTTTTTTATGAGATTCCCACTCAAATATTAAGGCGTTGAGTTCTCCATCCAAATCCCTTTTCGTAGCTTTGAAATTGTAATTCGAAAATCGACACTATTTTTCGTATTTGGATTTATTTTGATACAATTGGAACTACCATATGGCTAGTGAACAATAGTTATAAACCTGTGAGTTTGGGTTATTAGACATTTGTCAGTCGAAGACTGTAAATGCCTTTGCAACATTACAATAAATGCTTCAAAAATTTTCTTTGCAAAGAATGAATAAATAAATAATAATAATATCGTATTTATTCCGGGCAAAATTGAGACTTTAATATCCTTTTCCATTTACTCCATCGTCAATTTAAACTCAGTGGTAAATGATGGTAAAACTACCGTTACTACTTCTAGTGAACTAGGTAGATGTAATTCAGCATTATATATTTTTAGAAAATATATTGGATGTAAATCAGATATCTGTAATATAATACTGTTTCACTTTTTAGGCTGGGTGATAATTTTATTGTCTTGAATTGAAATCAGTGTAATTGCGATGGGGTAATTGTAATAATAACTTCATATAATCGATCAACATAGTTATAATTTGGCGGTTATTGTATTTTGGTTGTCGTCGTTGGTGGATGATGTATGTACTATTATAGTCATTGACACTGTGCTATTGCAGTTAAAGTTGAAAGCTTTTCTGTGTAATGTATGTATTTATGTACTTCTATCTATCTCTTTTGTAGTTGTGACAATGTCACTATGATTTTCACCACCAGACTGTAAGTAACCCATTGATAATAATATCCTCTGAATAATAAAGCTGATCATAAAAAGATAATCATGCCCTACATAGGTTGGGATGAAGTTCATTGTAGTAAATTTCCAGATTTTGCCTCATTTAAACTCACTTTTACTCATCAAATAGAGCGGGTTGAGATATATGTCCCGAAATACATTTACTCTAAATCGATCTCTCTCAGAAGACAGTCTGATAGCCAGCGACATGAATCCCGCCAAAAAAACTGGATAACATGAAATGACTGGAGCTAGGAATAGCAATATCGGTGCACTTTTCATTTAAGTAGTGGAAAATCGAGGCTGTAAAAAGCCAGTGTTATCCGATTCAACACATTTTGAGATGGAACTTTTCCGAAACTATTTGAGGCCTGCTCAATTCAGAAGGAATGGAAAGTTCTATCGCAGCAGAGGGAACGTGGTTGGCATTCATTCTTTCCTGGAAATGAATTTGCTTCTCCAGATAGAGACGTGTCTCCTTTCATCTTCTACGTTTTATTTCCTTTCGTGTAATCTATTTACATCAATTCACTCGGATTCGTATCTTTCGCAAAGTGGAATACCAAAACAACGTCACGACTGAGATTCCCTCAGCGCGGTTTCGACAGACGTGATGTAGAGTTGACGCGTTTTCTGGAAATGAAATTAATTCGCCACAATAAATTTAGATATATCTTGATTCGACGCATCGTCCAATAGTAAAATGCTCACATTTTATCAACAAGCGTAACGTGTGATGAGCTGTCCTTTAGAAAGGCCTTCGACTAATGTGAATGCACTTTTCCTTCGACAAGTTAACTAATATTGTCTATGATCATGTTATTGTATTAGTACTGTAAGTCTTTTGTTGTGTTATTTGAGGTTTTCCTCCGATTGATCGATAAAGCCAGGGGCAACTTATTTACTGATAATAGTACTAGGGAAAACCACACTCGGAAAAGATATAGAATCTGTGTTGATAATTTATTTTCCTATCAAGAGATACTCACAATACAGAACCCACACATCGATTTCTCAGTTTCGTATCTTCTTTCTTTTTCCTTAAACGTGCCATCTTTATCTACTGCAACCTTTCTTTTCTAACACGTTATAATCCGGATTTTAATATACCCCATTATGAAAGTGAAACTTTCTGACTTCGCAGAGGGCGACCTATAGAAAAACCCTTTAAATTAAATTACACCCTTTATTCACAACACACTGCATTTCACGTAGGGAGTGGGCGAGCATGGATCCCAGTTTTGCGCCCCCTTGCAGGTCGGATGGTCTTCTTTATGAAAGCGTTACATCTCATTTCTGTGAAAGCCTAAAACTCACTTTTTGGTTGTTTCTGAATTTGGAGAAGTTATTTAGATGAAATAGAGTGTTTATTTAAGTACGAATTTTGGAATAACTCTTCAAAAGAAAGGGTTTTTTATTTTGATCGCGAATGCGTGCGCCTGAAAACCCAATGATTAACAGGAGTGGAACATGACTGGGACTCTAACTCAGGCTCTCTATCTTCACTAATCACTTCTACTCCGCTAACAAATTGGTTCGACATTTGTCAAAGTTATGGAAAAGAATAAATATCAAAATTACCTTAGTGTATCCCTTAGATTAATACGTAAAAATACAAAACTCGGCTAGAAGCCTGATAATTTTTTTCATCACAGAAAACTGGCGCGAAGAATATTATCTTTTAAATAAACTTTTAAAAGTG
Organism: Sympetrum striolatum; assembly: GCA_947579665.1. Lineage (NCBI taxonomy): Eukaryota > Metazoa > Arthropoda > Insecta > Odonata > Libellulidae > Sympetrum > Sympetrum striolatum. The sequence goes on from OX388351.1 coordinate 77,941,870, forward strand.
AAATTTTTGTGAAAAACTGACGTTCTAGAGTACATTAAGTGCACAAATGACGAAGTTACTAAGCCACAATCACGACGCAGCGAAGCCATGTGAAATATGATTTGTGATTGAAAACTCGTGTCTTGTATCCGTTCTGTGTCGCTCAACACCACGAAGTGAAACCGGCGTCTATGTTTATAATAATACGCTTTTAGAAGGCAAAAGTATATATAAAGTAATTGTCATATCACTGTTGTAAAATGATTGTTTTCACTCGTATGCCTTGTCGGTGCATTCACAGGATTCAGAATAAAACGAAAGCTTATAATAAAAATAAAATTGGTAAATAATACCCAAATTCCTTCACGGAACATCACTGCTGCGTGCGCAAACCGTGGGGTTCTCAACCAACGGAAAGCAAATGTATTCAATTGATCATCTGCAGCTCTTTTCCAAAGATAGATCGCCTTTTATCGCTCCAAATATTCTCGTATTACATTATGTCTTATGAGCAACCCGCAACTTCCGTAAATTTTTTATCACAAAAAGTAAATATATTTTATACTTCTTCCACTTTTAATGAGGTACTTAAAACATAGGTGTTAAAGCAAGTTCCATTGAACGCCTCGATGTATGTAGTACGTCGCCACACGTCAGCCTCCCCAAGGCATCTTTTTAATGGCTCGTTGACGTCCTCCTCACATTGACGGGTCACTGTTTGCTCAACTGCTTTTTCCGGCCTCTGTTTACCCAAGTCCAATCAGGCAGAAGGAAAATAACAAATACTGCGCGCCAAGTGAAAACGTTTCTCAAATATCCTTTCACAGTTTTTTCTTCGAGGAGAAGAAAAACAAAAGAGCGACTGCATTTAAATCAATCGGATTTCCGTCCCACTTTTTTTAGGCGCTGAGAAAGGGGACTTCCGTGAAATTTTATTCTTTCAATTGCTAACTAGATTACTCTCAAGGAAGAACATACGTAGCCTGTTTGCTCAAACGCGACTAAAGTTAGCAGACTTAATCGATAGAAGCACAAAGAATTTATAAGTATAGAGACGAGATTAGCTACGTATACCTCGTTTATTGACGAAATCTTTGTTACAAATAACGAGATATATTTATTTGACGAAAGATAAAAGGGAACGCACGATATATAATTTCCCTCGGAAATAGTTGAAAATAATTTAATATTATCGACTGTGTTCATTTCTATTCGAGATTTTATTTTTACCATTAATTGTACATCCTCTATATAATTAGCAAACTGCCCTTCCGTCTGTTCCCCCTTTTATTTCAGGAACGGTTCCATTTAGAGAAAAATTGCATTGAATTTCTAAGAGTTAGACACCCCTAAAAAAAATATTCCCATCACCGTGAAGGCCCGGGTTCGGGCCTCAGAGGGCCCTGGATGTCCGAATTTTCCCTTAGGGATATACATGCGATACGAATTTTCGAATATTTCTTAAGACACTTCCCGGTGGAATAGAGAATTCCAATCACGGAGGCAAACGCACTCTTCCATAGTATCAGTGGATCAAATGTCACTAAATAAGCGTAGGTTCGACGCCAGGTGAGTGCAAAACTCTCTCCTTTAAAATGCATTGCGGAGATTTTAAATTATTTTTCCCGATATCATGTAAATGTAGATCGGGCACGTGGACATAAATACGCAGTTCCCCGTTACTCACATGGTCCTTGGTTCGATGAAATATATGCGATCCCGATACATTTCAGATGGGGAAAACGGAATCTAGTTTTAGGCTCTTCCCGGTATGATATCGACTTGAAACTCTGGATACGGTGTGAAATACCATTGCCAATTTGAAGCATTCAATCGCATCCTACGAAAAGGTTCTGGGTTCGACTGCGGGCGGTTCTGGGTTCCGGGCGTTATGGGTTCGACTTAATTCTCCAATAAGAGGTCGACGGCAGGAAATTCAAATATTTTTATTTTCCCGAGAAGATGGACATCCATAATCTGGCATGTGAACATCAAGATGTTTAGGAAAGGAAGTTTATCGTTACCCTGACTGTCCTTGGTTCGACGCCTGGACACCATTTGCATTTCACCAATCAATTAAATGGGGAAAACTGAATAACGTTTGAAGAATATCCCGTTATGATATCGACTTGAAATTACAGCTAAAAGGATCGTCTGGAAACCTAGTGCGCAACAACATCTTCCAATATGGCTTCGAATTCGACCCCAGGCAGGCTACGTATTCACGTCTGAGATGCACTGTGATAGGTACAAACTTCCCGATAGCATGGAAACGTAACGCCAGGCAAGTAAACAGAAGTCAAGCACCTGTGTTTATACGGAGTTTACCGTGCCCCCAATGATGCCTGGTTCGATTCCAGGGCGTTATTCCGATTCTATCGTACATTTTAATTGGGGATAACAGAATCATACTTTGGTAATTCAAGATACGATATCAACTAGTAAATTTGGATACTGCTCAGTAGGGTGCTCGAAAATTGCAAGAAAAAAATAAAAGTAAAAAATGTTCATCTCCACATTGCTGCCCTTGTTCCACTAGCTAAACTACCATGCCGAAATTGGGATCAATAGGATGACGTTTAGGGGTCCCTATGATTTAAACTTTTTGAAAAATAAGCATTTTTTTGTAATCACTTCTAAAAGTGTGCCATATACAGGTTCCTGTTAGAAAATCACTCGACTATTACAATGTACCTTAAATAGACAAGAAGTTTTACAGCCATCCTCAGGTGACTCTGAGGATGGACTTCAATGCCGAAACCGGTCGAATAAATTAAAAATTATTGTGGAAATTACGAAGTTTTTCTTTCAACTTAAGATGTCGTTCCACCAAGTACAGCTAGGACATTTGATTATAAATGTAAATCTATATTTCGGCACACATCAGTTGTCCACAAAATTCGTTTGCATTACATATTTATGACTAAAGCAATTATCATTTAAAGCAATGCTGTAGCTAATAGTGTTTTCCACGCATTTAATTAATAGTATAAAATATAATCTATACAATAAGATACAAAATAATTTGAGATGCCCATTGCAGGAAATTGAAGATAATTGAGATATTTGATGGTACAAAGATCTTTAAGTATAAAATAACACATTCGTGTATGTTTTATCTAGCATTTAATATTCCATGCGCACAAATATTCGAGCGGGCTCGGCTAATAAAATATTATTCTCAAAATGCAGCTACGTGTTATTTTCCATAGCATAAAAATTGAAAAAGTGAATGTATACAATGAATAATAGGCTTTACCTCCCCGATGATTTCGAACATGGGAATGTAATCGGATACTACTGTAATATTTGTTATATTGAAGTAAATCTAAACTAACGTAAAGTTTATTTTAACTTGTGTTTAAGATAAAGTTACACCAAGTGAAGGCCGAAGTAATCGAATTAAATCCATAAATATATATGTATATAATTTACCAATTATAATAATACATAATATGCTTAATACAAAACTAATTGAATGAGAAAAGTATTCTTAAAATCGCATCAAAATGCAAAATAATGAATTGCTTTAAGCCATGGAACCTATAATTATGTATTAGCGTAGGAATTGTTCTCGTTCTCGCTCATTCATAAAAGGCAATCAATTATTAAGTATTTTTCTAATATTAAACTTTATTATTATTATTATTATTAAATGTTTATTATTAAATATTTTTCTAATATTTAATAATTAAATAATAATACTCGGAGCATACAATTTAAGCGTCATCGGAGGGTCTTGCTAATTTTTTAAACGTTATTCAACACTCGGCTCCTTCATTGTGCTTACATCCGATTTGGCAGAATTGTTAACAGACGCTCTCAACTTTTAGTTACTACAAAAGCTAATTTTGAAAACATTTTTTCTCAAAGGAAGCTCGATATTCTCAAACTCCGTTGGATAAAAATCCGGAAGAAAAAACGCCAAACGTGGAAAGGCGAATCTCATCACTAATTTAAAAGCGGAGTTGCCGAGAGAAAATTCGGACTGAAGGAAAAGTTATCCTAAAATATTGAATTTTTCGAAACTTTTCATAAGATAAAGAGGTCTTCGGATTAAATTTCTAGCTACATGATAAGACAAACATCTGAAGGAGAAAAATAAGATTGTTGCGTAGGTCGAGATCCTTTCGAATAATCTTTTTAGAGGAAAATGCCCCGGAGGAAAAAAAATGTGACAACTGTTAGTTTTGTAACCAATGTCTCTAAGAATACGAAAGGGGAGTATCAACTTCAGTCAATCATTATTGTTGCAGGTGGAGCCGCAGTGGGTACAATACGGAATATAAATATCTATCAATAAGGAATACATGAAAGTGGCATGATATCTGTCTAGCATTTGCTTGAGTGCAGAAGGGAAATTGGGAAGTATTCCCCGAACAAGAGTTAGTTACGATAACACATTGCATCATAATTAGGATGCTGCAGATAATATAAAGTACTCTAATGGAAGAACTAATGTTAAAAAGCAGCAACGAATCATTCATCTGTCACTGAAAATTTGTCCTCACTCACCAAAGTGCAGCCCAAGGACCTTATGAATGTCAAATAAGTAAACAAGTTGCGTAAAATAAAAAAAACGAAGAAAAGATGTTATTAGATACAATAAACCAATCGACTACCAAAAATTAGACAATAGGCGATATATAGGATCGGAATTTTTTCAGGAATATCATCGAAAATAAAATTAAAACCAAGAAACAGAAAGAAAATGAGAAGAGAGAGAGAAAAAATAAAGTGAAGACATGAAGAAATTTGGGAAGATAGAAAGAGCACAAAGAAATCGCCATAAAAGAATTCAAGCTCAAGTTCTCACTTTAACAGGGAATGATGACAAATAGTAACAATAAAATAACAGAAAATCTACTTAATATTATTTACAGCAGTTCTCTCGTTACAATCAAAATTTGTCAGAATATAGGAATTGGAGTTTTGCAATTGCTGGAGTCGTGCTGTCTCATTTGAGATGAGCTGAATTTGATATCAGCGCTTATCAATTTGATGTAAGCTTTTCCGAAATATACGCAAGCCTTATGAAATATGTTCGTGAAGAGCTTCGTGCGTAATGAAAAAGTTAGTTTGATTGGAGAAAAACATGCAAGTATAAGTGATAAGTGTAACACTAAGGTAAGTAAGGTGCAGAGATAAGTGGTAAGTTATTTAATGAAACTATACAATAAAATTTTAATCGCCTGATTTGATACTGGAATTATTAGAAGAAAACAGGTAAAAAATTATAAATTACTTTCAACTTAAAGACTTAACTTTAAAATTCTGAAGAATACATTAGTTGGTATGGTATGCGTTCATCGTTTTATTTGTAGATAAGTTACTGTTGAAAAATGGGAATTCAGTGACCATTCGATTCGAAATTTCATTTTCCACGAAAATATCGGAAATATTTTCAACGAGAAAGTAGCAGACCAGGATATAGAGAAAACTGGTCACCTCGAAAATATTATAGAAGAAAAAATGTTTGAGTAAGATAATTATAACATATGGATTCATGTAATATGAGGTCGATGTAAATTCTCATCGTTTTATGGGGTGCGCAGTTCCTCTCTCCTCGAGGTGATTGGCAGCGACTGTCGTAATATTCCGACTGCGAACATAATATCGCAGTCGGCCAATCATTCGTCCATTTATAATTAATTCGGCGTTACGTAATCCGATATGAAACATCGACCGAATTTATCATCTCCTCATTACGTCAAATTACGTCTTTCGTTTTTCGCTCCATGAAATTTCAACTTCGCCCGTTGATATGCCTTCCCTCTGATGCGTTGATCCGCGACTTTCTCTTTTTCCCACGATGAAGAAGCCTCGGATTGATTGACCACCAGTTGCTATTGCTTCCAAAGAAGACACGTATTTTTCCCGAATAAGGGATGTTTTTGCATTTAACAGCTAATCCGAGTCCACCGTAGCGAAAGTAAATGAATGGCTTTTTTCACGCTGCAATTTCGTAGCTACTTTTTTAACGGAAGGATTTAAATCTTATGGTTAGCAATACATCTAAGACCTTAATCTAAATGTCATTCGCCTTCGCGATCGACGAATCTTGCTTCCCAATCCTTTTTTCTCGTCGTAAAGGACAAGAAATGAACCAATATATACTTCATATCCGCGACCATTATTGCGATTTTAGAATGCAATGAATTATTCTAAGAATGTTACTAAAATAGATATTAATAAAACACGTTTTAATGCAATAAATGTTAATATTATAAACATTAAGACAACAATAAAGGATCTGGTGCTTTCCCGGTGAATTTGTAGCAGGAACTCTTCTCGTGTTACCAACCGGGTGGTGTATTGGAGCGGGTCCGACGTTTCGGCTGCTATATCCGTGGCCACCTTCAGGGACGGACTGAAGAACCTTCCCTGAAGATTGCTGCGGGGATATCAGCCGAAACGTCGGACCCACTCCACCACCCGGTTGATAATCCGAGAAGAGAAGCAATAAGAAAACAAAATATTTAATAAAATATAATTTAATATGACTAATGTAAATACATTTTAATTATAACTTAGAGCCTAATTTTGGATTCGTTTCCTTTAAAGGGAAGAGAACTTTCTGTTGTCGGCAAATGCAATTTAGGTTTCAATTATGACGTGAACTTCAGTGTTAAACCACGCAACAAATGCAAGAATACGGATACTGTCAATTCCAGAATTAGGGGCTTATAGGAATAAGAATTTAACACAGCTGCAAACGAATTCAACTATGACGCAATCACTGAGAATGTTTCTTAAATCTATAAGTTTAATTTCGCCATGTTTTCTAATTTTCATCTTACAAGAAGTTATGCGTTTGTGGAGAGCAGAAAAATACGTTACTATCGTTCAATAACCACGATAGAAAGAGAGCTAACTGCATCGTTGAAATAACGTTCAAGGAATGTGAAGAGCGTTGCTCAGGCATAAATTCGTCACATTTTTATAAGAAGTTTAATGAACGTCGAGAGTTGTATTTTTTGGACAGTAATGTGTATTTTATGATAAAAAGTAACATCATTCTAAATAGATTATTATATAAATTGACATTAGCTCATGTCCAATTTTAAGGACATTTCCCTCCTCTTTCTTCAGAACTTTAACTAAATGAATCCATTTAACTATCTTCTTGCATTTTGATTGGTTGATTAGCTGGTTGGATTATTTAATTTAACATATCAATTAAATGTATTTTCGATTATCTTTTTCGTGAGTTGTGAGTTAATAAGAAATCATTCTCAAAAATTAAGAAATGTTATGGCTTAAAGTGACAGAGCAAGGTGTAACTTCACCGGTTTCTACTTGGCACCTTGTCTTTCGGAGACCTTTGGATTCACGTCAGCCAGTATTTGAACATCCCTCGGGAAACGAACGCAAAACACCCGAGTCCGCGAGCGATGTTACTTTGCATAGTGTCGCATGCGTTATCATTTTAGTTCTTCGATTACAATGATGATGAGGAGGTTGATCTGGGAAACACTCGTGCAAGTCGCTTCAAGAATTCATTTTTTTAGCGAACCATACGCGGAAGCAATCGATTAGAGTTGATGTGCATACATACATATGTATATACATGGTACATACGGCGGCTTCCAGGGTACACATGGATGTTTGGAGACTGAATACAAATGCAATAGAGCATTTTCCAAATGCATAAATCTCGCCATTACTGTAATCATTAGTAGACGGCAATTACAGCTAACGTGAGTTGGTAGGGTTTGATAAATGCAGAGTCTAGTTTTTCCCATTTCATAGGACTTTGTTAATTAATATTTCTTCAATTGAATAAATTGACAAAGAGTTATAGATACCTACCCTACCTACTACACCTACACTGTCATATTCTTCTGAATCGTGGGCTTGTATTTGTACCTCAGCATAAGCAAGAAATGAGAGACAAATAGTTTAATGGCGTAGGCAGTGCGCGTTATGATTTGCGAACCATTTTCTCAATAGCCCCCGACGAATTCACTGGGGTTGCACATATTGTGTTGCAGTTTTTCTGGTCTGCAGTCAACAAATACAGCAGGCACAAACTTTCCCAAACCCAATCATATCCTCCGCTGAACCGAGTCCCATTCCAAGTTTTGCTGCTATTTCAGACACTTCGACGCATCTGCCATCTTTAATCACGTCGTTTTGCTGTGTTTGGGGGAAGCCGCAAAGAGGCGAGGCTCGGATGTTTCCAACTTTGTTGCGTCCCAACAAAATGGCTTGTGCCACAAATCTCCCAACGCGCCCTCAAGTCTCCGGTAAATTTTATCAACTGGGGTTTCTTATGTAACGAGGCATTCAGGGATGGATATTCACCACAATGGTCAGACAGACAGACAAGTCGTTTCAAGAATTCATTTTTTCAGCGAACGAAGCAATCTATTAGAGTTGATGTGCATACATAAATATGTATATACATGGTATATACGTTGGAAGGCGGCAACAGGCTCAACCACCTCAACAGACTCAACAACCAGCTTGTTATGAATGGCTCATGAAATAAATTGATTGCCTTGTGATTTTTAATATAAGCAAGCTGTAGTTGCTGCAAATAGTCGCCTAAGAAAGTATGAGTGGCGTTATGACAAACCATAAGACCCTCTCAGACCTCTTTAAATAGTGGTGAAGAAAATGGGCCCGGAAAAAGACAACATAAAAGAGATCGCCTATGAGAATGTGCGAAAGGTATATACAGAAATTTATATCTAATGCATGTATTTTTTGTACTTTCACTAATGCAAAAAGATTAGACAATATTCTGTTTATATATTTAGAGAATATATCTCTTTTAACATCTCGCAATGGAAAAAAAAATTAGGAATCATTTCATCGGATATTTATGACTTAATGTGTTTGTATTGATAAAGGTATCACATATTAAGTGAAATCACATCATTTCAACTCCTTGGATTACACGCAGTGGTACATCTTCTTCTAAATAATTCGGGACGAACCACTTGAAATCCACTTGAGGGCTAAAATCGTATCAGATTTTCGATTTTCCCTCACGTTTACAATTATACAAACGCCGTGAATTATTTATGGCGATCCATATGTGCCTCAACGCATTGCATTGATACGTACAGTTGGATTCACTTTTCATGTTTTGTACGTCCTTTACGAATTTTCACATCCTATTTTCCATTTGATGTAATCTCCCGCATTGTGTTTGCCGTGGATTGAGACATGAATCTTAGGGTCGAAGTAATATTTTTAAAATTCCTCTCTGTATGATTCTAACCTATCTTGATACTCTTCTGCTGAGATATGTATCTGCTGAATGCAATCGATTGCATTCGCTATTCGATGTCTCACATTTAATTGGATAGAATCTTGCATTAACTACATTTCCTGCTCTGAGTTTCATTCCCAAACAGAAGTACGCCATTATAAAGTGTCACACAGAAGATGGAGTTTATTCAATAATGCATTCGCTTTGGCCGAAATATCTATATATATCTATATATTTCGTCCTCGTATTAATTGAGTTTAAACTCTAAAAGCCTATCATGGGGTGTAATAAAAACAACGTTGTATCTCTTTTTGTTTATTGCAATAGCGCAATCAAAGAATTTTAATAGGTCGAAAGGGCATCCTTGAATCGAAAGACTCGAAATGCTATTTTTGTGTTATTCCTCTGAATTTTTTCGAGTGAAGCACTTCTTCCTACAAAAATAAAAAATAACTACTTCATACAGAAAAACTGTAAATAAGTGAAGCTCTCGGACTAAGCAAATAATATTATTGCAATGCGCACAACAAATTTGTTTGGATCAAGTAGTTATAGTGACATGAATTTGCACTCCGATTCACCATTTCTAGCCGAATTTTAAATTGTTTAAATACGTTTCTTTATTTATATATCAGAGAGCGAATATTGATATTTTCTATCTCTTAAAATTTTACTGCATGTACGTCAATGACAAATGAAATCACAGTAATTTTTATTTCTGAATTGCACAATTTGGATGTATTTGAATGTATTTGTTTTCAGTTGAACACTAGAAAATGAATCTTAGGATCGAAGTTGATTGTGTTATTCATCATCCAATGTTCTTATGAGAGATTGAAAAGAGTTGTTTCAGAAAAAAAGAATATAATAAAATGTTATCCTTTTTAAGATTTTTCTTAGTTCGAATATTAAAACAATAGTTCTATAGTTGAGGAAGTACCAAGTCTAAGTATTTCCATTGCAAGAGAAGAACAGGTTTAATCTTTAGTTGATTGATATTGAGGAAATACATGTGAAGAGTTGAAATATGAAGTAAGATACGTTAAGTGTATTCATATTCTCTTATTCATAGTAAGACACATATTGCAACTACTAGATTAAGCAACTTCAAGTAAAGTACGTTTTGAGGAGAGAGTTTAAATAAAAGTTAGTCGATAAACCCTACAATAGGGAGAGAGGCGATAAACCCCACAATAGGGAGAGAGTGATGTGTGGGCGTATGAATCATTCTAAAGCAAATGGATATAATAATACGTTTTCCTTCCTAAATTGTCACCCCTGTGGTATTCCAGGTACATTGCCGTATTTTCCTTTTGAGTCTGCGTTTACAAATCGTCCTCTTCGGGCCCATTAACCGTCTCAGTCACGATGCCCCCAGCCTCGGCTATATTTACGAAAAGCCATTACTGGCTTATAATTCTTTTGACTCCCGCTAGGGGGCAGTAATAGCGGAAATTTGCCGGCACATCGATTCCCGGTTCCGTTCGGATCCTCTATTATTTCTGGAGTCCAAATTGAGAGACTTGAGTATTAAACGCATATTCAACCGAAAATGGAAACGCATTCGGAGATAAACATTTAAGGCGCGTTGAACTCTTATCTCGGCGCATTGGACACTGCTGTGAATGTGTGTTCATTGGTTGCTAAGATGCTTGTTTAAGATAGATAAATAATAAATAAACAACCATTATTGGGTAACCCATCTTTAAAAGTAGATTCACTTTGCTATAAAGCGTTTGGATAGAATGGAAGGCGTTTACGTCAATAAACCTCACTTGGAGAGCACAATGACAATAATTATAATTACATACAATCGTAGAAGCCTTAACTTTGTTGAACTTCGTTACAGGGAGTATAATAAATACCTCAGCAAAGCTTCCATTGGATATACCTTAATACGACCGGTTTCGAACTATATGTTCATCGTCAGGCAATAGGAACACTCAAGAATTGCACATAGTATTCTTATTGCCTAATTATGAGCATGTAATTCGAAAAGTTTAGTTTGAAAAATCCTATGGAACTTTTTCTAGATAATTTATCACGCTCCCCATAACTATATAATTATACTATGTTATATAACGGGGGAAGATAGAGACAGAAAATGCTAGATGACGTATAGGAAGGGGTAAACTACCAAGAAACGAAGAAAATGGTGTTGAATAGGGAATTTTCAAGGCACCTGCACTTATCGAAAGGTAAAACACGCATATGCGTTACTTGACTATTCCGATGTACGTACTACAGCAACAGTAATATAATGTACATATATAACTATAACAGATAATATAATGTACTATTCTGTGTTCGATGAGAAATTATGTTAAACATGAATTGTCATGTTTCCAATTGGCATATTTACCAAAATTAATTATTTACAGTGTAATGTTTAAATTTATCAACCATAAGTTGAATGTAATCGATGCGATTGAACAGTACCTCGTTGAACGCCATTGCATAAATAGTTGATTCGAAAATACTTCATTTCGAAAGTTAATTTCAATTAGTTGTGTGAAGATTAAAGATTGCTGGAAACTTGTCCTTTAATATAAAACGAACATGAACGAAAATATTTCCTACGCTTCCTTGTGTTTACTTTCTTTGGAATCAGACGAGGTAAAGCGAAGGGAGTAACATCGGCTCACCTTTCAATTAAATAATAATGTTCTCATTGAAAGGAAACGGTGATCGCGGATTGATTTATGGCGGAAGCTTCATTTAGGGGGACTCCATTTTGAGTGCAGGCAGTCACACGATTCCGTAAAGAGCTAGGAATTTATAGATGGCAGCTGTCCCCCCCAACTGCCGGACACAGTTGCACCCCAAAATGAGGGTCTGATAAATCCCCCCAAACACACCACCGGCGTCTCCAAAGAATGAGTCCAACAGCCGATGCGCGAAATCATTCAGATACCATTTGCATGCGATTGCAACGCACAGGCATACATAAATATACATCGATCGCGCCCACGGCAGAGTACAGATTCATACATACATTTACATGATTACCCTGCAAAACGCCAGGGGGTGCACGAAAACAACAACGTGCCTATCTCTATAAGCTTTTATTACGATGCTGGTAAAAGTCCAGAAGTAACTGTTTCGGCAATTATATCCTCGACATGCTCTGTCGAGTTCTCCCGCAGTTTGCATCGGAGTTCAGCCGCCAAAGAGTTCTGATAAATGTTTCGAAGAGGTCTCTTCAAGCGAAGGGACTGCATCGTAGTCGTTCCGCTACTGTTGAAACGAACTACGATGCACCAACTCACGTATTTCGCTCATTTTTCTCCCGTGAGATACAGCGTCCGAAAGTACACTGAATTCGAGCGCTTCTTTCGTTGCAGACCAATAGAAGCATCTTTTCTTACACCACCAAATCCCCTTTGGGTATTATCCAAAGTATACAACCAATTTTTCCCTTTTACCAGAATTTCACTTCTCTTCCCTTTCTCTCTGTTAAGAATGCAAGGCTTAAACACAGTGATTTTTTTATTTAGAACTCTTTCTCTACTTTTTACCAACTCATAGACTTCAAGGGGTTGAAACATTGATGGCAGTTTCAGCAAGTCAATGTATGGAAAAAGTTGAAATTCATACTGTATTTATACTTCAAACATAATCCACAAATATCCATTTCCTTATTCCATACACGTATTATCTACATAAACAAAGAATTAAAATGTAGCGTTGATTGTCCTAAAATCATTGTTTATTGTCGAGTATGGAAATTTTGAAGATAATAAGTGCATTTCATTTGATAATCGCAAGTTTGTTTACGTATTGATTCCAAAAGACATTGAATTCTTCCTTGCAACACTTTTTAAGATCCCTATTATCAATTTAAATTTATTGAATTTTTATTACGTAATCAGCCAAGAAAATTTTACAGTATAATTTCATATATGAAACATATAAATAAATTCTACCATACGATACTTCTCACACCGAAACACGAAAAATTAATATACGTTACTATTTGGCTCATATTTTAAGCACAAACTGCTTATAATTTTACTAAAAGAGGATTTTTAGAGATAAGAGAATGCAGAATCTTTTATGAGACGTCCTTCTTTGAATTAGTTCTCCTTCTTGATTTTCATTACACAACGGCCATCAATTTACAGACTTAATATTAAACAGCTAAACACACAGGATTTGCAATTAAATCTGGGTCGAACAATATTTTATTTTGGCGAAGTCTACGACGTTTAAATTTCAGTAAACAACGATAGCGGACTTCAAAAGAAACCAGCGAACTTACAAAGAAATAATCGTTAAAACATTTGTTTACAGTTATTTCTGGTCATTTTTTACGCTGAGAGTTGGAGAAGCTTACAGATTGGAATCAGTCAGGGATGTTGGTGTCACCGGCGAAGGTGATTGCGCAAATGCACTTTTTGCTCAACTTAGCAGAATCCGCAGCGACGACGACAGCGTCCGCAGCAAAAACGGCGTGCCTCGTCAACGGCCAGATTTACATCGCAATAAAAGCAGTGATAAGGGAATTCCACTGACGACGCGTAAATCCCCTGAAAACCTCAGACTGACAAAATACATTTCTGAATCCTAATCTCTACTAGAGAAACGATATCTCGAATTCATCAGAAGCAAAACACATAACAAGTATTAGTTTACACTGACAAAATCCGCTACTGCGCCTTGTTTTTCCGGAATTTAGCAATTATAATAATAATTTAACATAATCAGAAAAATGACGGTGCCAGTACCGAATATAAAATAAAAGATTGAATATAGATTCAATCATCAGAGATAAGTACTAGAACAAAACAATAGAACGAAACGAACAACTATATTATAAGGCAAATACAGGAAAGAAGGCGTCCATCGTAGTGGAATGAGACACGGCTGTTCTTATTACTAGAAAATCTGATGTGGTCAGCGCATGACTTTCTCCATATATAAGATGCAGATATTTATCTACGACAGTATTATCGAAATCTATATTCAATCTAAACTTGGAAGATATATTTGTGATTAATTTATATCATATTAACTTTTATGTCACAAAGATTATAAATAATGTTTTATGTTCGATGAAAACCGGTGGAATTGGCCTTTTGAGTCTACTACAAGCACAAATATGGGACGAATCACAGAACTGATTATATATCCAACTCAATTTAATGGGAAACGAAATCAAAATACGAACGAAGAGCAAAACAACACACAAACAACACAAACGATTAACAGAAATAAAGACCAAACATTTAAACAGTGGAAACTTAAAAAGTAACAGAGAACGACGAACATTATTAATAAACATAAAAAAATGCTAATAAAGAAGACAAATGGAGTAAAAAACAAAAAAGAAAACCACAAATAGTTTTCATGCTAAAGCGCCCACAAAGTTCATAATCAGCAACTTCCGGTTTATCAGTATTTCACGAATAACTCCTAAAAAATCAGTGATACAAAATATGTTTCATACAAAAGTTATAGTAATTTATATTTTCTAAAACTTTTAATTATAACAGTATATACCTAAATATCATATTTATGGAAATATTTTGCAAAAACGGAAATATTCTTGGAAGAATAAAGCTCGACTTCCGGTCAACCGATTTACTCCAAACACTAATCAACTCTGACAGCACACACCACAGTGCTATATATAAAGTTTGGTATTGATACGGCTAATAGTTTTTACGTTAGAGCGCCCACAAGCACACATATACACAGACATCATTCCGAAAATGGTCAAAACGTGTTCTAGGGACCCCAAAACATGAATTTCCGTTGAAATCTCGAAGTCGATTTTTTTCATGAAAACAATACTTTCTCTATATTACGTATATGGAGAAAGAAATAAACTGTTAAACTGTTTGCTGTTTTTATAATTAGATAAACTAAGTTGTTAACTCTTTGCAACTGAACAATTAGGGAAGAGATTCAGCGAGACCAAATAATAAGATTTGATTGGTCAGAGTTAAACATAAGGGTAACTCAACGACGACAATCAAATTTCAAGCAAAAACAACAGTGGTATAAAGTGTACAAAGAAAAGTTGAAGTCGAAATTTTCAGCTTGGAAGCCATCGTTTTAAAATAAAGAAAATCCTGACAACAGTGAAAAACTGCCAGTGCAAAAAATTTACTGAGTGATTTTATTTTCCTTCTTTCTTTACTACATCACCACTACAGACTCCAATGCCATACAATAAATAATGGAATTGAGGGAAGAATAGTGATTTAAAGAACTCGCAAGTTATTTTAGGCAACAACTCGATCCACTGGCAATGATTGTTATTTTGGTTTCCCTGGGCATTCTGAGGTTGACATTCTGAGAAGCTTCAAATCTGATTGCTGCTCAATTTCGGGGACGACGCAAAGTACTCTCTTGGCTTTCTCGACGACAGAAGTCAAAATATATTAACCAAGTAATATACTCATCCAGAACGATCGGACAAGAGACCTTTTTCTTACGTAATAAATTCTTTTCATAGTCAATGGGCTAGAAGCTTCAATGTCGATTAATGAATATTATGACAACACTCATGTATCTGTGATCGCGACCCAGTTTTCGCGTCAATTCTTAATTTCTCTACTCAATTTAGTATAAAATTGAATTTATCTCAACACTAGAAGCCTTAGTTTCCCTCCAACTACACCACACACTTCTGAGACCTCTTTACTTTTGCAGACGCAGAAATGTTTGCTTAACCTTTATGATATTGACTCGTCAAAGCGGCTGCTCCGTCGGTTGGGCGTCGAACCTGCGTCCGGTGTAGCCCAACTAAGTCATTGGAGAGCTGTGAAGTCGGCTGAGGGAGTAAAGATGGACTGAGGATTTCTATAACCACTGTTTTCAGGGAAGTTCCAAGTCAGAACGAAAATCCACTCAAATGGATATTAAAACGACAGCACCCTTTTTCTTTAACTGGAAATGTCAGTTGTAGTCAATCGGTAGTAAAAGCACTTCATCAAATAGAATCAAAGCATTTGGTAATAGCTCAGTTGAGAAGAGAATTTTTGATGAACGCAAAGTTAGAATCAGATACTTTTCCCCCGAAACGAATCTGATTTTTCATGGAAGACGCAAATGCTAGCAAAACCGGAATTGAAATGAATATTGTCAGTACTGCTCACAACGTTCGCGATTCGGCCGTCACTTGACTTTCGCTCTAGCAATAGGGCCTCTAGCGAAAATTTCTGTTTCCCTCACATAGGGCAATGAAATACCTTTATTCCTCATGGAATGATTTTCGGAATTTTATTATCACTTATGGAACTCCCTCCCGTTGTCTAATAGCACAGTATGATAGACACACACAGTAAAGAGATTCATATTCTTGTTTTTCGAACATCGCTTGACTACATTCTATTGTGTTTTATTTCCTTTTTCATTATATTATATATTCATTCCAGAGCGTTCTTGAGCTGTTCCTTCGCGGTTCCCATCTCGACCGACGAAGAGACGCAAACCACAAAAGAAATCTTATTTTGAAACGACCATGGTTTCTACTCATGGAGTTATCCTCACCTAAATAATTTCATTCATTCTGTAATTATTTGCCTGAGGATGACTCCATGAGTCTAAACCATGCTGGTTTCAAAATAAAATATCTTATGGTTTGTAAAATTTCATATTTTCATCGCTCCTGATTGCATTATTCCTATTATTGCGTTCCTGTTGCTATTTATGTTTCCTTTATAATAATGAGAATATATATTTATATACATTAACCAATATTTTTAATTAATGTGTTTTAGCTATGACTGATTTGGTATTTGCTGAATAATGAATTGGTTTTTAGGTTGCATGCCGCTAAATAATAATAAATATTATTATTATTTCATTAAGAGAAGAGTAAAGAGTACAAAAGTGTACGAGAAAAGTGAGCCTTTGAATTTGGTTATGGAATTCGGCAAAGTACATTGATTGAGTGATGGAGAAATTAAATTCGGAATTCTGAGACCGCTAAGAGGTTTTCTATCCAACGCAGTGAGGACTAACAATTGGGATATATTTAATCTGCAGAAATAGACAAACAAAAATAAGGATTTGAAGAATCAAAAAATAACACGTAACACAGGAAATTTTAATACGCCGACTGTTGTCATTTTGAGAATCTTTTTTGTGAATATTCACAATTAAATTAAATATCCTGGGCGTAATTAAATGTATGACGTAGATATGGCTTTCGAGGAAATCCTGCATAAAATTAATGTGCATTAACTTCCGTCGACAAAGTCAACAGAGCAAATGTTTTAATCCGGTTCATTTTCAATTGGATGAAAGATTATCTTTATCCATTACAATTAAATCTTTCTATTTGCATCTAAATTTCTCAGGGGACAACAAAAACTACCCTACGATAATACGCTCATTCGAACTCCTAAGGGCATTAGCCTTAGGAGCGTTACTTCTTTTTAGCTTTAAAAAAACTCATTGCCTAATTTACTGATTACAGTAAAACCTGTTTACCAGACCGACTTTGAATCAATGTCACTCTTAGGGAATGAAAATGGATGTATAACTACGGCTGTAACTGCTAAGTAAGCTTCTCGTCATTATCCCATCTTAGCAAATAGTAGGTTAAAAATAACTCAGAGTTTTTCTGGTCGGCCTTCAGATACGAGGGGTAGCGAAGCCGCATCAAAAGGGTTTTTATTCCCTTGGATGATGCAGGTAGAGAGGGTTTACAACCACACCGCGTTGGTTGGACTGACACCACCCAATGAATACGACCCACACAATGGTCCTTCTTCCCCTACGAATAGATACCTGCCTTAACGAGGCTGTCAGGGGTGCCAACATCTGAGACTGGTGGTCTCCTCTTCACTTAGTCATCCCCGGAAATGCGTATTTTGGGTGTTAGGGAGTGAACTCCCGAGCAGACCAGAACAGTGCGTAAGCAGAGATGCTAATTTATTCTTGAAAATATAGCACCCGAAAAAGCAGCTATGAAGTCGACGAGCTCAGATATCACTAAAAGGTAGCGTATGAAAAATTAGCATAACTTATCCTCGATAAATAGACATTCAGCTCAGGAACTACAAAATTTGTAGTGTGAAGGTGATGAGAAAATATGTCCCAATTCTTAAAGAGAGCGAAATAAAATATCCTGCGGAATCGGGGAATCGTTATTTTCTCATCAACTGTTTGAGTTGTACATAGTCAAAACTTCTTCTAATGATTAAATTATAGTATATTGTGAATTTTAAGTCTTCTATCATCTGAAAGTAACGCTATTTTCATTTTAAATAAAACATGTCAAGTTAGGAGTTGGTAGCAGATGGTCGACGAAACAGAACACTAATTGAGTGACATAGGATTGGCTGCTAAGAAAAGAGTCGATAAATATGGAGACAAAAAACCGCTAATCGTGTCCACAAGATGATTTACAACAAATTCAAATGGACCGATAATGTCGAATTAGATTGAGTGTTTTTCGTAGACTGATTACAAATATAAAAATGAATTGCATTGACCTCCAAATTTCAACCGAATAAGTTTATTGTGTCTCAATTATCAAAACATCTCTAAAAGCTTCAGAAATAAAAATATAACGCGCCGCAATAAACAGCAACAAACAAAAACAAAAGATCGAACCAAAATTCTAACAAAGGAAAAAATGTCGACGTTAGTCCATAACCTGAGTATCTCGTATAATCGGATTCTAATCAATACAGATCTACTACGAATTGCAAAACTAAGCGAAATTATAATGTACGATATTTTATGTTTATTAATGAGTTATGAATATGAGTTGACCTGACTTTGTGGAAGCCATTAAATAAATAAAAATAGGAATTCCTCAATTCCTCTCGTTTCTTGATAGCTTTGTGCAATGTAAGATCCTCTGGCTTTCAGTTTTTCGCTTGCACTCTAACCTCAATCTTAGCAGTACCTCTCCTCTCGATGTTTTACCATTTCCTCTGTTGACGTCGTATTAATTCGATTAAATAGTTTTATTGATTTCAATTTTGCAGAAAAATGTTTTTGGAATTGAAGACATAAAAATATTCAGCAGAGAGACTGAAGAGGACTCGCTGTATATTAATTACATGAAATAAGTAGCTTTAGCAAGCATCAATACATGGGCACCGATTGTCGTCCAGAAGGGGGGTTATGAACCCTTTTCAGGGGTACAAAGGGCCAAAGAGGGACGCATCAACCACGACGACAACTCTCATCCTCAGCATCAAATCCATCAAACTTTGCTGCTAAGAAGGATTCATTGGATGAAGAGGGGAGATTGCTCACGTAAAAGCCTAAATGGAATATTCCTAAACTCGCGTCGGTGTTGGCTGCATTAACATTTTACTCGATAAACTAATTTTCTCGTAAACCGATCAACAGAAATAAAACTACCTAAACTCTATAGAAAACCCGTAGTTCAATATTTTTCTTAAAAATTGGTAACAATCGTTAATGGGAGTAATTCAGGGATATAAGTCGCTCAATTATCTATGTTGATATGGAAAATCATTAGTAAGGAATCAACGAATTCTATTGGATGATAATCGCCCACTCTGACATCGTGACTACCTTTTAGTTTAATGGTACATATTAATTAACCACTTATGCTTTTGCGATAGTATTTAGGGCAACGTTAAAAAGTAACTAAAATGATATTTGGGTGATTTTAAATCGAAACCAAAAAATCCCGTAAGTAAGCAAAATATGATTAAGAGTTTGCCTTGGGCAGTTTCTGCTCGAACCTTAGCAGCTCACCGACACCATTACGATTAAATTTTAATAAAAAATGAACAATAAATTTAAGATATTTAAAATAACTTTAGATTAATATAAACTGCAATTAATATATTTAAATTCTGCACAAATTATTTTTTATGATTATATTCTCGAAGAAGGAGATCATCATTGACATCTACGCCCATTGTAGGATAGCGGAATTAAAAAAATTGAAGCGCGGAAGATTCTTAAAAAAAGTTCCTATTTGAGAGAGATATTTCTTCCATAGGATTTAGAAAGTCAGATTTTTATAGAAGCAAGCGTTCCCTCCACACTGATTATTCCCAATAACGAAACCTCTTCGTCCTGTAATTCATCATCATGAGTGTCCTACCTCTCGGTAGGTTCATGTAAACTCAAAAATCCCTATTAAGCGCCATCTCCTTCATTTCCCTATAATTAACCCTATCCCTTATGTCATCCAACACCTTCTGTCTCTGCCTTCCCCTCTGTTTTTTCCCCTGAATCCTCCCCTCAATTACAACCTTTACTCTCTCCCCTCAATATTTGGCCCACCCATTTCTTCTGACGATGCTTAATCACTTCAATCAAAGCCCTCTCCTCCCCAACCACCTCCAGCACCTCCGTGTTTGTTTTAAACCACATTTACCTTTTCCATTTTACGCCCTACCCACATCTCGAAGGCCTCCGAACGTTTAACTTATTCTTTTCTTAAATTCCACGTTTCGCACCCATAGAACAACACACTCCAGACCAAGGATTTCACCAACCTTTCCCTGATTCTTATGTCAGGACCTTTTTTCATCAGTTCCATTCGCTTCATAAAGGCTTTCTTAGCCTTTATGAAGCGAAGGGAAACCCTTTACGGGTTTACATACAATACCACAATATTAAAATTAATAATGTAACAATAATTTGTAATTAATATCACTTATATATTGCTTTTGCGGTAGAGCGATTCCACACATCGGCGATCTCTTCTTGGTATCTTCTCACTATCAGCTATTGTTTAGCTGTCATAGAGTTTTTGGCCAATGCAAGATTGACTTGTAAATGAAAGGTTTACCTTGTGGTCATGTGAGTTTTCAAAATAAGGATCGTCTATCACGTTGTGTCGCACTATAGATAATAATAATTATAATCACCAAAGGAGACATTGCGAAATTTCCGCAAAAGGTTTAACTTACTGCGAAGGCATTAAGAGGGAATCGCTCTATAATGGAACAAAATATCTTATAATCGTTAAACATATTATACAAATGTATTTCTCTGCTTGATACTTTGAAGCTAAGTGCACGCGATGTATGGATTAAATTATCGGAACAAGAATCTTTTTCCCTATTGGGTAGATACGGAGGAGATATAGAGTTTGTATGTGCATACATCTTGGATACAGAAAATGTGGAATGGGAAAAAAGGTCCGCGAGCCATGATTTACTGAACGATCCGTACGTTTCCGACATTTTCAACGGAAATCCAATAAAACTATCGTTTTCATCCCGATTTTTTGAGTTAGAGTCAAACTTTTTTCAAATCCAAGTTCTACTGTAGCTCGTATTTTCGGGAAATTTACATTCGGACATAAATTGATTGCTTTCGGTGGAAAGAATGAAACTGGGAACTCTCGAATCTTTCATGAGGATTCCAATTAATAATATTTCTCTTCGGTCGTCCGTTCATCAGGCCATTTGAATGATTCGTAAAATATAATGAAAGGATGGCACGTGTAGGCATGTGGGGAATGTTATTGGATTGCGGGTTTGCTCAAGTGGTGCTACAAGGGCTAAAGATAAGCGCAATTGACTGCGGTGGATTCCCACTGGATTATTAGGAATGAAAACCATTTTCATGGCCGAAAAGCCTCGTGTTTGAACTCGTGAGTTGGTGATATGCGAATGTCCATCATTAAATGGGATTTAATGCTTTTTTGTAATATGCCTTACTCCTGCAATACTTCTAATTTCATGTGCGTCATTAGTTTGCTTTGCAAATATCTCAAGTTTATTTTTATTTATTAAGAACAATCGCAGGGATAACCAAAATCAGATTTATTTACATTAATGCTATAATAAAAAAGCAAGCGTCGCCATAATGTTCTCAAAGGCTGGAAACTTTGAAAGAAAGAAGGGCAGAGTGCAATTGCTTGATCTGGGAAAATACATTTGCGGAAGTTTCAACCTGAAACTATGCAACCAATCAGCTATTTCGGCCTATGCGCTAATGAGCTTAAATTAAGAGAAAAATGCTACGACAGGTCGTTTTAAATACTGATTCTTTCCGTGAACGATACGCGATAATAACAGAGTAAATAAGTTGTCCAAACAAATGGTGTATACAACCCTTGTCAAAAGGCGGCTTGCAGGGTATTTAGACACTGGAATAGTACTTCCTCAACCTCCAGAAAATGAAATTGAAGTCTATGTTATGTGTTATTTCGGAAACTTCTTCCATCGTTTTCTCAAAAACGTTCATTAGTCGTTTCAATTTCTGGTTGTTATGTCCATCAATAACTGTCAAAGTTGCTGGTATAATATATCGTTTCTCAATTGGCGTAAATTTGCTCCATAAAATCTATTCACACAAAACTCCTTCTAAAGTCAGCAACGAGAAATTCCTCTGTTATATAAACAAAAGACAAATCTGAGCACACGAATTTGTTACGACGGAAATGTTTGGCATCTTTAGTTTTAATAGGAATATTTGTACTCGAAGTAAAATGCCATTTCCGATTACAACGCCGCAGTAAATTTTTCTTAGGGCAATTACGTAATTTTACATAATTATGCTCTAAATGCAGAATCTCGTACTCCACATGCATCGCGAATTCCGTTCGCATTTCGACGACAGAAAACGCATCCGGAAGTGTCTCTTTCGATCGCTTAGAATCAAATCTTTGGAGAATTGGCTTCTGCCTTGGAGCGGCTTCCGCACACATTTTGTATTTTCTTTCGAGGACGTCGCCACCTCGAACCAACACAGTCCTTTTTATTATAAGTGAGTCGCCCTGCAAGAAAGCCTGACCAAGAGTCCTTATTTCTTTCCAAAAAAGAGGCGAACGCGCAGAAAAAAAACACAAAGCGTTGGGTTTGTTTGTCCCTCGTGGTTTGTGGGAAAGAGGGCAAATATTTGGCAGACGTGTGAAGAGAGGAAAAAAGGAACTCCAGTACGTGTTAGACGACGTCGGAATTTCAAATGCTCTCGTCCTTTTCTCACAAAAGTAGATGCGAAGATTGGTGCACTCATTTAGAGTACAAAGCGACACCAAAACACCTCAATAGGACGCAAAGAGGACGAAAAATATCGATCGCGTTTTCTCCGATGTGCGAAAGTGACTCTGCATTAATACATCATGAGTGATCCCGCCTTTCGGTAGGTGCATCCCTGATCATTGCCATGGCAACTTCCTCCACCCATCTAATATCCTTTGTCACCCCCTCCGTTTCTACCCTCAATCATTTTCCATCTCCTCTTCCTATATTTTCGCCGCACCCAAATCTCAAAGGCTTCCAAATGTTGTACTTTCTCCCTTTATAAGGAGAAAACGCACGTTTCACACCCATAGAACAGCAAAACGCTTCGCTTAAAAAAATGGCCAACTTGCCCTAGCACCCTTATCAAGGTCATCTATTCTCCGAAGTCTAAATTATTCCATAGTTTCCTTGCTTTTTTATTTAGTAATTTAATAGTGTCGAAGCAACTAAAAAAATACTCTCACACTTATTATAAAGAAGGTTCACAGATTTTAGCAAATGTTCTTAACGATAAAGTATGGGAATTTGAGATGAAAATTAACGTAAGTTCGAGTATAGTTGTAAAATTAAAATAGTCAGGTTTATTAAGGGAAACCAATCTAAGTTAACGATTAGAGTGCATGGGGAAAAACTAGAGCAGATGGATTAATTCTCTTGGGACATACTCTTTCCTTGGAAGATGCAAAGATCAGATTCATAAAAGTAAAGGCTTGGCCAAAGAAGCTCTCTTGAAGCCACGGGAATTGATGCCTAGTGGTCTTAACGAAGGAAGAGATTGGTAAAGGAATCAAGGAAAAACTGGTGTGGTGTGTTTTGCTGTATGGGTGTGAAACATGGACCCTAAAAACGAAATCTAAGATTTGGAGGTGTTAGAGGTGTGGTGAGGAATGGGAAAAGTGGTTGATAGGAAAACAAACACTAAGGAGCTGGTTGGGGAGGATAAGGCTTTGATTGAAGTAACTAAGCATCAACAGAGAAAATGGATTGAGAGGAGAGGGGCTGCCAAAGAAAACAGTTGAGAGTAGAATACAAGGGACATAAGGGAATACAAAAGCAAAATAGATGACATAGTGGGTGGGGTAAGTTATCGAGATACGAAACAAATGATATTGAACAGGGAATTTTGGGCATTCGAATCTACCTAAACACTCAAGCGTGTATTCTGATGGTATTTTTGAATAAGTAAATAGAGGAGCGGAATGCAACAGAATTCCCATAGAATACTGACGATGGAAAGATGAAATTCATATATTAAAATCTATGGAGTTAGCTGTCTATTTGGCTAGACGGCCTCCTTTCAGTGTTGCTACAATGAAGCATAATGAAGACGAAAAGCAGTTGGAAATGTAAAAACCAAAGACAACACATTGAAAAAAACATCAAAATTAGAAAAAAACCTACAGAGAAGAACTGCTCGCTTGTGTCGAGCAAAGTGTCATGGGTTCGATTCCTGAGGGCCCCAAAATCCCGATTTTTCCCGTTTAAATGCAATGCTTTGATTTTCCGGAATTAAAAAAAAATACTTTCCGGATAGATAGAGAATCGAAACTCAAGGAGCCTATATGTATGGTCATGATCTATCGAAAACATAAATGTGTTTCACGGAAAATATCCTGGGTTCGATGCTAATTCGAGGCAAAAATCGGCCGTTTAAAATGCATTGTGGCGATTTTTATGATTTTTTTGGACCCCTTCCCGATGGCATGGAAACTTGAAATTCGGCATGGAGTTGGAGATCATAATTATATTTCATAATCAAATTTTATATATTGAGAGCCATTTACATTCCTCAATGCATTTCTTATGGAGATAACAGAAAAAAGTATTAGGTAATTCCCGGCATGATATCTTCTTCAAACTTTGTATGAAATAAGATCAAGTTCTAACAAGTCATTCTGTGCATTCTCAGCTGCCAGTAGTTCCTGGGTTCGACACAAGGCGTCACTACAATCAGTCACTGATCAGATTTTTAAGAATTAATTTAAACCCCTTCCCAATAATATTAAAACATGAAATTAGGCATATAGATAGAGAACATAGATAAATTTCAAAAACATGTTTTAGATTTCCTAGATCGTCCTTGGTTAGAATCCAGAGAGCCATTCACATTATTGATAAGTAGGACGTCGTTTAAGGCAGTTGGAGCCAATATTTGTGATGATTAAATTGCAGCGAATTTCAAGAATATTTTAAAACCCTTTTTTTTTCTTTTTAGGGCCGTCCCGATATGAAATTAGTGTTGCCGATCTGCTTTTACTGCTGCATTTTACTCGAATATATATATATGGATACATGAATGAATCCGGAGTAGCATCTACATATAATAGATATATATATATATAGCAACCAAGCTTTTTTTATGGCAACTTCAACGTTTATGGTTCTCTACTGGAAATTAAAGTTAAGTTTGTTTGACCCCGTGCCGCAGCCTCCTTAAGTATGACTATGTGATTTCGCTAACTTTGATGCATAGTATCTCAAGGAAACCTTTTATGAAGGAATTAAAATATGTTATCTTGTAAAACGTTTTGCGCTCCATTAAACGCAATATTATAAATAACCGTAAGAGTGACTTCCTTGCAGAAAATTCAGTGCAAAACTGGTCCGAAAAATTGCAGATAGAAAAAAAATAAAATTTTGGCTATTTTAGATTTCAGAAACTAAAGGTATAATATACGTGAAACTTCGCGTATGATAACATATCAATACATGGCTCACGAATATAAAGTTTCATCCTTCTAGTACTTTCCATTATTTTTAAAATTGAGTCAACATTTGACAGTTTTTGTGAAAAAACCAAAAATAGGGTATTTTCACTCCGCTTTTACGAAAAAAGACCCTCTGGAATTTGTTTTGAATTTTTTTCATTAGAAAAAGAATGAAATCCATTTGAAACCTAAAATTCTAGGATGAGTTCAGTACGATATTCTCTGTTGTGCATTAAGCATTTGTCAAAAATTTCAAATATGCTTCTCCTCGATAAAGCGTCAAATATGATAACATCGACAATCAAAGGTTTTGGGTGCAAGACTACAATTTAGACCAAAACCATGGCGGTGAATTTATATGTGTTTATAAGACATAAACCACCCTGCTAATATTTTTAAATATGCACGGATGAATGTAGGCTCTTTTGAGTTTGTCTGCTGGATTCCAAATCGCTTGACTAGTTGTTCCTTCATTGCTGGTGGGTATATTAAATTACCCAACACGACTGATTCCTTGGTGTTTCTCTTGGCTAGTCGCTATACTTAGAAGCGAGGGGCCACCGCTATCCGCTAATATTTCGCTTTCTTCGTCTGTAAATTCTGAACGAATGAACTTTTCGAAAAGTTTCCGACGATATTCAGATCTTCTAATCTGTAGTGAATTCCAACCGAGGGACTCTATCATTGCCGTAACGCTGCTATCAAACCTGAAATCCCAGTAAACGAATCGGGCTGCTCTACGCTGGACCATCTCTAAATCTGAGACTAAACCTACTTCGTGCGGGTCCCAAACCGCACAGCAGTATTCTAGACTCGGAAGAATAAGAGAGAAGTGAGCTATTTCTTTGACTCTCTATGAGCAGATTTTCGTAGATTCCGAATTTTTAAACTCCAGGAGCTCAATTTTGGAACGGCATTCTTGATACGCCATACTGTAACTAACTTACATGATATAATTAAAGAATAAATTCCAAAAACCATCAAAATACTTGCAAAGCGGCTGTACGTATTTCGACTTCCAAGAAGTCATCGTCAGGCTAAGGTCGGGAAAGAAATGCAAGGAAGTAGGGAGGAGAGACGGCAAGGAACAAAATTGAGATCGTAGAGAGACAATGTGTCACAAAAGGAGAACGTTGAGAAACTATGTGTCATTATGAGATTGTAGAAAGACTATGTGTCAGTTAATTTGAAGAGATTTTGGTTGAATTCTAAATCCTGGTTCATTAATATATCTTTATTTTTATAAATGTACAAATTTTCCAAGGCGTTTAAATGAGTGTGTGAAGAATGTGGAAAATTTAAATCATTCAAAGAAATTTGATGACCAGTGTCGTTTTAGCCACACTAGACATACGACATCTCCCAAATCTGAAATGCGCAATGTGTTCTTTGAAACAAGTAATCAAATTTCGTCTGCTTTGGCCAATGTATATTAAATTGCATTCAGGACATTTATTGTTGTAAATGCCTGATTTGTCAAATGTTTCAATTTTGTCTTTGGTGTTGCCTAATACGTTTTTAATTGTGTAAGGATTATGGAAGACGATATTGATGTCTTTATCTTTGAATATTTTAGTAAGACCGTTAGTGAGTTTGGGACAGAAGTTCAATTTTAGATATTTTTGGAGGACGTAGAATTGGATGATAAGGTGGTATGACGATTAATGAATAATTTGAATTAATGTCTTTTAATTAAGGTATGGATTAATTGGGGTTTGTGACCAAGTTTAGAAGCAGTTCTTACAATCAAGTTTTTTTCTATCTTATATCTTTCGGAGTTTAGAGGAAAATTAACCAGTCTGTGTACTAAGTGGTGGAAAGCTGCATGTTTTTGATTCGTCGGATGGAATGAGTTACTGGGAATCAAATTCAAACTAGAAGTGGGTTTTCTGCATATGTCAAACTCTAATTTGTTCCCATTGCGAATAATAAGAGTGTCAATCGCTGGTTGCACTCAAGTTCCATGGATGGAGGGGAATAAACTATTTAAATTTTCCAAAAACTGTTTAATGTCAAATTGATTAATGTCGAAGATTGCGAAAATGTCGTCGACGTATCTTAACCAAGTTTTAGGGAAATAAGAAATCTTTTCGGAACGAGTCTCTTCCAAATGTGTCATGAAAATGTTGGCTAAAAAGGCAAATAAAGGATTCCCCATCGAGACGCCCTGAGTTTGAGTATACCATTTATTATGAAATTGAAAACCATTTTGATCCATACACAGCTTAGTCAGTACAATATATTCTTGAACACAATGGTCATCGATGCTGAAATTTTGTAAGTGGTTTCTCAGAACAGACAAGGTTTTACTTATAGGTACACTAGGAAAAGGACTACAAGCATCTATCATCAACTACAAACATTTTTTTTTTCAATTTAAAAGATATTTTTTTTCAATTACTCTAATATGATATATATATATATATACGAGTAAAATGTTGCTTGCATACTGCAAGCAGATCGACAACACTATTTTCATGTCGGCATCATATCCGGACGGCCATCAAAAGAAAAAAAAAGATTGAAATTTTTCTTAAAATTTGCCTAAATTCCATCGTCCGGCATCGAACCCGGGTCTTTACTGTGAACTTACTATGCAGCACAATAGAACATCAACATCTCTAACGATGTGTGAAAATTTAAGCAGAAATATGGGCTACAACTGCCTCAAAAGACGTTCTAATTTTTACGAATTTAAATGGCTCTCTGGATTCGAACCAAGGACGATCTTGGAAATCTAAAAAATGTTTCTGATAGTTATTTATGATCTCTATCTATATGCCGAATTTGAAGTTTCTATATTATTGGCAAAGGTTTTAAAATAATTCCTAAAAATCGGATTAACTTCTGATTGCAGAGACACCTGGTGTCGAACCCAGGACTCTTTGATAGCTGTGAATGCACTGTTTGATTTGTATGGACTTGATCTTTGTACATGCAAAGTTTGAAGTTGATATCGTGCCGGGAAGTACCTAAAATTTGTTTCCGTTATCTCCGTAAGAAAAGCATTGGGAAGTGCAAATGGTCCTCTGGGATCGAACCAAGGACCATAAGCTAATATGTAAAATTCGATTATGAAATAATTTCATGATATCTATCGACGTGCCGAGTTTCAATAATCCATGTTATCGGGAAAGGATCCAAAAAAAATCTTAAAAATCGCCGCAATGCATTTTAAACGGCAGATTTTTGCCCCGGCCTAGCATCGAACCAAGGACAATATTCGAAGATGTCTTTCCGATTTTCGTTGGCTATGCACGGCATTTAGCGGTCCCTCGAGTTTCAACTCTCTGCTTTTCCGGGTAGTGCCTCAAAAAAATTTTCGAAAATCCCCGCCATGTAATCTTATGGGGAAAATCGCGACTTTGGGGCCCTCTGGAATCGAACCCATGACACTGAGGTTCAAAATCGCAATTTTTCTGGAGGTTATACGTTATGGCCAATATGTCGTAAAAATTTCAAGCCATTGACGCTAGTGGTTTAGCTTGTGACTTTGTATCCTCTCTATATATCTATTATATATAGATGCTTCTCCGGATTCATTCATATATCATATATTCATATATATATATATATAGAGAGGATACAAAGTCACAGGCTAAACCACTAGCGTCAATGGCTTGAAATTTTTACGACATATTGGCCATAACGTATAACCTCCAGAAAAATTGTGATTTTGAACCTCAGTGTCATGGGTTCGATTCCAGAGGGCCCCAAAGTCGCGATTTTCCGCATAAGATTACATGGCGGGGATATTCGAAAATTTTTTTGAGGCACTTCCCGGAAAAGCAGAGAGTTGAAACTCGAGGGACCGCTAAATGCCGTGCATAGCCAACGAAAATCGAAAAGACATCTTCGAATATTGTCCTTGGTTTGATGCTAGGCCGGGGCAAAAATCGGCCGTTTAAAATGCATTGCGGCGATTTTCAAGATTTTTTTTGGATCCTTTCCCGATAACATGGATTATTGAAACTCGGCACGTCGATAGATATCATGAATTTATTTCATAATCGAATTTTTCATATTAGCTTATGTTCCTTGGTTCGATCCCAGAGGACCATTTGCACTTCCCAATGCTTTTCTTACGGAGATAACGGAAACAAATTTTAGGTACTTCCCGGCACGATATCAACTTCAAACTTTGCATGTACAAAGATCAAGTCCATACAAATCAAACAGTGCATTTACAGCTATCAAAGAGTCCTGGGTTCGACACCAGGTGTCTCTGCAATCAGAAGTTAATTCGATTTTTAGGAATTATTTTGAAACCTTTGCCAATAATATAGAAACTTCAAATTCGGCATATAGATAGAGATCATAAATAACTTTCAGAAACATTTTTTAGATTTCCAAGATCGTCCTTGGTTCGAATCCAGAGAGCCATTTAAATTCCTAAAAATTAGAACGTCTTTTGAGGCAGTTGTAGCCCATATTTCTGCTTGAATTTTCACACATCGTTAGAGATGGAGATGTTCTATTGTGCTGCATAGTAAGTTCACAGTAAAGATCCGGGTTCGATGCCGGACGATGGAATTTAGGCAAATTTTAAGAAAAATTTCAATCTTTTTTTTTCTTTTGATGGCCGTCCGGATATGATGCCGACATGAAAATAGTGTTGTCGATCTGCTTGCAGTATGCAAGCAACATTTTACTCGTATATATATATGAATATCTATTATATATAGTATGATATATGAATGAATCCGGAGAAGCATCTATATATAACGAGTAAAATGTTGCTTGCATACTGCAAGCAGATCGACAACACTATTTTCATGTCGGCATCATATCGGGACGGCCATCAAAAGAAAAAAAATGGAATGGATTTTTCTTAAAATTCGCTGAAATTCCATCGTCTGTCATCGAACTCGGGTCTTTACTGTAAACTTACGATGCAGCACAATAGAACATCGCCATCTCTAATTATGTGTGAAAATTCAAGCAGAAATATGGGCTACAACTGCCTCAAAAGACGTTCTAATTTTCACGAATTTAAATGGCTCTCTGGATTCGAACCAAGGACGATCTTGGAAATCTAAAAATTGTTTCTGAAAGTTATTTATGATCTCTATCTATATGCCGAATTTTAAGTTTCTATATTATTGGCAAAGGTTTCAAAATAATTCCAAAAAATCGGATTAACTTCTGATTGCAGAGACACCTGGTGTCAAACCCAGGACACATTGACAGCTAAGAATGCACAGTTTGATTTGCGTACATTTAATCTTTCTTAGTGCAAAGTTTGAAGTCTTTATCGTGCCGGGAAGTACCTAAAATGTGTTTCCGTAATCTCCATAAGAAATGCATTGAGGAATGTAAATGGCCCTCTGGGATCGAACCAAGGATCATAAGGGAATATGAAAAATTCGATTATGAAATATAATTATGATATCTAACGCCATGCCGAATTTCAAGTTCCTATGCCATCGGGAAAGGGTCCAAAAAAAATCTTAAAAATCGCCACAATGCAATTTAAACGGCCGATTTTTGCCCCGACCTAGCATCGAACCCAGGATATTTTCCGTAAAACTGATTTATGTTTTCGATAGATCATGACCATATATATAGGCTCCTTGAGTTTTGATTCGCTACCTATCCGTAAAGTATTTTTTTTTAATTCCCGAAAATCAAAGCAATGCATTTAAACGGGAAAAATCGGGAATTTGGAGCCCCCTGGCATCGAACCCATGACACTGAGGATCAAAATCGCAATTTTTCTGGTGTTTACACGTTATGGCCAATACGCCGTAAAAATTTCAGCTCAATCACTCTTGTGGTTTAGGCTGTGAGTTTGTATCCTCTCTATATATATATATATATATCTATTACGAGTAAAATGTAGCTTGCATACTGCAAGCAGATCGACAAAACTAATTTCATGTCGGCATCATATCGGGGCGGCCCTCAAAAAAAAAAAAAAAAGGGATTGAAAATATTCTTAAAATTCGCTCTAATTTAATCGTCTGGCATCGAACCTAGGCCTTCCTGGTGAACTTACTATAGAGAACAACAGAAGATCATCATCTCTAAGTATGTGTGAAAATTCAAGCAGAAATATTGGCTCCAACTGCCTCAAATGACGTCCTACTTTTCAATAATTTGAATGGCTTTCTGGATTCGAACCAAGGACGATCTAGGAAATCTTAAATATGTTTTTGAAATGTATCTACGTTTTCTATCTCTATGCCTAATTTCATGTTTTAATATTACTGGGAAGGGGTTTAAATTAATTCTTAAAACTCGGATAAATTACTGATTGTAGAGACGCCTGGTGTCGAACCAAGGAAATATTGTTAGCTGTGAATGCACAATATGACTTATTAGGACTTCATCTTATATCATACAAAGTTTGAAGTCGATATCATGCCGGGAAGTACCTAAAACCGTTTTCTGATATCTCCATAAGAAATGCATTGAGGAATGCAAATTACTCTCTGGGGTCGAACCAAGGACCATCAGCGAATATAAAAAAATTGATAATGAAATATTGTTGTAATCTCCAACTCCATGCCGAATTTCAAGTTTCCATACCATCGGGAAGTGGTATAAAAAAAATCTTAAAAATCGCCACAATGCATTTTAAACGGCCGATATTTGCCTCGACCTAGCATCGAACCCAGGATATTTTAAGTAAAACCCATTTATGTGTTCGATAGATCATGACCATATATATACGCTCCTTGAGTTTTGATTCTCTACCTATCCGGGAAGTATTTTTTAAAAATTCCCGAAAATCAAAGCAATGCATTTAAACGGGAAAAATCGGGACTTTGGGGCCCTCTGGAATCGAACCAATGACACTGAGGTTCAAAATCTTAATTTTTCTGGAGGTTACACGTTATGGCCAATATATCGTAAAAATTTCAACTCAATCACTCTTGTGGTTTAGGCTGT
Source organism: Sympetrum striolatum (assembly GCA_947579665.1). Taxonomy (NCBI): domain Eukaryota; kingdom Metazoa; phylum Arthropoda; class Insecta; order Odonata; family Libellulidae; genus Sympetrum; species Sympetrum striolatum. The sequence continues at coordinate 77,974,605 of OX388351.1, forward strand.
GAGTTTGTATCCTCTCTATATATATATATATATATATATATGGATACATGAATGAATCCGGAGAAGCATCTATATATAATAGATATATATGAATACGAGTAAAATGTAGCTTGCATATTGTAAGCAGATCGAAAACACTAATTTCATGTCGGCATCCTATCGGGAAGGCCGACAAAAGAGAAAAAAAAGGATTGAAAATATTCTTAAAATTCGCTGCAATTTAATCGTCTGGCATCGAACCTGGGTCTTAATGGTGAACTTACTATGCAGCACAACAGAAAATCACCATCTCTTACTATGTGAGAAAATTCAAGCAGATATATTGGCTCCAACAGCCTCAAACGAAGTCCTACTTTTCAATAATGTAATAATCTCGGAAATTTAAAACACGTTTATGAAATTTATCTATGTTTTCTATCTATATGCCTAATTTCATGTTTTAATATTATTGTGAAGGGGTTTAAATTGATTCTTAAAAATCCGATAATTTAGATTTAGATATATACCCCGCGAGCCGCCAGAGGCGTATGGCAGGGGGTTTACTGATTGTAGAGACGCCTGGTGTCGAACCCAGGAAATATTGGTAGCTGTGAATGCACAGTAGGACTTATTAGGACTTCATCTTATTTCATACAAATTTTGAAGTCGATATCACGCCGGGAAGTATCTAAAACTTTTTACTGTTATCTCCATAAGAAATGCATGGAGGAATGTAAATGGCCCTCTAGGATCGAACCAAGGACCATCAGCGAATATATAAAATTCGATTATGAGATATATGTATGATCTCCAACCTCATGCCGAATTTCAAGTTTCCTTGCCATCGGGAAAGAGTCCAAAAAAAATCTTAAAAATCGCCACAATTCATTTTAAACGGCCGATTTTTGCCTTGACCTAGCATCGAACCCAGGATATTTTCCGTGGAACCTATTTATGTTTTCGACAGATCATGACCATATATATAGGCTCCATGATTATTGATTCTCTACCTATCCGGGAAGTGTTTTTTAAAAATTCCCAAAAATCACGGCAATGCATTTAAACGGGAAAAATTGGGACTTTGGGGCTCTCTGGAATCGAATCAATGACATTGAGGTTCAAAATCGTAATTTTTCAGGAGGTTACACGTTATGGCCAATATGTCATAAAAATTTCAGGTCAATGACGATTGTGGTTTAGCCTGTGAATTTGTATCCTCGCTATATATATATATGGATACATGAATGAATCCGGAGAAGCATCTATATATAATAGACGAGTAAAATGTAGCTTGCATACTGCAAGCAGATCGACAACACTAATTTCATATCGGCATCATATACCGGGACGGACATCAAAAGAAAAAAAAAATTCAAAATACTCGTAGAATTCGCTGCAATTTAATCACCTGGCAGCGAACCCCGGTCTTCCTGGTGTACTTACTATGCAGCAAAATAGAAAATTACTATATCAAACTATGTGTGAAAATTCAAGCAAAACTATTAGGTGCAACTACCTCAAACGACGTCCTACTATTCACATACACTCCTTATTTGAGAAATTATAATGTGCTCTGGCATCGAACCCAGGAACAGCATGGTCTTATCTATTTTTTTTCTTAAACAAAGTGTTAATATACATCTTCCATCTAAGCAAGAGCTCCCTTACATATCGATAAATGCATAAAAAAATTATGAAAAGATACCCCATAGTATTATATATGGGTGATATTTTTACTGCCCGGCATCGAACCCGGGTCTTTCAGGCAATACTTTCTATGCAGCACAAAAGAAAAACACCATCTCTAACCGCGTATGCAAATTCAAGCAGAAATATTGGTTACAACTGCCTCAAATGACGTCCTACTTTTCCTTTATATTCCTTATGAGAGAAACGTTATTGTGCTCTGGCTTCGAACCCAGGAACAGTACGGTCTTATGAAAATTTTTTTCTAAAATTTATTCGTACCATACATCTTCCAGCCAAGCACGAACATCCTATCATTTCGATAAGTGCATCTAAAAAAATAATGAAAAACGGCTCCCATGTATTTTAAAGGGCAGATCTTTGCATCGTCCTAGCATCGAACCCAGGATAACTTTTGTAAAAGTCATTGATGTTTTCGAAAGTCCAAGACCATAAATATAGGCACCTTGAGTTTTACTTCTCTACCTATCCAGAAAGTATTTTTTTTTAATTCCCGAAAATCACGGCAATGCATTCAAACGGGAAAAATCGGGACTTTGGGGCCCTCTGGAATCGAACCTATGACACTGAGGATCAAAGTCTCTTTTTTCCTGGGGGTTTCACGTTATGGCCAATATGTCATAAAAATTTCAGATCAATGACGCTTGTAGTTTAGGCTGTGAATTTGTATCCTATCTATCTATATAGGTATATATATGAATGAATCCGGAGAAGCATCTATATATAATAGATATATAGATGCTTCTCCGGATTCATTCATGGATATACCTATATAGATAGATAGATAGATAGATAGATAGATAGATAGATAGGATACTAATTCACAGCCTAAACCACAAGCGTCCTTGACTTGAAATTTTTACGACGTACTGGCCATAACGTGTAACCGCCAGAAAAATTGCGATTTTGATCCTCATGGTTATGGGTTCGATTCCAGAGGGCCCCAAAGTCGCTATTTTTTCCATAAGAATACATGGCGGGGATTTTCGAAAATTTTTTTGAGACACTTCCCGGAGAGAGAAAAAGTTGAAACTCCAGGGATCGCTAGAAGCCGGGCGTATCCAACGAAAATCAGAAAGACATTTTAGAATTTAGTCCATGGTTCGATGCTAGGTCGGGGCAAAAATCGGCCGTTTAAAATGCATTGCGGCGATTTTGAAGATTTTTTTTGGATCCTTTCCCGATAACATGGATATTTGAAACTCGGCACGTGGATAGATATCATGAATATATTTCATAATAAAATTTTACATGTTCGCTGATGGTCCTTGGTTCGATGCCAGAGGGCCATTTGCACTTCTCAATGCATTTCTTACGGAGATAACGGAAACAAAATTTAGGTACTTTCCGGCATGCTATCGACTTCAAACTTTGCATGATACAAGAGCAAATTTTTACAAATCAAACTGTGCATTCACAGCTTACAATACGTCCTGGGTTCGACACCAGGTGTCTCTGAAATCAGAAGTTGATCCGATTTTTAGGAATTATTTTGAAACTATTCCCAATAAAATAGAAACTTAAAATTCGGCATATAGATAGAAATCATAATTAACTTTCAGAAACATGTTTTAGATTTCCACGATCGTCCTTGGTTCGAGTCCCGAGAGCCATTAACATTATTAAAAAGTAGAACGTAGTTTGAGGCAGTTGTAGCAAATATTTTTGGTTGAATTTTCACACATAGTTAGAGATGGTGATATTCTATTGTGCTGCATAGTAAGTTCACCAGTAAGACACGGGTTCGATGCCAGACGATGAAATTGCAGCAAATTTTAAGAATTCCTTTTTTTTTTCTCTTTTTAGGCCCGTCCCGATATGATGCCGATATAAAATTAGTGTTGTCGATCTGCTTGCAGTATGCAAGCAACATTTTACTCGTATATATATATATATATGGATACATGAATGAATCCGGAGAAGCATCTATATATAATAGATATATATATATATATATATATATATATATATATATATATATATATATATATATATATATATATATATTTCAATTACTCTAATACTTTCTTTAAACCCTGGTGATAAACTGCTACACAGGTTCTGTAAAAGCAATGGTAGAATGTTATAATTACTTCCTGCATTTTATAACTCTAATCTTGAGGCAGTGACTGATTATCACTCAAATAAATAGTTAGTGAGAGGATATTACAAAGATGTGAACGTAGTTGTGATTCGAGCTTACCAAACGGGTTTTACAGTGGATTCAAATTTTACGATTTAAGTATTTCACATCTACAGACTATATACTCTGTTATTAGTTCATCCAAATTTGATTCAAAGTAGCTTGGGCACAAGTCAATAAGCGGTGCCCATTTAGTGGTTTTAAGCAAATTTGGTAATTCGATTTTAAAAATACTCACAAAACAAAATCATCATTTTCTCATGTACAGGAACATTGCATTTTAATTATCATGGTGATAAGACAAGATAATTAAAATGTAATGTTAAAATAGGTATTACCTTAATAAACATGTATCAAACTTATAAGGCAAAAGTAGACTAGGCAAATAAAAGAATAGTATCGCCATCTACGATACGCAGAAAGCATATTTCCTGTGGATTTTGAGGTACGCACATACATTTATTGGAAGCGAGTCGTATTTTCGATGAGGAGGTAAAATATGGACGACTGCTATCGATAAAATATCTAAAAAAAGGGATCACAGTGAAGAAATACTGCCGGGAAGAGATGGCGACCCATAAAAGGAATGCTGGAAATTGCTTTCAAATAAAAGCCATGCCAATAGACAGACTAAGTATGTCTGAGGAATGTGGAATGTTAGAGGCATCGGCTGTGAAAGACCCCGACGAAAGAGGCCTTCGAGATGTGACCAAAGAGTCCGGTTGATAGCAAAGCAAACGTGCGACTCTTGGAGGAGAAAGGATTCTCAGTAAAATGGAGGAAATAGATGTAATTGTACAGAGGCCTTATCTGATGATAGAAGTGACGATTTCTCCAAGGGAATGCGAAATTCAAGTAAGATTACACCATCTGCGACGGTATACCCGCGACGCATACGCAAGACGTAATGAAAAGAGCTTTTAACCAATCACAGAAAATATAATAGAAGGGCTCTAAATAAATCAAGCAGTAACTTACATCAAGCATGTATATAAAGGACCGGTTTTGTCCTAAATGCAGCCACATTGGTTACGAAGTTTAGTTTCGCTTGGTTTATTTAGAACCATGTTATGGCTATCCACGATATACGGCTGACTCATACTGATTTTAATCAACAGAATTTAAAACTACTTTCTGGGATCAGAAATTCGTCGAGACCTTTTTGAAAATAAATATTTACGAAAGTAAGGGAATAAATTTGGAACAAGGCTGTTACTGAATCAGAGATTTAAAAATCTGCAACAGAAAATAGTAATACTTAAGTACGAATAAGAGTAAGTATTATTATTCAGTTATTCAGAAGAAGTATTCTTTGAGGATGATAGCATCGCTAATGCACATTGGGTGATTTTTATAAAGTCGATAATCCAGGCCTTTCTGTTGTATCCGAAATCCGGTGGCAGGGGGGTATGGATCGCTGACGGAGATTTTTAGAACTCCACGAAAGTGTGTAAACGCGTCTTAATATGTAATTAATGATAGAACCCGCGAAAGACGACTCATAATGCGAAAAGAGACGGGTTAATTATCTGTTGAATGCGTTGCGTGGTAGGTGACCCAAGGACATCGAAAATACCTCCCAGGAAAAATGAAGGGATTCCGAACGGCATACCTGTGAGAAAATAACAAGACCTTTGTGATGCTGCGATAAGAGATCGTCCCTCCCAAAGGCGGAAAAAAGGTCGAAAGAGGTAGCATCTCAGCGTTCGATAAATGGGTTCCCCCAACAATTTTCTCGGCCACCAATCCGTGCTTCTTTTTCATTCCCGTTCGCAATCGTGACTGGTGAGATATCTGTAATGTTATTCTATTTCTTTTTATTAAGTGATAAGTGTATTGTCTTGTTTTGAAATTCGGTTTGGTAAATGTAATTTATTAATTGCCAGCAGCTGATAATTAGTATTTTGTATTTTTAATGTGCTGATTGGTAGTAATAATTGGTCAACATAGTATTAATTGTAGTGGTTGAGGTCGAGTCACTGCTGATGGATGGTATATATATATTTACTGTGGTAATCTTGCTGCGACATTATTACAGTGAGGTTATACGTATTTTTATATCACTATGTAGAGTATATTATTGCATTGTGGTTGTTACCACCGGACTACAAGTCCATTTGCAACATTTTAATTATAATTATAAAAGCGGACTTTTGACGCAATAGTGGACGGGCTCAAAAAGACTGCGCTCAGTAACTCTCAACGATATTTTTTTTAAATTCTGAATCATGCACGACTTATTTATGAATTCGTGATTTTTACTTCAAATAAGAGCTTGAGATATTGCACACGATGTGCTTATAAAATTTATTATGTATTGTCTCAACCTGATTTTAACTTAATATATTACCTATTAGAATCTAAGTGAATATCTCTTATGATTCTTATTGTTTTGTTAATTCTTATCGTAATGAAGCAATTTTGCTTTCTATTTTGAGAATTACGCAACAAAACAGGAATAATGTATCCTCTAAGGTTCTGAATGGAACCTGGTGCTGATCTTTGCTCTTTAAGCCTCAGATAGCGTAAATCTATAGACAATTATTTTGAAACGGAAGGACAATTGCTTCTCATCTTACGCACATTTGCTTCGACCAAAATGTCTGATTCTCTCGAGACCACGACAACTGTGAGAACGTTAAAATGTTTTGGATGGGATTTTAAGCGAGTAAAATTTATAGAAAGATCATTCAATAAAATTCATGTTGGATACTGAGCTTTGGTTTGAATAATTTAATATTCATTCAAATCATTTTGTTCTGATATTAACGTTGTTTGAACTTCATGATATTCTGAACTTAATTATTGGAAATTCTGTTGATTAAATACAATTTTCTCAGCTTTTGCTTTGAAGAAGTAATACCTTTTCCACTTACTAGTTCTTATAACCGAGAGAGTATTGTTTACAGGTTTCTCTAAAGCTGTCAACTTATAACCTTGATAATTCACAAACATCACACCAAAATTTAAAGAAAAAAAATCGTTTAACATTCTCCATGAAAAAGCAACGAGTAGATACATAAAATGTCTCGGAATGATGAATTAAACTTAAAATTAATTCTAAGGAAATCACTACTTTCGATTTATTTTTGTCGAAGTAATTAAGTAATAAGGAACAAATAGAACTCATCTCTTCGTCTTGGTGTAATACATTCTCACAATAAAACTTGTGCAAGTTCTGTTAGACGTAAAAGATGAAATCACTCAGTAGTAGTAGTATTGTTAAAAGTGCTTCGACAGCTTAGGTCATTTCGCACATTGGCTCCCACCGGGAATCGAACCCAGGACCGCTTTCACCAAAGGCGAACGCGCTGTCCACATGAGTATCCGGGAGCACTATGAAATCACTCATCTTCGCCCTCAAAACAGTATCAATTGTGCGATTTCAAATGTTCCTCTAACCGCCTCGTTGCTTTTTTTCAGTCAGAATTTTAAGGCACCAGTTTATTAAGATTCGCGGGAACTCGAAATTGCACGTTTGTTTGTTCCGATTCACATTAAAATCGCGAAAAAATAAACCACTGGTGGAGAATAAACTTTTTTACTGTTTTATTGATAAATATCACTAAATGACTAAATACCTCTCATAATTAAGCGAATGATCGGCGAAATACTTCAAGCATTTGTATTTCAAAATGTCTGGAATTTTGGAATCGCTCCCTCAAGAAATCCTTATTTCCGAAAGTTATCAGGAATTCCCGACATTATCTTTTGAATTTTGAGGAACGTAAATTCAATTAATAGCATCGTCGTGCAGAGACGGTGAGTTGCAAAGGATCTTCCTTCTGCGAGTCTCTTAAAATTATCAATTATTACTAATACTTTAATCTATATCCTGCCATTCATCATATCACATTAAAGATGAGACATAAATATTAAATGCCTTTCCGATTAGTGTACTGGAGGCATTTCCTCTTCATGAATGCACCTGTAAGAAAATTTTGAGGAAAGATTTATAAATGATGGAATTTCTGGTAAAGGTTTTTTGTAAGCTGATAAATACGCAATGGGGATATGTTATTGGTATAATGACATATTTTTTAACGAAAGTTCTAAGTGACAATATATCGATATTTTTTTATATTTTCCCTCTCCTTAACACTCCTCCTTAAGCTGATTTTTGAAATTGCAAAGGAATTTAAGTTGGGGAGCTATGTGATGGAAGGATAAAGAATGTTGGCTAAATTCGAAGTCGCTTTTCTCATATGCATTCTATTGGTATCCAATTATTTTTCGATGGAATTTAAAGTTAAGCGCTTACAAATCCTAATCCGCATGAATCGCTGCCACGCATGACCATGAGAAGTGTGAAGACGAAAGACGCATGAGCCTTTCGAGGAAATGTATTAGCGATTTAGATAGTCACATTACTGGATCATCGTCTCATACTCCCTTCGAAGCGGCCTCCAACTGCAGACGGATTGAATTCGGTCGCAACCAAAATGGCGGTTCCTTTGGGATAATGAACACAGCTAATGAGCCTGTTTCCCGGAAAATGAACATTCCACCGGAAACACGTGCTCAAAATCCTTAAATCGTTTGGCGAAACAAAAACTGGTCGAATTGTTCGGGAAAATGCCACGGACGCAGTGAGAAGACAAAACACGAACGCCAGCCGTGATGCTGATGGATGTGATTGGCCGAGACCACGATCGGCCATCAATTTTCGAAACTTACGCATGCACGAGCATTCGTGCGGCAAGACGCGGATGCGCCGAATCAAAGACAAACGCGACGCTGTCTCGCAATGCCTCGATTTGTTTTTACGCGAAAAACAAACTGTTTCAAAGATCGAGTATTAGTTATACGTTGAGCTTCAAGTGAGGATCATAATAATCATGAAAAAACAATCATAATTCAAAAATATTATTTAAAGATGGGAGTCATCGTGGCCAGGGAACGCATCTTGGGTAGACATTTTCAAATCCCTCATTGCAGTTTTGAATTAGAAAGACCCACAATATGGCCACGTAGTACTAACATATCTAAATAACATTCCAGAAATTTCAACCCAATGCTCAAATCTGCCAGAGAAATCGCTCTGAATATTGGAAACGACAGCAAAATTTGAACACCAATTAAAAGTTATCAAAACGAAACTTCACAAACTGCATATGGCATTGACATATAATTTAGAGCCTTTTATATCGTATAGACATTTTAATTATCACAAATGTACTAAATAGTGGGATGTTTCTAATTATATTTTTATAATTAATTCAAACCCAAAATGTTCAGATTTTTGTTTTCACTCCGATTTCTATCAACTTTTCCTGTGACCTTTGCCAGAGGAGAAAGACCATGATTTGAAGTTGAAATCAATGAAAACATATTGACATTTTCCATTTCACAGAAAAGAATGACAACACAGAAAAAATTAACCACTGAACATAATTTTATGACCAATTTAAAATTCGGAGACATTATAGGGTATTTTGGAAAAGGAAAAGTTTTCAATGCACAGTTTATATGCATCTACATCTACATCTACATTAATACCCTACAAGCCGCCTTTCGGCGTGTGGCAGGGGGTGTAAACACCAGTCGAATCTAAATTACTTCCTTATTCGGTCATTGTCACGTATTGTTCGCGGAAAGAATGAATCTCTAAAACGATTCGATCTAGCATCTATTTCTCTTAACTTACGGTCATTATCGGATCGGTAGCAGGGGGGGTTGCATGATACCGATTCTATCTTCCGAAAATGTAGTTTCCCTGAATTTACTAAGCAATCGCAGCCTAGCTTCCAATCTCCTTTCTTTCAAGGATTCCCAACCTACGTCTGAGAGCATTTTTGTAACGCTTACTTTTTTATCGTAGCATTTCTTAACAAAACGAACCGCTTTACGCTGCACTTTCTCGAGTTCGCGAGTACACGTTTCATCCGCCGGATCCCATATACTTGCCGCATATTCCAGAAGGGGTCTGACCAAGGTAAAATAACAGGTATGAATATGAAAGGTATTATTCTCATTTATATTCAATGAAGTTATTATTTGATAATTATTATTACAATTACTATTGATACATTATATCAGTATTGTGTTATTTATTTTAATTGACGGTTTCTTGTTTCTCTATCATCCTGCTAATTTTCAAAAGGGTCATATCCTTCAACCATGTTTGTTCACGAATAAAGGTTGAAATAATTTTAGGTGCATAAAAATATAATTTTTTCCGTAAGTACGTTTAAAAGTCGTACCGTAAAAAACAGATATGTATCATTGATTTACTAGTAAATCTCATGCTTCAATAAATGCTATTTATAGCCTCCCTAATAACAGAATTAACTTCATGCATAACTTATGCATTAACTTTAATGAATAAACCAGAATTCTCCAAGTAAAACTATTACTGATACCAATAGTAACATCTTTATTAATTCAATATTGTCCTATTCCATTAATTTAATCTTTCGTCAATATTATCGCAACGAAAACAACTTAATGTATGTTTGCATAAATTATAATTGGGAAAATGTAGAGGCAGTTGAGGTAGTAATAGACCTTGGGTAAAATGAAAGAACCTAATCAAGAAAACATCCATAAAGAAAGGAAATATTTGATGCGTTCGAACGCGAAAAAAGAATAGAAATTGCACTACTTAAGAAAAAGACATAGAAATAAATTACTTAGAAAATATTGAAATTAAGAATAATTAAAAATAGCTCAAACAATTCATAATGTAGTGAACACTGGCTCAACAGTTTCATTTCTTTGACCAGATTTTCGTATTTTCTGGACGAAATTTGACATGAATTCAATTAAATCTATAAGCAAATTCATCTCTTCTGTCAATTTTTAAACCTCATTTTTCGAAATCAAAGCAGAAATATTTATTATCTAGAGGATGCGCTTTATCTGTCTTTAAGTTAATTATTTCTTCTTTCATCCAACTAAAAACAAAATCTCAAATATATTTCCATTTAATAAGAAATAAGTTTCAGCAGCAGCAGTTCATCTCGGTTCACTTTTTCTTTTCCCTCTTTGGTAATTCTTTCACCATTTATCATTACCATTTTGTTATTCGACTGGCTTCTCAAGATGCAGTGAATTTCATAACTCCATCTTCAGTATACATAATAACATTTTACTTCGATATAACTTCTACCAAAAATGACTCAAAAAGATTAATCGATATAATATATTCATTAAAATAATTATTCAAAATTTCGAAATATACCTTCCCATTATCTCAATTGTTGGCTCCAATTAAATTACTAAAAAAATTCAATATGGCGTAGGAATAACTCAATTTCATTTGTCATTACTTCAACAACTACCATTTAAGCGATATCAAAAATTGTGACTAAGAATAGTTAATATTTAAAAATTCAGTGCGAAAGGGAAGATTACTATTTCAATAATTATTTGTCTCATTGGCTAATCATCGAACACCGAACAAGATGGCTTCAAGTTTAATTCTTCCAATTCAGAATTAAAACATATGTCTCCTTTTTAAATTTCCCTTATTATTTTATAATTTCCCGTATTTGCCTGACAAACGGCGAAACTGTTTCGAATTTCCTCCGTTCGAAGGGCGCTGCCAACAGAAATGAAACGAGATGCCGAAGATGGCTACCGGAAAGAGGAGGTGATAAATAAGTGTCGTTGTAGACCTCCATATGGGTCTCCCTTGCTTTGCTTATCAGATGTTTTTTCCGAAGGAGACCTCGCAATGCATCATGGGCCGTGACAACGGAAGCGTCGTTGGAATGTAATGGGCAAACGTTAGACTCCCGCATTTTAACTATTCCAGAGCACAAAATCAAGAGGTCAATAAATATGAATGAACTAACACCAACGCGATTTTATTTATAAGATGGAAATCCTTCATTTGTTAACTAATCTGTGTCCGTAAATAGTTATGAGGTAAATTCAGATGGGCAATATATGCCTACAAATACATATTCGAAGAAAAACACATTTAAAATTTTGGACACACCCATTATGGAAGAAAAGGAATCGTAAACAAAGGTATATTTCAGTTTCACTACTGTTTTGAATAGGTGACAATATCACAGAACTATCATCGGTCTGCAAACCGAGTAAGAGTTAGGTAGATCATAGATGCCGTCGTTTTAAAAATTTGCTGGAAGATCCCCCATACTCTTTCCATAATAACAGCTTTAAAAAGGCAAAATAATGTTCTTTAGAAGATTGTGTACCTCCTATCTGCTATATCGTACGGCGTAGACCCCTTTCATTGATTTGTAGCATTAGTAGAAGCAGATAAAAATACGAGATAAGCATTTATTTCGTATTGAAAGAAGTGAGAAATCATTAAAATGACACGATTATAAAGTAGTAAGTGCAAAAGTAATATCACATGTGTCTTCCGGAGAAAGGAAAGCCTTTGCAACTGGTTTCGCTCCAATTTATTGGATGCTAATGCTAATATTCCTCACCACATTTGCCTTAAATTGATAGCAAAATAAACATTCCAAACGATTCCGTTAAGAAAAGAGTTAACAGGCTCATATGACAAAGAAATACTCTTAAGACAATTGTAAGAAAATGTATGGTAATCAAATTGTTAAACTGCATATTTCCATCCAAACAAATTCTTAGTAACTAAGAGGCATCGTTCGGAGGATGGATATAAAAACAACAGCAACTCCATTAATACATTCCGACAAGTTGTAGTCAAAAGATAATTAACTTAACGCGCTAAGGTGGTCGCTCAATAATTATGTGGTTATAATATTAAATTAAACAGGTAAGATAAACTGAAGTTAAAAAGTGACCACAAATAGCAGTTCCCTTTATAAATATGGTAATACTTGATGAAAGAAAAAAGGCAACAAAGTTAAACATGAATTAGCAAGTCAGGTAATAGAAATACTTAACTGATAAGGTATCCATAGAGGGTATGCTTATATCAATTGTTCAAATCGTAAATGTTATAAACGCGGTCCTTCAGAGCGACCCCACAAAAGGTCTCGCATTTTCATCAATCGTCCCGCAAATCAGATCTCCCGTATTTTGAAAGCTGTCCTTTTTCAATTTTACAATCAATATCACGTTTTTGTGCTTAGTGCAATCCAGTTACTTAAAAACATTCCTCAAGGAAAATAGTATGCAGATAAATTAATGTATGCAGATAAATGAATGTGTGGTTGGTTTAAAAGTGCTTCCATAGCATCGACCATTTCGTACGTGAGATTCCACCGGGAATCGAACCCTGGACCGCTTTCACCTTGCTGCCCACTTATCTATTCGGAACCTTCGTGTAAATAAATGCTCAGGAAAATAGGTATTTATCGAGCGAACGAGTCAGGAGAGTTGAACATAAAGACGAGGGTGTCAAAGTGTTCTGACCTCTAATTTAATGGGTCAGAGACGATTCAAAGGGTCGTGTACCCTAGGGAAAGCAGCCTCGGATGAGCTAATTGAGAATCTCAACCTTAATCCAAACGGCGCTAAGTGTGACAGCTAAATCAGGATGGGCAGAGACGGAAAAAGGATTGAAATATTCCTGAATCTTATTTAGGACATATCCAGATTATTGGCGAAAGAATTTACGGAATAAATTGATCAACGAGGACGGACGATAAAGCGAAATTAAGAAGGGATTGAAGGTTGCTTAGTTAGGCTACGAAAGGTCTTCGAAGAAAAAATAGAACAGATGGATTTCTGGGATTCACCAACGCTCTACAGTTTCGAATTTATAATTCTTTATCGTTCCTCTACTTGCATACGGCTCTAATCTACAGCATTCCTTCATCTACGTCTGATTAGTCACTTCACAATTAATGAATGGATTTGACTCCGTTGGCTTTCCCATCTGCAATCAATTTACTCACACGCTTTCTAAATCTTCGCGAATTTATCGAAAATCTGGTGAATTTGAGTTGCAGTGAGAGGGTCATTCCCGTTTCCTTTTTTTCCGAAGAATGTTTCGATAATTAATCACCGATTCAATTAATTCCTCTTTCGGTGGCGTTACGTGGATTCAAAATTGCTCTCCGCCGATAATTAATAGTGACATCGGGCTCCATTGAAATATCGACCGTTCGAAATATCGCAAATGAAGAGGGGAGATTATGGCCCTCGACGTATAACAGAACCGGCAAAGACTGGAAGAATCAATGCGATTAGGAACATCTATGTACACTGAAGAAGAAAACAAAAACAGATCAACCCATTTCTGTAGCGAATTTAAATGACTCAAATGATATATGAACAAGTGACGAGATTTAAAGCTCTTAGTTTATTTCTTCACGTTTATAATCGGATACTGACTACACACGTGAACCAAATAGATAAGAAAGAATATCAAATATGTTGGTAACTAAAGTATCCTAGAACATATTGCGTTGTAAAATACGTTACAATTAATAAGTATTTGACATAAACATAACTCTTAGCTGTATTTATACCAATGAATACAGCAATTCCGCGCCTTCGGAACTTCTTTCCGGAAGCTAAACTTCTGGTCTGTTTCGGACGATTGCATTAGTTTTAGGAAAGTTATTTTTTAATAATTCTAATTATAAAAAGCTGCTGCTTTATTTAAAATCGCGTAAATTAATCTATTTAACTTTTTACAATTAAGCTCTTTGGTGTTTGCGGTATCTCAGGGAAGTTCGCAAGGGGTGTTCTTCATTCCGATCATTCCTTTGTAATACTTTTTCATTCAAATTTACAAAAGAACGACGAACGGCCTTTGCGAATCAATACCATTGATAAATTGGCAACGGGTTTTCAGTGAATACTGTGTGAAAATTATTTCTATTTTATTTTCTCAGGATGAGGTTACACGCGTTCAAAAACTTCAAATTTCTTTATAAATTTTGCACACCTGTTCTATGCAATGGAATTATTAAAGAACCGTATGACACGAGGAAATGACCCGTGAGCAGAGGGAGAAAGACATATTGAGCATGCCGTTGTGGAATTCATCGATAGATAAACCGAAGAGAAAGTACTGAGCGTGGTACCGATGCATCTTACACACGCCGAATTCAAGTCCCGATTTAAAGGGGAAACCGCATTTGTGGGCTGCAACAGCAAAATGAAAAAACTCGCCAACGAACGATAAACAAAAAAGAAAATTAGCGATATCGCTTGGACTAGATGCTCTGCCTTTTTCATTTCTGAGTAAAGCTGGGTCCCTCTTCGTTCAACCTGTTTCCTTCATCCTCGTTTCTTTCGAGGGCACAACACATTGGCTTGTGAGCCGGTGTGAACGGTAGATATCACTTCCTTACGCAAGGGGAGTTATCTCTACCTAGGTATAGATAACTCCTCATGGAAGGGAGTCTACTGTACTTTCCGGTAGAGATGACTCCTTACATATTTAAAGATGACATCGATACGTTTCACATACGTATACTATAAATCAGCCTATTTTTAAAAAGGCAATCCCTATACAAATGTAAGGTAATGAAAATTAATGTAAACCGTATTTGCTCGAATATAACGCGACCCAGAAATTTTCATAGAGATATTTAGAAAAAAATAATACTCATAAAAGAATTCAATGAAATTAAAATTCAATCAGATATGCATTTATTTGGGTAATAATAGCTAATAGCACAGGTTAAATTCTTGTCATTAAAATTAAGTAAAACATTCGGACGTTCAGTCGCGTTTACACCTCTTGAGGAAAATGTTTATGTTACATTCCATTGCCACAAATTCAGGGCGAGCCGATTTTTTAACGGAAAATAAACGGTCGAAAAACATCGCGTTATATTCGGGCTAATACGGTATGATACAAATTAGAAAGAAGAAGTTATATAATGATTAATCATTCTCTTATAATCCTTATGTATAGAAAAACTAAAATTTTGGTTCAAATAAACGATTTATATCATAAACGAGAGACACTGAACCATTGGCATAAAAAACGTAAACGAAATTTATGAATGGGCGACGGCGACTCCCTCAATGCCTTGCCGTTGAATATACCGGATTATTTCACAGAATATCGCAACAAGACAAAGTCTAGAAAATGAAAATGCTAAAGGGCAATAAAATTTAGACCAAATCGCAAATTTTCATATCCATCAATCTAAAAGGGATTAATCTTAATGCTCTTTAGAGCAAAGGAATTAATTAAACTTATGATGGTTTGATCTCCTTCAATTTTCTTTCTCGTGATTCAAGTTAGTTAAGAGTGGTAACTGATTTATATCATTGAGGTAAAAATTACTAGGAAAAATCTCCACCTATTCATTTCCTTGTCTCTAAGATTTTAAAAAGAATAAAAAAATAAAAGTGTTTCGTGAGTTTTATATTATTCGAAACTTGGCAAATGTTATACTTCCTGCAATACCTCTTCACATACCATACTACATATGGTATACTTAATTTTAGCACATTTATTAAACGATATGCGATTTTTTATGAGCCTATTTCCTAATATATTGCTCTTTTATCGAGATCTGCACCTGAGGATACCAATAAGATATTTAACTTACCTTCCATGCATTCTTGTTCAGTAAGATATAATAAATAACTACTTTCTAATTAAATTGTGCAATATGAAAACGAATAATGCTATTAAAAATTCTATTTTATACTTGCTATTTAACGTACGATTCCAATAATAATATTCTCTATCATTAAGTGCCTAATACGACCTCTTGTATTTTTCACAGGACTTAAGAAGAGTATTTTTTGTTTATGAGTGTAAAATGTCTCCAAATATGGAAATTCCTTCGATTATTTAGGAAACATGACGTGTTTGTATTATTTCTTGTGATGTAGTACACGTTTTATTATGAATCTGTTTATTGTTAGTGACCACCACGAAGTTTTTTCTGAGTCTGTCTTGTTCACTATTACTTGTAATGTTAGAGTTGTAATACGAACTATTTCTTTCTGACTGATTTCTAAACAAATTGCGAGGGCAACATTCACAGGAGATAGAGGAAGAGGACCCCAGAAGGCCCACCGTTTAGACGGTTGCATTAAGGCCTCACGTGAGATTTTGAAAATTTAGATTTCAATAAAAATTAACGGAGACCTGAATCATTGGATTAAACGGTTGTTGTTCGAGAAGATTTCTTCCTCCGAGTGCGTAAAAGTGAGGGGACGAGCTAAAGGTCACCGTGGTTTCTGTCCAACTGCCCGAGGGTTTTTATCCGGCGGTGGCAGCACCTCGATATCTCGAGGAGTTCGAGATATCGAGGGCTCCTCGAGAGATCGCTCTAACGTTTCCAAACAGTTGTCATTTTCGGAAAGCGTTCCAAATTATTTATGGGAGTAATAAACTGCTCAATATTTTTCATTACTTCATTCGGAAAGAGCTTTATAATCAACGGACGAATTCAATCAGTACTTGGATAGAATTTATTAGGCGATACGTGGAATAAGTTTTGTTTCCGAAGGCGATGCGGTTACTAAAAAATTCGTCCAACTTTTCAAAGACTGGAGCGAAGAAATGCGTCATTTAATGAAACGATGGTTGGAAAACGGAAATGTAGAAGTAAAATGTTTGGCCCGAATTTGCTGTTTAAAATAGATTTTCCGCCGTTCAAAAATATGGTAGCAGTAGCGAATAATTTAATCGTGTGTCTCAAGTTAATAAATAGAGAAAGGAAACCAAGATCCCTTCCATGAGAAATATTGGGCGCAAATTAATGGTTGCAACTTATTTTATTTCTATCTCGTTCACTCACCTCTTTTCTTTATTCTATTTAATTATCTAAAAGGTGATTATTCTCGGTAACGCGAGAAACAACAAATAAAATAATTTCGAAGAATCAATCGAAATAACTAATTACGAACCAATGGACGTTCTGCGCTAATAGGTGAAATCGTTTCGTAAAAGAAGAACGTGCCAATAATTTCCCCTAATTTGTTTATTTTTTAACATTTGGAACTGGTAAACGAGACGGATTTGCTTGATTAAACGATTGATTTGAAACAGGACACCCAATCAGTTTACTGCAATCGGAAGCAATATTCGCGGGGTGCTCGTTTTACGAATTAAATATTCCGCTATGGAACAGTTTCGCGTGAAATCGAACTTTAAAAACTGTGCTTTTCAAATGAACCAATGTTTGCCAAAGTTGTCCTCGAGGATGGGTCAATTGACTTTATTATTTGATGATTCGATACTTGTAACGCCAGGCAATGCAGTATTCTTTGATATCTACGCTACCACGATGTTAAATGCTTCCTCAGTGGGTGGCATCCTTCAGTGATAGATTAAAAGATACAGCCTCTACGGTCGCCCAGATTCCTCACAATTATTTTCAGATGCTCTCTACGTAAAAGCGATTTTCTTCCATTTTTACCATAAAATTGGAAAGTGTACGTCTAATTTGGCACATTTTTCATTACGTCATGAGATTGGACGTTCTATAGGGAATACAGTTTAAATTATCCTTTTGCATAGTCTTCTGCAAAACAATAGTCATGGTAAAATAGGTTTTTCAAAAATGAAACAAGAGCTGTGCGTTGGGAATAAAAGGAAAGAAGTCGCGTAGCAACGAAGACAAACTTGCCAATATTTGAATGTTTAGATGAGGAATTTAGTAGCGATTACAAGGTGCGATTAGTTCCAGAATTATTATAATCAGAAGAAAAAATGACACTAAAATAATATATTGAAACATTTGATGTAAGTTTGACATAATAATGGTCATACCGTTGTTTAGATGGAAAGATGAAAATTCTTTTGGGAGGAATCTCGATAAATTCTTGGCTTCACCGCAAACTCAAACAAATGACCAAATTGGAGCTAATTTCATTGCGAGGCCGCAAATGTATTCGAATTTATTAAAAAGGTCTAATATGAAACCGTCCGGCTTTGATTGGCGAATTGTCTGCAGAATCACTACTCTAATATTTTGAGTCGTTAAGGAAAAAATCGAGTTCAGTCGTTAGATATACGAAACAAGAAAGACAATCATCGAATCCCATGAAAACTGCACATTGGAAACAAACGTAAACACTATACTAATCAATAGTATTGTTAATGATTCAATCAATTTTTACTTTCTCCCTATACAAAGTATAGAGAAGGTATTGTACTCGCAAAAAAATTCGAGTTCCAGATTTTAACGGAAATTGATGTTTTAGGGCCCATAGAGCTCGTTTTCGCTATTTTCCCTAATATGTCTGTCAGTGTGTCTGTCTGTGGTAAAAATGTTTGCGGGCGCTCTATCTTAAAAAGTAATTATCCGATCATTTCCAAAATTCATGTTTAGTATTTTACTAACAATGCCAACAGTTGATTATTTTTTGGTGAATATCGCTTATCCGGAACAAAATGTTGTTTCTTAAATATCTCTGTCAGAATGCAATGTAAGTATATACAATTATGTATTAAAGTTATAGATAATGTATTTTACTACAACTTTTGTTTCAAACCTGTTTTCGTAACACTGGTTGTTTAGGATTTATTTATATAATACCGGTATAGGCTTCTGTTTTCAATAAATATGGAGAAAGTCATGTGTTGGCCACATCAGATTTTATTATTATAAAATTACTATGAATTCAAAAGCTGTGGGCTTAATGTCGTGGACGTCCATCTTCACAACGAACGGTACTTCTTCTACAAAAAATATTATATTAAAATTTTTTTCAACGTGCAATGGCTGCAGAACGCCATAACAGAGATGAAGAGGAAAACAAATTTGTAAGTTCCACTTTAGGACTTCAAGGGTCGAAACCGGCCGAAATCATTTCTTTGTGGAACTTTATAAGGTTCGTTTCCTAACCATCTTTGTAAATTATCTTTAAAGTTGTTTTTATTGCCTGGAGATGAGGGTATAACTTCAAAATCGGTCGTGCTTTACTTTAATTTATAAAATTGTAAAATGCTACACGTTTTTCGTTCTACTTTGTGTGTAGAATTCCCCCTTCGTTTCACCGAAAAGCATTCAATTTATCCGTCCATTTATTCTGAGAGTGACGAGAAGGTAGCACTCCCCAAAAGGCCTCTTCTGGACCTTCGGTAAATAGCGGAGACCTTTTCCCGACTGTCAGTGAGGACTGCTAGTGAAAGCCGTCAGTCCTTCGGAGGGAATTTCCTCCTTCGAATCCGATCTTCGGAGAAACGACCTTTCCCAAAAACTCTTTCGTGCATAACTCTCGCGTAGAGAAACAAAAGAAATTCATTAGAAAGATTCGGTAACTTTCATCTCCGATGTCCTGTTAACGAGGGACCTTGTGAAGCGGATCGCCGTTTGACACTTTTATTGAACGAATGCCGAGGTAAGAAAAGGGAACAGAGTTCGAATAAACGGAAACCTGAATATCCTTAGAATCCGAGAACTGTCATTCTAACCGCTACAATTTTTCTATTAGGTCGTCCATTATGAAGAAAGCTCCCTTCTATCAACGTGCTGATTTTATGAGAATACATTGAGAGCTCCCATTTGGTGTTTACTATCTATCACTTCTTATTTACTGCATGCAAGGATAGCCAACATCTGTTGGCTATCCTTGGTTCGACGCTAGGTCATGGCAAATATTCTCCCATTTAAAATGCATTGCGCCGATTTTTAAGTTATTTTTTGAATCCCTTCCCAATAAGATGGTAACTTGAAACTGAGAAAGTAGATAGACATCATAAATGTATTTTATGTACGCCGTGTAACGTTCCGCTGATGATCCTTGGTTCGATCCCAGTGAGTTATTTACATTCCTCAAAGTATTTCTTATGGAGATAACGGAAACCAATTTTAGGTACTTCCCGGCATGAAATCGACTTCTAACTTTGCATTAAATAAGACCAAGTTCTAACAAGTCGTAATGTGTATTCACAGCTGCCAATAGGTCCTGGGTTCGAAACCAGGCGTCTCTAAAATTGGTCACTGATACTATTTTTAAGGTTTTTCTTTTGAACCCCTTCCTGATAACATAGAAACTTTTGGCATGGGAATGCAGATCATAGATACATTTCATATAAGCTGTTTAAGGTTTCCTTGATCATCGTTGGTTCGATCCCAGAGAGAAGTTTACATTGCCCTATGCATTTCAGATGGGGATAACGAAGTCTTAATTTTGGACATTGCCGGTATGATATCGACAAATTTTGAATAAAATAAGTTTTGTTTCTATCAGACGATATGTATTCACATCTTCGAGAATATCCTGGGTTCGACACCTGACGTCCCTACTATTTGACACGTATGGCGGGAATTTCAAATTATTTTTTATTAGGTCTCGAAAATATTTTAAGCTACACCCCGGTAGGAGAGGGAATGCAATGCAAGGTAGTAAATACAATCAGGGATACAATTCATAGGGTCACGGGCTTTTCTTTCTTTATATCAATGAAAATTACTCCAAATGTGTATGAGTTTGTTGCCAGGTGGGTGAAAATTTCTCCTATTTAAAATAAATTGCGTATATATATGTATACGAGTAAAATGTTGTTTACATACTGCAAGCATATCGGAAACACAAATTTCAAGTCGGCATCATATCGAGAGGGTCCTCAAAAGAAAAAAGGATTCAAAATATACTTTAGTTCGCTCCAATTTATCAGTCCGGCATCGAACATCGAACGGAGATACTTACTATGCAGCACAACAGAAGATCACCATTTCTAACAATGTACGAAAATTAAAGCAGAAATATTGACTGCAACTGCATCAAACGACGTCCTACTTTTCACATATATTCCTTACGTGAGAAATATTAATGTGCTCTGGCATCGAACCCAGGAACAGCATGGTCTAATCATACTTTTTTCTTAAGCCGATTCTTAAAATACATCTTCTAGCAAAGCAAGAACTTCCTATCATTTCGATAAGTGCATCAAAAAAAAATAATGAAAAACTACCCCAATATATTTTAAATGGGAGAAATATTAGCCACCCGGCATCGAACCCGGGTCTTCCTGGTGATACTTTCTATAGAGCACAATAGAAGATCACCATCTCTATCTATGTGTGGAAATTCAAGCAGAAATATTTGCAGCAAATGCCTCAAACGACGTCCTACTTGCCACATATACTCGTATTCCTTATGTGAGAAATTTTAAAGTGCTCTGGCATCGAACCCAGGAGCAGTACGGTCTTATCTAAATTAACAGATTCTTAATATACCTTTTCTAGCAAAGCAAGAACTTCCTATCATTCCGATAAGTGCATCAAAAAAAATAATGAAAAACTACCTCAATATATTTTAAACGGCCGATTTTTGCATCGTCCTAGCATCGAACCCAAGATATTTTCTGTAAAAGTCATTAATGCTTTCGATAGATAATAACCATATGTATAAGCTTCTTGAGTTTGTATTCTCTGTTTTCGCCAATCGCTAAATATACATCGAGGCAAATGGATTAGATTCAATACTTAATTCAATGAATATATTATAGGCAAATGCAACTTACAAGGCTATTTATACGCATTCAGTTGAATGTATCGAGAGATAGTAGTTTGAAATAACACAATTCAAACCAACGTTTTAATTTCACGGTAACAATGACGTTGATGTAAATAAAAATTGGTTGCTACAGAGGCTTCAACAAAATTCGAAACATTTTCTTAAATATTCGTGCTCGTATATTTGTATACGCGATTCTTTACAGGATAACTGTAAATTCTAACATCTCATGAAATTTCTTTGTCTTCATATAATCTATCACTTATTCTTAGTATTGATTTGAAGTAGGCACCAATTCTCAATGTGTTCTTACGGATAAATTCATGAGCTGGGGACTAAACTATCGCCTTGGCCGTCAGGGGGGTGGGTTGTTTAAAATTTCAATAAAATATGCGCGCATTTTATCAGAATGCTTACAATTTCGAATCAATAACGATGTATCAATACCAAAAAAGATGCTTTATTCTATTCTCCTTCTTTTGGTGCTTGATTAGACTTCCTACGACTTCCTACGACTTTTATTACTAATTTATTTTTTGCAAAAGAAATGAACACTGCGACAAAAAAATGAACTTTAGGTGTATTTCTTTTGAAAACAATTTCATCACTCTGGGTTCGAACCGTGGACTTTAAGTAAATAAAATTATCCTATACTCTTCGCGGGGTCGACGTTTAATAATGTAAAAAATTTCAAAGTTTTGCGACTTTCGGTTATCGTAATTTACAATTGTGTATTAAGAAGAATTTTATAATCTGCAATTAAATAGATCAATGCTCTTTAAATGTCTCTTCAAGAATCTATATTCTATCACTGGAATTTATTTTTTTCCGTTAATTACCACTTTTTCTAACAGAAATACCAATTTTTTCTTTTTTTATAGCGAAAATCCACCACAGACTGCAAAGGAAACCTTAACGGGCCGTATGTTATGATCAGTTGGAAATAAACCTTAAGGAGTTAATCAAGTCCTTCTTCTATTGAACATGTTGTCATCGGGCAGCTCTTTTGCCTCTCTCTTCACTCACACTACAAATACACACACCTTATATTGGCGGTATATTATTCGAAACGGTCGGATCTAACGACATTTGTGTATAGCCATTTTTTAAGCTGCATTGAAATTAGAACGAATCAATAAACACCCCTTTCTGTCTACATTCGCATAGCTGTTCCTCGTTCAAAAATGTTCTAAATCATTGGCATAACTCATACGCGGATCACATTTTGTCATCTGATAAAATATTTCGCATCACATTCACCGTCGATCTCATTACTTAGGACCTTTTCAAGTACGCTCTTACGTCGCATTCTTGAAGTTATAGGGAACAATTTAGAATTTCGTGATCCCTATGACCTCTCGAGACAAATACAAAAACCATTTTATTAAACAGGATAATTAGCTTTTCGCAATTCAAGATCGATTTCATAATAATGCTCGTCTTGGGATTCTCTTTAAAGTGGTTGAAAATGAAAGAGCCTAATAAGGTCGATACCATTCGAAAATGGACAGCATCCGAAACAGACTGGAAACAAATTCGAGATCAAAGTCGGCGAGGATCAAAGGTCGAGGCGGAACTGATTTCTGAAGAATGTGAGGAGCGGTTTCTCTTTTGTTCGGAGTGTCAAACGGCGATTAGCTGAGTTCTATCAATGGACGACATTTTACGTTTATGAATTTCCGTGAAATTGCACGAAGCTTCTCTGAAAAGGCACGTGCTTTGGTAAATCACAGACTCAGGTTTCACTTTGTGGTATCCCATTGTACTTTTCAGCACGCCACAAGAATAGATACAAGTACGACCAAGGTTTCGTAACAAACCAGAAGATGTAGCTTTGCTGCGAAATCTTGGTCGTGCTTGTGGTGCAGTAGAAAGGAGAGGGAAAGACAATACGCAAAACAATTGCCAAGGAAAGGAAACACGATGTAACACTTATAGAACGATTTCACTATTATCACATACCTCTGAAGTGTTAATTCGGATTAAAAAGCAAAAAAGATAATTACATTGGAGTGGACCAATTCGGATTTAGAAATGGAAGAGGAACTCGAGATATCAACCCTCCAGCTGTTATTGGATAGACGCATGGAAATGAACAGGGAAGTTTATCTAACGTTCATTGAGAAAGCTTTTGATAAGGTCGACTTGGAAACACTGTTCATGACTATGAAAAAAGCAGGAATAGAGTGGAGGGACAGACGATTGATACTTAAACTCTATCAAAACCAAACTACAAAAATAAACATAAATGGAGCCGAAGTTTCAGCTAAAGAAAGCATAAATTAAATATAAACATCACAATAACAAAAGTTATGGTTCTACACATAAATAGGTTAAACGAAGAGGTAAAAGAACACGAAATTAAACAGATGAATGAATTTTGCTATTTAGGCTGTGCACTAAGTCATGACAATAGATTCTCACCTGAAGTAAAAAAAGGATTGCACTTACAAAACAAATTCTTCAAGGGAAAAGAAATCTTTTAACATGTAAACATATAGATCTAGAGATAAGAAAGAGATTTGCAAAAGCATTGCTTTGGAGCACTTTGCTCTATGGAAGCGAATGTTGGACTTGAGGGCACGCCTGGAAGCTGCAGAAAAGTGGAGGGAATGCTAAAAATCGGTTGGATGGAAAGGATTATTGAAGTGTCAAAGGAAGTGATGGAAAAAGGCAATTAATAAATGTTATGGAAAAATCTAATGTGGCCAGCACATAACTTTCTCCATATATAAGATGTAGATATTTATCTACGACAGTATTTCAGAAGTCTATATTCAATCTAAACTTGGAAAATATATAATTGATTAATTTAAATCATATTAACTTTTACGTCACAAAGATTATGAATAATGTTTTTTTCGGACATGTTCGATGAAAACCTGTGAAATAGGCCTTTTGAGTCTACCACAAGCACAAATATGGGATGAATCACAGAACTGATTATATATCCAACTCAATGTAATGGGAAACGAAATCAAAATACGAACGAAGAGCAAAACAACACACAAACAACACAAACGATTAACAGAAACAAAGACCAAACATTTAAACAGTGGAAACTTTAAAAGTAAAAGATACCTCTCACGGATCTACTTGGAGTAACTCTCACGAATAATCTATCATGGAGTGCCCACATCCGAAATATATGTGGAAAAGCACTTAAGAAACTCGGCTTCGTCAAATGAATAGTCGGTAGGAGCGAATAAAAAGTTCGCGAGCGATGTTACTTAGCGTTAGTTAGGCCTCACCTTGAGTATGCATGTAATGTATGGGACCCCGCCGAGAAATGTCATATTCGGGATTTAGAAAAAGTACAACGAAAGGCGATACGATTTGTAAAGAATTGCTATGATAAAACAGCAAGTGTTACTCAGATGATACAGAACGCAGGATTGGAATCATTAGAAAATAGTAGAAAAATTCAAAAGATAAATTTATTAAATAAGTTCAGAGAAATTACGTTCTCAGTTGATGTAACCGATATAATGCGACCCCCTGTTATATGGGCAGTTCTGATACTGCCAGAAATGTTAGGGAAATAGATGCTAGAACGAATCGTTTCAAAAATTCATTTTTTCCGCGAAATATACGCGAAAATAACCGTTTAGGAAAATAGAGTCAAGGTGCTTGCACCCCCTGCCACACGCCGAAAGGCGGCTTGCAGGGTTCTTACATAGACATAGACATAGAGAATGACGAATATTAATAATATTTATAAAAGAAAACAAATAAAGAAGACAAATGGAGAAAAAAAAACAAAGAAGAAAACCTTTTAAACCTTATCAACAAGAGCTAAATCTACAGCAAGAGAGTGAGCGAAAGGCACTTTGCATTGCATTGTTTGCCATGTAAATAAACCCATAGTTACGATTTTTATTTTTTTATGAAGAGTAATCAATAACAACACGAAACGATCATAAATGAATAATTATATTCAAATAAATACGCGTGTTTTGAATTAAAAATCAGCTTCCAAACAAAACTTTGAACATAGGTAGTAATCATATTGAATATAACATTATTACGAAATCGTATAAATGGAAACGACATTTTAACGTAAATATGTCGCAATAACCAGAAAATTGGTTAATTATGATACTAGTCCTAAACGGTGAAATATCGATTTTTTTTCAAATATAACTTATAGAAAATTAAATATTTTGAAACCCTTTTAGATAATTGTATATACTTAAATATCAGATTAATGTAGATGTTTTGAAAAAACGGAAACGAGCTTCGAAATATAAAGGAAAATTATTTTGTGAAACCGATAAATTGCACTGCGCGACCGAAATTTTCTGATTTAATTAACGGCTCACCAAAATTATACGAGGGATAAAAACAAAATAACTGGACTATTATGCATGAATAATAGCAATTAATAACGGTTATAAAATTTAAAGGGATAAAAACGTTAGTTTTTAAATTTGGTTTTATGTTTAAGAGTTGTTTGCAATAAAAATATAAAATATTCGCTGAGAAACCGAAAGTGTATTTTGAAACCATTTGAAAAAACGCAGTTAAAATTGTGAAAAATAAATAAAGAATCGTGATTTTGTCTTAGGAAACGCTGAACTCTGATTAAATGCGACCTGAGGAAATGCTGTTTTCACAGAACAGGGAGAAATGGATAATTCTGTTGGTTTGAAAAGACGAGAAATTTCTAAAACGCTTACCATCGACATTGGAGGAATTTACTTCGTAGCATCGCGCTGTTGATGACAAACTAATCAAAGCCAAACTTATAAACTACTATCGAGTATCGTTACCAGGATCTTTGGGTTTCTCACGAAGTCAAGCTAATGTGTATATTCGTAGATATATATTATCCGATTTTTCAGCACATTTTTATGCTAAAAAAGCCCCCCTCCCCTCGATTTAAACTCGAGTGAGGGACCTTCATTAAATTAATATATAAATTGTATAATTGAATTAATATTCAATCAATTTCAATCAATTCAATATTCAATCAAATTTCAAAACGTACTGGTGCCTCGGCTTATATTCGGGTCAGCTTATATTCGGGTCAGCTTATACTCAAGTATATATGTATTATTATTATAAAGGTCTTTATTAAAGGCGAGATTGAGACTGAAAAGTCTCTTCTTCAATCTAACCTTTTCGTCAATACTATTATATACATAAAAACTTGTGTGTATGTGAATAGAAATAGAGAGGAAAACTTAAGAAGGAGTGGAAGTAAAAAAAAACCTAAGGTGATATCTTAGGAAAAATATCCACAGCAGGAAAACACCCACAGAGAAGGGGGAGAGAAAAACCTGCGCAAACCTACTGATAGTGCAAGCTAAAAGATAGTGTGTTTAACATGGAAATTACAAAAGCTATAGTTCTATAACTAAATAACAAATTAATAATAAAATAAAATCAGAAACAGGAAAAACTACAATAGTAAACCATGAGGAAACAATTAATAAGACAAAACGTAAGATATTACATTCAGACGAAATTACAAAAAATCTATAATATAAAACAGAGTGTGGGTGTGTGGGTGTGTGTGTATGTTCGCTAAAAACTCGAGAACCGAGAGTCGCACAACTTTGAAATTTTTTACATTATTAAAAGTCAACCCCGCGCAGAGTATAGGCTATTTTTTTATTTCCCTAAGGTCCACGGTTCGAACCCAGACGGGTCAAAACGTTTCCATAAGAAATACACGTAGAGGTCAGTTTTCTGTAGCAGGATTCATTTCTTTTTCAAAATTAAATTAGAAATAATGGTCCTAGAAAGTCGAATCTAGCACCAAAAGAAGGATAATAGAATAAAAATCCTTTTTTTGGTCGTGGAATATCGTTTTCGATTCGAAATTGTGCACAATTAGATAGAGTACGTGAACATTTTATCGAAATTTTGAGGTCGTAAACAACCCATCCCCCTAACGATGAAGGCGATTGTTGATTTCGAGCTCATGCGTAATTCCATAAGAAGACATGAAAAATGAATGCCCAGATACAATTAATGCTGTAAGATATCTTTTATATATAATTCCGTCTCCGGATTCATTCATATCTATCTATTATATATATAGACGTTTCTCCGGATATACCAATATGTAGGGGATCGAAATTCTACCCATGTTCCCCAAGTACCACTGACTTGAAATTTTTGTGACGTGGTGATCATAACGTGAACCCTCCATAAAAAGGGCGAGTTTGAACCTCAGTGTCATGGGTTCGATTCCAGAAGGCCCCAAAGTCATGATTTTCTCCATAAAGATACATGGCGGGGATTTTCGAAAATTTTTTGAGGCACTTTCTGGCTAAGTACAGAGTTGAAATTCGAGGTATCGCTGGAGGCCGTGCGTGTCCGACAAAAACCATTAAGACATCATCGAAGGATATCGACATCGAAGGATAGGACAGTCCTGAAGATGGCTGCAGTGTGCGCAGCCGAAACGTTGACAGAATGGAGAGACGCTGCCCGGTTGGAAACCCGAGAATACTTCCTTCAAGCAACTCACCGGGAAAAAACTACTTCTTACTATCTTTTATATACGTTGTAATTATCAATTGTGATTTCCCCGTTGAGAATCAACGGGCACTTCTGCTAGTGTTAAATATAATCGTAAAATTACCTGAATATGCGGTTTTTCTTAGCTGATAGGAAAAGATGTCAGAGCATCACAACTTTTTTATGGATATGGAGTGAATGATGCACATTTTAGGAAACTAACGTATTACTTTGGATATTAATTTACCAATAATTTCCAAACAAAACTCACTGAAGTTCTTCGCAGTGAGCCAAACGGAGCAACGCTTTAAAGTGCAGAATAGTGGTAGAGTTGTAATCAACGGTAATAAGGATGGGATCAGGCATTAAATGTAGTAAATGCGTTTGGACGACATGTTTCTCCAAGTTCATAATCTGATATTTCGATGCTACATGTAAGTGCAGAAATGCGCGCCGAAATGTTAGGCCGAATTCACTCCCGCGCAATATTTGCTCAGCGTTACATCAAACGCATTAAACGCCAGAACTAACATTCCAATTGCTCGCAGGAGCCGCGGGAAAATAGAGCGCCGGAAAAATAGAGCGCAGGAAAAGAGAGCGCGGGAAAAATATAGCGCGGGAAAACTAGAGTGCGGGAAAATAGAGCGCGGGAAAAATAGAGCGCGGGAAAAGAGAGCGCGGGAAAACAAGAGCGCGGGAAAAATAGAGCGCGGGAAAAATAGAGAGCGGGAAAAGAGAGAGCGGGAAAATTAGAGTTCCGTTCTACTGGGTGTCCTTATGCATTTCTTATGGAGATAACAGAAACAAATTTTAATTACTTCGCGGCATGATATCGACTTCAAACTTTGCATCAAATAAAATCAAGTCACAATAAGTCTTACGGTCTATTCACAGCTAACAATAAGTCCTGGGTTCAGGGGTCTCTGAAATTAATATTTGTTACGATGTTTAAGAATTTTTTGAACCTCTTCCCGATAATATAAAAACATAAAACTTGTCATATAAATAAATAACATAGAATCATTTCAAATACGTGTTTTAAGATTCCTTGATCGTCCTTGGTTCGATTCCAGAAAGCCATTTACATTAACCTATGCATTTCAGACAGGGATAATGGAGTCGTATTTCAGGACATTCCCGGTATGATATGGACTTCAAACTTAGCATTTATTAAGATCAGGTCCTATCAAGTTAAAATAGCCCATTTGCATCCGCTAATAAGTCCTGGATTCGACACTAGGCGTCTACAAAAATTAGAAATTGCTACGATTTAAAAAAATATTTTAACCTCTTCCCAATGACATTGAAACTCAAAACTTGCAATGTGAATAAAGATTATAAATACATTTCGTATTCTTGCAGTATGCAAGCAACATTTACTCGTATATAGATACCCAGATAGAAACCCAGATAGGATACTAATTCACAGGCTAAACCACAAACGTCATTGATTTGAAATTTTTCCAGGCCCTAACGTGAAACTCCCAGAAAAAAAGGCGACTTTGAACTTCAGTGTCATGGATTCGATGCCAAAAGGCCCCAATATCCCGTTTTTTCCATTTAAATGTGTTGCATTGATGTTCGGAAATTTCTAAAAAGTACTTCCCGGATAGGTAGAGAATCAAAATTCAAGGAGCTTAAAGATATGGACATTATCTATCGAAACCATAAATTACTTTTATAGAAAATGTCCTGGGTTCGATGCTAGGATGATGCAAACATCACCCATTTAAAATACATGGGGTAGTTTTTCACTATTTTTAGATGCATTTATCGAAATGATTGGAAGTTCTCTCTAAGCTGGAAGATGTATATTAAGACTCGGTTTAAGTAAACAATTTTAATAATACCATAGACTTCCTGGTCTCGATGCCAGAGCACATTAATATTTCTCACATAAGGAATATATGTGAAAAGCAGGACGTCGTTTTAGGCAGTCGCAGCCAACATATATGCTTGAATTTGCACACATAGTTAGAGATGGTGATCTTATGTTCTGCTGCATAGTAAGTATGACCAGGAAGACCCGGGTTCGATGCCGGGTGGTTAATATATCCCCCATTTATACACATTGTGGTAGTTTTTCATTATTTATTTTGATGCACTTATCGAAATAATAGGAAGTTCTTGCTTTGCTAGAAGATGTGTATTAAGACTCGGCTTAAGAAAAAAAAATATATAAGACTATGCTGTTCCTGGGTTCGATGCCAGAGCACATTACAATTTCTCACATAAAGAATATACGTGAAAAGTAGGACGTTGTTTGAGGCATTGCAGCAAATATTTCTGCTCGAATTTTCACACTTAGTTACAGATGGTGATCTTCTATTGTATTGCATAGGAAGTATCACCAGAAAGACCAGGATTCGATGCTGGGCGGTAAATATATCCCCCATTTAAAACACATTGGGGTAGTTTTTCATCATTTTTTTCATTCACTTATCGAAATGATAGGAAATTCTTGCTTTGCTATAAAATGTATATTAAGACTCGGTTTAAGAAAAAATTAGATTAGGCCATGCTGAGTCTGGGTTCGATACCAGAGCACATAAATATATCTCACATAAAGAATATTAGGGAAAAGTAGGACTTCGTTTGAGGCAGTTGCAACAAATATTTTTGCTTGAGTTTTCATACATAGTTAGAGATTCTGTTGTTTAGTATTGGGGTACAAGTCAGCTCCATAATACACTTACTTTCTGCAAAGAATGTTCTTCGTTGGTTTTGAGTGTTATATGTATAGAATGTATTTCTGTTAATTGAATTTAATCATCGTTTCTGAGAACAATTTGCCCTTTCAGACAATGTCTCCTAAAAGGTGATGCTGCTTATTCTTATGTGATCATCGAATATATTTTACAATCCTTAAATCATCTTTGTATTCATCGAAGAAAGTGCTAATTTGAAGGATATGAGATTAAATCTTTAGGTGACATTGTAGACTTAATTATAATTTTATTTGCTTTGTTAATTGGTTTGGAAAAATTATAACCTGGAATTAGCTATCTACCTAAAACTATGAGGCAAATGTTACGATCAGGACTGTACCAATTGATAATTACTCTCAACGAGCACTTCTACTAGTAATAAAATAAAATAAAATACAAAATAATATAAAACATTCAAATAATAAAAATTGTTTCGAAAATGATACTAAATTGGCATATGAAAAATTTGACAGTTAATTACAAATGGTAAATTAATAAATACGAATGGAAATACTTTTTTATGACGAGGCCTATAGACGGTAGTCATCCTCAATCTATTCCAAGAACGCATTTTCCTCCAAATTTATCGAGGAACGGCAGTATTATAATCACGCTTCTCCATACGATTTCCCAGGTCCAGATGAATATTTGCAACGCTTACAAAATAATTCCAATAGCTTTTAACTTAACTATGGCCATATTTAAGAGGTGCTTTCGCATTTTCCATCTGAGAGAAAAACGGTTCTTATCCTAAACTCGATTCAGGTCTCAATTTTGTGTTTTTTATATTATTATTATTCACAAACTACAAGTAGGCTGTAAGCCAGGCGGCACTTTCTCTACATCCAGGCAGTCATTCTACATAATCATATACAGTTGACATACATATGAGACATAAATTGTTATTTCTGGATTTTTTCGGGGTTCAAGACAGTCCTTCTCGACTACCGTAGCGGTCCTAGGGCAAAACCCCTCCGTTCATCACCCTGCCAAGCAATCCCTTACTTCCTCCAAGATTTTCTACATTACTAAAATCCCCTTACATTATATAATAACATTATCTACTACAGCACATTAAAACATTTCTTTTTGACCGATTAAGCATTTTTAGGCAAGGGGTGCGATCCAGGTGATTTATTCCATTCTGAAATGCCTCTGTTAAGAAAAGAATATTTCGCGATGTCCGTTCTTTGCCGCCGAGGCTTAATTTTAAATTGATGGTTATCTTTCCCGCGGAATTCTGGTATCTCCATAGCATTTTTAAAAGCTTCCCAACCATTTTTACCTGAAATTATGTTGTATATACTACCTAGTCGATTTGTTTTTCTCCTTTTCTCTAACGTTTCCCACCCAAGAGTCTTTAACATTTCTGTGACGCTGTTCGTTTTTCTAAATCTGCCCATTACAGCTGCTTTCCTTTGTACTTTTTCTATTTTCTTTGATCGGCAACGTTGATGTGGATCCCACACGGTTGTCGCGTATTCAAGAATCGGTCTTACAAGCGATGTATTTCTCTTGCTTCCCTGCCCTTTAAATTCCTCATCACGTAATGCAACATTTTAAGTGCCTTCGCTACAATTCTATATGTATATCAAATATCTAAAAGAAAAATTCAAATGAGAACCTGTATAAGCATAGAGTAAGGATATCCTTACTCTATGGTATAACTTAAAGGAAAACTGCTTTGGAATGAAGCTCCTCTCGTTGTCTAAGGGATTCCCAAGTTTTCCACCGGAAAGTGTGAGACTTTAGAGATTAAGGGGAATATTCAGATCGATATGAGCGGTTCTCTCGGAAGCGTATCTTATGCTACCACTGCCCAACCCCTTTGTATTTAGCTCCCGAATAGGATTCATTTCTAAGAGTATTTTATTTCTAAATCTCTCGTTTAGTAGGATATGGGTCGTGCATTTTTATATCTGCATTTATATAATAGAATATTTTTCCCTTGTCCTACCATTACGTCACCTCTATCAACACCTCCTACGATACCACTCCAAACGCCCGAAATTATCTTATTTTTTTCTCTTTTACATCTATTATTACTACTATATTTAATACATATAACACATTTTTTGTAATTATGTACGGCGCCACACAAAAAAACGGCGTAATCGTAGCGGCATAAGATTGAAAGGCTTTAAATTGCCTAGAGTGTCTAATTATCACATCGAGCGAGAAGTCCCAAAAAAGTGATAAGTCGGCCATGTTTTATCACTAACGCGCGATATCTCAAAAATGCAATTGTGGATCTCGCTAACGATCGAAACGAGTGTGAGATCGTAACGATACCGAGAAAGCTGTAGTTAATGGCAGTGAACCAGTGAGAACATGGACGGGCATCTTCTTTTGGCTGTGGTTTTGGAGGAGAGACGTAGGAGGAGGAATTATTTAAGAGTAACGAGAAGGAGATTGATAGCATTGATAGACAGTAACAACCCCTTCGATGTGGCGGACAGCGATTTTATAAATTTATATTTCATCTCTAAAGAGGGAGTCCATAATATATGTTATTGAGGAATTATCGGATTCTTTGCCGCCTGCTCGAAAATGCACGTCAATACCTCCACATATTCTAGTATATACACACCGTGCTTTACTTTTATAGAATCAATAAATAGCCATTAATTGTGAATAAAATAGTCACCTTACAATTAAGAATTTTCATTTAGAATCTTATTAGTGAAAACGTTTTTAAGATGCCGTGCGGAAAATATATCTGCCATATAAAACACATTGGAGTAGTTTTTCATTATTTTTTTCATGCACTTATCGAAATGATAGGAAGTCCTTGCTTAGATAAAGGTTGTATATTAAGACTCGGTTTAAGAAATGACATATATGGCAGATATATATTCCGCACGGCAT
This sequence comes from Sympetrum striolatum, assembly GCA_947579665.1. Lineage (NCBI taxonomy): Eukaryota > Metazoa > Arthropoda > Insecta > Odonata > Libellulidae > Sympetrum > Sympetrum striolatum. The sequence continues at coordinate 78,008,781 of OX388351.1, forward strand.
CGAACCCGGGTCTTCCTGGTCTTACTTACTATGCAGCTCAATGGGAGATCGCCATCTCTAACTAAGTGTGCGAATTCAAGCAGAAATATTGGCTGCAACTGCCTAAAACGGCGTCCTGCTTTTCACATATATTCCTTATGAGAGAAATTTTAATGTACTCTGGCATCGAACCCAGGAAGACTTAAGACTTATTAAAATGTTTTTTTGAAACCGAGTTTTAATATACATCTTCCAGCTAAGAGAGAACTTCCTATCGTTTCGATAAATGCATCAAAAAAATAATGAAAAACTACCCCCATGTATATTAAATTGGAGATGTTTGCATCGTCCTAGCATCGAACGCAGGACATTTTATGTAAAAGATATTTATAGTTTCGATAGATAATGTCCATATCTGTAAGCTCCTTGAATTTTGATTCTCTACCTATCAGGGAAGTATTTTTTAGAAATTTCCTAAAATCAAAGCAATACATTTAAATGGATAAAATCGGGATTTTGGGGCCTTCTGGCATCGAACCCATGACACTGAGGTTCAAAGTCGCCTTTTTGTGGGAGTTTCCCGTTAGGGCCTATATGCTTTAAAAATTTCAAATCAATGACGCCTGTGGTTTAGCTTGTGAATTAGTATCCTCTCTGTGTATCTATCTGGGTATCTATACGAGTAAAAGTTGCTTGCATACTGCAAGCATAAAAAATGTATTTATAATCTTATATTTTTCCCTTTCAGAAAATGTGTCCTTAAAGGTGGTGCTGCTTATCCTAATGTGATCGTCGAATATATTTCATAATCTTTAAATCATTTTTGTCATCATCGAAGAAAGTGTTCATTCAAAGGATATGAGATTGAATCTTTAGTTGACTTTGTAGACTTAATTATAATATTATTTACATTGTTCATTGGTTTGGAAAAAATATAGCCTGGCTATTAGCTATCTACCTAAAATTATGAGGCAAGTGTTACGATCAAGTGTACGACTGTACCAAGATTAATTATCAATTTCGATTTACCCGTTGAGAATTAACGGGCACTTCTGCTAGTATATTCATAAAAGGATTGTTAAATATAGATACAGTATGTAGTGGATGTAAATTCTCATTCAAACCTTAGCTAAATCGAAAGTTTTTGCAATTGTATTTGTGTATTGTGTATTTATATACATAAACCTTATAGAAATATTGTTTGAATTGAATGTGGTACAATTTAACGTCTGTCTTTACGACTGACTGCGGTTGTATTATGTGATAAATAAATAAATAAAGAAATATTGTATAACTCATCCCAATTAACTTAGCCTGTTGTTGGAATATAAACTTGTTATAATTCAATAAATCTGATTGTTCAAGCCCGAAATTGTGGAAGAACATATCGAATATAAGATCTCAGTAATCTCCACAAGAATATATCCGTGCCAAGTATTCTCGTGAAAATTTCTAAGATCTTTAGATCCACAAGTCGGTACAGTTTAAGTGACCTCGTTTACGTTCTAAAAATCCTTTAATTTGTGGAAAATACTTTTCTCTCAATGCAGTACTTTTCCGCACTCCCACTTATTCCCACTCTCTCCCAAATCCTCTCCTCCACCTACATCTCCCTAATCTTAAAGAAATCGCATCTTTCTATTTCAGATCCCAACCTCAAGCACTGAGTGTTCCAACGATTCCAATTATAAGATATATTTCCACGGCCGTGCTCTTTGGAGCAATACGAACTGTTTCACCTTCGAGAGCCATTCCATCTAAAATAATGCGGAATTCCGAGAGTGATGAGGTAGTTTCCATCTGTCCTCCACATCGCACTATTACGGCCGTTAAAGTAAATATTTGCCTGCAGTTGAATGAATCCACTATTGCGGTCTCCCTCACATCCCCCGAGTTACGGACATTGTCTGGCTGTAGTATTCACCGATTCGCGGTGGCTTCGCAGGATTATGCAGGATTTACATGCCGTCTAACCCAAGGATGAACCTCATGCAATCAGGCATCCTTTTTATGCGGGGGTTACTAATAACCTTCCGAAGTCTGTAAGGTTTCTATTGAGGCGAGATTGAAATTGTAAAGTCCATTCTTCCATCTAACCTTTCTTCCATGGTATTCATCATCACGGTGTTAGGTTTCAATGGAACCGTTGCCTCAAGGTGTTTCTATTCCATGCATCTTGTTTCATTTCTTTAAAACCGTCGACATTCCAAATCTTCTTTTAGCTCTCTTCCCATTAATCTTTCCTTCAATCATCCTCTTCTGCAGGCAGCCCATTTTTAGGATGTTACCTATCCAACTTTCCTTTTCCTTTTACATAATATCTCGTTTTTCCCCAATCCTCCTCAGAACCTCTACATTTCCCACCTTGTCTATCCATCTTACCCTCTCCATCCTCCGCCACACCGCAAAGCTTATACAATCAATTTCAGGGACAAAACAAGGCAGCAAATAAAAGCAGAAGAATACCAATGAATGGAAAGTTTCAAGGATATCCTAGGCTAAGAACCATAGATGGAGTACATATTGCAAAATCAGTTCCAGAAAATTGCAAATACATCCCCAAGTATCATAAAGTGGGAGTGAAAACCCCTATTTATAGAGGATACGGCTGAATCAACAAACAAGATCCAAAAATTTTGGTCACACGAAGAGACGACCGAATCGATAAACAGAAAAAAACACAAACAATTAGTAAGGGCAAATATATGGACGAGACGTAATCACAAAAATCACACAGAAGCGGGGTTTCGAGGAATAAAAAGAGAAAAGATCAAACAACAATTTTATGGACCAAGAGGCACCCACAGCGTGGCTAAAAGAGAAGCCAAGAATTGTTGATTCATCAACGACTCATTCGGAAAGAGACAAATGTGGGTGGAATTTGAGGGGAAAAGCAGAGGAAGAAGCCATTCGATGGCATAAAGCTGGGAAACTAAAAAAAATGGCGTTTAATCTGGATTTGTGATGGAAAGGGAGAGAATCGATGATTAGTTTAGAGAAATGAAAACAGAGCTCCTTTCCTCAACGAGAACTCATACCCTTTTTTAAATTTAAATATCTTTACGAAATATTACATATCTATTTGATTTGTTATTTACTTTATATTGATAATTAGAGCATACAGGAGCGAATATAGAGAACTGACTCCAAAGCACATTAATCAACAATTTATTCATGATCATTAATATTAAAGATAAATCTCAAATTCCCTTATTGGTAATTTAATTTGATAAAAATACATATACAATCAAATAACTCATTTTAATGAATTTTATGAATTAAGGAAGCTAAAGAAATTTTATTTAAAATGATTTTTTTGTCTATCCTTTGTCTATCCTCATGAGTTTAAGGAAATAGTTACATTATGGCTGGAAAATGATAGGTGACATGCGGAGATTTCAATACTATTCATGGCTTTTGATCGAAAATTTACTTATATATGCGTGGAATCCTTAGTTTTATGTTATGTTTCAGTATTAGCCCGTATTTCCTATTTTTGTGAATAAATAAATACCAAAAGTTACCTCATTCAGATATGAGGAAAGAGTCCTCAAGATAAGATAAAGATATCATTCAGATATGACTACTTTTTATTAATATTTTCGTAAAGTCACGTAACACTGTATCTTTGGAGCTATTCGAAGTCAAATATCAAAGGGAAATCGGAAGAAATGGATATGTACTCTTCCTATCCACAGCGTACGTTGCTACTGTCCGTTCTGTCCGTTAAAGATATCTCAGATCGTCGCTACGGTAGCGAAATTGTGCTCGCTCAGCAATAATGTTCGCTTTCTTAGACAACGATGGGAGGTGAGTGACTGGGTCATTTACAAGGCACACCAAATGAGATTAATGCGTGTCCTAGCATCGTGATGACGCTGATGTCCTAGCCTGATAGGACACTAGCAAAACATGCTGCCAAAATGAAATTGCTGTGGAAGTGTACGAAACGGTTTTTCTTTCATTATATTATTAAAGTTCAAATTACATCTCGCCTCGAGATAAATAAAAATCACAATATTTTACTTCTATAACAAGCCCTCTACTAATGCCTAATATTTTCGGCAATATTATTTCTTGATTTTAGAATCGATTGTCTTATATAATATAATCACCGTTGTTTATATATTTTTATGCTTATATATTTATTCATCCGAAGTCCCGTAAGAATAGGTCTACTTAGTTTTGGCAAATGAAATGAAGCAATTTGATGATAAAAAATGCATCATAAATGTTCATTAATATAATTACTTTAAAATTTTGGGCCATCGTTGTTGTTGCTGTCTGGGAATTTGCGTCCTTATTGAGGAAGAGTTTTAGAATTTCATTTTACTGAAATGTGTCTGTAATTTAATTTAACCGCAAAAAGAAACCCCGAACAACCCCGAACGAATCTAACACATCTGTTTCCGGTGGAATATCCGATCACAAAGCCATAATTATAAATGTCGACCTTAACTTGGTAAAGCACAGAAAACCTAAGCGCAGAGTTTATCTTTACCCGCGAGCCGATTTCGAAGGATATCGTAGTAAACTCATGTACGAATTTCCGGAGTATGAAACGCGCGCGATATGTTTAAATACCGAGGACACGTGGAATCTCTTTGTAAGAACAATGCGTGACCTAATGGATAAATTTGTACCCTCCAAACTTTCAAATCAAACTAATGAACCTAGATGGTGTAATGGACTAGGATAGCACTAAAGAAACAGAGGCATTTGCATTCCAAATTAAAAGCCGCTGCGAGGCAACCGAATAGTATCAACATAGATCGAGTAGAGAGCGAACATAAGGAAGCAAAGTCGGAAACTAAACGAATTATGCGAGATGCCCTCCGTCAATATAAAAAGAAGATTTTATGCGAACACTTGGAAGAGGACCCAAAAGCGTTTTGGTCGTACGTTCGTGAGGTCCAAGGTAAAGAGCAAACTGTTGGTTCATTAAAGGATACTAGCGGTAACATAGTTAACGATGCTAAAGGCAAAGCTAATATCGTGAATGATTTTTTTTCCGAAGCGTTTTCACGTCTGACGATACATCAAATACTCTCCCGAATGTTGATAAACCTGAATCGATGTCGAAAATCACCTTCAGAGAAGACGGCATCATTAAACTATTGCAACAGATTAAACCGAATAAAGCTCCGGGTCCTGAAGACATACCGGCTCGAGTGTTCAAGGAAGTTGCGGAGAGCGTAGCACCTTTTCTTAAAGTTATATTTGACAAGAGTATGAGCGAAGGAAAGGTCCCGAAAGATTGGAAAATTGCGAATGTCACGCCAATATTTAAAAGCGGCTCTAAGGACGATCCAGCTAATTACAGGCCTATATCTTTAACATCACTGAGCGGTAAAATTATGGAACATATAATAGCTAGCTCTTTAATGGGTTTTCTTGAAATGTCCAATTTCATAATTAGGAATCAACACGGTTTTCGTAAGACTCGTTCTTGCGAGTCTCAGCTGGCTTTATTAGTACACGATGTTCTAAACTCTGCTGAAAAACATAAGCAAGTCGATGCAATATTTTTAGATTTTCGGAAGGCTTTTGATAAGGTACCTCATCATAAATTGCTGTACAAATTAGAAATTGCGGGTATCAATGCAGAAGTTATTAACTGGATAAAAGACTTTCTCACCGATAGAGAGCAACGAGTAGTACTCGATGGTATTAGTTCCAACTTGGTTAAGGTGACCTCGGGCGTCCCTCAGGGCAGTGTAAATGGACCGTTGTTATGTTTAGTATACATCAACGACCTCAGCAATCACATTGAAAGCAATGTTAGGATATTCGCAGACGACACAGTCATTTACAGGGAAATAGTTAGTTCAGAGGATAGATTGACCCTTTCGAACGACTTAGATAGAATTATGAACTGGTGCGATGATTGGCAATTAGAGCTTAATGTAGAAAAGTGTTCAGTAGTTAACTTCTTCGAAAGTAAATCTATAATAGATGATTATTCTTATAGTCCCCGAGGGGTAAACCTAATGACTGTGGAATCGGTGAAGTATCTTGGAGTAACTCTCACGAATAATCTATCATGGAGTGCCCACATCCGAAATATATGTGGAAAAGCACTTAAGAAACTCGGCTTAGTTAAAAGAATAGTCGGTAGGAGCGAAGAAAAAGTTCGCGAGCGATGTTACTTAGCGTTAGTTAGGCCTCACCTTGAGTATGCATGTAGTGTATGGGACCCCGCCGAGAAATGTCATATTCGGGATTTAGAAAAAGTACAACAAAAGGCGATACGATTTGTAAAGAATTGCTACGATAAAAAAGCGAGTGTCACTCAGATGTTACAGGACGCGGGATGGGAATCATTAGAAGATAGAAGAAAAATTCAAAGGATAAATTTAATAATTAAGTTCAGAGAAATTACGTTCGCAGATGATGTAACCGATATAATGCGACCCCCCCTGTTATATGGGCCGTTCTGATACTGCCAGAAATGTTAGGGAAATAGATGCTAGAACGAATCGTTTCAAAATTTCATTTTTTCCGCGAAGTATACGCGAAAGCAACCGTTTAGGAAAATAGAGTCAAGGTGCTTGCTCCCCCTGCCACACGCCGAAAGGCGGCTTGCAGGGTTCTTACATAGACATAGACAAACTTATGGCAATGTTTTTATCCTCTGCATTTGTCGAAAATATAGTTAGCAGAATTGGCGCCCAGATACTTTCACATGCGACAATTTTAGTCGACCCTTAGGTCAACGGTTTGGAGTTAAGTCTATGACACTCAAGCGCACACTCTCTCGCATCCACTCCTTTCCTAGGATCATTTGGCAGCTGCCTTTGGTTTTGTTGGGAAGGAGAAAATTTGAGCTTATGAAGACAATAAGTCCGTTGACTAAGGAGGAGCCCATGAAAAAATCGATTTCCTTCGATTTTCCCTTTTACGCCACTCTTGTTTATATTTTGGTTGGTCTGAGACTCTATCAGATCTGTGTATCGGAGAGCGTTGATCTCCAGCTCTGAGGCTGACACAGTACCAACACTATAATTGTTGATTCTCCTTGGATCAGGCAGAATCTCGGACGACAAATTCTCTTCAAATGTTTCTTCCTTAACGTAAAACACATATGAATGCGTCGCACACATTTTGGCTTTTAGTGCATTCCTCAGCTTAGTTACGCCTCGAATCCCAACAATGGCTCATACTTTGTAATACTCGAGAGGGATGTTGTTGTTTACTTTGTCTGGTGTCCAGGGGAAATGGTATTTTTTCTTACCGCCGAAGGGTGACTAATCGATGCCAATCAGAAAAACGTTATACAGTTTGGATAATTGAACACACTAATATCATCAATTTGAGTTACAATGAGGCGGTGACACGTTCGTTAAAACTAAGGATCTTCGACTTACTACGTTTCAAATCTAATTTTAAGTATGTTGCCGAAAAGATACCTCAACTAAATTTTCGTGGTAAACAGTTAACTACTTGGGCAAGTATTACGAGCAGTCACCAAAAATTATTTTATGTCAAGTTTGTTTAAATGGATCTCAAAGATTATGATCAAATTCATGACGTCACAGTTTTTGAAATTTGTAGTTTTACTCTGACTGAATGGAAGCAGTTATGAGAAAAAATATTTTTGCGTCAGTTGAAGCAACTATTCACTTATTCTATTGAAAAAAATTAACTCTGTATCTGAATTATTTAAGTTGCCATGGGAGAAAATGTTTTGAAAGTAAGGGTTTTTTCAAAAAAGATGAAAAAATTGTTAACTCGAAAACTAATAAAAAGCGGACACCCAAAGTGGGGTGGTTCGGAAAAAAGGAGCTCTATCCCTTTTGATTATCACTGCTTTTTGGGACACCTTCTTTTTTGTAAATTAATTTAATTTCAATTCCGTCATTTTGACGGGGGAGTGAGTTAATAAACGGGGAATTTCATTGTATTAAAAAGGGAAGTTCAATCGGCATGAACATGCCAAACGGTAGAAAGCAGTTGTATATTTATGAGTGATAATGTGTAGATGAAGTATTTCCAAAGCAAGAAAGCAACCGCTGCTCTAAGTAACCTTTTATTACTGAATTACAAATAAGGGATTTAAGTGCACAGGCAATGAAATGTGTGGATGATTTTTAAAGCCATATCGTATTTAGTTTTATAGGCGGATCAACTCGATTCGACTTATAAAGAAGTACGCACGATTTCTCCCCTGAAAGCCGCTCACCCTCCAAATAGGAATGCCTACGAAATAGAATTGAGTAAAGAATTCGCAACCCCTAGGTCATGAAAATTACACGTTTACTGTATTATCCAACAGAATAGAAAGCATGTTTCAGTTTCATTCGTTTTCACGGGTTCGCTACGCATGTGCAATGCGGCCCGTTTCATCTTAGGATACCGCACGTGATCGGAATCCATTTGCTGATGAGGCACTTTTATCAAATCTTGAATTTCGGCTGAGGTTTCCACTGGACATCTGGTCCAGACTGCATGAGTACCATTTGACCTGCGGATGGTTCACAGGATATCACGGGACTAACTCACGCGATATTACTGCGACGGTGATGCCCTTCCGCGATTTTAACTAAGACCATTGCTGATGTGCATTAATACAATATGGAGTAGCACCAAAACCATCAAAACCAGTGAAAACATAGCGCTCTTTTTGGAAGCATCTCCGTATCCTAAATTCAGTATTCGATGACGTAACTTCCTGGAAAAATATTGCAGAATGAAAAAAATTTTAACTATTTTCCACGGGAACTTTAATTCCCGACTGAATTCGTAAGCGTACTCAAATCATCAGGCATAGAATATACATTTGTCAAAACATTTATGGGATAGAGTATAGGGAGGAGGTGTGTAATCTCCCCCTTCATATCCTCTTACGTCATTCGTATATTTTTGGCTAATTATAAAAATTTATAAAGTTATTGTGCTCTATTTGCTCCCTTTTTCACAGTTTTAGTTGCGGGCGAGTGAATACTGAATTTACTGAGTCCTTTTATTCCTGTTATTTTATTTCGAATTTAGTTTATTAGATTTTTAATGTTTTTATTTTTTTAAAGTAACCTATTTATTTTTGTCACTCTCATACTAATAATAACTAGTTTATTTAAAAAGGAAAATCCCCAAAAGTGTTATAATAAATTCTGAAAAAAAGAAAGATTAAAATAAAAGATTAAAATTTAGAAAGAATGAACAAGAACAAATCAAAGAAATAAAGATAAATAAACTAAAGTACAGAGAACTGCAGTGGAGTTTCAAATATTATTTAAGATTAAAAGATGCTAAAGTGCGTTTATAGTGAGACATTTTGTCTGCATTGCTCAGATAAATACATTTGTTTGCCTTCATTACAATTCTAGGTGAGGCCAGATCCTTTAAGCTTCGAAACAGCAAACAATTCAAGAAATGTAGGCATGCTCTTTCCTATGCACTGATGTTCCTATTAAATGAATAATTGGTGAGCAGTCTTATTAGTGCAGTATCATTAGTGGAAAGAATTTTAGGACGATTACGTCAGCGGCCTCGACTCTAAAAGGGAAACAATTCCTATACAATTTATTATGGCGAAGGGTTAGATGTGAGAAGATACTTATCAATCTCGCTGAAATAAAATCGCTCTATTTATACTATTTTTTCTATGGCTGAAAGAATAATTCTCCGTCAAAACTGGATGTCAATTTGCAATCAATACTTTGACTCCGAATTCTCATTTATTTTATCAAACGCTTCGACTTCGAGCTCATTCTATTTTCTCGGTGTTCAATGGAAAGCAAAGACTCAAGCTCTCCCATTAAAAAACTATTTCAAATCAAAGTATCGCATCCACCGACGAAATATCCTCGCATTGGGAGGAAAAAATTGAAATTCCAACTCACGAACTCTGATTACAATACATGAAAACGTAACTAACATTTTATATCATGGATTGAAGTATTTCTCGTGTTATTTGGTGGAAATTATCTGTGCGAAACACAAAGAACAAATCGTGTACTGTTCCATAAATCAAATTCAACGAATTAAACGTTGCCAGTTTTCATGATGTGGTTGCCACCAAAATAGCGCTTGTGTTATTCATTTGTGTGTTTCAATTCTATCGTGTGTTGTCGTGCTCTTCTTTGTGTCTAGCATTTTTATGAAAACTTTCTACAGCAATGGATAAGCTTCCTAATAATTTGAAAGGCTTAACACATTTCAGATATGAAACAGAAAGAAAATTTCAAATTTAACCAACTGTATAGAGCATGAAATATTGTTTGTGTAATAATCACTGAAAATGACAGGAATTTAGAAGAAAAGGAAAAGCAATTTTTCAATTCAGGCATCTGCCGATTAACCTATGCATTGGCAGGAGCCCTCTGATCTTTATTCTCCCTATTCGATTCCATTCTTCCTGGTTCATAGTAAACATGTTTACTTGTTAATAATTCATTACTTTATTATTACATTAGTTTTACACTATACCAGTTTCACTTGATTTCTTGGCAAGTTTGTGTAGCAAGGTAGTTTTTTCTAGCAGGCAAGTTCTTTTTTCTTTACTCATTTTTTCCCTTCGTAAATTGCAAATAAATAGTATTGTATCTACAGTAAAACAAGCACCGACCGAGTAAAGCTATGAATGTTATGAAACGGAATGCTCTAAAGATCTGTGAGTAGAGAAGATGCATTCTGTTGGAAAACACCCAAAACCTATCGTCGCTTTGTGTAATTCCCAAGAGCGTCCAATAAAATGAAAAAGTTCGTCCCATGCTTATCTTTGCTTCTCTACAAAACTGGAGCGCATGCATTACTTTAAAAATGGAGAATCAAACAAAGAAAATCGATATGCTCAGGCGTGACTTTGTGGAAAGGCATAATAAATTAAGATACTGAGTAATTTTCTACAGATTAAATTGCGCGACCGGTTTCGTGAGAAGTTCTTACATCTTCAGGCCCTGAAGACGTAAGAACTTACAACGAACCGAAACCGATCACGCAATAAAATCTGGAGAATCAAACGTTACCCATCTCACAACATTAACGCACTGTTAAATTACACTTCCCAGCACAGATAACAGGCTACTTTGTACGTATTCAATCAGCAGACCAGAGTTCGTATTGGATATTCGCATTTTGTGTTTATTTATATTTCAACATTAAACAAGAAGGAATCCATGTAGCAAAAAGCGATAAGTTATATAAGAGAAACAATTTAATTATGATTTTTATTTCTATCGTAGATATTAAAAACCTAGTCACGCAAACTTTGAATAATATACGGAACAGTTTGTTAAATCCCTCTCTTATAAATTCATTATGCTTTCACACAAATACTATTGCTAATGTATAGTTTACGCACACTTTCTCACGGTTCTCATGAGGTAAGATTGGAAACTTACTTGGAGGATAGAAGACGAGTAATTTATTCTTATTGGAAAAATGCATGATTTGTAAAGAGGTATGTTAGGATCTCTACTCAATAATCAAGGCAATTGAGCAATTATTTTATTCCGTTTTTCGCATCATGAATCACGGGAAGTTCCCCTTTTTATAATAATATCATTTTAGTGTCAGGAATTATTAAACATCAAAAATGCTACTGTATTGACTGGAGAGCACAAGGTTACCGAAAGTTAGAAACTTCTCGTAGTTGATTACGAAAAGAAACTATGAACAGTAATTCTAACGATGCGAGCCATATGAAGCATTGATTAGTTAAAAGTACAGCCGTGAGTAGAATGGAATTACGCCACATTATGTGAAATATTTTATGTGATCATAGTTGAAACATTTCTGGAATCCGCGAAGAAAGTACTAAGCTACAGTAGGCAAAATTTTCAACAAATATTTGTTAAAGAATGACTATGGAGTAAATTTCAGGCATCCAAATGCAATTTGTCATCGTAAGTCACGTATAAACAAGTAAAATCTCCGTTAATGTCACAGAATAAAGTATAACCCAGTGCACAGGTGCCTGACTGCACGCCTTAGTGCACCTTCAAGGGACAAATTATAACTACCAAGTTCCTATAACACTCGGTAGCATTTATTTGGGGTCGATACAGTTTCAAATCAGCCGCCATATCAAATATTGATGCTTTCATTTTCGAGAGCCCTTCTCCGATTCGAATATTTTTTCCATGGGGCTTAATATTTTCGAACATACGTTCTCTCCATTGAACCTCACCACTTCGCATGATCCAGCCGGAAGTCACCGCAATAATACAACGAACATTCACAGTGAGAATAAACAGCTGCCGTAACTAGTCTAAAGAAAAAAAAATGTAAGAAGTTACCACACAGTATTTCACCATTTAGCTGAAATAGAAATTTTAACGGGATTTACTTTCTCGAAATATTGAATAAAAGTGAGAGGAAAATATCACTGAGCACTTCACAATAACTTATTAAATTAAAATACATTTTTTTATTTTATAAATTAAAATTACCACTGGTATAATTTTCAAATAACTATGTTTATAGAGTATTTCTCACGCCTTTTGTCATTCTTTATGTTTTCATCTTGTTTTCTCATCGTTTTGTTTGAAACTACTACAATCTCTACTCCTTGCATGTGTGCATGTTCGATATCTTATTTTAGAAACGTGTTCAGACTCCTGACACAATAAATTTACTTATTTTCCCCTTTCATTATCTCTTCAGTTGCAACTATTGGTAGGTTTTGCAAATCTCTCTGACCGTAAACCCGCTGGTTTATAACTTTTTCCTAAATGCTAACTTCGGTTTTATTGTAAACCCTCTCTTTGCCATTTCCTTTGTCCTTCCCGAAGATCTCTTTCTTGAAATATTATATGAAATATTGTTGGATGTAAGATGAGAATCAATTCCCATTAAATAAAGTCAATTATCACTGTTAATTACTGCGCACACAGAGAAAAGGTGGTGTTACGAAGGGGCAACGTGAGCTTTTTCCTAATCATAATTCCATTTTATAAACTTCCAAAAATACCGCATTCCAAATAACTCCTATTCTGCGACGGAGTTCCCAATGAAAAGTAGGCAAAGATGAAACCGCAAACTTGTACTTCAGTCGGTGAATAGGCGTGATAAATTAGAAAGAATAGCAAACACCTCGGAACGACGACCTGCTAAATCCGCTCTTTGAAAAAACGTCTTAGCGACGAAAAGTTTTCTCTGTCCCTTGCTTTCGAAGGAGTCATTGAAAGTGCTTCCCCGAATAACAGCTATCGAATAGCGTCTTACGGCAGAGTATACCCATGGTGGAATGCGACAGCTATTTATGCTCTACGTGGCCCAGTTGGAAGGACGCCAACCAATTGCTATTGGAAGAGGTCATTCAGAGGTATCTCCGCATTATAAATCCCCCGAATGCTAATCAGCTTCCGTACATTCGAGAGGGGCCAAAGAAGCCGAATAATTTGAGGACATAGAAAGGGCGGATGACTCCACGAGGAAGATTGCATCTCACGCATTTAACTACAGCAATCAGATTCGAGGGCATTGCGCAGCTTTAAATTATTTAAATAAATCATTCGCGTCGCATTTGAAATTCATTTGAGAGTAACGGAGTATGATTCCATACTGTACATACTACGCTGTATTTTTTATTACAAATTATCACCTTCAGATATGCGTAATATAACGCGTGTGTGCATTATATAAATGTAGGTAGTGGTTAGCATAAAATATTTCGTATTCAACACACTTCTGCGGAGTAGGCAAAAATATCTGTAATTACACGAAATAGTCTCATTCGTGTGACTCGTCTTTCGAAGAACTTCGTAAAAATAATCATGAAAGATCGTCTGAGAAGTATATGAGAAGCATAAATTGAAGAATGTTGTCTAATTTTGGCTACTCGTCATAGTTTTCACCGAAATATTCTTAATTTCGTGACGATACTGACTAAATTATTTGAAAAGTTGAAGCGATGAATTTTATAGATATTTGATTTAAAAGGTACAACCAATCAATTCAAGTCGATTGATTATTTTATATTTTTCAAAAGGAATGGTGCCCCAGACTGATAATGGTAAAGTAATTTCCTAGTAGGCTATGGAACAGATGCAATATATGTGAAGATACTTCTAGGATTTTATATAGATAGATGGATTTTTGATTTAAATTCATTTCCTACTCCAAGTTCAAAATCGGAATTAGGTTTGAATTGCCATGTCCTATGTCTTAACTGCAAATTTATCGAAAATCCGCTGGAACAGATAAATGCTATGAACGGCGATGAAGAAAATGATTGTCTGGAGATTATGAAAAATTGTCGATTCTCCAAATGCCAATTTTAGACCATATTTCAAAACTGGAAATTATGACGGCGGAGCTAAAACAGTTAATGCACTCACAACAAGATACAAAACAGATTGATAAAACTGTATTTTAATCTATATTGCACCACAAAATTATGTAGTGCAATTTTGCATCTGGGCAATGTGGTGGAAAAATGTCGAGGTGCAGTATGGATTAAAATACTTTCCCCAGACTGTTTTTTGTGCGGCGGACCAAATTGAGGGCAAACACATTAATCTGTTATAAATGCCACAACGAGAGAGTTGTGGTATCGAGTCGAGAATTTTTTACGCTAAAATCCTTCATAAGTTAATTCCCCGTTGATAGAGAACGAAAATTAAATGTTAGAATTAGATTTTACCGATCTCCGGGACAATAACTCTCAGAGCCATAGTACCTGTGATTCGATCGAGGATTTTATGAGGAAAAACTTGGAAGTTATAGATCATCGCGTGGATGATGCTCTGCTTTGCCTGCGATTTATTCGAAGTGCCGCAATCTGTTTGAATATCCCAAGGTCCCCGTGTTTCACAATAAAGTTCCCATGATCGCTACTTTTAATTGCTCTCTTTGGTAAGAAATTTTAATTTTATAACTCTTTTGTTGAGATTATTATTTATTACGCTTATTAATTTCATTTTCCGTCCATTTTAGTTGAATTTTGTTATTTTACTTATTTATTATTTATTTTAGTTTGTTTTAAGTTCACCCAAAAAAAATTACAGGGCAAACTCTATTAAATATCAAGTACAATAAATTATAAAACACTCTTATATATAAAGAGAAGTCTTAGGAATATAATTTATAAAACAATTTCGTTTAGCTGCGAACAAAAAACGCTTCTCTTTTGAAACAAATCAAGTTCTTGGTAATGCATACAATATATATAATGTTGAGTTATTTGCACAATATTTTGTTTTCATATTTTTTAAATAAAATAATATTTTATATAATGTGTAATTATAAGAATATATAAAAGTAGTTTTTACTTTGACGGAAGTTATATTGCTACACATTTTTTATGTCCTAAACAGGACAGACTCCGGTTTCACTTCGTCGTAGTTTCTAACAACAAACAGATTCATAATAAAAACTTTTACCATACCACAAGAATAACAGTGACCTGATGATGTAGCCTCGCTACGAAACCTTGGTCATATTTTTATTATTCTTGTGGTGTAGTAAAAGTTTTAATTATGAATCTCTTTATTTTTCACTCTTCTCTTTTTGCATCAATTCGGAATATTTTCACTGAATTTATTAAATCAATTTGTTCAAAATCGGCAACTGAGCCCGAGGAGTAAGACAGGTCAAGCAATGAAGCTGAAATAGCCACGACTTTATGAAAATAAGAAAATAGAGAAGAAAGTATGAGAGGACATAGTATATAAGTCGTACATAGCCTTTTCGACATAATGACGACCGAAAAGATAGATGGACAACTACTCTGATCTACCCTTACTAAAAACATCATGTTGTTTTCTTTATCCTAGCATAATTTTCACGTCGAAACTTGAACGATGATTCCTTTTGAAACCAATAAATGAAAACTCAGGCGGAGCGATATTCGAGGCTTGTCATCAATCAAAAAGGAAGTGCTGTACGCGGGTGAAACGTGTTTTCTGTCGGTCGGAGGGTGCACAGAAAAGAGGAAAAAAACGATTTCAGAAGCCTCTGAAATGTGAGAATTGTGTGAGATGAAAAAAGTAAACCAATGCGAAAAGAAACGAAGAAATATTTAGAGAGAGTTCAGCTTTAGGAAATAAAATCCAGGCAGAAATGTTAGGGATGGGATAACTGAGGAAAGTAGCGTGTAAGGAAGGGGAAGTGAATCAAAGTTGTTGCAACCAAAACTTCCTGCAAAAAGGGTGGGGTAAATTAAGGAGAAGTACAAGAGTCCAGTAGGGAATTCCATACTATGGCATGGGCGCCCGGGGCACCAAGGTTGGGGGGGTGCGTGTCAGGCCAATGTATGGGTACATTCTCAGTATGAATCGCAAATAGGATTTGCTTGATAACCATCGAACTACTATACTAAGTAGTGTTTACGCAGTTGGCTGTTTAGCAATTTCACCAATAAGAAAATTTCCTAGCAAACTTAATATACTTAATAATGGATATCACGCATCTGTACCCTTTAAGTGCCGATAGTGAATATTTGAAGATAATTCACGGAGGAAGACATCGTATTGCTGAAATCCATCACAACTAAAGAAGAGACGGACGAGTATATTTTTTTCCCAAAGAGGATGTGGAAAAAGTACTACTTTGTATCTCTTGCTTCGTTAACATAAGAAGTATTGGAAAAATCGTGGAAATGACAAATTCCTGGAGAAATGTAATTATTTCGATCTAAGGAAGTTAAACTTGTGATCAAATTGTTTACATTTGAATGGATTGAATGAATCACATGTTTTTGTTTTGGCCGCTTTCGCTATGTAATCGATTTCATTGAATTTAATTTAATTCAACTACTTTTATTGCTGCTGGGTAATTTACAATGAAATTACTTCGAAAAGTATATTTTAAAGTACATCCCGAATTAATATCAGAATTTCTCAGTAAAATATTTTTGACATCCTGTTATGCATAATATTTCTAGTTATATTTAAACAATTTAACAATTTTCATGATATTTTCAATATAATAATTTAACAGTTTTACAAATATATATTTTCACAAAGTTTCGAAAATATACATGAAATACTATATATATATATATATATATATATATATATTATATATATATATATATATTATATATATATATATATATATATAATATATATATATATATATATATATATACGAGTAAAATGTAGCTTGCATACTGCAAGCAGATCGACAACACTAATTTCTTGTCGGCATCATATCGGGACGGCCCTCAATAGAAAATGAAAAGGGAATGAAAAAGTTCTTAAAATTCGCTGCAATTTAATCGTCTGGCATCGAACCTAGGCCTTCCTGGTGAACGTAATATGCGGCACAACAGAAAATCACCATCTCTTACTATGTGTGAAAATTCAAGCAGAAATATTGGCTCAACTGCCTCAAACGATGTCCTACTTTTCAATAATGTAAATGGCTCTCTGGATTCGAACCAAGCACGATCTAGGAAATCTTAAATATGTTTTGAAATGTATCTATGTTCTCTATCTATATACCTAATTTCCTGTTTTAATATTATTGGGAAGGGGTTCCTAAAAATCGGATAATTTACTGATTGTAGAAACGCCTGGTGTCGAACCCAGGAAATATTGTTAGCTGGGAATGCACATTATGACGTTTTAGGACTTCATCTTATTTTTAAACAAAGTTTGAAGTCGATATCATGCCGGGAAGTACCTAAAACCTTTTTCCGTTATCTCCATTAGAAATGCATTGAGGAATGTAAATGGCTCTATGGGATCGAACCAACGACCATCAGCGAATATGTAAAATTATATTATGAAATATATTTATGAGCTCCAACTTCATGCCGAATTTCAAGTTTCCATGTCATCGGGAAGGGGTCCAAAAAAAATCTTAAAATCGCCACAATGTATTTTAAATGGCCGATTTTTGCCTCGACCTAGCATCGAACCCAGGATATTTTCCGTAAAACTCATTTATGTTTTCGATAGATCATGACCATATATATCGGCTCCTTGAGTTTTAAGACCCTACCTATCCGGCAAGTATTTTTTTTTAATTCCCGAAAATCAACGCAATGCATTTAAATGGGAAAAATCGGGACTTTGTGGCCCTCTGGAATCGAACCCATGACACGGAGGTTCAAAATTACAATTTTTCTGGTGGTTACACGATATGGCCAATACGTCGTAAAAATTTCAAGCCAATGACGCTTGTGGTTTAGGCTGTGAATTAGTATCCTATCTATATACCTATCTATATACCTATCTATATATATATACGAGTGCAATGTAGCTTGCATACTGCAAGCAGATCGGCAATATTATTTTATTTCGGCATCATATCGAGACGGTCCTCAAAAGAAAAAAAAAAAGGATTGAAAATATTCTTAAAATTCGCTTCAATTTTAGCGTCTTGCATCGAACCCGGGTCTTCCTGGTGAACTTACTAAGCGGCACAATAGAAGATCACTATATCTAACTATGTGTGAAAATTCAAGCAGAAATATTTGCTACAACTGCTTCAAACGACGTTCTACTTTTCACGAATACAAATGGCTCTCTGGATTCGAACCAAGGACGATCGTGGGAATCTAGAACATGTTCCTGAAATGTATCAATAATCTCTATCTGTATGCTGAATTTCAAGTTTTTATATAATTGGGATATGGTTCCAAAAAATTCTGAAAAATCGGATCATTTACTGATTATAGAGACGCCTGGTGGTAAAACCAGGAAACATTGGTAGCTGTGAATTAAGTTTGATTAGTAATGACTTGATCTTATCTTATGCAAAGTTTCAAGTAGATATAATATCGGGAAGCACCTAAAATGTGTTTCCGTAATCTCCATAAGAAATGCATTGAGGATTGTAAATGGCCCTCTGGGATCGAACCAAGGACCATAAGGGAATATGTAAAATTTGATTATGAAATATAATTATGATATCTAACGCCATGCCGAATTTCAAGTTTCTATGCCATCGGAAAAGGGTTAAAAAAAAATCTTAAAAATCGCCGCAATGCATTTTAAACGGCTGATATTTGTCCCGACCTAGCATCGAACCAAGGATAATATTCGTAGATGTCTTTATGGTTTCCTTTTGATATGCGTAGCATCTAGCGATCCCTCGAGCTTCAACTCTCTCCTTTTCCGGGAAGTGCCTCAAATAAATTTTCGAAAATCCCCGCCATGTAATCTTATGGGGAAAATCGCGACTTTGGGGCCTTCTGGAATCGAACCCATGACACTCAGGTTCAAAATCACATTTTTTCTGGTGGTTACACGTTATGGCCAATACGTCGTAAAAATTTCAAGTCAATGACGCTTTTGGTTTAGCCTGTGAATTTGTATCCTATCTGGGTATATATATGAATGAATCCGGAGAAGCATCTATATATAATAGATATATATATATACGAGTAAAATGTAGCTTGCATACTGCAAGCACATCGGCAATACTAATTTTATATCGGCATCACATCGGGACAGTCGTCATAAGAAAAAAAAAAGGATATAATTTTTTCTTAAAATTCGCTGAAAATTCATCGTCTGGCATTTTACCCGGGTATTACTGGTGAACTTACTATGCAGCACAATAGAAGATCACCATCTCTAACTATGTGTGAAAATTCAAGCAGAAATATTGGCTACAACTGCCTCAAAAGACGCTCTAATGTTCACGAAAGTAAATGGCTCTGGGGACTCGAACCAAGGACGATCTTGGAAGTTTAAAAAATGTTTCTGAAAGTTATTTATTATCTTAATCTATATGCCAAATTTCAAGTTTCTATATTATTGGGAAAGGTATCAAAATAATTCCTAAAAATCGGATCGACTTCTGATTGCAGAGACACCTGGTGTGGAACCCAGGACACATTGATAGTTGTGAATGCATAGTTTGATTTGTTAAGACTTGCTCTTCTATCATGCAAGGTTTGAAGTCGATCGCATGCCGGGAAGTGCATAAAATTTGTTTCCGTTATCTCCGTAAGAAATGCATTGAGGAATTTAAATGTCCCTCTGGGATCGAACCAAGGACCATCAGCGAATATGTAAAATTCGATTATGATATATTTTTATGGTATCTAACATCATACCGAATTTCAAGTTTCTATGCCATCGGAAAAGGGTCCAAAAATAATCTTAAAAATCGCCACAATGCATTTTAAACGGCCGATTTTTGCCCCTACCTAGCATCGAACCAAGGATAATATTCGTAGATGTCTTTATGGTTTCCTTTAGATATGCACGGCATCTAGCGATTTCTTGAATTTCAAATGTCTCTTTTTCCGGGAGGTGCCTCAAAAAAATTTTCGAAAATCCCCGCCATGTATCCTTATGGAGAAAATCGCGACTTTGGGGCCTTCTGGAATCGAACCCATGACACCGAGGTTCAATGTCAGATTTTTTCTGGAGGTTATACGTTATGGCCAATATGTCGTAAAAATTTCAAGTCAATGACGCTTGGGGTTTAGCCTGTGAATTTGTATCCTCTCTATATATATATCTATTATATATAGATGCTTCTCCGGATTCATTCATATATCATATATTCATATATATATTCATATATATATACGAGTAAAATGTAGCTTGCATACTGCAAGCAGATCGGCAATACTAATTTCATATCGGCATCACATCGGGACGGTCCTCATAAGAAAAAAAAGGATTTAATTTTTTCTTAAAATTCGCTGAAATTTCATCGTCTGGAATCGAACCCGGGTCTTACTGGAAAACCTACTATGAAACACAATAGAAGATCACCATCTCTAACTATGTGTGAAAATTCAAGTAGAAATATTGGCTACAACTGCCTCAAAAGACGCGCTAATATTCACGAATGTAAATGGCTCTCGGGACTCGAACCAAGGACGATCTTGGAAATTTAAAAAAATGTTTCTGAAAGTAATTATTGATCTCAATCTATATGCCAAATTTCAAGTTTCTATATTATTGGGAAAGGTTTCGAAATAATTCCTAAAAACCGGATCAACTTCTGATAGCAGAGACACCTGGTGTCGAACCAAGGACACATTGATAGCTATGAATGCATAGTTTGATTTGTTAAGACTGGTTCTTCTATCATGCTAAGTTTTAAGTCGATAGCATGCCGGCAAGTACCTTAATCTTGTTTCCGTTATCTCCATAAGAAATGCATTGAGGAATGTAAATGGCCCTCTGGGATCGAACCAAGGAACATCAGGGAAAACATAAAAATCGATTATGAAATATATTTATGATATCTAACCCCATACCGAATTTCAATGTTCCATGCCATCGGGAAAGGGTCCAAAAAAAATCTTAAAAATCGCCACCATGCATTTTAAACGGCAGATTTTTGCATCGACCTAGCATCGAACCCAGGTTATTTTCCGTAAAACTCATTTATGTTTTCGATAGATAATGACCATATATAAAGGCTCCTTGAGTTTTAAGTCCCTACCTATCCGGCAAGTATTTTTTTTTAATTCCCGAAAATCAAAGCAATGCATTTAAACGGGAAAAATCGGGAATTTGGGGCCCTCTGGAATCGAACCCATGACACTGAGGATCAAAATCGCAATTTTTCTGGTGGTTACACGTTATGGCCAATACGCCGTAAAAATTTCAGCTCAATAACTCTTGTGGTGTAGGCTGTGAGTTTGTATCCTCTCTATATATATATCTATTATATATAGATGCTTCTCCGGATTCATTCATATATCATACGAGTAAAATGTAGCTTGCATACTGCAAGCAGATCGGCAATATTAATTTCATATCGGCATCATATCGGGACGGTCCTCAAAAGAAAAATAAAAGGATTGAAATTTTTCTTAAAATTCGCTGACATTTCATCGTCAGGCATCGAACCCGGGTATTTACTGTGAACTTACTATGCGGCACAATAGAAGATCACCATCTCTAACTATGTGTGAAAATTCAAGCAGAAATATTGGGTGCAACTGCCTCAAACGACGTTCTACTTTTCACGAATGTAAATGCCTCTCTGGATTCGAACCAAGGACGATCTTGGAAATCTAAAATATGTTTCTGAAAGTTATTAATGATCTATATCAATATGCCACATTTCAACTTTCTATATTATTGGGAAAGGTTTCAAAATAATTCCTAAATATCGGATCAAGTTCTGATTCCAGAGACACCTGGTGTCGAACCCAGGACTTATCGTGAGCTGTAAATGCACAGTTTGATTTGTAAAGACTTGCTATTGTATCATGCAAAGTTTGAAGTTGATAGCATGCCGGGAAGTACCTAAAATTTGTTTCCGTTATCTCCGTAAGAAATACTTTGAGAAATGTAAATGGCCCTCTGGGATCGAACCAAGGACCATCAGCGAACATGTAAAACTTGATTATGAAATATATTCATGATATCTAACCTCATGCCGAATTTCAAGTTTCCATCCCATCGGCAAATGGTCCAAATAAAATCTTCAAAATCGCCGCAATGCATTTTAAACGGCCGATTTTTGCCCCGACCTAGCATCGAACCAAGGATAATATTCGTAGATGTATTTATGGTTTACTTTAGATATGCACGGCATCTAGCGATCCCTCGAATTTCAACTCTCTACCTTTCCGGGAAGTGCATCAAAAAAATTTTCGAAAATCCCCGCCATGTAATCTTATGGGGAAAATCGCGACTTTGGGGCCTTCTGGAATCGAACCCATGGCACCGAGGTTCAATGTCGGCTTTTTCCTGGAGGTTACACGTTATGGCCAATATGTCGTAAAAATTTCAAGTCAATGTCGCTCTTGGTTTAGCCTGTGAATTTGTATCCTATCTGGGTATATATATGAATGAATCCGGAGAAGCATCTATATATAATAGATATATATATATATATAGAGAGAGGATACAAAGTCACAGGCCAAACCACTAGCGTCAATGGCTTGAAATTTTTACGACATATTGGCCATAACGTATAACCTCCAGAAAAATTGCGATTTTGAACCTAGGTGTCATGGGTTCGATTCCAGAGGGCCCCAAAGTCCCGATTTTTCCCGTTTAAATGCATTGCTTAGATTTTCGGGAATTTTTAAAAAATACTTCCCGGATAGGTAGAGAATCGGAACTCTAGGAACCTTTATATATGGTCATCATCTATCGAAAACATAAATGAGTTTTACGGAAAATATCCTGGGTTCGATGCTAGGTCGAGGCAAAAATCGGCCGTTTAAAATGTATTGTGGCGATTTTTAAGATTTTTTTTGGACCCCTTCCCGATGTCATGGAAACTTGAAATTCGGCATGGAGTTGGAGATTATAAATATATTTCATAATTAAATTTTATATATTCGCTGATGGTCCTTGGTTCGATCCCAGGGCGCCATTTACATTTCTCAATGCATTTCTTATGGAGATAATGGAAACAAATTTTAGGTTCTTCCCGGCATGCTATCGACTTAAAACTTAGCGTGATAGAAGAACCAGTCCTAACAAATCAAACTATGCATTCATAGCTATCAATGTGTCCTGGGTTCGACACCAGGTGTCTCTGCAATCAGAAGTTGATCCGATTTTTAGGAATTATTTTGAAACCTTTCCCAATAATATAGAAACTTGAAATTAGGCTTATGGATTGAGATCATTAATAACTTTCAGAAACATTTTTTAAATTTCCACGATCGTCCTTGGTTCGAGTCCCGAGAGCCATTTACATTCGTGAACATTAAAGCGTCTTTTGAGGCAGCTGCGCCCAATATTTTTGCTTTAATTTTCACACATAATTAGAGATGGAGAAATTCTATTGTGCTGCATAGTGTTTATCACCAAAAAGACCCGGGTTCGATGCCGGACGAATAACTTGCAGCGAATTTAAAGAATATTTTCAATCCCCTTTTTTTTCTTTTGAGGACCGTCCCGATATGATGCCGAGATGAAATTAGTGTTGTCGATCTGCTTGCAGTATGCAAGCTACATTTTACTCGTATATATATATGGATACATGAATGAATCCGGAGAAGCATCTATATATAATAGATATATAGAGAGGATACAAAGTCACAGGCTAAACCACTAGCGTCAATGGCTTGAAATTTTTACGACATATTGGCCATAACGTATAACCTCCAGAAAAATTGCGATTTTGAACCTCAGTGTCATGGGTTCGATTCCAGAGGGCCCCAAAATCGCGATTTTCCCCATAAGATTACATGGCGGGGATTTTCGAAAATTTTTTTGAGGCACTTCCCGGAAAAGCAGAGAGTTGAAACTCGAGGGACCGCTAAATGCCGTGCATAGCCAACGAAAATCGGAAAGATATCTTCGAATATTGTCCTTGGTTCGATGCTAGGCCGGGGCAAAAATCGGCCGTTTAAAATGCATTGCGGCGATTTTTAAGATTTTTTTTGGATCCTTTCCCGATAACATGGATTATTGAAACTCGGCACGTCGATAGATATCATGAATTTATTCCATAATCGAATTTTACATATTAGCTTATGGTCCTTGGTTCGATCCCAGAGGACCATTTGCACTTCCCAATGCTTTTCTTACGGAGATAACGGAAACAAATTTTAGGTACTTCCCGGCACGATATCAACTTCAAACTTTGCATGTACAAAGATCAAGTCCATACTAATCAAACAGTACATTCACAGCTATCAAAGAGTCCTGGGTTCGACACCAGGTGTCTCTGCAATCAGAAGTTAATCCGATTTTTAGGAATTATTTTGAAACCTTTGCCAATAATATAGAAACTTCAAATTCGGCATATAGATAGAGATCATAAATAACTTTCAGAAACATTTTTTATATTTCCAAGATCGTCCTTGGTTCGAATCCAGAGAGCCATTTAAATTCGTAAAAATTAGAACGTCTTTTGAGGCAGCTGTAGCCCATGTTTCTGCTTGAATTTTCACACATCGCTAGAGATGGTGATGTTCTATTGTGCTGCATAGTAAGTTCACAGTAAAGACCCGGGTTCGATGCCGGACGATGGAATTTAGGCAAATTTTAAGAAACATTTCAATCTTTTCTTTTTTTCTTTTGATGGCCGTCCGGATATGATGCCGACATGAAAATAGTGTTGTCGATCTGCTTGCAGTATGCAAGCAACATTTTACTCGTATGATATATGAATGAATCCGGAGAAGCATCTATATATAATAGATATACGAGTAAAATGTAGCTTGCATACTGCAAGCAGATCGGCAATACTAATTTCATATCGGAATCATATCGGAACGCTCCTCAAAAGAAAAA
The DNA here is from genome assembly GCA_947579665.1 of Sympetrum striolatum. Lineage (NCBI taxonomy): Eukaryota > Metazoa > Arthropoda > Insecta > Odonata > Libellulidae > Sympetrum > Sympetrum striolatum. The sequence goes on from OX388351.1 coordinate 78,033,833, forward strand.
AAAAAGGATTGAAATTTTTCTTAAAATTCGCTTAAATTTCATCGTCTGGCATCGAACCCGGGTCTTACTGGTGAACTAACTATGCAGCACAATAGAAGATCATCATCTCTAACCATGTGTGAAAATTCAAGCAGAAATATTGGCTACAACTGCCTCAAAAGACGTTCTAATTATCACGAATGTAAATGGCTCTCTGGATTCGAACCAAGGACGATCTTGGAAATCTAAAAGATATTTCTGAAAGTTATTTATGATTTCTATCTATATGCAGAATTTCAAATTTCTATATTATTGGGAAAGGTTTCCAAATAATTCCTAAAAATCGGATCAACTTCTGATTGCAGAGACACCTGGTGTCGAACCCAGGACATATTGTAAGCTGTGCATGCAAAGTTTGATTTGTAAATACTTTTTCTTGTATCTTGCAAAGTTTGAAGTCGATAGCATGCCGGGAAGTACCTTAATTTTGTTTCCGTTATCTCCGTAAGAAATGCATTGAGAAGTGCAAAAGGTCCTCTGGGATCGAACCAAGGACCATCAGCGAACATGAAAAATTTGGTTATGAAATATATTTATGATATCTATCGACGTGCCGAGTTTCAAGTATCCATGTTATCGGGAAAGAACCCAAAAAAATTTTTCAAAATCGCCGCAATGCATTTTAAACTGCCAATTTTTGCCCCGACCTAGCATCGAACCATGGACCATATTCGGCGATGTCTTTCTGATTTACGTTGGATTTGCACGGCTTCTAGCGATCCCTTGAATTTCAACTCTCTACTTTTCCGGGAAGTGCCTCAAAAAAATTTTCGAAAATCCCCGCCATGTATTCTTATGGAGAAAATCGCGACTTTGGGGCCCTCTGGAATCGAACCTATGACACTGAGGATCAAAATCGCAATTTTTCTGCCGGTTACACGTTATGGCCAATACGTTGTAAAAATTTCAAGTCAATGACGCTTGTGGTTTAGGCTGTGAATTAGTATCCTATCTATCTATCTATCTATATGAATGAATCCGGAGAAGCATCTATATATAATAGATATTATATATATATATATTATATATATATATATATATATATATATATATATATATATATATTATATATATATATATATATTTTTTATTTATTTATTTATTTATATTATGGATTAGGGTGATCCTTATTTCCCCCTTATTTCCGGACACCCCCTAAAGTTGTCCCTTATGTTCAGAAAATAAATATATTTTTCAGAATTTTTGGCATTTTTAGGTCATCACAGGTGATTAGAGAGTCTTCCCATATTTCAACTGTTTTGATTTTTTTATCAGTAGATTATTTGCCATTAACTGTGATTTTCGTAAAACATTAATTACATCAGCGAAGTAGTTTTCGAGATTCGGCCCAAATAGTCATGCAAGTGCGGAAGCTATAAAGTTTATTTATTTCAAGATATCACCTTTCCACGGAGTGAAGATTGAGCTTATTAATTTTATAGCTTCCTAAATTTATGAATGGAAATAGAGACAGGGATGAGGAAATGGATTTAGGGACGATTTTTGATTTATTTTTATTTAAAGCACTGCTTCAATTGCGATATGTTAGGGTGTCCTTAAACCGACCTTGGGAAGGTGGATGATGACGTCACCGGCAAGGCCACTGAAATAACTAAATGGAAACTTGTTCCTTCGAAGTACGATCAGTCCGTATTGAATTCTGCCGTCCCATAATTTAAGATTCTCATACGATTTATGCGCAGACAAATGTTACAAAATTGGGACTATTTGCAGCAGCTTTTTATTGGTAGCATCTGGGCTTTAAAGGATAAAAGGTTTATGCCATCCTCCAGCATAAATATTATGTTGTGAACATATTTACCTTCTCTTTGAGGACTTGTGTTTGAAAAGGAGGTTTTCGGAGATTTTTCTGGCTTATCTTAAATTATTATAAAATAGTGCCTAGGTTGCCATCTTTCTCATTTCCTTTTTTACAATTCAGAACCTCAACATATATTCCGTATTATCTGTATTTTTCTATTCATTGTGATTAATCTTTTTCTCTTGGGAGACGTTTCTTTCGACGCAATTTCGATTCATCAAAATTTCTCTTAAGCCGTGGTTTTAGTGAATTCGTCCTAGCATATATTCCGCAAAAATAATAAAAAAGGGAAAACTTTTTGCTGCCTTCTCGGCCTTTCGCCCCATAAATAATTATCCTTCTCGCCTTCATTTGGGGACCATAAATCACGAGGAAAAGTGTCGCCGCTAGTTACCTTTCCTTCCGTCCACCTGCAGTGGCTCTGGCGTCGTTCCTTCCCTCCGATCAGACGCCTTTCGATCCTCATTCATCTCCGACAATCGGCCGCACTTTCTTCTTCGGAGACAAATGATCCAGTTGATGTGTGCGTCCACTAAAGAGATCCAGTTGATGCGTGCGTCCACTAAAGATTACATCATTTATCTCAACTATTTACCTAGACAAAGATTTTTTACCCCGTCGATTGAAAACGAAAGAACAGTCAAAGGTTATTTCGCCTGATCTTTTCAATGGAACGTTTTAATCCTTCATCCACCAAAGAGAGGTCCACAGAAGAACGCAGAGCGAAATTTTTGGTGGTCCTGCTGTTGCTACAACAAATATATTTTTCTAGATTTCTGTATAGAAACATGATTAGACTCATATAAAAATCCTTTTTGAAAACTTATATACATAAAAATAATCATTGTGTTCCGGAGAGAGCCTGTATTATACTATGTTACTAATAGTGCTGTTGAGTGGCACTCGCTAAAATTATAAAATGAAACTGTAGCGATGGCAAAAGATTGCATAATTTACTTTAGGTGAATTGTTAGTTTTTATAACATGCTATACAAATATGAAAATCTAACGCTTTCACGAGTAAGACTATATGATTCATATTTTGTTTACTTTTACTTCAATTAAAATAAACACAGAAAATATGCCAAGATACAGATTAAGAGACCCAGAAAAATCTTGAGATTAGTTTACGCAAAACACAATTGCAAAATTAAAGAAAAACCGTAGAGCACACAGACGACCGCAGCAATCAAAGTCGATTTCAAGGCTCGCAATGTGAAGGATTGAAGGCACAAGGTTTCGATAAATCTCGCCTAAGAAAATATGCATTCGCTTGTTTACAAAATAACGGTCTCTCTCTGTTGAATTTAGGTGCCTTCATTAAGCCAAAGGCTTCCTCTAAATGAGGGCAAGGGATTGCTTTCCTGGGAATCGCGAATTATGATCAAAATGCCCTCTCGGATTTCGGTTGCAGCGAAGCACAAATAAATGTTACTGCTCGCCCAAATTACACGCAGAGTGGCGACCGGGTTGCATCCGAGAATTAGATACGGCGAAATGCGAACTTTTTGTTGACAGAAAGTTGCAACAATTCAGATGCCTTAGGACGTGAGAAAAGAAAGAGTTCTTGAGGTTGGGACTTCCAAAATAGTACGTTCTTGGAAGATGCATCATGGGGCATTTGTGCCGATTAGACAAGTTGGGAAAATAGATGATAGTACATTTTATTTTTCAAAAATACATTTTTCCGCTAACGTTATAGGAAAGTGACCAATTAGTGAAAAAGAGAAATCTCACACCAGAGCGGAGCAGATTTATCAAAGGAACAGTCAAATGGAAACGGCTGTCCTCATTCGCAATACCAGAATTTTAAAGCTATTTATGGACTGCTTAAATTACAGAAAGATGATAGTATATTTTCCGGGTATTTGTTTATATTGATTCAGCTCAAAAAAAAAAACAAAATAGTAGAATTTTTAAATATAATTTTGTCAGATAATGGAAATACTTCGTAGTACGTAGCCACAAACTATATAATAAGTAGACACTTAAAACGGAAAACGTTGAATTCTCCTTTCCTTTGGAAACTAGCGTAAAAACACTGTTTTATCACCTGATAAGAATCAAGAGTTAATTTGATGTAATCTCTTCAATAAAATGAAAACAAAGTTAAATTAACTCTTGATTCTTATCAGGTGATAAAAGAGTGTTTGTTTCCAAAGGAAAGAAAAATTCGACGTTTTTCGCTTTAGGTTACCAAGTTATTATATAGTAGTACTTATTATATAGTTTGTAGCTACGTACTATGAAGTACTTCCATTGGCTATATCCAACCAAATAAACTAAAATCTACATTGACTAAATCCGACTTAGTCACGGCACGCTAAAACCAGGCAAATCCCTTTGGAAGCAATGATCTAGAGTTAACCGAAAATGTTTGAAAACTAACACGATGAAGACTGATGGGCCTAATTGATACTGAACTGACCCATTCCGATCCTCTAACAAGAATAGTTATAAAAGGATCAATGCAACACTTCTAGAATCATATCTTTTATTGAGATCATCTATTTGATGATTTAGTTTATTGAAAATTTTGAGTCGGGAAAACCAGAGCCAAAGCTTGAAATGTACTCACATTCTATCTTATATATAATAATGGAAGTTCTTATTTCTGTGCAGTAGGCAGCATTAACGAATAAAATACTTTCATGAAGGATTAAAATAAGTCCTAACAAAACGCAAAAGTTTATTGGAAAAAAGCTCTAATGTTTCGATTTCTAAATATTACATTTTCCGATACTCAAGCGATGTTAGTGAAGGATAAACTATTTATATTAAGGATACTAAATGATTTAAAAGCTTTATCCGAAACTATGATGTATTTGACAGACAAAATATAACAAATGAATATCCGGCGGATGTTTGTTAATCTGCAATCTCCAGCTTAAATTGACATTAAAAGGAATCAACGAATTTTTAATATGCAGCTGGCAGTTCTCAATTCAAACTTTAAATGTGCATAAATTTTGATATTTTTTGCAGTTCTAAAACCGTGACGTAACGCAAACCCCCCCTTCCCCAACGTACCAGGACCGTAACGCAGTGATAGGAAGAAAACATTTTTTTCATGCGAACGTTTTAAAACGTTGAATAAAACACGTTTTTTATTCATAAAAAACGTTTCTTACATTTTATTCCCATATTGGAATTGAAATTATACATTTATGTTTATATTATTCATGGAAAATATAAACTGATTCATTATCTCTTCCAGGTAATAGTTATTCAACAAAAAAACTGAAATATATGACGTAATTTTATTGCAGAATTCATAAAATTTGAAGATTCATAAAACTCGATACAAATGCAAAGGAACGAAATTGGCCCGTCATATATGTTTTGGATTGGATAAGTCTGAAACTGTGTCTTTCAATTCCTCCACTACGCCATCTAGATCTAATTCCTCGTTGGAAATGAGTGAAGAAATGCTCTCATCTACACCCGCAGGAGTAACAACTTCCTCTCCATCCAGTTTTAGAGAGATTATCGCTTGAAATTTTAGATCTTTCGGTTTCCAGTAATTTCAAGTTGTGCTTGATGAAAATAAGTTTCATAGCTGTCTCATTAGTCAAGCGGTTTCTTCTTAGGCTATGAATATTTCCGTGCTGAAACTTCCTTCCGTCGCCGAATATGTAGGTGGAAGTGGAAGAGTCTTTACGGCAACTCGTGAGACTTTTGTTTTTGAGCATATTCCCTTCCAAAAAATTAGAGGCGAAAGTTTTATTGATACTGAAATGACGTATTGTTTCTTCCACATACCTTCGCCAGTCATGTAGTTTGCCATCTCGGAATGAATTTCAGCTATATTCTCTTCGCTGAAGGTGGGATGTGATTTGGCGAGAGTATCAACAATTTCGAAAACATCAGATATTTCTGATCGTTCCAAGCTGGAACCTTTTCTTAAAGGATCAAAGAAATTACCTGCCAAAGGGGCCTATGTCACAGCCATATCTTTTCTCTTTTTAACTAAATTTATTATTTCACTACGGCGACCATCAGTAATTTCAGTTGTGATCATACAAAAATGTTTTGCTCTTTCAAAGAGATCTAGGAAAATGGAGCAGACTTTGCTAAGCTGTGGCTCATCGTTTTCCATGTCGATTATGTAAGCTTTCAATGGTTTCAGAAGGTCTTGCAGATTAATTAAAAAATCCAAAAGTCTTCGGACGGTATACGATTTTTGTATCGTGACGAAGCCTCGGGGACGGATTCTTAGGATTCTCATCAATTGCTATCTGCTGCAGCGTTATTTTGTTATAAATCAATGATTCCGGATCGATAGCTGTGGATGCAATTCGAGTTATTGCAGGGTTTATTGAAGTGATAAAAATTTCTTTGCTCTTTTCAACATCTGAAAACCAAGTACATAGGCAATTTGAGCTTCTTATTTCGCTTATTATATCCACAGCTTCCTTAACTTTAGTATCTATTTCCGGGATGCCACAAATATCCTTCATTAATCAAAGTACTACATTTTTTGATGAGGTTTGTTTTCACACGGTTCTTGATATCTCCTGGAAGTTTTCCGCAGCGTTTGACGTGTACTTCATGATTTTTGACGTTGCTTGCAAACAATGTTTTACAATATGCACATTTTATTTTGGCGCTCTCTTGTGCGTCAAAACATTTTCTGATCGGATTCGCCTTTATAGGTATTTTTACGATATTACGCACCCCCAAATACGCAATGATACGTCTTCAACTCAGAGCTTGAAGCGAAGCGATGAATTTGATGAATTGTAACACGTGAATACGTGGTGTTAATAAAAAACTATGTACACTATTTTCTGTTCAGCAAAATGAAACTTAGCGGTCACTAGTGAACCAATTGGGGCCAATTTTCGAAATTCGCTACACTTTATCATAGGTTGCTTTTACAAAGCTTTTAACTCGTTTTAATTTTATCATGAAGACAAACTTCCATAAAGTTTCGCCTGGAAATGTTGATTTTATACAATGCATCGGCCTAGAAAACATACAAACATTTTTGTTTCTTTTAAAATCGTTTTAAAAACTAGAGAAATACATTCTTTGTAGGCTATTAGGGCCAGGTCAACTGCAAAATTTACTCACCAGGATAGTAAATTTATCGGATAAACCACGAAGAACGCCATCTCAAAAATTGACGAAAAAAACGTCTTTATCACGTTCTTTTCAAGACGAATGAAAAAAACGTTTTTTTCCAAACGTTTAAAACGTTTAATTTTTTTCGAGGTTCCCATCTCTACCGTAACGCCTGCCCGGACTACCCCTCCCCGCAAATTGTGTTACGTAATTTGTGTACGGCCCATTAGACAGGGAGTGAATCATCAAGCCGTTTATGAGTTTGGGACACTCAGATTACGTTTTCTGTAACCACTTGTGCATAAGAGAGATATTGATGCAATCACTTACTGTTGCATGAGAATACCCAATTGCCATCGAGTATGAAGAAATAAAGAAAGACGAAGAAGACCTTGGAAGAAGTTTTCCCAACAGAACTGTCTTCATGCATCACGATTTCTTTACTTCTATTCACACTGAACACTGAATATGTGCTTAATATCGTCACTTTAGTGACCTGCACACACAACACAAACGACGCAGATGTACCTCCTTCTGCCTCCTCACCACCGAATGCTCGTCCTTGAGCCTTTGGCAGTCGAATTGCAGTCACTTCAAAGGCCATTGCAATGTTTCCTTCTGCAGAGTCCCGCAATTCCGAACCTCTGCTAACGTTGGAATGTTCTGGAAGAAGACCCTCAATGCCTGGGAGTAAGGGGGTGTAAGAAAATCAAGAAGTAATCAGTGAAAATCATCTCACAATCTTACATACTAAACAAAGCAATCAAAATGGGAGGAAATATGGAAAGAGAAAATAAGCATCGCTGAGAAAAGTAAAAGAATGAAGAAATGGTGCGAATTTGCTTGTTTGCTTATAGCAAAATTAAAGTTAAGTCAAAAAAGCTAAACATGAGAAAGCAGTTACAACTAATGGAAATTATTAGCAATTAATCGTTAAATTGGGAGTCGATTGAAGTAGACAAGTATGGTTTCAAATGATGTTCCACGTGCACAAACACAGGTGAGACAAACCTCACCACACAGAAGCACAACCGAGACTGCACAAAAGAGCGGGAAAAGGAAGTCCACGAATAAAGAGAGGCGAAATTGTTTCATTTCCCGCGCATTTTATTCGTGCTGAAATCAAATCTAATTTTGAGTGAATCGAAAACCGGACCCGAAGCCGCCGCATATTTTATTAGCCTGTCTTTCGTCGGAAGTTATCTAAGACATGAAAATACAGTCATTATTTCTCATTAAAATAACGTGTTCAAGTTAAACTGATAATAACATTGGTCTTTATATCATTTTAATTCCACGTCATAAATGGATTTGAAAGGCTATATTCCCGCATATTCAAACGTAAACGCTAAATTTAATATATTTAAAAAAAACATGAGTTAACGGCTAAGAGGAAAACATAGATTAGGGGATACTGGCCCTATTGGGGAAGAAATACCATTCCCTCTAAATTATAAGATTAAATTCTGCGACCCATGTGTCATTTCATTATGAAACTTCTTCAAGGAGAAACTAATTCTGGAATAATAAAACAGTTTTAAAACTTCAATTAACTCATTAAACAAACGAAACATACAGCAGAATCAATGTGCAATAAACAAATTCAAATGTATGTTACATTCGGAGGATTGTGCGTCTACAGCTAACCTACGGCACACTAATTTGCGGCGGCACATCGTTTGGGCGCAACTGCAACGAATTAGGAGTTATGGGCTATTTAGAATACAGCTTTTACATCCAAAAATTGGAATTCATTTTTTTCCTAATTTTTGCAAAAATCGAAACTACAATCTGCAAATAGTTTTTTATAAAGGGCACGGATCGTCTGTTCGAGGCGATGGCGGCTGTGAATGAAGTCGTACTCCTAAGCATATGAATTCTGATTGAATGGAGAGGCTCATTTGTAGCGGAAATACGATTAAGTATTGAATAAATTCGCAATCCGGTTGAAAGGTAATGTTACGCGGAGCTGAATTTCTATTTCGAAGATTCTACCCAATCTATTATATATAAATAGCGAAGTGTCCGTCTGTCTGTCTGCCCCCCACTCTATCTTAGATACGGTAAGGTGTAGAGATACGAGGTAAAATGCGTTCGATTCCTACCTGCTGAAAACCCCAGGGAAAACTATTTCATTCCCGGAGTCGCCCGGAATCGAACTCCGGAACCCATAATTCGTTTCCATTTAAAATATATGTAAACCTCATTTTTATCACTTGCAGACTTTGTTTCTTTCGCAAAAATAAATTAATAACACAAGTCGTGCACAGTCGAAACTATCACCGAAAGAAAGGAAATTGAACAAAGATTCATATGTTTGTCGTGAAATATCGTATTAGATTCAAAATCGCGAGTATTTTGATGAAATAAACGAAATATAATTGGGAATTTTGAAGATGTAAACAACCAGTCCCTAAGACAACCGATGCAGTTGTTGATCCCAGATTCGGGAGTTTTTCTGTAAAAGTACTTAAGGCAAATCAATACGATATATGTCAATGCGATTTTGTGAAGCTTCTGTAGCAACCAAAGGTTATTTATAGCAACGTAAACATTTATAACAGATTTCTTTGTTAGAGACGTCTCATAAGATATATGTTAGTTTCCGGTACCTAAAATAACACGAGCGGTAAGTAGATTAAGAACAATGTACTTTTTATAAAGTAATGTCAAATCTTAAATATTCTATGCGCTATACTAAATTAGGATGTGATTAGGTTTGCCTATGAACCACGAGATCCATGGCTTAGGCTATTGGTGGCGAACCTGTGCCCATATTGGGTTTTACTCGGCACGTGGAACTCTATTATTGGCCCGTCTTTGAAGTGTAGGCCGGTTGATACCTCACCCCCTGTGCCATTAGCTACCAAGAGCTGGGGGGAATGAGGTTTATAAGAGGAGTGAGGGCTCTCGCATTCCTTAGAAAACCTCTAAGCGAAGCATATCCACTAATTGTAAAGTGAAGCAAATTCACTGTAATAGTGAAAGGTTGAGTATATGCACACAGGAAAACTTCCAAGGGAAAACGGATTTGAAAAAAGGCTGAGGGAACCGGGAATAGAACTTCTTCAACAAGGACTGTGCTCTCCGGCAAGAGTTGGAAGATTCGATTTTTGGTCCCGTCAGACAGTTTTTCCTGTCCAATTTCCCTTGGGACTATAACAGTAATATTGTCCACAGTATTCCATTAGGAAAGAACATGCATAGCCATTGTCCGGCATTTCTCATGCATGGTAGTGTCACCGTAGCCATGAGAAATACTGCGGAAAAGTAATGAAATATATTTTTTCTCTACCCTTTACCAAAAGGCAAATCAAAAATATACTGCTCCTAGTTAAAATCTTTGTGATTTTCTTCAGTTAAACATTCCAGATTCTAAGAAAATGAGGTATCTGTTAGTAAACAACGTTGATACAGGAAAATCAAAAACTTAAGCCAATTATTGGCGGAATTCAAAGTTAATCCCAGTATCTGGCACCATATTGGTACGCATGTCCACTATTTAATCAAATATGGTACGTACCAGACTGGATATTCCACGCAATGCCTTTCCCCCTTGAGCGAATTCCCCCACCGTTCAGTGGGGAACCACAGGCGGACTGCTAAAGGAAATGCATCGAAGGGGAAAATGGATGATGGAGTTGGCTTTAGAATGGCTCTCATGGGACAAATGGCGGACTGAAAAAGGAGAATTATACTGTTATGGGATTATTAGATATTGTATGAAATGAAGAGTGAATGCGTCCGAAATGTTTGGAGCCGAAGTGTGAAACCATCGAGGCAAGAGTATCGAACATTCGAAGCAGTATTTTAGATAACCTGTGCACGCAACGAGATTCAAGCTGAATTAATTATTCCCAAAATTATTATTATTATTATTAGGGGTCTTTATTATAAGCGAGATTGAGACTAAAAAGTCTCCTCTTCCATCTAACCTGTCGTTAAGTTGTTACATTATTATAGTCCTATATATTATAATACCTGTATATTACATGTATCAATGAGACTTAGAGGAAAATAGAAGAAAATGTAAGAAGGGATTGCGGATGTAAAAAAAACCTAAGAAAAGCTTAGGAAAAAATATCCGCTGCAGGAAAACACCCACAAAGAAGGGGGGTGTGAAAAACCTGCGCAAACCTACCGATAAAGAAAACTATGTACATATAACGTGGAAAATTACAAGAATTGTTACAGACATATCATCAAGACAAATAATGAAAGTCGATAAAAAATGAAATGCAGAGAATACAGTAAGTAGATACATACACTTTTGATCTAAAATATGACGGAGAGTATTTTTGAAAATGTCTCTTAAATTCAATCGCTATCCTCTTAAAAACAATGACCGCCCGCTCTCCCATTCCGTACCATTCTTATTTCAGATTTTAATTTTCTCGAAACATAACAATTATGACATAATTAATAATAATGTTACGATATAATTTATTTATGATAATCTTTTACCCCTTTCCCTCTGTACTGTAATCTTACTACCGAAACGATAAGTGACGGATTCTCCTAATTTCTTAAACATTGATGCATAAGAAAGTAGATTTGTAGTTGACCACTCGGGCAGTCTACCAGTCTTGCCTAAGACCAGCTAAAGCCTGTCTCAGACACCGTAGAAACCGCGTATTTAGCCACCTTGTGTGATTTTCGTATATGAAGTTGCATTTTAAATCATCGAATAATCTTTTTCCCTCCCTCTTCTAGGAAAATGAATAACCAAACATCTTTTAAGCTACAAAATGCCTGCAACACAATCTTACTTAGATCAATGCACAATCAACGATCAGTTCATATTTTTTATTGAAAGCACAACATGAAAAAATCATCACGACTTCTTCATGAAATATTTCGTTGATACCATCGGAAATAAATGGATATTCCAGAGATAACATTCGATGACTTACGAAATTATTTTGAACCACGAGTCTTAAAGAAAAAATTGGTAATAAAATAAATTATAGACTTAAGTGATAAGTTAGGCGTTTAATGAGCAGATAAACTTTTAAAAATCATCTCGAGGTTCACGATATGATTAAAAGCGAAAAAAATAGCTGAAATGTATTGCTATCAGCAATCGAGATACTTATTGTGGTAAAAATCGAAGATAAAACCATTCATTAACCTAATTCGCATAAGAATCACGGTTAATCGAAGAGAAATTAACACTGTATTAGATAATTCATCCATCCTCTACTATAAAGAGTTCTATAATTATAATTCACATCACAGCAATAAGAAATTATTCATTCATCCGAAGAAAACAAATTTCCCGCACAACTTCAATTAATTTCAAATAATTTTACTCCTGATAAATAGAAAAGGGTTTCTGTTTTGTTTAAACAATAGGAAGGAGTAAATCATTCAGTTGGAGCAAATGCGATGCCCGTTTTTCTTATTTTTCTAATAAGTGAACGCAAGTGCGAAGGACATGGTCCACGAGTGACGCCAAGAGAGGCTGGAGGAGGGCCAAGGGAGATGTACAAGAGCCCTTTCCAATAACTATGTCTGTTTTTGGCCGCGGAAAGCTGTTAATTTCAAACGCACACGTTAACTGCGTTGAGTAATTACCCGCGCACACCTTCCGTCGGCTTTATCCCGAAATATCGCAAACTCCCTCTGAAAACAAAACTTTCTCACAGTAATGACACGCAAAGGTCTCTGCAGTTTGCGACCTCGTGAGATAGAATTACATTTCCTGAAAAACTCTTTCTGTTTCTTCTCTAAATATCATCATGACTAAATGTATAAGCAGGTATTATACTTGCAAGTTAATTCATTTCTCTTTTCTCTGCACCTTCCCAGAAATGTCGACTAAACTAATGTCGATAAACGCACTGGAAGTTTATTTTTTCTGGGGAAACCATATCGTAGGGACTCAATGTCCCCCGTATCTTTTATAAATCATCCGCACAGAAGTTTGCTCGAAGGCCATCGCTTACCGTTGCAGTCCGGATGAGTGTTCGGTAGAGAATTCATCTCGTTCACTTCTTGGAAGCTAATCTCGCACTATATGTGAAAATCTTTTTCCTTTGATTTCTCCTTTGTTTTTCGATTACCTTCTTTAGCAGCCCCTTTCCTATCAACCCACTCATTTTCTCGGTCGATTCCTAATTATTTCAATTAAAGTCATCATTTCCCCAACCATCTCCAGCGCCTCTGTGTTTGTCTTATCAACTCCATTTACTTCTTACGCCCCACCCACTTATGGAAGACCCACAAACTATTTTATTTAGGTAAATATTTCATATCCATACAGCAAAACACTCCATACCGAGGATTTGACAACCTTTTCCTGATTACTTGATCTATCTCTCTGGTCCTTCTTCCCAACCATCTCCAGCTCCTTAGTGTTTGTTTTCCTATCAACCACTTTTCCCATTCCTCGCCACACCTCTAACACCTCCTAATCTTAGATTTCGTTTTTACGTCGGGTCCATGTTTCACACCCATACAACAAAACACACCACACCAGTTTTTCCTTGATTCCTTTACCAATCTCTTCCTTCGTGTAGACCACTAGGCATCAATTCCCTTAGCTTCATGAGGGCTGCTTTGGCCAAGCCAATTATGATTTTTTATCTTCCAAGGAAAGAGTACGTCCCAAGTAAGAGAACTTATCCACCTGCTCCAGTTTTCCCTATCCACCTTTATCATTAACTTAGCTTTCTTTCTCTGAGTAAACCTCAATACTTTAGTTACGTTATTTCTCATCCAAAACTCCTTTACTAATCCAATAAATAATATTTACTTGATATTTTTTAAAAGCAACGTTTAAGTAGAACGATGCTGCGCCAGTGACGTTGGGACGAATATTGAAAAAATCAATGGAAGAAGTGCATTATTACTAAGCAAGGGCAGTTAAAATCAGATTGGATTGGGAGACGATGTTATTTTCTGTGCTATTTCGAGGAAGACTGCATGAATATTACGCAAGAAAGCGGTACGAATTGCAATCAGTAAGTGGTCGGCAGTGTGATGTGATAGAGAAAAAGAAGAGTATTCCCGTAACTTCACTTTTAGATTATGTTTAATTTTACTTCTTATGATGCTTTGGTTTTTGATGACTCTCTACTTTCTTTTTTTCTGCCTTTTCTGCTTTCAATACGTGTATGTACATTTGGTGACTGCTTATTGTATGATACCAAACTCTGCCACCTGGTCTATCCTACTCTTTTGCAGATTTAATGTTATAACAATACATAATAATAAGGCTGAACTAGCAAACACTGTGGTAATGCAGAATAGTAGTCAAGAAGAATATGATATACTTGCGATAAGAAGCTTTCTACTGTCAACTTTGATGGCGTAGATTGATAATTTGGTGGCGTAGGAGGTAAAACAATACGAATATTTTCCGGCATTCATATGAATGGGCAATAGTTTTCCGTTAATTGTAACATCCAGCCCACATTTCCTCAATCAAAATGATTTGATCACATTTGACGAATTCTCAAAAGGGGACGCATTTGTCAACTTTATCCAGTTTCTCTTGTGCAAGTCAGAAGATCAAACGGAAACTATTAATTTTCTATGAACATATTTTCAGCGATATTCTCATTAATCCTTTTTTAATTTCTCTTTTCCGTATTACGGTTATTTTTAAGCATTCGCACAGAGTATTATGTTCCCGTCCATAAAATATCTTCCGAATTCACGTGTGACCAGAGGTTATTTCACGTCAACTAGATACTAATGCCGAATCTACAAAATTCAATAACTTATCAAGTCTTTTTCGCTCAATCCGAGCGATTCTTTCCTGATGGATACCAACAAAGTAGTAAGTGTAACTGGGAGGAATTTTGGGACCATCGCTTCGACGAAAAAATTAATTTCTTCTTTTCTATAGTATATTTTTGCATTTGAAATATTTTTCAAATAATACATTTTTATTGGGAGTAATGCCATCATTCCGAGAAAAGCGTTAAATCCTGAACTTGGAGGAACACAGAAATTGCCAATTCTCTCAGATTATCCTTCGGTCAGCATATCTTCGATAAGTTGGAATCCATCAATAATGTCGAATTAAGGGCTAATCATATTAACTCCAAACTACTGATCCCTTTGAACAACTTCCCATGTACTCCCCTCAATTATTTTTGTTCATCTTTCATCGACGAGCACACACTTGAATTAAGAAAGAACAATTTCAAGTCGTGCAGAAAATTTAGTCTGACAAAATAATGAGAACACAACTTTGCCCTTACGAAAGGATACCACTAAAACCGCTGCAGGCATTTGGCCTTCTTTTGCGCTGTTTCATTTACAAGAAAAAGCACTCACTTCTTTTCTTTTGCATGGGAAAGTAATTCCCATAAATACTACAAAATCTTTTCCTTCCCTTTATCGTGGAACATTTTTCCTTTCGATACATCATCCGATAATACCCAGAACGAAGGGAAAAATCGAAGCATATTAAATAAGCCTTCTTTTACTACAATATTTAACCGTCCATTCGAAATTTAACTGCAGATGGTACTTAAGTATGAGAACAGCTGACTGTGTTTGCTTTTATGCTATCGAATGAAAGCATCGCATGATAGAATGAAAATATTTTGAGCCAAAATACGAAAGTGATTATCTTAAGAATGGACTCTTTTTTTTAAATCGTTTATTTCTAGTCGCATCCCCCGTGGTTGGGTATTAGCGACCATCTTTGTTACATATTGTAGGTTACACGAGAATGGACTCTTCGCATTGCCACGCTTGAATCGATTCTGCATACAAATATGCAAGTATTTAATGTTGATTCTTGTCAATTAAAATTACACAGGGGTTTAATTTGACCAAGATTTGTGGAAAATACCCTTCATCAACGTTTTACAAAATTCTTCGATTTCAAGCTGTTACTGAACCCGAAAAACCTTTTTTACTTTCTCCATATACGAAGTATAGAGAAAGTATTGTTTTCATGAAAAAATTCGACTTCGAGATTTCAACGGAAATACACGTTTTGGGGTCCCTAGAACACGTTTTGACCATTTTAGGAATGATGTCTGTGTGTGTGTGTGTGTGTGTGTGTGTGTGTGTGTGTGTGTGTGTGTGTGTATGTGTGTGTGTGTTAGTGGGTGCTCTAACTTGAAAACTAAAAGTCGTATCAATACCAAACTTCATATATAGTACTGTGGTGTGTGCTGTCAGAGTTGATTAGTTTTTGGAGTAAATCCGTTAACCGGAAGTCGAGCTTTATTCATTTAAGCTCATTTCCGGTTTTCAAAAAATATCTCCATAAATATGATATATACGTCTATTGTACTACTTATAAAAGTTTTAGATAGTATTATTTACTATAACTTTTGTATTTAACATATTTTTGTATCACCGGTTGATTAGGAGTTATTCGTGAAATACTGATAAACCGGAAGAAGATGATTATGTACTTTGTGGGCGCTCTAACATGAAAACTATTTGTCAGATAAATCCCAAATTTCATATATAGTACTTTTATTACAGTCGTTAGAGTTGATTAGTTTTCGGAGTAAATCGGTTTACCGGAAGTCGAGCTTCATTCTTCAAAGCTCATTTCCGGTTTTCAAAATATCTCCATAAATATGATATTTAGGTATATACTATTATTTATAAATGTTGTAGAAAATTAAATTTACTATAACTTTTGTATGAAACATATTTTTGTATCACTGATTTTTTAGGAGTTATCTATGACGTACTGATAAACCGGAAATTGCTGATTATGTACGTTGTGTAAAGCTCATTTCTGGTTTTCAAAATATATCCATAAATATGATATATTGGTATATTGTATTCCTTATAAAAGTTTTAGATAATATAATTTACTATAACTTTTGTTTTTAACATATTTTTGTATCACCGGTTGATTAGGAGTTATTCGTGAAATACCGATACACCGGAAGTAGCTGTTATGTACTTTGTGGGCGCTCTAACATGAAAACCATTCGTTGTATCAACACCAAATTTCACATATAGTGTTTTTGTTGGTGTCGTTAGAGTTGATTAGTTTTTGGAGTAAATCGGTTTACCGGAAGTCGAGCTTCATTCTTCTAAGCTCATTTCCGGTTTTCAAAATATATCCATAAATATGATATTTAGGTATGTACTATTAAAAAAAATGTTTTAGAAAATTAAATTTACTATAACTTTTGTATGAAACTTATTTTTTTATCACTGATTGTTTAAAAGTTATTCATGAAATACTGATAAACCGGAAGTTGCTGATTATGTACGTTGTGGGCGCTCTGGGCTCAATGGGCGAAAGGCCAAATTCATCTTTTTTCATCGAGCATGTCCAGAAAAACATTATTTATAATGTTTGTGACGTAAAAGATAATAATATGTAAATTAATCACTCATCTTCCAAGTTTAGATTGAATATAGAGTTCGAAATTACTGTCGTAGATAAATATTTACATCTTATATATACGGAGAAAGTCATGTGCTGGCCACATCAGATTTTTATTTATTGAATTCGAAATTTATTACAATATTTTATCCCAAATTCCTCTAAGAAAGCTTCATGCTATAAGTCTTGAAGAACGACGTCCTCTTCTTCTATTTCCTCGCTTTAAATTTGCTCTAAGACAAGAGTCCTCGAAGGTCGCACAAGAAGTGAAAACTTGGCTGGGACTCAAACCCATTTTTCCCACTTCATCTTATCAGAACTACCGCCCGGAAAGTAGGAGACCTGGGTTCGAGTATCAGCCAATTCACTATTTTTCACTTCTTGTACGACCTTGGGTCGCACGCTTTCATGCGCTATGTTAAAAAAACTGAATTCCGAAATTTCCATTTTATTATATAGAGTATGCAAATATTCAACTGTGACCATTGACATCAAGCAAAGTGAAGGGACGGATTTCTAATGCAGCATCATATTTTTCCTCCGATGATTTTCCTCGTGTGTGCCCAATATTCGCTATCTGCGAGAGTATATGTCATAGAAGAGCAACATTTTCACATTATTTATTTATTTTCATACATCGACATTCATTTTCAACTTTTTTCCCCGTCAATTTCTTTGAAAACACTGTTAGTGCCATTACTTCACTTGCAACTGACTGCAAATAGAACAGTTATCCTTGATTTTTACAATTTGATTCCAAAAGTACATTCACAAAAATAGAAATGTAAACATGCGTGCAAAATAATCATTATCACGAACTTCTCAGAGAAATAAATGGACGGAGTGGATAACTGTCAAAGAAAAATCATAGGCTCTACAATGCTAAGAAGGTTTATTCTTTCGAATTGAATGCACAAGAAATTTGGAAAATCTTCTTCGTATTAAAAATGTAATTTTGGGATACTGTTGAATAGAGCAATGCCTAAGCTTAAATACTGATAACTTTCTATTAATCTTTAATCTTTCTATTCTATTTCGTGGAAGTTATACGACACAAACACACGTTCTATATTCCTCTATTTAATTATCCAAAGTAAAACACGACCCGTTCCGTGGTGACACCTCATCATCTTGCACCGTGGTGATGTGGTGTCCCCTCAAAACACGTTTTACTTCGGTTAATTAAATTACAGAATGGCGCACGTTTTGCGTTTGACACGGAGTCCATAGATTTTCGGTTCTCTTCTCCACTGCGTATGGATAGCCAAAGGAAAGCAAGCCTAGGTTGGTTACCGAGCTGAGGGACCCCATGGTTTTTCTTTTACTTATCGATTATTTCTTGAGATAAATTACTCGAAATAGGTTTCTAAAATTATATGCTGACATAGTTCGTTTATTCATTATAACAGTATTAAAAGTGATCATAATTTTATAATAATAAATCATAGCCATATTCATAAAATTGTTTTTATATATTTCGTTGTGCGTGGTATAAAAACCAGCTATATAATTTACCTAAAGTATATAGCACAGTTTAAACTTTTTTGAACGCTAAAGTCACTCTTGTAACAATTTTAGCTAAACTGATTCGGGAAACATTATTAAAATCATTTTGTTATAGTACAAAATGTTCCGAATATACTTTGGAGTATATTAACAGTAAAAGATGGTAGTATAATAATACACAAATTTCCCACCTCTATTTCTTCATCTATTCATAATTATGTTCAAAGATTTCCTTTTTACCGCATACTTTTAGATATACGTGTGTCATCACTTAACATCTTAAATTGTAAATATAATAACAAAACATAATATAAAGTAAACAACTACAATATATAGAAGATAGTATTACATATATAGAATATAAAAAAGTAATGTGAGTTGCGAGGTATAATTACAAATATTTAGTCTATAAAGGAATATTCGGCATGTGAAAACTCAAAATATAAGAAAGAAGAGAGTTAAAGAAAGAAAAAGTTCACGATATTGTATTGTAAAATAAAGTATTACCTTTACATAATTCAAAGTAATCTTAATTCATGAAATAAATAAGAAGGTGTTAGAACTACGTAAGTTCTATTCTTATGCTTATTGTTGAACCACTAATCAATCCCGCAAATGTGTAATTTCTTGGTAGAAGTCACTTTAATTACCGAAATATTTTAAAACGAAACATATGATGATATTGCAATGTGTATGAATTAATTTAATTAGCACATACAACTATTCCAGCACAAAGTCGATTTACCCTGGCCTTAATAATATTCTAACTTACGGTAGAAAATCATTGAAATATTTCACACAATTTCAGAATTTATTTCATCATAAGTAGTTTCTAAAAATTAACTAAGACTAGATTTTAAAATTAACAGGCGGATTATATAAATGATGAAAATATATTAGATATAATAAATGTAAACTTAAAAGATTCATTTTAGTTAGTTTAAATCGTATTTGCTAACCATAGAATCATCCATTTATACTAAAATGCTATTTTTCATAACCAAAATTTGTCGCGAAACTGTTATTGGTTTCAGTTCGGGTAGAAGGGTTTTAATCTCTCGGATTCGGTTTTCATTTAAGCTAAAAATAAGCGTTGTTTTCGGTCCCTTACAGCGATTCTCTCTGAGATTTTATTCAAGTTATATCCGAAGTACGCTTCCTCTACCGCTCCACGTACTCAGTAGAGATGATCGTAACACATCGCAAATCATGGATGAAATTTCATCGATAGGATAATGTAAAATTTGCACAATATATACATATCATCCTAATGGCTACAGACCCTGTTAATACGTAGCATTTGCATAACTGAGGCTTCTAACGCCAAATCCGAACCGTGGAGAATGGATTGCATTCGCATCGTTATTATGACCGCCTGCGGGGTGGCCGCATGTTTGTTTTCCTTGCGTCGGCCTTTATAAGAATTGTAGCAACAATTTTTATTATGAGCTTTACACCATCTGCAGTTTAATAATCATCAAGAATGACAATAAAAATATCAAGATGACAAAAAATACCATATAAGGTAATTCCGGGTGAGATGCCTCTATCGTAGTACTTTTAAGGAAAACCCCAAGAATGCTCTACCGACGGTGTGCGTCAGTCAGTTGGAATGCACCCGTCTATCTTCAAGAGTTTCACGGCGATTAATTCCTTTTACGCAGTTTTATAACATCATTTCAAGTAGGCACTGTTTTTTCCGCCCTGTTATAAGATAGAGTATAATGTTTCTGGTTGGCATCAGTAATTATGTTTGAATATTTTGAATTAAAGGGCGAAAACATGTAGCTATATGTTCATCTAATATCCACGTACAGTGACTGGCCATCTTGGACATAGTCTCTGCAATGGCATCTCTCCCCTACTGAAAGGATAGACCCACTTCTTCTCGGGATTGATGCCCCAGTGATATATGTGCCTTATTAGTATCAATTTAACTTTAAGGTGATACTGATAGGATTAGGCTTTTCTCAAGAAAAAGTCTGTAATCTACATTTAAATTTGATTTCAAATTTAAATCCACGGTCGAATGCATTTTATGCACGATCAAAAAATGACTTATTGTTTAATAAGCACTAGGGTGGAGCGTTTTGCCACTTTGTTTTCTGATCGATATTTTATACCCGGCAAAAGTGGCTCACCCGCAAGATCATTACAAATATAATTTTTTTTTGAAATTAGATAGATAGCATTGAAACCAATATAATATAATAGATGAAGAACCTATATGGGCAAATGAAGCCGGAGAAATAAAAACAAAAACTGTACACAATTCATACAAAAACATCATTAAAGCTAATTTATGTATAAAAATATGAAATAATAAATAAAATATAACTCTAATAATACTCTAAAATTATGTAATCGTATTAAAAACATCCATTGGAAAAATATAATTTTACTGAAGTATAAAATTCTATTGACAAGAGTGAATTAATAACAAATTTGTATATAATTGAGCGAAAGCATGTGTAATTTCATCATAATAACTCAGCGGTATTCGATGAAGAATGTAGTACGCGTTATGCCGCCTTCAATTGCTTCGAAAGCACGAAAATCGTTTCATCGAAAAATATTCGTCGGCGAAATAAAAAATGAAAGTCTGATAAATGGGCGTATTCGGAATTGATACAGACAATGCATCAGCGCGGGATTTGTCCAAAGATATGCGGGATTCTGCGCAAGAAAGAAAAGCTTTGATAGACGAGCGTAATAGGGGAAGGCGCCCATATCGCGCTTTCGAGAAATAATCGCTGATTTACGATAACATTATGGGCTCCTATTCGCTGGTGAAAGGCACTTAGTGGAGCGAATTTAGAAATTCCCTATTTTATGTGCCACGGAATCGTGAGTGAATAAGTAAGTGTTATATTGGATAAATAATTGGTCGCGAGTCGTACTTTTATTTTATCAAATTGCCTGCATTCGTGTGAGTTTACTTGGTATAACTTCACGTGAGTGTTTGGACGTTCCATTTAGGCTTGTCATGAGTCTGTCTTTAAAGGGGCCAGCACAAAGGCTGGTTGGAAGATTAGCTATTTCACTGACGTTATTTCATTCGACCCTAGGTGAGGGTTGAAGGAGTGCCATATTATCGCATATACAGAAGCCCGGTTTTGGAACGCACGTAGTAACGATTAACGTTACTATACGACGTATGATTATATAATTAATAACGACGTATAATTATATAATAATATAATTAATAACGACGGTCCATTTTATATCCATTCTACTTTCAGACGAATTTCAAGAAACTCGGCAGTTGGCTTGAATTCAAGGAAGAAAGAATCCTATTTGAAATGAGAACGGTTTATTATGGATAAAGTGATGCAACCAATCATTGCGGAATAGATTACCAGGATTTTGATTTTATTTACCACTCGGGTCTACATCCCGGAAATATCCCGCGCAAGAAAAATGCTTAACTCCCCACATATTTTCGCAAAAAATAAAAGTCAAGCTTGATTGGTTCTGGACAATTTCACTGGTAGCATTCTTTCTTATCTCAATCTTAGTGGAAATTAGTTAAATATTGTTTTAATTAATAGAATAGCAAAGTCTACCCATAGATGCCCTTGAACATCTGCGTCACAGCTGCTGTTTAGGCTAATTGAATGCACCTTTTATTGATGTCGTAAGTCTTTCAAGTGATTTGCGGATATTTAGCCATTAGCATGATAGTAGATAAATATTCGACATATCATTTTACACTGTTGTTTAACGTATCGTATCTAAATAGATAATTAGTTGCATCTTTTTTGTTCACACATTTTGTAGTGCCTCACACCCCACCCCCTTCCTTCTAACCATTATCCTCCGATTTATGACCTTCGACAAAGAGGAAGAATAGACATGCGTTCGGACCGTGTCCTTTGTCAGCCTACTGCTCTCGAAAATAGCCTAAATTTGTTCACTTTCTAATTCTTCCCATTTTCACAAATACCTGGTATAAATTTAGATTCACTCCCGTTTTCTCTAAATGTCAAAACCTGGTATATAAAGGATCCATCTGGGCAGGACACAGTCAGGAGGGAGCTCCGTAGAGCGGAGGTAAATATTTATTTCTCAATGGCTTTCGAACCAAGGGCAAGAATCCACTTTTCTTTGGTGGTCGCCGCACCCCCCGTCGGGTCGGCGGCACTCGATATCTAAAATAGATAATTAGTTGCATCTTTTTTGTTCACACAATTTATATAATGGATATTTTCGATAACGATGATTAATACGATTTCTGGAAATCGTATACAGTCACATAGGTAAGAAAACTTCCAAAAAATTATTTTAAATGTAATTATAAAGTCCCTGGTCAGGACATGTCAAGATTCATAACGCTTTTTAAAAACGAATACGACAGGTTTTGAACTTGAGCATAGCAGCTATACTTAACCCTTTTTATGTTCTTAATATTTGACAAAATTATCATATTTTGTGAGACGTTCATGTGCTCCGGATCGTGAAAATTCCTTCGCTTTCATCGTAAATATTTGGCTGCGACACATCTGAGAGGCGCTGAGAGGAATGCTATTTTACAATGGAAAATACGTAATGGTTAATATTCGATACAACCCACTGGAAATACGATTTTTCTGTGTAAGAATCATGAAATAGATCATACAATCAAGGAGGCTATTCAAGGACGCCATGATGGCGATTGCAACGCCACCGGGGCCGACGGCTTATCTTGTAAACCCATTAGCTTTTATCTGATCCTTGGTAGAGGGGTTATAAGTTTCCATTAGAGATGGGCTTTCTCCCGCCTAATTAAATTCCGAAATCGAGTCACCAGTTAAGAGATAAGATATTTGAAAAGGGGATCGCCCCAAAAGCGCAGGATCATTCATAAACGCATTTTCACTCGGAGATATAATTTTCGTTGGCGCTTTCAAGTCAATCAGAAGGAGTTTCGTGTCCAATTCTCAAAACAGCAGAGAAAGTTAGTGAAACATAGATTAGCTTATTCATTACTAACCCTATTGGCATGTACTAGTAATATGATGGAATCAAAGATGCACCCAAGTTATGAATATGGAAAAATGGAATATGTTTAAAATTGGTAGACCGCGCCTGCAAGAGCTTCGATGTGTGAATAATCGTGTTCTGAAAATAATGAAATTGTTTCCTCCCCACCGGACCGACCCAACACAAAACAAGGCAAACGTTCCTTGAATTACAATGGTTTGTTAAATTCAAATCCCTTTATTTTAATTGGGGAAATAATGATTATTCTACGTGCACCATCCCTCCAACAGACCGCCCCAAAAAGAGGAAGTTTAAGATAGAGAAGGTGATTGAGTGACTGTCGATCATGTGGAGCTTTTTCTAAACTTACACTGAAAAGAGAAGTCATACACAAAAAAATGAAACTTGAGAAAAAGAAGAATTACACTTATACCTTTACCACAGTAATTTCATCTACATCTACATCTACATTAATACCCTACAAGCCGCCTTTCGGCGTGTGGCAGGGGGTGTAAACACCATTTGAATCTAAATTACTTCCTTATTCGATTATTGTAACGTATTGTTCGAGTCTATATTAATGTATATATTTCCGATCTATTCAGGAATCCTGACGATGATCGAAATAGAGATCGGTATCGAACCCATGGTCGTCAGTTAATAAAACTGCTGTGGTGAAAGCGTTTTCCTTCTTTTATTACGGAGCAGAAAGGCCGAATCAGCAGATTCTATTAATTGCTTAGCGCCTTTTAGGATTCTACTAAAAACAAAGAACAAATACACTAGGACGAAAACGAAGGATTAACTTAAGAGAAAATAAGGAAATTTATGTCTTTTGTAGAACCAATATCACTTTAAGAGGTGTAACAAGAAAGAGCCAGATTCCTGAAATTTAGAAGTGGAACTTGGGATTTAAAGCAGCAATAATCAAGATAAAACATGATTACGGAGAGACAGTTGAAAGGAATGGCTTACATTATTGACGAAAGAAGTACGTCGAAATGAAGAGAAAAGAAACGAGAATGTTCAGCAATAAGAAACGGCATTAGCACTGCTGGTAATGTAGTACGGAGACTAAAGAAGGCACAAAAGGACACAATTTCAATTTTCTGAAAATGTATCGACTGAGAGTGTTAAATGGCAAATGATCTTACAATTAAGTGCACGACAGCAATTATTTTAGCAGGATATAATATTTGGAAGTTAATGCTGGCAATTTATAAGTTTAAACGCCGGAAAAAGATTTTAGGCTCTGTCGCGATCACACTTTTCATGAAGAAAGAAATATTTTGTGAATTAGTGGACGAATTCATTGGATCGCCTGGCTTTTTTTAAGTTGAAGATTCTTCTGTCGGATAAAGAGCTGACATTTCCGATTCAGAAACGGAAGTTCATTAGTGATTCAATCATTGTCCATGGAAAGCGGTCTGCACGTCCGCAGCGCTATCTCGCGGTCATTTTCGCAACTACGCCTCTGAAAAGGGGATAAGGGGTTTGCCGAGGGAACACTAATTGGGAAATTCGATTAGGTGTACGATATAAATGAAAGGGACGCAGATAGAATTCAGAGGGGGTTTCACTTGTTTAAATCAACGGTTTTTTCGTTAAATTCTGAGAGGGAACTCTTCTCTGTGTATTTAGTTTTGTTCGTGCTCTTTCTTTTGGCAGCGACGAAAGGAGCAGCGCAGAATAAACGAGATGAAATTATCTCTAGCTGACGAAGCAATAAAGCATCGGGGGAAATTACGTTTTGCCGAGATGCAATTCGCGACATTTTAATGAATGCACAATTATCGCAATAGACGCTTCGTCGCTTGGCAAATTGAAGTTCTTCGGAAGAAAGTGAACTGTTTCAAGAGCAGCCTGTTTATTCTAAAGTCTTGCGAAGGATTACTGCTAAAGATGGAATTAACGAAATGGCAATGCATCTGCGTGGACGTGTTGTTAGAATAACTCATTCATAATCAAAAGGTCATCATACTAAAAATGGAAATATATAAAGAACACTTACATTTGAATCAAAGTAATTTCATAAACTCACGACTATGGTTTTGATCAATAAGATCATCCTAAGTATAGGCGTTCTTCTTTTTCCTCAATTTTTATTTTGGAGAACCACCGCAAAGTCGAGGCCGGATTAGCAGATTCTATGTCAGTATACATTATGCTGTGATCTGTCTTTCCATTTTATACTAGTTTTTCACTCCCCTTTCTCTTCGTGCGTGTTTTCCTGCGTTTGAATTATCACAGTTTATTATTTGCTCCGCAAAACCGTTATTTCTTTCTATTTTCTCATATCGTATTCAGTATTACTGTTATGTTCTGCTATTATGTGTATCTATACTTTTAAGTATATTAGACCAGGGTTAAATTGAACTTCGTAATCCGAATTTTGCCCAATAAAGACGTATGTATAAGAGAAGAAGTTTGAACAGTGTAAATTAATGTTTACTTTAAGAAGCAATTCATTTCCATGCGTAACTAAGCAAAGCTCTCGAGCAGCCTCCCTCTCTAGCGTACAAATTTTAAGAAAATAATGAATGGAAGTAAATTTCACGTATTAAATTTTTATTATAAAATGTTGGTATCGACATCATGAAAAAAAGATTTTAAAAAAATCCAAAGCTTGATAAAATAATTTTAATACTGTCACCAGATGTGCGTCTAACTCCAGATAAAATACGCTAATTTGGAATGAATTAAAACTTTTAAGATTGCAGGGGAAAAAGGAATTAAAAAGAGCAGAGGTGTGAAATTCACGAAATTAGATGAGAATAATTCGAATCCTAACTACGATGTATGATTATGGGAGGAATTGATTTTCTATTATTCCGTTTTTAAGACATCGAAAACGGAGTCTTTTAAATAAATATATTAATTCAAATACGAATTGCAAAATTATTAATTTAAACAGGAATTATCATTGGAAATGTAAATTATCATTGGAGCATACAGAAAGCCTAATCGTTTCTTCCAATGATAAGATCAATCCCAAATAAATTGTTCGCTATATAACTTATTCAGGACTTCTCTCGAGTATCGAATTTATTTCCAAATGTCCGCTGAAGTGGCGCGAGGTGAGGATGTGATTCGCGAAAACAACTGCGTGGAATTATTTTACCCTAATAACGTCCAAGCGGGAACATGAATTTCCCCGGGAGAGTAATGTGGAGTTATGTTAAATAAAATACTTTACAATTCGGGCAGTTTAATGAGTGCTTCTGAGTGTAAAGTCAAGAGAAGCTGCTGCTTTTTAGGCTGTGTATTGTTTGGAAGTTGATATTGTCCATTCTTGGAAGGGTAAACACTGGCAATTTTGTAGCATTGGTAACTTCGTGATCAATTTTTAAACATCCGTTAAACAATTTACAGTAAAATAAAACCGGCCGTGGTGACTGAGTTCGCGACGGTATCGCTCCAACCCCACGGTCCCGGGTTCGAATCAAGGCTAGTCGGATTTTTAGGGAATGTGTGTGATTGCTGTTGTTAATGCTTTACTGTAAAAGCCCAGAAAATGGATTTTTGTCGGGTAAATGTAAAATAAATAAATAAAAAATCATAAGGCGTTGTCTAAGTCGAGAAGCAAATGCAAGAGCTTATGTCAAAATTTAAGCGAAAATAATCGCTGTAAATTGCGTATACGATGTTTAAAAATGTTTCACAAACTTACCAATGCCACTAAATCACCCATTTGACCCTATAACTAACAGGATTTTGTAGCATTTACAGGCGATTCTACATATGAATAGTCCTGCTACGAATACTGCTACATACTATTCAAGACTGTCCTATTTTAGTTAACATCGATATCCGAATGTCGACCACACTCGCTCCACTCCATAATCTATGAGAGTCGCCACTGTGCTTTCGTGACCACAATGGAATTCCGTCAACCACTAATAAACTATACGACGGAGCAGAGGGTTTTCTTGTGTTTCCTTGACTCCCACGCAAGGACTAATGGAATAATATAACCTGAAATTCACCTTTCTCCATTTCAGCAATCAAAAATAAGTTTCAGTTTTCTGGGGCTCTCAAACAAGTTTTAAATAATAATTTAAACAGAATTTCTACGATCACATACAAATAAACATGTCCGGCGTCAGAGATACAATTCAAACAAAACTCTGGATTGTGAGACGCCCCTTGCAAATATTAAAGGAAATAAATTGCTGAATAACTAATTAATTATAATTAAATTAATAGTCATGGCCATCAAGTAACACTTGATGGTAGTGTTCAGCTCTTAAACATGTGACGCAATCGGTAATGAAAATATGAAAAAGTATGAAAATTTCGATAATTTCGATTTCGTATTTGAGACGATCGCTTGGATTACGAGCATCTCTAAACTCCGAATGTTTTTCGAACTTCGATTCCGAGGATTTCCCTACCACGTGATCCCTTCGAACCTTTTATCGGATTGCTCTTAAGGATTTGAAGTTTCCCAGAGAAGCTCTAATTCAAGCACATTATTTTTTCATACCCTGTTTGTATCACTGAATTCCACTCACGTTCACGGACGGAAATTAAAAGAGCTACGAGAGAACGCTGCAGAAAATCCCACATAAACTTATTGGCGGAAAAGTGATACAAACTGACTTCCACGCGCCTTCCATGGCTATCAAGATGTTTCGCGAGAGAGGCGAAAGAAAGATAATGGGGTTAACTGCCAAACGCCGAAAAGCGGTTTGCGGAGAACTCTCGTATGTTTGTGCTAATTGAACGAAGGAAAGGCGTTCATTTTACAGTAGTTCTCGATTCGTTCTCAACGGGCTAATGCTCCTTAGCGATATATTCGTCGCGGCAAACAATTTATTGATCGCAGCATCGAAGCTGCATGAGATTAGAACTGGTCTGCGAGGCCACGAATTCTGCCGTAAATTGCACTTCGTCGCTTACAGAGGATTAATTTCACGCTCCCGTTAACATCGAGAAAGAATTTAGCTACAACAATCCGCTAAGACTTCGCTTTAACAGATACACAGGTAGAACAGTAACCACTCAAACATCTACATCGTAATATTTTCTTTGATATCACCTTAGTGTTTTCTTACATCCACTCCTTCCAACCTTTTTCTTTCTATCTCTATTAAACCTCGCGTTACTTATGTTTTTTAATATCATTGACGGAAGGTTAGATGGAAGAAAAGACATTTCATTGTCAATCTTAAAACGACCTTATGTGCCCAAAGGCCTTATAAATCGTACATATTTTGCCGAAAGTTAAATATTACATAAGTATTACAATCGGGTAATAACACACTACATATATTTTTGGGGATAATATTAAGGTTCTTGGGAGAATTCTGGGAATTCCATCACCTTTGTACTAAAAAGTAGTTGAGCGAGATTCTAAATTTCAGATTTTGAGCAATAATTACGGGCTTCGGTAGCTTTAAACAAGTAGATATTAAAATATAAAGAATGAAATAGGAAACCTATTAATAAAAGAATTGGTTTCCGGCGTTATATGGTAAAGTGGTACCAAAGAAAGTAAGGACAGTTTTTAACTTCCGCATGTGGAATATTTAACAACAACTACTTGAGTTCTGTTATTACTAAATATTGCGGATGTCACAAAGCGTGCTTCTTTAGAACATATTAATAAAGATGAAAATTATCAAAGTCATACCGTAGATTTACACTCATTAGCTACCAATATAATAAAAGTCCGTTCACAACAAATTTGAATTAGCCGGAAAGTATCTCATTTTTGCATATGCAGTAGAAATGAACTTCGGAAATTAAAAAATTAAGTGAAAATACGAGTTTTGTTTTCACTATTTGGCCAATGGCGCTCCACTTAGTAAAGTCATTTCAATTGCATCTGAGATTTAATCCTTCTCAAACTGAAAAGGATCACATACTAAAAGTTCTCAAACTATGTGCTCAAAACGTCGTATGATTTCGGAATGAAATGAACGGAGGACGAGAACGGCAGATGTTTCCGAACAATAGCGGTGAAATAAACCTGATTTCAGTCATTTCTGTATTAGGCAGAGCTAGATAAAGAGATCTTATCTTGACACTCGCAAAAATGAATATGAAATATAACATCTTAATTAATCCGAGTTAATGGCTAGTTTTCTAATTTAAAAAAGAGCTAGCAAGTGTTTCTAAAATAAGAAAGGAAAGCAATCTCCTTGTGAAAGTAACTGCTACAGAAAACAGCAGAATATAATATCAACTTATAAAGTGCAGCACTTTGGAGAGTCAGATTCAATATTACTGGATTAAAAATACGGCGAAATTGGAATTTTTCTCATGGATTAAGAAATTCTGTAGAGATAATTGCGCTAAATCCCCGAACTGGAATTAATCTTGGATCACGGAACATGAAAATTATATATGTATGCAAAGAAATTAACAATCGGTAAACTATTCGAAATATCTACCAAAACTTATACTTCGGAAATTATTATTTGTCAGCATCATATGGTTCTCATCTTTCGCCTTATTAATGAATCGCTTCACAGAAGGGCGTCTGATAAACTTACGTTGTTTACCGCAAAACTATTTATATTTATTATTGTTAATTCGGTAACACTGAACAAATTACAAACTTATCATCATTCAAAATCAATGAAATTTTCAGATTATCATTGAAAAGCGAAAATATAGTAAGTTAAGATGTTGAAGTAACTTAAATAGTTCAGTTTTGAATTTACACTTGTTTATTCACTTGCTTCGCGCACAGAGCTTACCTTACAGCCAATCATCAAACACGATGATAATAATATCTGATACGAATTTGCATTTGATATAAATATTGATAAACAACGAGAACCACTTCTTAAAATTTCTGACAACTCAAATTACATCACATCTTTTACTTTCAAAGGAGCTTATCACCTGTTTCTTTCCATCTTGGAGACATGTCAAAAAAGCATAGAAGAGAAAGACTTATAGCAAGCAATGTTAAGTAAATTTTCCGCAGAGTATTATTGACATGATCGGTTTTGCTACCGCAACAGCACCTTCAGATGCACCTTCTGTGTAGTACTAGTAGTAGGTGTAGTATCGCCTAGCGGTGGAAATGCAATCGATATGTTGAGGCGTTACTTTGTGGAAGGCCTTAGCGTAGGGGGATTTTGTACGAATACAGGCTTGTTCTGCGTCTGTTTGTGTTGTGGTCTACAGTGTATTCTATATTGTGTTCTATAGCGTGTTCGTTGTGTGTTTTTGCGTAAAGGGTCAGTTGTAAGATTGGTCTGTTTGACTGAAATTCGCCCCAATAAAGTCCCAATTATTATACAACGGTTGAGACTGCCACCTGGCGATAGTACAACAATGCTATAATAAATAAATAAACAATTATGTATCTAATTTGAAGCTTAGCATTTTCACGCGAAAAGATATGTATAGCGATTTCAAACTTAAGGGTGCTACCACGCTTACCATTTGCCACCGAAGAAATAATCCCGAAGACACGGGAACGAAGAATCGGTAAAGCGCGGGAGAAAATAAAAGCAAAATTCCGCGAGTGGAGAGATTCGCACGCGTCTCATTCATAGCAGAGAAAGTCTCAATTCAGCGTGCAATAGATGCGGCAGGGGCTTTTATCCGCATGGACCAAATGATTGCGAAGATAAATTCATCGCGATATTGGGCCTCCAAGGAATAATGGCGCCCATTAATCACAACGGGATATTATTTTTCCTTCCCTAAACGCTTATTTGACCCCGAGAGCCTTTTTGCAGGTCTCCCTTTGCCTTTCAGCCATATTGGTTTGCGGCTATTACTCCCCAACGCTATTCATTTTGCTCGCGATTCTGAGTAAATTTGCGATTCCCAACTCAAAGCTAAATGTGTTCGTAAAACCATGGTCATGAATCCGAGGAACATCCAGATGAAGGAAAGTGAGATATTCCGTGATGGGATGTTTTTTCTTAGGAGAAGAAATGTTCTTTCCCACCTTTCCATCATTCGCGATGGGCAACTGATAACATGAAATTCATCCTTCGAATTTGGAGAACGCGAAACTCAAAATGAAATTGATTTTCAACGTCGGAAGAAATTTAAATCATTCAGCGGCTCGTAATTCGCACCTTGTTTCTAAGAAGGTATCATTAAAGTGTTTTACTACCGTACCGATAAGGTGAAATTATATTTTTAATGTGAACTGATTCCTATTTATGTATCGCGTGCAAGAACTCACAGGTAGTGTATTTTTTCATGTCCTTTTTTCTCGTCTTTTGTTATTACTATCGGTAGGTTTGCGAAGGTTTTTCACACCTCTCTTCTTTGTGGGTGTTTTCCTGCAGTGGATATTTTTCCTAAGAATCTAATCTAAGGTTTATTACACCCACAATTCTTCTAATTGTTTCTCATACTATTTTATTTAATTTAATAATAATTCTATAATTCATGACCATGGGTTGGATGGAGGAAGAGACTTTTAGTCTCAATCTATCCCAAATTAAGACGATTATTAATATTATTACTATAAGGTATTAAATTAGGGATATTTATGAAATAGATTCATAATTACTTTCATCTTGTTCTATATATAAAGATGTTAATATTTTAAATACTACTGAAGTGCCTCGAATGGAATCTAATATTAGTTATTTGTAATCTGTTTGTTTTAGGAAACCAAAGCAAATATAATTTACCATAGTTTCGCACAAAATGGCGGTTCCACGCATCAGTCTATATGAGGGTCTGAATACGAGAAAATTAATGTACGAGCAGAAAAATTCTCGTAATTGCAGAATCTGTACAAGCAATTAACTTAAAAATAAGAGCACGATTAAATGTGTTGTCCTAAGAAAAATATTGTTGTTATACGTTTTACTCCAGCTTAAGAATATCAGTAGTGTTTGCATACCTAAGACCATCGTGTTCCATGGAACTAAGGATAGCATAGATGTCGATTTGCTAGGAATTGCCTTCTTTGCACCATTGCCAGTGATAAAAAAGACAGGGTAAGTAGTAAACGATACTTCGCAAGGAAATTCATAAAGTCGCATCGTAATCGGGAGCGAACGAATGACTCTCGTCCAATTCACACGTCTCACTCGACGTCAGCCACTGATCGGCCGAAATCCGAATGGCCGGTCCTTTTTCCATTTCGATTCCGAAATGCACTTCTGCCGCTGACACCCGATCCAATGGTCGCTTTTGTGTGCTCACTTTTCCATTTCGCACCCTCTTATATTCCGGAGAAAAATTTGAATTTCTAATACCAATCAGAAGGGAAGTCGTGTCGGGAAGTCCGTGGGGAACTCTTCTTGTATTCTGACAAAAGAAAGGCGAAATGAAATTCTGCGCTTTTGGGGGAGCGTCTATTGATTCGGAATGCGATGTTTGAGGCGAAACACGCATCTTCCAGGTAAAATCTCGAGCGAAGAATTATTCATTTACGCCGAACTTTGCTTATCGCCGAGCGCATTTCCTCCTGGAGATTCTGATGAATCAATATTTCACGAAGGGAATCAAACCAAGTTATTATTGACCTAATAATTCTCTCGGTCGCGTTCAACATTGATTTCCTGCCTATCCAATCATATCTTAAGCTATACAAAAATAGTTTTTCAATTTTTTATGATCATGCCTATGTAATGATCCTGCAGGTGGCTTTTCGGTGTGTGGCAGGGGGTGCACCATGACTCTACTTCCATAACCGATCGCTTTCGCGCATCGTTCGCGGAAAAAATGAATTCTTGAATCGATTTGATCAATTTCCCTGATTTTCCCGAATTAGAACGGCACATATGACAGGGATGTTACATTGTATCAGTTACATCTCCTGAGACTGTACTTTATCTGAACTTATTTAGTAAATTTATCGTTTGAATCAATCTTTCATCTTCTAAAGTTTCCTATCCCGCCTTCCGAATCATCTGAATTATGCCTACTTATTTATCAGAGCAATTTTTAACCAAACATAACGTTAGTTCTCGTATGTTTATTGTCGCAAGTCTGTATTAAGTCATGAACTCATCATTGTATAAAATTTTCTTTGATAGGAATAGGCAAAATGGTAAATCTTATTCAACGATATTTAATCTTCTCATTTGAGAATAAGTTCAATTAGAAAACATTGTTTACACTGAAATGAACTCTATTCCAATAGCTGTGCTACCGAAAAGAATTAACTGCAATCTAATAAAAACGTCAAACGCTTGTTAAATTAGGAATAAATGAAATTGACTAAGAGTCGTGCATTAAAGAGACGAGAAGGGATCGAGGGCCTTATAAAATATGAATACCTAAGACACAAATTTAGAAATATATTAGTACATATCGTGAAATAAGAATGAAATTATTTAGTACACCAAATTCGATTAAAATAAAAATGATTGACGAACTTCCTTCAAGCTACCACAGTAAATAGAGCCAGAGTCGCAATTAATACTTCGCAGTTGCATAGTACTAGAAGGTGGCCCAAAGAGAAATATAGAGTTTTTAATACGATAAGCAAGAATTTAACACGAAAGGGGCTAATTGTTAGACTTAACCTCACCAAAAAGACTGCAAAAATCTCGATTAGGAGATTCGATGTCGCAGAGCCGCGGTACTGCTTAGAGTAGTGCTTACGAAAAGTCCACCACAATCCCAGAGTAGCAGGTAAATTGAAACAGTTTTTTCTCGGATTCCATATCATGAAGCCTCGTAGATTGGCATATGATACTTGATACTCCATCACCGTTTACCTAGTTGTTTTCTTCACTTTATTTCCAAATTTGGACGAAAAAGGGTTCCGCCATTTAGCTGCTTTAAATGATCAAATACTCATTTACTATTCATACAATGTCAGTTTTATAGTACAGTGTTATATACAGTCAAATAGTAAACGCAACAAATATGGAATACTTTTTTGAAAAATCCTTTTGTTACCCATTTCATTTGTTTAAAATTGTATTTCGGAAATATTTCACTATATCTATGAACTCTCAGCTATTGTTCCACAATGGAAATTTCTATATTCATTAAATATTTTTTAAGATCTTAAGAAAATGTTAGATGTCTACCTTATCCCATATTAGGGCAATGAGTGACCTAATATGGAATACTAAAATAGTTGTTGAAAAAAGCTTTTATTTTAAGAAAAAGTTTGAATTACGCGTACTTGAAAATGATAAAAAGTTAAGCTGCACTGCGCAAAGAACATCATTTCGTAATATTCTGTTGTAAAACTTAATCATATACATTACGTAAATATGAATAATATTACCAAAATAGTACCATGCATAACTTTTTAACAGCTGATGCTGACTGATGCATAAGTTGCCCACGATTCAAAAGAAGAAAGATGAAATTTATAAATATAAAGCTTTTTCCATTTATTCATTTATAAAACTTAAATGTTCATAATAACTTTTTCAAAATAAAATAGTTTTCTTTCAAATGATACAAAGTGCCGAAACCATTTCGTAAACATGTCCGTTTATTCCCTGACTACCCTGACCCTGAACAGTTACACATTTTATAACATTGATGTATATGTGTTATACCTATCATAATTTTGATGATAGAATTATTTGAAATATACTAATTTGGTAAAATTAATAAATTTTAGTAATAAAAACATGTAGCGTTAGGCCTAATCATCGATACCCTTCGCTACAAGAAAAGAAAACAAAAACATTTAGCGTTCTATACTCCAAATATGGAATATTCCATATTTGTGGTATGGAATATTCCATATTTGTGGTATGGAATATTCTATATTTGGAGCACGTAAATATTCCATAATAGGAACATTACGCCATATTGGAACAATTGTAATTTGTATGAGTTGGGTTTTCGATATCAAATTTCCTGTGATGAAACAAAAGACAACTTACTCTTATTAACGGTCATTTTACTTTACATCACACTCACCGTCTTTGTTGCGGGGTCGAATGTTTTCGCCAAAAACTCGTTAAGACCCAAACACTTTAGAGCGTCACCAGAGCATTCCTTCTGGACAAGTGACAACTCGCATGAAGACTGCCAGTGGCATTTGAATCAAGTTAATAAAACGAGCTGACAGATATCAGTACTTGGCTGTTCAGATACTGTGGTATTCCACATTAGGAGCACATTCGATATTAGGAGCACCCACCTTACTCATATCAAATGCCCAGAGCACAAAGACTTCAACAAATCGAAAGATGAAGAGTTATACTAAATTACTATATCGCTGTTTTTTCCAACAGTTTCCTTGAAAGTCGTTATAAATCAACCAACTTGAATGTTTAAGAGAATAATCCGTGGTTCTTATTTACTATGAAAACTTCGAGTTTGATGCCTTGTATCTTTTTGACGCCTGAAAATATTAAAAACCACAAACGAAAACATAAAATCCGATCTTTTTGCATTAGCTATGCTAATTTTCGAGTAAAAAAAAAAAAATTTGGACAAACGTACGGCTTTCAGCCCATTCGTGCGATAGCGCGCTCCTCAGGTGCACGTTAAACCTTGTTTCCAAGCATCGGAAAGAGAAAAACACACTTGCGCCAAGATATCTGGATATTGCGACAAAGTACGCCAACACGCGAAATCATACAGCAACACCCGGGAAACTTAAAATCACGGACTTTAAAATTTGCCCAATTTTTAACAAATTAGTATTTCTTTGTAAACAGCAGTAATTATTGAAATGGATGTAATTGGGATGTTCCTGTTTCCATTAGAGAAGTAATCATTATTATAATTCAGAATCTACTTTTCAGACTTCGATTTTCGATTCCTCCAAGAATCGGTGGAATCGAGAATCGGACTCCAACCCATTAATCGTTCAATATATATCTATTATATATAGACGCTTCTCCGGATATACCTAGATATATATACACTCACTCACTGGGGATCAAAATCCTAACCATGACCAACAAGTGCCACCGACTTGAAATTTTTACGATGTATTGGCCATAACGTGTAACCTCCAGAATAAATCCGACTTTGAACCTCGGTGTCATGGGTTCGATTCCAGAAGGCCCCAAAGTCGCGATTTTCTCCATAAGAATACATGGCGGGTATTTTCGAACATGTTTTTGTGGTACTTCCCGGAAAAGTAATGAGTTGAAATTGAAGGGGTCGCTAGAAGCCGTGCAACTCCAACGTAAATCAAAAAGACTCTAACGTCAAGTCATAGATCCAGTAAAACAAAATGAAACATCAGCAATTTAAAATCGTTTAGGAAATTAACCAAACTAAATATGGCATACGAGAAAGTTCAACAGTAAATTGGAAGGATAGTTGGGAAGGAGCGCGAAAAATATAATGAATTACCATGAAATCGAGTTCGAAGGAATCAAATTCATAGTGGGAAAACGTTTCAAGGGAATTAATTGCTGCTTCAGCCACGCAACTTAATTAGCGAAAAGAGAAACTGACAAGAGGAAAATTATAGGTGAAATGGACTTTTCCACGCATTGCTAACAACCAGATTTGGACTCTTAGGAACGAAACCATTTCTCCATATGAATACAATCCGCTGATTCATCGCACCCGACTTATTGAATCCGCTCAATATTTTGCAACACATTCCCCTCTTCGTTTCCACTTGCAGCTGTCGGTTGGAGATCGCCTCCTACACATAGTGAGTTACTTCTGAAAAAATTCAATTTCTCGTTTCTTTATATTCTGTGATGTTACAAATTTTACGATGTGAAAGGCGTAAATGAAAATCATTTCTAATTATACTCAGTCATAACTTTAAACAGCTCATTTCCCATGGAACGAGAAATATAGTAGTTTAAAGTCAGGCTGCTATTGGTTGATACATTCAGGAAAATACGTTTGCGGAAGATACCATGCGACCCCCTGCTACTGTAGACGATCTGATAATGAGCATAAATTAAGATAAATCGATGCTAGAACAAATCGTTTTAAAACTGCATTCCTTCCGTGAACGTTAAGCGATAATAACAGAGTAAGAAGTAGTTCAGACAATTGGCGTTTACATCCCCTGCCACACGCCGAAAGGCGGCTTTCAGGATATAATGTAATTGTAGGTAGAGACAACGCGACGGTTGACCTTATTGTTGATGCCCGCATAATTTAGTATCGGAAAATGTATTTTGTCAGTAAACAATGATCATTGAAACAAATTAATGATTCCTATAGCTATAAACAAGCGTTATTCAAACAGACCGCTTTGATGAAGTTATTTACCACATATTACAGTATTCAAGTAGTAAATAAACGATTGATATGCATTTTTTCACTTTAAAACCGATCCTTTTAACCTTCCAAAGGCAATATTCTGATTTCGCACCATGTTTAAACTGCAGACACTCAAATGAGTGAATACAAGTTCCGTTGAAGAAATTTCTCTGCGATACTGCTCAGTACTCAAGGAATAAAAGGGACTAAATGAATTCTTCACTATCGTAGAGGTCTTTCGCCAATCAAAGAGAAGTCTATGGAGAATTCTGATGAATAGACGAGAAAGTGATGGACCACTCTATGAAACAGTCTGCCGGAGATAAATTGGAAGCAAAAAAAGCAGAACAGAAGGTAATGATCAGAGTTGGCGTTAGGAAGCATAAGGGTTATTGGCTGGGAACAGCCAGTAGACAAACCGATTTTTGCGATGTTAAATCATGATGACGAATCTAAATTTGGAGACGACGGAATACATAGCGTTGCGTATTATACGGAGAAACGTTTTAAGAACAGCCTAAGCACATCGTTCGGTGGAGATTGCGGATGAATAATTTAGTCCTCGAAGTACGCAAATGATTTACAAGGAATCGTCAAGAGACGCAGAGACTCAATTCGAAAAATAGGAAATTGAACTGCTTCAGTGATACGTGGAGAAATTCCATCATGCTAAACAATTTATTGTAACAAAACACTTGTAAATTAATTATAAGTTTGTGCCGTGGGTCTTAAGAGCAGTGCGCTATTGACGGGCCGAAGATTAAGACCCACGGCACAAGTTTAAGAAAAAATGGAATTATCGCCTATCATCTGCCTATTTTCATTTACGGTGATTTAAAGATGTTTGCAATTAAAGGAAATTCCGTGTAAGCTGCCTGATAAAGAAATAATTGAATGAATTGATTTATAGGAGCCAATTCATTCACAGACGAGACAAAGGTTCCAACCGCGTTAAAAACAAACTGATATACGTGCCATTCGTCATGCATGTATACTTCATTCAACATATTCTCCTTTATTAATCACGAAAGATCTGGAAAGTGAATCTTTCTCTCAATGCATCATTTAAAGCGGCTCTTCAAAGGGAAAAAAGCGCGGCTTCAAATAGAATATTGTCCGTTATAAATGTAATTAATTCAAGATGCGCTAGTATCAAATTTAATCCAACGAAATAAAAGAGATTAAAAAGGTGCATTAAGAGGGAAGTGTACTCTCTGATGAGATGCTGCGGCGACTATGAATATTAAATAAGACTTCAGAGTTTAGCGGTGGATTGCAGAAGAAGCGCTTCCCGTGAAGAGTCTAGGAAGATTGCTTTCCCCTGAAATTTGATGAAAAACACAATAAAGGTAAACTTAAATTCGTTACGTATTTAAATAATTTTCCATTTGAAAGGGACTGATAGCGTTTTTGAAAACCTACTGAAAGAGAAAAATCGTTGTGTGACCTCCGGCTAATGAAAATCCAAATTGTTCTATTTGTATCAACTGTTTCCTGCAGTTCTTCGGAATCAGATTTCGCACATTTTGCAGAAGAATCCTTACTTAATGATTTACGAGAGGATAATACATTAACATGCATATTTCATTAAGATTAAAAACGGCTTCATGGTAAAATTCTTTTACTACACCACAATAAAAATTACAAACACGACCAGGTTTCGTAGCCAAGCTACATCTTCAGGTTGATGAAATTGTAGCTTGGTCACGAAACCTGGTCGTGTTTGTAACTGTATTTGTGGTGTAGTAAAAGAATTTTACCATGAAGCCGTTTTGTATTTATGAATACCACGAAGTGAAACCCGAGTCTGTTTCGTTCATTAAGATGTTCAGGAATCTGAGAGGCAGATATTAAATTGCGAGAGTAAGTTTATCAAATACGGGGAGAAATCCCTCTGCTTGTCCAAATAAAGTCAGAACAGTTTTGTCAGTTGAATACAGAGGGGCACATAGTTTATATTTGCCATGTTTCAATTATTTATTCAGACACTAAGGTACGGGAGACGGATGTTTGTCTAGGGGCTCTCCACCAGGGGTGCCGATACCCTTTAAAAGTATGGGAAACTCGTCAAGGGGGCTCGGTAAGCAAATAAATACGTAGGTTGAGTGCGGTGAATTCAAATTTCAAAAATCCATAACATAGGAACTCTGTGATTTCATCGCAAAAAATAATGGCTTTTAATTAGATAAATGCATGACTTTCAAAGTAAAGTCCAACAGCAATAAAATAAAATCCTACAACAAGGTTTAGTTATTTATTTTCTAAGACCCCTCTTATACTCAGTCATAGGAAAAATACAGGTGAAGCAGTCATCCATACGATAGCAAGAAAATTCCGATTATTCTGGAAATGAACCCGGGACCCATAGCATAAAAAAGGCTGGAGGGATAACACCACACTGAAGTCGATGTTGACAGGAAATGTTCAAAACGTCAATTAATTCAAAGTCAATGGCTCATTCCCAGAAGATCTCTGATGTCAAAGCAGTACCCTTTTCCTTTACTTTTCCCCTGATCATGACTTCAATTGCAGGTGTTTACAGAATAAATTGCACCTTTCCAGAATAATTATAAGGTTTCCGACAATGCAAAAGTGATGGAAATTGGATTTAACTCAGCACAAGGAAGTGTGCGCCTTTACTCAATGCTGCACAAGATGTGTAAAACATAGCCACGCTGCCCGGGAAGTGAAAGCGGGTTCGTATTATATTAGCTACTTCTCACTTCTTTTACAACCGTTTTCAAGAGTCTCGTAAAAGTTTCATTTCCGCCTATTTCTTAGAATTGATGAGGAGATAGTTGGACGGTGCATGGCTCAAGAAGTAAATTCATTCATTCATAAGCGTTCTTCCGGTAGGTTCATGCACAATCAAAAATCCCTATTAAGCGCCATCACCTTCATTTCCTTATAGTTAACCCCATCCCTTTTATCATCCAACACATGTCCGTGCCTTCCCCTCTGTTTTTCCCCCTGAATTCTACCCTCAATTACAACCTTTACCAGTCCCTCTCCCCTCAATATTTAACATCCCCATTTCTTCTGACGATGATTAATCACGTCAATCAAAGCCCTCTCCTTCCCAACCATCTCTAACAACTCCCTGATTGTTTTCCTATCAACCCTACTAACTTTTTCCATTCAACGCCATACCCACATTTCGAAGGCCTCCAAAGGTTAAATGTCTTCCTTTCTTAAAGTCCACGTTTCGCACCCATAGAGCAACACACTCCAGACCAGGGATTTCGCCAACCTTTTCCTGATTCCTTCATCAAGACCTTTGGTCATTAATTCCCTTCGCTTCATAAAGGCTTCCTTGGCCGTTCTTTTGCGAGCCTCACCTTTACATCTTCCGTCCCAAGAGAGAGTACTTCCCAAGTAAGAAAATTTATCCACCTGCTCTTGTTTTTCCCCATCCACCCTAATAGTTAACTTAGCTTTCTTTCCTTTAGTGAACCTCAAAACTTTAGTTCTACTTACGTTACTTTTCATTCCAAACTCCCTTGCTTTATCGTTAAGAGCATTTACTAATGTTTGCAAACCCTTTACAGAATCACAGACGATGGCTTTATCGTCAGCATACCTTACAGACTTCACTACTTTCCCACCAACCCTTGTCTATTTCTTCCCAGGCTTCTTGCACCATTTCCTCTACATGTATATTAAAAAGCCTTGGTGACATAGACACGCTTGTCTTACCCCCCTACCCAATTCAGCCTAATCCGATTCCCCATCAGCTATCCTTACGCGGACTGATTGATTAATATACGGATTTTGAACTAAACATCTTTCTTTTCAGTCTATCCCATATTTCTTTAATATCCTCATCAGTTTCGGCCACTGGACTCTATCGAAAGCCTTTTCAAAATCTACAAAACATACACATAAGTCCCTCTTAAACTCCAGGTTTCTTTCCGCAAGAACTCTCATCACCATTATGGGTTAGATGGAAGAGGAGACTTTTAGTCTCAATCTCGCCCGAATAAAGCCGTTTTATTATTATTATTATCATTATCACCCCAATTGCATCCCTCGTTCCTTTCCCTCTCTGAAAACCAAACTGGTCTTCTCCGATTTGCCCTTTAATTTTTCCCTCGACCCGTCTATTCAGAACCATTAGAAGTACATACTTTTGCCGCGTGAGAGGTTAGGCTAGTTGTACGATAATCCCGACATTCTGCAGCCTTGTTCTTTTTCTGTAAAGGAATTAAGATAGCTTTGGTAAAATCCTCTGGCCATTGCCCATCATCATAAATCTTCCTAATTAAATTATAGAAACATTTCTTGCCCTTATCCCCTGGTTCTTAAG
Organism: Sympetrum striolatum; assembly: GCA_947579665.1. Classification (NCBI taxonomy): domain Eukaryota; kingdom Metazoa; phylum Arthropoda; class Insecta; order Odonata; family Libellulidae; genus Sympetrum; species Sympetrum striolatum. The sequence continues at coordinate 78,075,959 of OX388351.1, forward strand.
GAACTCCGCTGGGCTCTCGTCAATCCCCGTTGCTTTATTCCCTTTCATATCCTGCAATGCCCGTTCAATTTCACTATCAAGTCCTAGGTCTAACATCGTCTTCTTCAACTTCTTCCTCACTTTCTAATTTTATGCTGGAGGGTTACATGATTTTCCCATACGATTCCTTAATGTATTCCTTCCATCGTCCCATTATGGTGACTGGATCCCTTAATAGACTTCCTTTACTGTCTTTAATCGTCACCATTCTATTACTAATTTTATTCCCCGTCAGTTGCTTTACTTTACTATACATTAGGTCGGCCCTCCCGCTTTCCACCAGCTTTTCTATTTCATTACACTGCCCCTTCCACCACTGCTCCCTATCCTTATTAGTTTCCCTTTCTTAGTTCGTTGTTTAGTGCTCTGTACATTCTCCGCCCATGGCCAGTGTCAACTCTTTTCCATTTCCTTCTTTCCTCCATTTTATTTAACATTTCTACAGTTACCCATGTTTTTCTAATTTTGGTTTGTTTAACCCACTCAACAGTTTTTTAGCGCAATCCTTGATACGATTTTTAAAATTTTCCCGTTCCTCGTTAGTGGTTTGTTCCCTTCCTTCACTATCAAGAGCCTTGCTTATTGGCTCTTGAAATTCTTTATACCTCCCACCCCTTAGAGCTTCTAAATTCCATTTTGGTGTACGTTTTGGTCTAATGATCTTTTTAAACTTAAGCTCGGTTTTCATCATGACCAGGTTATAATCCGAATCGTCATCAGCCCCAGGATAACTTCGCGAGTTCTTAACACTATTTCTAAACATCTTTCTTACCAAAATGTAATCAATTTGGTACCTATCTGTATCCCCGGGCTTTTTCCATGTGTACCTCCGTCTGTTGTGGTGCTAAAAGAGTGTATTTGTGATGCAGAGATTATTTCTTTTGCAAAAGTCGATCAGTTTCTGTCCTCTGCCGTTCCTTTTCCCTAAACCGAATTCTCCCACCTCTTCCCCATCTTTGCCATGCCCAACTTCCGCATTCCAGTCTCCCATAACAACGAGATTCTTATTGCCCTTAACCCTCCCCATAGGCTTCTCTATTTGTCATAGACCATATCTACATCATCCTCACTGTAATCACTAGTGGGCAAGTACACCTGAACTATAACCGTGTTTACTGGTTCAGACTTTACTTCTACCGACATAACCCGATCGCTCATTAGCTCGGTGGCTATCACGGATTCTCCCGCTTTCTTATCTAATACTACAGCTGCTCCCCTCTGGCTAGTATTTCCCCCACTAAAAATGACTCTAACATCATCGCTCCAGAAGTCTCCCTCGTCTTTCCACCGCACTTCGCATAACCCTAGTACATTAATGTTGGACCTTTTCATTTCTAACTTTACGTTTTCCATTTTCCCTTTCCTGAGCATTGTCCTAACATTCCATGTCCCCACCCTCGTTTCCATCTTCTCTCTTCTTTTGTTGTCGTTCCTTGTGTAAGGGTTTCGTGGAATGACGACCGAGATGGCCTTACTCCCATCACTGCCGGGCATGACATTCATCCTAGAATGTCCCTTTGCCAGTACCAATAATATTATGGTTGTGCATCATGACATGGGAAAAGTAGTCGAGGTGGTCTCCCGTTGCCTTCCTCAATGGTGTTTTTACCGTGACACCAACACTCATTATGGCCGCCCCTCTGGGTTACAGACGCCTTTGCAGCCGCCTCACTGAGGTACAGACGCTGCGTGGACTACCTCGATACACTCTTAAGGTGACATTCTCCTCCATTTACTCTTTTTGCAGGCGCACGGCTTCCCGTTGTCATATACTCCTAAATCACATTCCTCGTCAATTAAAAGAAAAACTCGAATGGGCTTCCATAAAATGTTCTTCGCATCTTCTATTTACAGTAGACGTTCAAGGATCCGTTAAACTTGATGGTCCTGAGTGCGCCATTTAGGCGATAGCGCAGATTGGTTGACCTTACACGTTTGACATCACAATTTGGACACCGACAAACAGTTGGCGCAAGGACAAACATGGGCGGCCATTAATGTGCTTTTAAGCTCGTGTTTAACATAGCCTCTCTCCAGGAAATAGTCCTTCCTTGCGCCTCCATTACACTTTCCACGCAACAAAAGACGAAAGGCGCGCGGGAAAGAATTCGCGTGATATTTCAACTCTATTCGTAATACTCCATTTTCTTACGAGTCAAGTTTAAAATCCATGAACAAACTGATCCCACTGCCACGTGAATAATTATAGAAGAATAAGAATCTTACCCAAATATGATCGATAAAATGCTCCGCCATTCTAAGATTCAAGTTCTGATACCTTCCCATAATCCATTCGAGATTATTGTATTTATCATTTTCTTCAGAAAAAAACAGACTTTGGCTCTTTTTTGGAGGGGTGGGATTAAGATTATGCTTTGATATGCGTCCCTTTTTTAACTTTTCTCTGACAATTGGTCGGGCCATTAACTAGAGGCAGGCCACTTAAGCACAGAGAAAGACTGCGCCGAATCTATAGGAGTACTATTTATACTTCTTAAAACTCTTTAAGTCGCACTCTAACTGATAAAGCAAAATCGTTTTCCTGTACAGTAAAATAAAAAATACAAGTACAAGGAACATGACCGGTAAGACCTATATGGCAAATTTACAGGTCAAAATATCCTTTCAACTCACGAGCCGGATGTAAAACTGATCGTATCCGGTCCACGGGCCGCAGTTTGGGGATTAGATGCAATCAGAGACTTTCTACCCCAAACGAAGACGTTTATTTACTTGTTTTTGATGAATAATAACACATACTCAAGTCATTTCTTTCCGATCTTTCAATTCAATTGCCTAACACTAGTCCTTTAAATCATTTATCCCTTTTAGTTTCCTTCTCCTCTTAATTTTTTACAAAAATACATGATTTTATGAAAAATAAATTTTTCTACTGAAGAATTTGTTTAACTATCTGTTTTAGTAATATGACAAGCAAGCTTTCGTTATAGTGACCAGACGCCCAGATTCTGTCGGGTTAGTCCCACTATTGAATTATCTCTTCCAATATAGATTTCTTCTACTTTGCAGTTAAGATATTAATAGAAGGAATACTGCAATAATCTTAATCGAAAATGTTTTGAGCAACCAAGTAGTAATTAAGCTCGTGGCCAAGGAGCTGTCTTCCTTAACGCATATTACACTCAATTATTTGGAAACTCATATAACGGACCCAATGATAATGAAGCTCTCTTCGCGATGAACTACGCATATCGCTCGGTAAACTGACACCGTGAGTTCCCCTTAATTGTGTTGCCCCCCTTCTATTGAATCTGCCCACCGCACTGTTAAAACCGAACCCCTTCAAGGCCAAGAGAAACAAGCACATCAACCGTATCTTATAGTTGCCATTTATAACTCTCCATGAACGAACTAAAAATCATTACCTTCGCAATAATACTTTCTAATTTTTTCTTTAACTTTCACCGCTATTGCATTATTTTTATAATTTAATTAAATATAAACATAATGAGGTACGTTCGATTTTCTATTCAATGTCGAAAGCAAAAATAAATGTAATTAGAAACAATACAAGATGTGATCAAAACTTTCGGCTGGGAATCTGTTAACGGTAGAAGAACCGAGTGGAGGAGAAAAATACTGGAGAAATATTTAAGAAGTCATCCGCGAGATGAAATACGCGCAAACCGTCACGCGACAAAGAGCATTCGCGAGAAGGAATATCATTTGCCACATTATCCAGGTGTTATGATTTCCCAAATATGGTCTCAATTCCCACTTTCTGTGTCCTCAAGTTAGTCAAGTTACATCAACGCACAACGAGTTACTAATCCATGTAATTAAATATTTAGCGAAAAGGAGGCGTTTGTCAGATTGAAGATAAATTTAATAAGATAAACTTTAGAAAGCAGTAAAACTGTCGCAGAACTTATATTTAATGAAGCAAATATTAGAAAATATAAAAAGCAAAAGGAGCAAAATAAAACGATATCAACCGAGTCGTCTCACAGGGTCGATAGTTGGTCTTATGGGAAACACAAGGTATACGAAATCAGAATGACTTAATTAAGAAGTTCGGTGTTTTCTCACCCCTGCCGTACGCCATTTGGCGTCTCGAGTGATATTAAAGAAATGTAGGATTCGCTGATGTCTGAGGTTTCAGTACCTTGAACCAACACACGAGAAGAAGTAAACTAAAGAGAAGAAAGGAGTAATAAATGAAAGACAAAATAAAGAAAATTGAAGTCATTCAGAGATGAAGATGAAAGCAGGCCTCTTGAACATGGTCATCACATCCACGAGAGAAAATCTTGCATAAATTCAAAATTTAGACAAACACATAGAGACAATAACTTCTCTAATGGAAACAGAAAGATACCAGTTCCATCCTTTTCAATAATTGTAATTATTTGAAAAACTCACAACCATTCCTCAACCAGAAAAATCCCATTAGCCGGAATACGAACCCGAGTCCTTGGAGTTTCAGTCAACACGATCAAAACCGGTAACTATCACTGTAAGATTCTCGTCTTTCACTTTAGAAGGAATGTTCATTGAAGATTAGAAACGGGATACTAAAAGAAGCGACCACATAGAACGGATATGATGCAACATATGATTTAGGAAGGAATTAGAAATGTACGTAATCCTTCGCGTAAGCCAAAGATAATGAATAGAAAAGGGGTTGTCCATACCTTCGATTCCTGTTAAATTAGACTGAGCATTAGTCACTGATGCCTCTACGGAATACAGGAATGCCTCCAAAATCTTTCGGGAGTAGTCAAGTTGACACCGAGACTTAAGCCACAATGCCAACTCGAAACCGAGGGGTCGTTTGTCTACTAAATACGCCCTTTGACCTCTGCAAACGCTTTCCCTCGAGGCCTCTTAACCTCCCATTTTGTGGGCAAGAAAATAGTACAAGCTAAGCTGCAGTTATAGTTTTTGGCGTAGGCAATATTCACATATAATTCACTATTTCTACAAAGTTCAAACCCCTTTCTGTTATGGTAACTTATTTCCGAGATAAATACGGGACACAAACACAGATTTTCTGCTCTATGAATGTAAATGCCCTTAAAGGGATTAGAGTTGGGATTATAACACTGTTCTGTGGGCGATATACCAACATAATCGTCTACTTCAACATCATACCGATATTATATACATTGTGACTGCAAAAATTTAGTGATAACGTTAAATAATACCTTACATTGAATGTATCCACACCGAGAGCTGAATTCAGATAAGGAAATTAAAAAGAATGTACATTTGAAACCTTTATATGATGTTTTCTTTGTATTTTAACATCCCTTTATTTCACTGTTTCTCGAAATATTCTGATTTGAAATATAAAAAAAAACAGATAAAGGGTTGCAATCATGTGGATGAAAACACGAGTACCCAGTATACTCGAGTGTAAGCCGACCCGAATGTAAGCAGAGGCACCTAGATTCATTACATTTTAAAACTTATTGACTCGAGTATAAGCCTTGGGTGAAAAATGTAGCAGTTACTGATGCTTTCAAAACAAAAATAGATACCGATAAAATTACTGTAATTGAGACATCAGAACGATAAATATTAAAATAATTGTTAACTGAGCAAGTGAGTAATTTACTAACCACAAATTGAGTCATAATTAGGTTATTGCATTTGCCTCGGCTTATACACGAGTATATACGGTAGCTTCTGACATTATTTTGGCGTAGAATCTCGAATTCCTAACTCCTTCAATTGAGTCTGGCAAAAATCTCTTTGAAGATTGTCTGAAGGTTGATATTTCAATTAACGAGTCATGCGATATCCATCCAGGATTTTATGCGTCTGGCAAAACAGAATTAAACAAGATCTAGAACTTGAGTTTTTGTGTTCATAAAATTGATCGATCTCAATAATATTTGGCCCATAAATCATTCCAATAATGACTACAAACTAGAAGGAAGACAGGAGACTCTCGGATGTAAACAGAAGTATAATTTTGTTTAATGAAGATCTTGAATGTCGAGATAAGATGTAGAAAACGAAGCACGAATCTCCCCATAAGACAAAACCGCCCATTAAAACGAATGTTGAGTCACATTTCGTTGTAATTCCAAATGAGATAAACATAACTCGTTCGTTTCACTTCCGGCTATCCAGAATTCATCAAAAGACAACTTCCGATTGTTTTCAAGTTCAAGTCCTCGAGGATATTCATCCAAAAGACATTTCATGGTGTAATCGATACTTAATCTCAAAACAATTGGCAGTTTCTTAATGGCTTTCCAATAAATGAGCGGGAAACCTAAGCGTACATTTATTTATATATACCCTACAAACATCCACTTTCTGGACTTTTACAGTGGTAGGTAAATAATATCAACAATGAACGATCACACATATACATATGACCATATAACATATATATAAATACAATATCAACAAGGATTATGGAAATGCAATCAAACATTTGTATAAAATGAAAAAAATATGAAGAGAATTAAATTAAATTAAATGAGCAAATAAAATAAGATGAAATAAACATATAATAAAGTAACGTAGGGAATGTAAGGAAAAACAATAATGATGGGGGAAGATAAAATAAAAAAATACGAGGGAAAAAGATAAAAAAGACAAACATCGGGACAACGATGTAAGCTAAAGAGCAATATGAATAATGAATGGAAGAAAGGAGTGAATTTCCATCTCTTCGAAGCATCCTCCATGGATCCCTCTTTCGAAAAAGAGCTCCTTTAAGATGCTGTACTCCTTTTCTGTGATTTCATATCCGACTCTAAAATGTAATGCTTATTTTGCCAATTATTATTAGCCTGTTATTAATTTGGATGTTAATTTATGAGGAACTTGTTAATTGTTTGCAAAAGTTTGAATCCGACAATTTGACATTTCCTTGCCGCAGTTTTTAAAATATAAATCAGCTGAGACCAAAACGATTACACCTTACGAACACTATCAGAACACTTTTATGAAGATTACAATTTCAGAGAATGTTAAATGACTTAAGATTAGTGCTTCCGAGTTTATTCTCTTCTTCCCCCAGTTTAAAATAGTTCAGATGTTCGCTTCAAATGAATTTATAATCAATGAAATGTAATTCATTACTTCCTTTATGGCCTCTGAAATGAAACTTGTCCACAATTGACGCTAGTGATGCTGGATTGGAAATACTGCAGAATCTAGTAAATGTTCTCACAGCCGATTGTGCACGTTAAGCAGCGACCTTCTCATTTTTTGCAAATTTAATTGCTAAAAATTCTGGCAGAGTCGCCGCTTTAAAATGTGATTTATCTTCCTCTTTTATTTTCGACGATTCGATATCCCAATTAAAACGAAGAATCATTCTAGATAAAAGGAATAGGCTAATAATTAGAATGCCAAAAAAGGTGGTTTCGTTATTAAGTTGTGGCTTAGCACTGTTTGCAAGCGACCTTACGTTGTGAATCAGCAATCTCGTGATAAAAGCGATGGAAAGAGAAATCGTACGTAGAGCCACAAGCATAGTTCGTTCATGTGATACAGTAAAAGCATGAACCGTTGTCATTAACTGGATATATTTCATTAAAACTATGAGCTCCAGTGTCGAAAATACAATCTATTCCAAGTAAATACACTCACTGAAATATACTCACTACGGAAGATTAATAAAAGCATGGATAATATTTTAGATCAGCTTTGATCATTAAATTTGTTAGTGTGGATGTAACAACTTTGCTTATCAATCTATTAGTGTGATAATGCTTCCGTCTTTGAGATAGTTAATTATAGATTTTGCGACGTAGTACAAAAACACGTCGATCTGGTATACTTTCAGGAATGAAGAGTTGAGCTTACTGATAAATACATGGAAAATACATTCAATAGATGGATTTAAGGATTGCAGTATAGTAATTGGAAGAAAGGGTTGGTTTGGGTCCTCAATTTTAACTTTTTTGTATCCTTTTACTGAATCAAGTGCGAAAATGAAATTTACTGCGAAATACTAGTGCGAATTTCGACCCTGAGTTCATACGTTTGCTAATATATTTCGTCAGTGTATTCATTGACTAGTAAATACATACGTCTGCCAAATTCACGCTTTAACCGTGACGCATGTACATGGACAGTGTTTATCCCTTGGATATTATTGTGATGGGAATGTGATAATGGAGACAGGATTTGAGCATGAAAACGTCGAAGGAAGATCTCGGAATTGTATTTCATTTCCCGGTTTTCCGTCGATTCCTTCTTCTAATTGATATCTGGTTCCTTGTTTGAGGGTATTAATTGCGGAGGAAGGAAGCAATATAGTAAGCCAAAGAATCTCTCGGGAATAAGTCGCACGTGAGGAGAACCTCAAAAGATCCTCCTCGAGGAAGATCCCTTTCGATATCATGGAATGTATCTCGACCAATGAGAGAAAATCATTTTCCTATCGCGATAGGGGGATTTCCTTGGAAGAGATCTCTCCGACGGCTGAGACGTTTTGGAATTCAATTCTTCAGAAGGCACTTCACAACCGTTTGATTTGCAATGTTTCCTCGAAAAGAAGAGCTCAATAAAGTCCTTAGGAATATGAATGTGATAAAGAAAGTTGGTTATCTCCGGAATATGCGTCTGATGATGCCATTTGGAGTCCGGACGATCGGAAATCGAAACAGGAGATTCGATGACGCAATCGATCTGCAGAGGCAGCGAAATCAAAGTGGCGCCAACTAGTGGGGTTGTCACGCAAAATAACAACTCAACGCTAATGATTAAGAACGACAATGTCGTGCATTATGTCGCCTCTATTATTCGAATTGAATTTAATTTCCGTATCCAAAGTAATGTTTTTGCATTATCTATAGATGCGATTCCTGTAAAAGAGGATACACGCCTTTCGTTCATCTGCTCAGTTGTCTGCCGTAAATAACTGTAAATTTGTCTGAACTGAAGGTATGCAGGCTACATTCAGATTTCTCCTCAGTTCCGTCCAATTTTTCTTCGGTTCTTTCTCTTCACTTTCGGCAGGTTTTGCTTAAGTGTGCTCGAAAATAAATGGAGTTCGATGGGTGAAATAAAAGTTAGAGCCGGAGTTGGTTGAATAATTGCAAGCGCGCTGCTAGAAAGAAAGAAAACACCGTGAGCGTTGGTGCGCTATCTGCGAAGAAGCGATATGCCCAGTAATTACCACTCACTGAATGAGTTACAAAATGATGGGAGAATTAACGATTATAAAAACTACCTAAATATGGACGAATTTCAAATTTTTCTAAGTTGCTCTCCTCATTGGAAAAAAGGACAGTCTTGAGAGAAGGCAAACGGCAACTAAACAAACTGTACGATAAAGGCATAAACTGCGCAGGTCTGCCAAAGAGGGAATGTATGGACTTTTTATCTGGTCTAAACTGTGCAGTCCACACAGTTAATCGCTCAGACATGACGTCACCCGTAATAAACCGCACAGATAAACGGAAGGTGCGTAGACCCCTAGAGACTAGCGTTTGCCATTCCTCTAACTGTACAACAAACCTTCGGGGATCTAATCTTACGCATAAAGTCTGCAAGTCACACGGGTTTTCGGTCTCTTCTTAGGATTCAAATTAAGCGTTACTCGACAGCCGCTTGTTTATTTAGCACACAAGTTTCGTCAGCGTACATTAAAATTGGTGAGGTGTGTTGGTTGGAGCATCCATCCTCCCTTAAATTCATTTTTCTTAACGTCTTTGAATAAGAGCACTTAATTCATTAGTTTACATAAGTGTTTCCCCTTCTTTGTCGTACATTTCCTTGATGGATCGAGAGTGTTCTTCTCTCACTTAAGCACTCATGCAGTTTCCTCCTATTTCAGTCGTACTCTCAGAACCTCCTTAAGTAATGAAAGAGAGCAAAGCGAATCAGCAATCTCTGGCGTTGTTCAATATGGGATAATTTAAAGATTAATTACGACATATTATTTACTGCAGCGAATATAAGTGAATACTCAATTTATCATCACCCTAGTAGAAATCTAGCATTGGTAAATTCAATAGAATATCATTTTCTAAATATTTGAAGTGTAACTCTGTTTATCAAAGAAGTACTTTTTATTGGTATGGATACGTTGACGATGTAGTTTGCTCGTGGACAAGAACTGGTCCTACTATGGATTTGTTTTTCAAATTTTTAAATTCACTCCATAATAATAATTTAAAATAAATCAATGGTAGTCTTCCTTTTTTAGATTTGGATATTGCATTAATGGAAAAGATAACTTTTCAATCTTCGGTAAACCTAGTCACCCGGATTGTACATACTATTGCTGTATTAGCAATGATTCTTTCCATCCTGTTTTCTTTCTTTTTCCATGGTTCACCGTTTATTGCATGTTCCTCTCTTCGGAAAAGATTATCAAAAGTAAGTGAATATCATAAACATATTGCCATCGCTTATGGTTTTAATCCATTAATGATTGATGATCGTGAGGAAACAAATGGCCATCCATCTAACATTTCGCGTGAATTGACCTAAATTGGTGTTCTCTAAAATATATTGGTAGTGACGCTAATTCAGGGCACCGTTGGCACCTCTGTTGCACCATCGAAATTGCGGGATTTGCTTCTGTTTTGCAAGGACCCTGTAGAACCCATGAGCGGTGTGACGATTGTGATGCTCTCTGCCGGAAGAAGTTTCACTCAAAGGAGGAAAGAACACATACGTGCTTACCTCAACATTAGACCTCGTGTTTAGCATTTCCAAAATTTGGAAACGGGGCACAGCAGCGGGTTTAATTTGTCCATTATTCACCAGTGTGATAGAAGTGCAAAACTGGATGCTTTTGAAATTTTGGAAATTGTTAAAAACTCATCCAAAAATATCGTAAATGAATTTCTCTTTCCCCATCCCAATTTTGCAGGCCATCATTCATCACTCCCTCCTTTTTCTTTCTATCCGTTGTTCTCTCACTCCCCTCCCCCCTTTGGCGTCTATGCTTCCCTCTGCACCCCCTCCTTTTTCCCCATTAGTTTTCTTTCGTGTTTCCTTTGTACATACTTTCACCTTTTTCATTGGGCTCTGTTTTGCGTATATTCTGTGAGTTTTTGTTATTAATTCACCTGATGATGTAGCTTTGCTATGAAAACTAGGTCGTATTTGTATCATTTTTTGTGGTGTAGTAAACTCATCATTATGAATCTGTTTATCTTCGAAAAGTTTAATTTAATTATATAAGTACCTAGGGAGATTAAGGTATAAAACAAATTCTCAGCCAAAGATCGTAATTTTGAGGAACCGATAAAGTATCAGTTGTGAACTTAGGCAGAGCAAATCTTAATAGATCGCTAAAGTTCTTCCGAAAAGACGGTCTGTGCAGCCAAACATAAGACTGCAACCTTTGGTCAAACATATCCATCTCAATTTACGGTTTTTTTCTCCCTACCTATTGATTGTAATCACTTATTATATTTATAGCAGATAATGTTTGTCGAAGTACTGGCAGAAATAACCTAATAGTTTAGGCGTCTTGATACTAACACTTCTAAAATAATAATTATAAAACATATTTTTTTTAATGGGGCGGGACTGAAATTAATAAGTACCTCCTTACATCTAACTGCATCTTTGTCATATAAGTTTTAAGGAAAGAGATTGCACGAGAAAAGTACGAAGAAGAACTGCGGTTTTAGAACCCTAGGGTTTCGCTCAGAAAAAATACACACTGCAGCAGGAAAATACTCGCAAGAAGGGGGTAAAAAAAACTTATAGATAGTAAATTCTTCTTTTATAGTAAAATCAGATATCTGAAAGGCGTATAAAACAATGCAGATACATATTCACACCGATAAATCAATATAAATGTCTGCAAGGAACACAGTGGGAAGCGAATAATTATACTATGTGAAAAAATAGGAATAACTACCAAGCTAAAATGAAAATAGAATAGTGGATATTAAATAATTCACTACTATAACCGGATTCGGCAGTGCCAACAGATGGGATTAAATAGATCAATAAAAATAACGTAAGTCGAAATTTATTTTAAAAATGATATGCAATACGGTAACACATTTTAAATGCATTTTAGTTCAGTACATAAATTTAGTCTAGAGATACGTCATAGCTTCACCTAAGAATATAAAAGCTCGTCAATGAGTTACACTGCTACTGCTAGAATTCAGTTGCGACAGCCGTCGACCCCTGCAAACCGTCTCTAATACGCGTCGCCTTCGGATGTACTCATTTCAAATTTGGCACTTCATTTGTCTGACGCCGAAACAGCAGAATCGTAATTCTGCGGTTGAAACGTTAAGAGGGACGACAGAATCTGTCCTCGTTTAATCGTTTTAAATCAGAAATTAGGCCTCTTTGCAAAGTGAGGACCCTCTCACTGGAAAGCTCTCTCACTAAATTGCTAATTTCTTCCCCAAGTCCGCCAAACAGGCCTTTCGCCCTCCTTTCGTTTCATTTTGAATATCTTTTGGGACTCTTTAGGGGGTTTATCCTGGACAAAGGAGGGTCAATCGACACCGCTGTACCTGACCGGCCGCAAAAGCAAATTGGATCCATTTAAGGTCCCGTCCGAAATGTCAATCACGGGATTTTGCGGTTGATATTTTCGTCTGTCGCAAAAAGCTGGAAATTAGAACGTACTGTGGATGGTATAAATGTAGGATAAAGCGAATTCACCAAGATTTCATTATTACGATTTGTGTGAAGAGAACTTAATCGTGGAAATACTGTTTAATGTTTCACGAGCGCGAAAATCGGCGTAATACAAAAGTCGCATCTAATTAACAGTTGTTTCTTTTTATATTCAATACATATCGTATACTCGAGTATAAGCCGAGGCACCCAATTCTATCACGGAAACTGGGAAAACTAATTGACTAATAAGCCAATAGGGTATGCAGCAGCTACTGATAAATTTCAAAATAAAAAATATTCCAATAAAATTACAGGAATAACGGACGGCACGCGATTGCTGATAAAATTAATAAAGAATTGTTAAATGAGCCAGTGAGGAAGTAGGGGAACATTTTCAGCAGAAAAAACGGGCTGAAAAACTCGGCTTATGCACGAATATATACAGTATATACTCGAGTTTTCGTAATTTTTGTGTTTTATGTTGGTTGTAATTTCAGAAAGGCAATGTTATCCACTGCACTGCATACGAGGATACACGGAAGTGTAGATTTAAAGAATCGATCCATTCTGAGAAAACGTCCTAATCATCAAAGCATTATCATTAATAAATCCCTCCCTTTATCAAATTCTAACACGTCAATACTTTCCACTTTCACTTGAAAGTGAATGTTACAACTGTATGAATGAATAAACTATTTATTTACGCGAGTTTAGACACAAGTTGGCCTCTCTTCCACCTCCATTGTAAATATATGAACGGATTGGAAGCAACAAAAAGTTCGTGGGAAAATATCTTCTGAACTGAAGATTGAAGAAGACGTCACAGAGCGGGAAAAACACCAACAAGAGGGGAAATGAAAACAAGGCGCGACAACACAGATAATACAACATACAAGAAGTTTTCAGCTTAATAAAATTACAATTATAATACTAATAACAGATTATGGATAAATCTAGACATAATAGACTCTAGAATCCATCACAAATATCAAAGTCATAGTAAATGTGCAATTCTGGTACAGATATATACACTTTATATTAGGTAATGATTAAATGAATCAGAGACGCTTCTTGCTGGTACGAAATGTTGGATTTAACAAGTATTGTATACATACAAACATTGATACACTTCGTGTGTGTACAGCATTTTGAAAGTGTATTCTTAATTGAACTAATTTCTATCTCTACTCTGATCTTTGGAAACTGAAGAAAGTACATCCCACTAATCTCTCCTTCCAACGCGAATCCTCTTTCCCATCTTCAGAAGAGCGGACATTGAAAAGTCCCGGCTTCTGATTACGGGCAGTATGAAGTTTTTATCATTCGTTTGCTCGAAAATTGTACTTATAGTTAGTTCCCTTCGTTAATTTCTGGTTGCTTATCATGTTTCAGATGCACACCTCTCTTCAGCAGTTGATACTACTTGGTTGTTAAATTTAAGCTGCGATAGCCGCCGAATCAGAGCAAAAATAATTTAAAAATACATGCGTGACCAATCACTTCACCCAATCTGCTGGTCTTTTATTATCTGAGTGGACACATTTCCGCCGCCTCTTTGCCTTTCCAAACCCGTCTCGGGCAGGACCCGTGGTTATCAACTCGAAACCAGCCGTGTTTGTGAGCTGAAGCGGTGGCTTACTACACGTTTTGTGTTCCTCTTTGTGTCCCACAACTTTGCGAAATTGAAACCAACAACTTGGAAACACCGAGGATTAGGACATGAAAAACGACATAAAAAATCGATTCTTTGATCATTTTAGCACCTGCTTTAAAGCTGCGCTTTCAGCACCAGATGATCAAGCGAACCGTGCATTTTAATTTCCGTAGGAACTTTTAGGCTCTGATAAAGCTTAGAATCAGAACAATTTTCACAGCGATTTTATTGTCGATTCACCCGAACCAACCATTGCCGTAATAGCACCGAGTATGAGCCGACTCGACGACGTAAGGAATCTAATTTACCAAAGAAGACTCGGGAAAGTAATTCACTCGAGGGCTTATTCCCATGGCGGGAAATGCAGCAGTCACTGCTGAATTTGAAAATAAAAATAGATTCCAATAAAATTACAGTAATTAAGGGTCATTAGTTTAATGTTAAAAGAATAGTTCATTGAAGAATTTACAAGCCGATATACGGCTAGGAGGGACTTTTTCCACCGAAGTAAGTGGGACGAGGAGGGCTTTTTTAGCAGCAAAATGTGCTGGAAAACTAGTCTTATACACGAATACGTATGCTATTAAAATTTCAGAATCATAGCGAGTAGATTATTGTATTATGTATATATTATGTAATCTAGAATCACTACCTGGTGGTAGTAATTAAACATTACACAATACATACATGCAATATTGCGTAGGCAAATGAAAAGTCCTATCTGATATAATAAGGTGAAGGGAGAACATCATATCTGTCAGGCATTTGCTTAAGGGGATATATAATTATGAGGAAAATCCTCTCTCTTACAGAAGTCATAACATATACATAATCCAATCTTTACACAAATATTATTCCCTCACATGAACAAATACTCACCTTTACGATTCATACCCAATGAAAAAAATTACATCTGTACGAATCAATTAGTCAGCCAACCCTAACAAATTTAGTAAACAGTTATTACATGTTTGTGGAAAAGTATAAATCTGTGTTACAATGAACTTAACTTCTCCTTGAAGATAACCACTCCTGGAGGAAATAAGAGGGAAGAGTGTTCCATTGATCTATTGAAGAAGGGAACTTTAGACCTATTAGACCTTTTAGGGTTCCATTTTATATCTATGATATTTCTGTTTATGTATATGTATAATGTAAAGTTAATTCAGACGAGATCTTGCGTTATTTCGTTCTTTTTCGATACGCTTTCGAGATCAAATTTGGCTGAGACCTGCTTCTCTACCAACGAAAAATCATATTTTATCACAGTACCGCGTACATTTGCTCAGAAAGTTCTATCTCGTAAACCTAGGAAGAGTTTCCGACAAAATACTCTATTGGAGAGATTTTAATTCCTCACGGTGAAAGCTACGCAAAATACTTGTCCTCATTCGGCGCAACATTCTAAAGAGCACCCGTTCGTTCATTTGAAAAGCGTCCTGTCCCGGAAATATGCGGTACTTTTCTTCGCCGCTGAGGCGGACGCAATGGCTGAGAAAGGATTGGTCCGTCGCTAAGCTACGCGTCAGAGGCTGTTTTGGGACACCGCCTTTCTTCTCTAGGAGGACATGTCGAGAGAGCAGCTGACAACCTTTTCCTCCGTCCCATTGAGACTTATTCTTCAAAACCCTCCTCACCAAGAGGAATTTTTGTCGTGGGCTTATCGCAAGGTGGACATCGCTCATTGTGACGAATTCATCGAAGCGTTAAATTAGGATGCGCTCGATCCATTTCCGTTCTTCCTAATTTCGGGTCTTACCCGAATCCTATGGTCTGCTTAGAAGTTACCCCCACACCGGAATGAATATATATATATTCATTCCGAATATATATATGTACATCCAGTAAGCCATCTTTCGGCGTGTGGTACGCACCATGACTCTACTTCCCTAACTGATTAATTTCGCTTATCGTAATAAAAGAATTTTAAAAGTTACTCGCACTACCGTCTATTTCTCTGATCTTCCTCGTATTGACAGAACGGCCCAAGTAACGTCAAAGACGTAAAATATCGAGTACGTCTTGTGAGGGCGTACTCTTCCTGAATTATATTCACTTTATTTCTGTCTTTGGATTGCATTCATGACCGCAATACAAGAGGTCGCAAACAACTATTGATTCCTCAACATGGATCTTTCACAATTGATTTACAGTTACAGCTATTAATCTCTGGGACGCACTTCCCCAAGTAATACAAAACTCATCCACCATTTTTGCCTTTAAGAGTAAATGCCACAATCATCTCATAACTCTCCAAAGCAGAACTTAAATGCACGTAAATTCACAACTCCATCACCCCAACCTTGTTACACAATATTTTGGTTCTGATCCGCTGCCTCATGTCATAAATATATGTACATAATTAACGATTAGTTAACTTAGATTTTGTTTCAGTGTTTTTCAAATTGCAAGCAGCAGATGTTTTAATCTTTTTGATTTTGCACATCTTTTTATTTTTGTTATTTAATTTATTGTATTTTTTGTTTATTTTCTCCTGTTGTCTTTTAACAATTTCCTATAAACTATGTTTTTGATTATTTTCAGTGTACTAGACCTTTTAATCTTTCATTTGTAAGTATTTCTCAATGAAATTTTATTTTCTTAATTTCTTTGAGATTTATTTCCCATTGTTCAACGTTTATTTTAATTCATCCATAATTAATGTCAGTTTAGTGGATTGGATTTATTTTATCTGATTGTTTGTAGTGTCAGTTATATTTTCCCCCTTTCTTTTTGTGCACTTTTAATATTTTCACTGCCTGTCTATTAATCCGTTTCTTTCTCCTTCATCAAAAATATAGTTTCCTATCTGTAGGTTTCGCAGGTTTTTCACACTCCCCTTCTTGTGAGTGTTTTCCTGCAGTAGAAATTTTTCCTGAGCCCTCAGCTTAGGTTTTTTTAAAATCCACATACTAGTTTACTTCTTGTACTTTTGCAAACTATCTCTTTCTTTCTGTTTCGCATATGACGATGGGTTAGGTGGAAGAAGAGACTTTCTAGTCTCAATCTCGCCCGAATAAAGGCCATTTATTATTATTATTATAAATACAATTTAGTAATTAAAGCAAACCTCTATTTAACTTTTAGATCTTCTAAACATGCCCATCCTGCGTTCTCAAGAAACGCACACCGATTTATCGTAGCGGTTCTATACAAAACGTTTTGCTTTTCGTTGCACTCACTTTTAAAGAAATACGTTGAGAGACAAAGAAATAATTAATTAATTAATAATACCATTGATTCATGAATAGGTTTCCGAAAATATCTGCAAATTAACAACTACCATTAGCAGGTCACTATCACTTTATATTACTTAATCCCCATTATTTGTAGAGAGGACGGACTGTGCCGCTAAAATGGTCACGCAAGGTTCGAGCTAAAAGTAGATCCTTTGGAAAATTCCGATATCTTTAATGAAAATGGAAACCTCTTCGATTTCTTGTCAAACTGTTAGTCTCACGAAAACGCCAATTACCGCTAAAAGGATTTTTATGGAAGCCCTTCGTGGCAGATCGAATAACTCTCGAAACGGATGGCCTCCACAACGAAATATAAATCACTTCATAAGCAGCACATATTTTCGAATGAGAACTACCCTAAGCGACTTCGGTTTTATTTGATATGCTTTCGATTGATCAATAATATATATTTAATTGAGTATACATCATTCGAAGTTAACAATTTAACATCATAAAATATCTTCATTGGATACATCTGTAATATTTTGATTCGTCTTTGACTGAGCTATTAGTTAGAACTTGAATTAATCGAAAATGCAATTGCAGCGATGTGACATCACCTTCAGTTTACAAGCCATCATATGTAACAGGGATGCGGCAAATTAAGCTTTTCCTTTAAAAAGAAAATGGCTGATAACTCGCAATAATTTTACTTATCTTCCTATAAGTGAGGAGAATAGGATTGTTTTTAACATTTTTTTAGTTTTCTCGTAGAGATATAAGACATTATTAATATATTCAATGCCATGGTGATTGATTGATTGAACTATTCAGTCTTTTTTCTATGCGAACATAGTAAAATAATGAGGCGAAGGCTGAAGAAAATGTTTCACAACATTCTCTATACATAAAATCAGACTATGTGAGATTTTCTCAACGAATAAATTTAGGCATACTTTTACGTGATTACTTTTAGAAACATTTCCAGGGAAAAAGGAAATGACATAATATCCGGGAATAGAGCGGTTTTAAGATAGAGTGCTCGGATGCTCACCTTTCGGTTGTAAAGTCGTCTCAAAGCGATTTATGCTCCAACTTCACCGTAGCGCACTCGCGCGGCGGTGTTGAGAATTAATGCATACTTGGACGCTCTATGGGAAATGCAGTGGGTCTTCCTACTTTACATTCTTACATTTCACTCTTTCTCGTTTCGACTACGATTTTCCTTCGAATCTCTGAACTCTTACTCACTTCCGTATGGAACTGCTTTTGCAAGCCCGATCCATGGAAACATTCATAACAGCAAAATAGAGTATTTATCTTCGCCTAAACGAATCATAAATATAAAAAACACCCTCGATTAATAAGAAGGGATAAAAATCAATGGCGTCTTCAAAAAACATCATCTCCCCATTTCATTTTTTTTTACTCTATAAGCATCAAACCAAACATATAGAAATGAATATGCTTTAAATGATAAATACGGCGCTACTAAAGCCGTATTTCTCTCATAGCGCAAATTCGGTGGAAAGAGAGAATTAAATTCAGTCATTATCTAAGTGAAGACGTACAGCTCGGAGATCTTCTGTCAGCGGAGGATTTTGTGCGTAGTCTTTTCCGTATGGAGCCATTTCTTTCTTTAGCGTAGCAAATGTCTGAAAGACAGTCAGTAATGAGCGGATGGTTAATGAACGTGAACTTAAAATAGGCGGCGTGGCGGAAGGGAGAGACGGTGTGTGGAGGGAAAGGTATTGCTGACATTCGGAAGTGAAAAATGTCCATAGATTTAGAGATAAAAGGAGGTTTATGAAAATATGTAGCGGAAGATAAATGAAAAGGTAGGAGAGCATAGGATAAAGGGGTTGCGTAATAAATGCTGTTTCAGTTATATTTGGGAATTGATGCAATTTAAATTAAATTAAAATTTCGGATAGCCTTGTGCGTTCTCCTTTGATGACAGCTCGGGTTCGACTCCCAGTGGGGACCCATAGGTTGGCAAGAACCTCAGCTGTTGAAGTGCTTTTAAAAATACTTCTTCGATTAGCGCACTTGCTTGGACTGAAAGAAACCTTGATATGTAATTATGCTTGTGTTATGTCTGAAAAGTGCGATGAATAAAATGTATGATGGATGATCAATATAATGTATTACGATCGACGAAGTATATTTTGAACGCCGTACTGTTGTCCAAGAATCAGGCACTGTTCACGGTGCAATAACGAAATGCGATGGATACGAAGATTCACATAATCTGCTCTCAGCGTTCTTTTTCTGACAGCACTCTTCGCTTGCTCTCTCTTTAGAGAGCCTCCTCTGTTTAGAGTTCTCTCTTTCTTCTTCCTTTTCTGGTGATCTCATCACAAAGCAATTGCAATATTCTTCGACCCCCACGCCCATTCATTACATAAATCGAAAATTTCGTTCTTATCGCAAATTCAGACCAGCGCTTTTTAATTGAAACGCATCTGTTTGAATATACTATTACGTCTAAAAAGTATGCCCTAGTGGGAACCTCATCTCCTGTGCCATTGGCTACAAAGAACTACTAGAGGTGATAGAGAGGCAACGTGAGGAGAGCTTGCCCTTGTTTACTTCACCAAGTCAGAATTTCAAAAGCGGAACATTCCCACGCAGATAAAGCAAAATTACTCTACGAGTAACACTTTTTAAAAGGGCAGTTCAGCATCACTCATACCTAAGAAGTTTACATGCCATCATAGCTGTGAACAAGTTGTTACAAATTTCTTTTTAATAATTTTAATTTATCACATACCAAGAGACCAAAAAAATACGTGTGTACACTCGTCTTAAAGCTTATTTACTTAAAGTGTCGAAAAAAAGCATTCAGAATAATCAGAATAATATTATGAATATTATATTCGGAACTATTGAGAATAATATTTTTTTTGACAACGATGTTCCTTTTTGAATTGAGATTTCTCTTACTTAATGAGCAACAACAAAAACACTAAGGTACTTTGAAGGTTACAAATTATCTTAAGCCTTGAAAATCGGATGCAAGTAAAACCACTTGCACTTGGATTATCATTATTCACGTAAAGTACGACACACTATAGCAAGGGTAAACACACGAGGTACTGCGTTTCCAACAATCAAGCACTTTTCACAGTACAAAAGACTAACGAAAATTCACATCATTTGCTCTTTTCTGACAGAATTCTCCCTTCGCTCACAATTTACAGTTCTCTCTTTCTATTTCCACTCTTTTCCATCGAAGCGCTTCTTCCTTTCCTTCGAATATCTCTCCACTTTCATTCTGCCCTCTTCTATTCAAATTCCTTCCTTCTTTTATAGTCTACTCTTCGGATCGCACGACGATCCGTTGATCCTAGTTATCTTCACTTAGAGCTCCTTTCTTTCTTCTCCATCGAATGACGTAATCAAATAACAGAATTTGTTCAACAATAACCTCTCAAGAACAAATATATATATGCCCGGAAGTAATATACCGAATGTAGTGAAAGACCTGTAGCCAACATCCTGCGTAGTCAATTTGAAAGAAATGTAAGAAGACTTTAAGATAGAGACGTGAAAATATCATAGGAGGAGCACGTCCATGAGAAAGGATCGAATCTCACCAAGACATGCTTCGACCCATGAATTCCTCCAGGGAGCAAAAACAGTCGACAATTAAATACACTAATGTGTATAAATCGAATACAAAGAACGACTCGAGTTTGGATGCCTTAAACTGTTCTGTTGCTGCGATTGTGTGTGTATTGTATATACTAGAGTATAAGCCGACCCGAATACAAGACGAGGCATCTAATTTTATCACAAAAAATAGAAAAAATAATTGACTCGAGTATATAGGGTGGGGATTGGTAAATTTAAAACTAAGAATCTGGTGTGATCAGCACATGACTTTCTCCATTTAATATTTCTTCATCCATATCAAAATACGAACGAAGAGCAAAGCAACACACGAGCGACACAAACTATTAACAAAAATAAAGACCACACATTTAAACAGTGGAAACTTAAAAAGTAACAGATAATGATGAAAATTATTAATATACACATAAGAAAACAAATAAATAAGACATATGGAGTAAAAAAACAAAGAAGAAAACCTTTAATCAATCAGCCAGAGCTCAATCTATAGCTAGAGAGTGAGCGATAGACGCATTGCATTGCATTGTTTTCCATGTAAACGAACCCATAGATACGAACTTCATTGTTATTGTGAAGAGTAATCAATAACGACAAGAAACCAATATAACTGAATAATTATTTTTTAATAAGTACGCGTATTTCAAATTCCAAATCCACTTCCAAAGGAAACTTTGAAGAAATATAGTAATCATGTTGTATATAACATTATTATGAAATGGTATAAATGAAAACTATACTTTAACGTAAATATGTCGTAATAACCAGAAAATTGGTTAATTATGATACGAGTCCTATACGGTGGTTGATATCGAAATTTTTCAAAGAAAACTTATAGATATTCAAATTTTTTGTAACTTTTGTAGATACATAATTGTATATACCTAAATATCTGATAATGGAGACATTTTGCAAACACGGAAACAAGCTTCGAAAAATAAAGCTCGACTTCGGGTAAACCGATTAATCCAAAAACTAATCAACTCTAACGACATCAACCAAAGTGCTATATATGAAATTTGATGTACATCCGGCAAATAGTTTCCATGTTAGAGCACCCACAAAGTACATAATCAGCAACTTCCGGTTTATCGGTATTTCACGAATAACTCCTCAATAATCAGTGATACAAAAAACTGTTCCAAACAAAGGTTGTAGAAAATTTCATTTTCTGAAAATTTTGTAGAAATTGATATATATCTAAATATGATAGTTATGGAGATATTTTGCAAAAACAGATATGAACTGCGAAGAATAAAGCTCGACTTCCGGTTGACTGATTTACTTCAAAAACTAATCAACTCTAACAGCATCTATCAAAGAGCTATATATGAAGTTTGGTATTGATATGGCTAACAGTTTTTACGTTAGAGCACCCACAATCACACACACACACAGACATCATTCTGAAAATTCCTA
This sequence comes from Sympetrum striolatum, assembly GCA_947579665.1. Lineage (NCBI taxonomy): Eukaryota > Metazoa > Arthropoda > Insecta > Odonata > Libellulidae > Sympetrum > Sympetrum striolatum. The sequence continues at coordinate 78,098,426 of OX388351.1, forward strand.
AAGACCCCAAAACATGCATTTCCGTTGAAATCTCGAAGTGGATTTATTTCATGAAAGCAATACTTTTTCTATAATACGTAAATGGAGAAAGTAAGAATAGGTATCAATGAAATTACAGCAATTGAGGCATCAGCAGGTAAAATTTAAAAATAATTGTTAATTGAGAGAGTGAGGGGTTTACAAATCGATTTCCGGCAACGGCAGACTTTTTCCACCGAAGAACAGGTAATGGACGGAAAGATAACTCAAGTATAAACCAAGGGGGGGCTTTTTTGAAATATGCCGAAAAGCTCAAGCAAGTGTATATACATATATTTTCTCTATAAACTGTTACATTATTGCATAGGAAGTAGCGGTTGTTTATGAAATGAAAGTTTAATGAAGCTATTAACGCAGAAGTCGAGAGAAAAAATAGTCATTGCGATGGTTGTTGCAAAGAGACAGTTTGTGGCAATGCAAGGAAATCCCACGCCTCGATCGAAAGTGGCGATTGCCATAGGAAACCTCATTCTGCCCAGCATCTCTGAATGGAGCAGAACGGTCTGCATCTGCCGGACTTAGAAACGGGAGAAAAGCGGGCGATGGAGAGAAATAATCGACGGGATTCTGAGAAACCGATTTTGAAGACTTTATCAGCGAATATGAAAATATATCGACAAACTCCAAGAGAGGAAGAGAGAGTGAAAGATACCAACCAGATTAATTCGATATTGGGAACATGAAATGCCTCCAGGAAAGTGCAACTGTGTCATAACGCATGTCTTGAACTATACATTACGTACTACTTGTACATGTGTTGTGCGTACACTTTTGGATGGAAACAGAATTACAAGTCGCATGCGAGTTCTATTCCCCGAAGAGGAACATTTTAGTGTACATAAAATAGCACAGAGAAGACGTCCGGAATTCTGCATCCAAAATTTTAATAAACGAAAACTCCCTCCAATGAACACATCGATACAATTCACATCTTTGGAGAAAGAGATCCTGAACTCTCATTTTAGCTAAACATGATTTGCTTAAAATACTTACGACCAATTAATGCATTTAATTGGAAAATATTATCTGAAAATTAGCACATTGATAGAAAACAAAGGCAGCAGCAATGGATAGGAAAACAATTGATAGGTACTATTTCAACGCCATTCTAATAAGATATTTTTTATAATTTCAGTCGATAAGTGCAACCTCAAGGCACCTCTTGACAAGCTATAGTTGGCCCATGGGGACCAGACTATTAAATCTAGTTTTATTTTTTCTAGTATTAAAACTATTTTCTTCGAAAAAATTCATTTATTAAATTCACTACTTTAATATCCGGAAAACACCACATAGGTTTCGTATTGTCGCTACATCATCAGGTGATAACATTGTATCTTAATTATGTACTTTTTACTGCAGAAATAAATCTTATCTTATGAATTAAAAATTAATAATTTCGATGGAAGCCCCAGGTTTCTGTAAGAGAGGAAACTGTTACTCCAATTCCAATACTCTGGGGAGGTTCTGAGCGCTAGAAGCAGAGGGCAGCACAGAGGCGTGCCGAAAGAAAACGGGGAGAGAAATACGTGAGCGGATTGGGTAATCGAATCGGACAAAGGGCGCCATTTCACGTCGGTGGCGACTCTACGACTCAATGTCAACGCCGCAGAAAATCTTATATAGGAAGAGGAAAACCTTCCCAAGAAGAGACAAACTTTTAAATCGTCTTTAGAAATAAATCGTCAAGCAATTCACTGGTAATTGATGAAATGTACGCAATGGCGATAGGACAAATACCAAAGCAACACTGGCATTAAAAAGGTGATATCGTAGCCCTGATTTCCCACTTGTGGGTCAGTTACAATATTCAAAATATAATTGACTAAAGTCAGGGCCGTTCTTATAATTTTGGGGGCCCTACGCAACATTATTGTATGGGGCCCTATAGACCCCAGTCTGCCCCTCTATAATAATTTAATAGAATACATATTATAATCATATTAAACGTTAAAATGTCATTATATGGTACGGAAATCAAATTTAATATGATTTTAATTTTATTGATTTAATAAAAATGTTAATTGTTGAAATGTTTTATTTCCTTTTTGTGGCTTCGCGGCGGGGCCCCTAAGTTGACGGGGCCCTACAAGACCGCGTATGCTGTATATGCCTAAAAACGGCCCTGACTAAAGTACGACAGCTTACAACAGACCAGGGTAGATACAAGGGCCCGCAAAAGTATCTTAAATTTTTCAGCTTTTAGTTTCGAGTTTTTCTGAGTTTATGTTTTGCGTGAAATATAAGATTAGGTATCCATAATTTAAGAAAAAGGTTCAGCCTCAAATATTGCAACACCGCCTTAAATACCATCAGGGCTCCTTTGCACGCTGCCCTTGCACTTTGCGACGACCTACTGTTTAGAACTATCGCAGCCCAAAGAACCCTTCTGGGTTCGCTTCCGACCCGACGGTTTCGGGTTCTGTTCTCGGTGGGGGCCAATGAACTAAATGCCCTAAGCTTTTGAGGTTTTTTAACAATGCAATACAAAGGTGAGTTTAAGGAGAATATCTGTCGTTATACTTTTTGCGGCACTAGCGATATTGGGAAACGAAATGAATTAAGTTGAGCTATTTATTTAGAAATCGATGGAAATGAACGCCCAAAAAGGCCGTAGGTTCAATGTTTTAGGTTATGATATTATATCGACTCAATATTCCGGCAAATCAATTAACTTAGGGCTATTAGACGACGGTCATTAATCTTAGTTTAGTCTGAATTAAAATTATTCGCGTGTGTTTCTTATCACTGGTAACAGGTTATAGGCTAAGTTCGTTTCATAAACTGCTAAAATTGATTACAACATATGTGAAACAAAACGTACGCAAAGAAGACAACTCTTGTAGAATGATACTTTATTAATAAACATTGGAAAGAGAAAATGTTTGTGGGAAAAAATCTTCGCAGCTTAAGGCTGATGAAGAAAAAACCCAATATACGGGAAAACACCCACACAAGAAGGGGGTGAAAACAAATTCGCGAAAACACAGGCTATATACACATTAAAATGATAAAAATATAATATACTTAATAATATTCATCAATCCTTAAGCTAACATACAAAAATAAAAAAAATATGAACTAAATGTTCAAATTAGCGTTCTGAATTCAACAATAAACATTACAAAAATATCAATGTCTTTCAAAATATATTACTTTGTGCATAAGTTATCGCAAATTCCTCGTAAGCCCCCTTATTCTCCTCTTCCGTTACTCGTTTCGATGAAAATCATTTAAACCTGAAGGTCAAAGAAAAGATAAAAATGTTATTCAGGAGTATAAGGAGTAAAATTTACACTGTGAAGTTAGATTTAGATTTACACTCGTCGCAAAGTGCAAGGGCAGCGTGCAAAGGAGCCCTGACGGTATTTAAGGCGGTGTTGCAATATTTGAGGCTGAACCCTTTTCTTAAATTATGGATACCTAATCTTATATTTCACGCAAAACATAAAACTCAGAAAAACTCGACACTAAAAGCTGAAAAATTTAAAATACTTTTGCTGACCATTATACCTCCAGGTATACACTTGGAGAACACCCGCTCCACAACTCCCCCCCGGCGGGCTCTTCGCCGCAACGGAGACATGATTCGCCGGGCGTTGTAGCTCCCTAACAGTAACACTCCCTACCTCCCACATCTTGCCTTATGCCCAGCCTCCACCGTGACAACGGGCGAGAGCTCAAGCTCCGTCAAAACCTCAAACCTATTGCTGGCGAGGAGAGGTTCAGCCGAAGCATCCCCAGCACACTGTTTCCTCTGCACCGCACCACGATTGCCGCGATTGGCGACCACCCTCCATCCACTACCCTTCTGGGACGGGCAAGCAACGATCCGCGAGGATTCCTCCCCAGCGGAACCAATATGCTTGCCAAGTTGTGCACTCCGGCAAGAGGCCGAAAAAAGCAAGCAAGCAAGGGCCTTAACAGAGGGACCCTTACGAACCAAAACATGACCCAGCCCAGTGAGCAGCGCAACTTCTCTCTCAAGAACCGCGATACGAGACATAAGTGCCTCGTAACGAGCGTTCATCAAAAGCGAATTTACAGGAGTCCTCGGGTAAGCCATCCTAATTTAATAATAAACTGAGCGATCAAAAATGAATTTAACAGAGCTTATTCAAAATGAAGACTGACTTTACACTTTAATAGACCACGAGAACGAAGTAATCGGTTAATGTCGATGAAATGTGGAATTTTTCCAAGTAGTAAGACAGGTAGAAGAGTCGCTAGCCCAAAACGTAATAAAACTTACCCTTCCTCGGCGGAGGGGCCTAATCTGCTACCTAACCTTCAAACCAGTGGGTAGTACACTGGCTATAGTGAGTTCGATTTTAAAAATTATAAACAATCGAAATTAGCAACTATTTCTCGTCATCATCGTATCCTTCGTCCAACCAGCGTTTTTCGATCAACGTTTTACGACGAAAAATAAAGATTTTAATAATTTTGCTGGAAAGTAGCTGGGTACAACGCTGTTAATTTCAAAAGGCGGTTTTTTTTAAGAGCTGAAATGTGAGAAATCTCGTTGTAATAATGAGAATAGTATTTTGCCATCTGCTTGTAACTCCATTTTTTTACGTAATGAAATTAGTTATGCCGTTTCATTTCAGTAATTTGACCTTGAAGTTTAACATGGATAGGATTTCACGATGGAAATTCAAGGCGTTAAGTTTCTCTATGAAAACATTTTAATGTTACAAGAGTTGAGGTAGAATGTTAATGAAAGTACCCATTGGCCTTCCTAACATTTATCACTTATAGAATAAACTTCCAGTGACGGTCTTACATTAATTTGTAAGCAAATTCATTAAATAATGTTTTCCTACTTTTTCTTAAATTTGGTTCGTTGATACCCACATACTCGATACATACTTCGTAATTTCGATTGTGTCGTAAAGGTACTAATATATTTAAGATTGTGCATTATTTGTAAGCACTTATAAGTATATATTAGTAAGGGGAGGTGCTCTATTGCGGGACAGCATTTTGTACAGGACAGGTTTCGGCCAATCAACGCTACGGACAGCCCCTACGACGGCATTTGCACGATGCCCAAGCCAAAGTGGATTTGTATTGAAAGGCGTTCTCTTGTAATTTTGTGATTTTGCACCAAATTTTCGTGCTCGTGGATAACTTTACACCATTTCCACCCAGGGCCGGCTTTAGAGAATTGGCGGCCCCAGGCAAAACGCATTTGGCGGCCCTCCCGTTTGTAATATTGCAAATTCAATAATGGAAGAGTAAACCTGACAAAATATAACAACAGGTCCCTCTACATTGAATAATAAACTAAATTATTATTATTCTTTCTATCTTATGTTTTTAAAGGGTTATTTTAGAGTCAATTGATAATAATAATCTTGTAATGTAATAATTTGGCGGCCCCAGGCGACCGCCTTATTCACCAGCCCATAAAGCCGGCCCTGATCCCAACTTCATTGTAATTTAGTACAAAGATGTTTTAATTGTCTTGGTAGTAACTAAAGGTTATTGTTAGCAAGTTATGAGCGATTCTTTCCAATCGGATTGGTATTTTGCCCATGAGTGTGAAAGTTGCGTTACATGACTGTCCGGGTGTATGGGACAGGTGCATTGTGGGTTATATGGGACGAAATTGAAATGCACAAATTAGGCGATTAATCTTAATCTGGAAAGAGTAAACCCAACCAAAAAACATGCCCTTCTCATCTGTCTGTGAAGTATTCAGCCCGAAGGCCGGTTGGTACCTCATCCCCTCTGGTATAAGCTAATAAGAGCTTACAGGGAGGAATGAGGTTCACTAGGCAGGATGAGGAATGAGGTAGTTTGCCATTGCTTTCATTTTTAAGCCAGAATGCTGTAAGGGGAACATGTCCACGCAAGTGATGCACAATGACTCTATGAGTAACACTTTTCTTGGAATTCCATAAGGAGAGACCTTGATCAGTGCACTCATACCTCGGTCACTTTCATTTCATCACAGCCATGATCAAGACTGGGGCAAAAGAAAATTAAAGATACATTTTTCTCTATCCTGTACCACATGACAAATGAAAATATTCCATTCATCAGAGTATGGGAGCAGGAACGCCCTTCTCATACCGGACGGTAATGTAAGACAGAAGGAGCAGGAAGCAATAACTTTTGCAAAAGATCACCCCATTCATATGCTGAGCCTTCCACCGCACACTTCTCACAGGTTTACCAAAGTGCGCCATATAAAGAAATATTTGTGATGACGGATTGTTTTCATAACCCATTTACATTTCTCTAAGAGGCAAAAAATTTGAACATTTAAAAATTTTGAAATAATTTCTTTAAGAATAATCTAACTTATAATAATGGTTGAAAAAATGTATTATTGGATCTTGTATGGCAGAAGGTTGGATTTCAATCGGATTATTCCGAAACCTATACAAAGGTGTCCCATACAACCCTCCAACGTTTCAAATGAGCAAAATATCAGAAGCTTCGATGAGTAAACAAATTAAATGAATAGTGAAAAGTCCTTCATCGAAATTTAACGTATGTTAACGAAAGCCTTGTATGTTGTCGTTGATGCTCTATCTTAACATAAAATCAATCGTGCTAGATTGGACTGAATGATACCATTGCGTTACTATCAAATTTTCTTCGCTATTAACGCTTTACATAGACGAAAGGATCTAGCGTTTATTAATTCGATGTCCTTGGATAGCGAGGCTAATTCTCTGGCAAGTGGTGATTAAGGAATTGGTTAAGATTTTCTCTGAGCCCTTTCTCAGTCTTCAGTTAGTAATTGCATTGCTTACTATTGTCATACAAAAGCAAATGTTTCGATCAACGTATGAATTAAATTTCAAGAAATACTGTGGAAGTTATTATATAATAACTTTCGCAGTATTTTTTGTGCCTGGCCATATGCACAAGCTTATCCCTGATAGTTTAATATATATATATATATATCAAAGCTTGACTTGCAACAATATTAGAACAAATAATATAACTGGTAAAGTTAGATAATCATATCTTTCGTTTAAAATAGTTTGTTTACATGCCGAGATATAAGACGGCAAAAACATTAATTCATTATAATGCAAATAACTCTATAACTGAGAAGATGTATTCTTCTTTCAATGAATTTCAAGTCAGTATAATTCATGTATATGTATACCATGCTCATAACATAGTTTGCGAATCTTGCTTTCATATTTACTGTAGCATTTTATTTTGAAGCAAATTTGAAAACAAAGAGGCCTGAAGTAATAGAATATAAGGGTATAAGAGAAATAACTGATGATAATTAACAGAGAGAGAGAGATAAGTTCATTTTTTAGCATTCCATCTGCAACGAAACAATCGCGGGCCGCGCCGTGTAATTCACTATCTGGGTAATTAAATTCGTTTTTCTTATGTTATTTATGAACTTGGATATTTCGTATTTGCACATAAATTAAATTCGCTATTTTCTTAGAAACTTTCTCGCCGGAAGCTTTCCCTTGAGCGAATAAGACGAAAAATAGCTGGCGACTACTTTCTTCACTGCATTTTACCAAATATTCTCGAACTCCTCATTAATTTCTACTAATATCTACCTCGAAAACGTTTTTCTGCCAAATTAAAAACACGAGCGTGAAGAGAATAAATCGAAGCAGAATTTGATGTAAAATATTCCATGTTTCTTCAATTAGAGAACTGAACCGAATCGTTCAAAAGAAATCAGACAAAAAACAAGACTTTCTCTGAAATGTTACATTTTTGTTTTTACTGCGATGATGATAGTAATAATAAACAATAAAAAAATCGTACTGCCATAACTTCCACTCCATACTGACAAAGTTTTTAGCGATTTTGACAAACTTCGTATTTTCATGCTTATGTTGCAAGAATGCAAATTTTTACTATAAGATTTGATTCGGGAGGCGGGACTCCACCTTTATTCCTATTGGCTCGCACTAAAAAAGTGAAAATGCGATTCTCGCTCTCTCTCTAACCCGTAAATATTCAGTGAACAGAGAGGGTTGAGGTGACTTTGCACATAATAATCTTTAGTAGTATAGATAGTTAGATTTTTTCATAAAAAAGGAATAAATATCGATGAAAACTTTTTCCAATTTTGCTTTCAGAAATAAAGATTTCCACTAAAAATGAAGCAATATTTAATCTATATAAATCATTTTTCATTGAGAAACTACATTTTTTTCTTCGTATTGGAATAAATATTGAACAAAATGAACCATTTTCGCGTAAATAAATTAAATTTCTAGTTATAAATTGAAAAACTTTCGATTGATATAATAAATTTGAGGAGAGAATTGCTGGATTTTTTCATAAAAATGGATTAATAATTAACGAAAATTATTTATTCTTGCATTAATAAATGGGGATTTGTGGGTATGAACGAAGCAAATTACTATCAATATGATACATTTTCTACTTAGGAAATTGAGATTTTTCGCTTAATACGAAGGAATTTTTGATTGATGTAATACATTTTTAGGAGAGATTCGCTGGATTTTTTCATAAAAAAATTATATTAACAAAAATTATCCTATTTTGCAATAAAAATTGAGAGATTTTGCAAAAAATGATGCAAAATCAATCGATACAATACATTTATAGGGGATTTTTTGTTTATTTCTAAATTAACCATTTTGGTGTATTAAAATATCACTTGAGCGCTGAACTTAATTTTGTGGTTTTATTATTCAATGTAATATAATTTGTTTTTTTTAATATAATACTCTTATTATGTGAGATAATTTCACCTAATCAGAAACACATTTTTATTTACTTTTATAACACATTGAGTCAAAATACGAAAAGTAAGTCAACTGTAACATTCAGTTAAATATTCAAACTCTTAAATGAAATAGTTATGGCGTTGAATTATAATTCACTGAGGCATTACGTTTGTTTTATATCCATTTTTAAAAGCCTTTACATAGAAAGAAGAGAATATATTTGGGAACTAAGATGCCTATTTCTAGTAATTTCGCGTAAGCCGCTTATAAAAAATGAGTTCCATAACATTTTTATTTCATACATACCTAACTTCCTGCTGGTGGATTAGATATGAAATATTTTTTTTTAAAACGAAAAAAGTGCATAGCATAGGATTATCAGTGTTTTTCCGTTTAATGATTTCAAAAGGAATTTCGAAATCTAATGTATCAAAAGTTTTTTTAACATGGCGAGAAAAAGATTCTAACTGACGTATCCTGGTTCCCTTCAGCACTTATTGATCATTTCTATATATTTATCTTTCATGCTGCGAAAAATTCTGGGAGAATGGATCGAAAGTTTTTTCAACGGATACAAAACATCCCGCTTGGTCCTGCTACACTGTTTCAGTAACTTGAACAGCAGTCCCTCGAACATTGGTGGTATCGATATATTGCGTCGCTCGAGTCGAAAGTTTCGAATCCATCATTTCAACTATCGAAGCACAGAAGAAACGAATTTTCCTTGTATAATCTCTCTAAATTCGTTCGCACATGGGTTTTCTTCCGATTCAAAATTTCCCTCAGATGGAAAATGTTGTGATTCCTTTCTGAAATCGAAAGAATAACCTGTTCAAGTAAGCAACAAAAAAAGAGAATTTATCACTATCGCTCAGTAATAAGCTAGGCGTGGTAAATTAATGAAAATCTCCCAATTCTATGAAGTGTGAAACGCGTTTTTTTTCTCAAAGAAGAAATACTTTACACAATTTATACTCCATAGTCTAGAGTGAAATACTTGTGAATTGTAAGCCCTTTTAAATTATTTCAGTTCCGGGAAAGCATTTTAAACTCTGCTATACCCACTAGGGTGGTCCTTATTTTCGAAAGTTTGAAATTCTTTCGGGACGCCCCCTAAAGTTGTTCCATTTGGTTAGAAAATAAATTGTGTAAAATATTATTTAAATCTGATAACGGAAAGACGTGCCGCATCGCCCATATTTCAACTGTTTTGATTTTTCTACCAATGCATTTTTAGACATTAACTGTGATTTTCGTAAAATATTAATTAGATCTGCCAAGTAGTTTTCGAGATTCAGCCCAAATAGAGAGCGCGCGCCGTACAAGTGGCGCCGTTCACTAGGCGCCTCCGCTCGGATCCAAGAATCTCGCCGCCTTGTATTCTATCTTGTTACTTTCTCCATATACGAAGTATAGAGAAAGTATTGTTTTCATGAAAAAATTCGACTTCGAGATTTCAACGGAAATACATGTTTTGGGGTCCATAGAACACGTTTTGGCCATTTTTGGAATGATGTCTGTGTGTATGTGTGTGTGTGTGTGTGTGTGTGTGTGTGTGTGTGTGTGTGTGACAGTGGGCGCTCTAACGTAAAAACTATAATTCGTATCAATACCAAAATTCATATATAGAACTGTGGTGTGTGCTGTCAGAGTTGATTAGTTTTTCAAGTAAATCGGTAAACCGGAAGTCGAGTTTCATTCATCAAAGCTCATTTCCGGTTTTCAAAATATCTCCATAAATATGATATATAGGTATATTGTATACCTTATAAAAGTTTTAGATAATGTGTTTTACTATAACTTTTGTATTTAATATATTTTTGTATCAACGGTTGATTAGGAGTTATTCGTGAAATACTGATAAACCGGAAGTAGCTGATTATGTACTTTGTGGGCGCTCTAACATGAAAACTATTAGTCGGATCGACACCAAATTTTATATATAGTATTTTGGTTGATGTCGTTAGAGTTGATTAGTTTTTGGAGTAAATCGGTAAACCGGAAGTCGAGCTTCATTCTTCAAAGCTCATTTCCGGTTTTCAAAATATCTCCATAAATATTAAATATAGGTATACACTATGATTCATAAAAGTTTTAGAAAATATAATTTACTATAACTTTTGTATGAAACATATTTTTTTATCACTGACTGTGTAGGAGTTATTTGTGAAATACTGATAAACCGGAAGTTGCTGATTATATACGTTGTGGGCGCTCTAGGCGATGGGGCGAAAGACCATTTCATCGTTTTTCATCGAACATGTCCCGAAAACATTATTTATAATGTTTTTGACGTAAAAGATAATATGATATAAATTAATCACTTATCTTCCAAGTTTAGATTGAATATAGAGTTCGAAAATAGTGCCGTGGTTAAATATTTACATCTTTTACATGGAGAAAGTCATGTGCTGGCCACATCAGATTTTGTTCTTTGTGGGCGTTCTGGGCTCTATGGGTGAAAGGCCAATTTCATCTTTTTTCATCGATAATGTCCTGTAAAACATTATTTATAATGTTTGTAACGTAAAAGATAATAATATATAAATTAATCACTCATCGTCCAAGTTTAGATGGAATATAGAGTTCGAAATTACTGTCGTAGGTAAATATTTACATCTTATGTATATGGAGAAAGTCATGTGCTGGCCACATCAGATTTTTTTTATAGCTCAAATCAATTTTTACCATATTTTTTCAGCATAGCGTCGGTTACAGACCTAATTATATGTTATATACTTTAAAATTCTGAAGTTAACTATAAATAAAAGAATGAAAATTATTTTATTCCGGTATAGATATTGAAAGCTAGTTTTTGGTCTTCTTAGGTTTTGTAAATGAATTGAGACCGTTTGAGGATAAAAAATGCAACATATATTTTTATTAATGCATAATTCTAAAATTCTTGGGCCAGCGTTGTTCTATTGCTGTCTGGGTATTTCCGTCTGTATTCACGCAGGACTTTTAGCACAAATTGTTTTTGTGTTTCATTTTTCGTTAGTTTTTCGTTGAACTCCTCCATCAACTTAACCCCTCTTTCTGCACAGTCGTTGACGACTTTCAGTTCTTTCACTTTCTCAAATCTTTGTTAGTATCTTTCGTCATCTAGCCACAGTTGTGGATCCTTGGACAAAAATTACATAGAAATATTAAATATTAAAAAAAATGACTTACATTCGCAACAAATGAAATTTTCAAGTCCTTTTTCTATGAATTGGCATTCGTTTGTATGTCTGTATGGTATGTCGTTTGGGTATACTGAAGGTCTTTTTGTGGAATAATATGAAATATCGCTGAAGCTTGTTTCCAGAGCTTTTACCATTAGTAGTTTTATATTCATCGATGCCTTCTCATCGAAGAATGCTAAGGCCGCATTTTCTTGTGCAAGGTGCCACAAATGTTGCAGAATTTGTTCATTGTGGAAACAACATTGCTTTTTCTACTTCAGTCATATAAATTTTGTAAATACTCTTTGAAATATTTCTTCTAGGAGCCTCCCTGGCATTTGGCGTGGTAATCCAGCCCTCCACGTACAGGTTCACTACAAATATGCAGACATAGCGCATTACACCTACTTCCTCAGTAGATAAGGCAAACTCATGACGAAAAAGAAATATTTTTAAGGAATACAGTACTTTTGACATCCACGTAGCATGGTACAACGCACCGGGGACGCGAAATGATATCCCTCGTGGAGGTACTCCTCCCATAAAAATAACGGTTAGCTCAAGGAGCTCTCGATAGTCTTCTCTGGGATGACTATCTTGTAGATGCTGAAGCGTCAAATCTATATTTTTTTCCCGCCGTGTTCTTAAAGGACTTTCCAAATTTTTCGTCGAAAACACACCGTAAAATTATCTCATACATATGGTGCCGTTATGGTAAAAACAAAATGTCTTTTTCAAATCTTTGCTCTAATAAGAGTCAAGCGCCATTCATTCTTCCTGTGTTTGACGCAGTAGTATCGCAACAGAATGCTTGAAACTTATCAGTTAGGCCCCATTCTTCCAGCACCTGATGCACAGCAATTGCTTGAGCTCTACCACTCCTAGATGGTATACTGGGAACCCCAAGATTTTCAGCACCCCTACAGGTTGCGATAACTGGGAGTCTATCGACAACTTCTTTGTTTACACTTTGCCTTAAATTATGGTAAAATCTAAGCATACATCCTGGTCATCCTTTTTCTCGTTCATTTAGAAGAAACAGCTGATCTTCTTCGAGGGAGATCATTTCTAAATCGTCTGCATGCACAATATCAAGAAGATCGTCAAATAATTCAAGGAACTTAGTTTCCTTTTTCTTTAGCGATTCATTCGATCTACTTGAAGATTTCTGAAATATTCCCCACTCCTGATAAAGTGACTCTAGCTTCTCAATATTGCGTAGAAGTTTTCTTGTAGGTATTCGCGCTTTCTTCCAGAAAAATTCCACTTCCTTTACTGCTAAATTGGCACCAGTATGTAAATCTAAGTTTACTATTCGTATATTATAAAAAAGCACTCTTAGCACTTGGCCATTCGATGGCAACTTAGAGCCAACAATTTGATTCGTGTAGTATCCAATCAGGTAAATTCGGTCAGTAGTTCTGGTTTTCATTTCGGTAATCACTTCTGTGCTACTAAGAGAATACTTACACCGAAAGGCAGTATTTTAAGCTACTCGCTCAGTGAAATCACAGCACATTCTGGTTCGCCGGTGGAATCTGAGAAGCAAGGGTTTAGGTAATTTAAGGTAGCACTCTTTTGTATTTTTCTGTTACACATAAAGTATCAGAATTGATGTGCAAAGTAAAATTCTAGGTTCGTCTTTTACAATCACAAATGAATCAATCAATTAATCTCGGAATCTACAATGAAGAGCTGATAAATCTTTCAGAGAGGGATACCCCTGGTAATATGCCATTCCCGTAGCCAAAATAAATCATAAAAGCTTATACTGTCGAAAGGTATATCTGTAATCAACGAAGTTTCGCTATACTTATTACTTTGTTAATCCCTTGTAACAGTTTAGATGAAAATTCAGGCGATATTGATGATCGCTTAGCATACATGTGATACGAAAAACAGGGCATTGGGAGTTCCCATGGTTCACAAGCATTTGTTTGAAACTTGGAAGATTTATCTTATGCTTTACTAGATGAACATAGATTAATATTCCCTAAAACAACATAAATTATTAATTTTTTATCTAGTAGTGTAATACAAGACAAAATTAACGACAGAAAAATTCATAGACTCGAGCGGAGGTGCCGAGGGAACGGCGCCACTTTTCTTCCTTTTATGCATAGTTAACTTCAAAATTTTAAAGACTATAACATATAATTAGGTCTTTAACCTACGCTATGCTTAAAAAATATGCTAAAAATTGATCAGAGCTACAGACAAATACAAGGCGGCGAGATTCTCGGATTCGAGCGGAGGCGCCTAGTGCACGGCGCCACTTGTACGGCGCGCGCTCTATATTTGGGCTGAATCTCGAAAACTACTTATCAGATCTAATTAATATTTTACAAAAATCACAGTTAATGTTTAACAATGCATTGGTAGAAAAATCAAAACAGTTGAAATATGGAAAGACTCCGTTATCTTCTGTGATGATCGAAAAAAGGCCAAAAATGATGAAAATTATAAACTTTAAGTGCGATGCGGCACGTCTTTCCGTTATCCGATTTAAATAATATTTTACACGATTTATTTTCTAACCAAATGGAACAACTTTAGGGGGCGTCCCGAAAGAATTCCTCAAAAAAATTTTTTCCCATATAAATAAGGAATGTAGTTAATCACTATTTGATGTATCTCTTTGGTTGGAGATGTTTCCCCTCTCAATTCCATTAGTTCTCCGAAAAACCTCTCTTTCGCCTATCACATGTCGAAATTTTACCAAATCTGCACAACTCTGTTGCCAAAACAGAAGAGATGACGAAAGGGGTGTTTTATGTTAGCTCTTGATGCTGAAAAGGATGACAAAGAAGCGGGGAGAATACATTTCCATACAAAGAGAACACATTGAAGACGCGTGTTTTGGGCGACAGAAGGTGGGATATTACGAAGGATTGTCTCTAATAAGCGCGTCAGTTAGTAACTAAAAGCATGTATTTTGAAGAGAAAGGAAGGTGTTGCAAATGTGAGACCATAGAATTTGAAATAAAAAACACTTCCTAATAACTCAACGGAATATGTTTGATGATTCAATAGTTGAAACCAATATTATGCTCTTCAAATATATTCTGTGAGATTATTACAAAGTTTCACTCTTGTCTCATATTTTACTCGACGTGGACTATTCGATCGTTGAAACCTTTAGTGAGTTTATCAAATATGATCCGTGGAATTGTTACTGTTTTTTATTTCAACCTTTACGGAATTCCACAAAGTGCCATTCAATATATTTTGAATATATAATTCTTTTAATTAAGGAAAATATGTTATTCCGGATGATTTGAGGGCGAAATAGATGAAGAAGACCCCAATGAGTTGGCCATTCGTGTAAAGGCGAGAGCCTAAAATGCTTGTAGAGAAATGGCATTGTAACCCATTGATAGCTGAAGACAGCGATTCGAATGAAAGAGGCGTGACTGAGGCTCGAGGAATTTTGGTATAATGTTTTATTTATTTATTTTTATTTATTTCATATACTCCACGAACATCCATTTTCTGAACTAATCCTGAAAGACAACCTGTTAAAAACAAGGACATCTAGGTGGAAGTTGAGGCTTGGTGGAAAAGTCTCCGGTGAGGATGCAAAGGGAAGAACCTTGGGAGGCCGAGGTGTTTTTGTGGGTGATACGAAAGGAGAAAAAGAAAGACCCCAAAATCAATGGAATTTAATACGATAAAAAAGAGTAAAAAATATTGACTGACTGGACGGAAACGCAAATTGTTGTTGGTGAGGCAATGGGCGTTCTGAAATTCCAATCGAAAGAGATGAAAAAGCGGTGAGGAATGGGATTGAGACATTATATGGGAGGAGATCACGAACGGTCTTGGATTGGGCGATCACAGCGCCAGTGCGGTACGCCGAGGAACAATTGCGTACTTCGTTCTCAATTCTTATTCGAAAAATAACGTTTATGAAAAAGGTGGTACCACCATACGCTGAATTAATGTTAGATGTAGTTTATGGATGCCATTATAATATTGGATATTTTTCGTAGATAAGGTCCACCGCTTCAATGGTAACACCGGACAACCCAAATTCTTATTCAAAGAGTCCGGACATCGTTACGACCTAATGTAACACCTCTTCATCCTTTCTCTATTTATACTATTCTTTACATAGATATTGTTCTTTACGTATCGAGGCATCGGAAGCGCCACTAAATAAGCTACTTTTTGGTTCTGTGTATTAGTTTAATTTCCATCAAATTGCAGTAGCTTATTCTAGGACATATGTAATCAAATTGGCTTCGGAATTTCGCAGCTGAAGATGTTACGTACTGTTTCTTTTCTCAAAAGTATCACGTTTATCACAATTATATTACAATTCTGTTATTAGCATTTCTGAATGAAATAGGTTTTTGATTCCTCGGATGAGTTGTTAACATTTATTAAAAACAATCTGTTGATCGACAAGGTTGTTGTTTGTTTTCAATACTATGCTGAATTTCTCATTCGATGTTAATATTCATTCTCTTGCAAACGGGTGTTTGTCGCAGCAGGGCTCTGCGTTCCTGCGGTGGCCCCCAATCTTTGCTCACCCTTCCTCCAGCAATTTAAACTCCTATGATTGTTATCAGTATCTCCGTTCCATCCATTACTGCCCATATTTCCGTTCGATGGAAAATTTTGAATCGGAAAAGAAGAAATTCGAGTGTTGGCCTTGATTTCTGTCACGTCCACTTCAAACCACACTCTCCCTCTACTTTGATGTCTTCATTTTCGGCGTTTTTTCTTCCGTGACTGTTCCATTGTTTTCCTCTCCAATTTGCTCCTTCCGCTCTCGTAAAAAAATCCCAAGAGCGCGGTTTCTTGCCGCACGCCCCCTTCGTCTTAATTGACCGCGTGTGATTCATGCGATGGCTCGAGCCATTCATGTCTTCCGCACGAATAAATATGTTTCGTTGTCGTCGAAACAATAATTAAGTTAATTTAGGAAGACACAGAAAACAATCGCTACTGTCTTGTTAATTTTAAACTCTCTGTATTATTCGAAGTTTAGAATTACACAAACCAGAAGGAGGTGTGGAACCGAAAGAAAGTCCATGGTCGAATCCCACAAAAGGTGCTTTAAAACGAGTAGTTTCATCTATTTTTAAAATCGTATCGTTATTTAACTAATCATATCGATTGGAGTTGGGCAACCACGTGCATTACCATATCGATATCGAGATTTTCCATTTAGGAAATTATTTTCTTCCATTTTTGCTGATAACTTATCTTTTTGCGATTAAATTTCATCTCCTTGCCTTCCTAGAATTCTGTACCTTTTAGTTAGCATTTATTCTAACACGCATAACGCCGCGCAGTCGTCTAGAATCGAAAAATGCTGGACAAAAATAGAAAAGTTGTTATTTTGAGTGCGGACTTCAAAACTTCGCTGTTGAATTCAAGCAAATGGCATTTCTTAGGACAACTAAATTAAGTTTAACAGAATAGCTTTTTTCGCTAGTGTTGTGCCGCTAAACTCGTGACCAATGGGAGTCTGAGATGAATTGTTTGGCAAAACAGCAGACCTGCATCTCCTATATTTTGCCGTCCTCCGAAGATCGAGTTCAAGAAGGAATCAAAACAGCACAATTACAAGTTGGAAACTTGCGCAACGAGGAGAGGCAACTTTCACCATTGAGGACTGAAGTTAATGACAATAAAATCAATGTATCCTACAAGCTGTAACTTACTATGATTGACGGAAAGACAGAGAGATGCTCTCACGGACACAATGTCAACACAACGGTGTTCAATCTGCAACGCTACATCCACTTAACTGCAACCACAACACCCATAGTTCAATAATGACGATGACAGTATATCTTGTCCAATAAAGGATGATTTCCAATAAGTGAAGATTTTACGCGAAAGTGCTTGAAGAAGAAGACTATAGAGGACTTGTTCGTGCGATTGATGTTACATTCCGACCCTGATATTTCAAGTCAGGTTGTAATGCGTTCCGAGCCATCAAAAGTTTTATCTTCCGAGGCCTTGCAAATATTGCTAGTATCCTACCCAGCAGAATCTGAATCGGAAGATGATTCTTTGGACCGATCAGAGTCTCATTATAATAATTGTTTATATTATATTGTGTATATATATTTGAGTGTATAATTTCATAATTTATTTGTGTTATGATATATGTAATGATATCTAAAAATAACTTGTTTGGAATGGTTTTCAAATAAAAATACGCATAAAGTTATAATTATGTATTAAAAATAATATACGAGTAGAATTATTAATTTACATTATCGAAAAGAGTTGCAATGATTTTACGAAAGAATAATTTACAAAAATCAGCTTCATATGCGCAATCGGGGATCACTAAACCTATACTCAGGTTTTTTCAATGGCCGTGATCTACGAATATTATCTTTTTTGCCAAATAATGCAAATTCTTTTGCGAAAAAATCATTTTGAAAAAATTTAATGTCATATTCAGAATTAGTGATTTCAAAATATGTGCGACGGGCTGTTCGCAAACAACGGTCATTTGGAGATTTTTTAACTCTTAATGTTTGTAATAATTATGATTAACTAGTTATTCGTACTCCTGTGGTTTTTCTTGTAATTCTGTAGGTTTTCTTGTAATCTTGTGGTTTTTTTGTAATTCTGTGGGTTTTCTTGTAATTCTGTGGGTTTTTTTGTAATCCTGTGTTTTTTCTTGTAATCCTGTGGCTTGCTTAAAGTTTTCCCTCATCGAGTTTTCATAGTAAAAAGTTTTGATCATAAATTATTTTCGTATATTTTTAACGATATCCCTCGGAATGGGGTCAATGCAGCTTCAGTCTTATCGGTGTTGAGAATGAATTTGTGGACCCAAAGTGGATTCAGAATTTTATCCGCAGAGCAGCGTCATTATCATCACTTTGGAATTCGGAATTAAAGTCATGAGTTTCGCCGTTTCTCGGAAGCAATTTCACGTGAGGTGTGGCGGCGTTGGACAAAAATGCAGGAAAAGACGAAGAAAAGTTAAGGGAAGGGCCAAATAATGTGAAATGCGTTCTCTATTGACGTCAAAGATGCATCAGTGAGTGAGTAACGTCGTTGCAGTTTTTCCTTAAAGATCAAGGTTTCAGTACTTCATAAATATCAATTCCTTTGCAGCTCTTCCATCTCCGATATTCTTATACCTTTTCCATACAAGCTTCCGATACATCCAAGCATCTTTTCATTTTATATACAGTTTTTCCTTTTCAATTTCTTTTTTCCGTAGTCAGAATTTCATTCAATCCATTCCTCAGGGAGTTCTGTTTTGAAGTTTTTTCATTTTCTTCCCGCAAAATTAAGAATCGCAAAAGATATATATAAGAGAAAGGAGTGTTTTGAGAGAGAAGGCAAGGCTTGAAAGAAGAGCATGTATTACTATATATGCAGATAATCCTATTATGGACTTATACATTAGTAGTCTGCATCGGCCAGGCCTAGGCCCGTGGGCCCGAGCCCGGGCCCGGGCCGGGTAAGCAGGCAGTCTATCGGGCTCGGGCCGGGCCTGGGCCCAAGAATAAATTTCGATAAGGTTTGCACGAAAATTTAATTTTTATCGCATGCAGGGTTTGCTTCTTTTGCAAAATTAAATTAGTAAAAAAAGTCTTACGAAGTCAAGACAAGTACCAAAAGAAAGGAAATTGAATGAATACTTTTATTTCAGTCGTGGAATATTGCTTTCTATTTGAATTGCGAGAACAGCAATGAAATAAACGAAACATTCCGGGAAAGTTTGAGGTTGTAAACAAAAAAATTCTCATGGACAACCGAAGTGATTTTTGAATCAATAGTTAAGGTTTTCACCGTTAGATTAGATAGTGTAGATTGGTGTAGATCAACCCGATAGATGGGAGAACAATATTTTAAAGCGTCAACATCAACCTAACCTTAATTATAGCAACGTGTACTTCTAATATTGGAATTTTATTTCATGAGTAGAAATATAGAATCTATTTACCAAAACGCTTCTACTAGGCATTTAATAATTCAGATAAGTGTTTATTATGTAAGTAGCATATGACGGAGCCTTTGCGCGACCGCCAGCCTTATCATGCAATTTAAATTACTACAATGTATATACTTATGAAGTGATATGTTTTTCATAAAAGGCCCCTGGACATATGTTTTTCATCAATTATTTATTATTTTATTCATTTATATTGACTTATTTTCACATTTAAATTTCATTACTTCTTGGTTTTACATTCCTTTCAGTTTTCCGTTGAGAATCAACGGGCACTTTCGCTATTTTAACGTATTTACTAAGGCGAGTGAAATTGAAGTATTGTACAACGTTCTTTAGTAAGGTATTTATTACTCAATGCATTTTGGATGAAAGTGTAATATCTTTGTTGAAACATCGCGAAAAACTGGATTATCTCATTTTAAATGACGTAAGACGTTCAGAAGGAAATATGATAGAGGAATGAAAGAAGCAATTATCATCCATTAAACTTCTAAAGAATTTAGTATATGTCATATTTATAGAATTCACCTGAATAGAACTTTCAACAATGACAAAGTAATAGCTGAGTAGACCTGAAATAAATACCGGCTAAGTAGGAATTACGTGAGAAAATGTCAAATTTGACACTCAATATACTTTAAAATGTTAATTAAAATCTACATTCCTAAGCCAACGCTTTATAAGAGAGACATTTACGATCAAATAACGGAAAATGTCACTTTAGATGTACATTTCAGCCCTGCAAACTACCAGTTGCGTATTCCAGGGGGTAGAAAACACATCCTTTTCTAGCCTGGATAACCTTTAGCATATATAATACTTCGCGGGAAAACGACCCCTAATAACCATCCGTCCTGGGAACTATTTCCCTGTGTTGCTTCTACGTTTTCACTTGATATTCTGTACTTTTACAAACTGAAGATTCTGTATGTTACAGCTCTTTTACTTTCACCCCGTTGAGAATCAACGGGTACTTCTCCTGGTAAGGTTCTAAAATCACAGTCCTCCAGAAGAGAATTAATTTTCCCTTCAATTAATATTGGACCTTATCGACATACGCTCGAAGGATCTCAGTTAACGCCATGTTTAATACTGCACCAGTAAAAAAACTCGAGTTTACTTTCAAACAACTGGCACCAGCAATATTTGCATGTGGAAACCCAGCTTTATTTATCCATTGTACCAAGTGAGGCAAAGTAGACGCTGACGACGCCTCCCAGTCTAGAGCCTGCTCGGCGACGAATGTCCTCTGGCCGTTCTTTGCCCTCCACAACAAGATTTTTAGTTTTCTGTTGGTGTTAGATGCTTGTGGTTCACTTCTCTAGCGTAGAGAAAATTTTCTCCCAAGAAACTTATGTTTTTGGTGCGTTTTCCTTGACCGATTACATCAGTGATGGTGATTCAGATTAGTGATTTCTAAAGCTGTTCCCGTAAGGTAAACTCGTCGAGTTTTCGATATTTTTCCTTTTTTACGTAGAAATTGTAATATTGACAGTGCTTATCATTCTATAATGGAGTTAATCAAAGAAAAATTAAAAAGTGGAGAATGCATTACGGTTAGAAAAACTAACGTAAAAAGTGAAGTGTGGAAATGGTTTGAGGTGGTTCGCAACAAAGAGACGAATGAAGACAGTACAGTGTCTAAAGTTCCTTCGATTTAGCGGTACGAAGACAGGAAACTCACATTTGAGTCGATATGTGGGCAAATTCGGAATAAGTGCAGGACAGAAATCAATTAAAAGCCATTTCAATACGTCCAAACCAAAAGTATCGCAAGATATAAAAAAACAGGTGACAGATTGCGTGAAGTTGTGTTGTAAAGACATCAGGCCATTTGATATTGTTGCTGGAGAAGGTGTTTTTCAATATTCTCAGCTATTAATTAAACTGGAAGCACTTCATGGGAACATCGATGTAAAGGACATTTTACCCCACCCCACAACCATTTCCCGCAACATAAATGCTGAGGCTGGTACCCTTCGTAAGTCTTTTATCCCAATGATTCAGAAAGTGGCAGATTCGGATCAATGTGCTGCAACAACGGATCTGTGGGTCGATGATTTCCGGAAAACTTCCTATACTACCTTAACGGTACACTTCTTTGACGGAAATTGGAATCTCATAAGCAAAGTTTTATTTACTTCTGAATTTCCCGATGAAAGAAAAACAGGAGAGAACGTTAGGGACGAAATTAAACGAAGAATGACGTTCTTAGGCCTGAAATCCGACACTCTTTCTAAGATGGTGTTTGTTACAGATCGAGGTTCCAACATAATCAACGCTCTTATATCAGATTAGATTGCTCTTCTAATCTCCTTAACACAATATTAAGACATACATTTACTAAAGATTATTTTGCAGTATATTTGTCTCATATTAATTCAGCTGCAACAGAAATTAAGAATTTAGTTACATATTTTAAGAAAACTGGATTGGTGAAAAAGTTGTCAAAAACTTTACAGCAAGAATGCGAAACACGTTTTTACAGCAGGATTGATATGTACGATTCAGTGAAAGAAACTTACGATGAGATAGTATTTTAAGATGAGGAGCATTGAATGGCTAACTTTGGCCGCGAAACACTAAGCATGTTAACCTCTTTTCTGAAACCATTCAAAGAGGCACCGCTTAAACTAGAAGTTGATAAATATCCAACCCTTCCTCTAGTCGTGTTAATCAAGGCTAGCTTGTTAACTCATCTCAAAGTGCAGCCAAATGATTTGATTACTTTGAAAAACAAAACTCTAACCGTTCTTTTGGAAAAGTTTAAAATCCATAGCTTTCATCGGATATCCACATTTTTGTGGCCCAATTTCCGCTGAAAATGCTAAGTGACGAGGAGAGGGCAATCACAATGAGTGACGTGCGAGAATTAATGGGGAAATTTTAAAGGGTTGACCGAGCGGGTTATGGAGTAAGCGAGGAGGGCGGCAATTCTACAAGTAGTGCAGGACCTTTCAGAATGCAAAAAGACATTGCAAGTGACGATAGCTATATTCCCCCTAAGAAACTAAAAAGTCTAGATTTCAGCGGTTTCGAAGATACGCGTGCTAAAACTACCACCGAAATAGAAGTATATGTAGGACTCAATATTGACCATGTGAATGAAAATGAGTTACTAAATTGGTGGAAGAGCAATGAAATCAATTTTCCACTGCTCTCCCGTGTGGCGTGTTCTCTCTGTGCCTGCCACAAGAGTAGTGAGAGAAATTTTAGTTTAGCAGGCTTTCTGGTGCAAGAGCGTAGAACCAGTTTGAATAGTGACATTTTTGACTCTATTCTGTTCCTCCATAGGATTTAAAAAGGAAGACACCAAAGAAGTTTGCGGAAGGTGGGTACAAATATTCCATTATTTCTTTGTTAACAAAACTCTTGTTGAGTGAATTACCAATCTACATTTTCACGATAATACGATGGAAATAAAATAAATCTGACTCAGATTACAAATAAAATCAGTTGAATAATTTTATGTTTTGTTGTTTTGCTAACTGAATTTACTTACATATATCACTTTCTGTTATGTTGACAGCAGCTGAAACTTCTGTAATTAACGCTTATTAAGTTATTTTTACTTTTCATTTTGATATCTGATTCAAAAATTTCTTATCTTTTGATGTTATATAAAATGTTTATAAAAATAATTGTGTAAAATTTATTTTATTTAGTTTTTATAAAATTTCCCAGTTTTATAAAATTTTCATGCTTTAAAATCCGCTATGTATTGAAAACTTTTTTTTCGCTGAAGACCATCATGAAATGATATTACTGTCCTTTTTCCAGAACAAATTATCATTTACTTGCTAAAATCATCTATTTTATTTAACATTTCTCCAGTAAAATCACTTAGAAAATAAATTAAAACTTCAATGACGAAAAAACGAAATTATTGATTCATTTTCGTTTAATTTAGTTTCTATATATTTTGGCATTGCTGAAGAAGTAAAGTAAATTTACTGTTTCTACGTTCGGGCCGGGCCGGGCTCGGGCTCGACAACAGACGGGCCGGGCCGGGCTCGGGTTGAAATTTTCGGCCCGAGCAGACCTCTAGGAATATATTAGTACAAGCATAATTGTTAAACATAGTTGTTACTTTGAAAGAGGGAAAATAGATCTAATGCCAAATCGCATCACACTCTTAAATCTATTTACAGTAGCCAATAATAGTTTGAGGGGAGTGGTCACTCATGAAAAATTTCATCGCTTTCTCATTTTAGTTCCGAGATTTGCCGCTGTCTATTTTCCTAGCAATGGCGTGGTTGAGGGGAGTGGGGAGGCGATGAGCGAAAGAGGACCCAAAACGGCAATCCCTTCGAGGAATGACTCCTCATAAGAAATTCCTCGGTGGCTTTGCACATCTTGGCGAGACTATTTCAGCGTGCTGGATCGTTGAAATTCAACAATATTTTTAACGCTTTCCATTCGAAACAATCTCCTGCACTGGTTCGCGAAGCATGATTTAAAAAAATAACAACTCAGGTTGTTCCTTAGATGCTAATTTTATTCTACTTTCCGATCATTTTGACATTTTATGATGTTTCTGATTTTCCATAAAAATCATGCGACAGTTAAAGTGTACCACATACCAACTTCAGCAGAGTTTATCTCTCTCTAAATTATGGATTCTCTACCATTTTTGGTATCGACTTTTGAGTCATCCTGTGTCCTCCATTTTTCATTCTAAGAAGTTCATTTTTAAAATTATTCACAATACCAGAACGAAACAAAATGGCAAATTTTGCTGTAGAGAACCAATTCGGGATAAATGTACTCGGGACAATAACTCTTGAGAAACGTATATAACTATTACGCTTGCCATAACACACGCACATACATATATATCTAAATGTTAACTACTATTCCTATTACCCCCTGGATAAGAAGGTTCTGTAAAATTTCGTGACTGTAAACATCCCTTCAACGTATAATATGATTGCTGAGTTCGTCCCATCCGAATGAAGTAGAATCTCAAACTCCATAGAAATAATTGTTAGAATTAATGATAGGCTGTACGAAGATTAGTTAGCATTCTGAGATATTATTATTCTTAGTTACTATTAAAAAATCGCAGGGTCACGCTTACGGCCATATAAAAGTGTTTATTCACGATGAACTATCCGAGAAACAAAATATTTATCAGTGCAAGGTAGGAAAAACTAACTTTAGGGAGTGTTTGGAGAAGTTTTAGCATAAAATGAGGTGCGGAAAAATTATTTTGTTGTATATGCAACTCTTGGATTGCTGTGTGTATAATTTTTCGAAGTCTTACTTTGGTTTATCTCGTTTTTCACTTTTAAATCTCTGATTATATGTGACATATATTTACTCCGAAGTGAACTCTTAGTACGATTTTAAAATAAAAACAGATAAAATTCACTTTTTTTTCCATGTTTCATCATTTTTGTTGAGATGTGAACATCTATTTTCCTTGAGAGGGCAGTAAGTCACAATTCGGGTGGTACTGATCAATATTTAATTCCCCGGATAATTCTGATATTCTGTATAATAATTTAACGTGGGTTAGAATTCACAGTCTCTGGCGATGTCTTGTGGAAATACGTCATAATGGAAAATAGCTATTTGTACTTTTTCCACAGTACTTAATACTGTGGAAATAAATACTGTGGAAAAAGTACAAATTGTTATTTTTCATCTTAACGTGGGTTGTTATGTTCGCCAAAAACTCAGAAAATAGCATAAGTAAAACTCACAAACGTAGTGTAGATAGTAGTAGGAACGACGCTTCGCAGTTGAATTATTATCATATTTCTGGTATTCGAGTCGACCGATTGGTGTCGAGAATCAAACCGAGGAATCTCGGTTTGTTTCTCGACAGCAATGTATATTTGTATTGTTCGGTCGAAGGCTTCCGCGGCGATTCCATCTCTTTCGGGGTTCCACCGCGATGAACGTAGCGACGACGTTTCGCCTCGCCTAGGCTTCTTCAGGTCGAAGAGGCCTACTTTAATATATATATATAGGCCTGTATAATATATATTTATATTATTTGTTCACACCTGTGATGATAGGAATGCTTGAATTGCTTTACACACTAGTGGGGGAGAATATAAACTTTTATTTATTGAATATTATATGAACTGGGATGGATCATCTTTAAAAGAAGTACTTTCATTGCCTTCTATTGCTCTTTCTTTACTGCTGATTTTTCAACTTGAGTTCTTTTTCCTGCATCTTTAACCTCTCTATATACCTCATGAATTGTTCATTCTACCTCGGATTTGGTTTATTTCGCTTTCTTTAAACCAATACATCTCATTAGTGATTTAATTTGTATAATCAATGGTAATTAAATCCTAGTAAAATTTCGTTCTATTTAGAAAAAAACAACTAATTAACAAAGAAATGCTTTCAAATCATCAAAATCATCTGTCTACGGTAAGTTTTCATTTTTTGCGATCTGAAAAATCTGCAAAGACAAAATTGCGAGAAAGATAATACCTAAACACTTAAGAAAATCCAAGATTCGGTTCCAATAATACTTTAAATAGACCAAAAGGAGATCATTGATTGACAACTGAAAACAGGGAGAGAGACCAGCAATTAATTTTCTGGACGGAAGACTGCTAATTGTAGGACATATCACGCGAAATAGTGAAATAGAATTCATTTTTGTAGCTGTGTGAATGAATCTGTAAAAAGAGCGAAAAGAACATCTAACTCGCGAGTATTTTCTTTGTGTTTACTAAGAAATTCATCTCATATAATAATCACCGATTTTTATTTATTTATCTGATGTCAGTCACTCCCGTAAAAAATGGGCGGTTGAAATTTTCGAGCATCAATTTCATGCACTTCCCAACATAAGATAGGATTATAAATTTTTGGGAGTAATTAAAGGTCCAGTGGAGCATTCGATATTTGTTTGTCCGTCCTTGATTCGACTCTGGACGACTCGAATCCTCTCTAATAAGAAATGTACGTAAAGTTCATTTTGATCGATTGCATTGCATTTCAGACATTTTTCTTTTGCATCGTTAAACTAGAAATAATGGTCTTGCGAAATCGAGGTGAGTACCAAAAGAAGAGAAATTAATGAATTTTATGGCAATAAAACCATTATATTCCAATCAAATTATGCATAAAAAGGTTGGATTACATTTCCTGGTCATGTGACAGGTCTTTCTCGAGACTGCCTGTATGATTAGCTTAACTAAATTAGCTGAAATAAGTTATTTCGATCACGGCAATTGTTTTGTATGTTGAAGTGGTTGTCATGTTTTTGTTTGGATAAAAAGTAATATTAAGATTTATGCCTTTACCGTATATTTCCTTTAGATAAGACGAGGTCTGAATTTTAGTTAGTTTATTAGTTTTAGCATATATCTGTTGACTTTAAGACTAAACTATCAACGGCCTTTGACTGTGGTGTAAATCAGAGATCGCCATCTGTAAAACTGTATAACGTATATGGAATTATGTCCTATTTGTAATTTTTCGAATCACTGCCTCGCGATTGCTGCAAACATCTGCTTTATTTGTCCGTGCTATTAGACGACCTTTTTATTATTCAAGTATCGTCTTATCGGCGGAAAATACGTTGTATCGAAATGAATAAAACTAATCCGTAGTGACTTACAATCTTGAATTTTAGTCTTTTGGCGTATCAACGGCGGGGAATATCTTCTTGTCTGATTAGTTTTCTCTTGCAGTTTAGGTCTGAGTTAGTTAATAATCTCCAATGAAATGGTTTTAAATCTTTCCATCATTTTATCACGATATTGTCCGATCTTTCGATTGGTCATCAAAACCATGCGCAATCTGTTGGCATTCTTTGATCCGCTCCCTTTATTCCTCAAGTGCGCTGTCTCGCGGTTGCTTTCTTTTGTGTTTTCTCGGAGACCGCGCTAATGAATGCAACAGACGCTCCCTAGCGGCTCTTTGTTGTTACTAAACAGAAAATACGATTCTTTTTTTCGGAGGCGCAATCTTTCCTCATTTGTTTCGTAATTGCTGTTTCAGCAGCGAAGTCATGGGAATTCTCATCCCTGATGCCTCATTTTTAAGATGAGCTGAAATTAGGCAAAAAATTATTAAAGAAACAAAGCCTACGATAGGATGGTTTATTCATTATGAATGGGGCGACTATTAGTTTTCGTGTGGAAAAAATATTTCTTGTGTTTATTCAATTCAAGGTGGATATTGGCCGTTAAAATAAATCCTGCAAAAAATTCTCAATAATCTTACATAATAATCACCGATGTGTATATCTATAATATATAGACGTTTCTTCGGAGACCCCATATATACACTCATTCATAGGGGATCAAAATTCTTACTATGTTCTGCAAGTGTCACTGACTTGGAAATTTTATGACGTACTGGCCATGACGTATTTTGCGCCATTTTAGTTTGATATTTTGTAACGTAGGTTTAAAAATTGGCCTTTTGAATAAAATTTTGAAATGGTTAATTTTTACGTTTCCAAAACATGAAAAATGCTGCTGTTAAGAGCAATCTAAAGGCAACAATGAATTCAAAGACGGTATTGTTTTAGCAACCAAATAAACAAATGCTATACTATAACATTTAACAAGCACTATTTGTGTCAACGGAAAATACATGTTAATGTCAGAAAGGATATAAATAGATAGCTACAACATTTTTAAATAGAGTTTTTAAAAATTGAAAATAGAAAGTAACGCGTTATTATAATGGATATGAATATAAATGCTTAAAAATCAAAAAAGAACCGAAATTTTCAGAACAAATTCTGCTCTTATTTGATTTTAATTTTACTACACAGCGCTATCATTGTTGGATTCAATTCTTTTTAATCGTTTTAATGATAAATTATTTTATTTTATTATGCATTGTAAATTGACGATATTTTTTCATGATTTTAACATTAAATAAAATTTAATTTGCGGTTACTACTTTTGCATTTGAAGGGAGCGCGTAATTTTGAAGATCCGGAAACTGCTGAAAGGAAAACATACAAAAGTATATAAAACATACAAAAAACGACATCAGAAAGAAGCAGACAAATTCATTTACAGCTACAGTGAGCCCAAATGATCAAGAGATTTTATTTCCGTTTAATACTTTTATACGTGAAGTGTAGTTTTGAAGATCTGAAAACTTATATTTAACTTATATATATATTTTTTTTGGAAACTAAATTTAATTTAAATTCCGTCATTTTTGACCAGGGAATTCACTAGTATTAATGATAAATAGCATTATTAATGAAAAACCTAATAGTTTATTTTGGTATCTCTAACAATTTGTTATTTCATTTCTTATGGCGTTCGACCAGCTAACAACAGGGGTATATTTTTATAAATGACTGAGAGCCTCAGCGGAAGAAATATGTTGACATTAATGTGATTTTTACATTCAGAAAGTCGTTGTGGGCATACTCTAAGAAAATGCGTTCCTACATTTGTGAAGATTCATACACAGTGCAGCGTAGTGCATACAGAAAGACTGCCTTTGATATTGTCAAAAATGTTCTACCTCTTGAAATAACGCAAGGGATTTTTTTTTAAAGAACATGGAGATAAAATGTGATCTCCACAGCTTGCTACGTATGCTGAATATTTTGTTTGGATCATATACAAGTTTAACAAACCAATTCGAAACAATTTGAATTTCAGAATTATATCTCATTATATCATCTGCCCAAATAAACCACATAGTAAGATGCTTGTTACCGGTATGAAACAAAGATTGCAGGCGCGAAATTTGATTGAAATCGTCCCTATGGTTTGGGAGGAGTCGTCCATTATTCTAGTTTATCGTTTAACCCTTATTTACATATTATTATTTTCTTTATCCGATGTTATTATTATTATTATTATTGTAAAAATGCTACAAGTGGACTAGTCGTCCGATGTTTTATGTTTTGTAATTCTGATTGTGTACCTACACTACAGTTGAATCTTCTAATTATATAAAAATGTAATGATGCATGATGATGATGAAAATGATGATGATCTTGGTCGGCTTACTTAATGTGGACATGAATAGTGACGTGTTTTTCTGTTCATTTGACGCTGTGATAATTGTTGCTGGACTACATTTATATTGTGTGATTGAGGTCTTTATTGGTGTAACAGGTTATCGTTACTAATATGGTGTATGTTAAAAAGGCGACTATTTTGAATAGCATGCCACCTGAACATTTATTTCCACTTGCAAGGTTTACCTACAATATTAATGAAAATTCACGGATCGGTGGAACATTGAAGGAAGGGTATCTCGGTGTACTTGACGATGGTTCATCCCTCAACTTCGCTTTGTGTCCATCTTCTCTCATCATCTGCACCCACGCACGATCCTCGCACAAATTGTGGCATCGTTAGTAAAGTTCTTCCCAAGTGGACTGGAATTCCCCCGGACTTAATGTCTCAATTCCGTCGGCCCTCTTCCCCGTTTTTTACACCCATTCATACCTGAGCGATTCCTAATTCCACTTCCTCTGCGCGCTGTTGCCAGATCTCTTGTCCACAGCTTCTGTTTCCCTCAATCCGAATATATCATCCGATCGCCAGCTTAAATTCGCGAGTCGAATTCTGGGTGTTCGATTTTTGTGTTAGAAATTAAATCAACTCGAAAGTTTACGTTTGTTTGTTCAACATTGATAAGAATTAGAGTTAACTTAGAAAGTTATTTATTTAATCTTCTGTAGCTTTAAAGCTGAACAGAGTGAACAGTCCTTTCATTATCTGTCCTTTAGGTTTGCCTGTGTTTTCTCCTTTGAGATTGTTTTCACTCATCGCCTTTCCACGCGTTCTGTATCCCTCACATAGAGTTCCAATGTCATCGACTCAGCATAATTCTATGACATTTCGTAGAATAATCTCAATTTCTTTATTTCTACTAAATCGTGATGTGATAGATGTTTCATATTCATCTTGAGACATTCAAAAGTGCTGAACACGAAACCAGCCTTCCAATGTTTACCTCTTTGCGACTAGACGTTCGGTCAAAAATAGTTTTCACAATAAAATCCGAGCCATCCTAAATTCAGAATCATGTGTAAGAATTCCCTATAAATCCCATCGTTCAACGGAAATTCTAAATTCTAAAATGTCTTCGCTGTGATTAGTCATCGGTGAATCGTATGCTGACGTTCCCTCGATGATTAATTGGATTCTTCGGAATCTTAGAAGAAAAGACAGGGTTTCAATCCGAAGGCGGGAATCGCTTTACAACTCTACGAATTGTTGTTTAAATTAAGCTCTGCTAATTGACAAAGATGCCCTTAAATGCGGAACGAGCATTTATAAATAATTTTACGAACGGGATCATTCCCTCCAAGGCATCCGATGAAAATAAGTATACATCATTACATGAAAATCAATGAGTAAATAATGTGAAAGAATCACTTTTAAAATGAAGAAGTAAACTTTATCAACTGATTCATTTACACCTGACTGTTTCGTTTTGGAAAAGCCTACCGAGGACGTAGGTGTTATACCAATAGTACTAGGAATGCCAAAATGTTGAAAGATGCCCCTACAATTGGAATCGCAAAAATAAATCTACCTAAAACTCAAACGTGAGATTTTCCATGCCTATAATGTGGCCAGGGTTCGTATTCCTGAGGTTTACTTGCATTTATATATTTTCAATCAAATCGTAATAAAAAGGATTCTTTTCATTTGACTTTTGGAACAGTGGCTTTCATTCTTTTCTGTCTCAGTGTTGTCCTTAGCATTTGCAGAGCTAATATGTTGTGTACAAAGTTATTGGTTTTGGTGTTTCCTAATTGAAGTACTGTTCATACGGTTATTGCTATGCGCTTCTATGGCGCTCTCACATTTCTCTACAAATTACCAATTCGTAATATTGTAAAATAATTGGCACTCTATAGCAGAGTAATGGACCAGTTTGGTGTAATTTGTTTTTATGCGACACATTTAGTTGCTTATAATTAGATTTATATGCATTAAATCTGTAATTCGTAAAACGTTGCATATATGAAGAGGATTCATAGCAATGGTGAAATACGGCGAAATTTTAGTTGATATTTTACAGGTGAATTAATAAAGGTGGCCACCATATGTGTTTGTACTTCACCAAGAATCTATGCCTTGTCCTACACATGTCTTCCCTTTTCCGTTTATGCCCAAAATCTCGGACTCTGTTTTTTTAATACTCCTTTTCATTTTAAGTCGTGAAGAAAACGTTCTCTTTCCATCGCCATCCGTTTAATTCAGCGAACAAATCCGCTTAGAGGGCAAGTTACGAAGGAAAGAATATAGTTTCGATGGCGAACCTAGGAATGCAGCCACGCAGGCAGATGGATCTCTCGTGTAATTCTTTTGTTCCGAAAGGCAATCGAAAGAACGGGATTCTTCCCCGAGGGAGTTCGTGAGCAGGCGTCTTGCTCCTAACAACCTCTACTCCATAATTTGGTGTTGTGGGCCACCGCCTTCGAGCACCTGCGTGATGAAGACGTCAAACTCCCTCGTTTGCCTCACCCCACGCCGAGGAACGAAATCGCCTTCCGACTCATCTCACAAGCCATCATTCAGAAAGGACCTTCATACTTGTTTTTAAAAGTTTATTAAGAAAAGCGTTCGGTTTTTTTTTACAAAACTCTTCATATGTTTATGAAAAATGGTGCAACGAGTACGCTCTTTGCTTCGAATCGTGAAATCGCCGTTTTCGAGCAGCCGTGTTCAAAGTGCGAGCCGTCCACAAGTTTATGTAATGTATGTTATAAACGGAGAATACAATTTCGAAATTAGTATAGCATATTTACTTGAAAATATAAAGAAATTATTAGAGAATTTTCGAAGGGATAGAAAAACGAGTAATAATCACAATTCATTATTCCTCGAAAATATCTTCGTGTTTTGAGTCTATTAGCGTGAACGTGAAGTTAGAAGTGAAGTGAAGAACAGAGAACTGATTACAATTTTAAATGGAGTTGGCGATTCGAAAGAAGTTTTATTCGAACGTCTCCTCATTTTATCATTTACTTAAAGGAAAAAAATGTGAAAAATATCTGACAAGAGCGGAACCTGGCAATTGGAGGGTCAGGGTTCGACTCCAACTTCATTCAAATCTGTTTACCTCGAGATGTGCGAATGGAGTACGCTTCACCGTCTGCTTTTCTTGCCCTTCTTTGCCTTTGACCTGAATACCTATTCCCTATTTGCCCCTCACCTATTTGTTCTTACCCTATTTGACCTTCAACTGTTTGCCCTTCAACTGTTTGCCCTTCACCTCCGGACGATATCCCTTCGAACGATTCTGCGGCGGCTTTCTTTTGGTCACCACGGGATCTCCTTCATTTTGATAAAGCGCGCAAATGACGGCGAGATTCGTCATCTTGCAACCCAAATGACGGAATTCCCGTTTTCTCAAGTTGCAGGAATGTGATTCATCTCGTTTGCATGAACATGAATCACAATATGAATCACATCGCTACATCTGAAAATGTATACTACCATATTTCTTTTAGGGTCGTGGCAGAGGGTGCACGCACAATAATCTAATGAGTAACGCAACAGCAGAGGCATCTTGAATGACGTGTGGAGATGAAAGAATCGAATAGAAGAACGATAATCAAAAGAAGACTCGTCAACGGGAAACTGAATCCTTGCATTCGGTCTCTCATCAAATGTAAAAATCAACGGCTCTGTAATCATCGCAAAATTATGCATTCTCGCTTGGGTGCGTCTGTGCCGAAGTTCACTTGACTAGGAGGATCTGTAATGAGTTTCGGTTTTCAGATATTTAATATTAATGTAAATGAGCCTCCTTCTCGACCTCTTCTTTTTAAAGAAGAATCGATGATGAGATCGTTGAAATCACTATTGTTGTTATGGCGTTATTTTTTAAACGATTTAAAGCTACTCTTTTTATCTAGGAAAAGCAAAAACGAGAGGGATGAGATGCCCTTAAAGGAAACTCGTGAATTAAGATAAGGCTCAACGTATAGCAGCAAGTGGAGGGAGATTTCAGATTTGACTGCAGTGGCTGTGATAGAATCCATCGGATTCTCTTAGTGAAAGAAGACTTGAGTATCGACGGAAGCTTTTTGATAAATTCGTCACTACCGATTTCTGGGAGGCTGATATTGTTATCTCAGTTATAAACTTTCGCGATCTTCGGGAGAAAACGAAAAAGTGATACAGGGAAGTAGTTGCCAGGACAGATAGTTCCTTTTGGTCGTTCTTCCCGCGAAGTACTCGAGAAACTAATAGCTCTTCAGGTTAGTTAGGGATGTCGGTGTTTTACACCCCCTGCCACGCTCCACTGGCGGATTGCAGAGTTTATATGTAAATGTAGGCTAAATTAATAAAGATAACTGTAAATTGAAGAAAATGCATTCCGAAGATGTCTCAGTAAAACAATTATTTGGGTTCTTTTACCGGAAAATTTCCTAATTCTTTTGGCTAAGTGAATAAGGATATTATGTAAAATATTTAAAATTTTCTCACCCATCGGTTAAAAAAATTCCCTTGTGGAAATGATGAGCCTCCGTCATAAATGTTCATTTTTTCACCAACTATTAACTTCCGAGAAGCTAATTTTTCCCTAAATTCTAGATGAAATATTCTTTGCCTCTGAATTCACTTCACCATTAGAATATAACTGTTTTAGACATTTATAAAAAGAGTAAAACTGTTGCTCAAGCAGCAGGGTTCCATGGCTGGCAGAATAATATTAAGGCCATCATTTAGGGATTCATTTTTCTTACCTTAACTCACAAATTTTCGATTTATCAGTAATATCGACTTCTTCATATTTGATTAATTAATCCTATTTGATTCCCTTGGAAAACCGTCAAGCGTATGTAACTTTTCATTACTTTTAAGTTAAGAAAATAATTTTAAGCCACTGCTACTGTGTTAGTGAGTTTTATTCGAGAATTTATACGATTACCTTTCAAATTTATAACGGCGAGATTCTCAAAGGCTTCCAGAGGCGTGGGGATCACAAGAGCGGGGCCCCCATTAGCGGGCCCCCCATTAGCGCGGGCCCCCATTAGCGCGGGGTCCCTCTTTAGATAGTTATGAATATCAGAATGTTCGAACTCATCATTTCTCAGTCATATTTTTTTCGCCTTTAGAATTGTGACGACATTTATGTCTTCTAATATTGTGCAGATTTTCTGAATCTTTGCGGTTCCTGCTTCCATGTTCTGATGAATAGGATATTTTTAATTTGGTAGCGAATAGAGACAAATGTTATTTTGATATATTTATGTGACAGTATTGCCCATGGCTATGACGTCATGAGAGATGCTGAACGATGGTGCTGATTCTCGTTATGGGAGAGTGTTACTCGTTCACGCGGACATGCTCCGTTCGTAGTATTTTGATTTGGTGAGGGAAGCAATAGCAAACTACCTCACTCCTCATCCTACTCCAAAGGCAAATATCTTTGCGAGCTGTTGATTGATATCTTTTGGGTTTTCTATTAAAATATTGCGAATTGCGGAGTGTATTCTAGAAATCTCACGATCAAGAAAATGATTGTCCGAAAACTTTTTCTGCAACTTGTACTCTTGTTGGCCACCAAATAAACCGAATCCACTAGAAAATTTTTTTCAAGGAATTTTCTTCGCATTTCAACGCTTTAATCACGGATTTTCATTCATCGAAGAGTCCCTTGGCCACCTCTTCAAATGCGGTGTCGATGATACTCAAGTTTCCTCTAATTGCATTTCGATTTTAATCAATTCTTTTTTTAGGACTCTAAGAGACACATTTTACGAGAGTGCATGTCCTACTTTCTCAGCGCCCTCGGACGATGGATTATCAGCTTATGAAAGAAAATGTTATCTCGGGAAAGCTTTTCACTGCAGTTGCGATTCTCTTTTTTCATTACCGGACTCTTTCATTTCCTTCCCAGTTGTCTGTCTCTTTGACTTTAGAGGGTATTCTAGTTGACCGATATTTAGCAAGCACCTGGACGGCAGTGATAGCATAGGTTTGAACTATAGAACTCTCCCAAATCAATGTTTCTGATTTCTTCGCATTCAACTCTACGTTCATTTCCAGAAATGTCTGAAAGGTCGAGAAATGGCTTTCCTTAATGTATATAACATCATCCAATCTCTTACTTTCCAAGATCGTTGGGTTAGAATGCCTTGTTGTTTCATTGGAGCAATTTCTATCGAAACATGCGCCGTATATTCTGTACTTGGGCTGATGATTCTAATGAACAAATCTCCGATTGACGTAAAGGGGATGGACAAATTAAAGTGAAGGAAGGCTGTGTACGAAAATTGGAGTAATAAATTTAACTCCGATTCAAATTTGGGTTCCATCGGAAGCACTTGAAAACATCCTAATTATGCTGGAAATATTGCAATTTCATCGTTTCTGATACTTTCTTAAGCTTCGTTTTGAACTTCGTCCTTCTTAATTTCCAAAATGACTACGCAAAATGAATGCGCCGGTGTAGGAGTCGGGGAGCACTTAACGGGCAGGAGTCACTGTACAGTGAGTCCCACCAGAAGGCAGCGTTCACTTGACAAGTGTGCCATGCCCGGGCGGGATACACTGTACTCAGGCGGTATCACTTAACGAATAGTTTTCTTCACATTTTTGCCTTAGAATTTTCGTGAACTCGTTTCTAATTATTAGATATTAGTTTTATAAAAATGATATACGTGTTTAGTCAACAAAGTTATGAATTATAAATAAATGAAACATGTTACTTACTGTCGGAATTTTCATTTTTTATGTATAGAGTTTAGAGTTGAATAAAATTTAAGCAAGAAGTACCACAAAATTTTATCCTACGTTTAACCATATAATGGATAAATTTTTGTTTTTATCTTTTCGGTAATTTATAACAGTTTTAACGAAAAAAGTGCCCTTTTTTGGCGCTCTCAAACGGCGCACCCATTTTGAAATATCATATCTAAAAAAATATTAATTCAATCAAAACCAAATTTTTTATACAATGTTGCTAATGTGTAATTTTAATTATAATTTAAAGTTCTAAATTATTTCCTCGAAACCAAATTGGTGGGTTATAGTGAGGCAGAAAGCAATCTGAGTCAGCATTTCGTTCTGACGTTTTGGCGTAACCACCAGTCATTGAAACATCTGTATAACATTAATCGCTAAGTTATAACTATTGTATGTTATTCATTGTGAAATACCAAGAGCTTAGAAACGAAATCACGTTTGTACTCTTATGTTATTTAATTACTAAGAAATAGTAAACTTTTATTTGTGTCAAGGAAATAATTAGAAACTTCGAAAGTATCATCCCCCGTGTATTCATCGAGTGAATGAGCTTCGTGGTGAGAATGTGCAGTGGACAAGTTTTGCCACAGCCAATTGGCATTCAAAGAAATACGAAACGGAATTTTCTCACATGGATTGGAAAGGAGAAAAAATTCTTTTCAACTTCAGTCGAATTTAATCTTGGTTTAAATTTATACAACCGATTTTCAAAGATCTCTCTGGACATTTTTTATGAATTGGGTTACATTTGTTAGCTTCAATCTTCAATTCCTTAACAGCAACGATATAAGAACCTCATAAATCTCGATAAAAGAAAATTATTTAAAAAAACCAAAATTGCAAAAATTATATAATATAAGAGCAATTTTCTTAGCACTACTGCTAAAAATGGCTCCAAGCAAATAACAAGAGGAACAATGAGTACGATAATACCGGTAGTCAAAATCAAAAATAAAATTATCAAAACTAATTTATAAATGGCTTCTCAATTATTTTGAAGAAACTTCTATGATTTAATTTTGTTTGAACTCTTTAAAACCTTACTTATAAAATACCATTTAACAGCTATTGAAATTTTGTGATTCTGCCCTCTCTTTCACAAAAATATCCACTGCTCCGCAAGAGAAGTCACTATTTATTTATTTATATGTTATGACTTAAGGATGGCTACATTCCAGATATTGTATAATTAGTACTTAAACCTAATCATTGTAAGTTGATACGTTCGAATATTCCTGAGAAGTTTTATTGGTATATTATATTAGTGTGTATATAGTATATTAGTAAAATATTTGTATTTCTTTGATCCCTTTCCGTAAAACGTAATTATTCATTTCCTTAGAATTCCTTTTCATGATCGAGGATTTACCTGCTGATTATGTCACAACATGAGTTTTCTTACTTTCAGAAAGGACTTGTGTTTAATTGCAAAATTTACGAGCAAATCTTTCTCGGTAGTGAACCTTTTGGATGACATCTTCACAATGATTGCGTTCCGCAAAGACGAGTAAATATCCTGAAACTTCTATTTAATTAGTTCTAAATTAATTCGCCTCCTATTCTGGTCCCATAGGAGTCATCTCTGCCCTATACAGAGGCATATACGTAGCAGATTTAGGCTAGAAGGACAGTTTTAGTCGCAAATGACATATCTTCATCCGAAAAATATTCGTTTGAATCGAAGTAGAAATTTTGGCAATTTCAACGTTTCTTGTCGAAACTTCGAGGCGAACATTCTCACAAAAGATAGTATTTGATTTGGAAAGAAAATTATATCAGTAATGTGTGTGTGCCAATATTGCCGGATATTACATTTCTATCAGAAAAAATGACAAAACGTTCAAACCTACTGTCTAACCAACATCCGTAAGATTTCTGTATATTTTGCGTATTTTGACGAATTTTGGCGAACTGAGAATCCATTTTCCTTGATTCAAACACACTAAATCTTTAATATTAAGCAACAACCAAGCAATATATGTACTTTTCTGCCATTAAATCACTTCGGAAACATTGAGAAACCATCAGGAAAAAATGCAAAATTTTACATTTTTCACAAAAATTAAAAACTTTGACTAAAATTCGCAGCCTCAGGTCAAAATCCAATCGAGTTGAAATTTTTTACATTTTATAAAGACCACCAACCACAAACTTTAAGCACTAGCTGTTGACGGATTTCGAAAAAAAAGTTTTTTCCATCCACCCAAATACACTTACCTGGGACAACTTGCAACAACAGGAGAGAAAAACAGGTTCAATGAAGTAAACAGAAGAATAAAACTTGGCTGGAGTGCATTTGGTAGGAACTCACACATTTTGAAGTTAAGAATGCCAATGGTTTTGAAGAGGAAGGTCTTCGACCAATGCATTTTACCTGTCTTGACCTATGGAAGTGAAACTTGGGTGTTAAATACTGCAATAACCCAGAGACTTCAGACAACGCAAAGGAGCATGGAACGCTGCATGCTGGGAATCACAAGAAGGGACAGGAAATGCAACACTTGGGTGAGAATGATGACTGGAGTTACAGACATCATAGATAAGGTAAGATCACTAAAATGGAGGTGGGCCGGCCATGTTGCGAGAAGAAACGACAACCGTTGGACATCTGCAGTTCTCAAATGGATACCAAGAGATGATAAGAGACCAAGAAGAAGACCTATGGACAGGTGGAATAGAGACATCATCAAGTACTTGGGTGTAACGTGGCAACGAGAAGCTCAGGACAGAGAAAATTGGAAAGTGCTTGGGTTGGCCTACATCCGACGTTTATTTGAATTATTTTTATCCTAAAAAACACAAAGGAAACGAAATTAGTGTTTTCCGCAAAGAAAATCGTAACCAATCGATAATTATTATTATTCCATTTTCTGTTGCGATCATTCTTATCCCCTGTCTGATACTATCAAACACATTGATATTAATATTAATCTTCTGTCTACGTTACGTAAAACCGGAAGCGTAGAATTTAATCTACGGGAAATTTAATTTAATACATTTAAAACTAGCGCTGATTGGCTGAAGCAAGAGTAAAACGGCGCCAACTTCTCTTCCGTTGTTCTCTGTATTGGTTGCCGAACAACTCGTCTCTCGTTCCGCAAGAGAATTTTACATCCCTTCTTATTTTATATATATATATATATATATAATTACAATCAGTAATGAATGTTTGCTGCAATAGTTTTATTACGAAATAAAGTTTTGTTTAAATTCGTTTGTGCTTTCTAATAGTTTATGCGGAGCTACACTTTCACTCCGTAGCGGAGTTCACTTCGCGAAGTTCTAAATAAACGATGATGCGAATGAAGGCCGACTTGAATTATGAGTGCTAAGAGAGGAAGTTCTGAATCCATCCTCGTTGTGAAGCACACTGTCTTCAGAATGGCAATTTCCGACTGTTTCCGGAATCAATTAGTGTGCTCTTAGAGTAATTAGTAAAAGTTAAAGCAATTAGCAGACTCTTGAGAACCGTCCCTTGCGTGGTGGTGGTATCAAAGGAGTAATTTTCTAGAGGATTAACAAATTCACTGGGTTTGGGAATAATTGCATCCCGCTTTTGATGCTGTTAAGGACCGAAAAGTGCTCTTCGAGCTGATACGTTGTTTATATGAATACAGGTTCACTGAAATGTATTATGAGGATTGTTATGCACGTTTTACGGGAAAACGTCTACAGTTACTTCTGTAAGCTACTTTTACCAAATCCAATTCTCTTCGGAGAGATCTTTTGCCTTAGTCCCCCTTTTGTTCCGCACTTTAAAATGTACATTCAAAATTTAATTTGTATTAGCCTTGTGAAGGGAAAATGATGCATTTTCATCTTTCAGATTGCAACAGAAATTAGCCGAATGGAATTTGAGTTATAAAGAAACGAATTTTCAGTGAAATGCTTGTGTTTATGCTTTAGAATGAAAAACGGTTTATAGATTTATCATCAATTATGTATTAATTACGGGCAGGGTCCATCCACCAATACCACAAAGTATGAAAAGAAAGAACACAGAAATATATAGAAGAAACAAAAATAAATCATAGACAAAGCTTAGAAATCAATTCCAATAAATTAGTCTTTAGTTAATACTATTATTATGTTTCCTCTTACAGTCAAAATTTATCACATACATACAAAAGCTTCAATATAAAGATTATGTCAAATTTTAGCATGTTTAATGAGTTCATAGTTGATGAACGGTCTAGATAAAACATATATTTTTGGAGCCTTCTGGTGTGATTCTATGAAGGTCAATATCATTGCATATTAATATTTGGAATTCTATGAAACGTTAGCTATACTGACCTTGTGGATTTTTTCATATTTATAAAATTTAACCTATGAGGAAATATAGCGTAAGTGGAAAAGAGCTGGTCTCTTTTAATTTTCATATTTGAAGAATTTTGGAGAGGAGCAATTTACTGGCATAGTTATTCAAAACTCCTCTTCCTGAAACCAAAGCCAACTTGTAATAAAAGGTGAGGGTGGGTTCACGGGAGGGCGAGCGAATTTTCATCTCAGCGGATACGAATGAAGGTAAAAGAGCGCCCCCGTGTATCCATCTACTTTTAGAGAAAAGGGGGCTGGATTATATTTCAAAACACTCAGCGACTTTCACAATGCCTTAGGAGACATATTCAGCCACAAAACAAAAAGTGGTGGATAAAAAATTACGTGGAATTTTTGTACCCTGCATATCCCTAATCTCATTATTTCGATCGGTTAAACGTACGCTAGTTGCCCAACGTGCGCCCAGGATTATGCCCGCTGTAGCTTTCAGAGGGAATTTTATCTAAATATCTTTCTGACAGGATTGCTCTCAAAAACATGTAACAGTAGGTAAAATACACCTAGGTAGGTAGTTGTAGAATTATCCAAAAAGATATAATAAATAATACACACATACCTACAAGTAGGCAGGTGTAGTCGTATCGTCTAAAGCATCATTCCATCTGCTAATCAACGTATTCTATTTCGTAAAGAAGTAAGACGCTTAGTAATTCCTACTGAATGCAGTTTTTTAATAAAGGCGACTAATTTCGTCTACAAATCTCGTCTTCAGGCAAATAATAGACTGCGGAGAAGAAGACTAGAAGCAGCCTGAAGATGTCTATTTGTTGACGAAACTTGTCGCCTTTATAAAAATATATATTCAGTAGGAATTACCAACTGTTTTACTTCTTTTGTAGTGTTCCCTTTCGCAAAGTCGAGCTTGGGCATATATTCTGTTTTCATTCACCATTTATGAATCTAATCTTTCTCATGAATAGGTTTACAATCTTTCTGCAAGTGTAATTTCAGCAGTACAAATGAGTATTTGTGTAAGAAAATGTGCAGTTGGGCATGTACAGTTGGCATAAATATGATTGTGAGGAAATGCGGAACTTCGATAAGAAAAAAGAACCTCTAAAGGGAAGTCAAGGGATACTTGTTGACCCACGTGGTCGAATAAGTTTATAGTTTTGCCCCCTAAGCAATAATCTTCGACTTCCCTAATTTAAACGAATATCTTTAAACTTATCGGCATTGGTTTTTCGTTTTACATATCCTTTTGACACGAGTCAACTTCAACGGACCTTTACAGCTCGAAATCAGATTCGCAGAATTTATTGAGTGATTTCAACACGAAGAACTCAATACAACTATAGGGTCAATTAAAATTATCAACTTCCAATTGTGATGATATTTACAGCTTACAGAGTAGCGAGTATTATTCGCTGGAATACGACAAAGTTTATGTACCAAGAATTTGAATTAGCTAAAAGGCTCGCCTGAAACACAAGGATGCAAACGAGAATAAATTTGAAATTATATGAATTTGTCAGTACTTTTCCGTCGCCGGGGACTACGAGTGGATTGATAAAAAAGTGAAAGGATGATGGATTCGAAGTTGTTCATGGGAGAGTGAAGAAATTTTCATTTATGCCGCTTGTTATACAGAGGGCAGCTCGGCCAGTTTATGATTCCATGTTAAAGTAAAAAAATGCAAAAGAGGCAAAATAATTAATGGAGGTCAGCCAATCTGCATGCGAGAGGTTCTATGAAATGGCTACGTGTCCTTAATGCATATTCATGTCTGCCTTCTAGTCGTGTTGCCACGGCGTGGATGCTATTTTGCTCCGTTAATTTTGAAAGAGCTCCTCTGATCCAACGAACCTTCCCCCGCTTAAATAATTTACTCCGCTAAATTCAACATAATTTTAAGAGTTTGTTCTCCCTGACTCTTCTTTCCACTCATTCCCGCTCTGCTGGGCGTATTTCATTACGTCTCTATTTATCTTTGCGTTTCCCCGACTAATATTTTGCGAGCCTTTGTGCGATTTAAATATGAAAGACTCTTCGGGTTAAGTGGTCGTGTCTAGAAGAAGGGCGTTTGCTCCAGATCGACCTACAAATCAGACGAAATTAGCTTTTTCATGAGTTAGTGCCGGGAGCTACGCTTCCAGGGAGGATTGCTTTTTAATTAGAAGAATCAAACGCGTTACGGTATTTTGTCGAGAGAATTCCGATTAAAGTTTTCCAAGTGTACTTTTTATATTATTACTGTAGAGAAACCTTTAAAAATGAGTACACTCTGGTTCTTCCTGAGTCTGGGTAGTCATACGGGTAGTAGGAGGTGCCTTATTGTACTGCAAAATAAGAAGTAATTCAAAAGAAATCAATTAATGTTGATCAAACAGTAAAGATACTAGATATTAGAATCGATAAAATAACATGTATAAAGAAAATAAAAAACAAATTTGAATAGTATACTACATACAAAGAAATCGTGTAGATAAATATCAGTTATATATACGAGTTAAATGTAGCTTGCATACTTGCATACTTGCATAAAAGCAGATCGACAACACTTATTTCATGTCGGCATCCTATCGGGACGGTCTTCAAAAAAAAAAAAGGAAAAGGATTGAAAATATTCTAAAAATTCGCTGCAATTCTATCGTCTGGAATGGAACCCGGGTCTTTCTGGTGATACTTCCTATGCAGCACAACAGAAGATCACCACCTCTAACTATGTGTGAAAATATAGGCAGAAATATTGGCTTCAACTGCCTCAAACGACGTCCTACTTTTCCCATATATTCCTTATGAGAGAAATTTTAATGTGCCCCGGTATCGAATCCAGGCACAGCATGGTCTTATCTAAATGTTTTTCTTAATTCGAGTCTTTATATACATCTTCTATATAAGCAAGAACCTCTTATTATTTCGATAAGTGCATAAAAATAAATCATGAAAACTACCACAATGTATTTTAAAAGGGGGATATATTTACCACCTGGGTTCGAA
This sequence comes from Sympetrum striolatum, assembly GCA_947579665.1. Classification (NCBI taxonomy): domain Eukaryota; kingdom Metazoa; phylum Arthropoda; class Insecta; order Odonata; family Libellulidae; genus Sympetrum; species Sympetrum striolatum. The sequence goes on from OX388351.1 coordinate 78,142,239, forward strand.
CCCGGGTCTTCCTAGCAAACATACTACGCAGCACAACAGAAGTTCACCATCTCTAACTTTGAGTAAAATTTCAAACATAAATATTTTCCGCAACTGCCTCAAACGACGTCCTAATTTTCCCTTATATTCCATATGAGAGAAATGTTATTATGCTCCGGCATCGAACTCAGGAATAGTACGGTCTTATCTAAATTTTTCTCTTAAAGGAATTATTACCATACATCTTATAGCCAAGCACGAACTTCCTATCATTTCTATAAATGCATCAAATTAAATAATGAAAAACTATCTCAATGTATTTAAACGGCAGATTTTTGCATCATCCTAGCATCGAACCCAGGACATTTTCTGTCATAGTCTTTAATGCTATCCTGACCATATATATAGGCTCCTAGAGTTTCGATTCTCTACCTATACGGGAAGTATTTTTTAAAAATTCCGGAAAATCGAAGCAATGCATTTAAATGGAAAAAATCGGGCTTTGGGGCCTTCTGGAATCGAACCCATGACACTGAGGTTCAAAATAGCAATTTTTCTGGCGGTTACACATTATGGCCAATACGTCCTAAAAATTCCAAGTCAATGACGCTTGTGGTTTAGCCTGTGAATTAGTATCCTATCAATCTATCTATATGAATGTATGAATGAATCCGGAGAAGCGTCTATATATAATAGATGTAACTTATATATAGGTAAGATTTCCGGAGAAGCGTCTATATATAATAGATATCTATTATATATAGACGCTTCTCCAGATATACCTATATATATATATATACGAGTAAAATGTTGCTTGCATACTGCAAGCAGATCGACAACACTAATTTCATATCGGCATCATATTGGGACGGTCCTCAATAGAAAAAAAAAAGGATTGAAAATATTCTTAGAATTCGCTTCAATTTAATCGTCTGGCATCGAACCCGGGTCTTACTCCACGAGTCGAAACCATGGTCGTATCCTTATAAAATATTCTGTGGTCTAGTAAAAGTTGGTTTCACTTTCGCTCCTTTAATGCTGAAGCTCTGAAGCTGCAAGAAACTCGGTAACAAAAATACATCTTTTTGATCTAGCGATCTACTTATAAGTTATTCTGTCGTTATACTCGCTTAACTTCTTAAGAAAGATTACATTCTAAGCTTTCGGTATGCTGTGCTTTGGCATCTGATACATGGCTTTGTCGTGCATCTCCATCGCAACCAATTTCCTCTTTTACCGCATCTGTTTTTTATTGCACGGACCAACGTGTCGCGCCATCATCAAGTCATCATCACAAGCTGAGGATGACACCTTTCGACCCGAGTCGCTCGATAAAAAAACAGCTGTTGCTGATCAGCAGCGTTTTTTGTCAACGACTCACCTGAACGACTCCTTCGTCCATTAAGGAATTCACCGTTTATAACATGCGATTGGTTTGCACCAGTGATAACTGTTCATTGGTGGATGACAACCATTATAACCAGTGGCTTCGTTGGGCATAATTTTAATTCAATTTATGAAGAATTCTCATTCAGTTATTAATACTATATGTTAGTACTTCTAATGTTAGCTCAATGGAAACTTAATCAACGCCCTCGGTTATAGTTTAGACCATCTTTGCGTAATGGACTTCGAGGAATGAAAAGTAATAATTTCAATAGAAGCTCTTGGCTGTAATTTTGACCTTTTATACTCAATGAACATGAGTTAGGGGATTGAAAAATCATAATTGTGTTTATGTCTGGGGAAGTATTACAAAATATTTTAATTATTCGTGGTGAATAAATACTCCGAAATATTTCAGTGAATCGTCAGTTTTAATGTCATTGACGATACAATCGCAGGTAAAAGGGAGGAACAAATGCATTATTCTATATAATTTAACAGAAGACAAATTATATTAATTCTATTCAACAAAATATCGTAGCAGGGATAAAATCCATACAAGTAATCTTTATGAAAGCTTAACCGAATCCTTCAATCCGTAGACACTGATATTCGATATTATTTTAGAGTAATTCACTTTCATTCAAATTCGAATTAACGTAAAATGAGATAGATATTGATAGGCGTCTGTGTAAACCCCTGATACTATATTTCTTTGGATTTATTGGATGGCCTTCAGCATCACTTCAAGGCCATTGAAAGGATCCGTTCTCACGATAAAACAGTCCTCGCAATATCTGCGCTATTCCCGGTTAAATCATCAAATTAAAACATGACCGTTTTCACACCTCCAGCATTCTGAAGATGGAAGGAAGAAAGGGTTGGATTTGCATGCGGAATAAAAGAGAAATTAAGAAGGAGTTTTGTTTGGAAATGGCGGCGAGAAAGGAACTAAAGGATCCGTTGAAAAGGGTGTTCATCGAGTTAAACCTGCGAAGTCCCTGTGCAACCCAAGAAGGGGGTCTGACATTTCGGAAGCAACTTAGAAATCTTCGTAACTTCAATTCTCAAGTTGTATTCTTTTTCCAATTGCTCTTCCCTTTTCCTTTGTTTTTAATAATCCCATGGAAATCAAAACGGCATCTCAATTCTGTAAAATGAATGTATTGGCAACATCACGATGGTAAAACCATATTGAAAAGACCAATTCTCCATTCGCAATCTAACAATTTTCTATAGTATATATATAAAGCGGATATTCTGCGCGTTTGCGTGTTTGTCTTGGAGTCCACACCATTCACACGATTCGTTTCAAACTTTGTGTAACTATTCTGTGGGATCAGGAAAGAAGTGCTGCCGATTTGTTATTAGAAAATTTGTATGGGTTCAAACCAAGTTCGCTCAGATATATTTCCATAAGGAATGCATGTAAACTTTTAAAATACATTCTTATCCGTTGCAGGCTTTATTTCTTTTGAAGAATTAAATTAGATGAAATAGTTTGCAGATTCGAGACAAGCGCCAAATCAAAGGAAATTGAATAAAGATTCTTATTATGGTCATAGAATATCGTTTTCAAATAGAAAGCTCGAGAATTTTAAATTCGCGAAAAATTTCCACAAATTTTGAGGTTGTTAACAACCGGTGCTCATGCAATTGCTGAAACCGAGCTCATGCATTTTTCGTGAGAATAGCTTGGGATTTTAGTCGTCCTTAAATTGCATTCACGACCGTAAACTTGTCTTGCATATACTACCGGCAAGTAAGTTGTGTACGGCTCAAGTCGCTCATATGACATTTACAACGACCCAGCCCGGGAAGAACTCTCACTTGGTCGACTCAAGTGTTTAGTCGATTATTCTTAGAAATGTCACATCTAAGCATTAGATATATTTTCGTCTGAATATAAAATTTTTATTTGACCGAAGGGTAGCGCCAGACCATTCACTTTTTCTTTGAATAGAGCGAAATTATGGATATTAATTTTGGAGATGATTTTATCAGATGAAAGCTCGCAACTTTTAAGTTTCAGAGATTTTAATGATAAGAATACGAAAATTGCTTCGCGAAAAGTTATATATCTATCGATGGAATGTTTACACACATTTCTACCGAAAATGCCCGAAAAATGTTTGCTAACCTCTGAGAGAATGACCACGAGAGATTATGCGTTCGTATTTTCTGGTTCATCTTTGCCGTCTGACAATGTGATACACAATGTGAAGTTACTGTCATGTGAATCCCTCTCAAGATTAACTTGTTTGCGCGTTTGGTTAATAAACTTAATAAAGTTCTGCCGAAGCACAAACTTCGTACGGAGAAAAAACTTGCTCTTCTTTGTACCGACTTTTCCTTACTTGGGACTCGAGCCCCGCTAACTTTCAAAATAAGTTTCTCGGATAGTATGAAAGCCTTTGCTCTTTTTCCAAGTTCATCAACTTCTTCGGACGCGTCCTCATCGCGTTTCCACATTATCCAATCATTATCCATTCAGACCCCTGACAAAAGCTGCAATTTATAACTTTTTCGTAGTGTCATCGAAATCTACGCGCATTGCACCTCGATATCTCGGATATTGTAGAAGAAGTTTCTTTCTGCTCACAGAACAGGGCACCATAAAAATTATGTTTCTACTCTGCTACAGGGGTCGACCACGGGAGCATTCGCTGTTAATTGGAAATCTATGGCTTGTTAAGAGTTTGTAGAATTTTTATGGGAATAACTTTTCCCTAATTAAAGTGAAATTTTCTTAAAAATAAAATTAATATGTTCGATCATCATTTCGTGGAAAGGTGAACTACCTTAAAAGAAATACACTTTGTAGCTTCCACAATAAATATATAATACGGTTTCATTAATTATTAACATCATCTGTACACTACAGGTACAACATTAAACAGGCAATCGAGTCTTATACATGAGTGAGGACAGGGGAAACTTATTTTATGATGGGAATCTTTATGTACGCTTTTACTGTCATAAACTGGTTACGCTACCTGTTATCGCGGTCCTGATGTTTAAACTTTGTACTTCTGAAGACTATCATTACAATGTATTTGTTATCCCTCATTTAAGACTGTTTTCAGCGTGAATTATCGTTTTATGAAACATTTTATAAAAATATAGGATATCAATTAAACTTCGCTATATTTCTCAAGGATAAAACATGTACTTGATCGTTCGATGTTTAGTCCATCCCAAAATCGTGCGGTGGCTTAACTCAATAAGTGGCAGCTTTTCTCAGAATTAATCCAATAATCTAAATAAGAACGGAATTAATTGGCTGCCTGCGAAACGTTTATATTTTTAACATTTATAACCAACTTATTTAACTTTAGGTATGGAAGTATTGTATGAAAAGAGCGGCAAGTTATTCAGTAAGGTAATGCCGGTGGAGATGCCCACTTAAGGAAAAGACTTCATAACAATGACTTCAGGGATAGCAAGAACGTGAAACTGTATGATAAAATATAAAATTATTTGGGTATAAACAGTACATAAAAAAATTTGGTTTAAAAACATTTTCACCCCAAATATTAAACTTTTTCTGCATCCATGCATTTGGCCATCTCTCCCGATTGTCCGGGTGAGACCACTTCTGTGGGAGAGATATCCCATTAGTGTAAACAAAACTTTAATCAGGAAAACGCTCACTATATAACAAAATGGTTAAATTCAACTTGAAATTTGGATATAACAAAACATTGAAGTTGAAGTTAAAACAATTTAAAAGTTTCATTTGCAAAAATTTAGCCAAATATTGCATTACATTTAGAGAACAATATCTATTTAAAATTTCAATGAAATTTGCAATTGGTACGATTGTGGGATAGAATTAACACAAAATACTGTCGTTTTAACTGAAAAAAAAATTATTACAATTTTGATGTTTTTCGAAATTTCCAAACTTCGAGGAAAAAATCCTCACAGAAGATATTTTTTTATTAAAAACTAATATATTTGTAATGTCCATGTGGGTGGGCCACATTTGCCGGGTATTATATTTCGATCAGAAAAAAGTGGCAAAACAATTCTCCCAAGTGCTTACTAAACAATTCCTCATTTTTGATCATGCATAAAATACATTCGACCGTGGATTTAAATTTCAATTTAAATTAAACTGTAGATTACAAACATTTCCTTGAAAATAGCTTTAATCAGTATCACCATAAAGTTAAATTGCCACTTTAAGGCACTTATACCTAAAGATAGCACTGGGGCATCTATCCCGAGAAGAGGTCTACCCTTTCAGTAATGGAGAGATGCCCTTACAGCCAGTGAGGCTACACTTAGTCCAAGATGGCCAGTCACTGCACGTGGATATTAGGTGAACATATAGCTACATGTTTTCGCCCTTTCATTCAAAATATTCAAAGATTTATACTGATGCCAACCAGAAACATTATACTCTATCTTATAACAGGGCGGAAAAAACAGTGCCTACTTGAAATGATGCTATAAAACTGCGTAAAAAGAATTAATCGCCGTGAAACTCTTGCAGATTGGCATGTGCCTTCCAAATGACTGATGAACACCGTCATAAGATTTTTTTTGGACCCATTCCCGAATGCATGGAAACGTGAAATTCAGCATGGGGTTAGATATCGTAAATATGTTTCATAATCAAATTTTTCGTATTCACTGATGGTCCTTGGTTCGATCCCAGAGGGCCATTTACATTCCTCAATGAATTTCTTATGGAGATAACGGAAACAAATTTTAGGTACTTCCCGGAATGATATCGACTTCAAACTTTGCAAAAAATAAGAACATGTCCTTAAAAATTATACTGCACATTTACAGCTGCCAATATGTCCTGGGTTCGACACCAGGCGGGTGTCGAACCTACTATGCAGCACAACAGAAAATCACCATCTCTTACTATGTGTAAAAATTCAAGCAGAAATATTGGCTGCAACTGCCTCAAACGACGTCCTACTTTTCAATAATGTAAATGGCTCTCTGGATTAGAACCAAGGACGATCTAGGAAATCTAAAACATGTTTTTGAAATGTATCTATGTTCTCTCTCTCTATACCTAATTTCAGGAAGATCCGGGTTCAATGCCAGACGATTAAATTGCAGCGAATATCAAGAATATTTTCAATCTTTTTTTTATTTAGAGGACAATCCCGATATGTTGCCTACATGAAATTAGTTTTGTCGATCTGCTTGCAGTGTGCAAGCTATATTTTACTCGTATTCCTATACGAGTAAAATGAAGCTTGCATACTGCAAGCAGATCGACAACACTAACTTCCTATCGGCATCACATCGGGACGGTCCTCAAAAGAAAAAAAAATAGGATTGAAAATATTCTTAATTCGCCGCAATTAATTGTCTGGCATCGAACCTGGGTCTTACTGGTGAATTTACTATGCTGCACAACAGAAAATCACCATCTCTTACTATGTGTGAAAATTCAAGCAGAAATATTGGTTCCAACTGCCTCAAACGACGTCCTACTTTTCAATAAGGTAAATGGCTCTCTGGATTCGAACCAAGGAGGATCTAGGAAATATAAAATGTGTTTTTCAAATGTATCTATATTCTCTATCTATATGCCTAATTTCATGTTTTATTATTATTGGGAAGGGGTATAAATTAATTCCTACAAATCGGATAATTTACTGATTGTAGAGACGCCTGGTGTCGAGCCCAGGAAATATTGGTAGCTGTGAATGCCCTATATGACTTATTAGAACTTCACCTTATTTCATACAAAGTTTGAAGTCGATATCATGCCGGGAAGTACCTAAAACCTTTTTCTTTTATCTCCGTAAGAAATGCATTGAGTAATGTAAATGACTCTCTGGGATCAAACCAAGGACAATCAGCGAATGTGTAAAATTTGATTATGAAATATAATTATAATCTCCAACTCCATGCCGAATTTCAAGTTTCCATGCCATCGGGAATCGGTCCAAAAAAAATCTTAAAAATCGCCACAATGCATTTTAAACGGCTGATTTTTGCCTCGACCTAGCATCGAACCCAGGATATTTTCAGTAAAACTCATTTATGTTTTCGATAGATCATGACCATATATAAAGGCTCCTTGAAAAAATGATGTTATATATATATATATCATCATCATCAGCCGTTTTCAATCCGACGTCGGATGTAGGCCTCCCCAAGTACTTTCCAATTTTCTCTGTCCTGAGCTTCTCGCTGCCACGTTACACCTAAGTACTTGATGATGTCTCTACTCCATCTGTCCATAGGTCGTCTTCTTGGTCTCTTATCATCTCTTGGTATCCATTTGAGAACTGCAGATGTCCAACGGTTGTTCTTTTTTTCTCACAACATGGCCGGCCCACCTCCATTTTAGTGATATTACCTTATCTATGATGTTTGTAACTCCTGTCATCATTCTCACCCAAGTGTTTCGTTTCCTGTCTCTTCTTGTTATTCCCAGCATACAGCGTTCCATGCTTCTTTGTGTTGTTTGAAGTCTCTGGGTTATTGCAGCATTTAACACCCAAGTTTCACTTCCATAGGTCAAGACAGGTAAAATGCATTGGTCGAAGACCTTCCTCTTCAAAACCATTGGCATTCTTGACTTCAGAATGTGTTAGTTCCTTCCAAATGCGCTCCAGCCAAGTTTCATTCTTCTGTTTACTTCGTTTATCCTATTTTTCTCTCCTGTTGTCACAAGTTGTCCAAGGTATGTGTATTCCAAGCATACATCCAGAGGTTTTTCTTGAAGTTTGACTGGTTCTTGCACTGCAAAAGAATTATACATTACCTTTGTTTTTGTTAGATTTATCCTGAGTCCTATCTTCAGTCCTACTGTGTTTAGCTCTTCAAGTCTTGAAGTTAGATCTTCTGCGTTAGCTGCAAAAAGAACTATATCATCTGCTAAACGGAGGTGACTGATGCTCCCCATTTACTCTTAAGCCCTTCTCTTCCCAATCAAGGGTCTTAAAAACTTCTTCTAAAATGGCTGTGAACAAGATGGGAGAAAGACCGTCACCTTGTCGAACTCCATTCTCAATCCTGAATTCATCGGTCTTTTCATGCAGCATTACAGAAGCTGTGGCATTCTCATAGACACTGCGCAAGAGACGGATGAACTCAGAATCTATCCCTTGATTCTTCAGAGCTTTCAGAGTGGATGAGGTACTAACCTAGTCGAAGGCCTGTTCGTAATCCACAAAGCAAAGGACTAGTGGCATCTCGTACTCATTAGTTCTGTTAATAATTTCCTGTAGTGTGTGGATGTGATCCATAGTGCTGAAGCCTTTCCGGAATTCCGCTTGTTCTCTAGGCTTGGCTGAAGACAATTTCATCTTAAGACGTTCAGCTATTATCCTCATGAATGTTTTATAGACAACTGGAAGGAGGCTTGTGGGGCGATAGTTCTTCAAATCTTTTTTGCTTCCTTTCTTGTGCAGAAGGGCAATCCTTGCGTGGTTCCATTCCTTGGGAATCATTCCTTGTTGTAGACAATTACTGAATAATTGTGCTAAAACATTAGCAATCTCTGTTCCACCAGCTTTCAGATACTCCGCCAACACCCCATCTGCTCCTCCTGCTTTCCCGTTCTTCATCTGCTTAATCACTGTCATTACCTCTTCTGGGAGAATTGAGAGGAGATTTTGTGAGCTTTGGCTTTCGTCTTGGTTTTCCTCTTCGGCATTTCCCATCTTCTTGTATAAGTCGCCAAAGTATTCTGCTACAGTCCTCAATATTGCTGGTCTGTTATATGTTGCTGTGCCATCTCCTTTCTGTAAGGCTAAAATCTGTTTCTTACCAATTGCTAGGCGTCTTCTAGCCCTCTCTATGCCCTTATTATTTTCTATGGCCTCTTGCACAATCTTTTCATTAAAATTCCTCACATCTTCCTTGATTGCTACTCTGATGGCTTTGCAAAGCTCGGTATATTCGATGTTATCTCTTGGAGTTTCTGAATTCTTCAGTTCCTTCCGTCGTTTCATCATTTGCCGGGTTCTATCACTAAATTTCTTATCCTTAGGTTTTCTTGGCATGCTTGCTACTTCCTCTGCCGCTTTCTTCACGACTTCCATAGCTTTGGTTTCGAGTTCTTCCTCCTGAAGTGCTGAGAATATATTTCTATGTTCCAGCTGAAATTGCTTCTTGTTATCTGATAGTTTACCAATATTTATCTCCTCCTTCTTGCAAGGAACCAACTTCTTTAGTTCCATTCGGGGGTTAATATTAATTCTTCATCTAACAATTCCGTGGTCATATCCAGTATTGAAGTTATTCAAAACTTCACAGTTTGTTACAGTGTAGAGTCTGTTTACCAATAAATAAATAATAAATTTCAATCAAAATAGCTTATCATGAAAATTGTACTTGTACATACTTCGGGGGCTTAGGACAATAATTCACCAGACTGTCCTGCTGCCGGTTGGTGATTGCCACTTTCATTATTTGGCCGAAGATATTGTTGAAGCCTTCTTAGCATGGTTGAACCTGGGCTATGCATCGCCTCCTACCTCCGTTAACACACCTCCGCCCCGATGAGGCAATGAACTATGGCAGTGATGAGGAGGGGATATATATATGCAGAGGAAACGGCGAAAAAGCCTGGGAAGAAATAGACAAAGGAGTTAATGTTGGTGGGAAAGTAGGAAAGTATACAGACGATAAATACTATAATAATAATTAGCTATTGCGTGTGATTAAAAGTAAAGTTTTAGCAGTAAAGGGTTTGCAAATATTAGTAAATACTCTAAAAGATTTAGAATGAAATTTAACGTTAGTTAAATTAAAATATTGAGGTTCACTAATGGAACGACAGCTAAGTACACTAACGATATGGGTAAATGGGGAAAAACTAGAGCAGGTGGATAAACTTTCTTACTTGGGAAGTACTCTCTCTTGGGACAGAAGATGTAAAGATGAGGTTCGTAAAAGAATAGCCTTGGCCAAGGAAGCCTTTATGAAGCGAAGGGAATTGATAAAATATGTCTTGATAAAGGAATCAGGAAAAGATTGGTGAAATCCCTGGCCTGGAGTGTGTTGCTCTATGGGTGCGAAACGTGGACTTTAAGAAAGGAAGAAGTTAAACGTTTGGAGGCCTTCGAGATGTGGGTAGGGCGTAGAATGGAAAAGGTAAATGGGGTTTAAAACAAACACGGAGGTGCTGGAGATGGTTGGGGAGGAGAGGGCTTTGATTGGCGTGATTAAGCATCGTCAGAAGAAATGGGTGGGCCAAATATTGAGGGGAGAGAGTAAAGGTTGTAATTGAGGGGAGGATTCAGGGGAAAAAACAGAGGGGAAGGCAGAGACAGAAGGTGTTGGATGACGTAAGGGGTGGGGTTAACAATAGGGAAATGAAGGAGATGGCGCTTAATAGGGAGTTTTGAGTGTACGTGAACCTACCGAGAGGTAGGACACTCATGAATGAATGGTGGAATTCTATATTAAATTGCAGTTCTATGGAGGAAAAATTGATGCAAAAATCCACGTGAGTTTCAGCGAATGTTTTGATTACCAGTTAAGCGGAGATATATTTGAAGATAAAAAACGATTTGAATCTCAAATCGCTGTGCCTCCTTTAGCTTTACACATGAGTTAGACAGCGCTCGAAGAATGTCTAAAAGAAAATTTGAGCAGTAAATGGGTCACATTCTTTGAGTTACCGCAAATATTTCTGTATCTGGCGGATCTAAACATATACCAGATTTGATCTCAAGGGAAATAGGAGCTTTTCATACTTCTTGTATTTTAAATCGTTTGCCAACTAATTTTTCAAATACTTTTCAAGTTGAATTGCAAACTTACAATTCGCAAATGCAGTTTTTCAGCACTTCGATCTGTAGCGGTAAAAAGGAAACAAATTTGTTTACGATGTAAAAGAAGGCATAACTGAAAGAAAAGCTTTATTTTGGATACCAGATTCAAAATATAAAAAATCTGATGTGGCCAACACATGACTTTCTCCGTATTTATTGAAAACATAAGCCTATGCCGGTAATATATAAATAACTCTAAGACAATGAGTGTTACAGGAAAATGTTTCATACAAGCTTTGTAGTAAAAAAACATTATCTTCAACTTTGGTACATAATTGTATATACCAAAATTGCATTCTGATAGATATATGTATGAAAATCTTCCTTTTCTGGGTAAACAACAACTTCCGGTTAACCATTATTGAAGAATAACTCCTAAACAATCAGTGTTACGAAAAAATGTTTCATACAAAAGTTGTACCAAAGTACATTATCTATAACTTTTGTAAATAATTTTATATATCTACATTGCATTTTGACAGAGATATGTATGAAAAACTTCCATTTCTGGATTAACAACAACTTCCGGTTAACCATTATTGGGGAATAACTCCTAAACAATCAGTGTTACGAAAACATGTTTTTTACAAAAGTTGTAGTAAAATACATAATCTACAATTTTGGTGTGTAAATGTATATACCTATATTGCATTCTGACAGAGATATGTATGAAAAACTTCCTTTTCTGGGTAAACAACAACTTCCGGTTAACCATTATTGAAGAATAACTCCTAAACGATCAGTGTTACGAAAAAATGTTTTATACAAAAGTTGTAGTAAAATACATAATCTACAATTTTTGTGTGTAAATCTATATACCTATATTGCATTCTGACAGAGATATGTATGAAAAACTTCCTTTTCTGGGTAAACAACAACTTCCGGTTAACCATTATTGAAGAATAACTCCTAAACAATCAGTGTTACGAAAAAAATTTTAATACAAAAGTTGTAGTAAAGTACATTATCTATAACTTTTGTATGTAATTGTATATACCTATATTGCATTCTTACAGAGATATTTAAGAAACAAAAATTTGTTCCGGATAAACCGTAACTTCCGGTTAAGCGGTATTCTCCAAAAACTAATCAACTCTTGGCATTGTTAGGGAAATCCTAAATATGAATTTTGAAAATGATCGGATAATTACTTTTTACGATAGAGCGCACACAAACTTTTTAACCACAGACAGACAGACAGACAGACAGACAGACACACAGACAGATATGTTCGGGAAAATAGCTTAAACATGCTCTATGGGCCCCAAAACATCTATTTCCGTCGAAATCTGGAGATCGAATTTTTTTGCGAATACAATACTTTCTCTATACTACGTATAGGGAGAAAGTAAAAATTAATAAAAAAAGGTATGAATATAAAGTGTCTTTGTCACCAGTTTGCAGGAGATTATATTAAAAATAGTTGTCAGTAGTTACTTTTCCTATTGATTCTGCGAGTCGAATTTTTATCCAGAGTCTGGAATATTATATTTGTGATATTTTCCATTCAAATCCTCGAAAATCCGTTCCGGAACGATGTGGAATTTTTCATTTCTTCAGTGAACTTTGAAATCAGAAACTTCGCAACTTGGGTATTGAGCGCCCGTTATTCAAAGTCTCCCTTTTTCAAAACTCCTTCTTTCGGCACTTTTAATCACACACACTCCTTTGTGTTAATACTAGAATGTTTCATGTAATCGCGATAGCCCACATTGATTAAACCCATTGATTGACTCTCTTTGACAAGGGGTTGAATACGAATTTTCTCTTGCAAATGATTTGCGAGATACCGTCTTAGACAAACCTTCCAAAAGCACGAAAATGTAGACATCAAATAATTTTAGAACTGGAGCTTATTTATTTATTAATCATTAGTAAATGCATTTCAATATGGTTACGTGAAGTTGAATGTTTTAATTAATTCCGAACACATTTTGTCGTGTACTTGTGTTTAAAATTTCCATGTGGTTTCCTATCTCTCAGTCATCATTCTGATTATAAAACTTTGGCTAATTAGGTATTTGCAGTAAGTACCTTCTCTATATTTATATAAACTCGATTCCCTTTGCAGTAATCCATGACAGGAGTTGAATAAACGAAACCACTATTCAAAAAGAAACAAGTGTAGTTTATTCCAAACATTTTCCAAAAAGAAACTAGTGTAGTAATTTGCAAAGTTTTTTTTGGAATAAACTACTCTAGTTTCTTTTTGAAAAGTGGTCTCGTTTATTCAGCTCCTTCTCTATTTTCATTCTTAATTATGATATAGCAGATCATTATTTTCAAAGTCATTTTGTACGAAGCCCCAGGTGACGAAGGAGTTGAGGGCGGCGGTCGGGGAGACGTCGTCGCCGCTGCATGTGGTGGCGCATGGCGGCACCCTCGATGCCTCGGCTGGAGGATCCGAGGAGATCTTGGACTCTGACCTCTGAGGTTGCTCGAGTCGGGGGGTCGTCTGGAGTGGACATTGCGTTGTCCATATACAGCATTGTCCCTCGGATTGATCGAAGCCGTATGGTTTGGAGTAGGGTTGTGGGTCTGAACCGTCGGCTGAGGGATTTCTATCGGGGTAAAAGAGTAGGCTTCCTCGATCTGCGCCACGTCCTTGACTCGTGTAGGGTACCTCTTAACCGCTCTGGGGTTCATTATACGGACAAGGCTGCGGAGAAGGTAGCTGGTCGGGTGTTCAGGGATGTGGGTGTTTTTTTTTAGTTAGAATGCGACACTAGGTTAATGGAAAATGAGGTTTCGGGTTTAAAGTATGAGATTAACACCCACATTTATGGGCAAGAGGATAGGTGCGAGCTACAAACAAAGAAACGAGCTAATAATTGTGTAAGGAAACAGGAACTTGCAGAGAAAATTAGTTCAGCGCTTAGGTGTGGAATTACATTGCATTCTTTTTATGTCTTTCATATATCAATGCAGTGTCTTTCTAGCAAATGAAAATCTACAAGTTTAGCACATGAAAAAAACCGGCAGATTGATTGTTAAATCACTTCCTAGGATAGAAAAGTATTCAGTGGAATGTAGATAAAGACGAAATTTTCTCTGGAAGAGATGGAATGATTATAACAAATGCTAGGAATCCTACAATGTTGAACATAAATGTCACGTATCAGCATTAAGAAAGGCACGTCATTCGTTGGACTTAACATAAGTAGGAGAACGTGGAAAAGAATGGGGTAGTGTGGCAAATCGGGGTACCAGATTTTTTCACTTGAATTAGTGCTGTTAGCTACGGGAAAACGACTCCATTGCGTCGGATCAACATGCCGGTGGGCAAGCCATTCCTTGCTCCTTTCAAAACACCACGTCGAATTTTCAGTGATCGTTTTTATAACTTTGGAAATCAATTCCTGATATTAAATGAATCGTAATCGACGTTTATGTCGGGTTTCAATGTTCATTAGGATCGAATACTGTCACGATAGAATTGGTTGACCTAAAAATGAGGTCGTGGGGCAGAACGGGGAACTACCGGGGTAACTAAACCTCCATCTTATAGTGACAGTGAAGAATATGACGACCGCCTTTCGTGATTATACAGCAGAGGGTTTCAGTTGCCTTAAGAGTTCAGTTCCATACGTGAGCAGGGATATATAGTGAAGACGATGAGGCCAACCACTTATGTGTATTATGTGAATGACTAGGGTATTTCGTATTCTACATAAGTAACCTTTCAATATTTTACGGTTCTTCAAGTTAATTTTTAAATCCATAATATTTTTCATCATGTAACATAGTTGGTATCCCATTTTGCTCCAGGGGTAGAGCAGGTGTATATAAAATAATATAAAAATGCTAAATATAAAATACTAAATAGTACGTTTTACTTTTCTTAAGCCTCAAAAAAATCTGGAAAAATGAAGTACCACATTCTGCCCGCGTTCCCCTACCTCATGCTGAAATGGCAGTAAAAGCGATTGCTAATAAAGATAATGAACCGCACGTGTGCGTTCAATGACGTCAGATTTATTTAGAGCCCTTTTTAAAAAGGTTCGATACAATAGCCGGTTATTGTTACATGCTGAGGAAATTTCCTAGAAAATTAAAAATGAAGAAATGCATTTCGATTGGCGTGGTGTAGAAAAAGAAAAAATGATAAGCGTCGCTGTGAGGATTCGCAGAAATGAGAGGCCGTCTAAAGAATAATCCTGACCTCACCGTTTTAAAATTATCAAAATCCTCGGAAGTGATAATACTTGATATTCGATAAGTCATTGCTTTGCAGCGAAACTCACTACCGATGCGTAATTTCAATCAAGGAAGAAATAATCTATAAAAAAAGTGGATAATACCTATGAAACGTCGTACACCGGCGATAAGCAATTGGAAAAACGTCACGCAGGAGCTGAGTCGAATCCGGAAAGAAATCTCCGAGGAACACACTCAACAGTGGAAGGCGTGAAGAGCGTGAAAGAAGGCAAATGTAAGTAGATGAAACTTATATACAATAATCATTTCGTAGATGCTCGCATAATTATTACTACTGATTAAGAAATTAGCGGAATAGCTGATTCATAAATAGGCCATGGCTGGGACTCGAACCCATATCTTATACTTTCCGAAAAAATGCTTTACACACCACTTCCGACAAAATTTTAAGCTTTCTCCGTGCCACTAAATTTAATCTCTACCCAGTAACGGAGAAAATTCTTTTAGTATTAAAAAAATCACCATACCTAGTTTTTTACTGTTTTAAACATTTTTCTTGAATATCGACAAGTTAAGCCGGCATTGATTCTTTTATATGATATCCTGTCAACGTTTCCTCCTTTACCCAAGACAGCCCTTCTAAATACCTATAAAACGCCGTACACCGGCGATAAGCAATTGGAAAAACGTCACGTAGGAGTTGTGTCCAATCCAGAAAGAAATCTCTGAGGAGCACACTCAACAGTGGAAGACGTGAAGAGCGTGAAAGAAGGCAAATGTAAGTAGATGAAACTTATATACAATAATCATTTCGTAGATGCTCGAAAAATTAGTATTACTGATTAAGAAATTAACGGAATAGCTGATTCATTATGATTACATATCCATGCATCCACATCCTTCCACATGCATCCAAAGTTAGTATTATTGACGATTAGAATGGATTCCAACCAGATACTACGAGGGGGTAAAAAGAGACACCATTCGGCTTGTCTGCATTTTCAGAAAACCATTCGGCATGTCTGCATTTTTAGAGATAGTTGTTTTGCGTGTTCGTCGTGTTTGGAACAGCTGATTCTCGTGAACAGTGTGCGTCATGTTTTCCTTCTCGCTCCGAAAAACTGCCAAAAACATTCTTGAATTATCGAAAACGGCCTACAAGGATGATACTATAGGGAAAATTCAGGTGTTAGTGTTCTGTTTCAAAAGAGGTGTCCATTGATGACAAACCTCGACACCTCGACAGCCAGAACAGATGGAAGTGTTTAAGAAATCTGCGGAATCATGCGGGAAGATCACACACAGACCATTGAAGAAGTTGTGGAGTGTTCTGAAGTTTAGTTCAACGAATTTTAACGAAAGATGAATAAAGTGAGGCTACCGAATTCGTACAGCGCGCCTATTTCTGACAATTCGACCAAAAATATCAGCAGATTTTTTTTGTTTCCCCGAATGAAAAGTGAACTTTTGCGACGCAATTGAGGTGAAGAGACGGAGTCGGGAATCACAGAATATGAATTTTTTTTAATATTTTGAACGATGGAATAAAATATTGGGCAAGTGTTACATATCAATTATGCAAAAAAATCTTAATTAATCTTTCCGATTTAACCTAATAAGCGATCTATGTTTTTGAATGTCTGCTCCCAGATGTAAGTTACCTTAGATACAGCTTACAAAAAAATTCATAGTGATATAATATTGATTAAAACTACGAGTTCATTAAGACCTAACTGTAACGGTTCACCTACAGATCTACAAATGAATGATTTTTCAAGGATATACGTGTGTACAAGTATCTATTGTAATACATGCGTTACCCAAGTATTTTATGCATCTTCAGTTTTCGTACTTCTTATTTTCATCTTGAATAAATAAAACAGATAAAGAGTCTGCTTTGAAATGCACTAACGCCATGCATGTTTTTATGTTGCAGGTACCATATCTAGCAGTGGCTAAGTAACCAAGTGTGCCAATTGCAAACATCCACAAATATGGTTATTTTGCTGAAGCAACTGGAAGCAGCGCTTCTCCTATGCATTTCATTTGTAGGATTTGGTGAGTTGGGACGATTTTATTTATCAAATTTTTTCCATGTTTATTTTACGCTGTGTCCTTTTAAGCAATATCTTACTCCCTTCAGTTTAAAACTGCAAATGACTCATGGCTTGTCGATACTTTTACTTTTGATCAAATGATAATTACAATATAATAATTCTTGACCAAAAGAGACAATTATTTCCAACCTGTCTTATAAGTACCTGGACAAGATGCTTAAGTTTAATAAGAAATAAAGCATGCATTAAAATAGAGGGACTCCACGCTCTTCGCTGGACCCCCTGCGGGACTCAAATCCAGAACCCATTCGGTGAAAATCAGAAAGCCAACAGACCAAAGTATCAAAATTCACCAAAATGAGGTATAAATTGTAAATATGGAATTAGAAAATTATCGTAAGTAAAGTAAAAAAGGACCTTAAAATGATTGGACAGGTATCAAATGAAGAAAAAGAAAATTCAGTAAAGAGTTCCCAGGTATTGACTGGTCACAACTTAAATCAACAATTCAAGGTGTTACAAGACAGTATCAGTGAAATTCTTTTGAAAAAAATATAACTACTCAAGTGGCAAATTTAGAACGATAAATGAGTTGAGAGGCAAAATCAATATAATGATGGAGGAACTATAGGAAAATAATAAGATTATTGTAGATTTATCTAAGAATGTTAATGATTCAGGACAGGAAAAACTATCTATGTCTATCGAGATAGTTGGCATTGACAACAGCAATCATGCTGAAATAGCTCTTGGTTAGGTAACACAAAGTGTCAATTTGTATAAATATAATAACACGGTTTCAGGCATTGTGGAATTTATCCATAATGGAGAAAACACTTTGTGTAATTCCACGAGAAAAGCTTATTACAACCAAGGTTTTGTTACAACATTAACATCTTCTGGCATATTTTGACAAGAGTGCTGTTTATCTGTGCTGTGCTGAGTAAATGTGTTGGAATCAAAGAATACACCCAAGTCAAGTTTCTGGTCAACTGTAACAAGATTTTGTCTAGACAGAGAATAGTCAATAAGTACAGGAATCTTAGATTTACAAAAGGTTAAGACGTTACATTTACTAACATTTACGTGCAAAGCATTTATTCTGCACCATTCGAGAATATTTGTGAAACATCTTTGCAGTATGAAAGCATCTGCATATGAGTCTATGGTATGAAATAACTTTATTTCATCAGCATACATAAGATAGTTCATTGGTTTAATTGCAGTTCCTATAACATTTATAAAAATAAAAAATAGAATTGGTCCCTGATGTGACCCCTGGGGAACACTAGATACAGCCTCGAAGGAAAAAGAGTGAAATCTTGGATTTTTACCTTTAGTTTTCTGTTACTTAGCACCATATTCCATATACTCAGAAATAAGATCCAGAGAGATTGGCGTTGGAAGAGAAAGGGTAAATACATTTGTTTACTTGAAAAATGTATGTTAAAAAGGTTAGAAATGTAAGGGTATACAAAATCTGCAATGAAGTAGAACTTAATAATATGTAATAATGCTTAATGTGTTGTGAATATATTAGCCTCAATGGATTTGACTGATATAATCAGATTAGATGATATTATTATTATTATTTAACCCTTTTGGCGGAGTTAGGCCTGTAAGTCCTCCATTCCACCCTCCCTTTACAGATATTTATTTATTTATTTTTTATTCACTATAAGCATTGTATACATTGCATAGTTTTGTCATCAAAAATAATACAATTACATCTATACAAAAGGTAAAATTAGTCTTTCAGAAGGTTAATACAAAATTTGGTATGTACAAAAGGAGAGAAACTCATCTACTGAATACAGTGATTCATACATTAAAAACCTCTTTAGATGATTTTTAAATGACCTAAGAGATGTCATTTTCTTTAAGTTTTGTGGTAGGGAATTAAAAAGCTTTGGTCCTTTATGGTGAGGGCCTTCACTGTTTAGTTTTGTTGATCTAGGTAATACATGGGTATCCATTTGTGCACGTGTTTGATGTTCATGAATTGTTGAATTCCTTAGATAGAGATTAATATTTTTCTTAACAAACATTATGAGATTGAAGATATACAATGCAGGTAAAGTCATAATCTTCGATATTTTAAAGAATTCTCTACATGAGTCCCTAGTTGATAACTTAAAAATGACCCTTATGGCTTGTTTTTGTATCCTAAATACCTGAATACTGTGGGGTGAGTCACCCCAAAACATAACTCCATATGAAAGTAAAGATTTAAAATTTGCAAAATATACACACTTCAGAAAATCTATGCAAGTATTTTGTCGTAAATATCTTAACTTAAAGACAACTTTGCTTAATTTGAGGGCTACATACTCTATGTGAGATGACCACTTTAAAGATCATTCAACATTGATTCCTAAAAACGTAACATTGTCAGCGAATGATATTTTCCCACCAAAAAGGTGTGCGTTAGGAATAAAAGTTTTACTTAAGTTCACACATACGGTTTTGTTAGTATTAATAGCTAATCTATTACTCATGAACCATGATTCAAGGTATTTAGTAGTATCTTGAATTTTGCATTGAAGTTCAGATGCGCTTTTTGCAACAATAAGAATATTAGTGTCACCTGCAAACAATGAAGTGTGGACACCTGGTAAATGGGCATTCACATATAAAAGAAATAACAAAGGACCCAATATAGAACCTTGTGGCACACCATATTTTAGACCCCTCATATTTGATTGAAAATTTATCTGGCAATTTGTTAGAGTATCCATGTAAGGGATTTCTACCAATTGTGACCTACCATTGAGGTAAGATTGGAACCATTTATTAGAAAGACCATTTATACCATACATAGATAGTTTCCTTAATAAGATATCATGATTTACAAGATCAAAAGCTTTTCTTAAATCTAGGCATAGTCCAATGGCAAGATTTTTATTGTCAATAGCATTTAGAGTATTTGAGAGAAAATCATAGAGGGCCGTAGATGTAGATCTAAATTTTCTAAAGCCATGCTGTTGATCACATATAATGAGGTTTCTTTCTAAGTAATTTACTAAATGTCTTGCCATACCTTATATATATATAATATTTTAGAAAAGCCAGAGAGCAAAGATATTGGTCTGTAGTTGCTAACGTCACTATTATTTCCTTTTTTAAAGAGTGGTTTTACTTTACTATGCTTCAAACATTGAGGGAATATACCTTTTGAAAAGGACAGATTAAACAAATAACTTAATTGCTCTGCAATATGAGGAAGAATATATTTAATCACCTTATCTGGAATATTGTCCATTCCAGCAGATATTTTGTCACCCAGAGAACTGGAGATATCAAGGATTTCATTTGCAGTGACAGGGAATATGTAGAAGGAGTGTAAAGCCATTTGTGTTGTGCTATTGTGTACAAGAGACTGACTAAAATTACCAGCATTTGAAATAATATTTCCGGGTGTATCAATGAAAAAGTCATTAAACATATCAGCAATTTCCAGAGGATTTGAGATCAACATATCGCCCTTTTTCAACTCGAGATTTCCGGCATCACTCTTGGCATTCAATTCACTTTTAATTATATTCCAAGTGGTGCTAGTCACATTATTTGAGCATCTAATTAGGTTATCAAAATACATTGATTTTGCATTATTTACAATTTTTTTAAAGGCAAGAGAATATTTCTTGTACTTAAGTTTTAATTGTTCATCATTAGTGGCTCTAGATTGTATGTATAATTCTCTTTTATGCCTACTCATATTTTTAATTTCAGAAGTTACCCAGTGGTTCTTGTTTACATGAGGATGATAAATTTTGCATTTTCTAGGAGGAAAGACAGTTTCAAAGTGATATGCAAGTTTGTTTAAAAAAGCCTACAATTTTTTATCAATGTTTCCATCACAGTAAAGACCATCCCAAGTCTCATTTTGGATTTTATGGCAGAATAACTCTATCAAATTGGTAGGAAAACATCTCTTGTAGACCCAAAAAAACTGTTTGATACATCTATTTGGTAATTTATATCTAAGATGATACCCATATGATCGGAGAAGCCAGAGTTAAAATTGGAGAAAATCACGTCATTATTAGCTATATCAGTCATTACCGGATCAATTAATGTCTCAGAGTTATTTGTGATTCTAGTTGATTCTTTAAGTATGAGATTTACATTATAAGAAGTCACAACTAAATTTATATTTTTCCCCCTAGGACAGGATTTATCAGAAAAATTAACATTCAAGTCACCACAGATAATAATATGAGAACTCTTTTTTACCAAAGTCTCTAGTAAATTTAAAAAATTACACATAAATACGTTGAAATCACCACTTGGTGATCTATATAGGCAGACAATTATAGTTTTATAGACTTGTAACAAAACTGTTGAGAATTCAAAATCCTTCTCAATTACTACTACATTAGTCAAATACACTTCTTTAAACAAGATACTATTCTTAACAAAAATGCAAGTACCACCATTTTTAAATAAATATCTACATGAGGCATCAGCAAGTGAATATTCAGGTATATTGATGCAACTGAGTTCGTCGGATTTGAACCAATGTTCAGCGAAACATAAAATATCGCACTTCTTAGGTCAGAGCTAAGGAGTACATTTAGATCACAGAGTTTATTATTTAGACTTTGTACATTCTGATAATAAATTTTTAAAGAGATAACTGTGCCCTGTGTATTATATAATACGTATAAAATTAATTCAAAATTATAATCTAAAAGATATTGTTTAATATATGAGAGCACTGACTTATTCATCATAATGAAATGGGTTGGATCTTTGTTCATCTTAATATAAGATCATTGAAACTGCATTGGGACCAATTGAAAATTTTACTGAAAGATTTAAGGCATCGTTACAATATATGGGTTTATATGTTTAACAGAAGAGTAGTGATACTAATGACAATTTTATTGAAATGCTCAGAATCAATGGTTGTAATAAATTCTCCTGTCTAAGATATCAGAGAAATGGTACTGATATCTACTCCCATGAAAGCCTTAAGTGAATCTTAATTGACAGCTCATCTTCCTATTTTGAATTTATACTTTTAAAGTGCAACTATGTAGATGAGTCTTTTGAAGTACTTAGTATATGACAATCAAAAGAAGGAAGTTCTAGCAATAATTTAGTGATGGAATACCACTGAATTAAGGCTGAGAATATTTAATTTATTTAGATGTGACAATGCTCATAGCTTAATTCTTAAAACAAACATATTTATTACTTGGTGTTTAAATCACCCATTAATTAAGGATGATTTAAGAATGTCTTCTTCTACCCAAGATTGTTCACTTTTTATTAAGGATAAGATAAAAACAGAGCATTCTTTACACAGGGACATTCTTCTGATGAACAAATGATTTTTTTGCTAGGTTATCAATTCAAATTAAAATTCTTCTTAATTTACTGTTTTATTTTATGTATGTTTCTAAGTAAAAAAATCTGCTATACCGCCTATACCGGATATATATATCAGAATATTGTCCATTCCAGCAGATAGTTTGTCACCCAGAGAACTGGAGATATCAAGGATTTCATTTGCAGTCACAGGGAGTATGTAGAAGTGTTACAGAAAAATGTTTCAAGCAAAATAATTTCAAATATAAAATAATTTCAAGTAAAATTCATTATATATAACTTTTGTATAAATTGTATATAAATACATCACAATCTGTCAGAGATTTAAAAAAACTACAATTTTTGGATAAAAAGCAACCTACAGTTAGCGAGTATTCACTCCTAACAATCAGTGTTACGAAAAAATGTCTCAAGCAAACGTTATATTGATGTACATTATCTATAACTTTTGTAAATAATTTTACGTATCTACATTGCATTCTAACAGAGATATGTATGAATAACTTCCATTTCTGGATAAAAAGCAACTTCCGGTTAACCATTATTCAAGAATAACTCCTAAGCAATCAGTGTCACGAAAAAAATGTCTTAAACAAAAGTTGTAGTAAAGTACATTATATATAACTTTTGTATAAAATTGTATATACCTAAATTGCATTCTGACAGAAATATTTAAGAAACAAAATGTAGTTCCGTATAAACCGTAACTTCCGGTTAAGCAGTATTCATAAAAAACTAATCAACTCTTGGCATTGTTAGGAAAATACTATACAAGAATTTTGGAAATGATCGGATAATTACTTTCTAAGATAGAGCGCCCACAAACCTTCACACACACACACAGGCAGACATGTTCGGGAAAATAGCGAAAACGAACTCTATGGGCCCCAAAACACTATTTCTGTTGAAATCTGGAGGTCAAATTTTTTTGCTTGTGCAATACTTTCTCTATACTATGTAAAGGGAGAAAGTAAAAATTATGAATATTTCCATCCTTCAGATGTATCTCCGGTTTCATTTTACTTCTATATTTTCACCTATAATTTACGCTTTTATATTTATGATATTTGAAAGATAGAAGTTTTTGTTCATGTTTGATTTTATATGTATTTTTATTTCTATGCTTTAAATTTATATACCTCTTCCTAATAGTATCTGTGAAGCCCATATTTTTGTACTTACTGAGATTTTTTAAAACATTTATTGCTTGTATTTCGTAAATTGTAACAGTTACAATAAATGTAAAATGGAGTTCTTCTCCATGTATAAATACCTAAATACTAAATACTGATCCCCTTGGAACCTCTGTTTTCAACAAATTATGCTGGTCCTGGGAATTGACAGATGTTTCTTTTTGGTCTTTTGATATTACCAGTAGAAGTTTTTAAGAAAACAACTTGCATTTTTACATCAGTCCATTGATGCACTTCACTTATAAGTTCCAGTGGCCATTTTAAGAGGAAGATTATCATCTTTCACCAGAACTGTCTTAAAAAGAACAGTAAAGGGTCCACAGAGAAAATTCTGGGAGCCTGTGGTCTAGCTTCTCTGCAGTGCCTTTCTGACTATAGGAAGGATTCAATTAAAAGAAGTTTAGTCAGTACAAGCATTTGAAACAGTTGCATAATTTGATTATTTGTTCACAGGTACAGCAATGACAAATCCAGAGAACAATGCTCCCAATTTATTCAACCCAGAGGTACGAGAATTGGAAACAGCTGCAGAGTTCAAGGATTTGCCTACAGGTGAAACAACGAAAACTCCAAAGGGCAGTGCTTCCGAATTAATAAACCCAGAGGGCTGTGGCATACCAGGACTGAAAAAGAGGATCTACGGAGGAAAGGAAGCTGATTTGGGAGCATATCCTTGGTTGGCTCTCCTTGGATATGAGGGTAAGATGAGAATTAAATTTAAAATTATTCACCTTAGACTTAATTCCCACTAAATTGACCTTATCATACAAAGGTGACCAGCTTTTTCAGCTCTGATTTTATTTCAGAAGAAATTTATTTGCTGTAGCAATCAGTGAACGTATGAACTATACTTAGGTGCAATCTAGTACAAACAAACAGACCCAATGAGTCGAATGCATTGATCTTAACCATTACATTTTTATGTTTGTTTATGATGAGTTAATTTACTTTTGAGGCTAATATAATTGATTAAGAACACTGATACAAGTTTTAAGTTAATTTATAACATTAACAATAACTTTACAAGAGACTTGCCTACCTGGCGGTTACAACACGAGAGGTGCATACTGACACTAGAGGTCTGCATGGGCCGGGCTTGGGCCAGGTAAGCAGGCAGTCTATCGGGCTCGGGCTGGGCTTGGGACCATGGAAAATTCAGGAAGGAGAGAATTATTTGTTCTTAAAAAGCGTTAGTTTCCTGCATAGTGGCAAAAACCTCTTAAAGTTGAAATGCAATGGTGAAACAAAATGCTCAATCTTTGTGAAAGGTTAAAAAAAATGTATTTGTCCACAAATCACAACAATTTATTACAGGGCAATTAATAAAATGTTTGGGCTCGGGTCAGGCTTGAGAACGAAAATTAGTATCAATGTTCGGGCCGGGTCGGGCTCGGGCTCAACGACAAACGGGCCGGAGTTGGAATTTTCGGCCAATGCAGACCTCTAACTCACACACATAGAGAGCAGGTAGCCAATCACACAACACAATATAGTTAGGATGGCACTAGTACGTAACTAAAAACAAAAACAAGTGGAATTGCGATATCTCAACAGTTTATTAGTCATATGCATAGAATTTCTCCTTATTTTCGGTTTAGTGTTTTAGTGTTCACTGTTTTCAGAGTGTTTTTTGCTAACAATTTGAATGTAGGCCCCTCTTGATCTTGAGGTCCTCGGCTGAAGCCTAGTTAGCCTATTGGAAAATCCAGCCCTGATCATCATAGCTATGAAAAGGCTAGCTAAAAAATAGCTAGGAAAAGAAGAAAATCTAAGGAAAGTAAGAAAAAAATGCCTTAGCCATACAAGAAAAATCCAGAAGGCAAAACTCAATTCAGTATGCATATGAATACGAATAAATAAAAATATTGCAAGAAAAAATAAGGGGCAGTATGAATTTAACCCACAACACAGAAGCAGACCTTCCTTATCAGAAGTTCATAATCCCACAATAGCGTAATCTGCTGGCGAGAATGTAAACTAAAATGATTCTTCTTGAGGTGGCAGGAGCTGCGTGAGGGTATATAACAGCATACCCATAGCAAACTAGCTTAAAATCGGTGTGCACCACCGGAGTATCCAGTTATGCCGTACATATACGGCATACCCAGTTGAGTGGTTAATCAGCAAAACAACAGAAAAGAACAGCGGAAGGCCTGCATTATTTTTATTATTTTCACCTGATGACAATCATTGGCTGAAACCAGTTGTGAAAAATTGTGTAAAAATATAATATTTATTTTGTTTTATAAAATTTAATTCCACAAAATGATGTCTTCTTGGATTTTATCCCAAGTACACTTTATCTTATAGAAACAGTTTAAAATATTGGAAAAACTCATATCCGGAGGCCTTGTTAGGGTTCCACAACAAATGAAAAGAGCAATGTAGGATCCTTGTAGGTCTCAAGCACATATTTCAAAATAGGCATGTGCCAACTAGTACTACTCGATTAGAAGCAATGCAGCACGTTGTATGTGAGGACATGGCCGTTGCACCAACTCAAAGTGAAAATATGGAGCTAATTCAAGAGCAACTAACTGAACACAAATATGCAAACAAGCCACAAGAAAACAGTATGAATATTCAGAATTTTTCAGACACATAATTAATGGCATTTGGTAGGAGATATAGTGACATCAATTTATAATATAATGTACACTATTTGCTTTTCTAATACTCAGTGGAAAAAATGATCAGAAGTTATGATCTGTTTTAAAAATTACTTCCTTTTAAGATTTTGTTGAGTCCCCTTGGAGTATGTGAGCATTGTTGACAGGAACTAATACTTAATTTTCTTGAAAAACTTCCATTGGAAATCAGATCTTCACATTTGGAGCAAATTCCACTCCAGAGATTCTATTGAAGCTGTAATGCTACTGTTAAACCTGATATCTCCTCCGTCAATCTTTGAATGTAAATCACTTTACATATTGTGCCTCAGTGGGGAAATGAGAGATATGAGAGAAAATTATATACCTTGCTGTAAAGATCCAATATTAGATAGTGAAGAAAGTACAAACACTGAAATGTGTAAACCTTTTGAATTTATTGAAACATAATAATATAATATCTGTATAAGAGTATGATTTTAATGTTAACAAAAACTTTTATGTAAAAAATTCATAAAACCACAAAATATGAATACATTAAAACCTCGATAACACGTACTCGTTTAACACGAACCTCTCAATAACGCGAACAGTATCACGGTCCCGGCAGGAATGTATAGTGTCTTACGGGGTTTTGTTCGTTTAACACGAATTTCGGTTAAGACGAATTTCGAACAGTTTCCTCCATCCCTTGAATCATATAGTTCGCTTAAGGCAAACTGCCTGGCAGAATAAGAACCATGACTTTGAGAATAATACGTTGCCTTGGTCCCTCATTTTGAAACGATAACCCAAGACAATGTAGGGCATCCAATATAATAAGTAAGACACCCAAGAAAATGCAAGGGGCCCAATGAGATAGTGAGAATGGTAGGCAAGGAGTGAGTCGGGGAGTAAGTTTGGATGAATTTTCTTAGTCTTCTCGTGTCGACGACTGTGAGTCTTTACTGAACATCTGTAGCTACAGGAACAAAATATCTTTTTGCAATGAGCAAACGAAAGCAAATGAGTGTTTATCTTCAAACGAAGCTTAAAATATTAAGTGAGGTGGAACGCGGAGCACGAAAGAAAACTCAGATTGCCCACGATTTTGGTATTCCAAAATCTCCTCATTGGTTTGTCAACGATAATCAAAAATCACGAAAAAATTGACGAAGTGGCTGCATCAGGAGGTGTTGAGCTGAAAGGAAAGCGCATGCTTGAATCACATCTTAAGGACCTCGAAGATGAATTAATGGAATGGTTTAATCACGTCCGAGCAGCAGACGTGCCTATAAGTGGACCCGTTATACAGCAAAAGGCATTGCCAATTGCATCCAGCTTGGGAATGAACGACTTTAAGTGCTCCAGTGGCTGGCTGTGGCGATTTCAAAAACGCCATGGAATCTCTTCGCAAGTGATATGTGGGGAAGCAAATAAAGTGTACGAAGGAAGTGTCAATGAGTGGCTGGCTGATTTTAGACTTCTTCGAGAAAAGTACTCTCCTCGAGACGTCATTAACATGGAAGAAACGGGTGTATTTTATAACCTCTTGCCAAGCCGTAATCTGAGCATTAAGGGAGAGAAATGCCATGGAGGCAGTCATAGTATGCAGCGATTGACCGCTGTTCTCACTTGCAATTCGGACGGAAGCTAGAAGTTACGATGGTGGGTGATGGGAAAATCAAAGAGCCCCCGATGCTTCAAGCACATTGATCTTTCAAAGCTGCCCTGCGATTACACCCACCACAAGAAGGCATGGATTGACGGCACTGCATTTCGTGAATGGCTCGTGAGATTTAATAGACCTATGGCTGCTCAGAATAGTCATGTGTTACTCACGATGGACAACTGCGCTGCCCACAACCTAAGAAAAATGGAGTTGACTAACATTAAGGTTTGGTTTTTTCCGCCAAACACAACCAGTCGTTTGCAACCATTGAATCAGGAAATCATCGCTCTACTGAAGAGGTATTATCGGACTCATCTGGTACGAGCAGCGATCCTCGCAGCGGAAGGAAGTGTTAAATTAAGTTGGACTCTTTTGGATGCTATAATAACGATTGGAGCAGCTTGGGAATCTGTTTCCGCAAAGCATATTAAAAGTTGCTTCGATAAGGCTTGGACCCATAGTGATGTCGATTATGCTGTTGGACAAAGAGCGGCTACTGAAAAGGACACACCTGAGGAATGGGAGCTTTTGCAAACACTTTCGTCGGCAATGGTAAGTATCGTGAGAATATCTCCGCAGTTTGAGCGTTGATTGTATCTTCTTTAAAACATCTTTAAATTGAGTTTTTTCTTAAAATTACCAGGTTGAGTTAACGTTTGAAGAATATTTGGAGTTTGACAATGATCTGGCCGTATGTTCCTTTCCTGACGAGGAAGTAAACGCGAATAGCAAAGAATCATCCTCGGATGAAAGTGAGGAGAAGTCGCTTGAGCCTCCCACCCGTGGAGAAGTCATGTGCTCTAACGATATACAGCAACGGCAAATGTTTCCAGGACTTTTTCCGATAACTTAGATCGGATTATACTTGACTGCATGAACCATTAGCGCCCTACTATTCGGCAAAAGAATTTACATAATTCAGTTAAACCTAATAAAAGCTAAAATGTTGACTTTGGAGACTGGTTATTTTTTTTAATTTATGTAATGCCTGACTGTGATGTAAAATTAAAAAAATTTACCAATTTATTTTAGTTTATCACAAAAATTAAACTACAGAATATATTTACCTACAAATTGGTAAAGGAAGATTTAATAGAGATTTTTGTGATCGTTACTTATACGTCAACATCATAATAGACGTCAGTATATCAGCAAGTATAATCTCACTTTTTTCCGTGATACGGTTAACACGAATTTTTTCATAACGCGAACACTTTGCCCGGTCCCTTGAGATTCGTGTTAGCGAGGGTTTACTGTATATCACAACCAAGGTTTTGTATCAAAGCTACATTGTCAGTTGTCAAAATTACTGGAATTCTCAAAAGTGGTGGAATAAATGGAGGGAGTGCAAAATAAAGGAGTTTACAAGGTAATAATTAATTACAAAATGAGTTGCGATGTTACAAATACAATCACATTTCAATGACTTGAACCCTTGTATATGCCTGATCGTAGATTAAATAGTGTCACCATGGAAACTAACAGGAATTTGGGATTGCATGTTTTCCAACCCTTTAATTTTCATCCTCACTCTTGCCCTCATGATTAACCAGTAGAATTACACTATTTTACTCTCTTCCTTTTCATTTTGACATTAGACAGGCATTCTCTACTATCCAATGAGTGCCATATTGTCAATCCAGTGGTTAAAAATTTATGTGTAAAGGGCCCCATACAAACTTTCTAGGTTTGGTATTATTAAACAAATTAAACTGCCATATTTAACATAGCCCATTGGACATATCTGAGAAAGTAAGGGGAACTGAAAATAAAATTAAAAGCATGAACATTTATTTTAAATTAAATTAAGAAAAATTTTTCATTTCAAGATTTCTTCATTAATAATTACTAGTAGATTCCTGCATCAAAAATTACGGAATTAAAGCTAAAAATATAATGGAGCTAGCTATTGATCTTTTCTAATGTTAAAGCATATTTTCCAATGATACAAATAGTGCGTGTCAACTGTTATAATAGAGTATTTGTTTATTTGGTTGCTACAACAATATCACATTTGTATATATTGCTGCCTTTCAATTGATTTCGACAGAAAAATTTTCCATGTTTTTGAGAACAAAAACATTAATCATTTGAAATATTATACACAAAGCCAAATTTTACACCTACATTATAGAAGTTGATATTATTTGTAAAAATATATAGTTGGATGTCAATTTCCAAAGTTTAATAATGTTTTTTTATTGTCTTTCTTATATATTTCTTATAAGCCTATCTTTCCCATATATTCACATGGGAGTTCATGTTCATTCAAATTCATCCTTTTTGTCCTTTGTCGTCAGGGGTAATTTCTTAAAAATCACTGCAATGTGTTTCAAACAGGAGTTTTTGGTGCATCAAACTCACACACATTTAGTGACATGTCTATGATTATTAATACAGCAGAGTACATATTCAGGGATCTTCGTAATACTGGGAAGTTCCTTAAAAATCTTTTCGAATGATCTGCAAAATGGCCGTAATTTTGTACCACCTGTATCATTGTTTGTATGTTGACATCTAAGTAAATTACCCTGTCTTTCTGACATGAGTCCCTACCGTTAATTCAGTATGGACATAAAATCCCCGTATATTCTAATGAGACAAAACATAAGTTAGGATTCAACAATCGCCTTGGTTGCCAGAGAGACTTGTTTGTGTACTACAAAGAAATTTCATAACATTTTCATTCATTTTTCCGTAGCTCTCATAATTTAGACTCGAATACAATATTCTACAACCAAAATAAGAATTTGTATTCAATTTTCTTTCTTTCGGTATTCATCTCAATTTCATAAGACCATTATTTCTGATCTAATTCTGCAAAAGAAAAAATGTCTGCAATCGATCAAAATGAACTTTGGGTGCATTTCTTATGAGAGAAGATTCGAATCGTCCTGAGTCGAATCATGAATACTTTAGGCAAAGATGTCAAATGTCAGATTGCTTTTACCAATCCTCCTCTATATAAACTTTAAGTATTCCAAATCTCACCCTCCTCCATATGCGCAATACGCTCAAAATGGGATACAAAGTTTTCTCTTTGTGTATTAATATATATAGATATTTTAGGTTTCAACGTCATTCAATTTTATATTTTTTAAATCTGATGAATTAATGTTGTTTCAGTTAGGAATTAAATGATAGTCTATTTTACTTCAGCCATCACCCAGACTGCCCTTAAGCTGACCTTGAAAATATCTGTTTCTCATGCATTGGTATTTGGTACAATCAGTCAGGGGATAATCTTATAGTTAGGGGAGAGTCATAATTGCCACAATATGGTGTAATCTTCTCTTGTTAGAGGAGATATGAGTGTGTGAGTACACAATGTAATTATTACTTCCTGTAAACTTCACTGAATCAGGCGAGGTGTTGTGGTTATCCATAATGGAAATAATCTATGAAAGATTCGTACTTTTACCACAATTTATTTATTACAAAAAACAATTACACGACTGGTTTTGACGATTAATTATCATCTTCTGGTATTCTTCTTCTAAATATATTATTTCATCTTCTTCTAAATATTACTTCCTGCATACTATTCCTGATTGAGGTAGACCAAGGGGCTGTAATAGTCTTTACCTTCACAATTTATTATTTTGGATGGTCAGCCATGAATCCTGCCATTGTTTCAAAACATATGTAATCACTTAAATGTAATAGCATGTTATGCACCACAGGTAGGTGAAGAAACACTGGAAATTACAGATAAGATGGGCAAGTTAGGTTTACATAGTTTAATTAATCCATACATTCGAGGTAATAGGAGATTGGTATTAAGGTGATTGGTATTATAAGGTGATTAATAAATGACAAGAATGTCCAAATTGTAATTAGCTCAGGATTGAAACAAAGGATTGGAGTGTTGATAAAACTGGACAGTTACAGTTCCAGTTACTTGCAAAAGAGCATATGCGAGAAAACAGCTTTTGTCCCAAATATTTCTTTGAGTGTTGCATCTATGTCTAGTTTGTATCTATAACTTTGTATTTTATTTTGTCCACTAGTTTGCCCTTTAGTTTTTGTCCTTTGCTCCAAATACCTAGAATGAGAGATTCTTTGGTAAGTAAGTATATACTACTGTTTTTTGTATATGGAAGAAGTCATTTATTTTCTTTATTTAATAGTAAATAACTTTCATGTGAAAACTATAAGGGTTAAACAGCCCTTTTTGGCCTAAACTCACCAAAAGAGTAAAACGATAATAGTATATTGTGAATTTTCAAATAACAATTCTTTTTACTTTTATAGAGAAGATTCCTAAACTGGATGCAAAGAAACAACCAAAAGGGTTCAGCAAGGGTGAGCATAATCAATAGCATCTTGGAGCATAAGATATCATACTTGAATGAGTAAACATAGACTAAGAATTGCTATGTTATCAACAAGAAATATTTTCATTTTTGCAAACCCTTGAGAGGCTTGACAAATCTTATCACTATCATATTGGACATGATAAATTGAGAAGTGGGTAAATATTGCTTCTTAATAAAAGATAGATTCTTATTGTTTATGAAATAAACACAAAGTATCTCAACCATAAATTCTTTTTGCTAAGGTAAAATTTTGGAAAAGCAAGTCCAATATGTTGGAAATTAAATTTCAATTTCATTGGTTGTATGCAATGAAGAATACCCACTTAATTATGCATTATATTATTAGTCAATTGTTGGATATTGTTTTAGTTACTCTCTAAAGTCACATGTATTTATATATGTACCAAGAGAGCAATGAGTGTAAATGTAAAATAAATAGAAAACCATGGTTCATTCTCCAAAAATCTTGCGTTCTCCTCTTCCTTAGGAACTCTATCTTTAGAACTTCTTTAAATTGTATTGCAATGTATTCACTTCAATTGCTAAATCCTTACAGAGTAAATGTTTTTTTTCTTGAATACAGGTATTGCATGGAAATGTGGAGGGGCTCTAATAAATAAGAGATATGTTATGACAGCGGCTCACTGCTCCTATTTTGATATGTGAGTACGACCATCAACAATTAAGGAATTTGATGTTTGTTATTTCTGGATTCGCTCACCGTAGCAGACAAAATAAATTAATCATAACTCTGTTCACTGATGATACTCAATACGGATTCGATAAGTTTATTTGTGATTGTGCCCATTAACTTCCTTTACTTTAAAAAAGAATGTGAATAAATAATTTTGATGCAGTAGAGAATTAATGCAATGAGGGATATTTTGAAATGCAAGAAGTAAGAATAAAGTGTGCTCTGGCAATATACATATTGTATCAATTTTATGCAGGTGAAAAAGTTTTACTCCAAACGCCTGCATCAAAAATGATTTCCAAAAACAAATACAATAAAACCTCAACCTATTGAACCTCTTTATAGAGAAATAATGGCTGAGTCCCGGCCCCGCACAGTGTATTATAGTAGGTGAAACCTCTCTACTTCGTACCTCTTTTATTCGAAAACCTTCATACATAGAACGGGTAACCTGGTCCCGTGGCAAAATATTGCCTCCTTATTTCAAAGTAGTAATCTTTTTCCAGGTTGGATTTCATTACTGGTAGCATAGAACATAATGCGTTACATTGTCGAAGAGCTCGTATGTGATATCCAACGGAAAATTTTTTCCACACACTTCCGTCTTTTACAGAAATGCTTCTATACAGGTTACAAAGTCCTTCACAGAAAATTATAACTATAAAATGTGGAGATGATATTTTGCCGGCAGATTGGGTTACCATTTTATATCTTTTTACAGCTCTTCATGTATCTTATAGGAAACCCAATCTCACAGCAAAATGTTGCCTCCTTGTATAAAAATATCGATCTTTTCCCTCAAGGGATTTTGTAACTTACAGCATAGAACATGGCTTGTTTCATTGTTGCATAAATTCGATAATAAAAGGAAAATTTCTTCTCCCAAAATTCTGAATTTTGCTACAATGTTATTAAGTTCCCCTGGAGTCGCTTCTATTATAAAAGGAGCATCAGGGTGAAGAGAGGACCAAACTTGAAACTAGACCACAAGGGAAGCACGCTGGAAAACATCATCATTTAGTGGCAGTGAATTAGTGGGAAATACGTTTGACATCACCGGTACAGACGTAAGTTTTACATTTCAAAAATGAAAATGGTGCACATATAACCAGAAATTCTCAGTACTTGTACCAATTTGAATCTGTCATAAATAAGTTATCCATAAATGGCTATTTCTAATGCCATTATTTTCATGTTTAAAGATCACTCTGATCATGGATTGGTCGAAAAAAAGAAAGGGGACAACAATTGAACAGAAGCTGTGAATTTTAAGAGCCATTGATGGCGGAAGAAAAAAAATGAAGTGGCCAAAAGTTTCATCATCTCACCATCAACTTTAACAAACATTTAAAAAAAAGGGCATATAGAGTCCATGGCACAAGTTGGGCCCAATAGGAAAAGGTTTCGTTTAGCTAAAAATGAAGACCATTATAGATGGATATATGACTGGCTTATGAAAGCTAGGAGGAAAAATATTCCTGTATCTGGACCTATCTTCCAAGAAAAAGCTTGAGAGAATACATTAAAGCTGGGGTTGGAGGATTTTCAGGCTTCAAATGGATGGCTAGAAAAGTTTAAAAAGGGGTGGAACCTAAGCACTTTCAAAACATGTGCAAGTGAGACTTGCACAATCAGTGACACTTGATGTCCAAGAAGGATGGAAGAAGAATCCTACTGGACTAGTTAAAGGATACAATAAAAAAGATATATTTAATCCAGCTTCTTTTATAATCTACTCCCTGATATGACTTTGGCTACTAAAGGAGAATCGTGCCATGGAGTAAATAGGAGCAAGGAACGATTCACAGTTCTTTTCTGCTGCAATGCTGATGGGAGTGAAAACTTTGAACCACTTGTGATCGGAAAATTTATGAAACCTAGATGCTTCAAAGGTGCTAAGAAGTTGCCCTGCCTATACGAATGCTCCAAGAACTCCTGGATGACCACATCTTTATTTTTCGAGTGGATTACTATGTAGTATGAAGATAGTTTTATTTCTAGATTGTTATTCAGCTCATAAACTAGAAATAGAAAGATTTAAGAATGTTAAGATTATTTCCCCCCCCCCCCTTACTGCAACAGTAAGCTACAGCCCTTAGACCAAGGGGTGACTTCAACAGTAAAGAGACATACAAGGCTCAGCTAGTTCGATATCTTCTTCGAAACATCGAAAATGCAGATATTTGGGTAAAATAAATGGAACTTACTGCAGGCAATGCACAGATGGGTTTTGCCAGGAATTAAGTGGAAAGCTTAAGTATTGCAAAATGTTTTTATAAAGCTGGGTTTTTTGAGGAAGAGTTGGAATCTGCTGATGTACATGAGACCATTTCAGGTGAACCTAGGGAATGGTCTGCACTTAAACAAGAAATTGATATTCCTGTATCATTTACTAACTATGTTAATGCTGATGATGACCTGGTCACTTGTGAATCCAAAAGCGAGTGCAGGGAAAATGGTGAGGGTGCAAAAAAAGTGAAGATGAGAATGCATCTGATGTACAAATTCCAAACAAAAAGGAAGTTCATGAGGCATTAAGAACTTAAGGGTGTTTTTTTTCTAAATAGTATAAATACAGAGAGAATTTAAGCCTCCTTCATGAAGAAGAGTAAACTGTTGGAGCTGAATACAATTCAAAATTGAAAGGGAGAGATATCTCTACCTATTTTAACAAAATGCAGAGAGTTAAATTTATAAAATAAACTGAATGTTTTCTAAAATTTGTATAACCTTTCCAATATTCCTTTTGGCTAAGTTTATATAATTTGACATGGTGAAAATATGTTTATGATTATAATCCCTTATAATGTTGGTATATTAATGCATTGGAATGATTACTATATAGTAAGTTGAACACATCAGAGCTTGCTGATATCAATAAACTTCAACAAAATCACAACAGAGCCACTGAAGGTCTTCATACTAGAGTTTCTCTGCATTATAGTTAATTGAATACTTATTATTATATTTATTTTCTCGAATGCTTAGCAAATTTATGTAATTATTCAGAGAACTTATTTTTTTATTGAAGAGTGTTGTGAAGTGATGTTGTTGCATGGTGAATTTATTTCTTTTGCCAAACTTATTCAAATATCCATCTAAAAATGTTCGTTTGTGGAAACGTCTTTCGAGTGAACCTTCCTATAAGGAAGAGCCAAAATTTAGGTCCCTTCAATTTTGAATTCAGAGGTTTTACTGTGTAAGCAGTTTGATTCTGCTGATTTTCCAACAGTTGCTGAGATATAAAAAAATTAAATTTGTCTTTTATTGGCTAAAAATAGTAAAATTTGCAATTTGTGAAATTAAACTATAAGCTTTCAATGCCAGAAGGAAAGCTATAAAGCTATGAATTCCACACAACTGTTAGGAGGTGAAGAACTTGATAAAACTCCTAATGATATTTTGTAATCACCCTTTCTTATTAGGATAGTATATCAAAGGAGAATAATTGGTAGATATTGTAACTTAATCAAAATTAGGTGAAATCTGAAGCAATAAACTAACATTTAAGCCCCTTGCACATGGTGACAGTAGTGGCAAGTAGTACTGGCAGCCAGCAAAATTATTGGGATATGACACCAAGACAGTAATGACTTCCAGTAGGCTTCCAATAGTGGCAGCTTGCTTGTGTGGAAATATTTAAGAAATGCACGTTAAGTTCTTTCTCACTGTATGCAGGCTTCGCTTCATTTGAAGAATTGAATTATAAGTAATTTTCAAACAAAACAGAGACAAGTATCAAAAGACCAAAAATATGCATGATTTTGTGGTTATAAAAAACCAGTTACTCTAACAACTAAGGCGATTTTTTTAATTCAGCTCGAATGCCTGCTACTAGGTCACTCAACCCACTTAATGGCTCTCTGGTGGCAACTCATTGGACATTGAAGTATCCTACACACAGGGACAGCAGGGTGTTAAATATTGGTAACTGGCTGGTACATACTACTGTGCAGAGGGCACTAAGCCCCAATATTTAATAACAATGCAATAAAGAGAAGACTTAACAGGGCCAAGGCATAGAAAATTGTTTTCTCAAAACTGATCAAAACTGGATCTCAAGCTTAAATTTGGGAAGGGAACTACAATACTGCTTAGCTCAATTTGAAGACATTTACATGAAACATGAAATATATAAAAAAACATTCTCGCAATGGATTTCATAATGCTGATATGTAACAGCACAAGATAAACAGTTTGAAAAAGATCCTCTCTTCTAAGAAACTGTGTTGTTGACTTTCAGATTAAACAGAAAAAGACAATAGGATCTATAAGATTAGAAGACTATGAGTACACAACTGTTATTGTTTTTGTTCATATTATTGTATTTTTACATCATCTGTCTACTAGTTTACTTCATCTCACTAACATCATCATCAATTGGTAGCTTCTCCTATCAGGAGGTTAGCTCTCATGGATCTCTACTCTTCTCTTCTATTTGCTTTCCTTTTCAATTCCTCATATTTGTTAATATCCATCCAGTTCTTTAAATTGTCCAACCATTCCATCCTTGGTCTCCCTCTTTTTCTCTTCCTTACTGTCCATCCTTCCAGCGCTATCACGATTCTCTCCCCTGACGATCCCCTCAGCACATGTCCCACGTATTTCCACTTTCTTCTTTTCACTTCATTCCATAGGCTATACCTGCTTCCAATCTTTCTCCAAACCTCTTCATTAGTTATTCTGTCTGACCATTTAATTTTTAAAATTCTTCTGGCAAACCATGTGTACTTTTATTCTCTTTTCCATGCTTTTTAAGATTGTCCATGTCTATACACCCATACAAGAAAACCGGCCAAACATAACACCTCAACATTTTCAGTTTTAGTTTCATGTTGATATCTCCTCTCATTAGATCCTTGTATTTCCAAAAATTTTCCTTTGCCATTCCAATTCTTGATTTTATTTCATTACTGCAATACCCATCGTCTGATATTAAACTTCCTAGATATCTAAACTGTTGGACTTGTTTTATTGGTTTGTTATTAATTTTTATATTGCAGTCACTGTTGCTCTTTTTACTAGCCACCATCATTACTTTTGTTTTATTGGTATTAATGTTCAATCCAAATTTTGTTCCCACCAAATAAACTCTTTGCATTGCTAACTCTAAATCCTCTTTTGAAGATGTCGTTACTATATCATCTGCATACCTTGAATTTATTCTGAAAGCAGCTTCCTGGCTACTACACATTATTTGAATTATTTTTAGGCAGTTGTTATCTATTCATTTGTATTAAAACTTTCTGGTTAACTTTGTCAAATGCCTTTCAAATGCATCTCACTAACATATTTGATTAAAGTCATGCCTCCAAATATAGATTTTACAATGTGAAAATAAAGAAATAAAGTTTATGAATCTCTCCTCTTATTTTATGTAAATAATTACCGTATTTGACGGCATATAAGACGCACCGGCGTATAAGACGAACCCTCATTAAGTTGGCCACTCAAAAGGAAAAAACGTTTTTATAGTCCGTGCGAAAGCGCGGTACCACAATAACTTAAAATGTAGTTTCTTTTAGTTGTCACTTTTATTAAAAGCCAAATATTAACACAATCATTGAATGCAATTATGAAATAGGTAGTATAGACCATCTGGGCTAAAAATAGCATTCAGTATTGAAAGTTAACCCGTGGAGGTTGAACCTTCACATATAAGATGCAGGGAAATTTTTCGAGACATAATTTAGGAAAAAAGGTGCGTCTTATATGCCGTCAAATACGGTATCTAGAATAAGGTAAATGTGGTTTGTGAGGCACTTTTGACTAACCAATCCACTGCACAAATTGAGGGTCAGTTATAGTTTTAACTTTTGGAATTGAAACTAATTCAATCTTTGCTACTATTTTCTCAGAATAAAAGCTCGACTGGGAGAGCATAATCTGGCCACTGACCCAGACTGCAAAGGAAATGATCAAAGATTCTGCGCTGAACCTGTGCAAGAGATTACAGTTGAAGAAGTGATAATGCACGAGGATCACAATAAACCAAGAATGAAGCACGACATTGCTCTGGTTAGACTGAACAGAGATGCCATATTTTCTGGTCAGTAATGAAAGTAATGCTTAAGACAAGGTTGATGAATAGGTGATCAGGATGAGGGATCGAAAGATACTTCTGACATGAATTTGTTACCTTTATATCTTTTAATTTTAATGCTTTCTCTATTTAGTTGTAAAATGCAATAAAGATTATGAGACTCATATCTACAAGTTGCAAAGAAAAATTATCACAAATTCTGGTTTGAATGGATGTTGAGAAGACCTTTGCCTTATTCACTGCCTATACCTATCTTATGAAACTTTACTCCTAAAAGAATGTTTCGAGATTAAACATAAAGCAGAGAAAATAGTTAAATTTTATTGTCTGCGGCAGAACATATGCATTGATCTTGAAAGAAACTCAACTCCACCTTTGTGCAGCAGGCTCTGAATAATGAACCAAAAGCATTTACAAGCAACAGGCATTTAAATCTTTACATGCGATGGACATTTTAATCGTTCAACTTGACAAGCACAAGATGTCATATACAATACCTGGGTTCAGTTCCTCAAGGTTCAGTTTCATGGCATAAGATATACTAAAACTTGTAACAGCAAAAACAATTGTTAAATAAATAGCTGTAAAACAGGGGAATGTTTATAGTTTTTAACATTCATATTTTATAATATATGTCTGTTTTGGAATATGTAATAAAAGATCTTGAATGTGATTTATCCATTACTTTGGATTGTGAAACACACCATTAATTCTATTTTATGAATTAAGACCTCTTAGTTAAAGAAATTATACAGATAATGAGAGATATAGTAGGTTTATGAATTAAATTCATTAAAAATCTGAGCAGATCTAATGTTTGTAGCTTTTGTTTTATGTTGTTAGTTGTGATTCTTTTTATTTTATTATCTTCTTCAATAGTAAGTATTGAACTACCAGTAATCCTTATGATTTGTTTATTTTCCAATCAATTTTGCAGACTGGGTGTACCCGATATGCTTACCAAATCATTTAAATATGGATTTGGTTGGAGAAAAACTGACTGCTGCAGGTTGGGGCAAAACTGAAAATAGTAAGTCATAAACTGCATTCTATAGATTTGCTTATTATTCATAAGGAACTAAATCAGAAAAATACTAATTTTTTTAACCAATATTATAAATTTATTTTAAAATGTTCTCCATTGTATTATTTTATCAAGGACCAAGTTATACAAACAAGAAAATATCCTTATGAAATCATAATTTCAACTTAAAGCTTGATAGCATATTTATTTCAGCAGCATAAAATATCTCAATGCTATTTAAAAGGAAAAATACTTTCAAATATACCCCTTCAACAAGTACAACTTTTCTTTACCCTTATCAGCCAGGGACTGGTATGATAAAATAATCTCAGTGGGCTACATTCTTTTATTAGAGCTTAAATGCAGTAGCTGCAAAAAGCTGATGGAAGTTCAACAACTGGTTCGTAAGATCGAAGACTGCATGGAAACATATCCTCACTTTAACATAACGAAGAATAATCAAATATGCGCTGGGGGAGTCGGAAAGCAAGACACATGTGAGGGTGACAGCGGCACACCGCTAATATTGGAAGTTGAAGAGGATGTCCCTCGATTCTACGCCATGGGTGTGACGTCTTTTGGATCAATTACTTGTGGAATTGAAGATCCAGCCATATACACTAATGTGCACTATTACATGCCTTGGATTGAAAGCAAATTGAGGCCTTGGTAGTTAAATCCTACATCGCCATATTATTTGGTCCCTTTCAGCAAATTCCATAAAGAGCAAAATTTGAATGAAAATACTTCAGATGCAACAATTTTCATGAATTAAATTATTGCTATCATAGTTTGAAACAAATATTTTCAAAAGAAAGAGTTGTAATAAAAATTTATTTGTCAAATTTCTACAATGGAATTGTATTCTTTGTTTTTATGAATGAATTAAACATTTTCTATAATGAAAGATCCATCCTTTATTCTTTGCACCCAAAGAAGGCAATCTATATAACTATTATCATTGTGAATATTGCACTTCACTACCACTAACAAGGAACATTAACGGACTGTAACTCACCGATTTCATTCAAACTCGGTAGATTCAGAGCTGATGGTGAAAAAAATAAAATTTGTGAAATCATTCGTTCCCTCGTGACCTAGGAGCCGAGATATTCGAGTTCAAAAATTGCAAACTGACCACCCGGGCCCCTCCCTAAGACGCTATACCATGGGCCATACTCCTAAACTCGGATACCGGGCGGTACTGCCGATTCGGTCGCCGCGAAAACGAAGCGCGATCAGAAATTCGAATGGTTTTCGCCGGTTTTCATTCTACAATTTGTAAACAATGAAATAAATTTCGATTACATGGATTAAAAATTGATTTGTATTTACTTCGTATTTTTAAACACAAAAGTGAATTTTTTTCAAAAAATCTATGAAACACAGATTAAGTTCATAGTGAGCACACTTTAAAAAGGTTGTATTCCCACATATAGTTTCGTCTTGTACATTTTCGCATTGACTTTCATAAATATTTTCATTGAAACAATACTTCACCGGAGTGAGATGAGAGTCGGGGTGCTGCTCTATATATCCTGCTTTGAACCACGCGTACTTAATAAAATTTTTAAATCTTGGCCCTGGAATTGAAAATGCGTAAGGGATTGCAATTTAGGATACTACCCCTCTGAAAAGGGGAAATGTATAGTTGATCTAAGAGCACTCGATGAGAAACCTTCCGCACGTAGTCTTTCTGCATTCTAAAAAAATACACATCCAGTGGCTAAATAAGTAAGTAAATTTAAAAATATTTAGTATCATATAGATATAGTTTCTCTGATTTTACGTCAACATAATAGATACACATACATTATATGTGGTATTTGAATTAGTGAATGATTGTATAAATATTAACATAGTCACCAAATATAAAAATGAATGTGCAATATAAATTAAATTATATTTTCTTTGAATTATTTAAGCGTCAATTTTAACGTTACGATATTGCATAATCGGAAGTACAGCAAATTTTAAAGCTTAAAGGGTTAAGTATGTTTGTCGACGGTGCACGATTATAGAAAAAGTACAGTAATAATCTCGCTGAAAATACTTCCATTGCTTTAAGACAACCTTTCCCTTTTGTTTTAAAGAAATTTTGTTTAAACATTTTGCTTATCAACAATTTTAGGG
Organism: Sympetrum striolatum; assembly: GCA_947579665.1. NCBI lineage: Eukaryota > Metazoa > Arthropoda > Insecta > Odonata > Libellulidae > Sympetrum > Sympetrum striolatum. The sequence goes on from OX388351.1 coordinate 78,184,589, forward strand.
GTGAAAATGTTATAATATTATTTTTCCTATTTTGACACTAAGTTCTAATTTATGTTTTAAATCCATCACTAAATCAAATGAAAAGAAAAATAAAACAATTATTCTTCAATTCCAGAGTACTCAGCCAAAAGTTTGAACGTAAACGTGGTACGTGATATTACATCCTAATTATAGTTGAAACAGATGAAAAAATACAAGGTTGCTCATTCTAGCAAATTACCAGGTGGTACTGAACATTTTTGGAATCACATTGGCTCTTCCTAGCGTCAAGGATAGGGATTAAGCTAAATAATAATAGAAATTATAAAAAATGTAAGAAAAAAAAACTGTAAAATTCCACAAACGACTTTTATTTCTTTTTATTTACATCCTCTATCATCACTTCCCCCCTCTGTACATTTACCCTTCCTTAGTTTTGATACGAAATGATGACTTAAAGTAGCCAAAACCAGTTGTGCATTTCATAAAAGTTGTACGTGGAATATTATCAAGTGTATTTTTTCATTTGTGATGGAATTCCACAGGGTGAAGGCAACGGCCATCGATTTTACTTACTAAATGTTTTGATAGGAATGGTCATTTTGCAATTATGGATAATTTTTACTCCATTGTGCCACTTTATGATTTATAGTACAAGAGCCTGCAGAGCATTTAGTTCCAATTAAAAAGATCCAAAAAACAGTATACCGTATTAAAAGCATATTACCGTAGTGTCCCACCGGGAATCTAGCCCGGGACCGCTTTCATACAAGATGGCGCTTTCCAAATGCCTATCCGGAGCCTCTCTCCATATTGGCATTAAAAGACCTTGTGTGCTCCTTTCTGCATGGCCTATCATTACAATTACAATCATGTCGGATCCAACTTAATCGATTTGGCGAACACTACACTGCCGGGCTGCGGAGCCTACGATCTAGGTAAATAGATTTTTTTTAGTTTAGAACTTAGACAGATTACGACACTCCAGGTAGTTTTAGTGTTCGATTCTTGTCGTTTAAATGAGAGAAATAATACGCAAACAAAAATGTGAGGGAAAACTTCAAATTCAAAGAGAATAACCGTTGACGGAAATTACAGGTACATACCATGAGAGCTCACTTATCTCGGCATGGGCGTACCCAGCTTTTGGCCTAGGGGGGGGCAAATCGGAAATGCAGAAGGGCCTAGGGGGGGCAAATCTGAAATGCAAATAAAAAATTCAACATAAATACAGGCATCCCTCGTCAACCGCGGTTTCGCCAACCGCGGCCCTTGAGTATCCGCGGTTAATTTTTTGATACCCAGTCTTCTCAACCGCGGGTGTTTCCCTTGTCAACTGCGGTCTACGAGGCAACCAACTCGACAGTCCGCAATGTAAATTCAAGTATAGCTGGTGCCCAATATTTTACCAAGCTTCGCCGAGTGCGGAATCAGAATTAATTTTACTCGGTATGCTTATGCGGTCATTTTTAGCATTTCTCTTCGAATAATAAAATCTATTACTTAACAATTCCTACCGTAACTCAAAATTTTACCGTACCGCGGAAACACCTCATTCCAAATGATTTTGCTTCTTATTCCAATTAAGATTCATCGCGGATTTATACCAGATATTACAGAATTTCCTTTCATTAATAGTATTTTCTGATAAAATGCATTAGCTAAGGTGTTTTCCTTTCAATTTGGTTTCTATTGGGAACCAAAAGTTTCCATAAACGGAACGGATATCTTCCTATACAGCTGAAGCGCGTCGTTTGCATCTTGAGGGAGTTAGTTCATACACAGAGGCACTTCTTTGAAATGTCTTTGCTCTGTTTATATCCTCAACTCTTTAGAAAGGTTTATGATGATATTCCTGAAAAGGGCTTCATATGCGTCTATGAACTTGGGCATCTCATCAGTTATCATGGGAGGGTAATTAAAAGAAATCTCATCGGGGTTTGAGGGGTCTAATAAGGGCTGACTGTCCGCTTCAACGGTGTGGACAGCCGTCTTTGGTAAATGATTACATTGATATTTTTCCCGTCTAGGGTAAGCCGAGAGCAAACTCTAACTCGGACTTAGCCAGATTAGTTGAGTTGTCGGAGAAGTTTAGTTGTGTGTACTGAATACAGTTGTCTCAATTTTTGGCGAATTTTCTTTTATATGCGCTGTGATGGATCCGAAGCGTAAATCAAGGTAGGAGAAAAGTAGTGTCTCCAAACGTGCAAGACGAGTAATGACACTCCATAAGAATTTAGAAGTTCTCGACAGACTTGCCCGCGGAGAATCCTATGCATCAGTTGCCAGATCGATGGAAGTGAATGAGTCCACTATTAGGAAAATTAAAAAGAGTGAGTCTTCAATCAGAACTAGTGCTCAGAGTGGAACTAGCGCAAGTGTTAAAGTGTCCTACGTGCCACGAAATAGTAACTTAAAAAAACAGAAAAGGCTCTGAATATATGGGTTGAATCGCGGACACAAAACGGAGTGATTATCAGAGTGATATTATCCGAGAAAAATCCTTGCGGTTATATAAACATCTCGCTTCTTCGGGTGAAAGCAGAGGCGAAAAACAATTCACCGCAAGTAAGGGCTGGTTTGAAAATTTTAAGGATAAGACATAACCTATATATTGTGAAGATTTCCGTGAAATTACATCTGCTGACCACAAAGCTGCGAAAGAGTTTCCCAATTTGTTTATGCAGCTTATTAAAGAGAAGTGTTTAATGCCAATGAAACCGGACTCTTCTGGGATGGAATTCCTTCCCGGACTTTTATCTCCAAGTCTAACACTGAGCAGATATGGATGGTCCGCCTGATCTAGCGATGAAATGTGTTCACACTTAACAATTAAAGCATTCTGAACACGATGGAAGTGGTCTTAGCGGCCTTAGTATCAACGGTAGGCTTCTACGGCGAGGCAAAGGTCGCAATTTTAACTCTATGGCGAAGGGAGAGACAGGCAAAGGGGGGCGTGCGCGTAATGTTAAGTCTATGGGAGAATGGATTTTCCCAAATAAAGAATGCAAAACAAAAGTAGTTAAGTTTAAATCAGTTTATTTAGATAAAAATCAAGATCGTTAACGTGTTACATCATTAGAAAAATGAACTAAACGCCATAATTTGTTAACAAACTTGTCGCAAGAATGGTGAAAAGCAGTTTTAGTCAAAATAGCATGTTCAAAGCACAGATAATATTTGCACCATGAACAGCGAATAACAGCCGGCTCATTGCAGTCACCATCTGTCTCATCAGAATAGCTGCATTCAGAAAGTACAACGTTAAGGAAGCAAAAATCATGAGGACTTATGAAATCAGCAACGTCGCAGTTAAAACCAGCTTTTTTCCAACAATACATGACCATGTTTTTGAACCGCGGTGATCGTAAGATGAAGAAGATGAAAGACTGCAGCCGTAGCACGTTATTGCGTGTTTGCAGAGAGAACTTGATCTCATCGTTGATTCGAACTTCATCAGACATTTTCTTTCTTTCTTTCCAATAGCAAAACAGTAATTGATCGCACGGTTGAATGTCTTGCGTTGTATGAGCAGGAATGCATTCGAAATTGATGACAGCTTCTTCATTTGTTATAGCCGCTCGCATGAGATCTTGATTTTTGCCAGTGAAACCAGACCATGAATCATGAATTAAAATATTTCAACTGACGCTCGCTCTGCAGCGCGCCGTGCTCACCCGCTTCCAAAACCTCTTTTCCATAGACTTAACATTACGCGCGCGCCCCCCTTTGCATCACCGTAGAAGCACACTGTTGATATTATGGCCGCTAAGACCACTTCCATCGTGTTCAGAATGCTTTAATTGTTAAGTGTGAACACATTTAATCGCTAGATCAGGCGGACCATCCATATTTGCTCAGTGTAAGAGAAATGCTCCGGGATTTAAGGTTAGCAAAGACCGCGTCACGCTTCTTTTATGCTCTAATGCAGCAGGCGATTTCAAAGTGAAGCCTCTTCTAATTTACCGCTAGCAGAACCCGCGAGCTCTGTCAGGGAAAATTAAAAATAATCTTCCAGTGTTTTGGCGGTCCAACTGAAAGGCTTGGGTGAGTCGAAATATCTTCATGGACTGGTTTAACAATTGTTTTGTTCCTGAAGTTGAGGAATATATATCATCAAAAGAATTGCCTTTTAAAGTTCTTCTCGTTTTGGATAATGCCCCAGGCCATCCTCAGGAACTTAAATCTGCCAACCTCCCACTTCCTCCAACCTAACACCGCAGCACTCCTCCAGCCTCTAGATCAGGGAAACATTTCTACCTTCAAGAGTTATCATATTCGGCGTACCTTCTTTTTCTTGTTAGAAATGATAGGGAAAAACGACACTCTCTCTGTAACTAATTGTTGGAAAAAATTCAATATTGCCGTCAGCATAAATTTAATTAAAGAATCACTAGACGAGATTAAACCATCGACACTGAATTCAAGTTGGCGGAAGCTCTGGCCGTATGCAGTCATTGATTTTAAAGAATTTCTTAAACTTGTCAATTAACTAAATCTTATCGTTTCACATGGAAGGCGACTGAAAGGGGAAGGGCTAGAAGACATGCAGCTAAAATATGTTGAAGAACTTTTAAATGCAAGCAATGAAGAGTTGAGAGAAGAGGATCTGGAGCAGCTCATCGACAAGCAGGACTAGGCTGAGGAAGAGGACGAAGAAGAGCAACCTTCAACAGAAATTACTTTGGCAAATGTCAACAAAATCGTTGATACGGCCTCTAATTTGCTAGATTTCGTGATTGACGTGGACCAAAAATGGACGGTAGCTTGATTTTCAAAAGAGGATTGGAGGAGTTGCTGCAACCTTACAAAGAACTGAGGAAGAATGTAACGAAAAAACTGAGCCAGCCAACTATCATATCATTCTTTAGTAAAATAGGAGATGCCGAATCAGAAAGTGCTGAGAGAGAGTGATTCGAGTACCGTAACTGACACAACAGACACAGATCATTGATTACTCAAGGCAGTCCAAGTAAGTGAAATGATATTTTCAATAAATCATTCTTTATTGATAAATGTCGACATTTTAAATATGATCTGTTAATGATTCAGGGCATAAACGTATTTAAGCTGGGAAATTACTTCGTAAATGTAAAATGTATGTTGCAGACTAGCGCGATTCCGTTAGAGCAACAATATCCGGTGCAGATTGAGCTGATCATTTTTATCGGAAGTTATCGGCGTGTTAGGGATAGAAATGCGGCCAAAATTAAAGAGGAATAATATCTTAGAAATGTATACATGTAATAAACAGGAAAAACTATTTTGTACTAATTTTTTCTCCCTATATTGCTGCTCGCATAACCTAACCCTTGATTTCCCATATACGTAATGCTTCACCAACCGCGGTTTTGCCAACCGCGGGCTCTTTCGATTCCCTAACCCGAGGTTGACGAGGGATACCTGTATACATTTGCATTTACATGTTCCATTGTTTTTGCGGCGTCTTAAAATAGACGTATTTCTCGGAAATTATTTGCAGTTGCAAATTCTAAATGCCCATGGAAAGTTCGATTCCTTCCATGTAATGCGTTTGTTTACGCACTCGATGTAGGTCAAACGGATATGGTCAAGACGTCTGCATACGAATCAAAACATACTTGCCTATAAATTTTACTTTATCTACAATTTCATAAATTCAACAGTACTTCTGCTTATGCACATAATATTAGATCGAAGGGTCCAGGGGGGGGGGCAGCTGCCCCCCCCTGCCCCCCCTCGGTACGCCCATGTATCTCGGTCATACGGTGTTGCCAAGCCCTGTATTTCAAAGTACAAAAATCCTATGCCTGTACGTATACTCCGTTCGATTTTTTAGTGGGGAATTGTATGCATAAATTGAAAATACTAAAAGAATTTTCTTGACTGCAATTTCAGTATAAAAAAATTACTTTTCCTACCATAACCCAACGCATTTCCATCCCAATCCCTACCCTTTCCTACCCTTACCCTGCCGTTACCCTCCCCTTACACTACGCCTTCCCTACCTTAACCTAACCCTTTCCTAACCTTTTCCTCCCCGGACCCTAACCCTTAAACACTGAAACTACCTGGGGTGCCATAATCTCTCTAAGTTCTAACCTGAAAAAATCCTATTTACCTCATTAGCTCCACAGCCCGGGCTGTGTAGTGTTCGCCAAAATGATTACATAGTGTCCAACCTGATTGTAATTGTAATTATAGGCCATGCAGAACTAAATTACTACATTAGTTTATCTATGGAAATATGGTTTGAGCGAATTCACAATCCTCATGTATTTTTAAATATGACGTTGTCTTTTAACTGCGACGAACAACATTTTAAAAATTATAGTTTCCTACAAAATGAACCTTTATTATTTGTTTATATTATGACTAATTTAATGTAATTTAAACTTCAATTGAACAATAAATGTAATTATATAAATATGTTGCAGTCGTCAATATTCAAGGGAGTCGGAAATGATATGAAGCTTGAAAATGTTTGGTCTCCTCATAACGAATAAAGAGGAATCTGTTTCTAAAATACAGCGATTGCCCTTTTCAAAATATAATACCCTACTATTTAACGAAATTGTTCCAGAAAACACTGGTATAGCATTCCCTGGGACCTCACGATAAGAGCCAACCTTATCTCTCGACCATGCGTTGTTGCCAAGCCCAGTATTACAAAGCTTCTCAATATTATGCAGCTACGACTAAAAGGTCTGGCCACATTTCACCGCACCGTCACCGTGCCGTGGCTCGGCCGGGTGTCGGCCAACATACGGGAACGAATACTACAATGTTATACAATGTGCTAGTCCACACCTCTCCGAGCCGACACCGGATCGTCACCTCCGCGCCATCACCGCACCGTGCCCGACTAGTTTGGTTCTATTTTTGACGGGCAAGGAGCGGACACGGAAGAGAACTATCCCAGTTCTTTCCTTTCGAGTGAAACAATTTTGAGTGAAATTTTATTAACTTCAACAATATTTAGCATAATAACGTTAGATGCCGAGAATTATTTAATTTCCTTTATTGATCGATATTGTTTTTTATATTATTAATTTCTTCCTCCTCTAGTGCTAGCGCTATCATTCCTAATTCACTATTACTGAAATTACGGAACATCACTTCTACGTAGAAGTCGAAAAGAATAATAAACTACTCCCTCCGCAGGGTGGAGATCGAGCCAGAATACGGACAAGGTACGGGCGCGGCGCGGAAAAGTGTGGCTTCACATAGGACGAACCGTGACACGGCCGACTCGCGGCCTAGCTACGGCACGGTGGTGCGCGGTAAAAATGTCACAGGTAAAAATGCCACGGTAAAAATGTCACAGCAGAATCTTCACGGGGGGACATTAGCATTTTGACAATGTTAAAGACCATTTTGACAATGGCTCATATTGTTGTAGTTACTCCTGTATAGAATGCAATAATGTTTGTTATATTTCAACCATATTTACGCAATAATACAATTATTCACCATTATAGCAATGTTTAAAACCGTTTTGACAACGTCATGACTATCATCCACGCCGTCATTTATTATTGTTGTAACTATTGGCTGGATAGAAATAAATTTTTATGTATTTTTATCTTTCTTAAGTCCAAAACAAACAGTGCACTATCCGCATCATAGGATGAATGGGATAAGACGATAGCTACGATCCCTACGAACCTCCTTGATTGCTACAAGATTATTCGCCGCAGCGAATTAAAATAGTTTAAGTCGCGGAAGGAGAGGAAACGAGGGGGATGAGATGCACATTTAAATTAGTGATGAGAGATGGGTATCAAACCACTCGTGTCGACGTAGCGTTTATCTTGAACGGCATGGTTTTGCGAAGACCAGCTTGTTGGATGTTGTTCCTTATTTGATTTGAACGATATTACACAGTCTCTTCTGTATAGTTTAGTTTAATCCTATGGTAAAACTAGAATCTTTTCTAGTCAAAAACATAATGAACTACTTCAGTCTTTACTTTGTGGAACCTTCTAACATTATTCACCATAACTATTCTTTTCTTGTTTATTACAAGATGAAATTTCTCCAATAGTTTAAAAACTATACTAAACTCGTAAACGTCAGAGTTCGAGAGTCATCTGAACCATAATCACAAAAAATAAAGTCGATGCGAGTCATCTATGAGATACTAAAACCAATAAAAGATCGCAATGTATGTACAATGTATCATTGAATACAATGTAGCTTTGAAGAGAGTAGGGGTGAAAGCTGTCATGACTCGCAACTCAAACGCTCTTTCATTTAATTTTGAAACCACGGAAGAAATTGCTGTTCCACCGTATGACCTAAGAAATTATTGTCTCCATAAAGGATATTTTGCATTTTAGCAGAATTTAGTTTTATGATTTCTTCCATGGATGTCATCGGAAGTAATAAACGTGGTTTAAAAGTGTGCTTCATTGGGTTTATGTTCACGAAACAATTCACCCGTGGAACCAGGGCGAGTCTAACGTTGGGAAAGTGAAGCCCAAAAAAACGCAACCCGCAGAGCACTGGTGAGAACTTTTCGCCAGCTCCTCTTTAACTACATGTATTTTTGGGGTTTTATTTTCCTCTCATACGGGACTCAGGAGCTTGTCTATCCTATGACATGGACGCAGATAGTTTAAATGAACCTTTTACTTAACGATCATGTTCGATTTTTTTCTCTAAGTCCTCTTTATTGTTTTCATTATGGAAAATAAAACATGCCTGCAATGTAAATGATGCCGGATGCCGGTGTCGTCTGCTACAGCGATATAAAAAACGAATCATCTGCCAAACTTCCGCAAACTGTATTAAAACCTCGTTGATTATTATAATGTTAATTTTATGTATATTATAATGCATTAATCCGACTTAGTTTTTAATCGATCAATACCAAGTATGGCATAAAAATTCCTTAATAATCGTTTACCGCAATGAGATAAAGCTACTCTATCATACATTATAATAGCTCATTAGGGTAATTAGAGATTTTCCGCTTCTGCAAATGTTTGTTCTAATTCATAATTGGGGCTCAATGCAGTAAAAGTTGTCAAAATGACGAATCTGTTCTTACAGCCAAATGCACTGCAATAGACCTCTGGACACCTATTGAGATATTGACATTGGTGAATACTAGGGAGAAAAACGTTACTAACACCCAAAGAAATTTGTACGAAAGATGTTTTGTTTTCAAAATACAAGCATTTGAAAATTTCACAATTTCACTTCAGTCAAAACGTAATTCGCACCACCACCATCTTGGATAACGTCAGGTACCACATCCATGCTTTTGGTACGTATGTTTCGTTAGTGTATGAGGAAGTTTTTGTGTATAGATAACTGCAAATTCTGTGGTTAACAGAACACCTCAAAATGGCAAAGTATAACATTACGTATTGCATTGTGCCCAAAGTTCAATAATACGACGAGAAGTGGCCCGGATAAATATTTCTTTACAATTCCAAAAAATCTGATGTGGCCAACACATGACTTTCTCCGTATTTATTGAAAACATAAGCCTATGCCGGTAATAACTCTAAAACAATGAGTGTTACAGGAAAATGTTTCATACAAGCTTTGTAGTAAAAAATATTATCTACAACTTTGGTACATAGTTGTATATACTACCTATACTACCATCGCATTCTGACAGAGATAAGTATGAAAAACTTCCTTTTCTGGGTAAACAACAACTTCCGGTTAACCATTATTGCGGAATAACTCCTAAACAATCAGTGTTACGAAAAAATGTTTCATACAAAAGTTGTAGTAAAATACATAATCTACAACTTTTGTGCATAAATGTATATACCTAAATTGCATTCTGATAGAGATATGTATGAAAAACTTCCTTTTCTGGGTAAACAACAACTTCCGGTTAACCATTATTGCGGAATAACTCCTAAACAATCAGTGTTACGAAAAAATATTTCATACAAAAGTTGTAGTAAAATACATAATCTACAACTTTTGTGTATAAATGTATATACCTAAATTGCATTCTGATAGAGATATGTATGAAAAACTTCCTTTTCTGGATAAACAACAACTTCCGGTTAACCATTATTGCGGAATAACTCCTAAACAATCAGTGTTACGAAAAAATATTTCATACAAAAGTTGTAGTAAAATATATAATCTACAACTTTTGTGTATAAATGTATATACCTATATTGCATTCTGACAGAGATATGTATGAATAACTTCCTTTTCTGGGTAAACAACAACTTCCGGTTAACCATTATTGCGGAATAACTCCTAAACAATCAGTGTTAAGAAAAAATGTTTCCTACAAAAGTTGTAGTAAAATACATAATCTACAACTTTTGTGTGTAAATGTATATACCTATATTGCATTCTGACAGAGATATGTATGAAAAACTTCCTTTTCTGGGTAAATAACAACTTCCGGTTAAACATTATTGAAGAATAACTCCTAAACAATCAGTGTTACAAAAAAATATTTTATACAAAAGTTGTAGTAAAGTACATTATCTATAACTTTTGTGTGTAATTGTATATACCTATATTGCATTCTTACAGAGATATTTAAGAAACAAAAATTTGTTCCGGATAAACCGTAACTTCCGGTTAAGCGGTATTCTCCAAAAACTAATCAACTCTTGGCATTGTTAGGGAAATTCTAAATATGAATTTTGAAAATGATCGGATAATTACTTTTTAAGATAGAGCGCACACAAACTTTTTAACCACAGACAGACAGACAGATGTTCGGGAAAGTAGCTAAAAATGCTCTATGGGCCCCAAAACATCTATTTCCGTCGAAATCTGGAGGTCGAATTTTTTTGCGAATACAATACTTTCTTTATACTACGTATAGGGAGAAAGTAAAAATACTGCCGATTTTTCCCAATTATTAGCATTGCTTTGATTTTCGGGAATTAGAAAAAATACTTCCAGGATAGGTAGAGAATCAAAACTCAAATCAAAAGTCTATACATATGGTTATGATCTATCGGAAATATAAATGATTTTTACAGAAAATATCCTGGGTTCGACGCTAGGACGATGCAACAATTTGCCCTTTAAAATAAATTGAGGTAGTTTTTCATTATTTTTTTGATGCACTTATGGAAATGATAGGAAGTTCTCGCTATGCTAAAAGATGTGTATTAAGATTTAGTTTAAGAAAAAAAATTAGATACGGCGATACTGTTCCTAGGTTCGATGCTAGAGCACATTAAAATTTCTTTCATAAGGAATATATGTGAAAAGTAGGACGTCGTTTGAGGCAGTTGCAGCCAATATTTCTGCTTGAATTTTCATACATAGTTAGAAATGATGATCTTCTATTGTGCTGCACAGAAAGTATTACCATTAAGACCAGAGTTCGATGCCGGGCGGTAAATATATCTCCCATATAAAACACATAGGGGTAGCTTTTCATTATTTTTTTATGCATTTATCGAAATGATAGGAAGTTCTTACTTAGGTAGAAGATGTATATTCAGAATTCGTTAAGAAAAAAATGTAGATAAGACCATGTTTTTCTTGGGTTCGATGCCAGAGCACATTGAATTTTCTCACATAAGGAATATAATGGAAAAGTAGGACGTAGTTTAAGGCAGTTGCAACCGATATTTCTGCTTGAATTTTCGCACATAGTTAGAGATGGTGATTTTCTATTGTGCTGCATAGAAAAAATAGCCTGAAAGTCCCGGATTCGATGCTGGCCGGTAAATATATCCCCCATATAAAATACATAGGGGTAGCTTTTCATTACTTTTTTATGCATTTTTCGTAATGATAGGAGGTTCTTGCTTAGGTAGAAGATGTATATTAAGACTCCATTTAAGAAAAAAATAGATAAGACCATGGTTTTCCTTGGTTCGATGCCAGAGCACATTAAATTTTCTTACATAAGGAATATAAGGGAAAAGTAGGACGTCGTTTAAGGCAGTTGCAGCAAATATTTCTGTTTGAGTTTTCACACATAGTTAGAGATTGTGAACTGCTGTTTTGCTGCATAATAAGTATCACCAGGAAGACCCGGGTTCGATGCTGGTCGGATAAAATGCAGCGAATTAAAGAATATTTTCATATTATTTTTTCTATTAAGGACCGTCTCGATATGATGCCGACTTGAAATTAGTGTTATGGATATGCTTGCAGTATGCAAGCAACATTTTACTCGTATATATTATAGACAATCGGTGTGGATGATGAAGTGTCGACGGAAGGATGTTCTGTCGCAAAAATCATCCGTTTGCGTCTGTGAAGGTCATTTTGACGTAAGCAAACACGATGAATATAACAATATTTGTTACACTACGCCAAATACCATTAAATGCAACTTAGCATTCGTTCTTAGATATTGCTTTATGTGCACGAGGGCGGAAACATTTATGTTTTGTATATATTGCATTGTTGATAGCTGAATACGTCTTTATTAACTAAAGACGTATTTTGCATCCTTAGTTAATAAATGGTCGATAAGAACATATTAAATTTGCGTAGTTAAAATGCGAAATTATTACGTTCGATTCATCATTTTTGAGAGGTAGGTGAATGCTCAGTCGTGTACACTTCTTTGAAGCGCACCATATATTTGATGTCATCGTAGCGTTATGTAGGTTTAATTATTTAGATCCTATTTATAAATTGATAAATATTTATAATGCCTAAGATTCATACAATAAATATAATTCTTCCTTTTTTTGTATGGTTAATTAATGATGTCCACAGTAGTTAAACACAAACATAAAATAACGAATGGACCGTACCGCTAAAGGTACTAAAGGGCCGCGCGGATGTGGTAGCTGACGTCACATTTACGTCAGCCAATGGAAATACGTATTGAGGTGGGGGTGTCTGCTGAGCAAAATTGCTTCCTTTTCTTGCGATTATAAAAAATACATGGCAAATTATTACCTGAAATATACGTTTTACGTATGTATTTCCCCTTTTTGATATTTTAGAATATGTTTGAAGGCTAATTAAAAGTGAGTCCAGAGGTCTATTGGTCATATTGACGGCAGAAACAAGCCCCTGCTTATTTACCTATTAAACCTTTAGAAACGCGAAAATAACAAAATTACTTCGTGTTACACATTGCTCAAACTACGTTTTGTGTTCCAAAACGTTCGAATCACTCAATCAAACCTTGATAACTCTGTATCAAAGCCGCAAAATCACGAAAAAACAATGTATTAGTATAGGGAGGTACGAAAAGTTCTCACCAGCATGGCGAAATGCGCAATTTGCCGCTTTAACCCTGGCTTCACTTTTGGTCGCTAGAGGGAGATAGGTTATGCTACCCATAGAGCTCTATGATGCTACCCCTGTGCGTGGAACCAAGATCGGAGATTGGTCTTCCACGCAAAATCACGAAATGTAAGGCAAAATAGACGAAAAAAGATTGAAATTTCGTTAAAATTATTCGTTTTCGATGCTTTTTCGATCATATCCTGGGAAAATAAGGAAAAGTTAGGCAAAATAGACGAAAAAAGATTGAAATTTCGTTGAAATTATTCGTTTTCGATGCTTTTTTCGATCATATCTTGGCAAAATCACGAAAACTAAGGCAAAATACAGGAAAAAGATTGAAAATTCGGTGAAATTATCCGTTTTCAATGCTTTTTTCGATTATATCTTGGCAAAACCACGAAAAGTAAGGAAAATAGAGGAAAAAGATTGAAATTTCGTTGAAATTATCCGTTTTCGATGCTTTTTTCGATCATATCTTGGCAAAATCACGAACAGTAAGTCAAAATAGAGGAAAAAGATTGAAACTTTGTTGAAATTGGTCGTTTTCGATGCTTTTTTCGATCATATCTTGGCAAAATCACGAAAACTAAGGCAAAATAGAAACCATTTTACAATTATGCCCTATTACCATCCACTATTGTTTTCATATTAATTACATAGTATAAATAATAGCATGTTACATTTTAACATTGAAAATTTATTCTTAAAGAGTTGATAGATAATTTGTTGACATGATTAATAACTTGTGAAATCTTCTACCGAGAACTTAAGAACGAGACCAGTTTGTTTCTACATCCACCCATTACCGAGAAGGTTAAGAGAAGATCTCCGAGACCCTGATGTTGAACATTATGTGAAATGTTTCCATTTTCCAGAATCTTGGATTGAAACCAAGTAGTAAAACAATTTTCCCTATGTTTTGCTTCAATTAAGAACCATTTTTCCCCCAATAGTTTTTTCTCTCTTCATATTCTTAATAATTATCGCACACTATGACAAACAATAACTGCAGCGTTAACTAAAATTAGTGACCATGAATTACTAACTATTGAGTGTGATTTTTTTTAAATATTAATGAATATGTACAACGTTTAGTTGAACCAAGAGAAATTAAGTTATGGAATAAATGTAATATGGAGGAACTGAAAGGCTACCTAAAGACACGTAATTGGGAAAAGGTTAATCTGAATGAAATATCAAATCAATTTGTGGGAAACCTATTGAATGCAGTTGATAAATTTGTTCCAGGAAAAATAATTCATCAGAAAAATGGTAAAGATCTGCCTTGGTTTACTGATGAAGTGAAAAAAGTTTGCAAACTTAGAAATCTTGCATACCAAAGGGCAAAACTCACTAACAATACAGAAGATTGGAACAGTTATAAAGCATTAAGGAATAAGTGTGGGGTTATAATAGACAGTGAAAAGAAAAGATACATTGAAATTGAAAATTCAAAATATGAAACAAAACAAATGTGGAAAACAATTAAATTCTTAGATGGTTGTAAAATAGCAAAAGGGGAATCTCTGAAAGTAAATACAGTTGGTTATGAATCTTAAGCTGAAAATGATTGCCTGAATAATTTCTTTGTAAATAGTGTTGTAGATATTGTAAACTCTATACCCAAGGTATTTCATGCTGAAAAGCTTACTGTAAAGGATACTACATTTCTAAATCACGTGATTCAAAGATTGCTTCGCAGTTGCTATTCAAACTGATAACTTTGATAAACATGATACTTGCTTAAACATGATAACAATTTAGAGACACAGTAGTATCCATCATAATTTCGTATAACCATTTGCTCTGCTTACCAAGTAAGTGCAACAATGAACAGCAATCACAGTCCGCTACCTACAACAGTTCTTAACAAACCTTTACGAGACGGAAGAAACAACCAAATAATTAGTTGGAAAGCAAAGTGTTTCAAAATGGCACAGTATTTAAGAACAATTCGAAGACTTCTTGAGAGGTTAATATACAAGCAAAATATGGTGCAGCACTTTAGAGAGATTTAAAACATATCGGAGAAACTTTTTGTTTTACTTAAAAACGGGCTGCGATAAAGAACGGAAATAGTTGAACTTCAATGAAGTTGAACCGTGCTCGGAAGGCTGTATAAGATGTAAGAGTCCTCTCGATCTTAATATCTGCAACGGAAAAATACCAAACTGGAGAGCAATCTATCTAGCAATTCCATCTTCCTTGCGGTGTTTACACTCTTAAAACGCCATGACAGTATCGATCGACTATGACTTAAGTCGACTTCGAACTATCGATCCCTGAGTCTACCGTTTTTGAATGAGGGCGGCTGAAAAACTTTTCATTTTTTCTTCTTCTTCAGTGTTCATTTTATCGATTGATTTTCAGAAACTTGCCGTTCTTCTCGTATATTTGCCTTCCTCTTCATTTCCGCTTAGTTTTTACGATATCCTTGCTAAGGATGATGGAAGAATTCGCACCCCTCCTCCAGACAACACATATACTTCTGATTAAAACTTCATTGAGGTAATTAGGTAACTATTGAATATTTTCCTTTAGAATTATGAATTTTTTAAGACTTAGATTAAGAGGCTGTGATATTTTTATCCATCTATCAGATGTTCCTTGATAATAGCCAATATATGAAAGTTACTTATCTCAGTTGAAAAGTCCATGCTTTATCATTTTGATCTAAAAAACAATGTTCCCATTTTTATTTTACTAGTATCATTTAAGTGAGAGTAAGAGAGAGAGAGCGCCAGAATAAGCAGTGCTTGGTTAGGGGGTAGTTTGTAGAAAATAAAGGACTACGCACTGTCCTACGTCGGCTTTCAGTAGAATTAGGTTAGTATCGGTCACAAAGCGCTTCGTTTTTTATTCCAAAAGGGAAGTGTGGCTTAAAGTGGATTATTTTTAGAATAATTATGAAGGAAAGAAATACGGGAATTGACACTCTTACGGTTACATTCCGTCACTGTATGTTTCACTGATAAAATTGCACTGTTAAGGGCTACCCCAAAATCCGCTACGAGGTTTTTAACTGTCGAAGAACTGAGAGATTGGGAGGCGCGAACCTTATCCGAAATTTAGGATGTCCTTGGCGTATTTGGGAAGCACAGTCACACAGTATAAAGCTGTAATACCAGGGATGGAGTGGAGAAAATATTTTTATTTTTGAACTGACTTCGAATACAAAAGGAATAAAGCGAAGGAATTCCGATTTGCTTCCATCGCGCAGCTCGTGATCTCTTAGTTTTAATTAGCCACGAATTTAGCACATAATGACCAGGTCTAACGTAGAGTCAGAGTCTCCAATAACCTGGTTGCCCCTCCTATTCACTTTTCCCTTTTTCGTAGAATGTATAAGCAATGAGCAGTTTCCCCCTAAAAACAGAGTGCGTGTGATTGTAGCCCTAGTCACGCGAAATTGTCTGCATCCATCGCCGGATCTCTGCCGCCTTCGCTCTTTTGACTTGCAGCTCTCTTTTTCCGCCGTTCGTCCTTAAAGGTAAATAAAGCTCTTTCGTTTTCAAAAACCTCTAATCTTTATTCGCAAGAGAAACCCTGACAGTTGGCGAGAACTCCCTTTTTTTTATCACTTAACCCTGGACTTTCTAGGAATATGGTATAACAACTTTTACACTAGGAGTGACCACACAACTTTAAAATGCCAAATAACGTTTAACACCCGAACGGAACGGAAGAAGTTCATTTCTTGTGGGAAGCAGGAAATAAACATCGATAAGCTTTCAAATAACAATTAAGGAGTTTTAGCTGGAACTTAAAAATAAATTCTCAGCCCTTCATGAGAAAGAACACGGAGCCAAAGTAATGGAAGTCGTAAAAACCCAGCGAATGATGAAACGACGGAAGGAACTGAAGATTTGAGACATTCCAAGGGATAGTATTGAATATACTCAGAATTAAGGTTGGGAAGGAAGTTCGAAAGGTGACATCTAATCTTATTCCCAGCAGTTTTGGAAGACGTTTTTATACCCATTAATTAATGGATGCAGGAACTCATTAAAAAATACATTTTTTATGGTACCCCTATAGGGGTATACTTAAATACCGTATACTTAAATACCATATACTTAAATACCGACTCATATATATGCGTGCAAGTTGCAACGTTATGACAACAAGCAGGCAACGTTGTGACAACTTTGTGGCAACTTTATGACAACTTTGTGACAACGTTGTGACAACGAGCAAGCAACAGTTTCCTTTTGGACGTTCATTACAGCGTCTATGTTATAAAAATGTCAGTTAAAACTTCATGTAGCATCGTTGAATAAAATATTTCTGCAACATGAAAAATTAATGTTACAGTATAACGTTGATGCAACGTTGTCACAACATTGAGGTTGCAATGTAACATTTAGATTGATGCAACAACGTTGATACAACGTTGTGACAACGTTCTCTGCTACTGGGGTAAGAGATACACTTTTCAAAAACTTTCAGAAAGTCATTCATGACTGGATTTTACTAAATCCATTCTATTCCATTGACGAATGTTTAAATATGAATATCAACATAGCTTAATTCTTTAGCCAATGTAACTAATATTATGTTCTCTCTAATTTATTATGCTGTATAATTTTGTTCTTTGAATTAATATGTCCATTTGTGTGAGCTTTGTATGTTTTATACTGTTTCATTGCTTTGTCACTCCAATTATGTTTTACATATCTACTGTATATAACCTAATCTGTTAATTCATATGTTTGACGATGCCTAAACCTATTTGTTCTTTGGTAAAATAAACATTATTATTATTATGTGAAAATAAAAGGATAGCAGCAGAGTTATCTTCACCGAATCCACAGTCACAGTGATTTCGAGTAGTTAGCCACCGGGAGTGACTGCTACTTTTCAGTAACGGTGATTCAATCACAGGTAGCGATATATCGCTCATCACTAGATAGCAGTACATGTAGTCGATAGACGCAACTGATTCAACTCAAACCTGAAGTTTCCAAACCTTGTCCGCAGCGGTGGAAACAATCGGCTTGTGCTCACTATGTATTTATGATCAGACTTCTGTATGAAAAAGTATTTCTATTCTTTAACTGAGGCAATTGAATAGTTTTTCTTTTATTATATGACTGTGAGTTAACTTTTATATTCTTATTGATCGCATTATCCTTACTTCAACTCGGCGACTCCGGTATTGTTTACATGAACATTCATGGAAATAATTTTCGTTTTGCAGCTATAAAGACAGCAATATGACTTCCATTATTAAACTGCATGCAATATCGGGGGCTATGGACGAATCTCCCCCGTGTTACATCTTACAGGTGGATGAGTTCCGATTTTTATTGGATTGCGGTTGGGATGAAAAGTTTGATCAAGATTTTATCAAAGAATTACGAAGGTAAGCGAAGATCTTTTAAGTATCAGTGAATAAAAGTGTTGCTGTTATACCAGCAGCAAGGTGTGAAATAAATTTCGCAGAGCTCGCTTTCTTCACTGTAAAGTGTATGTAAGTGTATTCTTATCCGGTATGTATGCACCTCGATTGTTGCGAGACTTTATGATGAAAAATGGTTAATACCCACTTACTGTGGTGGTAAACCTCTAAAATATCATTTGCTATCAAGTGTTTTGAACTTTACTTCAGTGGTTGAATTTTCCATGTTACATGGCAGGCATTCCAAAGAGACTTTTATTCTCAATCCCGCCCAATTGAAGACGATTTGGTAAAATTTCCCAAAAAGGGTGAAAGTGAAATTTTACCGACGATTTTTATTATTCCAAATGCCGTTCTCTTTACACCATTAAAATTGGATGTTTTTTCTAGAAGTCTTATTATCCGTAAGCATAGCTTGAACTATCTTCGACAAGGACACGTTGATTTTCGGTGAAATTTAATTATATTCCTCTCTCTCTCTGCATGCTATTGGGTGATATCTCATTTTGAATATTATTACTGAAGGGAGTGTCAAATCAGTACTAATAATAATTAGACGTGAATCGCTTAATTCACTAATAATTGTCACATTCCTTCACTGACCTCTGTGTCGATGAAATAGAATATCGTATGAAGTTTTGTATACTCTCTTCTGTTTATCTTTTAAGTTGCCACTATATCCTAGAAAGATGGAGAATGAATTTAAAAGAAACTATATCTTACCTTCTATGGACAGTCTCTTTCAAGAAATACCTTGAAAGGGAATTTATATAAACTTTGTTGTAATCCTGTCAATTTTGATAATGTTGGGTTTAAAGTATTTTGCTTCATACTTATTTGATAAGAAACTTGGATTATTGTTGAGTTAAAATATATATATAATATATACGACCTGACACGTTTGTCCATTGATCAGAATCTGAATTATATCAATTCTATCTCTTGCGATGTTGGAGACTTGAAACTCGCCAAATTGAATTTTTATATCATGACAACAAATTTTGTTGTCATGATGTCAGGAATTCATAATTTATGACTTCCAAGTTATTTGTGTAGCAATTATGATATTGGTGTGAGTTTTAATAGATCAATATAAAATTGTAAGTTAATGAAATTTTGCTTTTAGGTATGTCAACCAGATAGATGCCGTTCTTCTCTCATATCCAGATCCTTTGCACCTAGGAGCTCTGCCATATATGGTTGGAAAGTGTGGATTGAACTGTCCGATATATGCCACAATCCCAGTGTACAAGATGGGGCAAATGTTTATGTATGATTTATTTCAGGTGTGTCATAAAACTTTTCATCTGCAGTGTTCTTGTAAACAGTAATGTATACATTAAGATAAAAATAATCCCATTATTACAGTCTCGGCACAACATGGAGGAATTTGACCTATTTACTTTGGATGATGTGGATGCCGCATTTGATAAAATAGTCCAACTTAAATACAACCAAAGTGTGGCTATGAAAGGTAAACATCATTATTATCAATTACCAGTGAACTGTCATTGGAATTAATGCATTGATGGAATAATTTTTCATTATCTCCAATGTAGTGGTTTTTTTGATGATTTCATTTTAAGGGAAAGGTTATGGTTTGACAATCACTCCCCTTCCTGCTGGTCACATGATTGGGGGCACTATATGGAAAATTGTGAAAGTTGGTGAAGAGGATATAGTTTATGCCACTGATTTTAATCATAAAAAAGAGAGGCATTTGAATGGCTGTGAACTGGAGCGTCTACAGCGACCATCTCTTTTGATAACTGATGCATTCAATGCTACGTATCAACAAGCAAGGAGAAGAACTCGGGATGAAAAGTTAATGAGTAAGTCATCCTGCTTTGTATTTTTTTTCATTTTTTTACAAATTGTTATCAAACAGACTATGTTATATTTATGTGCCAATTTAATTCAGGAATAAAATTCACAGTTGCTTTTTACTGTGGAAAAAGTACAATAATCTTCTTCTTCATTAATTCAGGAAGTGTAAGAAATAATATATTTTCTATGTGTTTGTGTGTGTGTTTGTATTTATGTATGTATATATCTATTATATATAATTCCTTCTTCAGATTCATTCATATATATAGACACCCAGAAAAGATACTAATTCACAGGCTAAACCACAAGCGTCATTGATTTGAAATGTTTACAGCATATAGGCCCTGACGTGAAACCCCCAGGAAAGAGGCGACTTTGAACCTCAGTGTCATGGGTTCGATTCCAGAGGGCCCTAAAGTCCCGATTTTTGCCATTTAAATGCATTGCTTTGATTTTTGGGAATTTCTAAAAAATACTTTCCGGAGAGGTAGAGAATCAAAATTGAAGGAGCTTATAGATATGGTTATGATCTATCGAAAACATTAATGAATTCTACAGAAGATGTCCTGAGTTCGATGCTAGGACAATGCAAAAATCTCCCATTTAAAATACATTGGAGTAGTTTTTCATTATATTTTTTGATGCAGTTATCGAAATGATAGGAAGTTCTTGCTTAGCTAGAAGATGTATACTAAGATTCGGTTTAAGAAAAAAATTTAGATACGACCATACTGTTCCTGGGTTCGATGCCAGAGCACATTAAAATTTCTCTCATAAGGAATATATGTGAAAGGTAGGACGTTGTTTGAGGCGTTTGCAGCAGTTATAATGTCTATTGGTATCTGCCAATAGGTCCTTGGTTTGAAACCAGGAGTCTGAAAATTACAAATTCAGGACAGAGAAAAATGGAAAGTACTATTGGGGAGGCCTACATCCGTCGTCGGATTGAAAATGGCTGACAATGAAGATATATTTATATATATACACACACACGCACACAAGTAAAAGTAAGTTTCATACTGCTAGCATATGATTAAGTACATTGCTTTGCAAAGATCTTATTGTTTTGAAAATATGGGATAAAGGAACCAAAATTTCTCTAAGTAAAAATCGATTCTGTATCCAAGTGACCTGGTGTCAAACCCAGGACTTCTTAGGATGAAATGGCATTAAACCATTTGCTTTGGGATAATGTGACCCTTTCTAAAATTCCAAGTCAGTTAACGGGAATGTCTTGAACCGAAATTCCGTGTTTGCATTTAATTGAATGGTAGAACGAAAATCGTTCCCTTTGGTCCCATTGCCCATTTGGAAAGCATAGGGTAATGTAAATGGCTCTCTGGGATTTTAACAAGGACCATATATATACACCAGTAGAAGTTGCTTGCAAATTTCAAGTCAATATCATATCAAGAAGGTCCCCAAAGAAAATAATGGATTGAAAATATTATTAAAAATCTGATGTGGCCAACACATGACTTTCTCCGTAATTATTGAAAACATAAGCCAATGCCGGTATATATAAATAACTCTAAGACAATGAGTGTTACAGGAAAATGTTTCATACAAGCTTTGTAGTAAAAAACATTATCTTCAACTTTGGTACATAATTGTATATACCAAAATTGCATTCTGATAGATATATGTATGAAAATCTTCCTTTTCTGGGTAAACAACAACTTCCGGTTAACCATTATTGAAGAATAACTCCTAAACAATCAGTGTTACGAAAAAATGTTTCATACAAAAGTTGTACCAAAGTACATTATCTTTAACTTTTGTAAATAATTTTATATACCTACATTGCATTTTGACAGAGATATGTATGAAAAACTTCCATTTCTGGATTAACAACAACTTCCAGTTAACCATTATTGGGGAATAACTCCTAAACGATCAGTGTTACGAAAAAATGTTTTATACAAAAGTTGTAGTAAAATACATAATCTACAATTTTTGTGTGTAAATCTATATACCTATATTGCATTCTGACAGAGATATGTATGAAAAACTTCCTTTTCTGGGTAAACAACAACTTCCGGTTAACCATTATTGAAGAATAACTCCTAAACAATCAGTGTTACGAAAAACATTTTAATACAAAAGTTGTAGTAAAGTACATTATCTATAACTTTTGTATGTAATTGTATATACCTATATTGCATTCTTACAGAGATATTTAAGAAACAAAAATTTGTTCCGGATAAACCGTAACTTCCGGTTAAGCGGTATTCTCCAAAAACTAATCAACTCTTGGCATTGTTAGGGAAATCCTAAATATGAATTTTGAAAATGATAGGATAATTACTTTTTAAGATAGAGCGCACACAAACTTTTTAACCACAGACAGACAGACAGACACACAGACAGACATGTTCGGGAAAATAGCTTAAACATGCTCTATGGGCCCCAAAACATCTATTTCCGTCGAAATCTGGAGATCGAATTTTTTTGCGAATACAATACTTTCTCTATACTACGTATAGGGAGAAAGTAAAAAAACGCCGCAATTTATTTTAAAAAGGAGAAATTTGTACGAACCTGGTGTCAAACTGACGCACATTTGGTGACTAAATAAAAATCTTAATAGCATTAGCATGTATTATTTCTGTTCACATGCCTGGCCGTAGTATGTCCCCCTTCTCGGTAAATGACACATAAGTAATAGGAAATTCCAACCATATGTTTCAAATAGTAGAGACACCTGGTGTTGAACCAAGAATCTTTTAGAAGATGTGAATACATATAACACCCTGGTAGATATAAAAAGTATTTCATTAGAATTTTGCTGTTGATATAATACCGAGAAGGACGAAAATTAAGATTGAGTTATCTGAAATGCATAGGGTAATGTAAACAGCACTCTGGGATTGAACCAAGGACGATCAAAAAAACCTAAAACAGCAAATATGAAATGTATTTATGATCCTTATTCAGATGCCAAGTTTTATGTTTCTATGTGTTCAGGAAGGGGTTTAAAAAATTCTTAAAAATCGTAGCATTTTCTAATTTCAGAGACGCCTGGTTTTGAACCCAGGACTTATTGGCAAATGTGAATAGACATTATGACTTGTTACTACTTGATCTTATTTAATGCAAATTTTGAAGTTGCTATCATACTGGGAAGGACCTTATAGGATTCCGTTTTCCATATTAGAATTGCATCGAGGAATGTTAATGACTCTCTATGATTGAACCAAGAACCATTGGCGAAGCGTTATACAAACGGTATAGAGAATATACTTATTATCTCTATCTCTATGCCGAGTTTAAAGTTTCTATGTTATTGGGAAAGGATTGAAAAATTTAAAAAATAGACGCACTGTATTTTAAATGGTAGAATATTTGACCTGACCTAGCATCGAACCAAGAATAATCTTCGAAAATATATTTGTGGTTTTCGTCGGATATGCTGTATCAGGAGGAATGTCTATATAGGATAGATATATAAAAGAAGAACAAGAACCAGTTGTTGAAAATATTTCTCATCTTTCATTGTTGTTTCTGTGGAAATCCAAAGTGTATACTTTTTTCAAGCATAAATGTAATGGAATGAAGAGTTAGAGAAATTCGATGGATGTTCTAGTGGAAAAAGATATAATAAATATAAAGCTGTCAATGTTTAAATTTTTAAGGTGCCAATTTGAAAACCTCACTTTTTGTTCTTAATTCTCATTTTCAACTGTTTTCTATGTAGCAAATATTCTTCAGACTCTTCGTAACAATGGTAATGTCTTGGTATCTGTGGACACGGCAGGAAGAGTTTTGGAATTGGCTCACATGCTGGACCAGTTGTGGAGAAATAAGGAATCTGGCTTGTTGGCGTACTCTCTCGCATTACTCAATAATGTCAGTTACAATGTCGTAGAATTTGCAAAATCTCAGGTTCGTACCGCATTTTTTTAATTCTTTATTACAGAGGTATGTATTTGTGAAATAAAACCATATATGCACAGGATTCCGCTAATAAAAAGACTTAATTTTCTGCAATGCTGGGCTTTATTGATTCAGTAATGGACTTATCAAGTATTTGCTGGAATTTTCCTACTTCTCTATCCCAGCCAATAACACTGAAGTTCTATTTGTGCAGAGATGGCATTGGTTCTGCAAAAAGGGGCTTGTAGTTGTGTAGTTTTCAGAATTAAATTTTGGTTGTAAAGAGGCTTAGGAAGTTTGTTGACGTGCTTTCAAGATGGAATCTTCATTCAAAGAGAGTTAGAGAATTTTGTTGCGAGTTTCTGGCCATGACAGGGACATGTCCCCATTGAGCAAGTTAAGGAGATCAAACTACCATATGTCTGCTTCTCAGTTAATTAACTGGGCATCGCACAGTTGTATTTCTTTTCATGGGGCTATGTTAAGAACACAATTAATGCCACAGAAGTGTAAGACCTTAATTCTGTTCCAAGATAATTAAAGAAATCTGAACATTTTCCTAGGATATGTTTGAGTCCAGGCCAGATGAGTAGTGTTTTCAAAGTGGCTCACATTTTTCTCTTTAAGTGTTGTGCAGCTTGTGTCCATTGTGAAAACTGGTTTTATCTTTATTATTGTCCCCTGAGAATTAAACAAAATTTTGGCATTTTATATGGGACTTGTATCTCATAGTATTGGATTAGTGCAAGAGTTAACTGTTGTGTTATACTGTGAAAATTTTCTATTAAACATTTTCTCGCTCCACTCATTTTACCTCCAAATTGAAACCTATCCTATATTCAAACTTTAAGTGTTATTTACTTTTGAAATTTAAATATCCCCAATTCTTCAGTAATAAATTACACCTTGTTCATTTAAGTCTCAGATTTGACTTTGGATTATTCCCAACTGCTTCCTTTCATGTAAAGTTCATCTTTACCATATACTGTTGTCTTAATTTCTTTTGAAGAAATAAATTTAGATTATTTGTAGTATAAAATCAAGGTGAACACCATGGGAGAGAGAATTCAATGTAGATTCTTATCTATAGGTTTTCATTATCTTCTGCAGGCTTATTTCATGAAAATGCTTGATTTGTCCCTCTCTTGATTTTTATATGATGGCAATCGTCTTTCCAACCAGCTTATAGCTGGCTTATATAACCAGCTTATATTTTTCCTTTCAAGAAATTTTTTGTATGAAATCAGGAGATCTCTTTTTTTATCTTGTACTAATGTGTGTCTTCACCTAATTTCTTCTATCATTCATCTGAAAATGAGTAAATGGTTCAGTTATTCTTCTTATTTGCACTCTTATTCTTGAATAATGATTTTATTGTACAGATAATCTCAATAGGGTTGTCTTTTCTCTTGTGCTCTTTTAAAGTATCACAGTTTTGTATACTGGTTCAGCTTTAGCTATTGGCACTCTTTTCCCAGCTAATTTTTCTTTTGCCTTTGGTACTGAGTTGATCAATTCATTCTTATAATTCTGCGCTATTCTTGCTCTTCTCCAGCTTGGATTTTTGTACTTCTTCATATTCTATTTGCTAATTGGACAATAGGTGTAGCCGATAGTTTTCTTTTCAAACATTTTCTAGGGGCATTAATATATTTGGTGGCATTCAGCATACCTTTCTTTGTAGATAGCATCTTTCTTCAATAGTTCCTTCACTGCTACCATCCTTTAGCTTTTTTGCTATCGTTCCTTACAATTTTATCCTGATACCAGTTTCTTTCTCTCAATCTCCCTTGTCCTGTTGGATTATCAACAATTTTTTTTATTTTTGTGTTACCTGTATAAGATTCATAGCTCATATTTTTTCTCCTATAAATTTATGTCTCTATATTGTGGTTCTTTTAGATGAAACTTGCAACGTTAAATTTATCTTGATAGCCAAATTGAATTTACTCAATCCTTTCTTATTATGTTTTTCTCTAATTGAACATTCTCACTGTTTTCCCATTGTTACATTTTCCATTTATTGGAGATTTATTGGGCATTACCAGAATACCCTATTTACTCTAAAACGGCTCACCATTGAATGTAATGAAAGACATGCAATCACTACCTTTGCCGCACCATGTATGTTGCACATGTATGAAATACTGGTAGTTGACCATGGCATAAGTCTTACATAAGTACACTCATTTGGGTTCAATTTTAGATCAGTCAATAAAAAAGTGCAATGGGCTGTATTAAAATCTATTGGCTGACATTTTAATATGTCAGTGCATAGATAGCGCATGGGTGGAATGTTTGAAGAGTTCTATGGAAACAGGGTGAGGGAAGGATGTATTGCAGGACATTTGCACTATTACTGTGTCCATATCTGGCATACCATTGATTCTAATTCAACCCCAGGTTTTTGAGCCAAAATGATGCATTACTCTCGAGTGAATAAAATAAATATATTCCAGTTTTATTCATTATGAGATAAGCTTTGTAATGTTATTATTTTTTCTAAATACATGTGTGATCTATTAATTCATTCTTTTTACAGATTGAATGGATGAGTGACAAACTGATGAGGACTTTTGAGGGAGCGAGGAACAATCCGTTTCAGTTCAGGCACTTACAGCTCTGCCATAGTATAGCTGAACTGGGGCGGGTTCCCAGTCCCAAGGTATGTTGATTTTCCGTTTTATTTTTGTGCTCAGCTACTTAGAATCATTGTTAACTAATTTTAATCTCATCCTGAAATGTCCACAGGTTGTGCTTGCAAGTATGCCAGATATGGAATGTGGTTTCTCTAGAGACTTGTTTTTGCAATGGTGCTCCAACCCGCTCAACAGCATTATAATAACTAATAGGTGAGTTGCAGAAATACTCTGTATGAATATATTTGTGTGTAGTAAAAATATTTCTGTATTTAATCTTTTCTTGCTAAGTTTTAATCTATGATACTTGAATATGTAGTTGAGTAGAAGAAAAATAGATTTTTATGAACATTCATTCTATTCCTTAAAGGTTTAAAATCTCCAATAGATGCTTACTTTATTACCCCTGAAGACAATATCGAAATGTGCATTGAGTGTCCTCAAAAGAGAGATGGTCCGAACCTTCCTGTTTTCTCTGAATACCAATAAATTGGCTGAGGAATGCTGACAAAAGATATTTTATTGATGATTTTAAACCTCTAATTCATTAACTACTGTGTTCAAAATTTTCTTTCTTGTCAGAAAAATTGTCACATCTCAATTTAGTTTGCTTGCCACTGGTTTAACACCCAAATATTATCAAAAAAAATTTACTGAACTTCATACAAGTAGCAGAATCATTGAATAAATTTTATATATGATAATATGAAGAAAGTTTTTAATTAATATCATAATATGCAGATCTTGGAAATCACTCCTTCAAACTTCTATTTGTAATTTTGTCTTCTTAATGGTAGGACTTCTCCTGGCACATTGGCACGGCAGCTCATGGAAAATGGTGGCGGTGGA
This sequence comes from Sympetrum striolatum, assembly GCA_947579665.1. Lineage (NCBI taxonomy): Eukaryota > Metazoa > Arthropoda > Insecta > Odonata > Libellulidae > Sympetrum > Sympetrum striolatum. The sequence continues at coordinate 78,212,348 of OX388351.1, forward strand.
CGTAATATCACATTAGAAATTAAACGCAGAGTGCGTCTTGAGGGAGCAGAACTGGAAGAATACTTGAGAAGAGAAAAGGAAGCCAAAGAGAATCGTAGAGTGGATAGAGGGTGAGCCTTATACATACATATGGTGATGATAAATTTATTCTTACTCAACATTAAACCATTTGTTTGCAGTGCGCAAACAGAATTTTGATAAATAGCTACATTTTTTTAATATTTGATTTTTTTAAATATTACTAGATGATGCCCATTTTAGTAGTTTTTTTCATATGATAGTAGGAAAAAAATATACTTTTGACTTCTTCATGCATATAATTTAAACTTTGAATGAAGTTTCCTGTAGATAAAAACACAGAAAAGTGAACCAGCAATTTAAAAACTTAAACAATTCCAGATGATGAGGCACAGGTGAAAACCAGAGAAAGAGAGATAAATAGCCTTAAAAATTTTATGAATTCATCCTATAGTAAATGTTCAAATTGAGCTCCTTTGGCCATAATACAAAGGCGACACCTTCTCAAGAAGTTTCTTTTTAAATTTCGTAGTGCTCGAACATTATTTCTTATTGATTGTCCTGTGGCTTCTAATTTATTGCAAAGCTCCTGTTCATTTACATTTTCTTTGGTGTAAACTAATTCCTTGAAATATCCCCATAGAAAAGAATCCACAGGATTGAGGTCTGGTTAGCGTGCTGGTCAATGTATGGCACCCCCCTCTTCCTACCCATTGATCTTGAAACTTCTCATTGAGATAATAAGGCAGATGCGCTGGTGCTCAGTCATGCTGCAGCCACATACTTTGGCGAAGCTCAATTGAAATATCTTCCAATAGAATTGGCAAGTGCTGTCTAACAAAATTTAAGTACCGTTAAGTGTTGGTGGCAGCTCAAATGGTCCGATGAGCCTTCCCCCAATTATTCCAGCCCATAAATTTACACTAAACTGATGCTGACAATCCAAGATAATTCTTAGATTATCCACACCCCAGTAATGCAAATCATGAATGTTGGATATCCCCACCCTTCTGAATGAAGACTCATCTGTCCATAAAATGGTTTCGATGAAGTTTGGATCTTCTCAGGAACGTTGCAGAATTTCAAAACAAAATGCCACACGGGGAGTGTAGTCAGCTGATAGTAGTGCTTGCAAATGTTGCATATGATATGGGGGTAGAGAGTTACATTTCAAAAAACGATTTACTGTAGATTTTGATAGATTCGCAACTTGTGAGATGCGGCGCATGCTTGTAAAAGGGTCCTCTTCTATCATGTCAAGCATTTTTTCAGCGACCAACGGAGACCTTCCCTACCATTCTCGACCACCAGGAATCACGCCTTCCATGTACGCGTTGTGTATACGCACAAACACTGTATGATCTGGGTAGTGTTCACGACTTGGGAATCTATTCTGGTATTCCCTTGCAGCTTGCTGAGTATTTCCATCGCACAATCCGTAAATGAAATGCATTTCTGCATATTCATGCAGTTTGTACAATTTTGGCATCTCTGCAAAGTTTTAAAGTTTTGGTCACAGGTATAATCTGAGTCCAAATCGAAAATCAGGTCTAAATAAGCAGGATATTGAAGTCGGTAAACGAAGCCAAGCCGTAGGTAAATTATCAAAGAAACACGATAGAATGTTGCCAAAAAATTTGGTAGAGCCTTCACAACACTTCAAAACAATCATTAGTCAGCAATGACTGCGATGGAATTGAAACGATAAGGAATATAAGGGAAAAGTTGGACGTCGTTTGAGGCAGTTGCAACCAATATTTCTGCTTCAATTTTCACACGTATTTAGAAATGGTGATCTTCTGCTGTGCTGCATAGAAAGTATTTCCAGGAAGACCCGGGTTTGATGCCAGACATATCTCCCATTTAAAACATATTGGTTGAATTTTCTTAATTCTTTCGGAGTCTTTTCCTTGAAGACAGATAGTTGACACTTTGCATGTGTATGTATATTTATGTTATGCTATAAACCATTTGCTTGCAGTATGCATATTAAGAATGGTTTTCCATATTATGTTGATAAATATGTTACGAGTACTCTTTTTTGATCTTATTATGATAATACAAAATACCCTTTCATCTTTATAAATTAAGCTGCAAAATTTTATTTAAGAATGACTTATTATATCCAAGTTTTTGCAACTTTGTGCTATGTTTCATGATTAGTGTATGAATCTTATTCGAATTTCCATTCTTAAGTTATATTGCTAGATTTTCCAGTGTAATAAATGATAATTAATTAATTTAAAGTTGTAATTTAAATTATGTATGAAGAAAATTTTTTATATTTATTAATTTGGAAAAATTAAAGACTTAATTTACGCATCTTTCTTCAAGGAGCTTGATTTCAAGTAATATTTCATTCTCCCTTGTACTCTTATATTGTAAATACACCATTTAACGCACTGGTTTATATCTTATTTGTTCTTCTGACAGTTTTTGAACAGATCAATGAACTATCAAAATATTTTGGACAGTCATTGTTTATAAAATGTAAATGTCAAAGCTCTCAATAAAATGACATTTTTGCAGTTGAACAACCTTAAGCGAGATTTTCCTATCCTCACCAGATGTTTCACAACTTAAAGTCCATTCTTTTAAAAGGTGTCTAAGTTTGTCAGCTTGCAGTTAGGAGTATTTTTCAGACCACACTTAAAATTCAATTTTACTTCAATATTGAAATCATCGTAATCATAGGAGTTTCTGAAATATTTCAGTGAAGTTGTGGACTCGAGTGATGATTCAGGAGATGAAATGGACATAACGAAGCACGACCTGTTGGTGAAGACAGAACCCAGTGACATAAGTGTGGGAGGTATAATCCCAGGTGTTGGTGGGAAAGTAACCTCTCCTCACAGTGGAGGGTTTTTCTTCAAGAGCAGCAAAAAGCAGCATGCCATGTTTCCTTTCTATGAAGAAAAGGTTAAGTTTGATGAGTATGGAGAAATCATCAGGTAAGATATCAAAGTTATGTGCTTTGTTTTCATTATGTTTGCTTGTTCAATTGCTATAGTACTGAATACTGTTGGACTACTTCTAAACAAATGGCAATATTAACTAAGGGTAGACTCGACTCCTTAGCAATTTAGAGAAAACAATTTTTTTCATCAACCCCTCTAAGCCATCTGACATTCTATTACGTCTGGCAAAATCTGTCTAATTAAGTAAGTAAGTAAGGCATACTATTAAGTAGAGCATTATTTTTAACTTCTAAAACTTATATCTTTATTTTCGTGTGATGTATGTGTTTTGTATTTTTATGTTATGTATATTATGAGTTATACGAACTTAAACTTTCAGAACATGAAGACATTTCAAACTACAAACAAAAATTTCACCAATTTTTTGTCATGTGAGAAATAAAAAGATTGGCGACATATATTGGCCTACACTGCAATTGGCCTTCCGCTTCAATGTATTTTTTACTAAGTTCTAGCTTCTTAAAAATACAAAGATTGTGATTTATATGCTTGCTAATGACACAAAAAGCAAATGAGAAAACAAATTGGAAATTTATATCTGATTGGTGGGGTGTAATGGCTGTTTTAAAAAGTTTCATGAGCAAAAACACAACCTTTCTATCATTTTCCACTCTATAGACATGGAGTAATTATATTGGTAAAAAAGCATAAAATCTTTGCAAAGATATTGGTAATGCAATTGAAATTGACCAAATCATAAATGATGAAGTTGAAAATTGACAAATGTGAACTATGAATCTTGGTTTTATCTGTTTGAATGTAAAACTCCATTTTGACTTAGAGACTGCGTTTTTCTCAAAAATCACTACAGCCAGGAATTTTTAAATGGACAATATATGAATTATGATAGATTGTAAAATTTCACTGTGGATCTGCAGATTTTGTTTTCTCTATGAAACAAACTGTATGAGCTCAAGAGGAAGCATAGACCAACATTTGATAGCACTTCCCAATCTTGAAGAGGAGATAGCAGAGGGTCTTGCCCTTGGGGGCTTTTCTCTTTTGTATTGTCTCATTAATTTGAGAACTTTGTTTACATCAATGAGAGAGAAAAGTTAACATGAATTGCAAATAGAAACAGACCGTCTTTGTGCAAAATATTTTACAATTGCATTATAAATACAATTTTCTTTGAGAGTTTCTAAAACATTTTAACAAAATATTGGTAAATAAATTAAAAAAGGTTATAGTCCAAAGCCTTAAGTATATTCACAAAAACCAGAAAAATCTTACAATATTTAGAAGAGTTATGATTTTGTTTACACTAAAGCGACCAACAGTCACTCAGCAGCAGAAATTTTAATGCCTCATCAGCCATCTTTAGGCCGGTCTTCCTTTGGAAGCGACCGAGCGACCAGCGTATTCGGGCGACGTCAGTTTGGGCGACCTACAGGCGATGGGGGTCTTCCACTGCGAGCGACTACCCGCTTCTCGGTCGCTGTAACGGTATTCTAGCTCCAGTGCTTGATTTCGGGACGCTTTCCGCAACGATAAATATTAATTCGTATAAAAAAATCGCTCAGTTGTAGATATCGTTGATGATACCATTTGAAAACTATTTGCGAGAGCTTTATAACAACACCAATTTTACACTTTTACGTCCACCCATTACTGAAAAAAAGTTTTTTTATAATATCGATAACAACTTTTTATCTAACGATAAAAAGGCACTGAAAATTTTTATTTTAGTTTATAATATGTTTCTTAATATCATCTAAAGTTTTTATTTTGATTGAAGTAATACTTTATGAGAAACAAAAGCTCAAAGTGAGCAATTAGTGAAAGAGCGCGAAAAAACAGGCACATTTTTCGTTCGTCCTTCAATTAGTACCAAAAGTAATAGTAATAAAAATTTTTGTACCGTGTAGAACAACGCAAAATAAAACACGCAAGATTTTGGTGTACCTAGTTTTCCTGTGGGATCTCTACTTTAGTTTTTATTTAACTCCAAACTCGGGTATCCATAATAGAAAATCCGAGTATTGTATAGCGAACTAGCAGAAGCGCCCGATGATTCTCAACAAGGTGAAACTAGAGAATGAATAAAAACAGTGTAGTTTTGTAAAGTAACGCCTGATCATCTAGATTTCATACGTGAAACTAGAGGTTTAAACGCAATAATTTCTTAGCCATTTAAAATAATAGGCAACGTCACGTGTATTATTTTTCTTTACTCAAGTGAAATATAATCGAAGTAATCGAATAGGAAATTAGATTAGCCGGAAATGCACCCCCTGTACGCCAATAGATATTCTGTAGAATACATATAATGCAGGTATACTCAGCAAAAAGAAAATCAAGTATTTCCTGTAATTTGGTCCATCGGAGACCATTTTCAACATGGTAGATCATACAGTTAAAGTTACAGAGTTAAATCTTCGGTTAGGAATTTCTCAATTTTCTCCGAGTTCTGAGAGGGAGAACAATGATAGGAAAGATTGCAGCAGAACATCAGAGATACTTCGGGGTGGGAAATTTCACCTCGGCCTTCGTTAATCACCTCATGGACGAGGAGGATTTTAGCCCTTCGCAGCAAGACTCCGCAAGGGGTCCAAATGAAGAAAGGTGGAACTCTTGGAGACAATGGGGTTTCCTTTAACCTCAGGGCTAACCAAGGAGATCACAATTTTTGCGGGAACGCTTAGGAAACGAAAACGTTTTAAGAAGAAGAAATTCCAACACTCAATACAATAGCAAACCTTCTACTAATAGCACTTTGCACGCAGTGTCGTGGAGCTCCTCTATTGCCTCCCTTCAAACAAGTTTCTTTTTCCTAGAAACTGAACCCTTGCTTTCACCTGGATTTCCCAGTCTATTCATATGGTTCTTACTAGAGACATCCCTAAACCATCGTAATCAAACACTTAGTAACTTCCACAATTTTTTTTCAAACGACCGCTTTCGTCGACATCTTCAGGTGAAGATGTCAACTCTTTGACGACACCGGTCGTTTGAAAAAAAATTGTGGAAGTTACTATGTGTTTGATTACGATGGTTTATACTGAATTCCACGAAGTGAGGATAGAACATATTAATCATAGAGACATCCCTTCTCTTGAACCTCGAAATTGGGAGAATTTCTGGGACGAAAATAACGAAGGATTTTGGAATCGCAAAAGAAAGAAACAATTTCATCAAGATTTACAGGTAAATCTTGATGAAATTGTTTCTCTTCTTCATTCATTCATCAATGTTGTATCTTAGATATTGATCTTATAGGTCTATAAGATCAATATCTAAGATACAACATTGATGAATGAATGAATGAGCTAAGTTTTCATTTCTTTTTACGATTATATTCATATCGACGATTAATTTTCATACGAGTTCAGTCTTGATTTATGGAGGAAAAAACACAATTGTACTTATATTTTCGCCCAATTTAGCCGTTGTATCATTGTGATTATTGTCTTCCTAGCATTAACCTATAAATTGCAATAGGTGAGGAAGTAATATTGTTTATTTTCTTTTATCAACAAATTTCCTTCATTTTACAAAGTTATTGATAACGTTGTCGATAGAGCATTACTAAAGTTCGTTTACTTGTAGCCCTCAAAAGATACTTTATATTTTCTTCTAATGCTCCGTTAATGCTCATAATTGTCCTTCATTTATTTAAAAATGTTTCGTAAACCTTAGGTTTCAATCTATTTTTTCCGTTCAATTCTATTCATATTTCAATCAGTGCCAAAAGTATAACTTTTTGACAGTGATGTAGTATATATGCAGTAGATATTTGAAATGACTGTAATTTGTCAATGAAACACTCAAAATAAGAGTTATTAATACTTAAAAATACAATTTGTGTAATATTTTGTACTGTTTAAAAATTTCAGTGAGCATATCTTTCCTAGCCATTCACTACGCAACTCTGCTTACGAGCGACTGATTCCAATTCTGTATCAAAGTAATTAAATATTTGAGGAATTTGTCTATAATATACTCGAGAGAAGAGAATTGAAAACTCATAACACATTTGCAATGGTATTTTTTTCTTGAAATACTCCTCAGTGCGTATACATCATTTTAAGTCATGCACTGCGTAGCGGCGACTACGAGCGACATATCACATTTCTGTATCAAAGTAATTAAATATTTGAGGAATTTGTCTAAAATATCCTCGAAATAAGAGAATTGAATACTCATAACACATTTGGCATGTTATTTTTTTCTTGAAATACTCCTCAGTGCGTATATATAAGTCATGCACTGCATAGCGGCGACTACGAGCGACGGATCCCATTTCAATGGGATCAGTCGCCGGTGTACGCTCGAATCAAGTCGCCCATAGTCGCCTGCAGTGGACGACGCTCCGTTACTTTCTGTGTATTGGGATTAGTCGCCCGTATACGGCCGTATACGCGTCGCTCGTAGTCGCTTCCAAAGGAAGACCGGCCTTAGATGGAATTCGAAGAACCTCTTTGGGGCTTGAGGGGTTAAGTAACTTTTTATTCTTCCTTGATTATCTTACTATAGCCCTGATTTTAAGATGATACTTGATTAAAATTGATATGCTGAAGCGTGACTTCATGGAATGGAATAGACATTTCAAAAAATGAATCTCTGTGGAAGATACCAAGTTTTTTCATTTTTTGAAATGATACTTGATTGCCTTCTATAACTTAATGAGTTACTAATCAAAAATTGAGTGACTGAACTGAATCTTAAGTCCCAGAATGAGTGATACATGTATTTGCCATCCAAAGTTTTTTGAGCCTACTCACAATATGGACTGAGAAGGTTTTGTAAACAAGCAAGATGGCTGAAGATCTAGCAATAAGCTGCTGTCTACAGATTTAACGTTCAAAGTTAGAGAATTTTCCAAAAAGGATTCCTTTTATTATTTTAATTAGGCCAGCTTGTTTTCATTAAAGTATTATTTCTATTGTTTTTAGCCATATTTATTATGTATAGATGTTGCTCTGGATATATCTATAGACATTTTTCCAGATATACTTATACGTGTTTATAAGCGATCAAAATTCTAACCATGTTCTACAAGTGTCATTGACTTGCAATTTTTACGATATACTGGCCATAACATGTAACGTGTGCCAGAAAAAAGGCGATTTTGAACCTCAGTGTCATGGGTTTGATTCCAGAACATCCTAAAGTCACAATTTTTGCCATAAAGAAGCATTGTGGGAATTTTTGAAAATTGCTTTGAGGCACTTCCCAGCAAAATAGAGATTTGAAATTGGAGAGATTGCTGGAAGCCATGCATATCTGATGAAAACCAGAAAGAAAACTTTGATGATCATCTTTGGTTTGACACTCGGTCAGTTAATTATACTCACATTTAAAATGTATTGCAATGATTTTAAAGATTATTTTAAATCACTTCCCGATAAAGTGGAAAATTGAAACTCAGCATGTAGATAGAGATCATGAATATATTTTATGTATGCTGTTTTACATTTTGCTGATGGTCCTTGGTTCGATACCAGAGAGTCATTTGCATTCCTCAATGCATTTCATATGGGGATAACAGAATCCTATTTAAGATCCTTCCTGGTATGATAGCAACTTCAAAATTTCCTTTAAATAAGATCAAGTCCTACCAAGTCATAATAATGTTTTTACATCTGCCAATAGGCCCTGGGTTCGACCCCAGATGCCTCTAAAATTAGAAATTGCTACAATTTAAAGATTTTTTTTTTACCCCTTCCCAACAACATAGAAACTTGAAACTTGGTATGTGAATAGAGATCATAGATACATTTCAAATACGCTGTTTTAGGATTCCTTGATCGTCCTTGGTTCGATCCCAGATCTTTTGCAAGATATGAATACATATAACGCCCTGGTAGAAATAACAGTTATTTTATTCAAATTTTGAAGTCGATATTTTACTGGGAAGATCCTAAAGTAAGACTTCATTATCCCCATATGAAATGTATAGTAGTGCGATATCATACCGGAAAGGACCTAAAATAGGAATCTGTTAACTCCATTAAAAATGCATTTAGTAATGTAAATTACTCTCTGGGATTGAACCAAGGACCATCAGCAAAACGTTAAACAGCATACATAAAATATATCTATAATCTCTATCCTCATGCCAAGTTTAAAGTATCTATGTTATCAGGAAGGGATTCAATAAAAATCTTAAAAATTGTCAAAATGCATATTAAATAAGAGAATATTTGCCCTGAATTAGCGTCAAGCCAAGGATAATTTTTTGAAACTGTCTTTTTAATTTTCGTTGAATATGCACAGTTTCCAGGGATCCCTAGAAAATAAACTGTCTAATTTGCCGGGAAGTGCCTCAAAAAATTTCCGAAAATCGCCACAATGCATCTTTATGGTAAAAATTGGCACTTCAGGGCCTTCTGGCATCGAACCCATGACACTGAGGTTCAAAGTCTCAAGGAGTTGCACCATATGGCCAGTACGTCGTAAAAATTTCAAGTCAGTGACACTTGTGGAACATGGTTAGAATTTTGATACTCAGTGAGTGAGTGAATGTTTATAAATACCATACATGCCTTGAATATTATATATATCCTATATATATAAGTCAACTACTAAAATTTTGATGTGAATTTCAGGCTATAGCCTATGTTCAGCGTATAAATCGACCCAAAAAATAAGCCAACTCCACTTCCCCACCTCTAGTTTATGGGAAGAAAAACTACTGTATCCATAAATATACAATAGCTTAAGGAATATTTACTGCATAAGATAAAGACGCTAGAATTGTTTCTTTTAGCTGTCATGTCAACCATTCGCCTCTCCTATACTATTACACAAGTTCCTTCAGTTGATATCACTCAGGCTACACAAATAAAAATCCGTTACCAAACAGAAACACAATGCTATTAAACATGTATTATAGAAATAATGGTAATATAGCATGGTAATATCAAATCACGACACTGGTAAAACAGCTTCCATTAACTCCTAATGCTAAGTTGAATCATAATGATTAAATAAAAAATCTGATGTGGCCAGCACATGACTTTCTCCATACATAAGATGTAAATATTTATCTACGACAGTAATTTCGAACTCTATATTCCATCTAAACTTTGAAGATGAGTGATTAATTTATATATTATTATCTTTTACGTCACAAACATTATAAATAATGTTTACCGGGCCATGCTCGATGAAAAACGATGAATTTGGCCTTTCGCCCATAGAGCCCAGAGCGCCCGCAAAGTACATTATCAGCAACTTACGGTTTATCAGTATTTCACAAATAACTCCTACAAAATCAGTGATACAAAAATATATTTCATACAAAAGTCATAGCAAAATACATTTTCTAAAACTTCTATAAGTAATAGTATACACCTAAATATCATATTTATGGAGATATTTTGAAAACCGGAAATGAGCTTTGAAGAATGAAGCTCAACGTCCGGTAAACCAATTTACTCCAAAATCTAATCAACTCTAACGACACCAACAAAAACACTATATGTGGAATTTACAGTTGATACAACGAATGGTTTTCATGTTAGAGCGCCCACAAAAGACATAACAGCTACTTCCCGGGTTATCAGTATTGCACGAATAACTCTTAATCAACCGGTGATACAAAAATATATTAAATACAAAAGTTATAGTAAATTACATTATCTAAAACTTTTATAAGGAATACAATATACCAATATATCATATTTATGGATATATTTTGAAAACTAGAAATGAGCTTTACACAACGTACATAATCAGCAACTTCCGGTTTATCAGTATTTCATGGATAACTCCTAAACAATCAGTGATGCAAAAATATGTTTCATACAAAAGTTATAGTAAATTAAATTTTCTACAACATTTATAAATAATAGTATATACCTAAATATCATATTAATGGAGATATTTTGAAAACCGGAAATGAGCTTTGAAGAATGAAGCTCAACTTCCGGTCAGCCGATTTACTCCAAAAACTAATCAACTCTAACGACTGTAATAAAAGTACTATGTATGAAATTTGGTGTTAATCCGACAAATAGTTTTCATGTTAGAGCGCCCACAAAGTACATAATCATCTTCTTCCGGTTTATCAGTGTTTCACGAATAACTCCTAATCAACCGGTGATACAAAAATATGTTAAATACAAAAGTTATAGTAAATTACATTATCTAAAACTTTTATAAATAATACAATGTACGTATATATCATATTTATGGAGATATTTTGAAAACCGGAAATGAGCTTTAATGAATAAAGCTCGACTTCCGGTTAACGGATTTACTCCAAAAACTAATCAACTCTGACAGCACACACAACAGTACTATATATGAAGTTTGGTATTGATACGACTTTTAGTTTTCGAGTTAGAACGCCCATTATCACACACACACATACACACACACACACTCACACACACACACACACACACACACACACACACACACACACACACACACACACACACTTTGGACTCGGTAGCGTTCGGACGTGTCTCTGTGAGCTCCCGCCTACGGATTTGGTTTTCTCGATCTTCTGATCGTTTTCCTATCATCTCATCATCACCTGGCATATCACATCGAATCACATCATCGTCACTCATTGGGTGAGTCGTTTCATAAGCCATTAATCCATACTTAATCACTTTTACGTGATTTCGCGTAATTCATTTCGCGATCTCGAAGTGTCCCTGCAGAGATCTTCCTCTGCCGTCTCGGTGACGGCAGACGGAGCCTCTAACGCCATGCAGATGGATATTTCGAACTATTCCCGATTATCTGGTGTCAGTAACAAGCTTAGTAATTCCTCGCCCGATTTATTAACAAAAATGATTTCGCCCGTCGAAGCAATGGCTCCGCCATTTTTGCTACCATGTGCTCCGTCTTCACCGCGACCTTCACCAGCGAAACCGGTTTCCCCGCCCCCTGCGCCCGCTTCTTCGAGGAAAACACCTTCCTCCCCCCCTGTAAGAAGGCCAGTCCAACTACCGCCCCTACTGAGTCGGCAGACGGACTATCCGCCCCTACCGTCTCTCGCCACCCCCACCTCCACAGGCGCGCGCATCGAGGGAACACCGGCGCCGCCCGCCGAAGACTTCTCAGCGGGCCGGAGGAACCCCCCTCCCCCGCAGCGCGACAACCCTCGCCCCTCTCCATCCCCGTCTCCCAGCGGGTCGAGCACAGCGCCACCAAGCGCGTACCAAAAACATCGAACATACGCGAACAGCGTCAAAAAACACGCCGCGGCCTCTTCAAGCGCCCGAGAAGACGCGCCACCGGCCAATTTTATGTTTTCAAAAAAGATTATCTCCCCAAACACCACCGGGCCCAACAGGAAGAGGGGTATAATTTTTCAGGCGCTCCCGGATACCCCTATCCTTGAGTACGCGATGGCCGTGGGGAAACTCGTGGGTGGAGGTGAGAAAATCACGCACGCGAACCGCCTCGCCAACCAGCGGATATGCCTCTATCTCGCGAGCGAGGCCCTGGCGACCGAATTTCTGACGGTTCACGGCGGGATAACGCTAAAGAACACATGGGTCCCTGCGAGACGGATGGTCACCGTCTCGCAGAAGATATACCTTAGCAACGTGTTGCCTGAGATATCAGATCGGGACATAACTGATCTGATGTCCGAAGCCGGGAGGGTGGTGTCTCCTGTGTACAACTTAGCGATGGGTTGGCGTTCCGAGGGGTACGCCGGCATAACATCCTGGAGGCGGATGGTGCACGTCGTGCTGCGGGACGGACTCATACTCCCCGAGTCCTTCCTCGTAGAGATCGGTGGAAGCCCGCATCGCATCTACGTAAGAGTAGACGATAACCGGTGCTTTCACTGCGGAATGGCCGGCCACGTAGCCAAGGACTGCCCGCAGAGAAGACAGCATGAAGAGAACATCGCGACCGGCCAGCGCGATCATTCAGCACCGGAACAAAGCGACCACCACGGAGGCTCAGTACAAAAAGCGCAGACATCAGAACCGCCTACCGCGCCAGAAAGTGAGACGACGCCAGCCTTCCCGGACACGCCCGCAACAATGGACATCGAAGATGTACCGGAAAGTCAAACTCCTGCTGTAGCACCAAAGAACCCCCTTTCCCTCCAGGCTCTCGCCAGGTCCGAGGGGGCGAAGGTCGAGTCGAACATGCCGGTGTCCGATAAAACCGTCCCTGAAACACCAGCGGCGGTCAAAAGGAAAACCTACGCAACCGTAGACCGGGAATACCAGTCCCCGCCCAGAAAAGGTCATAGCAGCAAGCTGCTGAAAACCGATCCGGCTGTGGGAAACGACGACGAGGGCTTCAGGCAGATCGCCAAGTACTACTGCTCAAACCCCGGAGTAGCGACGATAACATATATATCCCTGAGAAGATTTCTACAGGAGGCAAAGGGCCACACCGACATGGTGAGCCTCGCGAAGGACTCCTTCCAAAACCTGGAGGACCTCACCAAGCTGCTTGCCCGACTCTTGCACGACAAGGCAATAAAGGACCCAGCCCTGAAGATGAGGGTTAAGAGGCTCCTGGCCAGGCTCCGAGACTCGGAGTCTGACTAAGGGAAACGCCACCACCTCCATCCCCTACAAACATGGCGTGCGACCGTGCATTCTGGGAGAAGTCGGGTCTCTCCATAACATCACTTAATGTACGCTCGGTGAGGAGTAGACGAAAGTGGGCTCAGCTGACGGCGTTCCTGAACACCTCGGAACCAGACGTCGTGTTGCTGCAGGAGGCCAACACCACAGACGTGCCTCTGCAGACTCTTCCGCAGTACGAGTTTCACTTCTGCCCACCCACGACTCCACAATCCGGCACTGGCATCGGCATAAGAAAGAATTTGAGAGCATCCGTGGGAGCACCGACGGTCGTGTTTGCAGGGCACGCGCTCGCGGTCACCCTGGATCTGCCGCAGAGCACGGGAGGAACCTCCATCCTCCTCCTCTCCGTTTACGGGCCGCACGATCAGAGGCTAGCCCTCTCCCTCGTCGACGCCCTCAGGGACCAGCTAACGTTTTTTGGGCAAGTCAACAGACGGCACGACGCCCTCGTCGTCATGGGGGGCGACTATAACGTCACCCTTTCCCCCAACACAGACAGGTCTTCGGGCAGAGAGAGGTACCCAGCATTCGCAGCCGAACTACGCTCACTCGTGCGGGACTTCGACCTGGTCGATGCGTGGTCCGAACTGAGGCCCGGAGAGCCGGGCTACACACACGCCTCCGGAAGATCGCGAGCCAGGCTGGACCGCTTCTACGTATCCGCGGACAGGATCCACGCCGAGACAACGATCAAGACTCTACCCTCCTTCACGGACCACAGGGCCATCTCCTTGACGGTGCCCCTCAGACTCGAGCGGTCGAGGCGTCCCTATTGGCGCTTCGACAACGCACTGCTCGAGGACGAGGTGTACGTCAAGTACGCGAGAGAGCTCGTCCGAGCCCTCTGCCAGGACCGACGCGACCCCGAGGTGGACCCACTCACGGAGTGGGAACTCGTAAAGACCGAAGTGAAGGAGCACGCCATCGCCTACGCCACCAACCGGAGAAGAAATAGGACGAGACCCGAGCAGACCGCTCTCCTGCAGGAGCAGGCCAACGCCATCGTGGCCAGGGCCGGTTGGGAGTCCATCCTCGCCAACGACCGCCCTGCCGCCGCTCACGTCGCTCGCTGGGCGACCATAACGTCGCCGAAACCGCTCGGCAAACTCCGCATCGACGGGCAGACCGTCGAAGACCACGCGGAAGTCGCCCAGCACGTCCGGGCATACTACACCGAAATGTTCAACCCGCCGGACGACGGCGAAGACATTGACGTCGAGCGAGACGACTTCTTCCGGCCCCTGGACCGCCTGCAAGATCTGGACAGAGAGCGGCTGGACCTACCCCTCTCCGAAGCCGAACTTCACGACGCACTCAAAGGGTTGCAGCGAGGCAAAGCCCCCGGTATAGACGGCCTCTCCCCGGAACTCTTCCTCCAGCTGTGGGACGTCCTGCGCGCCCCCTTCTGCAGGATGGTGGAGGCGGCCCTGCGGAGTGGAAGGCTTCCCAGGACGACGAGGACGGCGGTAGTCGGGCTCCTGCCCAAGGGTGGCGACGCCCTGGACATCGGAGGATGGCGGCCGATCTCCATCATGACGGCGGATTACAAAGTCATCGCCAAGGCGATCGCCAACCGGGTCAGGACCGTCATGCCAGCTCTCACGTCGGGGGAGCAGAGCTACTGCATCCCAGGCAGAACCATCTTCGACCCGATCGCCACGACCCGCGACGTCGTCCGTCTGAAGAACCGGAGGCACCAACCCCTGGCGATACTGTCCTTGGACCAGTCCAAGGCGTTCGACAGGGTGAGGCATCGCTACCTCTACGCGGTTCTGGCGGCGATGGGAATGGGAGATAAATTCCTGCATCTGCTGCGTACCATCTACGCCGACGCGACATGCATGGTGAGACTGGCGGGGGGACTCACCGCTCCCATACCCGTCACCTGCGGGATAAGACAGGGCTGCCCACTGTCCGGCCAGCTGTACTCCCTCGCGATCGAGCCCCTGGTGAGGAAACTCAGGTCGACCCTCGCGGGAGCGGCACTGCCGCAAGACACGCGCCTAGCCGTGAGTGCGTATGCCGACGACGTGAACGTCTTCGTCGACCGCGAGGAGGACTTCGACGAGATCCTGCCGGCCTTCGAGGAATACTCCCGAAGGAGCGGAGCCCGCCTCAACAGAGAGAAGTGCCGGGGGCTGTGGGTCGGCACGTGGACCGCCCGAGCTGACCGACCGCTCGGCTTTGAGTGGCGTAGAGACGGCGCCAAATTCCTAGGGCGCTACGTGGACAACTGTCCACGGGCCGAAAAGACAGCCGTGGAGGAGGAAATTACCAGGAGAATCGACGCCGCAATAACCCGGTGGAAACCGAGGATCGCCTCCATGTCCCTCCGAGGCAGGGTCCTAACGGTCAACCAGTTCGTCGCCCCCACGATCTGGCACCTGGTCCAGACTTTCACGCCGTCCGCCGCCGCCGTCGAGGAGATCCAGCGCAGGCTCGTCCGTTTCGTATGGAACGGGCGGAAACACTGGGTCTCAGTCGAGAAACTCACGGCACCCGTCGACCAGGGGGGGCTGGGACTGGTCGACGTGGAAAACAAAATCATGGGGTTCCGCTTCCTAACGGCGCAGAGGTTGCTCCTCCACGACGGCACGTCAACGTGGCAGCGCGTGTCCTCCGCGCTCCTGAGCGACATGCTAGCCGGACCGGACATCATTACTTCCCTGTCGGACAATAGACCGTTCCGAGAAGTTGCGCACTCGGACGGTTACCACCAGTCGGTGGCCCGAGCCTGGAGGCTGCTCCGGCCGAGGCGTCCTCGGGCACCGATTGGCCAGGAACCGACCGAAGGGCCGCCGGAACTCCTGTTCCACAGCGCCCTCTCCAAGACGGAGCGCAGATTGCCCCTGTCGAAGAGAGAGGCGTACAAGGAGTTCATCCACCTCCGAAGCAGGGACGTCTGGCCGTTCAGGGGAAGAAGAGATGAGCCGATCAGGTGGCGGGAAATGAGGGCTTGGCCTACCCTCGGACACCACGCCGACGCCGCCTGGCGTTTCTCCCACGGAGCTTGGGCGGACGCCGTCTTTCTACACCGGGCCGGAATAAGGCCGAACGAGCTCTGCCCGTGGTGCCCGGACGAGGTGGGGGACGAATGGCACCTGCTCTTCGGCTGCCAAAAGTCCAAGCCCGTTTGGGGGGCCGTGGTCGGAGCGATAAAACAGATCACGGGGAGAGCGATCATACACGTCGCGGACCTGTACGCCGGCCTCAAACCATCGGGCACCGCCGACAAAAGACGCTGCGCCCTCTCCAACTACCTCGTCACCCTCACAAAGGGAATCGTGTACAACGAACTTACGTTGTACATGAGAGGAAAGAGGACGCAAGTCGACTACCTCGTCGCCGTTAGCAACGCCCTAAGGAGCCGACTCCTGTCCGAGGGCGGAAGAGCGGACTTGAACGGAGCCAGAGCGGCACACATCAAATTCTGGGCGCAGGGGAAATACTTACTCGACCCCGAAACAGGTACCTTGAGGACATCCAGCAGGCTACTGGCACCATCATCATCATCATCATCATCATTAACATCTTCATCGCGCACACCCGCACACATCGAGGGTTTGGGATAGGGTGGGGGCAGAGGGGCAGTGGGGCAGAGGGGCTGGGGGAGCGAGGGGGGTTTGGGGGGGTGGGATCATCGGGAAGTGGGTTGGGTGAGGGTTAGGGTGGAGGGTGGGTGAGGGAGGGGGGTTGGGAGATTCATTAGGGTCGATGTCTATGAGGGCCCTGGTGCTATCGACAAAGAGGGCGTTCGAGATTTTATAGGAAGGTAGCGCAGTTTCGCACTGGGAGAGGGTGCGGGCAGTGGGCCCGTCACCGCTCTACTTCACGCCAGGCGACTTCTGTGGAGGAACTACGCACACTCCCTACCTGGTCCTCAATAATAATAATAATAATAATAATAATAATAATAACACACACACACACACACACACACACACACACACACACACACACACACACACACACACATACACACAGACATCATTCTGAAAATGGTCAAAACGTGTTCTAGGGACCCCAAAACGTGTATTTCCGTTGAAATCTCGAAGTCGAATTTTTTCATGAAAACAATACTTTCTCTATACTTCGTATATGGAGAAAGTAAAAATCTGATGTGGCCAGCACATGACTTTCTCCATATATAAGATGTAAATATTTATCTACGACAGTAATTTCGAACTCTATATTCCATCTAAACTTGGAAGATGAGTGATTAACTTATATCATATTATCTTTTACCTCACAAGCATTATAAATAATGTTTTTCAGGACATGATTGATGAAAAACGATGAAATTGGCCTTTCGCCCCCAGCGCTCAGTGCGCCTACAAAGTGCATAATCAGCAACTTCCGGTTTATCAGTATTCCACGAATAACTCTTAAACAAACAATGATACAAAAATATGTTTGAAACAAAAGTTATAGTAAAAACATTTTCTAAAATGTTTATAAATAATAGTATATACCTTAATATCATATTTATGGAGATATTTTGAAAACCAGAAATGAGCTTTGAAGAATGAAGCTCGACTTCCGGTTAACCAATTTACTCTAAAAACTAATCAACTCTAATGACACCAACCGAAGTACTATATATGAAATTTGGTGTTGATACAAGGAATGGTTTCCATGTTAGAGCGCACACAAAGTACATAACAGCTACTTCCGGTTTATCGGTATTTCACGAATAACTCCTAATCAACCGGTGATACAAAAATATGTTAAATACAAAAGTTATAGTAAATCACATTATCTAAAACTTTTATAATGTATACAATATACCTATATATCATATTTATGGAGATATTTTGAAAACCGGAAATGAGCTTTAATGAATGAAGCTCGACTTCCGGTCAACCGATTTACTCCAAAAACTAATCAACTCTGACAGCACACACTACAGTACTATATATGAAGTTTGGTATTGATACGACTAATAGTTTTCAAGTTAGAGCGCCCACTATCACATACACACACATACACATACACACACACACACACATACACACAGACATCATTCCGAAAATGGTTAAAACGTGTTCTAGGGACCCCAAAACATGTATTTCCGTTGAAATCTCGAAGTCGAATTTTTTCATGAAAACAATACTTTCTCTATACTTCGTATATGGAGAAAGTAAAAAAAACGAACCATGATATGCATATTAATTTTCATTTGTAAAAAGAAAACATTGAAATATATATTAAAATTTTGTAAAATGAAAATACATGTGAAGAAATGAATATAATTTGTGTGGAATAAATATGCATCAAATTTATTTTAAAGATATGAAAATGGTTTAATAATTCAACTCTTTTATTATGAAAACATGTCACAACTTAACATACTTTGGGCCACAGTTGTATATTGTGATGAAATTTGTTTTACATTATATCAACGTTAATTAGACTTGCCAAAAATTATTTTCAATAAGAAGTAATTGTCGTGAGTTGCGAGACTTTGTATACAACAAGTGTAAAGAAGGCAGTATCACCTATTTACCCCTTGGTGGTAAAGGGTTAAATGTTATGTTAGGCGTATAAGTTGACCCCTTGTCTTTGAGATAATTTCAGGCTCCAAAGGTCAACTTATACACCTGCATATACAGTATATAATATTAGGCTTATTCGGGGAAACATCTATATTAAATAGAAATTATTATTATTACCATTACACTACAAGTAGATTGAAAATATGGTGGCAGTGGTTCAACGTTACATATCATACAAGCATAAATTCATACAGTCGTACATGGTCATGCAATATATAGAAAGTCCTAATCTAATTACAGTAGAAGTCTGTTATAACGAGAGATGATAAAAATTGGAAAAGTACTCATTATAACCAATTTCTTACACTAAGTCTAACTAAGTTGTTAGATTCAACTGGTGTTTACACCCCCTGCCACAAGGCAGCTTGGAGGGTATTAATGTTGATGCGAGTTCATCCTCTTGGATCCGAGGGGAGCGAGTGTGGCAGAATAGAACTGTATGGTTTTTCATCCATAAGCTAATGCTTCATTATGGGTAAAAAAAAGTACGTTTACGTTAAAAATACCTTATCTACTCATAAATTACCCACACCCTTTTCTGTCTTTTTTTCGCCTCAAAAATCAGGGTGCGCATTGGAATCGACAGCAAACTAGGTACGGGTACAATACTACTTATTGGCATGTTTCGTAGCGTGGGGCCGGCCGCATCCTAGGCTCACCCTGGTTCCATATATTTTATCAAACGTTTCAACAATCCACTATGGATGTTTGGACTTTTGGTGGAATTTGGAACTTTGGAGGAATTGGCCACCCTTACAAATTTTTAAATGAACGATTTTGAATTGGCACTTACATAGGACTTTCGGCGTAGACGACTACCGAAATTTTGTATACAACGTATACGTGTATAAATATAAGCATATATTAGCCTATGGCTGTATAGTACAGATACATAAGGTGCAGCGAATGGCAAGACAACATATCTTAAGGGGCGCATTACACTCATGGGCAAATGATTTTTATAATGTCCAACGCTCGAGGGGTGCAGGTGCCAATTTCTTACGATGGTGCATTATTTTTGAGATAACACATAAATTTATTGATTAATACATCACAACGATACTGCGTCCGCTAATATAAAATGTGGAAAATTGTTGCTCAATAATAGTCTAACAATAATTGTGTGTCTTTAGATAATCTTAATTCATATCTAATTGCTTTCTCAAGATATTTTTCATTCATACCCTTCATAAGCATCGACTGAGTCACGTGGGAGGGGAAGAGGTTACCCTGGGAATCCAAATCAGCTCTGCTTTTATCTCCTATATTCCCACCGATCATGGATCAGACAATTTGTTGCTATGCTTCGTATGAAAACATCCTACGGGTGGATGCAAATATGATGGGAACTCAATTAAATATTCCGACACTGAATAGAGGGGTCGTAGCCGAAAAGAAACAAAAGACGAGGTGATAAGAGAGGGGGGAAGAGCAAAACTTGTGAGAAGTTTCTAATCAAAGCTCCCCGAAGCATCTTCGCCAAGGAAGAGTGAGGCGACTTGCGGAAAACAAATGCATGAATTAGGTGACAATAATTTTTGCATTTAATATTTTTTGCCGTTTGAAGAGATAACACGCCTCAGATTACCGTTGGCTTGTTGGACTTCATCCCTCACGTCAATTTACGATTCTGAGATATGCCTCCTGCAAGACAAGCAAGGCACTTGATATAATGATACTTCTCTATAATGCAACTCTCGTTATATGCCGTACTTGTTATAACAGACTTCCACTGTATACAGTTTAAATTAAGGGGTAAACACTATACCTGTCAGGCATTTGCCCAAAAAGGAGGGAAACCCCTCGGAAAACCTCCCTCAGACAGGAGTCAAGACGTATACATTATACAAAATTTACAAATATTATCCCATCACATTAAAAGGAAACATTAAAAGAATTTAATTAACAGCTATTACAATTTATTTAACTTCGCCTTAAAGGTACGCACTTGGGTAGGAAATGGTTCAAATATACCTGCAGGGAGAGCATTCCATTGATCTATTGTTCTATTTAGGAGGGAGAATTTAGCAAAATTAGTCCTTTGAGAGGGAGTTTCAATTTCATTACTATGGTCTTTCCTGCTTAAATAAGTGGGGTTTATAATTCTTCTCTTAATATCTGCCCATGTTGTCTTGCCTGTGTAAGCGTTGTATAAGCTTCCTAACCTGTAAACTTCCCTTCTGTTTTCTAAAGTTTCCCAACCTAGCTTTTCTAACATTTCTGTTACACTTACAGTTCTTTTGAAGTTATTTGAAGCTTTCCTGGTAGTATCGATTAATTAGATTTGCTTTTCCTACTGATTCAGTAATCGTTAAACCCACGTCATTAACAAGCCTAGGTTCTGAAGACTCACCACCTTGAGATTCTCGGACATATGACCAAAATTCCTTTTGGTCATCTCCTAATGACTCTCAAAGTGTTGAAGGGTTCTAAATAGAGTTCTAAATCTACATTCCTGAAACTCATTCTGCAATTCATCTTTCACCAATCTTTGCACCTCCGCAACTTTTGCTGCTCAAGTCTAATCCGATTTTCTCTAGCTTCTTAATCCGGGCGTGTAAAATACTTTGCTTCTTTGATATGATTTGTAATTCACCTTAAAATAAAATTGGATGCAATTGTTTTTTTTTTCCTGTAGACCTGAAGACTACAAAATGGTTGAGGTGAATCCTGAAGCAGAGGATAATAAAGAAAATGTAGACTTGAAAGAGGAAGACATTCAAGGTAAATAAGGCTAATTTCATTGCATTTATCTGCCTATTACAATCATGGCTTTTATGGAGAAATCCTGTAATATACTCTGGCACATCAATTTACAATGGAATCTTTATCAGCTTGTTTGTTTAAATTTGTCCATATTTTTTACTTTTATAAATAATTCATGGCAATTTTATAACATATTCTTTAAATTAAACAGAGTTTTACATGTATGAATGTGAATACATATATCTAATAAATGTGTCTACATCATTATAGTATGACAAATCATATTTATATACTATTTTGGAATTATATTTTTTATTTACAAAAGATTAAATATTTTTCAAAACTTTTGGTTTATCAGGAATTTATTTGGGAAAATGGATAAGAAAATACCCTTGGAAGCAGTCCAAATAGTACTTAAATATGTGCTAGCTTCAATTACCTGTGCTCAAACATTTTCATCAACATTTTCTAATGCCATGTAACAAAACGAAGGTCTTTTTATGGGTTCTCCACTGTCACCTATTTTAGCGGATATTTTTATGAATCATATTGAATGTAAATTATTTAGTTCTTCCTGGCATATTCTCAAATTTGTTAAAAGTTGGTATAGATATGTGGACGACATTTTGTGTATCTGGTGTGGAACTGTTCGACATCTTGACCAATTTTTATCTCTCATTAATTCCCTCCATCCCTCAATCAATTTCACCCTTGAATTGGAAAAAAACCACTCTATAAACTTTCTAGATCTTACCATCTCTATCCAAAATCAGAAGTTAGATTTCTCTATCTTTCGCAAACCTTCCTACACAGACCACGTCATCCTGTTCAATTCAAATCACCATCTTTCACAGAAATTATCCTCGTTTCATTCCCTCATCAATCGTTTAGTCACCATCCCACACTCTAAAGAAAATTTCAACAAGGAACTCCAAACAATTAAATTGATCGCTTCTAACAACGGTTATCCCACTTCTCTCATTGACAAACTATTGACCCGTAAACTTAGAAGTCTAGCCATTAATAAAATATTTATTGCTCCCGATGGCGATGGTGATTCCCCAAAATGGTGTAAAATAACCTTTATCGATAATATTTCCCAAAGCATTGTTAATCGTTTCCCCAAAAACATTATCAGACCTTCTTTTAAATCCTCCTTGAATTTGGGAAAAATATTTTGTAATGGCAAAGACATTCACAACCGTCATTCAAAAGCTGGGGTCTACAGACTTAAGTGCCAGGGGTGCGATGGTGTATACATCGGGCAGACCTCCCGCTCTTTCTCCATCAGAACAAAAGAGCATGAAAGATCCTTTGCTAATAATTCAAAGAAGTCCCATTTCGCAAAACATCTCCTAGAATCCAACCATGCCGCCGACTTCACTCCCGATATCCTGCACATTTGTAATAAAGGCCATCGACTAAACTTCTTGGAACAGTTAGAAATCCTTTCCCATACAAATTCCCCCGGTTTTTCCGTACTTAATGAGTTCCTTTACCCTTTCCATTCACCGCTGGTTCGTCCTTTTCTTCCCCCCCACTGATAGCGTCCCGCCTCCCGCGCGCTCCTTCCCCAACGCACTTACTTCACCCTCTCCTCACTTCCCCTCTTCTCCCTCGTTAGTATATACTTTGTTTGAACTGTATAACTTGTACCTGAAGATGACGGTCCTCCGTTGAAACCGGTAGTACAAATAAAACTATTTTTGTGGAAAAAGTACCAAATATCTCCTTCATTCTGCACAATAGTGAAAGACTGATTCACTGAATTTGTTTTGTCATTCATACTCATCACATTACTCCTTTTCAGTTGCAGTTACTACAGACATTACTGAGGTCCCTACGAAATGCGTTAGTGCTGTTAGGTCAATAAGAGTGGCTGCACAGGTGCAGTTCATTGACTTTGAGGGACGCTCTGATGGAGAATCTCTGCAGAAAATATTGACGCAGCTGAAGCCAAGGAGAATCATTTTAGTGCGAGGAACAAAGGAGGCCACTGCGGCTATGGCCTCTTATTGCAGGCAATGGGCTGGAGAGGATGAGGAAGGGAGGGAAAGTGGACTGGGGAGAGTGTTTGCTCCATCCAGAGGGGAGGTGGTTGATGCTACCACTGAGACACATATATATCAGGTGATTGAAACGCATTCACGTCTGGACTCATTTTGGCACTTAGAAGACCATGCTCATTGTATCTCATTTTCCTATCATTCAACACAATTTATTCCTTAAGATCACGAATTGCGCTTATAACTATTTAAAATTGAATTTCCGTGTTTACTCAAAATATAAAAGCCATTGATGGATCTGCCAAAATGGCCACCGCTACGTTAATCACCAAGTTGTGTGCTGTTCCTGTTTCGAAATTATCAGAAAAAAAAACAGTAAAACTCGGTATGTATTGAACTTTCTCTGTATTGAGCTAAAAACTTCTGTTTTTCTTGACTCTTGGCCATTGAGTGGTCTATCTCCGCAGAAGGCCCTGTTCCGCTTCAGTGGTTGGCTTCTTGGCACCTGATCCTCTTACTTTTACTTGACATGGACGTGAACCCAGGTCCATTGAATTTTTGCTCAATAAGTCTTTATCTACAAAATGTTTGTAGTTTGAAGAATAAAATTGACATATTGCAAACTCATTTTAGCAAATTTTAATGTGTTAGCTTTTACCGAATCTTGGTTGAAGAATTCTGTGAGCTTCAGTGATCTGACCTCTCTCAGTTCATACCAAATGTTTCTACTGTTCTCCTTGCCATTGATACAAATTTACCTTCAAAAAGACGTCATGATCTTGAACTGGGTTGTGAACTGTTATGGACCAAGTTAAGTGTAAATTATGACTTGTCATCATCCTGTACAAAGAAGCCCTTCGTGGGTGTTTTTTATCCTCCTCCCTCCACTGATATTTCCTATCTGGGAAGTTGTTTTGACTCCATCATACATGTGAAATCTTTGGGAGAAATATTACTTTTGGGTGATTTCAGTTTAAAAATCAAGTGGTCATCCCCAGAAAGTGGATTGTGCTTAGATTATTTTGATGATTAGTTTTTCCCGGACCTTCATTCTAGGTCTTGGTATAAGCCAGTTTATTTTGGTAGCCTTACAACTGGCCACACTGGACTACGTTGTTTCTTCTTTTCACATTCATGGAATATCTCTCGACCAAAATATTTTCTGCTCCAACCATTTATCAAAAGAATGTTAGATAAGCCCCGTGGCCTGTTTCTGGAAGTCCCAATACCTCAGTTCCTCTGAGAGCCATTCCAAACTGGAAAAAGACAGAGAGGCAGTGCACTTTCTCTTCTCCCCTAGTGTCTTCTTGAATCAGGCAGCATTGAGGAATCCGTTTCTCTTATGTATGATTGCTTTCATGCTTCCATTAATGACTCCACAGTCATCTCAAAGTCAAAAAATTTCCCTTTTGGGTTCAAAGTGATACTACATTTGTCATAAAAAATTAGCATAGTGCTTTTTGTCTCCTGATAAAAATATCCAAATCCGCACACTTGTAACTCCTTGTTCTTTTAAGACGACAAGCTAAATTCCTGTTAAAATGCGACTATAAAAATTGCATTGAATCAGTTATGTCTCAATCGCAATCTGGTCCTAAAGGTAAATTATTGGCCAAAAGGGGGTAAGTTTCGTGAGTAACTCCATCTAGAACAAAAGACAGCTTCTGACCGATTGTTCCTTTTTAATTACTTTTTTTGGTCTGCTTTTACTCAGCTTTCCAAGTCCCACTATTTGGAAGCACTTCAAGTAAAGAGTGTTTGTCCATATTCACTTTTATCTACAACTGCTGAAGAATGTTTACACCTTAATCCGTCTCCAAATAGAGCAATTGGCTCTGATCTTGTTGGGGCAATGTTCTTAAAACACTCCACACCGTCTCTTTCACAGCCTTTGGCCATTCTTTTAAATACGTGTTTTACATCCTGATACAGGTTTACTGACATCGGGGATCCAGTCTCTCTTCGCACCTATTTCTCAAGCTGTGTTCTTTCACTTCTCACTTATTGCTCTCCTATATGGGTCATGTCTTCCGAATCAAATCTTTCACTCTCAATTGTGTCTTGATTTTTTTTAAATAATTGTTATTGAGTGCTGTCTCATAGAAATATATCAAACACTCCTCTCTTAAATCATCTTAGTCTTTTTTCTATTAAAACTTTGCATACTTAATCCAACATTGCCTTCCTATACGAGTTTGATGGGCTAGCTGATTCCTTTTCAATTAAAATCTATTGGTTGACAGTCTGTATTCTGTGAGAGCTGTTACATTGAAAACAGATATATCATGGCTGAAACTGAGTAGAATCCAACCCAAATCTAGTGCGCTAACAACTCTAATGAACATGCTGATTTTTTAATTGAAAATAGATCTAAGAGGGAACACATTACTTTTGAGAAATTAAATTAATGCAACAGGTAGGCACAGAAGCTAATTGCAGTCTATGAAGACATAACATTTTAAAACTATGCATGCTATATGATAAGTAAACCAAATGAAATCACGAATTTAAATATCATTAACTATAGTAATTTATGAGTGAAAGCTGCTTGCATACTGCAAGCATATGTTTGAAGTACTATACTTTGCAAAGACTTAAAAATAGTCTTGAAAGAATTACCATGTCTTACTTCTGTTCACAAGCCTGGCCGTAGAATTTCCACCTTCTCTGTAAATGAATCATAAATAATTTAAAATTCCTGCAGTAAGTTTAAAATAGTAGCTCTCCCTGGTGTCAAACGCAGGACCTTTTTCAAAATGGAATACATATAATGCCCTGGTACAAATAAAACCTATTTAATTCAAATTTTGAATTTGATATCATACTGGGAAGGACCTAAGGCCTTTCTCTACATTAGAAAAGTATTGAGGAATGTAAATGATACCCGTCAGATCAGATATCAGATAGGTCCTGGGTTCAAAACCTGGGGTCTCCAAAATTAGAAATTGTTACAATTTTAAAGATTTTTTTAAACTGTTTCCATTTAACATAGAAACTTTAAACACAGCAAGTATATAAAAATCAGAAATACACTTTATATATGCTGTTTAACGTTTCCCTGATGGTCCTTGGTTCGATCCCAGGGAGCCGTTTACATTACCCTATGCATTTCAAATGGGGATAATAGGGTCTTATTTCAGGACATTCCCGGTATGATATCGAATTCAAAATTTGAATTAAATAGATTTTAATTCTACTAGGGCATTATATGTATTCCCATTTTGAAAAAGGTATTGCGTTTGACACCAGGTACAGCTGCTATTGTGCTGTTTAATTGTGTTTTATGAATGAAAATAATTGTTTGTACAAGTATACACAACTCCCTTTCTGTTGCATATTTTGATTTATTTTCATAATCTCTGTCTGCTCTTAATTCTGCATAAATTTTCTTTCTAAATGTTGACTTAATTTCCTTCTACACCTGCTATCTTAATGCTTCTAAAATTATTCATTTCTTAGCATTGTTTTCTGTAACTTGTCTGCTTTGATTCTGTAATTGCAATGATGTGGACTTTTTCAGGTGCGGCTAACGGATGCTTTAGTATCCTCTCTTGAGTTTAAGAAAGGGAAGGAGGCAGAAGTGGCATGGCTTGATGCACAGATCGCAGATACTGAAGGAGAGAGAGATGCAAGGCCAATGGAAGAAGACGAAGATGACAACAGAGTATTGAGTGAGAAGAAAGGTAAGCCTTCTTCTCCTAGCAGTCTTAATAATTAATTAAATAATATGAAAGTCAACAGTATGTACCCATGATGGTAATGAAACAAGTTTTTCATTTTTTCCCATTATCATTGACCTTTTAGAATACTGTATTTTTCTTGGTGCCTCTACCAAGTCCTTAACACCTCAATAAAGTATGATTTATCAAACGTTTGAAAACAGGCTCACTCTATAATTATATTTTTTGTTTGAACTGCATCTTTTTCTATGATGTAATTTCCATGTTTGGATCAGAAAGAAGTCGCAGTGAGTCAGGTTAGGGTAATACAGTGGATTTTGCTGTAAAATTTTTGGATAATTAATCTGATACAGCTGTGATGAGGCAGGGTTAGTTGTTTCTCATTCATAAATTATCATGTGAAATATTATTTAATATTCTATTTGACCTGCCTATGGCCTATGCTTGTCTCTCTTCTTGTCTTTCATAATTCTTTTTATTCTCCTTCATCAAAAATACAGTTTTCTATCTTTAGGATTAGCAGGTTTTTTACACTCCCCTTCTTGTGAGTGTTTTCCTGCAGTGGAAAATTTTTCCTGAGCCCTCAGCTTAGGTTTTTTTTTAAATCCACATTCTAGTTTTCTTGGTGTACTTTTGCAAACTATCTCTTTCTTTCTGTTTCGCAGATGACGATGGGTTAGGTGGAAGAAGAGACTTTCTAGTCTCAATCTCGGCCGAATAAAGGCCATTTATTATTATTATGCTCCTTTAAGTTTTAATGCTCTTATAAGTTAGAATTACTATGTGGAAAGTATCAATTACTTAATTGCAACTGTGCTGGCAGACCTATCATCATCAAAACAGCTGTTAGAGTGAATTTGAATTTTATTGAACCAACCAACATTTGAAACCATAATTTTTTCCTTTTAAAATTTATCAAATGACATAATAGCGAAATAATTGTTTGCTGGAAACAGCTTTCAAATCTAAACTAATCGAAATTACAATTACGGCATTTATAAGCCTTCCTTATCCAAATAGAAGTACTATGAAGTTCATTTTGGGAAAAGAACTGACATGATGGAATAATAATATAAAATGGAAAATCTGTTAATTGCATTACATTCATCAGGTTTTTTGGATGCATATTTTTCATTCATACTTGATACCTGATTTCTATATTTAGTAAGTTTTGAATTTTGTCCTAAGTTACTGCATATACCAAATTTATTCTAAATTAACGCACCATTACAAATATATCATTGAATGTAACGTGAACCCCAAAATTTGATCATCAGAAATTGATATATCATTTGCCTGCAAATCTAATGCGCAACTTAAGATTATTTCGCTTAATTTTCTCATCGTAATAGGTAAAGGTTGTAATTGAGGGGAGGATTCAGGGGGAAAAACATAGGGGAAGGCAGAGACAGAAGATGTCGCATGACATAAGGGGTGGGGTTAACTATAAGGAAATGAATGAGATGGCGCTTAATATGGATTTTTGATTGTGCATGAAACTACCGAAAGGTAGAATGACACGTATTAAAATTCAAGTTTCACATTATACTCGAAATTTATTTTATTTCAGGAATATTGAAGACAGATCAAATCTACACTTTGGAACCTGTTCTACCAAGTCAGGTTAGTTTTATGCTCTTGTAAGCTCAAACCAACTTTTTAATCCTATTTATAGATAAATATTTTATATCAATTTGAATACCTGAACATAAAGGAAAGAATTATCCTAATATTGGATTATGTAAGACTTAAAGTCACTTGTAACTAATATTGGATGCCTTTTTCTACAGTTTCTCTTGATCCATTATCAGAGATTCCATTGTCAAACTAAACTTTTGGAAACGTTATACACTACTTATCTTTTGTGAATAACTTCATTTAACATTGTTTATGTAATCATTATCTTTACTGCAACTTAATTTTACTTTTCTTTGTCTTGAGTTTTGCAATAATTCAGTGATTTTTTCCACCCTTGCTCATTAATAAGTGTTTCCTAAGTGTTATTTTCCTAAAAGGACTTTTTTTTGTTGCTAATGAAATCTTTTGTATGTTATATAAAAATCCATAATTAATTAAGAAATTCGTTGTTTCTCATGTTCGTATAATATTACACTGGATAAAATGGATGTTAATTATTACTGTAGATAAAATAGTTTTTAAATTATTTATATACTAGTTTAATTGTGAATATCATCAAATCGTATCCTATTCAACCTAAATATTTGCTATCTCAGATGGCTTCACCATCAGAATTAGCCATTTTTCTCATCTATGAGTCGACAACTTCATTTTCAGATTCCTGGTCATCCCACGGTATTCATCAATGAGCTTAAACTGTCAGATTTTAAACAAGTGTTGACAAGGAATGGAATACCCTCAGAATTCTCTGGTGGCGTGCTTTGGTGCTGTGGAGGTATTCTTGCTGTGAGGAGGGTGAGTTTGCAATGCGCCTATTATTTTTCCATCACTCTTGACTATTACTAACCGAAACTTGTTGCTTCATTATTTTTACCAAAAGGATCTGCTGTCCGTCAGCATTCTGTCCAAACCATTCACTTAAAATAGCATTATTTTAATAAGCTAAATCAAAATAATGAGCTCTCTTCTACATATTCCAAAAGTTTGAAACTCCCACATCAATTTTTATTAGGAAAAACATCTATTATGTAAGTAAGTGCAATTTTAGTACATATTGTGGAGGCCCTGCCCATGTATTTCCTCTGGGGTCCACTAGGGCCTCAGGAGCCATTCTACAACTGGGCAGGGTACCGTTAGTGAGAGAGTGAAGGGCTGGATGCCTAGAGAGAGAGTGAGCGCGTAGCGAGAGAGAGAGAGAATTCAATGCGTTTAGTGGTGAAAATCGGGGTGTATATAGTTATGGTGACAATATTGAAACATTTTATTCAATTGATTAGTTTTTTTTTCCTGGGTGCACACCCTTATGTGCAAAGTCAAAGTCTCAACCCTTTTCTTATTTAATTAATTATTAATGAAATATAGTAATAGGTTTAAAATGCTATATTTATTTGTTTTATTTAAGGATCATTTATGAACATTGATGAATGGAATTACTTGATTTGCTATAAAAGGGGTTTAAAAATTCAGAGAATTTTGGTGTCAAATTGATCCCACGCAACTACTTGAGTAGCTATTTTTAATGCGACTAATGAACTGTTAACAATTTACAAACTTTGAATGCCATGTAACTCATGTCTTTGAATAATCTCGAGTGTTAGAAAGTTGTGCTAAAAATTGCATGAAGTCATTTCACTTTATTATCTTATATTGTAATATCGTAATTTGAATCTTCTTCTGTCTTTGTAGCATGAAGCTGGACGGGTAATACTTGAAGGATGTCTGTCAGAAGACTACTACCGAGTAAGAGACTTACTTTACGAACAGTATGCAATTGTGTGATTCTACAAAGACGTACAAAGAGAATTCACCATTCCCTGGAGTATGAAAGTGTGTGTGGAAATGCGAATCTGTGATTCTGATGTTCTTCCCATCATGCAAATTCCCCTGAAAACCTTATTTTGTACAGGAATTGTTATTTTTGAGTGACCATTCATTTAAACAGTTTTTGATCATATAGGTGTGAATATATTTGCTCTTATTTGGTGTTTTTATTTTCTAACTAGCAGTGCTGGTGCATGCATTTTTTACTGTTTTTTTTGCATCCAAGGATGAAGAGCTGTTAAATCATTACTTCTATGAATAGATGAGATTCAAATATTGTTTTCTTAGATCCTCCCATAGACTTTATTACAAAAGAGTTTGGAACATGTCAAGGTTGGTCAATAACACTCTTGTAAATTGTTTAGATGATAATTATCAGGCATATATGATGTTGGTAGTTTTTGTACAAAATTATAGAGTTGCCTGATTGTTATAAAATTATTTAAATCAATAAAGTTCTTAATGTGAAATTTATATCATTGTTTATTGATGAGGCATAAGAAAATCTAATGTTATATACATCACACTTCTTGCCAAAAATAGAGTGATATCCTCTGTATTATCATCTTTGGGCTTATAAAGCAGCAATGGGCAGTTAAAAAAACTTTTAAGTTTTTCTTTGTAGTCTCCATTGAAGAAATTTTCCCCTTTGGTAAGCTTTGATTCGAGTAATTTATTTAATACTTGACTGTAAAATTAAATTCATCAAGAAGATCATAAAAAGGTATATATTGGATTTGATTAATTATGCAGAGGCAATCTTGATATTTCATGGATATCTGAGGTAAGTTATCATAACTAAAATTTAATATGAATAAATGAATTTCTATGATTTAATTTGTGTATTTGATTATAAACAATGATCCTAGATTTGCTCTGCTCCTTAAACCTAGTCACTGAAAATGTTCACTTCAAAGTAAAGATTCCTTTCTGTGCGTGCATTAATTTCTTTATGATCCTGAACTCCGCTTGTGGAGAAATTAGTTACAATTTATTAATGTGCTAAAATATTTGCAATATCTCTATGAATATTCATTTCATAAATTAAAGATAAAAATGCAATTTCTTCTTTGCCCATGCACTTACTACTTTGGCACAGCCAACCACAAAACCTGCTCTTTAAAGTATGTACTTACGGAATTTCATCAAAAAATTGCTAAAACACAACTTAAAAACTTTTGATTACAAATTGTGATATTAAATTAGCGCAGAATTAACCAATAATTTTAACAAGCTGATCTTTTGTGGCATAAAGATTATTTCAGATGGCTAGAAGTATTTGGCTCTACGAAAGCTTGCAAATGAATATCCTTTTACCAAGAATCTCAATCAGGACAAGGTGTAATTTCCAATAATATCTTAAGACAAACAGAAAATAAATTTAAGGTAATAAGCTTATGCATAGTTAAACCTAATTAGCAATTACATTCACTTGATATCAGAACTGGTCTAAAGTATTTTGGCAACCCAAGCAAAGTCTTATTCAGACACCCTTACTATAAAGGTAATGTTGAAGATGTTTTTGTTAATGATTCACTTATTTTAAATTCAAATATTTATTATTTTGGAATACTATAAATTTGATGTGTAGTTATAAAATTTCATTACTGCCAAACAGCTAATATAAATGGATTGATTGACAGCAGAATACACTGTAATCTTTGATATAGAAGTGGTAAGGAGAGTGATTTAACAATTCCTCAAAATTGTAATCAATATGAATTTAAAATTTAAATTCTACACTCAAATACATAATTTTTCAATGATTACAAAATATCTTCTGGTAACAACTAGCAAGGAATTCATGAGTCAAACCTCAATCTGGGATTCAGATGAGAAGAGAATATTCCCCACAAATAGTTGGACTACTTGAAAATGGGATGTAGTTATTGCATATAATCCAGTCATTCCTTGCACAGAGGATTAATTAGAGTACGTAATATACCATAGTGTCATGACCGATTATTTTTAGCACAGCTATAAAGAGAAATACATACTTATAATATATTATGTAGGATATATACGATAATCCATCTTTCGAGAACACAGTGTTGGTGGTTGATCTGGCGTCACCAACACTGTGTTCCTGAAGGAAGCCGTCATGGATTGTAAGGAAAGCGAACGCCTTCATGCTAGATATATATATAGTAATGCAGAACTCTATATGTAAGAACGTGTGATAATTCACAGATACAAGGTGGCAAGTTAATTTAAGGTTGAGGCTTGCATCTACAATGTAGTATGAAAACGGAAGATAAGCTATTACCATTTTTAGAGAAGTCATTCAGGTTATGATGAATTAATATCTGTTTTCAGTATTATCTATTAAATAAATAAGCTTCTTCGCATTCATTCATGTATTCATATCTATTATATATAGATGCTTCTCCAGATTCATTCATATAGATAGATAGGATACAAAGTCACAGGCTAAACCACAAGCGTCATTGACTTGAAATTTTTACGACGTATTTGCCCTAACGTGAAACCCCCAGAAAAAATGCGATTTTGAACCTCAGTATCATGGGTTCGATTCCAGAGGGCCCCAAAGTACATTTTACTCGTATATATATACGAGTAAAATGTAGCTTGCATACTGCAAGCAGATCGACAACACTAATTTCACATTGGCATCATATCAGGAAGGCCGTCAAAAGAAAAAAAAAATGGATTGAAAATATTCTTAAAATTCTCTGCAATTTAATCGTCTGGCATCGAACCTACGCCTTCCTCGTGAACCTACTATGCAGCACAACAGAAAATCACCATCTCTAACTAACTTTGAAAATTCAAGCAGAAATATTATCTGCAACTGCCTCAAACGACACCCTACTTTTCCCTTATGTTTCTTATGAGAGAAATGTTAATGTGCTCTGGCATTGAACCCAGGAATAGTACGGGCTTATGAAAATTGTTTTCTTAATTCAATTTTAACCATACATCTTCCAGCCAAGCACGAACTTCCTATTATTTCGAGAAGTGCATCAAAAAAAATAATGAAAAACAGCTCCTATGTATTTTAAAGGGCAGATCTTTGCATCGTCCTCGCATTGAACCCAGGATATTTTTTGTGATGGACATTGATGTTTTCGAAAGACCAAGACCATAAATATAGGCTCCTTGAGTTTTATCTCTCTACCTATCCAGAAAGAATTTTTCAAAAATTCCCGAAAATCAAAGCAATGCATTTAAACGGGAAAAATCGGGACTTTGGGGCCCTCTGGAATCGAACCCATGACACTGAGGTTCAAAATCGCAATTTTTCTGGTAGTTACACGTTATGGCCAATATGTCGTAAAAATTTCAAGTCAATGACGCATGTGGTTTGGCCTGTGAGTTTGTATCCTCTCTATATATCTATTATATATAGATGCTTCTCCGGATTCATTCATATATATACCTATATAGATAGATAGATAGATAGGATACTAATTCACAGCCTAAACTACAAGCGTCATTGTTCTGAAATTTTTATGACATATTAGCCATAACGTGAAACCCCCAGGAAAAAATCTGATGTGGCCAGCACATGACTTTCTCCATATATAAGATGTAAATATTTATCTACGACAGTATTTTCGAACTCTATATTCAATCTAAACTTGGAAGATAAGTGATTAATTTCTTTCATATTATCTTTTACGTCACAAACATTATAGATAATTTTTCGGGACATGTTCGATGAAAAACGATGAAGTGGCCTTTAGCCCCAGCGCCCAGAGCGCCCACAACGAACATAATCAGCAACTTCCGGTTTATAAGTATTTCACAAATAACTCCTAATCAACCAGTGATACAAAAATATGTTAAATACAAAAGTTATAGTAAATTATATTTTCTAAAACTTTTATAGATAATAGTATATACCTAAATATCATATTTATGGAGATATTTTGAAAACCGGAAATGAGGTTTGAAGAATGAAGCTCAACTTCCGGTCAATCGATTTACTCCAAAATCTAATCAACTCTAACGACACAAACCAAAATACTATATATGAAATTTGGTGTTGATCCGACAAACAGTTTTTATGGTAGAGCGCCCACAAAGTACATAATCAGCTACTTCCGGTTTATCAGTATTTCACGAATAACTCCTAATCAACCGGTGATGCAAAATGTTAAATACAAAAGTTATAGTAAAACATGTTATCTAAAACTTTTATAAGGGAAAAAATAAACCTATATATCATATTTATGGAGATATTTTGAAAACCGGAAATGAGCTTTGATGAATGAAGCTCGACTTCCGGTAAACCGATTTACTTGAGAACCTAATCAACTCTGACAGCACACACCACAGTACTATACATGAATTTTGGTATTGATACGACTAATATTTTTCAAGTTAGAGCGCCCACTGTCACATACACACATACACACACACACACACACACACACAGACATCATTCCGAAAATGGTCAAAACGTGTTCTAGGGACCCCAAAACATGTATTTCCGTTGAAATCTCGAAGTCGATTTTTTTCATGAAAACAATACTTTCTCTATACTTCGTATATGGAGAAAGTAAAAAGCGACTTTGATCCTCAGTGTCATAGGTTCGATTCCAGAGGGCCCCAAAGTCCCGATTTTTCCCGTTTAAATGCATTGCCGTGTTTTTCGGGAATTTAAAAAAAATACTTTCCGGATAGGTAGAGATATAACACTCAAGGTGCCTATACTTATGGTCTTGGACTTTCGAAAACATCAATGACTTTCACAAAATATGTCCTGGGTTCGATGCTAGGACGATGCAAAGATCTGCCCTTTAAAATACATGGGAGCTGTTTTTCATTATTTTTTTTGATGCACTTTTCGAAATAATAGGAAGTTCGTGCTTAGCCGGAAAGTGTAAGGTAAGAATTGGTTTAAGAAAAAAATTTTCATAAGACCGTACTATTCCTGGGTTCGATGCCAGAGCACATCTACATTTCTCTCATAAGGAATATAAGGGAAAAGTAAGACTTCGATTGAGGCAGTTGCAGCCAATATATCTGCTTGAGTTTTCGTTCATAGTTAAAGATTAATATCTTCTATTATGTTGCATAGGAAGTTTTACCAGAAAGACCCGGGTTCGATGCCGGGTGGTAAATATGTCTCCCGTTTAAAATACATAGGGTTAGTATTTCATTATTTTTTTGATGTACTTATCGAAATGATAGGAAGTTCGTGCTTGGCTGGAAGATGTATGGTTATAACTGGTTTAAGAAAACAGTTTTCAGAAGACCGAACTATTCCTGGGTTCGATGCCAGAGCACATTAACATTTCTCTCATAAGAAATATAAGGGAAAAGTAGGACGTCGTTTGAGGCAGTTGCAGATAATATTTCTGCTTGAATTTTCACAGATAGTTAGAGACGGTGATCTTCTGTTGTGCTGCATAGTAAGTATCACCAGGAAGACCCGGGTTCGATGCCGGAAGAATAAATTGCAGCGAATTATCAGAATATTTTCAATCCATTTTTTTTTTCTTTTGACGGCCTTCCCGATATGATGCCGACATGAAATTAGTATTGTCGATCTGCTTGCAGTATGCAAGCTACATTTTACTCGTATCTATTATATATAGATGCTTCTCCGGATTCATTCATATATATAGCTATAGATAGGATACTAATTCACAGGCTAAACCACAAGCGTCATGGACTTGAAATTTTTATGACGTATTGGCCATAACGTGAAACCCCCAGGAAAAAAGAGACTTTGATCCTCAGTGTCATAGGTTTGATTCCAGAGGGCCCCAAAGTCCTGATTTTTCCCGATTAAATGCATTGCTTTGATTTTCGGGAATTTAAAAAAATACTTTCCGGATAAGTAGAGTATCAAAACTCAAGGAGCCTATATATATGGTCATGATCTATCGAAAACATAAATGAGTTTTACGGAAAAAATCCTGGGTTCGATACTAGGTCGAGGCAAAAATCGGCCATTTAAAATGCATTGTGGCGATTTTTAAGATTTTTTTTGGATCCTTTCCCAATGGCATGGAAACCTGAAATTCGGCATGGCATTAGAAATCATAAATATATTTCATAATAAAATTTTACATATTTTCTGATGGTCCTTGGTGCGAACCCAGAGAGCCATTTACATTCCTCAAAGCATTTCTTATGGAGATAACAGAAAAAAGTTTTAGGTACTTCCCGGCAAGACATCGACTTCAAACTTTGCATGAAATAAGATGAAGTCCTAACAAATCATTATGTGTATTCACAGCTGCCAATATGTCCTGGGTTTGACACCAGGCGTCTCTAATATCAGAAACTGATCCGATTTTTAAGAATTAATTTCAACCCTTTTCCAATAATATCAAAACTTGAATTTCGGCATATAGATAGAGATCATAGATACATGTCAAAAACATGTTTTCATATTTCCTAGATTGTCCTTGGTTCGAATCCAGAGAGCCATTTACATTCGTGAAAAGTAGGACGTCGTTTGAGGCAGTTGCAGTCAAGATTTCTGCTTGAATTTTCACACATAGTAAGAGATGGTGATCTTCTGTTTTGCAGCATAGTAATTTCACCGGGAAGACCCGGGTTTGATACCTGACGATTAAATTGGAGCGAATTTTGAGAATATTTTCTATCTTATTTTTTTTCTTTTGATGACCATCCCGATATGATGCCGATATAAAATTAGTGTTGTCGATCTGCTTGCAGTATGCAAGCAACATTTTACTCGTATATATATATATGATACGAGTAAAATGTGGCTTGCATACTGCAAGCAGATCGGCAATACTAATTTTATATCGGCATCATATCGGGATGGTCATCAAAAGAAAAAAAAGTGATTGAAAATATTTTTAAAATTCGCTCCAATTTAATCGTCTGGCATCGAACCTTGGCCTTCCTGGTGAACCTACTATGCAGCACAACAGAAAATCACCATCTCTTACTATGTGTGAAAATTCAAGCAGAAATATTGGCTCCAACTGACTCAAACGACATCCTACTTATCAATAATGTAAATAACTCTCTGGGTTCGAACCAAGGACGATCTAGGAAATCTAAAACATGTTTTTGAAATGTATCCATGTTCTCTATCTATATGCCTAATTTCATGTTTTAATATTATTGGAAAAGGGTTTAAATTAATTCTGTTACTGATTGTAGAGACGCCTGGTGTCAAACCCAGGACACAGTGGTAGCTGTGAATGCACAGTTTGATTTGTAAGGACTTGATCTTATATCATGCAAAGTTTGAAGTCGATATCTATCTACCATATATATCGGCTCCTTGAGTTTTAAGTTTCTACCTATCCGGCAAGTATTTTTTTTTAATTCCGGCAAATCAAAGCAATGCATTTAAATGGAAAAATCGGGACCCATGACACTGAGGTTCCAAATCTCATTTTTTCTGGAGGTTACATTTTATGGCCAATATATCATAAAAATTTCAAGCCAATGACGCTTGTGGTTTAGCCTGTGAGTTTGTATCCTCTCTCTATATATATATCTATTATATATAGATGCTTCTCCGGATTCATTCATATATATAGCTATATACATAGGATACTAATTCACAAGCTAAACCACAAGCGTCACCAACTTGAAATTTTTACGACGTATTGGCCATTACGTGCAACTGCCAGAAAAATTGCGATTTTGAACCTTGGTGTCATGGGTTTGACTCCAGAGGGCCCCAAAGTCTCCATTTTTTCCATTTAAATGCATTGCTTTGATTTGCCGGAATTTTTAAAAAATACTTACCTGATAGGTTGAGAATGAAAACTCTAGGAGCGTATATATATGGTCAGGATCTTTCGAAAAAATAAACGACTTTTACGAAATATATCCTGGGTTCGATGCTATGACGATGCAAGAATCGGCCATTTAAAATACATTGAGGTAGTTTTTCATTATTTTTTTCATGCACTTATCGAAATTATAGGAAGTTCTTGATTATGTGGAAGATGTTTATTAAGCAAAGGTTTTTGAAAAAAATGTAGATATGACCGTACTGCTCCTGGGTTTGATGCCGGGGCACATTAAAATTTCTCTCATAAGGAATATAAGGGAAAAGTAGGACGCCATTTGAGGCAGTTGCAGCCAATATGTCTGCTTGAATTTCCACACATGGTTAAAAGTGGTGATCTTATTTAGTGCTGCATAGAAAGTATTACTGGAACGACCAGGGTTCGAAGCCAGACGGTAAATATATCCTCCATTTGAAATACATTGAGTTAGTTTTCATTATTTATTTTGATGTATTTATCGAAATGATAATAAGTTCTTGCTTTGCTAGAAGATGTATATTAAGACTCAGTTTAATAAAAAAATGTAGGTAAGACCATGCTGCTCCTGGGTTCTATGCCAGGGCACATTAAATTTCTCTCATAAGGAATATAAGGGAAAAGTAAGACGTCGTTTGAGGCAGTTGCAGCCAAAATTTCCGCTTTAATTTTCACACCTCGTTACAGATGGTGATCTTTTATTACGTATTATAGAAAGTATCACCAGAAAGACCCGGGTTCGATGCTGGGCAGTAAATATGTCTCCCGTTTAAAATAAATTGAGGTAGGTTTTATTATTTATTTTGATGTATTTATCGAAATGATAATAAGTTCTTGCTTTGCTAGAAGATGTATATTAAGACTCAATTTAAGAAAAAAATTTAGATAAGACCATGCTGTTCCTGGGTTCGATGCCAGACTACATTCAAATTTCTCACATAAGGAATATATTGGAAAAGTTGGACGTCGTTTGAGGCAGTTGCAACCAATATTTCTGATAGAATTTTAACACATAGTTACAGATGGTGATCTTCTATTATGCTACATAGTAAGTTCT
Organism: Sympetrum striolatum; assembly: GCA_947579665.1. NCBI lineage: Eukaryota > Metazoa > Arthropoda > Insecta > Odonata > Libellulidae > Sympetrum > Sympetrum striolatum. Next base: position 78,252,063 of record OX388351.1, read on the forward strand.
CCAGGAAGACCCAGGTTCGATGCCAGACGATGAATTTTAATAATAATTTCAATCTTTTTTTCTTTAGAGGACCGTCCAGATATGATGCCGATATGTAATCGAGTGTTGTGGATCTGCTTGCAGTACGCAAGCTACATTTTACTCGTATATATATATATATATATATATATATATATATATATATCTATTATATATAGACGTTTCTCCGGATGTACCTATATATATATATACGAGTAAAATGTAGCTTGCATACTGCAAGCAGATCGGCAATACTAATTTCATATCGGCATCATATCGGGAATGTCCTCAAAAGAAAAAAAAAAGGATTGAAATTTTTCTCAAAATTCGCTGAAATTTCATCGTCTGGCATCGAACCCGGATCTTACTGGTGAACTTACTATGTAACACAATAGAAGATCACCATCTCTAACTATGTGTGAAAATTCAAACAGAAATATTGGCTATAACTGCCTCAAAAGACGCTCTAATGTTCACGAATGTAAATGGCCTTCGGGACTCGAACCAAGGACGAACTTGGAAATTTAAAAAATGTTTCTGAAATTTATTAATGATCTCAATCTATATGCCAAATTTCAAGTTTCTATATTATTGGGAAAGGTTTCAAAATAATTCCTAAAAATCGGATCAACTTCTGATTGCAGAGACACCTGGTGTCGAACCCAGGACACATTGATAGCTATGAATGCATAGTTTGATTTGTTAAGACTGGTTCTTCTAACACGCTAAGTTTTAAGTTGATAGCATGCCGGGAATTACCTAAAATTTGTTTCCGTTATCTTCGTAAGAAATGCATTGAGGAATATAAATGTCCGTCTGGGATCAAACCAAGGACCATCAGCGAATATGTAAAATTATATTATGATATAATTTTATGGTATCTAACCTCATACCGAATTTCAAGTTTCCATGCCATTGGAAAGGGGTCCAAAAAAAATCTTAAAAATCACCACAATGCATTTTAAACGGCAGATTTTTGCATCGACCTAGAATCGAACCCAGGTTAATTTCCGTAAAACTCATTTATGTTTTCGATAGATCATGACCATATATAAAGGCTCCTTGAGTTTTAATTCTCTACCTATCCGGGAAGTATTTTTTTTTAATTCCCGAAAATCAAAGCAATGCATTTAAACGGGAAAAATCGGGACTTTGGGGCCCTCTGGAATCGAACCCATGACACTGAGGTTCAAAATCACAATTTTTATGGTGGTTACACGATATGGCCAATATGTCGTAAAAATTTCAAGCCAATGACGCTAGTGGTATAGCCTGTGAGTTTGTATCCTCTCTATATATATATATATATATATGAATATCTATTATATATAGACGTTTCTCCGGATATACCTATATATATACGAGTAAAATGTAGCTTGCATACTGCAAGGAGATCGACAACACTAATTTCATCTCGGCATCATATCGGGACGGTCCTCAAAAGAAAAAAAAGGGGATTGAAAATATTCTTTAAATTCGCTGCAAGTTATTCGTCCGGCATCGAACCCGGGTCTTTTTGGTGATACACACTATGCAGCACAATAGAATTTCTCCATCTCTAATTATGTGTGAAAATTAAAGCAAAAATATTGGGCGCAGCTGCCTCAAAAGACGCTTTAATGTTAACGAATGTAAATGGCTCTCGGGACTCGAACCAAGGACGATCGTGGAAATTTAAAAAATGTTTCTGAAAGTTATTAATGATCTCAATCCATAAGCCAAATTTCAAGTTTCTATATTATTGGGAAAGGTCTCAAAATAATTCCTAAAAATCGGATCAACTTCTGATTGCAGAGACACCTGGTGTCGAACCCAGGACACATTGATAGCTATGAATGCATAGTTTGATTTGTTAAGACTGGTTCTTCTATCACGCTAAGTTTTAAGTAGATAGCATGCCGGGAAGAACCTAAAATTTGTTTCCGTTATCTTCGTAAGAAATGCATTGAGAAATGTAAATGGCGCCCTGGGATCGAACCAAGGACCATCAGCGAATATGTAAAATTTGATTATGAAATATATTTATAATCTCCAACTCCATGCCGAATTTCAAGTTTCCATGACATCGGGAAGGGGTCCAAAAAAAATCTTAAAAATCGCCACAATACATTTTAAACGGCCGATTTTTGCCTCGACCTAGCATCGAACCCAGGATATTTTCCGTAAAACTCATTTATGTTTTCGATAGATGATGATCATATATAAAGGTTCCTAGAGTTCCGATTCTCTACCTATCCGGGAAGTATTTTTTAAAAATTCCCGAAAATCTAAGCAATGCATTTAAACGGGAAAAATCGGAACTTTGGGGCCCTCTGGAATCGAACCCATGACACCTAGGTTCAAAATCGCAATTTTTCTGGAGGTTATACGTTATGGCCAATATGTCGTAAAAATATCAAGCCATTGACGCTAGTGGTTTGGCCTGTGACTTTGTATCCTATCTATATATCTATTATATATAGATGCTTCTCCGGATTCATTAATATATCATATCTATTATATATAGATGCTTCTCCGGATTCATTCATATCTATTATATATAGATGCTTCTCCGGATTCATTCATATATCATATATATATATATACGAGTAAAATGTTGCTTGCATACTGCAAGCAGATCGATAACACTATTTTCATGTCGGCATCATATCGGGACGGCCATCAAAAGAAAAAAATGGATTGAAATTTTTCTTAAAATTCGCTGAAATTCCATCGTCTGGCATCGAACCCGGGTCTTTACTGTGAACTTACTATGCAGCACAATATAACATCACCATCTCTAACTATGTGTGAAAATTCAAGCAGAAATATGGGCTAAACTGCCTCAAAAGACGTTCTAATTTTCACGAATTTAAATGGCTCTCTGGATTCGAACCAAGGACGATCTTGGGCATCTAAAAAAATTTTCTGAAAGTTATTTTTGATCTCTATCTATATGCCGAATTTGAAGTTTCTATATTATTGGCAAAGGTTTCAAAATAATTCCTAAAAATCGGATCAACTTCTGATTGCAGAGACACCTGGTGTCGAACCCAGGACACATAGTTAGCTGTGAATTCACAGCTTGATTTGTATGGACTTGATCTTTCTATATGCAAAGTTTGAACTCGATATCGTGCCGGGAAGTACCTAAAATTTGTTTCCGTTATCTCCGTAAGAAATGCATTGAGGAACTTAAATGTCCCTCTGGGATCGAACCAAGGACCATTAGCGAATACGTAAAATTTGATTATGATATATTTTTATGGTATCTAACCTCATACCGAATTTCAAGTTTCTATGCCATCGGAAAAGGGTCCAAAAAAAATCATAAAAATCGCCACAATGCATTTTAAACGGCCGATTTTTGCCCCGACCTAGCATCGAACCAAGGATAATATTCGTAAATGTCTTTATGGTTTCCTTTAGATATGCACGGAATCTAGCGATCCCTTGAATTTCATTTCTCTCCTTTTCCGGAAAGTGCCTCGAAAAAATTTTCGAAAATCCCCGCCATGTAATCTTATGGGGAAAATCGCGACTTTGTGGCCTTCTGGAATCGAACCCATGACACCGAGGTTCAAAGTCGGCTTTTTCCTGGAGGTTACACGTCATGGCCATAACGTCGTAAAAATTTCAAGTCAATGGCGCTTGTGGTTTAGGCTGTGAATTTGTATCCTATCTATATACCTATATAGCTATATATATGAATGAATCCGGAGAAGCATCTATATCTATTACGAGTAAAATGTTGCTTGCATACTGCAAGCAGATCGACAACACTAATTTCATAACGGCATTATATCGGGACGGTCCCGGAAAGGAAAAAAAGGATTGAAAATATTCTTAAAATTCGCTTCAATTTAATCGTCTGGCATCGAACCCGGGTCTTCTTGGTGAAATTTCTATGCAGCACATCAGAAGATCATCTTCTCTAAATACGTGTGAAAATTCAAGCAGAAATATTGGCTGCAACTGCCTCAAACGAAGACCTACTTTTCACAAATTTAATAGCTCTCTGGATTCGAACCAAGGACGATCTAGGAAAAATAAAATATATTTTCGAAATGTATCTATAAGTTCTATATATATGCCGAATTTCAAGTTTTAATATTATTGGGAAGGGGTTCAAAATAATTCTTAAAAATCGGTTCAGTGACTGATTTTAGAGACGCCTGGTGTCGAAACCTGGACGTATTGGAAGCTGTTAATGCACAAAATGACTTGCTAGGACTTGATCTAATTTCATACTAAGTTTGAAGTCGATATCATACCGGGAAGTACCTAAAATGTGTTTCCGTTATCCCCGTAAGAAATGCACTGTGGAGTGCAAATGGCCCTCTGGGATCGAACCAAGGACCATCAGCGAATATGTAAAATTTGATTATGAAATATATTTATGATTTCTAACCCCATGCCAAATTTCAAGTTTCCATGCATTCGGAAAGAGGTCCAAAAAAAATCTTAAAAATCTCCACAATGCATTTTAAACGACCGATTTTTGCCCCGACCTAGCATCGAACCCAGGATATTCTCCGTGAAACTCATTTATGTTTTCGATAGATCATGTTCATATATATAGGCTCCTTGAGTTTTGATTTTCTACCTATCCGGGAAGTATTTTTTAAAAATTCCCGAAAATCAAAGCAATGCATTTAAACGGGAAAAATCGGGACTTTGGGGCCCTCTGGAATCGAACCCATGACACTGAGGTTCAAAATCGCAATTTTTCTGGAGGTTATACGTTATGGCCAATATGTCGTAAAAATTTCAAGCCATTGACGCTAGTGGTTTAGCCTGTGACTTTGTATCCTATCTATATACCTATCTATCTATATATACGAGTAAAATGTAGCTTGCATACTGCAAGCAGATCGACAACACTAATTTCATATCGGCATCATATCGGGACGGACATCAAAAGAAAAAAAAAATTCAAAATATTCGTAGAATTCGCTGCAATTTAATCACCTGGCAGCGAACCCCGGTCTTCCTGGTGTACTTACTATGCAGCAAAATAGAAAATTACCATATCAAACTATGTGTGAAAATTCAAGCAAAACTATTAGGTGCAACTACCTCAAACGACGTCCTACTATTCACATACACTCCTTATTTGAGAAATTATAATGTGCTCTGGCATCGAACCCAGGAACAGCATGGTCTTATCTATTTTTTTTCTTAAACAAAGTGTTAATATACATCTTCCATCTAAGCAAGAGCTCCCTTACATATCGATAAATGCATAAAAAAATTATGAAAAGATACCCCATAGTATTATATATGGGTGATATTTTTACTGCCCGGCATCGAACCCGGGTCTTTCAGGCAATACTTTCTATGCCGCACAAAAGAAAAACACCATCTCTAACCGCGTATGCAAATTCAAGCAGAAATATTGGTTACAACTGCCTCAAATGACGTCCTACTTTTCCTTTATATTCCTTATGAGAGAAACGTTATTGTGCTCTGGCTTCGAACCCAGGAACAGTACGGTCTTATGAAAATTTTTTTCTAAAACTTATTCGTACCATACATCTTCCAGCCAAGCACGAACATCCTATCATTTCGATAAGTGCATCTAAAAAAATAATGAAAAACGGCTCCCATGTATTTTAAAGGGCAGATCTTTGCATCGTCCTAGCATCGAACCCAGGATAACTTTTGTAAAAGTCATTGATGTTTTCGAAAGTCCAAGACCATAAATATAGGCACCTTGAGTTTTACTTCTCTACCTATCCGGAAAGTATTTTTTTTTAATTCCCGAAAATCACGGCAATGCATTCAAACGGGAAAAATCGGGACTTTGGGGCCCTCTGGAATCGAACCTATGACACTGAGGATCAAAGTCTCTTTTTTCCTGGGGGTTTCACGTTATGGCCAATATGTCATAAAAATTTCAGATCAATGACGCTTGTAGTTTAGGCTGTGAATTTGTATCCTATCTATCTATATAGGTATATATATGAATGAATCCGGAGAAGCATCTATATATATATACGAGTAAAATGTAGCTTGCATACTGCAAGCACATCGATAACACTAATTTTAAGTCGGCATCATATCGGGAAGGCCGTCAAAAGAAAAAAAAAATTGATTGAAAATATTCTGATTATTCGCTGCAATTTATTCGTCCGGCATCGAACCCTGGTCTTCCTAGTGATACATACTATGCAGCACAATAGAAGATCACCATCTCCAACTATCTGTGAAAATTCAAGCAGAAATATTATCTGAAACTGCATCAAACGACATCCTACTTTTCCCTTATATTTCTTATGAGAGAAATGTTAATGTGGTCTGGCATCGAACCCAGGAATATTACGATCTTCTGAAAACTGTTTTCTTAAACCAGTTTTAACCATAAATCTTCCAGCCAAGCACGAACTTCCTATCATTTCAATAAGTGCATCAAAAAAATAATGAAATACAAACCCTATGTATTTTAAACGGGAGACATATTTACCGCCCGACATCGAACCCGGGACTTTCTGGTGAAACTTCCTATGCAACATAATAGAAGATATTATTCTTTAACTATGTACGAAAATTCAAGCAGAAATATTGGCTGCAACTGCCTCAATCGAAGACTTACTTTTCCCTTATATTCCTTATGAGAGAAATGTTAATGTGCTCTGGCATCGAACCAAGGAATAGTACGGTCTTATGAAAATTTTTTTCTTAAACTAATTTTTACCTTACACTTTCCGGCTAAGCACGAACTTCCTATTTTTTCGAGAAGTGCATCAAAAAAAATATTGAAAAACAGCTCCCATGTATTTTAAAGGGCAGATCTTTGCATCGTCCTAGCATCGAACCAAGGATATTTTTTGTGAAAGTCATTGATGTTTTCGAAAGTCTAAGACCATAAATATAGGCACCTAGAGTTTTATTTCTCTACCTTTCCGGAAACTATTTTTTTTAAATTCCCGAAAATCACGGCAATGCATTTAAACGGGAAAAATCGGGACTTTGGGGCCCTCTGGAATCGAACCTATGGCACTGAGGATCAAAGTCGCTTTTTTCCTGGGGGTTATACGTTATGGCCAATATGTCATAAAAATTTCAAGTCAATGACGCTTGTGGTTTAGCCTGTGAATTTGTATCCTATCTATATAGCTATATATATGAATGAATCCGGAGAAGCATCTATATATAATAGATATATAGATGCTTCTCCGGATTCATTCATGTATCCATATATATATACGAGTAAAATGTTGCTTGCATACTGCAAGCAGATCGACAACACTAATTTCATATCGGGACGGACATCAAAAGAAAAAAAAATTCAAAATATTCGTAGAATTCGCTGCAATTTAATCGCCTGGCAGCGAACCCCGGTCTTCCTGGTGTACTTACTATGCAGCAAAATAGAAGATTACCATATCAAACTATGTGTGAAAATTCAAGCAAAACTATTAGGTGCAACTACCTCAAACGACGTCCTACTATTCACATACACTCCTTATTTGAGAAATTATAATGTGCTCTGGCATCGAACCCAGGAACAGCATGGTCTTATCTATTTTTTTTCTTAAACAAAGTGTTAATATACATCTTCCATCTAAGCAAGAGCTCCCTTACATATCGATAAATGCATAAAAAAATTATGAAAAGATACCCCATAGTATTATATATGGGGGATATTTTTACCGCCCGGCATCGAACCCGGGTCTTTCAGGCAATACTTTCTATGCAGCACAACAGAAAAACACCATCTCTAACCGCGTATGCAAATTCAAGCAGAAATATTGGTTACAACTGCCTCAAATGACGTCCTACTTTTCCTTTATATTCCTTATGAGAGAAACGTTATTGTGCTCTGGCTTCGAACCCAGGAATACTACGGTCTTATGAAAATTTTTTTCTTAAACCAATACTTACTATATATCTTCCAGCCAAGCACGAACATCCTATCATTTCGATAAGTGCATCTAAAAAAATAATGAAAAACGGCTCCCATGTATTTTAAAGGGCAGATCTTTGCATCGTCCTAGCATCGAACCCAGGATAACTTTTGTAAAAGTGATTGATGTTTTCGAAAGTCCAAGACCATAAATATAGGCACCTTGAGTTTTACTTCTCTACCTATCCGGAAAGTATTTTTTTTTAATTCCCGAAAATCACGGCAATGCATTCAAACGGGAAAAATCGGGACTTTGGGGCCCTCTGGAATCGAACCTATGACACAGAGGATCAAAGTCTCTTTTTTCCTGGGGGTTTCACGTTATGGCCAATATGTCATAAAAATTTCAGATCAATGACGCTTGTAGTTTAGGCTGTGAATTTGTATCCTATCTATCTATCTATCTATATAGGTATATATATGAATGAATCCGGAGAAGCATCTATATATAATAGATATATAGAGAGGATACAAACTCACAGCCTAAACCACAAGAGTGATTGAGCTGAAATTTTTACGACATATTGGCCATAACGTATAACCTCCAGAAAAATTGCGATTTTGATCCTCAGTGTCATGGGTTCGATTCCAGGGGGCTCCAAAGTCCCGATTTTTCCCGTTTAAATGCATTGCTTTGATTTTCGGGAATTAAAAAAAAATACTTCCCGGATAGGTAGAGAATCAAAACTCAGGGAGCCTTTATATATGGTCATGATTTATCGAAAACATAAATGAGTTTTACGGAAAATAACCTGGGTTCGATGCTAGGTCGATGCAAAAATCTGCTGTTTAAAATGTATTGTGGCGATTTTTAAGATTTTTTTTGGACCCTTTCCCGATGGCATGGAAACTTGAAATTCGGTATGGGGTTAGATATCATAAATATATTTCATAATCGATTTTTATGTTTCCCCTGATGTTCCTTGGTTCGATCCCAGAGGGCCATTTACATTCCTCAATGCATTTCTTATGGAGATAACGGAAACAAGTTTTAGGTACTTCCCTGCATGCTATCGACTTAGAACTTAGCATGATGGAAGAACCAGTCTAAACAAATCAAACTATGCATTCATAGCTATCAATGTGTCCTGGGTTCGACACCAGGTGTCTCTGCAATCAGAAGTTGATCCGAATTTTAGGAATTATTTTGAAACCTTTCCCAATAATATAGAAACTTGAAATTTGGCATATAGATTGAGATCAATATTAACTTTCAAAAACATTTTTTAAATTTCCAAGATCGTACTTGGTTCGAGTCCCGAGAGCCATTTACAATCGTGAACATTTGAGCGTCTTTTGAGGCAGTTGTAGCCAATATTTCTGCTTGAATTTTCACACATAGTTAGAGATGGTGATCTTCTATTGTTTTTCATAGTAGGTTTTCAGTAAGACCCGGGTTCGATGCCAGACGATGACATTTCAGCGAATTTTAAGAAAAAATTAAATCCTTTTTTTTTCTTTTGAGGACCGTCCCGATATAATGCCGATATGAAATTAGATTTGTCGATCTGCTTGCAGTATGCAAGCTACATTTTACTCGTATAATAGATATATATAGAGAGGATACAAACTCACAGGCTAAACCACAAGCGTCATTGACTTGAAATTTTTACGACAGATTGGCCATAACGTGTAACCACCAGAAAAATTGCGATTTTGTACCTCAGTGTCATGGGTTCGATTCTAGAGGGCCCCAAAGTCCCAATTTTTCCCGTTTAAATGCATTGCTTTGATTTTCGGGAATTTTTAAAAAATACTTGCCGGATAGGTAGGGACTTTAAACTCAAGGAGCTGATATATATGGTCATGATCTATTGAAATAATAAATGAGTTTTACTGAAAATATCCTGGGTTCGATGCTAGGTCGAGGCAAAAATCGGCCGTTTTTAATGCATTGTGGCGATTTTTATCATTTTTTTGGACCCTTTCCCGATGGAATGGAAACTTGAAATTCGGCATGGGTTTAGATATTATAAATATATTTAATAATCAAATTTTACGTATTCGCTAATGGTCCTTGGTTCGATCCCAGAGAGCCATTTACATTCCTTTATGCATTTCTTATGGAGATGAAAGAAAGAAGTTTTAGGTACTTCCCGGCATCATATCGACTTCAAACTTTGTATGAAATAAGATAAAGTCCTAATAAGTCATACTGTGCATTCACAGCTACCAATATTTCCTAGGTTCGACACCAGGCGTCTCTGCAATCAGAAGTTGATACGATTTTTAGGAATTATTTTGAAACCTTTCCCAATAATATAGAAACTTGAAATTCAGCATATAGATAGAGATCATAAATAACTTTCAAAAACATGTTTTAGATTTCTACGATCGTCCTTGGTTTGAATCCAGAGAGCCATTTTCATTCGTGAAAAATAGCACGTCTTTTGAGGTAGTTGCAGCAAATATTTCTGCTTGAATTTTCACACATAGTCAGAGATGGTGATCTTCTATTGTGGTGTATAGTAAGTTCACCAGGAAGACCCAGGTTCGATGCCAGACGATTAAATTGAAGCGAATTTTAAGAGTATTTTCAATCCTTTTTTTTCGTTTGAAGACCGTCCCGATATAATGCCGATTTTAAATTATTGTTGTCGATCTGCTTGCAGTATGCAAGCTACATTTTACTCGTTATATATAGATGCTTCTCCGGATTCACTCATGATATACCCAGATACCCAGATACCCAGATAGGATACTAATTCCCAGGCTAAACTACTGGCGTCATTGACTCGAAATTTTTACCACCTATTGGCCATAACGTGAAACCCCCAGGAAAAATGCGACTTTGATCCTCGGTATCATGGGTTCGATTCCAGAAGGCCCCAAAGTCGCGATTTTCCCCATAAGATTACATGGCGGGGATTTTCGAAAATTTATTTGAGGCACTTCCCGGAAAAGGAGAGAGTTGAAACTCGAGGGATCGCTAGATGCCCCCTATATCAAAAGAAAATTATAAAGATATCTACGAATATTATCCTAGGTTCGATGCTAGGACGGGGCAAAAGTCGGCCGTTTAAAATGCATTGCGGCGATTTTTAAGTTTTTTTTTGAACCCTTTTCCGATGGCATAGAAACTTGAAATTCGGCATGGCGTTACATATCATAATTATATTTCATAATCAAATTTTACATATTCCCTTATGGTCCTTGGTTCGATCCCAGAGGGCCATTTACATTCCTCAATGCATTTCTTATGGAGATTACGGAAACACATTTTAGGTGCTTCCCGATATTATATCTACTTGAAACTTTGCATAACATAAGATCAAGTCATTAATAATCAAACTGTGAATTCACAGCTACCAATGTTTCCTGGTTTTACCACCAGGCGTCTCTACAATCAGTAAATGATCCGATTTTTAAGACTTTTTTGGAACAATTTCCCAATTATATAGAAACTTGAAATTCGGCATATAGATAGAGATCATAAATAACTTTCAGAAACATTTTTTAGATTTCCAAGATCGTCCTTGGTTCGAATCCAGAGAGCCATTTAAATTCGTGAAAATTAGAACGTCTTTTGAGGCAGTTGTAGCCCATATTTCTGCTTGAATTTTCACACATCGTTAGAGATGGTGATGTTCTATTGTGCTGCATAGTAAGTTCACAGTAAAGACCCGGGTTCGATGCCAGACGATGGAATTTAGGCAAATTTTGAGAAAAATTTCAATCTTTTTTTTCTTTTGATGGCCGTCCGGATATGATGCCGACATGAAAATAGTGTTGCCGATCTGCTTGCAGTATGCAAGCTACATTTTACTCGTATATATATAGATAGATAGGTATATAGATAGGATACAAAGTCACAGGCTAAACCACTAGCGTCAATGGCTTGAAATTTTTACGACATATTGGCCATAACGTATAACCTCCAGAAAAATTGCGATTTTGAACCTCGATGTCATGGGTTCGATTCCAGAGGGCCTCAAAGTCCCGATTTTTCCCGTTTAAATGCATTGCTTTGATTTTCGGGAATTAAAAAAAAATACTTTCCAGATAGGTAGCGAATCAAAACTCAAGGAGCCTATATATATGGTCATGATCTATCGAAAACATAAATGAGTTTTACGGAAAATATCCTGGGTTCGAAGCTAGGTCGGGGCAAAAATCGGCCGTTTAAATTGCATTGTGGCGATTTTTAAGATTTTTTTTGGACCCTTTCCCGATGGCATGGAAACTTGAAATTCGGCATGGAGTTGGAGATCAATAATAAATTTCAGGATCAAATTTTACATATTCGCTGATGGTCCTTGGTTCGATGCCAGAGGACCATTTAAATTCCTCAATGCATTTCTTACGGAGATAACGGAAACAAATTATAGGTACTTCCTGGCACGATAAAGAATTCAAGCTTTGTATTATGAAAGATTAAATGAATACAAATCAAACTGTGCATTCCCAGCTGTCAATGTGTCCTGGGTTCGACACCAGGCGTCTCTACAATCAGTAACTGATCCGATTTTCAATAATTATTTTGAACCCTTTCCCAACAATATAGAAACTTGAAATTCGGAATGTGCATAGAGATCATAAATAACTTTCAGAAACATTTTTTTATATTTCCAAGATCGTCCTTGGTTCGAATCCAGAGATCCATTAATATTCGTGAAAATTAGAACGTCTTTTGAGGCAGTTGTAGCACATATTTCTTCTTGAATTTTCACACATAGAGATGGTGATGTTCTATTGTGCTGCATAGTAAGTTCACAGTAAAGTCCCGGGTTCGATGCCAGACGATGGAATTTCAGCGAATTTTAAGAAAAATTTCATTCCATTTTTTTCTTTTGATGGTCGTCCTGATATGATGCCGACATGAAAATAGTGTTTTCGATCTGCTTGCAGTATGCAAGCAACATTTTACTCGTATTCATATATATATACGAGTAAAATGTAGCTTGCATACTGCAAGCAGATCGACAACACTAATTTCATGTCCGCATCATATCGGGACGGCCCTCAAAAGAAAAAAAAGGATTGAAAATATTCTTAAAATTCGCTGAAATTTTATCGTCTGGCATCAAACCCGGGTCTTCCTTGTGAACCTACTATGCAGCACAATAGAAGATCACCATCTCTAACTATGTGTGAAAATTCAAGCAGAAATATTGGCTACAACTGCCTCAAAAGACGTTCTAATTTTCACGAATGTAAATGGCTCTCGGGACTCGAACCAAGGACGATCCTGGAAATCTAAAATATTTTACTGAAAGTTATTAATGGACTCTATCTATATGCCGAATTTGAAGTTTCTATATTATTGGCAAAGGTTTCAAAATAATTCCTAAAAATCGGATCAACTTCTGATTGCAGAGACACCTGGTGTCGAACCCAGGACACATTGATAGCTGTGAATGCTTTTTTTGATTTGTATGGACTTGATCTTTCTATATGCAAAGTTTGAAGTCGATAACATGCCGGGAAGTACCTAAATTTTGTTTCCGTTATCTCCGTAAGAAATGCATTGAGAAGTGCAAATGGCCCTCTGGGATCGAACCAAGGACCATCAGCGAATATGTAAAATTCAATTATGAAATATATTCAACATATATATACACGTGCCGATTTTCAAGTATCCATGTTATCGGGAAAGGATCCAAAAAAAATCTTCAAATTCGCCACAATGCATTTTAAACGGCCGATTTTTGCCTCGACCTAGCATCGAACCCAGGATATTTTCCGTAAAACTCATTTATGCTTTCGATAGATCATGACCATATATATAGGTTCCTTGAGTTTTGATTCTCTACCTATCCCGAAAGTATTTTATAAAAAATCCCGTAAATCAAAGCAATGCATTTAAACGGGAGAAATCGGGACTTTGAGGCCCTCTGGAATCGAACCCATGACACTGAGGTTCGAAATCGCAATTTTTCTGGCGGTTGTACGTTATGGCCAATACGTGGTAAAAATTTCGAGTCAATGACGCCAGTAGTTTAGCCTGTGAATTAATATCCTATCTGGGTATCTGGGTATCTGGGTATATCATGAATGAATCCGGAGAAGCATCTATATATAATAGACATATAGAGAGGATACAAAGTCACAGGCTAAACCACTAGCGTCAATGGCTTGAAATTTTTACGACATATTGGCCATAACGTATAACCTCCAGAAAAATTGCGATTTTGAACCTCAGTGTCATGGGTTCGATTCCAGAGGGCCCCAAAGTCGCGATTTTCCCCATAAGATTACATGTCGGGGATTTTCGAAAATTTTTTTGAGGCACTTCCCGGAAAAGCAGAGAGTTGAAACACGAGGGACCGCTAAATGTCGCGCATAGCCAACGAAAATCGGAAAGACATCTTCGAATATTGTCCTTGGTTCGATGCTAGGCCGGGGCAAAAATCGGCCGTTTAAAATGCATTGCGGCGATTTTTAAGATTTTTTTTGGATCCTTTCCCGATAACATGGATACTTGAAACTCGGCACGTCGTTAGATATCATGAATTTATTTCATAATCGAATTTTATATATTAGCTTATGGTCCTTGGTTCGATCCCAGAGGACCATTTGCACTTCCCAATGCTTTTCTTACGGAGATAACGGAAACAAATTTTAGGTACTTCCCGGCACGATATCGACTTCAAACTTTGCATGTAGAAAGATCAAGTCCAAACAAATCAAACAGTGAATTCACAGCTATCAAAGATTCCTGGGTTCGACACCAGGTGTCTCTGCAATCAGAAGTTAATCCGATTTTTAGGAATTATTTTGAAACCTTTGCCAATAATATAGAAACTTCAAATTCGGCATATAGATAGAGATAATAAATAACTTTCAGAAACAATTTTTAGATTTCCAAGATCGTCCTTGGTTCGAATCCAGAGAGCCATTTAAATTCGTAAAAATTAGAACGTCTTTTGAGGCAGTTGTAGCCCATATTTCTGCTTGAATTTTCACACATCGTTAGAGATGGTGATGTTCTATTGTGCTGCATAGTAAGTTCACAGTAAAGACCCGGGTTCGATGCCAGACGATGGAATTTAGGCAAATTTTAAGAAATATTTCAATCTTTTTTTTTTCTTTTGATGGCCGTCCGGATATGATGCCGACATGAAAATAGTGTTGTCGATCTGCTTGCAGTATGCAAGCAACATTTTACTCGTATATATATATACGAGTAAAATGTAGCTTGCATACTGCAAGCAGATTGACAACACTAATTTCATAACGGCATTTTATCGGGACGGTCCCGGAAAGAAAAAAAAGGATTAAAATATTCTTAAAATTCGCTTCAATTTAATCGTCTGGCATCGAGCCCGGGTCTTTATGGTGAAATTTCTATGCAGCACATCAGAAGATCATCTTCTCTAAATACGTGTGAAAATTCAAGCAGAAATATTGGCTGCAACTGCCTCAAACGAAGACGTACTTTTCACGAATGTTAATAGCTTTCTGGATTCGAACCAAGGACGATCTAGGAAATATAAATAGTGGTTTCGAAATGTATCTATAAGTTCTATATATATGCCGAATTTCAAGTTTTAATATTATTGGGAAGGGGTTCAAAATAATTCTTAAAAATCGAATCAGTTACAGATTGTAGAGACGCCTGGTGTCGAACCCTGGACGTATTGGAAGCTGTAAATGCACAAAATGACTTGCTAGAACCTGATCTAATTTCATAGAAAGTTTGAAGTCGATATCATCCCGGGAAGTACCTAAAATGTGTTTCCGTTATCCTCGTAAGGAATGCATTGTAGAGTGCAAATGGCCCTCTGGGATCGAACCAAGGACCCTCAGTGAATATGTAAAATTTGATTATGAAACATATTTATGATTTCTAACCCCATGCCAAATTTTAAGTATCCATGCATTCGGAAAGGGGTCCAAAAAAAATCTTAAAAATCGCCACAACGCATTTTAAACGGCCGATTTTTGCCCCGACCTAGCATCGAACCCAGGATATTTTCCGTAAAACTCATTTATGTTTTCGATAGATCATGGTCATATATATAGGCTCCTTGAGTTTTAATCCTCTACCTATCCGGGAAGTATTTTTTTTTAATTCCCGAAAATCAAAGCAATGCATTTAAACGGGAAAAATCGGGACTTTGGGGCCCTCTGGAATCGAACCCATGGCACTGAGGTTCAAAATCGCAATTTTCCTGGAGGTTATACGTTATGGCCAATATGTCGTAAAAATTTCAAGCCATTGACGCTACTGGTTTAGGCTGTGACTTTGTATCCTCTCTATATATATATATATATGAATATATATATATATGATACGAGTAAAATGTAGCTTGCATACTGCAAGCAGATCGACAACACTAATTTCATAACGGCATTATATCGGGACGGTCCCGGAAAGGAAAAAAAGGATTGAAAATATTCTCAAAATTCGCTTCAATTTAATTTTTTGGCATCGAACCCGGGTCTTTTTGGTGAAATTTCTATGCAGCACATCAGAAGATCATCTTCTCTAAATACGTGTGAAAATTCAAGCAGAAATATTGGCTGCAACTGCCTCAAACGAAGACCTACTTTTCACGAATGTTAATAGCTCTCTGGATTCGAACCAAGGACGATCTAGGATATATAAAATGTGTTTTCGAAATGTATCTATAAGTTCTATATATATGCCGAATTTCAAGTTTTAATACTATTGGGAAGGGGTTCAAAATAATTCTTAAAAATCGGATCAGCGACTGATTGTAGAGACGCCTGGTGTCGAACCCTTGACGTATTGGAAGCTGTAAATGCACAACATAACTTGCAAGGACTTGATCTAATTTCATACAAAGTTTGAAGTCGATATCATACCGGGAAGTACCTAAAATGTGTTTCTATTATCCCCATAAGAAATGCACTGTGGAGTGCAAATGGCCCTCTGGGATCGAACCAAGGACCCTCAGCGAATATGTAAAATTTTATTATGAAATATATTTATGATTTCTAACCCCATGCCAAATTTCAAGTTTCCATTCATTCGGAAAGGGGTCCAAAAAAAATCTTAAAAATCGCCACAACGCATTTTAAACGGCCGATTTTTGCCCCGACCTAGCATCGAACCCAGGATATTTTCCGTTAAACCAATTTATGTTTTCGATAGATCATGTTCATATATATAGGCTCCTTGAGTTTTAATTCTCTACCTATACGGGAAGTATTTTTTTTTAATTCCCGAAAATCAAAGCAATGCATTTAAACGGGAAAAATCGGGATTTTGGGGCCCTCTGGAATCGAACCCATGACACTGAGGATCAAAATCGCAATTTTTCTGGTTGTTACACGTTATGGCCAATACGCCGTAAAAATTTCAGCTCAATCACTCTTGTGGTTTAGGCTGTGAGTTTGTATCCTCTCTATATATATATATATATATATATATATATATATGGATACATGAATGAATCCGGAGAAGCATCTATATATAATAGATATGAATGAATCCGGAGAAGCATCTATATATAATAGATATATGATACGAGTAAAATGTTGCTTGCATACTGCAAGCACATCGATAGCACAAATTTTTTGTCGGCATCACATAGAGTCAGTCCTCAAAAGAAAAAAAAATGGATGGAAAATATTCTTAATTTCCGCTGCAATTTATTCGTCTGGCATCGAACCCAGGTCTTCCCGGTCATGCATACTATGCAGCACCATAGAAGATCACCATCTGTAACTATGTGTGAAAATTCAAGTAGATATATTAACTGCAACTGCCTCAAACGACGTCCTACTTTTCCATTATATTCCTTATGAGAGAAATGCTAATGTGCTCTGGCATCGAACCCAGGAATAGTACGGGCTAATAGAATTTTTTTCTAAAACCAATTCTTTTCATTCATCTTCCAGCCAAGTACGAACTTCCTATCATTTCGATAAGTGCATCAAAAAAATAATGAAATACTAACCCAATGTATTTTTAACGGGAGACAAATTTGCCGCCCGGCATCGCACCCAGATCTTTCTGGTAATACTTCCTATGCAACATAATAGAAGATCACTATCTCTAACTATGTGTGAAAATTCAAGCAGAAATATTGGCTTCAACTGCCTCAAACGACGACTTACTTTTCCCTTATATTCCTTATGAGAGAAATGTTAATGTGCCCTGGCATCGAACCCAGGAACAGTACGGGCTTATGAAATTTTTTTTCTGAAACCAATTCTTAATATATATCTTCTGACTGAGCGAAAAGTTCCTTACATTCCGGTAAGTGCATCAAAAAAATTAATGAAAAACTATCCCCATGCATTTTAAATGCGGGATTTTTGCATCGTCCTAGCATCGAACCCAGGACGTTCTCATTAATGTTTTTAATAGTTCTTGAATATATCTGTAAGCTCCTTGAATTTCGATTCTCTACCTGTCCGGGAAGTATTATTTAAAAAATTTTGAAAATCGCCACCATGTATCCTTATGGAGAAAATTGGGACTTTGGGGCCTTCTGGAATCGAACCCATGGCACCGAGGTTCAATGTCGGCTTTTTCCTGGAGGTTACACGTCATGGCCATAACGTCATAAAAATTTCAAGTCGGTGGCACTTGTGGAACATGCTTAGACTTTTGATCCCCAGTGTATATATATATATATACGAGTAAAATGTTGCTTGCATACTGCAAGCAGATCAACAACACTAATTTTATGTTGGAATCATATAGGGACGGTCCTCAAAAGAAAAAAAAATGAATAAAAAATTCCTAAAATTCGCTGAAATTTCATCGTCTGGCATCGAACCCTGGTCTTTACTGTGAACTTACTATGCAGCACAATAGAAGATCACCATCTCTAACTATTTGTGAAAATTCAAGCAGAATTATTGGCTGCAACTGCCTCAAAAGACGTTCTAATTTTCACGAATGTAAATGGCTCTCTGGATTCGAACCAAGGACAATCTTGGAAATCTTAAACATGCTTCTGAAAGTTATTTATGAACTCTATCTATATGCCGAATTTCAAGTTTCTATATTATTGGGAAAGGTTTCAAAATAATTCCTAAAAATCGGATCAACTTCTGATTGCAGAGACACCTGATGTCGAACCCAGGACACATTGATAAATGGGAATGCACAGTTTGATTTGTAAGGATTTGCTCTTCTATCTTGCAAAGTTTGAAGTCGATAGCATGCCGGGATGTGCCTAAATTTTGTTTCCGTTATCTCCGTAAGAAATGCATTGAGAAATGCAAATGGCCCTCTGGGATCGAACCAAGGACCATCAGCGAATATGTAAAATTTTATTATGAAACATATTCATAATATCTATCCACGTGCCGAGTTTCAAGTATCTATGTTATCGGGAAAGGATCCAAAAAAAATCTTCAAAATCGCCGCAATGCATTTTAAACGGCCGATATTTGCCCCGACCTAGCATCGAACCATGGACCATGTTCGGCGATGTCTTTTTTATTTTCGTTGGGTATCCACGGCATCTAGCGATCCCTCGAATTTCAACTCTCTACCTTTCCGAGAAGTGCCTCAAAAAATTTTCGAAAATCTTCACCATATATCCTTATGGAGATAATCGGGACTTAGGGGCCTTCTGGAATCGAACCCATGACACTGAGGTTCAAAGTCGGATTTTTTCTGGAGGTTACACGATATGGCCAATATGTCGTAAAAATTTCAAGTCAGTGGCACTTGTGGAACATGCTTAGACTTTTGATGCCCTATGAATGAATGAATGAGTGAGTGTGTATATAGGTACGAGTAAAATGTAGCTTGCATACTGCAAGCAGATCGAGACACTAATTTCATGTCGGCATCATATAAAAAAAAGGATTGAAAATATTCTTAAAATTCACTGCAATTTAATCGTCTGGCATCGAACCTGGGTCTTAATGGTGTACTTACTATGCAGCACAACAGAAAATCACCATCTCTTACTATGTGTGAAAAATCAAGCAGATATATTGGCTCCAACTGCCTCAAACGACGTCCTACTTAAATGGCTCTCTGGATTCGAACCAAGGACGATCTAGGAAATTTAAAACACGTTTTTGAAATGTCTCTATGTTGTCCATCTATATTCCTAATTACATGTTTTAATATTATTGTGAAGGGGTTTAAATTTAAATTCTTAAAAATCGGATAATTTACTGATTGTAGATACGCCTGGTGTCGAACCCAGGAAATATTGGTAGCTGTGAATGCACAATATGACTTATTAGGACTTCATCTTATTTCATACAAATTTTGAAGTCGATATCATGCCGAAGAGTACCTAAAACCTTTTTCTATTATCTCCGTAAGAAATGCATTGTGGAATGTAAATGGCTCTCTGGGATCGAACCAAGTACCACCAGCGAATATGTAAAATTTGTTTATGAAATATATTTATAATCTCCAACTCCATGCCGAATTTCAAGTTTCTGTGTCACCGGGAAAGGGTCGAAAAAAAATCTTAAAAAACTCCACAATGCATTTTAAACGGCCGATTTTTGCCTTGACCTAGCATCGAACCCAGGTTATTTTCTGTAAAACTCATTTATGTTTTCGATAGATCATATCCATATATAAGGGCTCCTAGAGTTTCGATTCTCTACCTATCCGGGAAGTATTTTTTAAAAATTCCCGAAAATCTAAGCAATGCAGTTAAACGGGAAAAATCGGGACTTTGGGGCCCTCTGGAATCGAACCCATGACACTGAGGATCAAAATCACAATTTTTCCAGCGGTTAATTGTTATGGCCAATACGCAGTAAAAATTTGAACTCAATCACGCTTGTGGTTTAGGCTGTGAATTTGTATCCTATCTATCTATATACCTATCTATATACCTATCTATATACGAGTAAAATGTTGCTTGCATACTGCAAGCAGATCGACAACACTATTTTCGTTTCGGCATCATATCGGGACGGTCCTCAAAAGAAAAAAAAAGGATTGAAATTTTTCTTAAAATTCGCTGAAATTCATCGTCAGGCATCGAACCAGGGTCTTACGGGTGAACCTACTATGCAGCACAATAAAAGGTCACCATCTCTAACTATGTGTGAAAATTCAAGCAGAAATATTGGCTGAAACTGCCTGAAACGAAGTCCTACCTTCTCGAATGTAAATGGCTCTCTGGATTCGAACCAAGGACGATCTTCGAAATCTGAAACATGCATTCGAAATATATCTATGATTTCTATCTACATGCCGAATCTCACGTTTCTATATCATTGGGAAAGGGTTCAAAATAATTCATAATTTTCGGATCAACTACTGATTGTAGAGACGTCTGGTGTCGAACCCAGGACATATTAGTAACTGTGAATGCACAGGTTGATTTGTGAGGACCTGATCTTATTTTATTCAAAGTTTGAAGTTGATATCAGGCCGGGAAGTACCTAAAACTTGTTTCCGTTATCTCCATAAGAAATGCATTGTGGAATGTAAATGGCCCTATGGGATCGAACCAAGGACCATCAGCGAACATGTAAAATTTGATTTTGAAATATATCCATGATATCTATCCACGTGCCGAGTTTCAAGTATCCATGCCATCGGGAAGGGGTCCAAAAAAAATCTTAAAAATCGCCACAATGCATTTTAAACGGCCGATTTTTGCATCGACCTATCATCGAACCCAGGATATTTTCCGTAAAACCCATTTATGTTTTCGATAGATCATGTTTATATATATAGGCTCCTTGAGTGTTGATTCTCTACCTATCCGGGATGTATTTTTTTTTAATTCCCGAAAATCAAAGCAATGCATTTAAACGGGAAAAATAGGGACTTTGGGGCCCTCTGGAATCGAACCCATGACACTGAGGTTCAAAATCGCAATTTTTCTGGGGGTTTCACGTTATGGCCAATATGTCATAAAAATTTCAAGTCAATCACGCTTTTGGTTTAGCCTGTGAATTTGTATCCTATCTATATACCTATATAGCTATCTATTATATATAGATGCTTCTCCGGATTCATTCATATATCTATCTATTATATATAGATGCTTCTCCGGATTCATTCATATATATAGCTATATAGCTATATAGATAGGATACAAATTCACAGGCTAAACCACAAGCGTCATTGACTTGAAATTTTTATGACATATTGGCCATAACGTGAAACCCCCAGGAAAAAAGCGACTTTGATCCTCAGTGTCATAGGTTCGATTCCAGAGGGCCCCAAAGTCCCGATTTTTCCCGTTTAAATGCATTGCCGTGATTTTCGGGAATTTTTAAAAAATACTTTCCGGATAGGTAGAGAAGTAAAACTCAAGGAGCCTATATTTATGGTCTTGGACTATTAAAAACATCAATGACTTTCACAAAAAATATCCTGGGTTCGATGCTAGGACGATGCAAAGAACTGCCCTTTAAAATACATGGGAGCTTTTTTTCATTATTTTTTTTGATGCACTTCTCGAAATAATAGGAAGTTCGTGCTTAGCCGGAAAGTGTAAGGTAACAATTGGTTTAAGAAAAAAATTTTCATAAGACCGTACTATTCCTGGGTTCGGTGCCAGAGCACATTAACATTTCTCTCATAAGGAATATAAGGGAAAAGTAAGACTTCGATTGAGGCAGTTGCAGCCTATATTTCTGCTTGAATTTTCGCACATAGTTAAAGAATAATATCTTCTATTATGTTGCATAGGAAGTTTCACCAGAAAGACCCGGGTTCGATGCCGGGCGGTAAATATGTCTCCCGTTTAAAATACATAGGGTTAGTATTTCATTATTTTTTTGATGCACTTATCGAAATGATAGGAAGTTCGTGCTTGGCCGGAAGATGTATGGTTAAAACTGGTTTAAGAAAACAGTTTTCAGAAGACCGTAATATTCCTGGGTTCGATGCCAGACCACATTAACATTTCTCTCATAAGAAATATAAGGGAAAAGTAGGACGTCGTTTGATGCAGTTGCAGTTGATATTTCTGCTTGAATTTTCACAGATAGTTAGAGATGGTGATTTTCTATTGTGCTCTATAGTAAGTATCACCAAGAAGACCCGGGTTCGATGCCGGACGAATAAATTGCAGCGAATAATCAGAATATTTTCAATCCAATTTTTTTCTTTTGACGGCCTTCCCGATATGATGACGACATGAAATTAGTGTTGTCCATCTGCTTGCAGTATGCAAGCTACATTTTACTCGTATACCTATATAGATAGATAGATAGATAGGATACAAATTCACAGCCTAAACTACAAGCGTCATTGATCTGAAATTTTTATGACATATTGGCCATAACGTGAAACCCCCAGGAAAAAAGAGACTTTGATCCTCAGTGTCATAGGTTCGATTCCAGAGGGCCCCAAAGTCCCGATTTTTCCCGTTTGAATGCATTGCCGTGATTTTCGGGAATTAAAAAAAAATACTTTCCGGATAGGTAGAGAAGTAAAACTCAAGGTGCCTATATTTATGGTCTTGGACTTTCGAAAACATCAATGACTTTTACAAAAGTTATCCTGGGTTCGATGCTAGGACGATGCAAAGATCTGCCCTTTAAAATACATGGGAGCCGTTTTTCATTATTTTTTTAGATGCACTTATCGAAATGATAGGATGTTCGTGCTTGGCTGGAAGATGTATGGTACGAATAAGTTTTAGAAAAAAATTTTCATAAGACCGTACTGTTCCTGGGTTCGAAGCCAGAGCACAATAACGTTTCTCTCATAAGGAATATAAAGGAAAAGTAGGACGTCATTTGAGGCAGTTGTAACCAATATTTCTGCTTGAATTTGCATACGCGGTTAGAGATGGTGTTTTTCTTTTGTGCTGCATAGAAAGTATTGCCTGAAAGACCCGGGTTCGATGCCGGGCGGTAAAAATATCACCCATATATAATACTATGGGGTATCTTTTCATAATTTTTTTATGCATTTATCGATATGTAAGGGAGCTCTTGCTTAGATGGAAGATGTATATTAACACTTTGTTTAAGAAAAAAAAATAGATAAGACCATGCTGTTCCTGGGTTCGATGCCAGAGCACATTATAATTTCTCAAATAAGGAGTGTATGTGAATAGTAGGTCGTCGTTTGAGGTAGTTTCACCTAATAGTTTTGCTTGAATTTTCACACATAGTTTGATATGGTAATTTTCTATTTTGCTGCATAGTAAGTACACCAGGAAGACCGGGGTTCGCTGCCAGGTGATTAAATTGCAGCGAATTCTACGAATATTTTGAATTTTTTTTTTCTTTTGATGTCCGTCCCGATATGATGCCGATATGAAATTAGTGTTGTCAATCTGCTTGCAGTATGCAAGCTACATTTTACTCGTATATATGAATGAATCCGGAGAAGCATCTATATATAATAGATATCCGGAGAAGCGTCTATATATAATAGATATATATAGACGCTTCTCCGGATATCTATTATATATAGACGCTTCTCCGGATATACTTATATATATACGAGTAAAATGTAGCTTGCATACTGCAAGCACATCGATAACAAGAGTTTTTTGTCGGCATCACATAGAGTGAGTCCTCAAAAGAAAAAAAAATGGTTAGAAAATATTCTTAATTTCCGCTGCAATTTATTCGTCTGGCATCGAACCCAGGTCTTCCCGGTCATACTCACTATGCAGAACCATAGAAGATCACCATCTGTAACTATGTGTGAAAATTTAAGTAGAAATATTAACTGCAACTGCCTCAAACGACGTCCTACGTTTCCCTTATACTCCTTATGATAGAAATGCTAATGTGCTCTGGCATCGAACCCAGGAATAGTACGGTGTTATCTTATTTTTTTTCTAAAACCAATTCTTTTCAAACATCTTCCAGCCGAGTACGAACTTCCTATCATTTCGATAAGTGCATCAAAAAAATAATGAAATACTAAACCAATGTATTTTATACGGGAGACATATTTGCCACCCGGCGTCGAACCCGGATCTTTCTGGTAATACTTCCTATGCAACATAATAGAAGATCACTATCTCTAACAATGTGTAAAAGTTCGAGCAGAAATATTGGCTGCAACTGCCTCAAACGACGACTTACTTTTCCCTTATATTCCTTATGAGAGAAAAGTTAATGTGCTCTGGCATCGAACCCAGGAATAGTACAGGCTTAAGAAATTTTTTTTCTTAAACCATTTCTCAATATATATCTTCTAGCAGAGCGAAAAGTTCCTTACATTCCGGTAAGTGCATCAAAAAAATTAATGAAAAACTATCCCCATGCATTTTAAATGCGGGATTTTTGAATCGTCCTAGCGTCGAACCCAGGACGTTCTCATCAGTAATCATTAATGTTTATAATAGTTCTTGACCATATCTCTAAGGTCCTTGAATTTCGAATCTCTACCTGTCCGGGAAGTATTATTTAAAA
The DNA here is from genome assembly GCA_947579665.1 of Sympetrum striolatum. NCBI lineage: Eukaryota > Metazoa > Arthropoda > Insecta > Odonata > Libellulidae > Sympetrum > Sympetrum striolatum. The sequence goes on from OX388351.1 coordinate 78,277,216, forward strand.
AATTTTGAAAATCGCCACCATGTATCCTTATGGAGAAAATCGGGACTTTGGGGCCTTCTGGAATCGAACCCATGACACCGAGGTTCAATGTCGGCTTTTTCCTGGAGGTTACACGTTATGGCCAATTCGTCGTAAAAATTTCAAGTCTTTGGCACTTGTGGAACATGGTAAAACTTTTGATCCCCTATATATATATCTATTATATATAGATGCTTCTCCGGATTCATTCATATATCATACGAGTAAAATGTTGCTTGCATACTGCAAGCAGATCGACAACACTATTTTCATGTCGGCATCATATCCGGACGGCCATCAAAAGAAAAAAAAAAAGGTTGAAATTTTTCTTAAAATTTGCCTAAATTCCATCGTCTGGCATCGAACCCGGGTCTTTACTGTGAACTTACTATGCAGCACAATAGAACATCACCATCTCTAACGATGTGTGAAAATTCAAGCAGAAATATGGGCTACAACTGCCTCAAAAGACGTTCTAATTTTCACGAATTTAAATGGCTCTCTGGATTCGAACCAAGGACGATCTTGGAAATCTAAAAAAAGTTTCTGAATATTATTTATGATCTCTATCTATATGCCGAATTTGAAGTTTCTATATTATTGGCAAAGGTTTTAAAATAATTCCTAAAAATCGGATCAACTTCTGATTGCAGAGACACCTGGTGTCGAACCCAGGACACTTTGATAGCTGTGAATGCACTGTTTGATTTGTATGGACTTGATCTTTCTACATGCAAAGTTTGAAGTCGATATCGTGCCGGGAAGTACCTAAAATTTGTTTCCGTTATCTCCGTAAGAAAAGCATTGGGAAGTGCAAATGGTCCTCTGGGATCGAACCAAGGACCATAAGCTAATATGTAAAATTCGATTATGAAATAAATTCATGATATCTATCGACGTGCCGAGTTTCTAGTATCTATGTTATCGGGAAAGGATCCAAAAAAATCTTATAAATCGCCGCAATGCATTTTAAACGGCCGATTTTTGCCCCGGCCTAGCATCGAACCAAGGACAATATTCGAAGATGTCTTTCCGATTTTCGTTGGCTATGCACGGCATTTAGCGGTCCCTTGAGTTTCAACTCTCTACTTTTCCGGGAAGTGCCTCAAAAAAATTTTCGAAAATCCCCGCCATGTAATCTTATGGGGAAAATCGCGACTTTGGGGCCTTCTGGAATCGAACCCATGGCACCGAGGTTCAATGTCGGCTTTTTCCTGGAGGTTACACGTTATGGCCAATATGTCGTAAAAATTTCAAGTTGGTGGCACTTGTGGAACATGCTTAGACTTTTGATCCCCAGTGTATCTATTATATATAGATGCTTCTCCGGATTCATTCATGTATCCATATATATATCTATATATATATATATATATACGAGTAAAATGTAGCTTGCATACTGCAAGCAGATCGACAACACTAATTTTATATCGGCATCATATCGGGTCGGTCCTTAATAGAAAAAAAAAGGATTGAAATATTTCTTCAAATTCGCTGAAATTTCATCGTCTGGCAATGAACCCGGGTCTCTCTGGTGAACTTACTATGCAGCACAATAGAAGATCACCGATTCTAACTATGTGTGAAAATTCAAGCAGAAATATTTGGCTACAACTGCCTCAAAAGACGTTTTAATTTTCACGAATGTAAATGGCTCTCTGGAGTCGAACCAAGGACGATCTTGGAAATCTAAAACATGTTTCTAAAAGTTATTTTTGATCTCTAACTATATGCCAAATTTCAAGTTTCTATATTGTTGGGAAAGGTTTGAAAATAATTCCTAAAAATCGGATCAATTTCTGAATGCAGAGACACCTGGTGTCGAAGCCAGGAAATACTGTAAGCTGTGAATGCGAAGTTTGATTTGTAAGGACTGGCTTTTCTATCATGCAAAGTTTGATGTCGATAGCATGCCGGGAAGTACCTTAATTTTGTTTCCGTTATCTCCGTAAGAAATGCATTGAGAAGTGCAAATGGCCCTCTGGGATCGAACCAAGGACCATCAGCGAACATCTAAAATTTGATTATGATATATATTCATGATATCTATCGACGTGCCGAGTTTCAAGTATCCATGTTATCGGGAAACGATCCAAAAAAAATCTTAAAAATCGCCGCAATGCATTTTAAACGGCCAATTTTTGCACCGACCTAGCATCGAACCATGGACTAAATTCGAAGATGTATTTTTGATTTTCGTTGGATATGCACAGCTTCTAGCGGTCCCTCGAATTTCAATTCTCTCCTTTTCCGGAAAGGGCCTCAAAAAAATTTTGGAAAATCCCCGCCATGTATTCTTATGGGGAAAATCGCGACTTTGGGGCCTTCTGGAATCGAACCCATGGCACCGAGGTTCAAAATCACATTTTTTCTGGCGGTTACACGTTATGGCCAATACGTCGTAAAAATTTCAAGTCAATCACGCTTGTGGTTTAGGCTGTGAATTAGTATCCTATCTATCTATCTATCTATATAGGTATATACATGAATGAATCCGGAGAAGCATCTATATATAATAGATATAGAGAGGATACAAACTCACAGGCCAAACCACAAGCGTCATTGACTTGAAATTTCTACGACATATTGGCCATAACATGTAACCTCCAGAAAAATTGCGATTTTGATCCTCAGTGTCATGGGTTCGATGCCAGGGGGCTCCAAAGTCCCGATTTTTCCCGTTTAAATGCATTGCCGTGATTTTCGGGAATTAAAAAAAAATACTTTCCGGATAGGTAGAGAAATAAAACTCAAGGAGCCTATATATATGGTAATGATCTATCGAAATCATAAATGAGTTTTACGGAAAATATCCTGGGTTCGATGCTAGGTCGAGGCAAAAATCGGCCGTTTAAAAAGCATTGTGGCGATTTTTATGATTTTTTTTGGACCATTTCCCGATGGCATGGAAACTTGAAATTCGGCATGAGGTTAGATACTGTAAAAATATATCATAATCGAATTTTGCATATTCGCTGATGGTCCTTGGTTCGATCCCAGAGGGACATTTATATTCCTCAATGCATTTCTTACGGAGATAACGGAAACAAATTTTAGGTACTTCCAGGCATGCTATCGACTTAAAACTTAGCATGATAGAAGAACCAGTCTTAGCAAATCAAACTATGCATTCATTGCTATCAATGATTCCTGGGTTCGACACCAGGTGTCTCTGCAATCAGAAGTTGATCCGATTTTTAGGAATTATTTTGAAACCTTTGCCAATGATATAGAAACTTGAAATTTAGCATATAGATAGAGATCATAAATAACTTTCAGAAACATTTTTTAAATATCCAAGATCGTCCTTGGTTCGAATCCAGAGAGCCATTTAAATTCGTGATAATTAGAACGTCTTTTGAGGCAGTTGTAGCCCATATTTCTGCTTGAATTTTCACACATCGTTAGAGATGGTGATGTTCTATTGTGCTGCATAGTAAGTTCACAGTAAAGACCCGGGTTCGATGCCAGACGATGGAATTGAGGCAAATTTTAAGAAAAATTTCAATCTTTTTTTTTTCTTTTGATGGTCGTCCGGATATGATGCCGACATGTAAATAGTGTTGCCGATCTGCTTGCAGTATGCAAGCAACATTTTACTCGTATATATATAATTATATCCGGAGAAGCGTCTATATATAATAGATATATATATAGAGAGGATACAAATTCACAGCCTAAACCACAAGGGTCATTGAATTGAAATTTTTACGACATATTGGCCATAACGAGTAACCGCCAGAAAAATTCTGATTTTGAACCTCAGTGTCATGGGTTCGATTCCAGAGGGCCCCAAAGTCCCGATTTTTCCCGTTTAAATACATTGCTTTGATTTTCGGGAAGTTTTAAAAAATACTTGCCGGATAGGTAGGGACTCAAAACTCAAGGAGCCGATATATATGGTCATGATCTATCGAAAACATAAATGAGTTTTACTAAAAATATACTGGGTTCGATGCTAGGTCGAAGCAAAAATCGGCCGTTTAAAATGCATTGTGGCGATTTTTAAGATTTTTTTTGGACCCTTTCCCGATGGCATGGAAACTTGAAACTCGGCACGTAAATACATAAAATGAATATATTTCATAATCAAATTTTAGATGTTTGCTGATGATCCTTGGTTCGATCCCAGAGGGCCATTTGCACTTCTCAATGCATTTCTTACGGAGATAACGGCAACAAAATTAAGGTACTTCCCGGCATGCTATCGACTTCAAACTTTGCATGATAAAAAAGCCAGCCCTTACAAATCAAACTTTGCATTCTCAGATTACAATATTTCCTGGGTTCGACACCAGGTGTCTCTGCAATCAGAAATTGATCCGATATTTAGGAATTATTTTGAAACCTTTCCCAATAATATAGAAACTTGAAATTCGGTATATATATAGATATCATATATAGGTTTCAGAAACAAATTTTAGATTTCCAAGATCGTCCTTGGTTCGAATCAAGAGAGCCATTTACATTCGTGAAAATTAGAACGTCTTTTGAGGCAGTTGTAGCCAATATTTCTGCTTGAATTTTCACACATAGTTAGAGATGGTTATCTTTTGTTGCGCTGCATAGTAATTTCACCAGGAAGACCCCGGTTCGATGCCAGACGATGAAATTTCAGCGAATTTTAAGAAAAATTTGATTCCTTTACTTTTCTTTTGAGGACCGTCCCGATATGATGCCGATATGAAATTAGTATTGCCGATATGCTTGCAGTATGCAAGCTACATTTTACTCGTAGTAATATATGAATGAATCCGGAGAAGCATCTATCTATTATATATATATAGATGCTTCTCCGGATTCATTCATATATATATATAGATAGGTATATAGATAGGATACTAATTCACAGCCTAAACCACAAGCGTCATCGGCTTGAAATTTTTACGACGTATTGGCCATATCGTGTAACCACCAGAAAAATTGTGATTTTGAACCTCAGTGTCATGGGTTTGATTCCAGAGGGCCCCAAAGTCCCGATTTTTCCCATTTAAATGCATTGCGTTGATTTTTGGGAATTTTTAAAAAATACTTGCCGGATAGGTAGGGACTTAAAACTCAAGGAGCCAATATATATGGTTATGATCTATCGAAAACATAAATGAGTGTTACGGAAAATATCCTGGGTTCGATGCAAGGTCAAGGCAAAAAGCGGCCGTTTAAAATACATTGTGGCGATTTTTAAGATTTTTTTTGGACCCCTTCCTGATAACATGGAAACTTGAAATTCGGCATGAAGTTGGAGATCATAAATATATTTCATAATCAAATTTTACATATTCGCTGATGGTCCTTGGTTCGATCCCAGAGAGCCATTTACATTCCTCAATGCATTTCTTTTGGAGATAACGGAAAAAGGTTTTAGGTACTTCCCGGCATGATATCGACTTCAGACTTTGTACAAAGAATGATCAAGTCCGTGCAAATCAAACCGTGTATTCACAGATATCAATGTGTCCTGGGATCGACCAGTAAAGACCTGGGTTCGATGGCAGACGATGAAATTTCAGCGAATTTTAAGAAAAAATTAAATCCTTTTTTTCTTTTTGAGGACCGTCCCGATGTGATGCCGATATGAAATTAGTATTGCTGATCTGCTTGCAGTATGCAAGCTACATTTTACTCGTATATAATAGATATATATAGGGGATCAAAATTCTAACCATGTTCCACAAGTGCCAACGACTTGAAATTTTTACGACGTATTGGCCATAACGTGTAACCTCCAGGAAAAAGGTGACATTGAACCTCGGTGTTATGGGTTCGATTCCAGAAGGCCCCAAAGTCGCGATTTTCCCCATAAGAATACATGGCGGTAATTTTCGGAATTTTTTTTGAGGCACTTCCCGGAAAAGGAGAGATTTGAAATTTAAGGGATCGCTAGATGCCGTGCATATCTAAAGGAAACCATAAAGACGTCTACCAATATTATCCTTGGTTCGATGCTAGGTCGGGGCAAAAATCGGCCGTTTAAAATGCATTGTGGCGATTTTTAAGATTTTTTTTGGACCCTTTTCCTTTGGCATAGAAACTTGAAATTTGGTATGAGGTTAGACACCATAAAAATATATCATAATAAAATTTTACATATTCGCTGATGGTCCTTGGTTCGATCCCAGAGGGATATTTAAATTCCTCAATGCATTTCTTACGGAGATAACGGAAACAAATTTTAGGTACTTCCAGGCACGATATCGACTTCAAACTTTGCGTAATTAAAGATCAAGTCCATACAAATCAAACAGTGCATTCACAGCTATCAATATGTCCGGGGGTTCGACACCAGGTGTCTCTGCAATCAGAAGTTGATCCGATTTTTAGGAATTATTTTGAAACCTTTGCCAATAATATAGAAACTTTAAATTCGGCATATAGATGGAGATCATAAATAACTTTCAGAAACATTTTTTAGATTTCCAAGATCGTCCTTGGTTCGAATCCAGGGAGCCGTTTAAATTCGTGAAAATTAGATCGTCATTTGACGCAGTTGTAGCCCATATTTCTGCTTGAATTTTCTCACATAGTTAGAGATGGTGTTGTTCTATTGTGCTGCATAGTAAGTTCACAGTAAAGACCCGGGTTCGATGCCAGACGATGGAATTTCAGCGAATTTTAAGAAAAATTTCATTTCAATTATTTTCTTTTAATGGCCGTCCCGATATGATGCCGACATGAAAATAGTGTTGTCCATCTGCTTGCAGTATGCAAGCAACATTTTACTCGTATATATATAACTTATATATAGGTATATCCGGAGAAGCGTCTATATATAATAGATATCCGGAGAAGCGTCTATATATAATAGATAAGTATATCCGGAGAAGCGTCTATATATAATAGATATGAATGAATCCGGAGAAGCATCTATATATAATAGATACGAGTAAAATGTAGCTTGCATACTGCAAGCAGATCGGCAATACTAATTTCATATCGGCATCATATCGGGAAGGTCCTCAAAAGAAAAAAAAAGGATTGAAATTTTTTTTTAAATTGGCAAAAATTTTTCGTCTGGCATCGAACCCGGGTCTTACTGGTGAACTTACCTTGCAGCACAATGGAAGATCACCATCTCTAACTATGTGTGAAAATTCAAGCAGAAATATTGGCTAAAACTGCCTCAAAAGACCTTCTAATTTTCACGAATGTAAATGGCTCTCTGGATTCGAACCAAGGACGATCTTGGAAATCCAAAACATGATTTTGAAATGTATCTATAATTTCTACCTACATGCAAAATTTCAAGTTTCTATATTGTTGGGAAAGGGTTCTAAATAATTATTGAAAATCGGATTAGTTACTGATTGTAGAGACGCCTGGTGTCGAACCCAGGAAATATTAGTAATTCTGAATGCTCAGTATGATTTATTAGGACTTAATCTTATTTCATACAAAGTTTGAAGTCGATATCATGCCGGGAAGTACCTAAAATGTGTTTCCGTTATCCCCATAAGAAATGCATTGTGGAGTGCAAATGGCCCTCTGGGATCGAACCAAGGACCCTCAGCGAATATGTAAAATTTGATTATTAAATATATTTATGATATCTAAACCCATGCCGAATTTCAAGTTTCCATGCCATCGGGAAAGGGTCCAAAATAAATCTTAAAAATCGCCACAATGCATTTTAAACGGCCGATTTTTGCCCCGACCTAGCATCGAACCCAGGATATTTTCCGTAGAACTCATTTACGTTTTCGATAGATCATGACCATATATATAGGCCTCTTTGAGTTCTGATTAAAATTCAGCTCAATCACTCTAGTGGTTTAGGCTGTGAGTTTGTATCCTCTCTATATATATATCTATTATATATAGACGTTTCTCCGGATATCTATTATATACGAGTAAAATGTAGCTTGCATACTGCAAGCAGATCGGCAATACTAATTTTATATCGGCAACAATCGGGACAGTCATCAAAAGAAAAAAAAGGATTGAAAAAATTCTTATAATTCGCTGCAATTTCATCGTCTGACATCGAACCGGTGTCATACTGGTGATCCTACTATGCAGCACTATAGAAGATCACCATCTCTGACTGTGTGTGAAAATTCAACCAAAAATATTGGTTACAACTGCCTCAAACTACGTTCTACTTCTCACGAATGTAAATGGCTCTCTGGATTCAAACCAAGGACTATCTAGGAAATCTAAAATATGTTCATGAAATGAATCTATGATCTCTATCTAAATGCCGAATTTCAAGTTTATATATTATTGGGAAAGTTTTCAAAATAATTCCTAAAAATCGGATCAACTACTGATTGCAGAGACACCTGGTGTCGAACCCAGGACACATTGATAGCTGTGAATGCACTGTTTGATTTGTACGGACTTGATCTTTCTATATGCAAAGTTTGAAGTCGATAACATGCCGGGAAGTACCTAAATTTTGTTTCCGTTATCTCCGTAAGAAATGCATTGAGAAGTGCAAATGGCCCTCTGGGATCGAACCAAGGACCATCAGCGAACATGTAAAATTTAATTATGGAATATATATAACATATATATCCACGTGCCGAGTTTCAAGTATCCATGTTATCGGGAAAGGATCCAAAAAAATTCTTCAAATTCGCCACAATGCATTTTAAACGGCCGATTTTTGCCCCGACCTAGCATCGAACCATGGACCATATTCGGCGATGTCTTTTTGATTTTCGTTGGATATGCACGGCTTCTAGCGATCCCTCGAATTTCAACTCACTCCTTTTCCGGGAAGTGCCTCAAAAAATTTTTCGAAAATCCCCGCCATGTATTCTTATGGGGAAAATCGCGACTTTGGGGCCTTCTGGAATCGAACCCATGACACCGAGAGTCAATGTCGGCTTTTTCCTGGAGGTTACACGTTATGGCCAATACGTCGTAAAAATTTCTAGTCGTTGGCACTTGTGGAACATGGTTAGAATTTTGATCCCCTATATATATATATATAACTTATATATAGGTATATCCGGAGAAGCGTCTATATATAATAGATATCCGAAGAAGCGTCTATATATAATAGATATATAGATGCTTCTCCGGATTCATTCATGTATCTATTATATATAGATGCTTCTCCGGATTCATTCATATATATAGGGATATAGATAGATAGGATACAAATTCACAGCCTAAACTACTAGCGCCATTGACACGAAACTTTTACCACCTATTGGCCATACCGTGTAACAGGTAGAAAAATTGCGATTTTGAACCTCAGTGTCATGGGTTCGATTCCAGAGGGCCCCAAAGTCCCGATTTTTCCCGTTTAAATGCATTGCTTTGATTTTCCGGAATTTTTAAAAAATACTTCCCGGATAGGTAGGGAATTTAAACTCAAGGAGTCTGTATATATGAACATGATCTATCGAAAACATAAATGAGTTTTACGTAAAATATCTTTGGTTCGATGCTAGGTCGGGGCAAAAATCGGCCGTTTAAAATGCATTGTGGCGATTTTAGGATTTTTTTTGGACCCTTTCCCGAATGCATGGAAACTTGAAATTTGGCATGGGGTTAGAAATCATAAATATATTTCATAATCAAATTTTTTGTATTCGCTTATGGTCCTTGGTTCGATCCTAGAGGGCCATTTGCACTCAACAATGCATTTCTTATGGGGATAACGGAAACAAATTTTAGGTACTTCCCGGCAAGATATCGACTTCAAACTTTTCATAATATAAGATCAAGTTCATAAAAATCTAACTGTGCATTCACAACTGCCAGCTTGTCCTATGTTCGACACCAGGCGTCTCTACAATCAGTAACTGATCCGATTTTCAATAATTATTTTGAACCCTTTCCCACCAATATAGAAACTTGAAATTCGGCATGAAGTTAGATATCATAGATAAATTTGAAAATCATGTTTTAGATTTCCAAGATCGTCCTTGGTTCGAATCCAGAGAGGCATTTACATTTGTGAAAATTAGAACGTCTTTTGAGGCAGTTGTATCCAATATTTCTGCTTGAATTTTCATACATAGTTAGAGATGTTGATCTTCTATTGTGATGCATAGTAGGTTCACCAGGAAGGCCTAGGTTCGATGCCAGACGATGAAATTGCAGCGAATTTTCAGAAAAAATTAAATCCTTTTTTTTTTCTTTTGAGGACCGTCCCAATATGATGCCAATATGAAATTAGTATTGCCGATCTGCTTGCAGTATGCAAGCTACATTTTACTCGTATATAATAGATACATTCATAGGGGATCAAATTCTAACCATGTTTCACAAGTGCCAACGACTTGGAATTTTTACGACGAATTGGCCATAACGTGTAACCTCCAGGAAAAAGCCGACATTGATCCTCGGTGTAATGGGTTCGATTCCAGAAGGCCCCGAAATCCCGATTTTCTCCATAAGGATATATGGTGAAGATTTTCGAAATTTTTTTTGAGGCACTTCCCGGAAAGGTAGAGAGTTGAAATTCGAGGGATCGCTAGATGCCGTGTATATCCAACGAAAATAAAAAAGACATCGCCGAACATGGTCCATGGTTCGATGCTAGGTCGGGGCAAAAATCGGCCGTTTAAAATGCATTGCGGCGATTTTGAAGATTTTTTTTGGATCTTTTCCCGATAACATGGATACTTGAAACTGGGCAAATTGATAGATATCATGAATATATTTCATAATAAAATTTTACATGTTCGCTGATGGTCCTTGGTTCGATCCCAGAGGGCCATTTGCACTTCTCAATGCATTTCTTACGGAGATAACGGAAACAAAATTTAGGTACTTCCCGGCATGCTATCGACCTCAAACTTTGCATGATCAAAGAGCAAGTCTTTCCAAATCAAACTGTGCATTCACTGCTTACAATATATCCTCGGCTCGACACCAGGTGTCTCTGCAATCAGAAGTTGATCCGATTTTTAGGAATTATTTTGAAACCTTTGCCCATAATATAGAAACTTGAAATTCGGCATATAGATAGAGATCATATATAACTTTCAGAAACATGTTTTAGGATTCCAAGATCGTCCTTGGTCCGAATCCAGAGAGCCATTAACATTCGTGAAAATTAGAACTTCTTTTGAGGTAGTTGTAGCCAATATTTCTGCTTGAATTTTCAGACATTGTTAGAGATGGTGATCTTCTATTGTGCTGCAATTTCATTTCACCAGTAAGACACGGGTTCGATGCCAGACGAAAAAATTTCAACGAATTTTAAGAAAAATTTCAATCTTTTTTTTTCTTTTAAAGACCGTCCCGATATGATGCCGATATGAAATTAGTATTGCCGATCTGCTTGCAGTATGCAAGCTACATTTTACTCGTATAATAGATATATAGATGCTTCTCTGGATTCGTTCTTGATATACCCAGATACCCAGATAGGATACTAATTCACAGGCTAAACTACTGGCGTCATTGAGTCGAAATTTTTACCACGTATTGGCCATAACGTGAAACCCCGAGGAAAAAAGCGACTTTGATCCTCAGTGTCATGGGTTCGATTCCAGAGGGCCCCAAAGTCCCGATTTTTCCCGTTTAAATGCATTACCGTGATTTTCGGGAATTAAAAAAAAATACTTTCCGGATGGGTAGAGAAATAAAACTCAAGGAGCCTATATATATGGTAATGATCTATCGAAATCATAAATGAGTTTTACGGAAAATATCCTAAGTTCGATGCTAGGTCAAGGCAAAAATCGGCCGTTTAAAAGCATTGTGGCGATTTTTATGATTTTTTTTGGACCCTTTCCCGATGGCATGGATACTTGAAATTCGGCATGAGGTTGGAGATCATAAATTTATTTCATAATCAAATTTTTTGTATTCGCTGATGGTCCTTGGTTCGATCCCAGAGGGCCATTTACATTCCTCAATGCATTTCTTATGGAGATAACGGAGACAAATTTTAGGTACTTCCCGGCATGATATCGATTTCAAACTTTGCACAAAATAAGATCAAGTCTTTTAAAATCATATTGTGCATTCACAGCGTAAATATATTTCCTGGGTTCGACACCAGGCGTCTCTTATATCAGTAGTTGATCCGATTTTTAATAATTATTTTGAAACCTTTCCCAATAATATAGAAACTTGAAATTCGGCAAATAGATAGAGATCATAAATAACTTTCATGAACATGTTTTAGATTTCCAAGATCGTCCTTGGTTCGAATCCAGAGCGCCATTTACATTCCTGAAAAGTAGAACGTCGTTTGAGGCAGTTGTAGCCAATATTTCTGCTTGAATTTTCACACAAAGTAAGAGATGGTGATTTTCTGTTGTGCTGCATAGTAGGTTCACGAGGAAGGCGTAGGTTCGATGCCAGACGATTAAATTGCAGAGAATTTTAAGAATATTTTCAATCCCTTTTTTTTTCTTTTGAGGGCCGTCCCGATATGATGCCGACATGAAATTAGTGTTGTCGATCTGCTTGCAGTATGCAAGCTACATTTTACTCGTATAATAGATAGATGCTTCTCCGGATTCATTCATATATTCATATAGATAGATAGATAGATAGGATACTAATTCACAGCCTAAACCACAAGCGTCATTGACTTGAAATTTTTACGACGTATTGGCCATAACGTAAAACCACCAGAAAAATTGCGATTTTGAACCTCGGTGTCATGGCTTTGATTCCAGAGGGCCCCAAAGTCGCGATTTTCCCCATAAGAATACATGGCGGGGTTTTTCGTAAATTTTTTTGTGGCACTTCCCGGAAAAGGAGAGAGTTGAAATTCGTGGTATCGCTAGAAGCCGTGAAAGTTCAGCGAATTTTAAGAAATATTTCAACCCTTTTTTTTTCTTTTGAGGAGCGTTCCGATATGATGCCGATATGAAATTATTATTGCCGATCTGCTTGCAGTATGCAAGCTACATTTTACTCGTACCTATATATATATAAGTTATATATAGGGGATCAAAATTCTAACCATGTTCCACAAGTGCCACCGACTTGAAATTTTTACGACGTTATGGCCATGACGTGTGACCTCCAGGAAAAAGCCGACTTTGAACCTCGGTGTCATGGGTTCGATTCCAGAAGGCCCCAAATTCGCGATTTTCCCCATAAGATTACATGGCGGGGATTTTCGAAAATTGTTTTGAGGCACTTCCCGGAAAAGGAGAGATTTGAAATTCAAGAGATCGCTAGATGCCGTGCACAGCTTAAGTAAACCATAAAGACATCTACGAATATTATCCTTGGTTCGATGCTAGGTTGGGGCAAAAATCGGGAGTTTAAAATGCATTGCGGCGATTTTTAAGGTTTTTTTTGAACCCTTTTCCGATGGCATAGAAACCTGAAATTCGGCATGGCGTTAGATATCATAATTATATTTCATAATCAAATTTTACATATTCCCTTATGGTCCTTGGTTCGATCCCAGAGGGCCATTTACATTCCTCAATGCATTTCTTATGGAGATTACGGAAACACATTTTAGGTTCTTCCCGATATTATATCTACTTGAAACTCTGCATAAGATAAGATCAAGTCATTACTAATCAAACTGTGAATTCACAGCTACCAATGTTTCCTTGTTTCACCACCAGGCGTCTCTACAATCAGTAAATGATCCGATTTTTAAGAATTTTTTGGAACCATTTCCCAATTATATAGAAACTTGAAATTCAGCATACAGATAGAGATTATAGATACATTTCAGGAACATGTTCTAGATTCATACGATCGTCTTTGGTTCGAATCCAGATGAGAGCCATTTACATTCGTGAAAAGTAGAACGTCGTTTGAAGCAGTTGTAGCAAATATTTCTGCTTGAATTTTCACACATAGTTAGATATAGTGATTTTCTATTGTGCCGCTTAGTAAGTTCACCAGGAAGACCCGGGTTCGATGCCAGACGCTAAAATTGAAGGGAATTTTAAGAATATTTCTAATCCTTTTTTTTTCTTTTGAGGACCATCCCGATATGATGCCGAAATAAAAATAATATTGCCGATCTGCTTGCAGTATGCAAGCTACATTGCACTCGTATGATATATGAATGAATCCGGAGAAGCATCTATATATAATAGATATAGGGGATCAATATTCTAACCATGTTCCACAAGTGCCACCGACTTGAAATTTTTACCACGTTATGGCCATGACGTGTAACCTCCAGGAAAAAGCCGACATTGAACCTCGGTGTCATGGGTTCGATTCCAGAAGGCCCCAAAGTCGCGATTTTGTCCATAAGAATACGGGGATGGCGGGGATTTTCGAAAATTTTTTTGAGGCACTTCCCGGAAAAGGAGAGATTTGAAATTCAAGGGATCGCTAGATGCCGTATATATCTAAAGGAAACCATAAAGACATCTACGAATATTATCCTTGGTTCGATGCTAGGTCGGGGCAAAAATCGGCCGTTTAAAATGCATTGTGGCGATATTTAAGATTTTTTTTGGACCCGTTCCCGTTGGCATAGAAACTTGAAATTCGGCATTGCGTTAGATATCATAATTATATTTCATAATCAAATTTTACATATTCCCTTATGGTCCTTGGTTCGATCCCAGAGGGCCATTTACATTCCTCAATGCATTTCTTATGGAGATTACGGAAGCACATTTTAGGTGCTTCCCGATATTATATCTACTTGAAACTTTGCATAAGATAAGATCAAGTCATTACTAATCAAACTGTGAATTCACAGCTACCAATGTTTCCTGGTTTCACCACCAGGCGTCTCTACAATCAGTAAATGATCCGATTTTTAAGAATTTTTTGGAACCATTTCACAATTATATAGAAACTTGAAATTCAGCATACAGATAGAAATTATAGATACATTTCATTAAATAACTTTCAGAAACATGTTCTAGATTCCCACGATCGTCCTTAGTTCGAATCCAGAGAGCCATTTACATTTGTGAAAAGTAGGACGTCGTTTGAGGCAGTTGCAGTCAAGATTTCTGCTTGAATTTTCACACATAGTTAGAGATGGTGATCTTCTGTTTTGCTGCATAGTAATTTCACCGGGAAGACCCGGGTTTGATGCCTGACGATTAAATGGTAGCGAATTTTGAGAATATTTTCTATCTTATTTTTTTCGTCGGAGTACCATCCCAATATGATGCCGATATAAAATTAGTGTTGTCGATCTGCTTGCAGTATGCAAGCAACATTGCACTCGTATGATATATGAATGAATCCGGAGAAGCATCTATGTATAAAAGATATATATAGATAGGATACTAATTCACAGGCTAAACCACAAGCGTTATTGAGTTGAAAATTTTACGAGGTATTGGCCATAATGTGTAACTGCTAGAATAATTACAATTTTGAACCTCAGTGTCATGGGTTCGATTCCAGAGGGGTCCAAAGTCCCAATTTTTTCCGTTTAAATGCATTGCTTTGAATTTCGGGAATTTTTAAAAAATACTTCCCGGATAGGTAGAGAATCAAAACTCAAGGAGCCTATATATATGGCAATGATCTATCGAAAACATAAATGACTTTCTCGGAAAATATCCTGGGTTCGATGCTAAGACGATGCAAAAATCTGTCCCTTAAAATACATTGAGCTAGTTTTTCATTATTTTTATTGATGCACTTATTGAAATGATGGGAAGTTCTTGCTTACATGGAAGATGTATATTAAGCCTAGGGTTTTGAAAAAAAATTAGATAAGACCAAACTCTTCCTGGGTTCAATGACAGGGCACATTAAAACTTCTCTCCTAAGGAATATATGGGAAAAGTAGGACGTCGTTTGAGGCAGTTACAGCCAATATTTCTGCCTGAATTTTCAGACATCGTTAGAGATGGTGATCTTCTGTTGTGCCACATATGAAATATTATCAGAAAGACTCGGGTTCGATGCCGGGCGGTAAATATATCTGCCATATAAAACACATTGGGGTAGTTTTTCATTATTTTTTTCATGCCCTTATCGAAATGATAAAAAGTTCTTATTGTTATAGTAAATGTTTCTGCTTGAATTTTAGAGATAGTGATCTTCTGTTGTGTTGCATAGTAAGTATGACCAGGAAGACCCGGGTTTGATGCCGGACGAATAAATTGTAGCGAATTTCAAGAATATTTTCAATCATATTTTTTTCTTTTGAGGACCCTCTCGATATGATGTAGACTTTAAATTTATGTTATCAATATGCTTGCAGTATGCAAGCTACATTATACTCAAATAGTTTGTGCCTACTGGTCTGAAAATAAGCCTTCTCCTCTGCAGTTGCGCCTTACCTAATTTTTCTTTCATGCACACAGTCAATTTGTCTCTTCATTGTTCTCTTTAACTCCGGATTAGCAAGAGTCTAGTGTATTCGGATAAGAAGGGCTATATTGTGAGGTACACTAAAATCTATCAATTTTCAGTTTATTATTGCAGCAAAACTAAGACCCATTTAGACTAATCCTTCTCACATTTGCTTTATTTCTATTCCTCAAAAAACAAAAGAAAATATGTATATTTTGTCTCCATCAGCAGGGAAACTAAGATCTTCTCTCCTCGTCAAATACATCTGCATATTAGAGACCCGCTGTATCCTTCAATAAGTGTTATCTTGAAAAGTTGATTTAAGTCCCCATCCTCACAGTTTGGTACAAAGATGACACTTCTTTATTGACTTTCCCTTTGCAAGAAGAAGCTCCAAGCAATCCACGAGAGAACCAAATTAACAGTTGATTTTCTGACAAAACCTTGTATCAATTAGTTATCTCCACAGATATACACCAGCTCCTCAACATTTGGAGAAGAATTTGTTCCCAATAATCTTGCAGATGCTGAAATACAACTTAGGAGAAGATATTTTGCTGGATGAGGTGACTGCAGCCATGAAAGATATGAAAAATGGAAAGACACCAGGTATAGATGGAGGCATTTGGCATTTTTATATAATGGCATATGTTGCAGTGGCCTAAGGAGAGAAATGGCAAAGAAGAAAGGTACAAAGAAATGCAAGGATCACCGTACAATTAGTTTCATGTTGCATGCAGCAAAGATTTTGCTCAAAATATTGAATAGAAGAATTGTAAGTGATATGGAAGAAAATATGGTGGAAGAACAGTTCAGATTTAGAAGAGGTATGGGGACAAGGGATGTGACAGGTGTAGTCAGAATCATAGGAGAAAGATATTTGGAAAAGGGCAAAAGTTTGAGTTTATGTATCATAGATCTAGAGAAAGCTTTTGACTGTGAACAGTGGAAAAGATTAATGACTATACTAAAAGAAAAATGGGGTAGACTGGAGGGACAGGAGGTTAATAAAAAATGTATGTGGGTCAAGAAGGGGTCATAAGGATAAGGGATGTGAAAACAGAATGGTTTGATATAGTACAAGGAATGAGACAAGGTTGCAGCATGCTGCCAATGCTGTTTAATATCTATTTAGAAAATATGGCCATGCCAGGAAGGAGATAAAGGAGTAAGCATTGGAGGGAGAAGAGTGCAATGATTTGCTGATGACATGGTATTGATTTCAGAGAGAACAGAATAAATGAAGGAAATGGTAAAACAGCTTGAGGATAAAGTAAAAGATGACAGCCTCCAAATAAATCAAAAGAATACAAAATGTATGCAAGTGGGAGATGATAAAGTGATAGATATGCCTGTAAAAGATGTGAGGTTAGATCAAGTAGAAAAATATAAATATCTAGTTGTGGAGATGACAAAGGATTGGAGAAGAGAAAAAGAAGTCAGTCGGGTGCAAAGGCTTTCGCTGTGAGTGGATTCCATTACGATTAAAATTCTTTCGAGATACAACAGCATTTTTGTCATTCCTTAAAAATAAAGCTATGTTTCGCCAACTCTACAGTTGGCTTTCTGAAGAAGCTGTCCATATATGGACAGCTCTTCCAACCTATACAGTTGGCTTTGTTTTTAATGAGTAACTCAATGCTGCTTTATCCCAAAATAATTTTAATCATAAAAAGAATTCAGGTTAAAAATATGAATGGCAAAAGAAGCATTTCTTTGAAGTAAAATTTTCTTCACTGAAGCTGAAAACAATTTTGAAAAAATGTCAGTATCCAGCTCACCATACATTTTCATTAAATTATAAAGCCCTTTTCTGTTCATGTCTGGAGACCCCTGATCTGTCAGATAAATACGATCATTGGTGAGATATTTCAGTTAATTTATTATGTATTTGAAGAAGAACATGTAATTTTGAAATTTATGTAAATATTATATTGACTAAAAACTAAGGTACAAAGTTAAAAAAATTACAAAGAACTCAAAGCCTTCTCAATATTCATTATTACTCAGTTTCTAGAAGTAACAAACATTAAATATACAATAAATAACATTGGAAAATTTTGAACAAGGCTGACATTATACTAACTTTTCATCACACCACAAGACATTTAAATATTGACCATAATACAAAAGTTTATTTTGTGTCAAGGCAAGAGTTAGAGATGTTCCCTGGAATTTCCTAGAAGTGCTGATCTTTAAATAAACGTTTCATTAACATAACTGAATAGGTCTCTTTCTATGGAAATTCATCTCCTTATTCCCAAATACGATCAAACCAGCTTTATCTTTCACACACATTGTTTATTGCATGTTCTAATACCATTTATTGTCAATGAAATATAATCATCTAACATTCTGCTCAAATAAACAGGGATCATGTCATGGCTTAAAAATAATTGTGAGAATTGCAGATTCATCCAACACTCATAATTATGGAAATCTTAAAAACATTTCTGCTAATGATTAGTGTCAGTAACAGATTTAAACTTCATGAACATAGATGCAATATGCAGTGCAGAATATACATCATGCAACCCATAACCTGGCATTCTTGTCAATCAATAATATATTTTGGAAGGTTTCATTGGAACTTTAAAAGGTAACGTTTGAATTGATCACTCAAGTCATCTTTCAGGGATAGAGGGCTGCAACATTATCTACTCCAATATAGAGTAAGAAAATTCCATTTGGTACTAATTATAGTGATGGAAACAAGATTGCTATTGCTACCATTCAAGAATATTTTAAAGAGGGATACTCCTCAAATAGGTTAATACAGGAAATGGATAAAGCTGATGTACAAGTAGGAGCTTCATTCACTGAGCAGAAACTCTTAGAAGAAAAGATACCTTTCAGAAATATTGACCGTGCAAGAGGAGTTTGTGCTTCAACAAAAATAAATCAGATCAGAGCAATTCTTGTCCTCCATTCATTATGTGTTCAAGTGAACTTGTAAACGCTCATAATTTCATTGCTAAAGAAAATTATTCTACATGCTTCAAATGTTCAACTACAATAATAAACATCATCTGGAAAATTGTTCTAAAATAAAATCACCATGGAGATAAGTAGGGGTGGGAACAAACAATAAAGCTTTTCCATTTTTCACTCTACCCTGAGTGAATTAATTCGATTGTTTTTAGCGAGGGAAAAATGGAATGGATTCAACCCATTGTTTGAAGTGAATAATTCACTCATTGAGAGGAAAGTGTTCGATTTTTTCACTCGTTTACCTTAAACAAGTTGAAGAGGAGAAGTGGCACATTACGTGATCCCATTTAGACAAAGTCTGGCAAAGAGATGCGATTCTGATTAGATTTAAATAATGATATCATATATCTGATCCAATATCCCACCAGCCAGCTCTTACTGCCCCTAACTAGCATTTTTGTCCTGTCCAACCCCTTGAAGGTGAGTGAATACATTCGAATTAAAACAATTGAAAAACTGCCCCAACAATCTAATCACTATTCAATTATAGAGATAAGTACTGATCATACTTAATTCTTGAATACATTGCTGGCCACAATGCCTAACTCTGTCATGTCGCTCTCAGCTCATCCATAACAAAGCCCTAAATTCCCTTTGCTTCTAACAGTAATCTCACTTATTTCAATGTGTTCATGATAAAAAGTCCATCAAAAGGGATACGTTACATAATAATTTGTTTCTTGAATAACATGGGACTGAAAGCTATGCATCTCTTTAATCCTAGGCAATAAATATCACATGTTGGTACTAAATTATCCTCAAACTGTTGTAAGTTAGTTTATACTATCATTTAATCATTCAATGGATAGGAGTTGTGATTGGGATTATGTTTTCCTAAAAGGAAATGATAATTTTTATGAAGCCAATATAAATATTTCATTTATTTCCCCAATCAATATGAGCAGGCCATATTGAATATCATAAAAATCACATTTTAAAGAATTACCAGTTGAAAAGATGTAAGTGGAAGCAAATAAACAAGGCATCTCCTTATCGGCAGTAACGGGAGGAATTGATAAAGGTGTAACCTACTCAGAAAAGCCTGGAAGACAATGAAAGACTCATAATTAGATACTACGAGGAATAGGAAAAATTACCATAGGATAAGAGAGCTTTGAAACACCAATCCTTATATCTTTGGTAATTATTTAGACAGATTTAACTTTTCCTCTCCAGATGAACTGGAAAAAAACCCACTTGGATTGACAATTGGGTCAGTTCTAAGGAAACTGACATTTTAGCCAGTCTTGATATATCCTGGGTTGTAACTGCTTGACAAACTTGAACATGGCAACCAAATTAGCAGCCAAAAAGCAGTCAATAGAATGACTCATCGGACAATTTGAGAAGACTTTCTCTATCCTTTAGGGGTCCTACACAAATTACATAATGCAAAATTCTCCAATTTTTGAACCCCCCCATGTAGCAGGACCATCATGCCAGACCATATCCACCCCCCTCCACTCTGTTACATAACGAGTGCTTTGTGAAAAGGTTTGGGCTAATATTCTGGAAAGAGAGATTTTTAGTTCCCAATAATAATTCACTCCTTAATAAACAAATTAAATTTTTAAGGCCTTTCATACATTTCACCTAGATTCAATGCCATGACCTGTTGATAATTAGCATCGCACAATAAACAGCTAACCACACTCCACTCGCACTCTGACTACTTCCTGTCGACACTCGTGCTCGCTCGGAGCAGAGCTGCCAACTTTCCCCAGTAAATTGGGTGTGACTTTTAAATTCAAACTTTAAACATGCAGAAATTTTGCCATTTTTTGCAGCAAAACCGTGACGTAGCGCAAACCTAGACCCCCCTTCCCCAACATACCAGGACCTTAATGCCTGGCTGAACTCCCCCTCCCCCCAAATTTTGTTACGTAATTTGTGTATGGCCCCTTAGATAATTGATGCATTCCTAACTTGCCTTTCAATCTGCTAGATAGCAATGAAAGTTATCTACTGCTAACAAGAAACTAAAATTAAAAAATTGGTGTACATTTACTTACTCCTATTACTGGAAAAACAGTAAGTATCCTAAGTTTAACTTTCATATGTTTATCAATCATTGATAAGCATAATTCAATATTCACGACTTATTTTAAATGTTCAACTCAGAAGAATGATATGATTGGTAAAAATTTTGTTCATATTTAGGCACCAATGAATCATTTCTTTTAACAGTAAAATTTTAATAGCTGAGATGGTTGATGAGAAAGCTCACCTTGTATCACTATATCAGGATTAATGATAACTTAATTACTTTAACTTTAAGATTACTGAAAATAAAGGATAATAGTATGATAGTAAAGGGATTGATTCAATAATTTAAAGAGAGAAAGGTAAATCTTTCCCTCAGAATTATGTAACATACAGATTGTACTGCAATTACTCTCCAAAAATACTTTTTCTAAATCTTATTCATTGTTAAAGCAGTAAATATTTAAACGTATTTTTTTAGCACCAACAAGGCAGTTGAAAATGTACACCATCTTATACTTCTCAAATTTCCATAACTGTAATAAGAAACAAGTGTGTATCCAAGACATAAATTAATAATGATAGAATTTTATTTATGTGCATCAATGACTATGGCAGTTTAGCATTTTTGAGCCCTGATCTCCCTGATATTTGACATTTCAAGATTGAGAAATCTAACATCACTAACTCAAGGGAGGCAATCAACTAAGTGCCTCAAGAGACATTCAGACACTAACTTCCAACAGCAACAGTGATATTAAATTACTTATAATTGTTTCCATCACAAATTGTGAATGAAAGTAAGTCCTATTAGATAACAAGAAAGACAAGACTTGTTGTTACCTCTAATTATCGCTTACTTTTTGTGTTAAAAAATCCTGGAATGGATAGTTAAATATTAGATCACTAAATTTATCTCACATTAAGTCAAAAATTAGTATAAATAAATTAGTTTTAGGATACACTGAATTGATTTTGCAACAAATAGTTGCATGAAAGACAGGTCATCTACGAGTTGTTACAACACAAACAGTCACTTAAGTAAGAGTCAACAGAATCTATATAAAATTCATAAACTAGCAATTCCATAATTAGTGCGCTAAACTTGATGCGTCGTTTTGAGCACAAAGAGTAGCGTAGTATTTTTATTGATGAATTATGGAAACAGATAAATATTGCTCTTCTCAAAGATTTGAATCCTTATCTTATGGATTCAAATCTTCCTTCTTGGGAGATGTATCTTCCTTTTTGGGAGGTGCATCTTCCTTTTTGGGAGGTGCATCTTTCTTATTGGGAGATGAATCTTCCTTCTTTGATGGAGAATCTTTCTTATTGGGAGATGAATCTTCCTTCTTTGATGGAAAATCTTTCTGACTGTCATCAGAGTCTTTCTTTTTTGGGTTATCAGCATCAATTTTGGCATGCTCCCTTTTCACCATTTCCAGCAGTTCATCCTTTGAAAATGCAAAAATTATCAAGAGTTCAAGAACAAACAAAAATAAATCATATGACATCGCAGTTTTAATCAAAAGCTAAGTGTTTTGAAATTGCGGTAAAACACTTTTAAATGCTTGCTCATGACCTCTAAATTTGGGTACTACAGAAATGGAAGAAATTCAAACTGGAATTAAAAGAGTAATTATTTTAAAAGTACAGAATTTATATTACTGAAGTATTTCCTTATGCACAAAATAGGAGGAATATTGTTAATGAATCTAAATGGCTTAAAGATTCATATGACAGAGATAATAATATTTAATTTGTTCTGATATAAATGGAAATGTTCAAATTCGTAATATATTTTTCAGATAGACATTCTGCTAAAAAATTATGTCCTTGGCTGCCACCAACATAACAGGTGTGAACCTATAGGAGAGCAAGTCTGCATTCAGAAAAGAAATCTGCTCTTCCTTAACACTTTATAGGCATCTGTGCCATTATACCATAATAATAACATGTGTTATCTCTATAGAAAAATAATAAGTAAAAGAAAGGAAGTCAGATCTATCGAAATTTATTGAGTTTATTATTGATATTATTATTGAGAGAAACACCTTCCATTAACTCCTATCGCCAAGTTGAATCATAATGACTATATAAACAAAAAAAACCATGATGTGCTTGTTGATCTTCATTTGTAAAAAGAAAACATTAAAATACATATAAAAATATATGGGCACGTTTTTAAATTCAGCAATCTGATGAGCGATGGATTGCATCAATGTTTGTCTGATTACTTCGATGAGTTATCGATTCTTGATGAATTTAAGAACGGTCTGTTGGTTTGTTTGCTGTTTGACAAGATGGCTACTGTTGCATTTACAATTTGTTCCATCTCCATAATTCTTTACACTCTGTTGCAACGTAATTCATTGCATCGTTTCTGTTCGTCGATTGATGCATTATAAATATGTTATATTTCCCATTGTCAGTTGTCATTTACTTGCTTTTTATGAGGTTATTGATATTGACATTTGAATGACCCGCTACTGTTATCAGTACCATCGGCTTTTCATCGGGAATAAATCTCAATGGAAGCGATGGACATCGATGGAAAGCATCGTAAATCCATCGGTGAATTAAAAAACGGTTTGATGGATCCATCGATGAATTTAAAAACGTGCCCTATGTGAAGAAACGAATATAATTTTCGAAAAAATATGTATAAAATTTATTTTAAAGATATGAATATAGTTTATCAATTCAACTCTTTTATTATGAAAACAAGTCATAACTCATACGTGGTGATTTAAAAACCCTAAAAATTCCTCATCTTCATCATCTGACACAAACATTAATGCTTTGTCAGCGAGTGTATCATTACTTGGATCATCTTCTGAACTGGATGAAATTGCATGTCCTTGTTGTATTTGACGATAATTAGTTTGCAAGGCTTTACAATTTTTACTTTCAGCCACAATTGTATTTCATGATGAAATTTGTTTTATATGATATCTACGTTAATTAGACTTGCCTAAAATTTGTTTCAGTAAAAAATAATTGTGGTGAGTTTGTGTACAACAAGTGATAAGCAGGCAGTTTCACTTATTAACCCCTTGGTGCTAAAGGGTTAAATTTTATTTTCGGCATGTAAGTCAACCCCTGGTTTTTGAGAATTATTTTAGGCTTCAAAGGTCGACTTATTCGGTATTTATAGCAATTCTGCATAAATAATATCATCGCTATGCCCTCCAAAAAGGATCTGATGTTTCAAATGTATGATGATGTACAATAAATTTTCACTTTGTGATGGCAGTACACCACTTGAAATTCAGTAAATTAAATGAATCTAACTTCTATCCTCTAATTATATTATTTTACTACCATAGTGAGATAATTTCTCTGTTAGGAAATTGGAATACATAATGAATCATCACCTCCCAACCAAGCTTCTTGGCTAGCAGCCTGCAACCATCGTCACAGTCTCCAAGCCATGCAACGTCCCTTGTGTTGTCATCGGAGTCGAAGTCCATTCCACTACCCATACCCATCAACTGCATTATTCTATCTCTTTGACCGGCCTTCTCTCGATTAATCAGGAGCCGTGGGCAATTGATTGGTACTCTACACCAGAAAAGAAGAAACATTATGAAATATATATATATATATATATATATATATATATACAGAGAAAGAATAGTGACAAGTTTTATCCCCAAGGAAGAGTACTAATAAAACAATATGATATATAACAATATTCTACTCCCTAAATGTATAGAATTCCAGGAAAATTTTAAAATGTATGCACAAATTGTGAAAGGATTCCATGATAAAGATATTTTTTATATTTTATTAATTCATAACTTTTAATTCATAAATTTTATTAATACATAACTTTAACATAACTGCACTTTCTGCTTACGTCTATGATACCTTATGGTCTTGAATGAGGGTAATTACCCTCATTCAATAATGTATATATTAAGATTAGACTAGAAAATTTGGAAAGATAGATTACCGCATAAATAATACATCAATCTATAGTAAAACCTTTCTAAGATGGAAGCCCAAGGTTAAAACAAAGTACATTTACCCAGTGAGAATTGCTGTTTCAAGATATGATAAACACAAATTTATGTAAAAATAATGCAATAAATATGATAAATTAATTGGAATGTAATCAAATTTCTTTAATAAACAAGTGGACCACTGGCAGAATAAAAGAGCAAAAATTCTTAGCCAGAGGAGTGTGGAAACACTCCTTGATAATTTCTGGAACTAACTGGAAAGTCGGAATAAACACTGCGTGAGCGAACTTGTATACCTAATGATGTTTTGAAATTTAATTTAACCTATTCACTCCAACTTTATTTGATTATGTATTATGACACAGTATAGTATCACAGACGTGACAGCAGCACATTACTAAACTCTCACAGCATGCCTGTCCAGTTGGGAAACGCTCTCAGTTCGTATTTTGCAAATCTTTAACATCTTAGTTTTTTGATTGGAATATTCGTCATTTCCTTTTTACTTTCTCTATATACGTAGTACAGAGAAAGTATTGTTTTCATTAAAAAAATCGACTTTGAGATTTTTGACGGAAATACAGGCATCCCTCGTCAACCGTGGTTTCGCCAACCGCAGCCCTTGAGTATCCGCGGTTAATTTTTTGATACCCAGTCTTCTCAACCACGGGTGTTTCCCTTGTCAACCGCGGTCTACGAGTCAACCAACTCGACAGTCCGCAATGTAAATTCAAGTATAGCTGGTGCCCAATATTTTACCAAGCTTCGCCGAGTGCGGAATCTGAATTAATTTTACTCGGTATGCTTATGCGGTCATTTTTAGCATTTCTCTTCGAATAATAAAAACTATTACTTAACAATTCCTACCGCAACTCAAAATTTTACCGTACTGCGGATACACCTCATTCCAAATTATTTTGTTTCTTATTCGACTTAAGATTCATCGCGGATTTATACCAGCTATTACATGATTTTCTTTCATTAATAGTATTTTCTGATAATCTTAGGTGTTTTCCTTTCAATTAGGTTTCTATTGGGAACCAAAAGTTTCCATAAACGGAATGGATATCTTCCTATACAGCTGAAGCGCGTCGTTTGCATCTTGAGGGAGTGACTTCATACACAGAGGCACTTCTTTGAAATGTCTTTGCTCTGTTTATATCCTCAACTTTTTAGAAAGGTTTATGACGTTATTCCTGAAAAGGGCTTCATATGCGTCTATGAACTTGGGCATCTCATCGGTCATCATGGGAGGGTAATTAAAAGAAATCTCATAGGGGTTTGAGGGGTCTAATAAGGGCTGACTGTTCTTTTCAACAGTGTGGACAGCCGTGTTTGGAAAATGATTAAATTGACATTTTTTCCCGTCTGGGGTAAGCCGAGAGCAACCTCTAACTCGGACTTAGCCAGATTAGTTGAGTTGTCGGAGAAGTTTAGTTGTGTGTACTGAAGACGTCTCAATTTTTGGCGAATTTTCCTTTTTGTATGAGCTGTGATGGATCCGAAGCGTAAATCAAGGTAGGAGAAAAGTAGTGTCTCCAAACGTGCAAGAAGAGTAATGACACTCCATAAGAATTTAGAAGTTCTCGACAGACTTGCCAGCTTTCCGGATCGATGGAAGTGAATGAGTCCACTATTAGGAAAATTAAAAAGAGAGAGTCTTCAATCAGAACTAGTGCTCAGAGTGGAACTAGCACAAGTGCTAAAGTGTCCTACGTGCCACGAAAAAGTAACGTCAAAAAACAGAAAAGGCTCTGAATATATGGATTGAATCGCAGACACAAAACAGAGTGCCGTTAAGCACCTTAAATATCCGAGAGAAAGCCTTGCGATTATAAAAACATTTCGCTTCTTCACGTGAAAGCAGAGGCGAAAAACAATTCACCGCAAGTAAGGGCTGGTTTGAGAATTTTAAGAAAAAGACATAAACTACAGATTGTGAAGATTTCCGGTGAAATTGGATCTTCGGACCACCAAGCTGCGAAAGAGTTTTCCAATTTGTTTATGCAGCTTATTAAAGAGAAGTGTTTAATGCCAATGAAACCGGACCCTTCTGGGATATAATCCCTTCCCGGATTTTTATCTCCAAGTCTGAGAGAAATGCTCCGGGATTTAAGGTTAGCAAAGACCGCGTCACGCTTCTTTTATGCTCCAATGCAGCAGGCGATTTCAAAGTGAAGCCTCTTCTAATTTACCGCTAGCAGAACCCGCGAGCTCTGTCAGGGAAAATTAAAAATAATCTTCCAGTGTTTTGGCGATCCAACCGAAAGGCTTGGGTGAGTCGAAATATCTTCATGGACTGGCTTAACAATTGTTTTGTTCCCGAAGATATATCATCGAAAGAATTGCCATTTAAAGTTCTTCTCGTTTTGGTTAATGCCCCAGGCCATCCTCAGGAACTTAAATCTGCTCACTCAACCTCCCACCTAACACCACATCACTCCTCCAGCCTCTAGATCAGGGTAACATTTCTACCTTCAAGAGTTATTATATTCGGCCTACCTTCTTTTTCTTGTTAGAAATGATAGAGAAAAATAACTCTCTCTCTGTAACTGATTGTTGGAAAAAATTCAATTCTAATTAAATAAAATCCAATTCTAAAAATTCAATAATAATTCAATAATAATAATAATAATAATAATAATATTATAAATAAAATAATAATAATAATAATAATAATAATAATAATAATAATAATAATAATATAATTAAAGAATCACTAGACGAGATTAAACCATTGACACTGAATTCATGTTAGCGGAAACTCTGGTCGGAGGCTGTCATTGATTTTAAAGAATTTCCTTAACGTTTCGGTGAACTAAATCTTATCGTTTCACATGAAAGGCGACTGAAAGGGGAAGGGCTAGAAGACATGCAGCTAAAAGATGTCGAAGAACTTTAAAATGCAAGCAATGAAGAGTTGAGAGAAGAGGATCTGGAGCAGCTCATCGACAAGCAGGACGAGGCTGAGGAAGAGGACGAAGAAGAGCAACCTTCAACAGAAATTACTTTGGCCAATGACAACAAAATCGTTAATATGGCCTCAAATTTGTCAGATTTTGTGATTGACGTGGACCAAAAATGGACCGTAGCTTGATTTTCAAAAGAGGATTGGAGGAGTTGCTGCAACCTTACTGAGGAAGAATCTAACGAAAAAACTGATCCAGCCAACTATCATATCATTCTTTAGTAAAATAGGAGATGCCGAATCAGAAAGTGCTGAGAGAGAGTGATTCGAGTACCGTAACTAACATAACAGACACAGATCATTGATTACTCAAGGCAGTCTAGGTAAGCGAAATGATATTTTCAATAAATTATTCTTTATTGATAAATGTCGACTATTGATATATCATCTGTTAATAATTCTGGACATAAAAGTATTTAAGCTGGGAAATTACTTCGTAAATGTAAAATTTATGTTGCAGACTAGCGCGATTCCTTTAGAGTAAATATTTCCCATCCAGAAAGAGATGATCATTTTTATTGGAAGTTATCGGTGCGTTTGGGATAAAAATGCGGCTAAAATTAAAGAGGAATAATATCTTAGAAATTTTTACATGTAATTGACAGGTAAAACTATTTTGTACTAATTTTTTCTCCCTATATTGTTGCTCGCAAAACCTAACCCTTGATTTCCCATATACGTAATGCTTCGCCAACCGCGGGCTCTTTCGATTCCCTAACCCCCACGGTTGGCGAGGGATACCTGTACATGTTTTGGGATCCCTAGAACACATTTTAACCATTTTCGGAATGATGTATGTGTGTATGTGTGCTTGTGGGCGCTCTATACCAAACTTCATATATAGCAATGTGGTCGGTGCTGTCAGAGTTGATTAGTTTTTGGAGTAAATATGTTAACCGGAAGTTGAGTTGTCGAAACAAATTTTCGTTTTTGCAAAATATCTCCGTTAATCTGATAATTAGGTATATACTATTATTTATAAAAGTTTTAGAAATGTAATTTACTATAACTTTTGTATTAAACATATTTTTGTATCACTGATGGTTTAGGAGTTGAATACTGATAAATCGGAAGTAGCTGATTATGTATTTTTTTGCTTACTTACTTTTATATATACTTTTGGCGATTTCATATGTATATTCGTGTTAAACTATAAAATAGCAGATATATAATTTATACAATTCTCTGAATTTAGTTGTTTTCATGATGTTTGACAGCTCCCATGATTTGTGACAATTTTTGTTGATTATATTTTTGTGTTAATAAACAAAAAATACCATAGCTTAATCTCCTGTTTTTACTTTGTTTTCCTGCTGAAGAGAGTGATGGAATGTGATGTGTGTGAAATGTTAGATCGAGTATTATTAATAATGTAGTCATTCAGCTGATAAGTGATTTAGAATGTTTCATTTTATTAATATTCATCGTGTTTTCAAATACCTTGGAGATGTCACTGAGACATCTTGTTAGACATTTGAGATATCTCTGAGATGTGTTTCTACTATGTGGGTAGCTGTCTAATTAAAAGTAAGGGCTTATGAAAACGTTTGTTTGTTTGTCTGTAGGGAAATTTGATGTGTAATCGAAAATTATTATTAATAATGCATCATTCAGCTGAAAATAGAATTCATGGTTAGATATTTAATTAAAAGTAAGGGCTTATGAAGACTTTTGTTAAATTTCCAATGAAACCTGGTATTTTGCAAATTAATCAACAAAAACTGGATGTATTATACATGTTAAAGAAATTTCAAATTACTTAATTAATATACAATTATAACACTAACGAAGTGTAGCCATTGATTTCTTTTATTTAGTGATGAGAACGTTATTTTATTTGAAACCATGTATTACATCCCACGCTTTCGTTGATTATTTTGTGAAAAACTCAGTATTATCTGGAATTTAACAAGTGCTCAAAAGATTTACATGAAAAATGGTATAGCACATTTCCAGCTATTTTAACCAAAATGTTAACAGCACATCTCTAGCGCATGTTTACCCGGCAAAATTTGCGTACCCAAAATATGCTATACCCATTTAAAATTTTTTAAAATATTTCACTGAAATGCTTCAAGCATGTTGTGATCGCTACTAGGGATATTTTATGTAACATTCCTCGCCAAATACGTCTATTTTAAATTCTTTAACGTTTATTTTAGGTGATCGTTGATAGGACATTTAATGGTGGTTGATTTAAATAATGTTGATATGATGTAAGGATTATACATATGCTGCACTTCTTCAAAATAGATCATATTTTGAGAAAAATGAGCACCTCTGAGAATACAATTCCTTGACATCAATTCACAATCGGAAACAAAAATAACTAAAATTCCTGTAAAAGTCTTATAATATCTATAGTATCTATTAATAAAAAAAGTATAACCAGATGGTTATACATTTTATTGATAGTTACTGATGAACTTGAATTACAGTGAAACCTGCCTTAAGCGGAACCTGAGTAAAACGGAAACCTGTCTTATCCGGACAGATCCGGGCTAAGCGGAATTGCAAAAAGTAATTCCAATTTTGATCTAAATCACTTGAGGTGACTACGAAGATGCAAGGCTTTCCCACTGGAGATGTTATCCCAAATCATGAGCGTCCTGTCGTAAATATCATTTCAAGAGCTTCGTACTGGACAAGGGTTCCTTTGTCCCTATGTTTATGAAAGCCGAGACACCAACACACAAATGCAATTAGGATTCTTGGCCACTTGTTTTGCAGACCGAGGCATTCCTTATCCATCTCAATTTGCAGATGAATGACTCTTTATAAATATAGCAGAACAAAGGAATCATTTTTAGCTAATATGTAGGTGGGCATTTAAATTTTGCCTCTTATATTAGTGAGGATTAAATCTAGGACAGTTCACGGCGGAAAGGGATAAACATTATTGTGTAGCCTTGCTCGTCTCTGAAGAAGACGGAATCATTTTCCTACGTGCTGCTGAGACCACACCAGAGTACCTTAGGGAAACTGCTGATTGATTTCTGCAATGCCATGTAACGTATTAACGCTGAAAAATAAACTGGAATTGATCGAGTGCTTTGAACGAAAAGCTTTCCGAAAAGCAGGTAGAAGAGAGGGGTAAGTGTGGAAAGACGTAAGTTTATGAAGCAATTATTTTTTAATTTTTTTATCAATCTATCACATACAGCAAAACACCAATTTACAGTGCGGTATTGACAGTAACAATAGACAAACACATATGACCATTCCCTTGCCAGAAAAATCTGGATAGCCAGGATTCGAACCCTGGACCTTGGTGCTGGAGTATTAACATGTAGGCATGCTAACCGTGGCTGGTCCAAGAAGGAAGAGAAAATTAAGAAAGAGTTTGAAAGCGGTTGGTATAAAAATGTATTTCTTGATATCCCAAACAACAATAGTTTGTAAATCAACACACCATAAAATAATTGTCGTTTCTGTCGTAATAATGGAAAGGAAAGGTTCAAGAATAAATTAAGACTATTAACCATGTGATATCTACATTGGGGACGAAACCGGAATCTTTTATAGGGCATTTTTATCTAAAAAATTTTGTGTTAAAGGAGAAAACTGCTAGGGTTTTTCCTTTTCCAAGTTCTGTTTCTTGAAATTAGTGCATAAATGGAAACAATAATCATACATTTACGCTTATTTAGAAAGGAAGCACTCAAAGGAGTGTTTCATCATTTTATCTGTGGCAATATGGTTGGGGAGCTCCTAAAATCCGAAAATCAGCTCGATCACGATGTTTCAAAAACGTTGCCATTGAAAAGCTACCGATCACATAGAGAAATAATAAAAAAGCATGGAACATGGCTTCAATCATGGAAGAGTAGCTGAAAAGTTTCAACACTAAAAAGTAGAGGAAAGATAGGAAAGTCATACTTTTCCTCGATAACGCAACCTGTCACCCTAAATTCGCCTTTTGAATATGGAGCTAGCCTGGCTACCAGCAAACACAACTAGCATCACTCAGCCAATGGACGAGGAGGTACTTAGAACGCTAAAGGCACAATAAAGTAATTACATGATGCGATCGTTATTGGCTGCTACTGCGAATACAGTGTTGGAGGTGATAAAAAATATCAGCGCAGGATGTGATAAATTGGGTTAATTTGGCAGTAAAATATAATAAAAAATTGATTGCTCAACAATGTTTCGCTGAAGCTGGATTTCTGTCAGCACTGGTCTCCGAGACCAGTAAAGAAAACAAATTCTATTCAATCATATCACCGATCTTCTGACAAGCGATGAAGATGGCTCCATGACAGACACTATAATGGAAGAAAAAGCCTGTGAATCCGTCGAAGAAGCAAATATAACTGTAATATCTGAGGAAATAAAAAGTGCTAAAGAGAAATGTTGGTTTCTTTAAAAGAATTAGCAGAATGTAGTCTTAACCAAAGTAACGCCGATATATTTAATATCTTAAATGAGGCTATCAGTAGCGTAGAAATTGCATTATATAGGAAAAAAAGGAAAAACAGACAAAATAATAGATTATATGCGCATTTTATAAATAAATTTTTATGGTACTTCAAATAAAAAAATTTAACCGCAATGGGATACTGTTCTTTCATTATTCCATAATAATTTTGTCTGCATAGAATATTCATAGAAAATTCCTCTATGTAGAATTTTAATCAAACCAAGCCTTTTAGGCGACGCATGTTATGGGTGAAATATGCCTTTCAAGGGTTTTTTGAAATGCCAGACCCTGGGTCAAGCGGAAAACTGTCTTATCCGGAAAAAAATTATGGCCCCAAGAGATTCCGCTAAACACAGGTTTCACTGTATGATTTAATGAAGATTCAGAAACTCTGAAGAAAACAAATTCTGACACTAGGCCAAATTCAAAAAAAGGAAATGACAAATATTCCATTAAAAAAATAAGAAGTTAAAAATATGTAAAGTACGAATTTACAGCGTTTCCCAACCCGACAGGCATGCTGTGAGAGTTTAGTAATGAGCTGCTGCCACGTCTGCGATACCATACTGAGTCATAACAATCAAATAAGGTTGGAGTGAGTAGGCTAAATTAAAATTCAAAACGTCATTCGGACTACAAGTTTGCTAACGCAGTGTTTATTCCGACTTAGCAGTTATAATTAATGCTACTTTGTAGTGAGGATACACTGGGATGTTTGAGGAAAATATAGAAAACTACTCTAAATTCAGGAAAATCCTTTATTTCAGATCGCGACTGAGGTACAGGAGATGATTGACACTAATGCATTCTCACTGAGGTCGCGGAGGCTTTCACTACTCGACTGCCCCCCGCGCTTGTCCCTCCTGTGGCTCACACACAAAACACAAAAAAAAAGACAACCATTCTGCTACATGCTCCCCCTTAGGATGTCATTAATGTCCTCATATGGCATCCTATACAGAGAGTGTCTGAGGTGTCGCAGCACTCATTGGGATCTACTACTAGTGGCACAGCTAGAGCCACTTCCTTCCCAGTTCACATCCTCTTGCACTCTTAATCTCGTACCAACTAGATTTATGCTGAAAGGTCCTTGAGGGCAATCGAGGGCACTGTAGCAATATTCTCCTCAGTCTAATGCTGCTGCTGACTCTTGGAACTGCCTTACAAAAGTAATATCACTAGAATCAATCTTCAGAGACATCACGTCGATCCTAACATCAGAGAATACTGCGACTCCACCATTACCATTTGAGTCAGCAGTACAGTCACAGTCATCACGGTGTAATTCTCTGTAAGGACAGGTATTGAGGTTAAGTAGCCATTGGTCCGGAAGCTCCCCCTGGAGTAGCACAGCTCCCAAAGTGCGAGCACTAGCATCAGTGCGTAATAGGTACAGAATCCTTGGGTCCGCCTGGCGCAAGATAAAAGGACTGCTGAGACACTGCTTTAGCTCAGTAAAGGCCTCCCACTGCTCTAGTTCCCGCTTCCATATGGCATCCCTTTTGAGTGGCGTAAAGCGACACGGAGGGACGGAGGTCAGTGCATCGTCCAACAGCCCGATGGTATGCTCCGCAAAAGCGGTCGCAACACTCCTTCGCTCTTCCTCACCAATCCTGTGTCCCACATTGCAGAGAGGCCTGTGCCGACTGTAACAGGTCTTGGCATGGACAACGCACACCGATCCCAGCAGCCTGCTCTATTGCCGGGACAGCCGAGCAATGGAGGACACTAGGCGTTTCCTTCTCCCTCCTCGGTTGCCACGTTGCCCCGCTATGCAGGATCCGCTCCATCTCCACCTTTGGCTCCGTGCCTTTGCCAATCAACGCCAAAAGAGCATCAAACTGCTCGTCGGTTAATGTAATAGTGGCCATGGTTGGTAACGGGAACCCTCGGGCGAGATATAGGCAAAACTTTTCGCGCGCTGAACTTTTATCCTGCAAGATGCATCGGGTCACTGACCTTATACGAGGGTCATCCGGAAAGTAGTACCCGTTCGTGAAATAAAGACACAAAAGTAAATATTAACAAACATAAAAAATTTTATTTGAAAGAGGATACTTTAAACTACTTCTCAACATAATCTCCAAGCAAATTAAGGCATTTGTCATAACGTGTGACAAGTTTCTGTATTCCTGCTGCATAGTTCTCCGCCGCCAGCTCATTGAGATACAGGGTCACTCCATCTTGCACAAATTTTTGCATAATGCAGATGGTCTTTAACAATTTCATGAACAATTGTTCGAGAAACATTGGGAAAATGCTCACAGATGTCATCAATTGTGACGCGCCAATCGTTCCTCACGAATTCGTCAACTGAGCTCACCAGTTGGTCTGTAATGACAGACGGTCTCCCCGAACGCTCATCGTCGTGTGTGTTCCCCCTCCCCATGTTGAACTTGCGACACCACCGCCGAACAGACGACTCGTCCATTACATTGTCTCCATACACCTCCTTTAATTGGCGATGAATATCACATGGGCGAACGTTTCTTGCATTGAGGAATTTAATCACTGCCCTCACTTCACAACTGGCGGCGTTCTCAATTTTTTTAAACATTGTAAACAATCACAGAAACAACACAGGCAATGCTAGCGTCACGCAACTTGGCTCAGAGAAGGCAGACAAACCACTGAAGCTATCTGACCTTGTCCAGCGGCTACTCGCATCATCAGCACTTCATGCGGCACTAACGGGTACTACTTTCCGGATGACCCTCGTAGTACAATTAGGAGGGCCAACGACGCTCTCTATACTCAAAATTACACAGGTAGCGGCATGCACTATGCCCTAGTGCAGCTAAAACACAACCGATTGGGGACAAGCATGGAAAAATGGTACGAAACTGGCGCATGTTTCCCTGCACGATGGAATGCTTGCAGTGGCAAGTCGAGCGTCTGTAGCATTATATCGTATCTTTCCTCAAAAAACCCGTGGATGGCCCCACGTTGGGTGCCAGTTGTAGCGAGGATACACTGGGATGTTTGAGGAAAAGATAGAAAACGATTCTCAATTCAGGAAAATCCTTTATTTCGAAGCACGACAGAGGTACAGGAGATGATCAACACCAATGCTTCTCGCTGTGGTCACGGAGGCTTTTACTACTCAACTACTCTCCGCACTTGTCCCTCTTCTGGCTCGCACACAAAAAACAAAAAAGACAACTATACTGCTACAACTTTATTTATGTATAAATTTAAGTATGCACATTTGAATCAGTTTATTATTTCAGTATTATATACAAGTATTATGTATAACCTCTACACTTGCAAACGATTTTCACTTGATTGAAGCAACGAAGCAAACAAAGCGAAGTTCAATTGATAAGACCTTAGGCGGCCGAGGATCTTAACATTTTTTGGTCGACTCATGCACTCAAAATATGCAACGGATTACTAGTGTACCCCATAATTTTACCCTTATGAATTATTAAAGGTTTTTTACATTAATTATTAAGAGTTAGCTTTATTTTAAATTAAGGGTAAAGTTCTCCCTCCGCAGGGCAACTACCCACTTTGCCCGGATTTCCTTATTCAACGGAAAGCTTAATATCAAGGGAAAAAATTAGAAAAAAATTCAATCATAAAATCGCTAAACCTATAAGAAAAAAATGATTGGACACATAGCACCCTGGCTATAGGCAGTCTACTTGACGTCAGAGGAATACTTACCTTCACTCGGAGAATATCGACAATACACATGAAATTATCCTAGCTCAAATGTTTATCGGTGATAAAACATTACCAGCAAAATGAAATTGGGTTCCCTTAAAGGAATCTCTCCTTACAACCGAAAGCACTACACGTTTTCACCATTATGCCTCTCACCATTTTGACCCCAGTCACGTGACACTCGAGATGCTTATGTTTGTCACGCCGGAGTGACGTCGTGCGCTGTCTACCTACATATTGTCGTTGACTGAATCGCTCCCTCCAAGTCGGATAGTGGTCCTTTCTGACATCACGGCTGCCATTCCGATCGGGCAGGGGTTACAGAATAACCCCCAGAACTGTTTTGTCTTAATAAAGACAATTGCTCAAAAATTCGAAAATTTTAAGAAGAATCGATATATCTCTCATCAAAGTCAGGTTATTTCAACTTGAAAATAGTACTCAGAAACAATCAATTTTTACTTCATAAACTTCACTAATTTTATAAGACCATGGCTTCTGATCAAACGTAACAGAAAAGTTCAGTAAAAGAAAAGACAAAAGGAATTTCAACGTATTTTTATGAAAGTAACAGCTATATGATAAATAAACATGTACATAATAGTACTTATTACTAGATATAAAAGTGAGGCTAAATATCTTCTTGTAGTAAGAAATTAAGAATCATAATATGGACCAGTTTTTTATCATCTCGAAGAAGAAGATATTTACAACAGATGAATGATGAAAATATATATATGCTAACCTGTCAATTATTGAAGCAAATGGCTGCACAACAAGAGAGGATCCAAGAATTATCAGCAATTCGCAATGACTAAAATCCTCCTGCACTTTCTCACTAAATCTGGTTGGAAGTGATTCCCCAAAGAACACAATGTCTGGTTTCACAACTCCATTGCATGAGCAGGTCGGGACGTTATCAGCAAATATTTGCTCTGAAAGTTTTCAAGAAGAAACTGATCAGTATGACAACCATGAGATGGAGTAAAGAATTTGGATAAGAAAAAATTCCAATTTGTCGTTGTCCTTAGGTATTTAACTTAAAGGTGACCTCAATAATAATAATACTAATGGTTTTATATTTGTTCCAGGATATTACAAAAATGATTTAAAGGACAACTCAAACCAAGAAAAATACCTTAGATTACCTCAGGGTGGTCAACATATATAATTATACACTATACTTATTTTTGCTACCTTTTTGGCTCATAGTAAAGGAGGAATATCAGTCTACGCCTGTAATACATTAATTTAGTATATTATTCATGCAAAATTTGCCTTTGAAATGGCTAGTTCCAATGATTGTTTCTCTAATTTTTCCAGCAATCTTTGATAAGCTGATTAATCAAAATGAATGTATAATTCCTACTAAGTCTTCCAAGAATGTATTTTACCTCTCAATTTGAGGAGTAAGTTTAACCTAAACTTAAATTTTATTTTCAATTGATTCCCATCATATGTAAAGGACTTCCTTTCTTAAAGCAATTTCTATTAATCCCAGGGAGCTAAGACTCGCTAGAGTTATTAATCTAAAACTTTATTCACTTTATAACAACATTTGTTTAGCAAGATATTATGGACAGATTTTGTAAATGTTTAAAGAGATACATTGTCAGTTCTTGAGAGCAAATATTTAAAACTCTTAGTGCATAGAGACCGTTTACTCTTCTCGAAACAAATGAGTTTTTCAAACAAGGAAATATTTTGTCCACAAAAAAATCACAATATTAAAAACAAATCAAACAAATATTTGAAGCAAATTAGCTGTAAATTTAAAATAGCCATTTTGATTGGCAATTCAATGAAAATTTTAGTAGGATTACTATATAGCATATGTTTAAAAATATTGAAGTACATAGGAAATCAATAATGTACGAAGGGAGGCAAACGTTTCATAATTAAGGCACAGCAAATTAATAGAAAAAGTTCACTCAAAAGGAAATTCTCAAAAGCAATTTCAGTCATATAATAATTTAATCATATCAATCGTCGGTATGCATCACGCTGATTTAATTGTTTAACAAAATGGTACATATAATGTAAAAGGATATCTCTAAGAAGTGATAACTATAAAAAAACATAATGTAGATAGTTTCTATAGTGACCAACCTTTCATCCATTCTAAAGAGTATTCTTTTCTGCATTTTAAACAATGAGAGGTGTAAAAAGTGCCGTGGGCTTCCACCAGCCTTTCCTCAGGTATGCCAGCAACTCTCTCCAGTGTGTCAATATTCTTCCAATCATAGGTTAAGAGAAATTTACAAATACTGCGTTAGTACCGATGATTTGGATTCATGC
Organism: Sympetrum striolatum; assembly: GCA_947579665.1. Taxonomy (NCBI): domain Eukaryota; kingdom Metazoa; phylum Arthropoda; class Insecta; order Odonata; family Libellulidae; genus Sympetrum; species Sympetrum striolatum. The sequence goes on from OX388351.1 coordinate 78,315,704, forward strand.
AAACAAGCAATTGAAACACAAAATAAAAATGTTTTATCAAATAGGAAAACTTTATCAACAAAATAATTCTTTCAAATATTCGCATCAAATTTTCTTCTCATTGCTAATGTTGGTAAATAAGAACATGAAATCTATTAACTTATAGATAAGACCTTGGTAATGATTTGGTTTGCAGTAAATATTTAAGTATTACTGTATATCTGAAGAATTATTTACTTGTATCAAGATAGAAATTAAACCTTTACTGCACACTACAATTTAAGTACATAGCTTAGATAGATATTATAAAAATCAAGATTTCATTTAATCGTTCGCTACTGTACCTCTGGTAATTTTTAGAATTGAATTTGAATAATCATTTATGATTTTGCTGTTATTATACATAAAATGTAAATATATTTTAACAAAGATAACATTAAACTAAAGGAATATTAGGTACTTAATAAAAACATTTATTTTAACTTCTGACAATCTTTTGTACTCCAATACATTCTCATTATTGTAAACATTTCAACTAAAACATCAAATTTTCATAAAAAGCATACATCCAAAACAATATAAAAAGACGTTAGCATCCAATGAGACTGACAAGGGGAGACTTTTGTCTGGGGATTTTGATGAAAATTTTGTGATGCAGGAAGTATGGTTATTTCTGGAAACACAACGTCTCTATGGGAAACATAACTCATAACTTACCGTTGTCATATTAAAAATTCTTTTTTAAATCGAATTAAACATTTAATTGAGCCAAGATCTCGAACCTGTGACATCGAATTCAGTCGACGGGTGCTGATAACACACCAATAAAGCTCATTGTTGGAGCATTATGTATGTGATGTGCTCCATTCCCTTTCTTGCTTCACAAAACCTATCATATGTATATTGATTTATCATTTGCACCTTAACGAATTGTGCTCCTTGATTTGCAATCCACTCCACATCGTGAATTGAGATATGCATTATAATAATTGTAAACCTAGTCTTTTTAAGGTTGATAGCCACCATTTTGGATGTTCCCAAGCAATATTAATATTCACATCCAACGGAGCACAAAGATACTTTAGAGATTTCGGTGATGGCTCATTGGAATCACTGGTATCTTCTTTTGAAGGAGGGCTGCGTATCCTCTTCTATATAAATATTCTCCTCCATGAATCTCTCTCTTCCTCCCCAAGTAACATGCTATATTGGATATTGTCTTGCGAGATTTTACGCAGAAGTGAGTCTCCCCTTGTGAGTACAAATGCCCTTTTTTCCAAAAAAATTAGAACTGAAACCCATGCTGCATGTTTTATGTCTAAACTACATTTATTATTTTAATTAAAAAAACAGAATTACATTAATTTTTAATTCAATTTAGGAGGATTTTTTATATTTTATTTTTAAAATTTCTCCTAAAAACAACTATGTGCAATATTTTTCAAAATCAGCTGATCCAAACTCAAATGTGATCTTCACATACAAAACCTTGCATTTTTCCTGATTATGTACATTTAATGATCAATACTGTCCGATAATTACTGTCAATAGCGGAAACAAAAGGGTTGAAGAAGAAACTATGCTACAACCTGAAGTAATTCTTAATTATAAAAATAACTTGAAAAAGAGATTTTTATTTTTACTCCACGCCTTTTACTGAGAAACTTGCAATGATTGACTATCTTTCATAGTCTTTGGTAACTACTCTGTATATTGCATCTTCATCTTATCTTTTATTTTGAATGTTAGCATTTATATCTTATCATAAAAACTGACTACATCAAATGATTACCCATGATAAAGAGAGATAATAATGGTGAATGAATAGAAATCTGAAAATTAAAAAATATATGTGTTTCCAACACTTAAGTTCTTTTCTCAGAAAGCGGCAGGTGTTAAAATTATCTTATTTAACACAGAGATAAAGGGAATTGATATTGGAGATAATTTACCGTAAGTTGTGTTTATTCCTTCTATTACTACTACTTCATTATATTAATAAGTTTTTTTTTCAGAAATCACTCAAGTTCCGATTACTCTCACACAGATTACAGATAAATGTGACGTTATGGAAGTGTTTCCGACAGAAGAATTCTCGCCTCCTAAGGTGATTTCTTTCCTATTCTAGTCATATTCATAATTTTAGTATATCAAGAGGCATGAGTAAGATCACACGGCATCTGCATTGGGGGTTGAAGAATTCAATTGAGTGATACTGATATTCGATTGAATAGTACTGATATGTCAAATTTATTTAGACATAGATGAAATATCGAGCCATTGTCCCTTGGCCACAAGATATACCCCAGACACCTTTTAATCACCAACTCTTTATCACATTAATTTATACTTAAGGTTTTCAAATATCATCTACATTATGATAATCTATATTTACCAAATCTGGTAAACCACGAAAACTTTCAGCATCTCCATTAATGTAATTTCTCTATCCCCGAGTAATCTATGACTACATCGTATCTCAATACAGCATTTTGGAACTTCTGGGAGAGATGACTTGGAATCATATATATATACTGTTCCACCCTTCTTTGACCAATGTAACTTTTCTTCATGTAAATGTACTATCAGAACTAGTATTCATTTAATGTTGTCTTTTTATCTCTGATATTTCAATGAACACCACCGCATTAGGAAAGCATTTCCCACCCTGCATAGCAATACTTGCGGTGCACCCTAACCCTCCTATAAGTTCTGAAATGTTGTACTGAGAGTCCCTGTATAAATTTTAAGAAACTAAGAGAATCAGGTATATATTAAGTATTTACATTTAATACCTCTCCACCGCTACAACGATCCCTATGAGATGGTAATCATTCAGAAATGTAAGTGATTTAATCACTGCAGGTGTGAAATGCATGGGAAAATGAGATATTTCATTGGTAGTATTTAAGATAACATCTCATGTTTATCCAATATTAAATCTAAAATTAAAACTACTGAATTGAATTTAAACCTGAGTGTAGTGCCGAAGAAGAAAGCCTTTGTCATTTAGAAGTCGTAAGAAATAGTGGCAGATAGTTGGCTTAAAAGAACCTGGGTAGAGCTCCTTGGCTAGAGTGAAAAAAGGCTGCGGATTTTCCTTGAAGAAGTCTATATCAAATATTGCTTGAGGGTCTGGTAGGTTGTACTTCTGAAGATTATGGTAAAGTCCTGAACCTGGACTTCGAAAGTCAGGAATTCCAGCAGCTTAAATATGGAAGAGAAATCAGGCAAAATAAAGAATTAGGATAGAAACAACATCTCTGTTTTATCACTAAGATAACTCCACGTAGAGGTGAGACTTTTCCTCCGACAAATGATTAATTAAGAAATTGTGTAAGTTACATAATTCATTTAAAATTTTTGGATGGAAATCAAGCGCTAATACTCACACGTTGAGATACCAGCTCCAGCCATTGTAATTATATTCTTACAGGGTTTATTTAGAATATACTTGACAACACCATCGAACGTTACTTCCTCCAAGATCTATAGAAAAATCTACTGATTAATATAAGGACTAAAAATGAAAGGAAGCATCCTAAATTAATCGTTACTGTTGTACCTTTTGTTTGTTGGTTTCTTCGTCTTCACGTCGATGAAACCCCAGACGCTCAAAATATCTTCGCATTCCATCAATCAATCCATCCATCATCATGCTACTGGAGGAACCAGATGCCTCTTGAGGCTCACCATTATCTTCATCCCAAAACATTTTTCGAAAAAAAATAAACGTAAAGTAATAACCAATGATTCAGGTATAAGAGAAGTGGCTACCTCAGACAAATATATGAATATTAGGAAACATTTGAAATTCATCGTCAGATAAATAAGCATTCGATAGTTGTTTTAATTCACCCGGTTTGTGTTTAATATATTTATATCGTCATAACTTTTATTCTGAACTATCTCACCTTCTGCTGAAGCCATTGATGAGTCTTGCGACGCTAATCAATTGAAAGTACGGCAATCTCTGATAATTTTTATTGATATAGAACTATGCAACGAAATTGTGCGCAAGTTACTCCCGAATGACACTTTTGATAAGCCGATTAAACGTCCCAAAAAAGGTCCGTGCTTTCCTCCTGATAGGTATGCCACCTCTTGATATAGCAACAAAATTAGGTAGTTCCACTTTTGACGGATAGATTGCGTGACCTGCCCTGCCGGCGAATTCAAACGTGGTAATATGTTTTACCAAAATACCACAGTGGGGAGAAATAATACCATTAGGAGCAAAATATCTTATTCAAGGTAAATTTTAATGAAGAGATATAGCAAATTATAAGATAAAATGATGAATTTTAAGATATGAGGAATATTTTCTACGCGCAGCAAGTAGTAATCATAAGTTATTTTTTCATGTTATGTATGGTTATTATCCAGCCGAGTTTAGGAGCTTCCCTTTTAAGAGAAATTGGCTTGAATTCAAGGGTTTTATTCGTTTGCAGCACGAATAGCAATCATGTACCATTGCGAAATCGTCACATGTTGATTAGCTAACACCAGGAAAATCGAAATCGATATAATTCATTAAATTTTGATTGCTGAGGATTTTGAACCTTCAGCATCCTCCGCAAATTACTGAATAAATTCTGTATAGAAATGCGATGGACGAAATTAATCGTAAGCCAATAAAACGGCGCTGCGTTTCGATGAATCTTATTACTGCGCGCCCCTGTCACGGAAGCGTGCGGGTGTGTTTATAGTCGTTATATCCATGGTTATAGCCTCATTCTCAGTTCTCGTGCGGTCGGCGCAGGTCCGTCGCTATGAAGAGCGGCAGACGGCGAAGGAGTTCCATCGAGCGACACTGAAGCCGTCGTCTTCCACCGGTGAGTTGTCTTTACCGCATTTATATATTTTCAGCGGCAAACGAAATCTGATTCATATTAGTCTGAGTTGCTGGATACAACTTTTCGGAAGACTTGGTCTTTTTCTCCAGGAAATTATGCGAAGCATTGTTGCGAAGTTTGGTTCACGAGATAAATAGTTATTACTTGGCGCCATAACTTAAGTTTATATGTAATCCTCTTGTCAAGAAGCATATTTTACTATCATGGCTAATTTATCGAAAAAAGGTACACAACATATTTTTATCGCAGATATAACGGATAAATATGTAAAACGAATAATTATGATGATTTTATTACTAATATCATTCATTATTACAATGTGACGAATGCCGTTCAAAGATAACAAGTCTTTATTATTTTTATTATTGTCGTCTTCGATTGTTCAATTCCTTTTTGATTAATTGTGTAAATAGGGTATTATTAATATCTAAGAATATTTTCTAAATGTACGTGCATGTATTTATATTTTATGACTAGATACGGGGTAGAGTGGTGAATTCTTTTCTCGACTCAGCCTTTCTTCTTTCGTGACTTTGACAAAACTTGAGCGTCAAAAGCTGGTTAAAGTTTTACGAAGAATCCGTGTCGTATTCATGCTTCGTTAGTGATCTTTAGCCAAATATACAACCCGTAATTTGATGTATTAGCAGTAGCGATGTAGTAATATTATCCAATCCTGGATTAGCGGTAGATGTACTGGTATAATTACGATTGAGAAGTGATGCCTAATAATGAGCAAACGTTTGATTTTCCGCTCTCGTTAGTTACTCTTCAACATAAATGCTTTCTCCGCAGCAGATCCTCAGTTAGTAAAGTCATTCTCGATCAATTGAATCGGAGATTATAATTGGAATGATTTCCAGCGAAAACTCTCGGCAGGTATTACTAACTTATTGTGGGCACGTCCTTCGAACAATCAAGTGAAACCGACGGGCAAATCAGGTTTAGGCTTCGCTTTAGAGGATAATCAAAGCGGTTCAGCCGACCCCAACCGAGGTGGGCGAAGGTGTGATGCGATTAGTGCCTGGCTCAATATGGGGAATTGAAAGTTCATGTGCTCTGTTATTTTCATCGCCGCTCATTATGACGATGAACAGATTGTGCGGCTTCGAAAATATGTATGAACAAAACTTCCTTAATTTAAAAGAGTAAAAATCACGTACTATTCCAGGTTGAAGTTCGTCTAAATTCAGTTTATTTAATCTAAACAATTAATAATGTACACGTAATTAATGTAGTACTTAAAATAAGCGTATTTTGAAGTTATTCCTTCAGTCGATCATAATTATCGCATTGGAGTTATTTTTATCAATAAAAATCTTTGTATTGCTAAGTTTAGGTATGTTTTATATTATATACGAAGATAGCGGCCAAAATAAATTCAAAAAATATTACAGGCAATCCTGACGGTGGTCCGTCCTGACTTTAAAAATAATTATCAAAGTATTCTCATAACGAATAACCGATCTATCTACGACAAATAAAACTTTTAATGTTATTGTGCTTTAAATAAGCAATTTTTACAATTTGGTTTGAGTATATTTTTTCGATTCCGACACACTCAAGGCCGAAATTTGTTGAATTTTGTGGATTATAAACAAAATCGTACATAAATCAACGTGATTTTCGTATTGTATTATTATACGAATTGTTCACTACCCGCACTGACACCTAAACACTTCGACATTCTTGTCATAATGTGAAAGTTTAATGTTTGAGAAAATAAAATTTTAATCATTTAAAAATTTAATTAATTTAATTTTATTAAAAATTTTATTATATATGGAAAGTTGCGAATTATGTAGAGATGTGTAGTTCATCGGTGAATAGCTCAATTTGAGCTATTCACCGATCATGCTTCATGATTCAGTAGTTCATTCTTTAGTCGGTGAATCGCTCTGAATTAAAACAACCATAGTTGACCGGAAATTATTCTTAAGTAGCTGCTAAGTTTGCCGCAGACTCCTTGTTTCAGTTCATAAGTTACATTCAAAATCGAGCCTGATTTTATGAAATGCCTATTTTAAATTGAATTATCAATTCCCGTAATGATATGAAGGTTGTCCTCTGTCATCGTTTTTTGCGTCCAAGGACTCGTTATTTCACTTGTCCATTGCAGTTATTTCATTAATATATATACTTAAGTTCTCTTTAGTAAGTTGAAATATTTTTATCTTGAAATATTGTTCTTTGGGTATTGATCAGTTTTGGGTGCAATTTTTCTTAAGCATTTAATCTTAAAAGAAAGAATTCCTTAGCAAAATTATGACGGAATAAACTTTATAAAAATAGATTTAACCTTTCGAAATGAAAAAAAACCTACAAAATTAAAACAAGACCATAGGTTTAATGAATTTTTATAACAATTAAACAGTTCTGTTTGAAACAAGAACAGAGCTTTGGTGAAGTTTTCGTAGTAATTAAATGTTTTGCCTTGAGCTACAAGGCAAGCGTTTAGGATAATTCAGCAATCTGAGATCAGCTCGATCTCCACTGATTATTTCTGCTCACGATGGTTTGGCTCATACAGCGTCTGGTTTATCAAACTGAATTTAGCCGACTATCCCTTTGAAAAAGCAAACTACTCAGATTACATTGTCTCTTAACCTCCCGACTCAGCTGCGGAGATTGCTTGATAAACGTACAGGTTTAGGGTAGCGAAGGGGGGGAGGAAAGGCAACATTTTTGGGGGCGCTGACTCAATTCACTAGTTTACTAAACTTAAAATACCGTTGCATACTTTTACTGTATTATTTTGTACTTAATATACTATGATCCAAACTTGTAGACCTTTTAGAATTAATTGTTGGTAATTAAGTTATGAAATTAATTCACGTACATATTTGGAACTTTAGAGTGGAAACATTCACAGACTTAGGGGTGCCAGAACACAGGGGGCATTCGCCCTCCCTGGCTATGCCATGGTGCCGACGCGACGGCGTGCTACGAAAAGACAATCAAGTAATGACCGAAGCGGCAGGGAACGTGTTAAGTCGACTGAACTCGAATACAATATGTTATGCAGGGCATTTTTTCTATAAAAAAGGTTCATTCGCAACTTAAATACCCGTAAGCATTACTACGATAACATGCTCGCTGTGAAACGCAGGTTGGATTCCAAAATAGCACTACACAAATACACATTCAAGGACTGCACCTGCTAAAATTTCATGTTGCTGACTAAATTAGTTTGAGGACAGTTCCACCGCGTTACGTCAGAAAAAGGCGCTGCTCTAATCTAAAATAACATAGGGGTCAATACATGCAATTTATAATGCCCATAAGACAAATATTGTTTGGTAATAATTCAATCTTGGTTATTATACGGTGCCTTTTTTTTGCTACTTCCCTTGCAATTATGCAACCCTCTCAACACAACTGAATCGCTCGATATTATCCCTGAAGTGAGTTCACTGAGCGATTCCCTCTGGTGGATTCCCATCGCTATAATTATGTCACCATGAAAATGTGTAATTCGAAATATTTACACCCAATGTGATTTTAAAATGGCTACTTAAAGTTGGTAGAGTTACAAACCATCGTTTCTTCAAATCAAACGTATATGCGTAATAACGAAAAATGTTTTTTTTTTTAACATCTCCAACGGACAACGGACGGAATGAATTAGAATGGCAAAGAAGTGCAAATCAACTGAAGCTACAAATCCTAAACCTAAACGTCCGGAAATTCTGTTTGAAAGAAATCGGAACCTTGGACTTTCCGTTATTGCACCAAAAATTTCGACAAAATACCAGAAAAATATTCATGAGTTGAAAAGTTATCGCATACTTCCAAAAAATGCAAGTTGTGGACACACTGCCATAGAAAAGAACTCGTCCAGATGCGTGGCCACCCTAAGCATCCGTTGCATGCCCGGATTTTCAGAGGCGACATTGATTGCTTCAATGAATTAAGAGAGGGACAGATAGTACAGCAAGCAGATGTGTTATGTAAATTATATTAATACTTTTTCTATATCAAGCGATATGGCGTTACAAAATTGCCGTCCTAGACTAGTTGCAGTCTGTTGCATTCAAACATCCTACTCATACAAATCTAGGTGTATATGCCATCAACTTAGTTTTGGACTAATCGAGGGTCATGACAGGCCCTCACGGTCACAGGGAAAATTCTCACCTTACATCATCCTGTCTAGCAATATTTCACTTTCTACTGAGCTGAGATCAAACGGGAAATCGTAATTTTTATTGCAATAAAAGATTCCTATATTCATAATTTCATTACGCAATTTCTCCTAATTACCTTCAACACTTGTAGGGCTTTAACATCCAGTTAACTCGTTCACTTCGGTCATATTTGTCTTGATAAGGGAAGAATATTTTACAATATAGATTATTTATTCCCTAAGCTTAATTCTGTAATTTGTGTATCTTCCTCAAACAGGGGCGCAGCGAGGGGGGGGATTAGGGGCTAACCCCCTCAAGAGTCAAGTCCTATGGCTAGCTCTGTGCTTTTTTCTGCTGAAGAGTACAAAACCCCAATCATTTGCTTGATAACGTCAGTGAAAGCTTTAAATATGGCTCCTATTTCAGCTAAGGTGATGTTTTCGGTAGCAGAGCAGGCCTAGAGCCGATATCGATATCAATGTGCCAGTGGCGGCTTGTAGCTAAAATTAGCGGGGGTGCTGCTCCAGAAAAATTATAGCCTTTGTTTAAACCTTTGTCCGTCAGAATTAAATCCCCACAGGTGGGGGTCCTGGTGCCGAATTCAAATTTGGCCATTTAAAAATCTTGTACACCTGTTAGTTAAAAATGATGTATCTCACGAACCGTTGGTGATATTTACTATATACCTATATATTTACTTTTTTAGCCTATCCTTTAGTTAGATGACTCACACCATAAGATAAGATTCTCATTAAAAAGAATTCAAAAGTGCTGATTCGTTTACTCCTCCAAAAAATAAAAGGTAACATTCGAGAAGTAATTCGAAACCTACACCCTGAAAACAGAGATTAGGATTGCGTTTGAGAGACAAAGAAATTGATAAAACGCTCAGTCAGATCTTCTGCATGTGACTGTTTTGAGGGTGTGAATGCAAAGCTAGGCTCGTGATTAGTGCTTTTGAGAAATTCACAGTGAACAGTTCGAAGGAGAGGTTAGTTAGGATTCCATAAGGTACAGATGGACATCCGAAAATTCTTTTCACAGTCCGCTAAAAGCTCGAGGCCTCTATTGGAGAAACGCAAGTTAATGTCTATGTGTTATTTTGTAAAATGACCACTATTAGTTGCATAAATTAGGATTGTCTTATTTTAGGGCTGTTATCGGAGGGCACATCTCAAGATGAATTTAGCGACAAATCCAACTGGCTACTGGTTCCTTTTTTAAGCATTCTAGACGATTGAAAATCTTTGCAGTAGGCTCTTCATTACTCGGTATGATAGAAAATATACTGACCTTTATTTTATGATTACCAGTTAATTTGCTGTATAGTTACGAAAATAATTTCATAACCGAATTTCCTTAGAAATTTGAAAAAGTATTGGAGGAATACAAGCTATTAGGAAAAACTAATTTTCGATGATATTATTAATAATATACCATTTTGTAACAAAATCAGTCAGCTGAAAGGTATTGTGCGCGTAAGGTACGCACATATCTATCGTAACTGTGTCTTGATGACTTGAAATAAATTTGAGAAACTGTTAAAACTATGACTTAAATTCTCCAGCTTCCTTTTCGATAGAGCCAAATTTTTCTCTGGTGATAGAATCCAACAAATCTCATCACTTATCCTGTCAACCACGTGGTCAAGCAATGCCCCTTCAAAATTTCAATTCATGGAGAATTTTTGTTTTCTTTGAACACTCAATTCGTAAGATTGGGTTTACGTCAACTCTCTGCTGGTTAAACTACCTAACTAATACTTAGTCTAAATATTTGTAAGATGCCGTCTTCATTTTTTTCACCTTGGTATGTAACTTCAATCCTGAAAATTTAATTATATTATCAACTACAATCAGGAGTCTACTGTATTTTTTGATGCATCCGAATTTTTAATGTTTGGCATGTGACGTATTTAGTTGAATACTTAGCTAATACATAAATCACGAAGTCATGCTTAATTGTAAGCCTACCGGAAAATTTCATCTAATATAAATGATTTTTTTTGTTTCTTAGAAGAGGAGGTAATTTGAAATACAACGGATGTGGTTCATCGAGAGTAAAATAAATAGTGTACTATTTCCTGATTCAACCTCTACTTGAGTATTGCTGTGCGATTTGGGATTTTCCAAAATATAGGATTAATTTCCGATCTTGAGATGGTTCAACGTAGAGAAGCTAGGTTCCTCAAGGGAGATTTCAGATTTGACAGCAGTGGCTATGATAGAACCCCTCGAACTCTCTTAGTGATAGAAGACTTGAATATCGACGGAAGCTTTTTAATAAATTTATCACTACTGAATTCGGGGAGGAGATAAATGACATGGTTATCCCAGTTACAAACTTCTGCGATCTTCGGGGGAAAACAAAAAAGCAATACAGGGAAGTAGTTGCCACGACAGATAGCTACTTTTGGTCGTTTTTTCCGCGAAGTATTAGGGAAGCTAATAGCTCTCCAGGTATTTCGGAGTTTTACACCCCCCGCCAAGCGCCACTGGCGGATTGCAGGGTTTAAATTTAAATGAACTATATGTAGTGGGGTGAGCAAAATGATTGAGGGAGAAGTTATGTGCGAATCATGAATGTCTTTTGAGATGAAAGCAGTGGAAATAATGTAAGATCAAATGAAATCTCCAAAGCAAATAGAAAACAATTTTATTTAAATAACTGGCAGACTCGAGCATAGCGGAACTTCGTTCAACTTTTAAAAATATAAAGCTATTTCAGAATCCGTCTTCGAAGTCAGAAAGAGTGAATTAGAATAATTTAACATACTTGTTTCCGGTTGATGTTTTTAGAACAATGTGTAAGTTTTTTCACCTCCGTTTTGGCCTTGGGTAGATTAATCAGATATTTATTCATATTAGTTAGATGTATGTTGTAGTTACAATTCGAGAAGTCTTACCTTCTGAGGGTTATAAAGCACCTAAAAGCCAAAAATAAAACTTAGTATTTTTCAACGATTTTTATTCGACGACTGATTTTGACCATTCATCATCATGTGGTGCTCTGCCCTGAGCAGGTCCCGCACGCCACTGCCGTCTCCATTCTTCTCTGTCCATAGACTTCTCCTTAGTATTTCTATAGCTCTTTATTTTCACCTCATCCACCATCTTTATGCTTCTTCTCTAATTCTTTCCTTCCGCTGCGCCTTCTAATGCCACTTGCAGTACACTATTCCCTCTATTTACGTGGCCCAACCAGTTAGCTCTCTTTATTTCCGTCACCATCCTTCTTTCTTCCTTCACCTTATCCAGGATCTCCTCGTTCCTTAACATATCCATCCATCTCACCTTCTCCACACCCACATTTCAAACGCCTCAATTCTCTTCCTTTCCCCAATTCCTTAGCGTCAATGCCTCACATCCATGCATTGCTATGCTCCATACATAGCACTTTGTCAATCTTTTTCTCAGCCCCAGATCTAGATTTTTACTGCATAATAAGTTTCTCTTTTGGCTGAAGGCCTCTTTTGCCATCGCTATTCTTGCTTTTATTTCATCCTTAAGTTTCCAATCATCACTTATCATGGTTCCTAAGTATCTATATTTTTTTACTTTTTCTAATATGCCTTATTTTATTTCCACATTTATTTGCTCTTCAAAGTTTACTTGCGTCACCTTTGTCTTTTTTTGGCCATTACTGTTATAGAGAGGTATCTGTTTCCAACTGACAGCCAGTGTCCTTTTCAAAATGCCTTACTATTTAACGAAAAAGTTCCAGAAATCGCTGGTATTGCATTCCGTGGGATCTCAGATAAGAGCCAACCTTATCTCTTGGCCAAACGGTGTTGCCAAGCCCTGTATTTCAAAGCCCCTCAATCATATGCGGCTAAGAGAACACGCCGTTCGATTTTTTTGTAGGGAGCTGTACTAACAAGGAGACGTTGCCAGATAGATATCAAGAATCACGATGAGACCTTTTTACCTGAAAGAAGACAGTGAGATAGTTGTGGGTTTCTTCCACATAAGCCCGGGTTCGAGAGAAAATAAGGTACAAAGACATACTATTAATATATTAATTTAAGCTTCGGGCGTAAGTCGCAGCTCAAATTTGCGATAATGTAACTGACTCGAATTGGTTAGGTTGTTTGTTCGTCACAGCTTGGAATCATTTTTTTACAATTGCACTTTATTTATCGAAAAAAATACATTTAAATAATAGTAATCTGCGAGGTATCCTCGTAGGGACCGGCGTTCTTACCTTGAGGGCTTATTTCGAAGAGCCGAATAAAAACCAACGGAGATTTCATAGAATTCCAATCTGTTGTATTTCCAGCACACAATAAAGCGACCGCTCGACCTCTGTCTCCCAACAATGTCATTTTCCACAATGTAAACACTCAACAATGTAATCAATCGCGGTAATTACTGCTACTGAATTTCATTAAGTTGTATATTTGGTTTTTAGTTGTTTGAAATGGCGTTCCACTAAATTAGGCCGCAGCACTTGAGGTTGAGCTCCTCCTTGCCAATAAATATTGGCATGGAGAAGATCGCTCCCTCAAGAGATTTCCGTCTGATGTGCTACCCCATTTCGCATTTCCAGTCTGCTGAAGCGAGCACCAAATATTTGAGAAAGGGCGTGGTGCACGAGCACCAGAGCAGAACACCACCCCTCCGACGCTCGCCATCCGAATACACGTTCAATCGAAGTTGAAATTTTCCTCAAACTGAGAACTGAACGAATTCGTATGTCACCATTGAGGGTGCGAAGGTTGTTTTCTTGCAGATTTCTAAGCCACCGCTTTGTTTATTCTTTCCTGATTCCGAAATTTAACCTTTAGCAAAATCGTTTAGTTCCCAATGTAAGACCCTGAAAGCCATGTGGCAGGGGGTGCAATCATCATGACTCCCTAATCGATTGCTTTTGCATATCGTTCGTGGAAAAAATGAATTCTTGAAACGATTCGTTCTATTTCCCAGATCCTCTTCGCAGTATCAGAACTGTCTGCATAGCAGGGTACTCGCATTATATCGGTTACGTACTCTGAGAGCGTGATTTTTCTGAACTTATTTAGTACTTTATCTCACTGCTTTATCGCAGAAATTCTGTACAAAGAATATTTCGTTTTACCTTTTCTAATCCCCGAATTCGACACTTGTCGGCCACATACACTACTTTCATACTCAAGGTGAGACCTGACTAACGCTAACATTCCTCCCAAAACATATATTAATGCATTTTCGTGCCTGACCAGTTGTTTTTTTTATTAGTAACTAGTAAATGGGTGCTTCCATAATGCAAGCAAAGAAAATTATTAAGAGATACTACCCTGAGTTATGGGTCTCTATGTTATATTTACGTTTCTTTTTAATTAAGCCATTAGCAAAGTAAAAAATCCATAGTAAACAAACTTTTACTAGATTTTAATTCTATCTAATTTTTCACAAGTTAATAAGTACCACAAAATTAACCCTGATTCGGTATCGTTTATTAGCAAAGTAAAGCTAGAAAAAAAATCTCCATAAGAAAAAGGCGAGAAATCGATAGGCGATTCGTTACCTGTAGTACTCGGTTCAATGCAAGACATACTGCAATTGAATCCTATGTTCATTAAATGGCGTCTACCGCAACAATGAGCTTTGTTTCTAATTAAATAAACAAATAGACAATATGCAACGTAACTATGTAAATAATTTTGAAGAACGTTGAATAAGAACTTCACTCTAAAGCCCGTTTGAAGACGATGGGGAAATAATTTGAGGTGAATAAAAACGAAAAGAGTAAACACAATAAGCATACAATGATAAACGCAGAAATGGTAGGAAGTTTTCTCGGGTTTCCAACCGGGTTACATCATTTCAAGTAGGCACTGTTTTTTTCCGCCCTGTTATAAGATAGGGTATAATTTTTCTGGTCGGCATCTGTTCAAATGTTTGAATATTTTGAATGAAAGGGTGAAAACTTGTAGCTATAGGTTCATCTAATATCCACGTGCAGTGACTGGCCATCTTGGACATAGTGTAGCCTCACTGGCTGTAAGGGCATCTCTCCAGTACTGAAAGGGTAGACCTCTTTCCGGGATAGATGCATCAGTGCTATCTTTAGGTAGGTATATGTGCCTTATTAGTATCAATTTAACTTTAAGGTGATACTGATTAAGGCTTTTTTAAAGAAAACGTTTGTAATCTACATTCAAATTTCAATTCAAATTTAAATCCACGGTCGAATGAATTTTATGCACGATCAAAAAATGACTTATTGTTTAGTAAGCACTAGGGTGGTGCGTTTTGCCACTTTTTTCTGATCGATATTTAATACCCGGAAAAAGTGGCCCACCCACATTGAAATTACAAATATGAATTTTTTTCGAAATCAGAAAACATCTTCTGTGAGACTTTTTGCCTCGATATTTCGAAAAACATCAAAATATTCACAATTTTTTTTCAGTTGAATCGAAAATATGTTTGCGTGAGAGGATGTCACTTGCAAAGAAAACTGATGTTCAAGCCTCAATGTGCTATTTATATGCCTCTAGAGGAGGCTGAGATGCCTCCAAAAATTTTTGTAAATGAAACTTTTAAATAGGTTTTAAAGTTAACTTAAACGTTTTCTTAGATCCTGACTTTGAGTTATATTTAACAATTTTGTATATGACAAGCGCTTTCCAGATTAAATTCAGTGTAAGCTAATGGGGTACCTCTCCCACAGAGGGACAACCGGGTGTCCCACAGTTTCATCTCGAAGATCTTAAGAAGCACTGTAACGATGTCGCAAATACGTGTGCAGAGGACAATCGATCAAACCACACAAGCGCGTGTTAGAATTGAGTGACGTGACGTCAGGTGTAGGAATATATTTGTGACGTCATAGATTACTCCACGAGGAGAAATAGTTCCGTGAAGTCGGGAGACTGACAAGCGATGTGACCGCAGATCCGCGTCCTCTCTCTTTTGAGACAGACACGACAATCCGACCCCTTCGATACGTCGGTCTTGCCGGGTATTTTCTCATCTTTGCTAACACGCGCATCGTTGCATTCAATGAGATCAGGTTCAGCATTATTCATGGCAATTTTTATATTATCACAAAAATAAATAAGATTTAAATTTAAGACTAAAAATACCGACAAAATATTTCTATTAATCAAAATATGGCGACAGTAACTTAAGAAGTACATTTTTAAAATCTTTTATTTACTTCTACTTTCCTATTTATGTGCTGTCGCCTTTAATTTGGTGAGTAATACTGATAGAGGTTTTGTTTTATTATTTAAAAATTCTTTCAGTCGAATCGTTTACAATTGTCTTAGATTGTGTTTTCCCGATCGATTCTATCGCAGCGTTGATATTCCAAAGGTTTTTTATTCCGCTTTAAGCATTTTCCGTAAGACTGACAGAAGTTTTTCAGTAGCAGTTATATTATGTCTCGTTTGTCCTACATTTTTCTATTGCCTTCTAATGAAATGAGTAATTTGAATATGAAAGCTGCATAATTTATGAGAATAAATGGGCGTGAATTCAAATTTATGTTGCACCGCCGGACATCGAAAAGAATTAATTCATTATGCCATATATGGCTATAGCCATGAAAATGTTGAATGAAAGCTACAAAGTGCTTTTATGATATAATTTTTCCAAAAAAGGGTATTTTACTATTAATATAACGAGTGGATTGGAATTGCTTGCTCGTCTGTAAGCGGCTTAATATTTTTATCTTCTTTTACAACTATTAGCACGAAGAACTAATAACACTTTAATAATTCACATAAATGGAACTACTAAACAAAAATCATTACACGCATTTAAAAAAGACCGGGGTAGAATTGCTTTTTATCGATGGAAGTCCACGTGCAATGTTCGGCTACATAAAATAAACATTAGGCCACGCCTCCAAATCACACATATTGTCTACATTCAAACAGAATGACATCGAATTGATACGAAAGAAAACGAATTTGTACGATTTATACGACGAAAAAGATTTATCCAACAAATTTAAAAATAAATTTAATATCTCTATAAACCTAAGGAGAATAAACTTACAAAAGTAAAAACACACAAGTGTGTGTGTTTTTTACATTTACAATGAAGTTCCACCAAATAACACTGGAGTTGATTTCTTTAATCTAAGGAGAATGTTTTATAATTTACCCCTTGAGGTAAAGTAATACGAGATCGGGAAACAAAATTATTTAAATACGTGTGTTTTTTCAGTAACAGAAGTGCCGCTATTCTTTACATCTGAATTATACACAACTAAGTGAATGAAAATCTAATCGAAAGTTGTCTGCATCCTGAATGCCTCAATATTTAGTCGTGTTTTTCAATATGTTCGCTTTCAATAAGAGAAGTGTCTTCATTGGAACATTTGTTGTTGTAACCATAGTTGCGTAAGTGGAGTGCGAAATGAGACAACCTTGAGCGAATCCGAGAGGAATTGAGTGCTGCTGGACGTCACTTTGAGCATCTCCCTTGATGAAGCATATCCACGGTCCATGTCATTTTCATTGGGCTTTACCGAATTACAATTATCAAGTCTCTAAATCTTGTCATATTTTGTGTGATGTGAATCGATTTCTAAAAGAATACCCGGAATTATCTTCGATTTACCAACTATTGCATTAAATTCATTTGTATCTTCCTAGCTCTAGGACTTTAAATATTTCGCTAGTTATAAATTGAAAAATATAAATGTTTTGAGAAATGTTCCGTAAAATCCGAATTATTCCTCCAACTTAGATAATTCAAACCTTAAACATGTTTAGAGTCATATGTGACATTGATTTCGTTCATAACTATAATGTACCAGATAATTCATGATACATTTGACCATGGAGGGGACAGTTGGAACTGTCTGTAGGTTTCTGCGTTTTCTTTTCCTGCAGGGTATATCTTTCTCCATACATATGGAGAAAGTCATGTGCTGGCCACATCAGATTTTTATATTTGTGCACGTTATGAATTACTGAAATACAGAAAGAAAAATCCTTAAATAAAATCGCAGAGGTAAAAACAGAGGAGGTAAAATCCAAAGAGCCCCTTTCCAATGGATGGAATTTGGAATATCCTAATACTGAAGCTTGTGCGAACAGAATCGCTATTCGTGAAAATGAGATGTGGACTCAAAATCAGACTCAGAAATCTATTACAGTTGTCGTACATGTATACATATATACATAAATTTATCTATTTTTTCTTCAATGCTGGTGCCTAACGTGAGAAATGAAACTTGTTAGTTTAAACTTCATTTTGCGTTTCGTTGGATTAGTTTTTTCTTAGGCAAAATAATGGCCTCAGAAAATCGGTAGTTATCCAGCAAGAAAGAAAATTTAATGGAGATAACAGTCTAAATAGCATTTATTATTGCGATTATTACTCTTTTATTTGAACCGAAATTTGACAATAAGTATGCATTTTTTGTATAGCATGCGGAAAAAGTGAGTTTATGTTACTTCAGAGAAAGTTTGGTTGCTATAGCAAATACACATTTATTTAATAAATCAATATATACTCACGGCGATGATGACTATCGCAAATGATGAATCCCTTATGTTTGAGTTTTTTATGGCATGAATTTTCCGTTAATACGAAAATATTACCATCACTTTCACTTCGTAAGTTAGTTATATATGTCGAAAAGATGAAAAATATGGTTTGGATTGAGCTGTAAAATTAAATGTAGTGTATACGTACCATTAATACTACGGAATATTTCACTCTATATGTAATGGATAGACAGCGAGAGTCATTAGTGAATATCTCGGTGCTTATGCGCTTTAGTTTTTGCCTGTTTTTCCAAGAAAACGCATGTTTTGCAGCAGATTCACGCCTTACGAAAGGGGTCGCTTTCAAACGACAACAAATGACGCGTGAAACTGCTTCTGCGCAACGCTTTGTTTGAGGATTAATTGACTGAGATTGTACACCTTTCATTTCCCATTTGATTTTATGCGATGGAAATAACGTAGGGCTGAAAAAACCCTAATTTTCGCGTTCTATATCGACTTCTGTTTGTATTCTTTTGTCATGCATACGCCGGATTTGACTAAGGGCCAAAGCCATGACACAAAGATGAATCCAGGGGCAGGAAATCTTTTGTCAACACGTATAGGTAATGGATACGGATTCAAATTTCCATATACATCTTGTGAGTTATCAGTGCAACTGTATTTATGTAAATATGTACTGAATTCTCTCCGTTATTCTGTATGGATGAGCACTTAGCTGAGGTCATATTATGCAATATTTGTTAAGATTACGAAAAGAGAAGGAAATTGTTCAAAATTGTAGATGCAAAGAAAATTGTTTTACTACAGGACTACAATCCAAGATTCTGGGAAAAGGAATCATTTTATATTATTTCCAAGGTCTCGGAAACCTGGTTTTAACGTTCATCCCGTGACACAGTATAGCTATTTTGTTTACAATCAACCCATCGTATCACGCGAACTTTATGCCCGGCAATAACACTCTGGGAATTTAACGGATATGTAAAGCACTCTAATACAAGAGAACTACAGATTACGATAAAATCTTGAGTTCTGTAAGGAAAAATTACCATAATGAAATTGAGAGGGAAAAATTCGGAGAGAGAACTTTGCCGGGCGGGAATTCCTTGCGAGTGCATTGTACGTGTCTTACGGATTTAAAACAGTTCCAAAACATAACTTCGAAGGATTTCCTTACGTCATACGACGTGTTATGGGATTCACTTTCTCTTGTTCATCTATTTATGTTTTGTTCATTCTCCAAGGATACCCTGTCAACAATACTATTTTAAAGTAGTTACTAAATTACATTCTTGGGACTCAATAGATCCGGAAGTTCCTGTTAGATACTATTGTATTCTTTTGAACATAATCTACGTACGCTTTTTTTAAAGTGATCCAAAATAAAAATTGTTATTTAGGCTTTGGCGTCGAATTCAATAATTAGAAATCTGATTTATTCGATGCTCACCTTGAAAAGGTAAATATTTACAGGGCAACATTGGCATCATTTTTCTATTTACTACATTTTGCAGGATGAGGAAAATGATGGAAAGAAAGTAAAAATAAATCAACTATAAATCATAATGTTCTGTTAATTTTTTAAAATTTATTTAATTTTAGAGATTCATTCTTTCCGCGAGCAATACGTGACAATAACCGAATAAGGAAGTAGTTTAGATTCAACAGGTGTTTACACCCCCTGCCACACGCCGAAAGGCGGCTTGTAGGGTATTAATGTAGATGTACATCTTGAAGGAGGGTAATGAATACAAATCTCCCCTTTGGAAATCAACTATTTTCAAGTCGTCCTTCCATTTAAAAATAAAGTTACAATCCTCTCACGAACTCTATGTTTAGTGATTTAAAACATTAAAAGAATTCACATACAACAAATATTCATACGGCTTCCTTTTTCAACAACGATGAAGTTTTATTTTTTCAAAGAATGATTTTCATTCCAAGTTTTTTTGGGCATAGTTTTTTTGTGTCATCGATCTTCATTTCCCGTGTAAATATTCAGGAAATGCCGTCAATCAGTTCTCTCGATACTCTGCTTTTCCAATTCTCTTACCTTTATTACCTGATGGCCAGATTCGCTCTTTTTATATCGGAGTTATGATAACTATCTAAAGTGTAAATTTTATTGCACGCCCAGTGATATCCAGGTATTTTATATCTATTTCATAGATATTATTAGCTGTAATTTGTCCAGAAGGTGGTTGTCTCTCTTCATTTCAATGCAGTTCGAGATTCTCGTCATAGATCATGAATCGCCATAGATCATGAATCGCCATAGATCATGAATCGCCATAGATCATGAGCTACTCAACGGTTAAATGATTTTAGTTCCGACGAATCCGTGATGGCAACGGAAATGTAATATTTTTAACATTATAAAGGTAGATTGATGTTGTCACTAAAATGCAACCAAGTAATTAAGTTTACATTCAACAAGTTTTACCTTTGGGCTACCGTTTATCTTTTTAATTACCTTTTACGTTCAATCTTTTTTCCTTCTCTTTCTTTCAAGGATTTTGCCCAACGACTGCGAACGTCAAAGTGAAAGGATTATAAATAAGGAAATAAATAAGGATTCGCTGAAATGCAATTCCAACATAGGGGAGACCGGGGCTGGTTGGCCATAGGGGCAGGTTGGCCCAGTCGAGTTATTTAATACAATAAACGTTAGATCGTGCTAGGAATCAATCAGTAGGTTGTTAGTATTGTCCCCCTTCATCCACAGGACCAATATTGCCGGCGGAGCAGTTTTGGACAAGTTGTAGTGATTAATTGTTTTTGTGCGTCCTTCAGTAAAATTCTACTCGTCGGTTAAATGTGTTTTATTTACCTTTTGCTTACTTTAGGCGCAACAGGTGAGTAGTATCATTAAAGGTCATAGTTTAAGGATTATTTCTGTATGGCATACATTCGAAATATCTTCAGTGGTTTTTGTCACTAATAGAATTTATTGTAAACATGGCGATGGGGCAGGTTGGCCCAGAAACGACGGGGCATGATGGCCACCCGGGCCAACCTGCCCCGTCCTATATATTTTTAAAACTCGATGAAAGGTTAATTTTAATGAAAATAATATGTATAATTCGTCCAGTTTATTCAATTATTAATATAATTTTCGAATTTAAACATATTTTGATACGTTACAAAGGTCAAAAGATCGTCATAATCATGAGATTAAAAGCATTTCAAAAGAAAACACGAACCTGTAAAATTTGTTATAATCTTAAATAATAATAATAATAATTTTTATTTATCTAACGACGTACATATGCATGCATAAGACATGTCAATAATATACAATCAATCAGATTAACAGAACACAGTCAAACTTTACATTATAATCACATTATTACAAACATTAGAGTAATGATACTGCAAAAAAATTGTTCTCAACCGTTTTCGATAGGTCGAGGTTGCATCAAAGTCATAATTGATCGACAACCGACCTAAACAGCCAACTATCAACGAAGGGCAGTCTTTCACGGTTAGTTGCTTTGAGTCATTGTTAGATTATTCTCTTTCTGACGCATTATACTAATTTCCATATTTTACTAGTTTTTTACTACACAGCTTGTTGTTTATAGACACACAAGTCACTGAAGGTAACTAGAGTAGTTTCATTGCTTTCAAAGGAACAATCTATATCACTGATCATTGACATGACACATTCTGTGGCACCTCTGCCTTTCAGGAAACCAAATTGTGTCTAAACAACGTTACGTAGCATCGCTCGCGAACTTTTTCTTTGATATTCTCTCAACAAAGCCGAATAGAATAACTATTCTTGTTTTTACGAGCCTTTGTATTTTACGATGGTTAAATGAAGATGGGACTTCTTAGTCCCGATTAAACACGTGTAAGTATGTGATAATCTTGTTTTCTCTCTGCTTGTGATGAGTTCTTCTCCTTTTCCAAGAATAGATTGCTTTGGTTATATTCATTCTGCCACGAGAAAGAGCGAGGCAACAGTCACGAAATCAGTAATAAGTGGGTGTGTGTTAATTTCTTTGATTATTTAATCACCCATTTCATTTTTTATGTCGCATTCTCATCGATTTGCTGTCGTCACTTTCCCCTCTCAACAACTCCACGAACGGTGTTTATGCAGCTTTATAGCGCATTCAGTTTTTTCGCTAAAATAGCAGCTGTTCTCTTTGTCATCACTCTTCCGTTGAAATATTTCGCTTCTGTTGATGATGATTTCGCTTCATACTTCAACTCGTGTATTCTTACTTGTAAACGGTTCTCTCGATTGGTATTGGTTCACTTTCTGTTGTTATTTACTTTGTTTTGGTACGTGTTTCTTAAGATAAGTGCTTTCCAATCTGTGTGAATGCGAGTGAACCGCATGATTAGTATCGGAGCATTCATGTTCCGCATTAAATGACTGCTATCTCTCGCAATCGAAGCTAAAATTACGTATTCCAAAGGTGGCGTTTGCTTCTTTTCGATCCTAATTCAGACTGAGATTAAAGATGTGAGATTTTACGTGTTGTGAATTAATGCGTAATTGTGATGTTGAAAACAAAGTGTTGCATTCCTTTAAAGGTTGCTTCAAACAGTAAACAGTTTGCTTTTTGGACCTTACTATGCGAGCTAAATGTCCGCTTCTACGTTTTCCCATTCTTTTTATACGTTACTGATACATTCATGTGAAATGTAACTTTTAAACATAAAATACACCGCCGGCAATTTTACTACCGAGACCAAGATTTTATTTGTCTGCCCCTGAAATATGATTAGTAAATGTTTACTTGAAATTTACGCGTTTAAAAATTCCAAAAATTATACTGATACATAATTCAAATGGATAATTTTAGGATAAGGAATTTAGTTGATATAGAATATTATTTTACGGTATAATTACATTTAAAATTATGTTTTATTCATTTTCCTCGAACGATTGTTTTTTGTTTATTTTTCAGTACGCTTCTTTCCTTTTGCTTCTGCCAACACTTTCGACTGGTACTGTATGTGTGACGGCCTTATAAAATGAAGGAAACATTTTCCACAGATCTGTTAAAAGTACGACCGGTTTCGACTGTCATCCGTCGAAATCGTTGTTTTAAATAAATCTGCGGAAAATGTATAATTTCTCTTTCCTTCATTGTACGTGATGGATTTCCACACTGTGTCGCCTAACTCTGTGAATTCCAGCCTTCTGTATAGTTGAGGATCAGTTCCGAGTATCCACATGTTCATTAGCTCTACCGATACTATGTTGTAATCGTTATTACTCGTTACTTTTGAGTTGTTACATAGGAACTCGTTGCTATGCGATGATCGAGTTGATTGTAGGGATCGTTGGATATTACTTTGGTGCTTCCACTGTCTGGATTTCGGCGGTCATCGTATTCGATATCCGTCCGAGGTAATCGTGGGAACCTAGAGGTTTGGTTTCAATGAAAGTTTTCGTTAATTGTCGCTCTCCCTCTATAATTTTCAGTGCTTAACCCTTTCACTACGGCGGCCATATTGGCGATTTTTGCGCATTCATAATGATATAGCCCGTATGCGTGAGAATGAGATTGTATTCCTTCGTGGTTAACGGCAGACTAAAGGAAAACCTCTCCGAGTTTCGGAAGCGTTCCCCCACTCATTCAAAACTGATGGGTATGAGCGTCCCGGCACGCTCTCCGTACCTCGGTAAGGAACCAGAGAGCGTGCCGGCACGCTCGCCGTAACGAAAGGGTTAATGATTAAACGGAATTCAATTTACATTAAAATAATTAAGCAGATTATGATTTAAAAATTTAAATCAAAATTGTAAAAATACGTACGTATGCATACTTGGTGATCAAAATGCTTGATTATCACGAGGTAACTCTCCTTCCATTTTAGGATGACACGAATGAATTTGTTGGCACCGTATATTTCATTCTACAAATCAAATATGCTCAATACTTATTCAAACTGTATTTCTGCTCTGACTAAAAGGCATGAAATATTTAGAAATTTGGTTTGGATTGGAAAAGGTTAATTGTTAAGGGTAGTCTTTTAAAACAAAAATTCGTCAAATAAAGTTAATATTGTTCATCGCTAATGAAAAGTACTATTTACAGGCTCATTGTGCTGTATTTACGTTGAATTTTTCAGTTTTCAGCATTCTGCATCAGCGAGATAACTTAGGACTAGCCCTTTGGATGATGGCAGAAGAATCGAGCATTCGCCTTTTGACAGCATCATGTACTTTCGAATCAACAGCGAATGTTAAATGTAATGAGAATCGGTTTAAAATGCCGGTGAGAATTGTAATTTTGATTAAGCAAAGACAAAGCGGACAAAGAGTCAACGAAATGTTTCTCTGATCGATTTTCAACAAACTCGCATTGAAAGTGAAGCATCTTTAAGAGGGAATGAGGGATTTGCCCTCGTCAGAGAGACGGTCGATTGAAAGTGTGGGATTGAAGTGTAAACAGAAATGTTAGTGATAGTGTCTCTGCAGAAAGAAAGTTTTAGCCATATTGTACTGGTACATTGTTGAAGACATTGTTCCATGGATGGCTCCTTTGTGACTGCGCGAACTTCGTATTTTTTCAAGTTTGATCAAAACAGTAACATCTGGAGGAGATTTATTAGGATTCAGCTCACCAATCGTTTCTAGCGATATTTCCTTATTTATGAGACTTATCTGATCTTTCATCATGTCTTCATTATTTAATTTTCCTTGTTAAGAAGAAGCTTACGTAGTTTCCAGCGCATATTATACTTCTTCCGTTTCGTAATACTAGGTGATATTTTGACGAGAGAGGAAACAAATTTCATCTCAATAAATATTTCAATGAAAGCAATATCTTAAAAGGATGTATTTAAACAGATGTATACTATGATTTCCTTATATTTAGGAACGCGCCAGTATTTCATTTTCTCGAATATATCCTTATAATTCTTCCGAAATCATGTCTATTGGAGATATGGCTGATCGTTATTATTTTTATTTCTACAAAATTTGCAAAAATGCAGACCAGCATATATAGTCCAAAAAACTATATCGTACTTATGTCAAGAATATGGGATTAAATTATGCCCTGTTGAGTCGAAAAAAATATCATATGGGCCGCATGTGACATGAACACCAGAATTGCTTCTTTTCGCGAGATAATATCCTTTTGGGTTCAGAATCACAAAGAGCAATTATTTTCTGAATAACTTTATCCAATTATCTTTCCTTCTTATTTGAATGATACAGACAGCGGAAGATCGCAATTCTCTGATTTAGAGACACGTACTTTGACATCTCTTTTTTCTCGTTTTATTTCTTTTTAATTAACTCTCCTCTTTACCACCTCTATGACTACTCTCGCAATAGAGAGTGACGCAATACAAAGTAAATTCAACAAAATCAAACTTTTTTCTTGTCGACTGTAGATGTGGGGTCTACGGATCGTGCAAACTTGTGTTAAATTTCTTCAATCTTCATCACTTGCAATAAATATGATGATAGGCTTATTTTATACGTTTAGCTGTAATTCAAACTGTAGTTTATAGGATTTTGTTCAAGAAGAGTTTCGACGGTTAATTGAAAACTTCAGTAAGATTGCTAAAAGGAAATAATTATAATGTGACTAAACAGATTTTTAGATAATTTTAGATTTTAGGGCTAAGAAGCTAATATGAGAATTATCACATCCTTAAATAAGCGTTAATTTATGCATTAATTTCCTAAGTGAGTATTACGTTCAGCTGATGGATACGAATGTTAGCTGTACCTACTCCTTAATTCAAGCATCTTTTCTTCTCCATCTATTTAAAGCGAAATATCTCTTTTCTTTTAACCAAATTGATCAAATTAAGATTTATTTAATTATCAAAAAGCATCACCACACACCACGAAGCCAATCACAGCTGACGATAAACAATAATTAAAAATAAGATCAACGTATTGAACAAAGGTATACAATAAAAAGGGAAAAATTATATAGAAACTGTTTCACGGATTAATCAGACGAAATTACAGGCATAACTCTCATGTTGAGGATTGATATAAAAGGGAAATGAAAATAATCAAAGTTTTTATTGGAAGACAATGAGATTAAAATGGAAGGTATTTTTGAAAAGAGTGATCTTTTTATCATTGATAGGCATCCAAGTTTTTAAAGAGAAAGCATCGAATAGAGGAGTAGTTCTAGATGGGACTCGAAGATTGAAAAGGAAGAGGAGATAACAAGAAATGTAAAAAATTCAATAAATATGCGCATCCGAGAGAATACGGTCAGAGAGGATTAGAAATATTTCCAGTAGTTTCCTAGTGATAAGTGGTTTATTAGCGCAAACGCGACTGCGAGAGAATTTAGAGGGTAGTGAACGTTCTTCTCGCGCTGAGAAATGTCACTGGAATTATAAGAGAAGATGTATTATTAAATATTAAGCTTTATATGTGAATGAATTGAAATAAGAGATGAGAGGATATAGCAATTGCCATAACTATACTCAAAGTATGCCCCTCGGGCATATCGGGCAAGATCTGGTCTTTGTTATCTAGTTGTGCGCAGACTATTTCCAATGACGTGCTATCACTAAATCGTTTGTATCAATCGCATTACTTCCTCCAAAAATGCAAAAACTCATGCGTATTTTGAGTATCTCTGAGCCCAGGGAAGCGTTTAATTATGAAATATGTTCGTCCTTTGAAATGTCTTTGGTGAGTTTTTCAGGGACGCAGGTGATCCCCACAAGCAGACTGTTTCGACTTCGCGACATTCCCAATGGTCTCCGCACGAACGACACCTGCTCTTCGGCGTCTTCAACCTTCGAAGCGATTAACACTTTCGTGTTTTTTCGTCCGTTGCTTTCCAAATTCAGCCTCCGATGTTCTTTGTGTTTACGTCCGCATCCCTAAAAAAAGGCTCTATTCTAATTATTTTAGCAGCTTAGACAAATGTCTGCCTGTTTTACCAATTTCCCTCAGTCTACGTTTGGCCGCACCACAAATGAGGAAATTTCGTTTGTCGCACCGGCAGGTGTCGCTCGCCACGATTGGCAGGAATTAGCGAGAGCTCAAAATGGAGCCAAATAAAGTTGGTTTAATATCAGATAGAAGGACTTTGGTTTTTACGGACAGGTTGCTTTGCGAGCGAAAACAAGCCGTTGATCACTAACAGGTGCGAGTAAGCGCACGAATGAAAATCTAACAGTCTCACCTGACAGTTGCCTGCTTCTCGGAATTCACGTGAGCCATGACCTCGAACAAATTAATAAATGGAGCAAGGAAAATTTTTTGAAAATAAATCCACTAAACTCGCAAGCTATTGCTATCGGATATCCCACGTTATTAAAACGATTTACTGTAGATATCAATGTGGTGCTCATCTCGGACAAAACTGAGATCCCATTCTGTAACACTGTTAATAATCTCGGTGTTTGCATTAACAACAATCTTACGTGGTTGGAGCACGTCCTGAAAATTTGTAAAAAAGTTTATTCTTCCATTCATTCCCTCAGATGCTTAGGAATTTTCCTAACCCCCTCTATTTAAATTCATTGATCATGCCTTTGATTACGGTGACATTGTGTACCGAGATTTATCGCAAGAATTAGCCTCTAAGTTGCAACGTGCCCAAAATACGTCCGTCCGCTTTATATTTAACTTAAAATTATTTCTGATGCGTTCAATAAAATATCTTGGATTAAACTCGCACCTCGTCGAAGACTTCGTGTACTATAAGTATATACTAGCAGAAGTGCCCGTTGATTCTCAACGGAGATATTTAATTTCATAAATACCAGTGTAACAACCTTGATCGTAACATATGCTTCGAAATTGTTAATAGATAGCAAATACCAGAGTTTTCAATCCAATATACCAAGAAATTTAAACTACAATAAAGTCTAAAAACCCGCATCAACTCAATATACTATCTCATATACTTTTAATGAAAAATTTCTTCAACTAGGACAACATCAAAATGTATTCTAAGATCATAAGCAGAACCACGTTTAAGAAGACATTTTCAGACAGGTGCAGGGGGACCAAGTATTAAAATATGAAACATAAATGATAGAAATATATTACATCACTCTAATAATATTTTTGCGGAACGTAAGTGTATTGCGGAGTTGGCTCTCATCTCAATCTTAATATGTGTAACAGAAACACGGAACACAAATAACACAAAAGAAATCACAATGCCAAAATAGAAACAAAGATTAAACACCAATAGCAGAAGGGTAGTAAATGAATATGAAGTAGAGGCACTTAAAAAAATGAATATATCAATTTTCCATTCTGCATCCAACAAAATAAAATTGCTATAACTTTTTGGTCAGCTATACGATGTTGGAGATTTGGTATAACTTTACAACTCGCCGTTCAAGTCCTTCAAGATTGCATACACCGAATCTGGGAAATCTTTACGTTCTTCGCAAACTCCATTTCCATCAATCGCTAAATATACATCAATGAAAATATATTAGATTCAATACTTAATTCAGAATATTATATTCAAAACATCCGCAACTTACCTGGATATTTATACGCAACCAGTTGTATTGATCGTGAGAAATCAATTTCAAGTAACACACAACTATAAAACTCATTTATTTTACGAAAATTACGGTAAAAAATTACTTTATATAAATAAAACTTTTGCTACAGACTCATCATCGAAATTCGAATTTTGTTTAAATTTTCGTACATTTGTCCGAGAGGTTTTTCATAGGATGTTACAATGGAATAAGATGACTTGGCGAACGAACAATATAATGAATTTCTCTCCATATAAGACGAAAACATCTACTCCAAAAGGTTTAAAACCTTTGAAAGCGAAGGTTATTCTTTCATCCTAAATGCATCAGTAACAAAAACTTCATGAAGGACCTTCGAAAGATATCGTGGGAGGGATAGAACAAACCATCCAGAAATTACCTCGAGACGCAGCCGATGACACAAGGAGCGAGGTTTCCTTGAAAGGGCCGTTTCGCCGAAACCTAACACCACAAGTGAAGAACGGATGGCGCTACAATCTCTACGAGGAAAAAAAGAAAAAATTGACGATCCTGCCAGTAGATAAAGGCAACGCCACAGTATTCATGAAGAAGGAGGAGTACAACCATAATTTCAAGACCTAGATTCAAGATCCAACTGAGGCCGAAACAAGGAAGATCATCTCCCTCATCCAGCAATCGGGAATTCCAGCTGAAACAGCGAGAAACAGGGGGGCAGTACCCCTTAGACTCTATGGACTGCCAAAAGTGCATAAAGATGTCACACCGCTACGGCCCATCGTGAGTGCCATAGGTTCTCCCACTAATAACCTCGCCAAGTATCTCACTGGAATCCTGTCACCTCTTGTGGGAAATTGTGAACACCTTATCAAAAACTCGGACTTCATCAAAATCTTTTGGACCAACTCCACCTAGATCCGGAGGATGTCATGGTGAGCTTTGAAGCACTTTTTGCGAGGGTCCCTTTAAAAGAGACAAAACTCTTAGAGGCCCACTTTGAGAAACCAATGGTCAGTTTATTCAAGCATACCCTTACCTCCACGTACTTTCTCTACGACGGGAAGTTTTACGAGCAGACGGACTATGGGATCACCCCTATCCCCTGCAATCACCAATCTATACATGGAGGACTTTGATGAGAAAGCACTGTCTACGGCCCCGCTTAAAACATTAAAATATATGAATAAATTTAATATATTTTGTTTAAGGTTTCCCTAATGGTTTTTGGTTCGACCCCAGGGAGCCAATTACAATACTCTATATAATTGGGAAAATGAAGTCTTATATTAGGATCTTCCCGGTATGATATCGAATTGAAAATTTGAAATAAATAGACTTTGTTTATAGCAGGGCTTCATATGTATTCACATTTTGCAAATGATCCTGCGTTTGACAACAGGCAGCCCTTAAACTTATGGCGGGAATTTCAAATTATTTATGATTCATTTACCGAGAAGGTGGAAATTCTAGGAATGTGAACAGAAGTAATACTTGGTGATTCTTTAAAGAATGTTATTAAGTCTTTGCAAAGTATATTCATTTAAACATATGCCTGCAGTATGCAAGCCACTTTTACTCATATATGTATACGAGTAAAATGTAGCTTGCCTACTGCAAGCAGATCGACAACACTAATTTCATGTCGGCATCATATCGGGACGGTCCTCAAAAGAAAAAAAAAAAGGATTGATAATATTCTGAAAATTCGCTGCAATTTAATCGTCTGGCATCGAACCCGGGTGTTTCTGGTGATACTTCTTATGCAGCACAACAGAAAATCACCATCTCTAACTATGTGCGAAAATTCAAGCAGAAATATTCGCTGCAACTGTCTCAAACGACGTCCTACTATTCCCTTATATTCGTTATGAGAGAAAGGTTATTGTGCTCAGGCATCGAACCCAGGAATATTACGGACTTATGAAATTTTTTTTCTTAAACCAATTCTCACAATACATCTTCTAGCCAAGCACGAACTTCCTGTAATTTCGATAAGTGTATAAAAAATATAATGAAAAACTACTTCCATGTATTTTAAAGGGCGGATAATTGCATCGTCCTAGCATCGAACCCAGGATATTTTCCGTAAAAGTCATTTATGTTTTCGATAGATCACAACCATATATAAAGGCTCCTAGAGTATTGATTCTCTATCTATCCGGGAAGTATTTTTTTAAAATTCCGGAAAATCAAAGCAATGCATTTAAACGGGAAAAATCGGGACTTTGGGGCCCTCTGGAATCGAACCCATGACACTGAGGTTCAAAATCGCAATTTTTCTGGCAGTTATACGTTATGGCCAATATGTCGTAAAAATTTCATGTCAATGACGCTTGTCGTTTAGGCTGTGAATTAGTATCCTATCTATATACCTATACGAGTAAAATGTAGCTTGCATACTGCAAGCAGATCGACAACGATAATTTAAAATCAGCAGTATATCGGGACGGTTCTCAAAAGACAAATAAAGGATTTAAAATAATCTTAAAATTCGCTGCAATTCTATCGTCTGGCATCGAACCCCGGTCTTCCTGGTTAATTTATTATGCAGCACAACAGAAGATCACCATCACTAACTATGTGTGAAAATTCAAGCAGAAATATTTGCTGCAACTACCTCAAATGACGTTCTACTTTTCATGAATGAAAATGGTTCTCTGGATTCGAACCAAGGACGATCTTGGAAATCTGAAATATGTTTTTGAAACTTATCTATCATCTCTATCTATATGTCGAATTTCAAGTTTTTATATTATTGGGAAAGGTTTCAAAATAATTCCTAAAAATTGGATCAACTTCTGATTGCAGAGTTACCTGGTGTCGAACCTAGGACTCATTGTAAGCTGTGAATGCACAGTTTGATTCGTAAAGACTTGCTTTTGTATCATGCAAAGTTTGAAGTCGATAGCATGCCAGGAAGCACCTAAATTTTGTTTCCGTTATCTCCGTAAGAAATGCATTGAGAAGTGCAAATGGTCCTCTGGGATCGAACCAAGGACCATCAGCGAACATGTAAAATTTGATTATGAAATATGTTCATGATATCTATCCACGTGCCGAGTCTCAAGTATCCATGTTATCGGGAAAGGATAAAAAAATCTTCAAAATCGCCGCAATGCATTTTAAACGGCCGATTTTTGCCCCGACCTAGCATCGAACCATGGACAATATTCGAAGATGTCTTTTTGATTTACGTTGGAGTTGCACGGCTTCTAGCGATCCCTCGAATTTCAACTCTCTACTTTTCCGGGAAGTGCACCAAAAAAATTTTTGAAAATCCCCGCCATGTATCCTTATGGAGAAAATCGCGACTTTGGAGCTCCGGAGAAGCATCTATATATAATAGATAAGAATACATATATATTAAATGAACCGCTATTTTTCAATGTTATTCAGTTATCACACATCAGTCAATTTTAATTATATTTAACATATTATGGTATTTTAATTAGCAAAGGCTTCCGCCACTTATTATACTCAATCTTATTGTCATACTCTGAATATAGCCTTTATTAGCCAAAGCATGTGCAATTTGATAGTTTGGGTTAATAAACTGCTGTGTAAAAGACTCACCTGCACTAAGGCAAGGTACAAAAGGGAAGATGGCGTCGTTTACCTTTTCAATTTCGATTAAATATATAGCCTTAAGGATTTACACTGTCAGCTAGGTAATGTTGGAATACTCCGAAGGGATTGTTATGAGAGCTATAAGACAAAGCTCGCAAAGCAGTAAATCTTCCCGAATCGTCAGCTCGTTGGCCATTTTATGCACGAACACATTCGGCCCGTAAAACGTGCGACAACGTATATGAGGAAGAAACAGATTTGCGTTTCGGATGAAAACTCTTCTACTGCTTGAATTCACTTTGGACATCGATTCCATGGATTTACAACTTGAAATATGGTCAAATAGATGAAATCTAGTGGAGATTCCTAAAAAAAGTTCCTTCATCTAACGTAATTATTTTATTTGTAACTTCTCACCTATTGCTGCTTCCTCTATTTATTTTTACTGTCCACGCAGGACTGTTTTTCTATCGAAAATATCATCAGAGTATTTGGATGAAGAGCAATCTTAAAACAGTAATACCCACTTCATATTTCGTGGCTACGTATATTTCACGTGAAATTTAGAAAGGTATAATTTATTAGAGGATTAAAATCTACAATAGCCGCCGTTGTCGGCGTTCTTCACCTCTTTCACCGCTATTCGGAGAAATCTTTTTAGAGACACCCAATTCACATTTAAATAACGATGCCATCGCAGGTGCGAAATGGACGATAGTACATTGGTTGCCTCTAAAAAGAGCGGTGAATGGAGAAGAAGGTGGTTTTATACCTCTAATTCACTGACAGCCATGTTCCTGATTTTCTTTCTTTATAGGATTGTATCTTCTATGTATGTTTGCCATCACTGTGCTACCAAACCCCTTAAGACAGGACTTGCCACATTACAAACTTGGGTAATCCTTAAATGTTGGCACATGGCAGCACACACGTTACTTCTTATCCGCCCAGAATTCGACATTAGGCAGTGCTACCATTTTCAAACACCTAAGGAAAAAG
This sequence comes from Sympetrum striolatum, assembly GCA_947579665.1. Lineage (NCBI taxonomy): Eukaryota > Metazoa > Arthropoda > Insecta > Odonata > Libellulidae > Sympetrum > Sympetrum striolatum. The sequence continues at coordinate 78,349,129 of OX388351.1, forward strand.
TAAACTTTAATTTATTCCAAAATTACAAATTTGAAAACGTACTGAGCACACAACCGGTTTCGTCGCTTTATTCAATCAAGTGAAGGTCGAAGTGATTGAATTTGCTATAATTTTCTTTTAGAATTCTTGTGAATTCTATTTTTGAGCATTCGCTTATTTTTAACAGTTAAATTATTTTCAATTGATCTATTAATTTCCGAATTAAAGGATACAAAGCAAATTTTCAAAGAACTCCATCGTCATAACATGTTATTTTATATCATAAAATTGATAAAATTTGGACTAAACTATGGAAAAAGGAAAGATAGCTAGGAATATGGAAATTATTTGGACTGTTTAATTTTCGCGAAAGCGGTCCTGGGATCGATTCTCGGTTATGATGTTGGTCCAGCATCGTAATGAATTTTGGTAGCGATGTGAATTAATTGAACACTAAAAGAAAGCCAAACACTGCGGAGTCGATGCGTTGTCACCCATGGTGAATGGTTGAGCCTCAAGGGGACTTGTTTTACGAGTTTACTTAAAATTCGTATCATTGTAGTTATTATAAATATATTTTGAGAATTCTTGTGTGGAAAGGAATTACTTTTTGTGCATTAATATGGCCGCCTTAGCCCACAGGAAGCTTCTCTTTATGAATGAAAGCATCTTTCTCTTCTTTCCATAAACTTACTTAAAGACCCATGTCTTAATAATCCTTTTGAGATTAATATTATGTCATCAACACAATGTCCACTCCTAACGACATAAATGCCTATCATAATGTCATTACTCACAAATGTAACTCGCATAGGAAAATTGTTCAAATATGTTGTTGCTATGCTCTGAATATAGACATAAATTTGTTTAAACTCTGTTAAGTACAATTGATTGTCGTGCGTAATTACTAAGTGCCACATTAATATAGCAGAATTAAAAACATAGAAAATCGAAAAGACAACATCCACTCAGCCAAAGTTGATTCGTCCAGAGGTTCCGCGTTACAGAAATCAGTGCAATTTCTTAATTGGGATTAATACATTCATTATGTAAAGTAAAAATAATATAAAAAGTGCTTACAAACTATACTTTAAGCAAATTCATAAGTAACTTCTAATAAAAACAAAATGTGAGATACATTATTTGCACTGTGTATAAAAATGTTAATTATACTCTATAAAAATTTACATGTGTCATAATAATATCGCGTGAGGCATTCTCTACCTTGGCCGTAATATCAAAAAAATTATAATGTAATAAAATTTGAGAAACACAAAATAAAATTATTGCTTTAAAAATATACATTAAATAAGTGGAATGCCATAGCTAAAAGCATAGGTTTATTGATACACGTAGAAGACAAAATAATGGTATCCTAACCAAATCCATTTGTTTTTTACCGGTAAAGAAGTTATGTGTTCACCCTTATTTTAGACTCTCCTAGACTGTCGAAATATAATAGCTTGTTTGGCTTCAACGGAATAGTGGACGGTTATGTGATACAGCGAGGCATCCATGGCCTATTTGAGATTTCGAGTAAGTTAAAGTTAACTGCTAAGACTCACCGAAACAATTGTCTTGGACCTTAGTATATAAGAAACCTCATCGACAAAGTTTGCGGAATATTCCTCGAGCGCACCTCGAAAGAGAGCAAACGACTCCGGAAGATTCATGTGAATGTCCCATATTCACGCATAGGGAGAAAAATTGTTAAAGCGAAACTCGCATGGAAATAAGATGTGACGTCTATTCGGATGGCTGTCTTTTACGGCCGCCTCGAACATCGCTGTCAGAGGCGGTCAAGTTTACTCTTTTGAAATTCTTTCCATGAGAATATTGCCGTAGATGGCCTCGACGGGATCGCCAATTCTGTTATCCGAAGACGAAATTTAGTGTCACATTTTGGGGAACGAACGTAGCAGTACGTCAACGCAAAGTAACTCCTTTTAGATGGGCACCACGAATTAAAGTAATTTTTCAATTGCAATGCTGAGATTTATATCGTCAATTTAGAACAATTTTTCCTCCAAGTTACAAGTACGAATTATGACCTTAATATATGTATTTCTGTCCTGAGGAGTGAAAGTAGACAGAAAGGCAACATAACTAGAATGAAAAGGATGAGGTGGTGTTTGGATACGAAGAATGAATGTATGCAGAAAGGCTGGGATGGTGTATGAGAAAGATGTAAATATTTCAGAAAGACGGCAATATTGATAGATGGATAAGTGAGCTGAATAAAATGCTGACATTAATAGATATACATATATGAATGTAAATGAAAAGACGAAGATCCTGCAGGACGGGGAGAGTACGGAGGAGTGTTGTGATTGAAGGAGTCAAATCATGTGTTTAACTTATAGAAAGATAGCGTGAGTGATGTGCGTATAATTGATGCCAGTCATCCCCTGATTACTCATTTTTCAGTTTTTCATTATCTGTGAAGAGCTAATTTATATCATCAGAGTGTAGATATTCAGAAATTCTCGAAATTAAATTTGGAATTTTTTCCAACTTGCCATTAAGGAGAGTCACTCTTTTTGACGATGAACGTCAAAAATTTATAAGTAAATGGAAAACTGCTTAACAAATTGGTTTTCTAAATCGAAAGTTGCAAAGTAAACTATAGAATTAAACCTCAAAATAAACGGGAAGATTTCTAACAATAAATTGATATCAATATAAATCCCGAACTATGCTCCTTACGATCATGATCATCTTTATTTACCTCAACAGACCATCTGATCATGACGGATTTTTTTACTATAAATGATTGAGGAAATAAAATCAACTTAAATGTTAAAGACGAAAGAAATAAATAAACTAGTGTTTTAGAAGTAGGAAAGACCCTATAAGTTTAGAGAAAAATATTTAAATAAGTGGATTAATCAGTGATAGCGCATGGTATAGAGAAAGAATCCAAAAGGCAGTATGTTGTTTCCAGTACTCAAACCATGGTCTTCCACTTTCTAAGGGGATTCTTTACCGGTTGAAATATCTCATCAAACCGTCTTTCCATCGACTCTGAGACATTTGATGTGCTAATAGGGTCATTCCATAGGATTCTGCTCTGCTCAATCGGCAAAAGGAACGGTTTTGCTATTGGAAAATTCAAGTCCACGTTGGTCCAAGTTTTCCTTTTAATGCTTTTTCAATATAAGAAAACTGTGGAAAGCGGAATGAAGGAGACGAACTAGAAGACTAGAAATTTTCTATTGGAAGTTGAATAGAGAGAAGTGATAGAAACGGTATTGATGATTAGGTGCCAAACATTCTAAAGCGATTCTAGGCCTACTAATGATACCTTCAGAGCACTTCAAACAACTCTCAGGCCTTTGGGCTTGTATCAGACCAGATAATCCTGTTACTACTATTTATGTATATATAAGTGTAATTCCGAAACTTATTTTTATGATATCTGTGTTTTACGTGTATTATGAACGAAAGAGGATCCGCTTCGCTAAAATATGAACAATGATCTCTTGTATGACCCACTAACAGGCTGAAAGAAAGAGAAAAGTAGCGAGGAAATTAATCAATGGATTCAACTGTCCTTGGGTGACCTTTGTTCATCTTTAAACCATTATGAGGTGCTAATCGCAATGATTCTTCTGGATCTTTATTGCGTTTAGTGACGCATTTCAAATATCTTTCGTTCTTTTCGGAACTACAAAACGCCTTTATTGAATGCACTATCTCCGAATATAGTGATGCTATTTGGGTAGATATATAAGAAAATTCACTTTAGTGAATCCAATACATGGATTTAAATACTAAGAGTTTCATGAAGTTTCCAAAAAAGGATTATCTTATCTTTTCCCTTTAAAAGCCTTCATTATGACTCGAATATATTGTTTTAATTATAACTCTGTCAATGTTATTATACTCCCTCTTCCTAAATTACAATTAGTGGAACAAATATCGAATGATCTTCTCATGGATTGGAAATTAATTTTAAAAAGTAAACAATCTTAGCTTGAAAGAAAATCCAGATTGTTTATATTCTTAATGCATATTGATTTAATACATAATATCGGGGAAGCTTTACTAAAGGCAAGCTAATGCTAATTAGCATTAGTATTAACGTAAGATTTTAGTATCGCAGTTTTCTGAAAACATTATTTCAGATATAATATTTGAAATCCAATTAAAAGACGAGCCAGGGAGAAAAAACATGGGACCTTACTTTAGCACAGATCCTAATTACAATTAAGACGTAGAATAACGTGGAGATAACGTGGAAGTGTGAGCAGAGGTTCCAAATATCCATAGTTCCCTAACACCCTCTTCATTTTAAAAAACTACTCTCGGGATAATGCAATAGCATAATTTACTTTTATTTCAGCTGTTTATGTAAAATCTCATAAATAACACTAATAAATATCGGCGTTAAAATAAAATGGGATATATTCGCGATCAGTGCACTTATTTGGAGAATTTCATTTAAACGATTGTCTATTTGAGCGTAAGTAATACATAACTGATGATTTCACTGCCTATCTTATGGCACATACATTCAACCTTTTAATATGAAAAAATGCCTAACCTAGATCTATGATGTTGTACAATTTGGCGTGGACGGAATGATTAAGGAAGAGGATTATAGGCATAATCGCAGCTGTTGTGGGAGATCCAATCTTGGGATATTTGTGATACGAGGATTTATATTTTGAAGCTAAGGGTTGTGGTGAGTGAGTGGAAAAAAGAAAGCCTATTTTGGGAGGAATAGCAACGACGTCAAAAAGGTAAAGATGGAAATTAAAAAATGTGGGAAAGAAAATATGTTATAAGTTAGTACACAATAATCAAGTGATTACGATTAAAATAATTGTAATAATTCATCTTCAAAGACAAATTATTGTATTTTACGGAAGCATTGAAAATATGTAGCTGATGAAGAAATTTTTCTCCTCGACTCATGTATTTTATTGAGTCACATATGAGGAAACCAATGACTTTAACGTAGGCTCCCTCTTTTAGATTCGAGGTCACGAGTTTTTGGTTTTATCCTCTTCAGAAGAATATCTTTGCAATGTGCGTTATCACATGGAGGACTGACCGTGGAAGAGGTAACATTTTCAAAGAACAGCCGTGTACAGAAAATGTCATTATCCAAGAAAATTGCACGATTCATATATAATATGGTATCGTGTTTTTGAAGCAATCAGTCCTTTGAGTCCATCGGTGAATTAAACGATGATTTTTAATCACATCCGAAGAAAAGAGGAAATGTGTAGAAGAAACGATTTGGCTCCTTTATGAGTTGTTCGTTGTGTAAGCATGAGGAAGTTTTGGTAGTGATAAGTAAACGGTCGCAAGTGAGAAACGAAAAAGTGGGAAGTCGGTGATGAAATCCGAACATTGGAAACAGTTCAATTAGCAGAGAGAGGCACGCTCGCAAGTATTTGCAAGCGAACTATTTGCAAAAGATACAATGCATGTCATGGTGATATTAAGTAGCCTGTTTTTATTGCAGTTGGTAACTTTCCGAGAAATGTTCATTTCAAAAAGTAATTTCTTATCATAATAAGGTGAATGATAGTTTCCTTGAAATTTCGTCCCTCGCTTCACATCTTTTGCAGCCCCTAGTATACCTTAGAGAAATACTCTTTCCTCGAACTATATTCCCTTCGGTAATAGCATGGCAATTTTTGTCTTATTTAATTTTATTCTCGCCTTGTTATCTTTGCAAGTATATTACCATTTACCATTATATATTATTTCGCAAAGGGTTTGTTGAACTGGATATTTTGTAAATACAAGCATGATCAAGATCCGTATATTTAAAACAGTATCCTGAAGGCCACTGAATGCGAAGCGACGCTGAGCTAACCAGGACATAGTGACGTGGAACCAAGCGTAGCTAAGTTTAGTCCCCGAGGGTCGGCAACTGGAAGATGAGCTGAGCTGAGCGAAGCGATTCGTTTGTAAACAAATAAGATGGATTTACCTTTAGTCTTCGAATTTAATTCTCTGATATTACGGTTAAATCACAGAATTTCCGCAAGAGACGAATTCTGTCACAATATTATGCAGGCACACTTTAATTAAGATATTATTTAGAGCCATTGGACACAAACTTATCTATTTCGCTAATAGCATATGAGTTTCCTAACGTTTGTTCAACATTCGAGTACACTTTTCATTTCGTAATGACGGAACTGATAATATAAATAGTTCTTAGTTTAATATCAATACACAGATAATTTATCCTATAAGGAGCTAAAAAAAAATGAATCGCTTTTCTCACCTAAGCATGGAAGTAAATTTTTTTTCACTCTTCATCCAACGTGTAACTATTGCTGACTCTCAGATATCTCGTAGAGGAGCACAAGCCATTTTTTAAACCTACCTCAAATCGTGGTTTTTTAATCTTTTTAATGGTGCATAAATGAATATCCTGCTGTTATTGGTTTTAAAGGTTTGGTTTTTCTGCTGGTGTTCCTCTCCAAGACCTTCTGACGATGTCACAAATCAGTTTTTTATTTTTATAAACTGACTTGCGTTCAATGCTTCAATTTACGAGAATTTTCTTTCTCGGCTGTGGTGAACCTTACGGGCGAAATTTTAACAATGATTGCGTTCCGCTAAGACGAGTGACTATCCTAAATTGGGACTTAATTGAAGTGTTCTCTCTTTGGAAGTAATTAAATTAGGTGGTCCGATAACAATTATCATAGATTGACAAAGTGATTACTTTATGTGAAATGGATTCGGTCATCTATAATTACATTAATGTTTCTGAAAGAAAGCTGTAATTGGGAATTAATCACACCTTTCACGCTTGTGAATGTGAATCCTTTACACGCTGCATATATCAATTCAGATACTGCCCAGGAAAGGAGCTAGAGGCTCCCCCTTCAACCCTCTCGCTTCGAGAGTTGTGGCGGGGGAAGCTGACTTCGCTTCATCTCGTTCGGAAGATGAGCCGTGCGAAGCTGAGTGACGTCAAAGTTCACAGCTTAACTCTGCTTCGTATCCGGTGGCCGCAGCTGCATTCAAAAGCATAGCTTCGATTGTCAAAGCGTAGTCCGCTCGGCGTAACTTCGCTCAAATACAGCCTAATTCAAGCGCCAAGCAATATCTATTACCTATTATAAATAGACGTTTCTCCGGATATCTATTATATATAGACGTTTCTCCGGACATCTATTATACGAATATATAGACGTTTCTCCGGATATACCTATATATAGGGGATCTATTTCTACTATATATAATTCCTTCTCCAGATTCATTTATGTATATGAATGTGTATGTTCATATATATTAATTTCACCATCTCTAACTATGTGTGATAACTCAAGCAGAAATATTGGCTGCAACTGCCTCAAACGACGTCATACTTTTACCTTATATTCTTTATGTGAGAAATATTAATGTGCTCTGGCATAGAACCCAGGAACAGTATGGTCTTATCTAATTTTTTTTCTTAAGCCGAGTCTTAATATACACCTTCTGGCAAAGCAAGAACTTCATGTCATTTCGATAAGTGCATCAAAAGAATAATGAAAACAACCTCAATGTGTTTTAAATGGGAAATATATTTACCGCCCGGCATCGAACCCGGGTCTTCCTGGTCATACTTACTATGCAGCACAACAGAAGATCACCATCTCTAACTTTGTGTGAAAATTCAAGCAGATATATTGGCTTCAATACTCAAGTAGAGGTCGAATCAGGGAAAAGTAAGCTGTTTCTTTTACTCTAGATGAACATCCCCTCAGAATTCTACTGGCTAACCTGTGCACCACATTCGCCTTTCCTATTACGCCTCGAATATGCTCTTTGAAGGAAAAATACTGCTGAGCGTAATTCCTAGGTATTTATGATGCATCACGAACTCCAAGGTATTTCCTGAAATTCTATAAGTTACGCTGGTAACGTTTAAATTCTTAACAGGTTGACATTCAGCTCGAGCTGCCAATCACTACACCAACCCGAAATAATATTCAGATCGTTCTAAAAACAACTGGTGTCATCTTGAGATACAATCTCTCTATACACAACAGTATCATCAGCGAATAACCTAACCTTGCATTTAACAGTATCCATAACATCGTTAATATATATCAGGAACCAAATTGGTCCTAATAAACTTCCCTGTGGAACACCGGATGTGACGCGAAGCTCATCATATAAAATTCCTTTGTTTATTCGGATAAAGAAAATTTCGGATAAACGCGATTCGGATAAACGGGAGATTACTGTATTAATGGGGAAAGGAGAGGTGAATGTGGGATAAACCTTTGTGACTCTAGGTCGATAAAAAATCCCCGTTATGAAAAACATATAGATTAATAGTTCACAGCCGAAATACAAAACCCCATGAAAGTGAAATACATCATTAAAAATTATTACAATTCAATATAGAAATTGGTTGGATATAAAACATCTGAACTCTTAGTTTGTAAAAAGAAAAAGACGTCCAACATCATGAAGAGCTCCTTATCATTCACATTATTCCATGTTATTTTACAAAAATATTTTATTTTAAATATATGCGCCGTTTAATCAATGTTGAATGCGTGGTATCAGCGTAATGCATGTGTATGGCGGTGTTGCCTAACTCGAATTTTCAGTTGCTAATTTTTCATAAACAAAAGCCCATTGAGTTGAACTCGTGTCCATTATTTTTAAGTAGAGAATGTACTCTGAACGTTTCGTTTGAATCCGTTTCCCACAAGCCTGGTGTTCTCCTTATAAGATTGTAAAGGAGACATCCATTTAATATCTGTCCCATTCTTCGTCATACTCACTTTGCTTGACGTTGAAAGAAGAAGCCTAAAATATATATTGAGGAAGAGGAGGATAGATGAGGAATGTTGTAAACAATTTCTTAGAAGTAACTGATTAGAGTCAAGACTTTCTACTGAGAGTAAGAAAGAGCTATTCTGTTGAGGATGATGGAGGGGCCTTACAAAGATGAGATGGTATTGGAGGAAGAACCGTGGATAAAAATGACAATGAATCAATACTTGTATAATAGCACCTGAAGAAATAGAAGAAAGATACGGATATTAAAAGAACGACCAGCTAGTCAACCTCATTTCATACCGTTAAGCAATGTAATGCACGCATTTTATATATTTGTTTACACAGCAAGCCACCTTTCAGCGTGTGTCACGGGGTGCATTTACCATGATTCTACTTCCCTAGTCGATTGGTTTGGCGTGTCATTTGAGGGAAAAAGGATTTTTGAAGCGGCTTCTACATTCTAAAGATTCCCTTTCTGCATCCTTAAGCATCTAAGTAACACTGCTTTAAATTAACTGAATTTAAATTTGAGATATAAGTTTGATATTTATCTGAGAAAATAATTGGAAGAACATATTAAAATGAAAAAACTTATAAGTTGGTAACCCTGCTGAAAGTGGTTTTATGTATTAGTAAATGTTATAAAACGATTTTGCGTGGACGAAAACCCCTGATTGGAATTTTTCACGACATAATTCGAAATATTCTTCAGCTATCGTATTCGCAGGAGGTTTTTCCCGCGGCGCGAACGAGTGGTTTTATATGCTTTCCGTCAGATGGCATTGCAATCTTGGTGTTATGTGACTGACTTTTATCAACAATAATGACCTTCTACCACTTATTCCGAAAATATGAGTTTCATTGGTCTAGTTTGAGTAAGAAAAATATTGCAGAGTATAAAACTCTGCAGATTTAGGTCATCGGTCCGCGTTTCGTTTAATTAATTAAAATTTAAACAAATTATGAGGTAAAGCATCTTATCAAAACTTGCACAAAAGACACATTTTGAAGTTCTGCAAAATATACGTCTCTGCGACTTATAAAAGTATTTAATTACGAATTTTTAAAGTAGACGGTCAAAATGACCGCCGCCGCACAGTGGGCTAGAATCGAAAAAACATGGACAAAGTGCTAAAAATGGTTTTTTTGAGTGCGGTTATTGAAACTTGGCATAGTTATGGCAAAATGATTGAATTTTATGTTCCCGCTCGTCGTATTTTAAAATATTCAGGCATCAAATAGATACAGGGCGTCAAACTTGAGAAATGTTCACGAAAACGAGAAGTTTCGGATTTTTCGGAATAACGTTCAAGTTCGTTGATATATAGTTGCTTTTGAGAGAAATTGTTGGAAAAACCAACACAACAGTAATCTAGCATTACTCTTTTTCTTTCAATTCGCTGAATGTTTCATGCTCTAAGATGATTTTTTGGTTATTTAAAGCAACAAAATGGCGGACACTTTTTTCGGACAAATTTCGAGATAAAGTAAGGAAATCAACTAAGTAAACAGCGATGGACTATCAAGTCTCTTATACCACATCAATCTACAAGGCTTCTAGATATGGAATCTGAAGAGACTGTTTCATTTCACCTGCTACCCTGTGATTGCGGTGGACTTTTCCTAAGCGCTGCGCGGTCCGGCTGGGCGCCGTAGAATCCTCAAATACGGTTTCGGTGTCTTTTTGGTTATGTTGAGTCGAAAATTTGGCTTCTTTTATGTTAAATTCTGGCAAATCATATTTAAAACTTATTTTAATACACTTTAAGATATGAATTTGAGACCATTACTTTAGATAATAAATGCGGAATTGAGAAATTTTGGGACATTAGAGACATTGGTCTATATTATATTTTTACCAGTAAAAATTACTCTGGCGAACTTTATATTTTCTATGCTGGTCGAAAATACTGTTAACAGAATTGAGTAATCTTCTCATCTGCCAATTTTAGCTGGCCCTTATTTTATGGGCCCTGAGTTAAGTACGGATTACTGCACTCTAGTGCAATGCCAACATCCGTACGCATCCGCCCCTTTGCTAGGGCTATTGGGCACGTGCCTTCGGAGTTGTTAGGAAAGAGAAAATATTTTGGAAGTTTCAGTTTTAGTCTTTCTTTAAAGGCGAAAAGTTATTTTCTTGTGCTTTTGGTTTTTGGATATCCTGCCACAGTATTTTGGCTTCAAGAGACTCCACGAGATACAACGACGATCCGTTTGCCCTGGGGCTGTTATTTGGAAATCTCTAGCTGACCCATCACATAAAGTATGAGTAATTTATTAAAATAAGAAAAATATGGGTAAATGGCGTCTAAATACGATTTTTAGAATATTTGATATTTTTTACCAAGAGTGATAGGAATCTTAAATGTTTTTATGCCGAAAATTGCGTATCTAAGTAGTGCATTGGGTTCTTTTCATCATTCAACATGGAGAATTAAGCAACAGATCCTTATTTATTTCCGTTTTATAAATAGTCTTTTACTTACGTTTATTGAAACATAGGATTGTCTTTTGTGAAATGCATTTTTCCGAAATTACTCGATTGGTGATTCATCAAGTAATTATAAAAGTGAAGGAAACCAAATCCATCTTGGATCGAAAGAATCATCTACTGAATTTTTTGATTCGCAGAAGATTAAACTCTGATGTGAATGATTCTCTTAGGTACTTACTGCCTTGCTCCATATCCAGAAGGGATTTCCGTTTCGGAAGTTTCTTGCGAAGTGAATTTGCTATCTCTGCTACCACATACACCGTCAAGAATTGTAGCTTCAGTATCAACTGCACAAGCCTCAAAGCGCAAAATCAATTGGTCTTTAACCTGCAAATATGGTTTCGATGGAAGCTCTGGAACTGTACTTTATAAGCAAGGATGGCAACAGGAGGGAAAATCGTACGAGTTCTTATTCGTGAGATCTCTCGTTCCTCTCCGTTTAGTCAACGATAATACAGGTGAATAGCACTAATTAAGCGTTTCATTCAAAACTTAAACTTAATAGAAAGACAATTTTCATCTAGTAGTTTCAATAATTTTGGCTATTATATTACATTAAGGTGAAATAATATGGTCAAATCCGCGGCCATCCTCAACATGTTTAGGCAGCCAATTCTCCTTCAATGGAAGAAGGAGACGAAGATCATTGCGAAGATGGAAAATATTTTCCATTTTTTCATGTTACTGCTAGGATACTGCCTGTCTCTACGTACATTTGTATCTATGGTACTATATGCTTCCAACAGTACATAAAGTAATTATTCACGGAACAGAAATATACAAAGATGCGATTCTTCCGTTGGGAGAGCTATCAGAAGAAGTCATGGAAGCTAGAAACAAGGATATCAGGAGGTTTCGGGAAAGATTCACGAGGAAACACTCACGAGGAGAATAGCCACTAATGAGGATTTAATAAAAAGGCTGCTGCTAACATCAGATACCAGGTTTACTATGTAAGGCAAATTGAAATCCAAGAAGAAAAGGATCCTAACAGCAGAGTTAAGAAATCTCCTCATCATCGACGACCGAGAGAGTGAGTGAATCCGAGGGTTCAGATGGAGAATCTTCTGACGACAGAGTGAGAGGCACTTAATAATGTCATGAAATACATTAATTACAATTAATATTTACAATTTTAGGGTTTCTATACGTATTAAACTAACTAACAAACAATTTCCCTAATGTCCCAAAATTTCTCAATTCCGCATTTATTATCTAAAGTAATGGTCTCAAATTCATATCTTAAAGTGTATTAAAATAAGTTTTAAATATGATTTGCCAGAATTTAACATAAAAGAAGCCAAATTTTCGACTCAACATAACCAAAAAGACACCGAAACCGTATTTGAGGATTCTACGGCGCCCAGCCGGACCGCGCAGCGCTTAGGAAAAGTCCACCGCAATCACAGGGTAGCAGGTGAAATGAAACAGTCTCTTCAGATTCCATATCTAGAAGCCTTGTAGATTGATGTGGTATAAGAGACTTGATAGTCCATCGCTGTTTACTTAGTTGATTTCCTTACTTTATCTCGAAATTTGTCCGAAAAAAGTGTCCGCCATTTTGTTGCTTTAAATAACCAAAAAATCATCTTAGAGCATGAAACATTCAGCGAATTGAAAGAAAAAGAGTAATGCTAGATTACTGTTGTGTTGGTTTTTCCAACAATTTCTCTCAAAAGCAACTATATATCAACGAACTTGAACGTTATTCCGAAAAATCCGAAACTTCTCAAGTTTGACGCCCTGTATCTATTTGATGCCTGAATATTTTAAAATACGACGAGCGGGAACATAAAATTCAATCATTTTGCCATAACTATGCCAAGTTTCAATAACCGCACTCAAAAAAACCATTTTTGCCCCTTGTCCAGGTTTTTTCGATTCTAGCCCACTGTGCGCCGTCCTTTTAGGTATAAATTTGTGTAAATAGAACTTACATCGGAGAAATGTAGAAAAGCGTATCTCAATAAATCTTCGTAGTGCCTGAAGGAAGTTGATTGAAAGAGAAAACAAATAATGCTGACTGGGTCAATAACCATTAGGCGTGGTCAGGATAACTGAGTTTCGGATGAAATATAGCGATGCGTAAGGCAAAGCAGAATTAACTCTGCCTTCTATTGATTCTAAACAGCCCTGTGAAGGTAAAACATTCAAGAGCCACTTATGGCGTCTCCGGTGAATAGAAAGTGTTCTTCCGTGGTGATAATGAATTTCTTGGGGAACACTAGCGACTGGCAACGGAAGCAAATGCTAACAATTGGTACTATTTCAGATTCGTGGAGGCGATTATGTACAACAATAATCACTACAATTATGCAAATAAAGTAAACATCCACTTCTGATTTAAGAGGAAGGTTTCTATATCTTATTTGTATTTGGTTTCCTCGATGCAAATGTTCGGATGGATTCATTGTTTTAAAGGAAACTTAGGGGATTCATTCATTGTTTAATGAATGAAGTTTTAACATAGCACAGGAAAGCGTGCAACTTAACCCAAGATTATACAAGAAGTGAAAAATAGTGACTTGGCTGGGACTCGAAGCCAAGTCTCCCACTTTCCAGGCAGATATTCTATTCAGAATACCCGCCCTTGGAGACCTTGGTTCGAGTCCCAGCCAAGTCACTGTCTTTCACTTCTTGTATAACCATTGTTTAATGGCTGAACACAACCATTCTGGAGACGATATTTTCCTCGTACGTAGTCGGAAAATTCTGTGGAGTAAAATCGATCGATAAAATGTTAATAAATACATTCATGATTCAGAAGTATCGGTAAAGATATGATAGTTTCAACAGTCAGCTATGATTGGAAAGAAGAGTTGAGTCGAATGACATTCTTCGACCAGGCGAACATGGAAGTTCGTTTCTCGGAGGAGTAATTGCTATCCCACACACACCAATGCCATGAGAATGAGTGACGTGAAAAGTCGGGGATGATGCAGAACATTTATTGCATGTTAAAGGGGAATGCTCCTTTTAAAACTGTTTTCATTGGAAACTGGGTTTTCGACTATTAAAGGCTGCGAAACGAAACATTTTTGCGTGTGTCTTTTTCGTACAATAATTATATATTCAATCTGGCTTCTGCTTTCGCCACTGTCCTATTTTTTCCGTATTAGTACACTTTTTACTCATCATTCTGTAGTCATGCTTACCATAAGGTGGTATAAATTTAAAAAGATTACTCAAAAAACAAAACCTCAAACAAAACATACAAAATAAAATAGCTCCGTTTATTGTTTTTTAAATCTTTTACATCCCCATAATTTCCCACATCTGTCTATTTTGAATCGCGTCTACTCTTTAGTGCTCCTTTTCCAAACTCCTTGAACATTCTTGAGAGGCTTCCTTCTTGAGGAAACATTACTCATTTGCCCCTCCCCTGCTAATCTCTCCTATTTATGATGCTCCGTTGTTTCTTTCTTCCTCCCATCCTTCGCCAGAATTTTTCACTTGTCCATTTTCCCTCCTCAGTTATTGTGACATTTCCGTATCGATTGTTTATAGCATTCCCGCTAAGTGAATTGTCTACGTACTTAATATTTGTTTCTGTAATACAGGGGTTTTGAACTTAGCATACATCTCATGTTCCATAAATTTAGGAAAAAACTGCATATTAGATTATTGAATGTGAAAATCTAAGATGGAGGCTATTTAAAAGGAAAGATTCGGTAGTACTTAAATGCCAAAACTATTTCAGAGCGAGAGCCGAAATATACACTAAGTATAACCATAGATTAACTATACTCTAGTTACTCTATAGTATAGTTACTCTATGGTATAACCATTAAAGGACGTCAATATACTAAGTCATGCCATTATCTATATTATTAAACTCTATTGTCCGCTTGCAAAAAAATGTCAATGGCCTCATTCACCGTGAAAAATTTTGCCCATCTCCAAATAGCGTCAGTCACTTTTTTATACCTTTTCTCCAACTTGGTGTCCCCTCTTCGTTAGCAACGACTCGATCTTATTCCGTGAACTCAATTGAATAAATCGCTGACATCCGTCATCGATTGAGTAGAATAGTTTCCATAAATTTAGAGAATTCTGCGTTTTACGGACCGAAGAAGAAGAGATACAAACTTTCCCGTGGATGAAATAAGAAGCTCGAAAGAAGTCCCAAAAGACATGGAAAAGTTTCGGCGAAAAAGAAAATTTGTATCCAAACCTTCGGATTTCAAGTTCTGCCAAATAAGTCTTCCCGATGAGCGAAGTTAAGCAATTCAGAAATGTTGATGTCTTTCGAAGTTTTGGAAGTTAATCTCAGAACTTGTTTTCCTGACGAAATCCAAAGATGGAAATTAATTGTATTCACATAAATTTAGGGTATAATTTGAACATCTACACTATTTACGTTGAAAATTGATCTTAATATTGTACAAAAGGGATTACTTCGGTAAATAATGGGAGAGAAATGTTAAATTATGCAGTACGTAATGTCAGTTTCTTCAGTGATGCTATCTCATCATCATCATTGTGCTTCTGTCCGCGGACAGATCTCAACGGAACTTGCTCCTCCAGGCATCTCTATCCTGTGACTCCCTTTTTAGAACTTGATATTCTTTTCTTTGTTTTAAATCAGTCAGCATTCCGAATTTTCTTCTTCCTCTTCGTCGTTTCCCCTTGATCTTTCCTTCAAAAATCGTCTTCTGTAGGCATTCTGCTCTTAGTATATGGCCTATCCATCTTGCTTTCCTTTTCCTTATGTTTCCCAAAATTACTCGTTCTTCTCCAACCCTCCTCAGTACCTCTTCATTTTTTATCTTGTCTTTCCAACTTATTTTCTCCATTCTTCGCCATAGCCACATTTCAAAGCTCTCTATGTATTCATCTTCTCTCCTTCTCAATGTCCATGTTTCGGATCCATATAACACAATACTCCAGATAAAGCACTTAGCAAATCTTTTCCTTAGCTCCATTTTGATGTTCTTTGCTGTCAAAAGATCTTTTATCTTCTGGAACGTTGCCTTTCCCTGAGCTATTCTACTTCCTATTTCCTCGGTACATTAGATGTGATGGTGCTTCCCAAATATTTAAATGTTTCGACCTGCTCCAATTCCTTCCCATTCAACCTAATTTGTACTGGGCCAGCCTTCGTTGATATCTTCATCACCTTCGACTTTTCAATGTTAACTTTCATTCCATATTCCTCTCCTTTTATACTGATTTTCTCTACCATTTCTTGCAGCTTTTCTTCACTCTCTGCTATCACAACCTGATCATCTGCATATTTAATGGTTTTCATACTTGCTCCTCCTACCACTATCCCTCCAATCCCCTCCAAGGCTTCCTCTACCAGTTTGTCACCATATATATTATATAAAATTGGTGACAAGCAACACCCTTGTCTCACACCTCTGCCTATCGATGTCTGCTTTGTCTCATCTCCCCCTATCCTCACCACTGCTCTTTGTCCTTTATACAGTTGTTTTAATGCCCTCCTATCCTTCCAATCCACTCCAATTTCCTTTAGAATCACCATCAGTTTATCCCATTTCACCCTGTCAAATGCTTTCTCGTAATCAATAAAGCAGATGAACATCTCTCTGTCTACCTCCAGTACCCTTTCGCTCAGCATTCTCATGCACCCTATTGCATCCCTTGTTCCCTTTCCTCTTCGAAATCCAAACTGGTCCTCTCCCAAGTTTTCCTATATCCTAGTCTCAATCCTCTTCATTATTATTCTGGTCATCATCTTTGTCACATGTGCTATAAAACTGATTGTACGGAAATCTTTGCAAGCTTGAGCGTTATTTTTCTTAGGCAATGGCATCATTATCGTTTTCAGAAAATCCTCAGGCCATTCCCCTGTGTCATATATCTTGTTAGCAAGATTAGTGATTCTACTAATTGCACCTTCCCCTAAGGCCTTCAACACCTCTGCTGGGATTCCATCAGAGCCCACTGTCTTATTGTCCCTATGGTCTCTTATTGCTCTCTCAACTTCATCTTTCAAAATCCTTGGACCCTTCGAATCCTCCTCGCATGTACTCTCATCCTCTAGATCTACACTTCCATTGCATTCATGTGTACAGTACAGTTCTTCCACAGAATCTTAATCTCTTCCTCATCTGTAGTTATTTTCCTATTTTTGTCTATCATTCCTTTCTTACTTATCCTTCTATGGTCTCTCTTAGTTAGACATCTTGCGGTTTTATACATTTCATCTATTTTCCCAGTCCTCTCCAATTCCTCTATCATGTGGCACTGTCTTTTTATCCAATCCTCTCTGGCTTTATCTGTCTCCCTCCTCAGCTCGTTATTTAGCTTCCTGTATTTTCTTCTCCCATGTTCTGTATTATCACATTTCCACTTTCTTCGTTCTTCCATCTTGTCTATCATTTCCTGAGTGATCCACTCTTTTTTATTTCTTTGACTTCTCTCCATTCCCACCTCCTGTTCTAGAACCTCTATAATACCAGACTTAATATCAATCCATTCTTCTTTAACACATTCTTTCTTTTCTTGCATTCGAAATTTTTCTTCTAGAGCTATAGTGAATGCGTTTCCATCTGATTTCAACTTCTTTACGCCCCATTTCTTTACTTTCCTTCTTTCCCTTTTCATGTGTTTCAGTTTTGTCTTCAGGTCTGCAATTAACAGGCTGTAGTCCGAGTATATGTCAGCACCTGGAAGAGTTTTGGCATTCTTAACGCTGTTCTTAAGTCTTTGATTGATTAAAATAAAGTCTATTTGATATCTATTTATATCCCCCGGACTTTTCCAGGTGTACAACCTCCGATCATGATTCCTAAACCATGTGTCTGCCACCCATAGGTTGTTCTCTATACAGAACTCCAGCATTTTCTCTCCTCTGTCATTCCTTTTTCCCAGACCGTATTCCCCCACCACATTATCTTTTCTACCTTTACCTATGACACTATTCCAATCTCCCATTATCACAACTCTCACCTGTCCCTTTCCATTTTCTTCATACATCTGGGATACTTGTTCGTATACTACCTCCACATCTTCATCTTTTGCATCTGAAGTGGGCATGTACACTTGAATGACTAGAGTATCCACTGGCTCACTCCTTATTTTGACTGCTATCACCCTTTCACTAATTGCGATCACTTTAGTGACACAATTTTCTATTTCTTTTTTCATAATTATAGCCACTCCTCCAGTTCTTCTACTCTCCCCTTTGTAAACAATCTTGTATCCATCTAATATTGCTTCCCCTTCTCCCTCCCATCTTACCTCTCCCAATCCAAGAATATCTATTTTGTTTTTCTCCATTTCTCGCTTTATGTTCTCTAATTTTCCCTTTCTATTCAATGTTCTTACATTCCATGTACCAATTCTTATTTCATTATTTGTTGTTTTCCTTGTCCTTTCCTTTCTGTTGCCATGTGTTTCCTGGAATGCTAACAACCCGGAGATCCGAATGTGGGTAAGTTTTACCTCTGGAAAAATCTTTCATTACAGGAGCCATGTCTGTTTGTGCGTAGTTCCGTGGAACCAGGAATATCCAAATGGATCTCTAATGCGATGGTTTTCCGTTGCCTTTCGCATCCTATGCCGTTGGCCATTTACCTGGCTCATCCGCCTTTGGAGGGGATTTCTTCCCTCCGGGACAAGAGGGTGCCCATCTTCCCATGGGAGTGAATCCCGGCATTCATTCGGTCCCCTCCCTCGTTAGCCGCATATAGTAGTGCGTTGCCCACTCTCTACCACGAGAAGGTGAGGGTAGGATGCTATCTACCACTGATAAATTCAGCAATGATTCTTCAGTTGTTACTATAATACTTGAAATTAAACATATAATGATTATTTACTTTAAAAGTTGTATGGACCTAAGATAAATCAATTTATTTAATATTCTTATCATTCACTGTAGGGTTTTTGAAAAAGGGCACTGCAGTTATCAAATCCCCATTGGTGTGTGACTGTGCTGAAGGCACGCAATATGCGGTAAGGTACCCTGTTATGAAGCCAAAATTTAAAAATGACAGTTTGTCATAATTTATTCTAACGTAGAATTTTACACGTTGCAAGTAATTCTATGTATATAACGTTATTAACCGACTATTTTAATGATTTTTATATAATACAACAAAATTAAACTCTTTATTGTTATTTCTGCGCATTTCTACGATGTTTTTATCTCTAGTTAATGCATGTATTAGGTTTACATTCTAACTTAAAAATTATTAATCATAATTCATCGATACCTAAATAGTGAACTTAAGTAAGTCTGGCGAATTATCGGGCGTTCTAATTTCAGATTATCAATTTAAATAATGTTTGCATGAGAAGGTCACGGAGTGCATATATTTTTACAGTTGACTGTGATTTTAAATAGTACTCCTTGACCACCTTAAGACACATATGAAGCGTACAGATAAGAAAATCTCGAAGACCTATCTATTTTATGAGAATTAAACTGTGTAAATAGAAAAATAATAAAAATAGAACTTTAAATAGGGTGACAAGATTGAAAATTTTGTTTTGTGTAATCTCAAGCAGGTTGATGGGTATTCATATTTAGGATTCTGGGAGTCATGGGCAGCTTTTGAAGAATTCATCATTTGCGTTATGCATTATGTACAATAATCGCATCGTAGCAATCAACATGAGTCGAACAGATGGTTATTTTTCGAACATGTAAGAGTACTCAACAACAAACCTCTAACAATCCCCTCAACTTGATATTTTGTACGAAATTTCTGGAATTTACGCTTCGCTCACATTTGATTTGATACACCGAAAAGAAAAATTCAATGTCCATTCATTTACTTCATGTGAGCCATTTATTTACGAAAATCCATAGAAGACACGAGTCCTCAACTATGGACTGTAAAACGATACAACTTTAAAGAGTCTATAGATAAAAATTAAAGAATACAATGATTAGTAGATAAAACAAAATAAACAGCTGTATTGCTAACTATCGGTACAGTTGAAAAATTATGGACATTTTATCCGAAATTATGGAATGGAGTATTTTTATATCCCGCATAGCATTTCAAAAAAGATATCTAATGGAATTTATTCAGTAAAAAGGGTATTATAACCCGAAATTGGCCTTGAGACCCCAATATGAATTAACGGTAAATGGTTACTTTAAATAAATCTCGGATAGCATCCTAGTTCTCTCTTGGGCGAATGTCAAAATTCGGTGCCGGAATTCGAATAATCGGCTTCTGGGATAATCGGCGCTCGAGAGAATACCGCCGAGAAGCGGTGCTGATAACGATTCTGTTTACATAAAACTTTTTTCGATCTTTACTTCGGATGGAGCCTCTCTTTATGGCATCGGCTTATTGGTTCATATTTTTCGCGGCGAAATGGCGTCTCAAAATCTTGTATTCGTTAACGTCGGAAAAGACGCGTCCCGGAGCGATTCACACTGATTGCGACGGATATTATGAATCAGTGACGCACGATTTTTGTTGACATAGAAGCATTTTGGCTGAAATTGCTCTTGGAAGACATGGATTGTAAAAAAGGAAAATCGGTTAGTATTGATCTTGTGGGGCTTTTTGCAAGCACTCTGACCTGTGAAGGGATGATCTCGACGCGGGCCTCGGGTTCGCGTCTAGACCAACGAGAGGGGACCATTGCGAAACTGAACGCGTGTTCTAGGATTTTAAATGTTATAAACAATTCAAATTAGCAACATTCGTCGAATCACTCGTCCAAAGAGAGGTGTCTTTTGATCGACGTCCTACGATGAAAATTAAGGGTTTTCATGATTTATTAGAAATATGTCTGTGACACATTGGTCGGAGTTGGGTTCGCAGGTTTTGATATTTAACAAATGGTGAGGAACAACATTTATAATTCAAATGACAGGAAACCCTACCCACCAACCCAATCCATCCCAAGGTCGGCCAATGTGTCACAGGAATATTTATAATATTATCTAATCTAATCCTTATTTTTCGTCGTCGAACGTTGATCGAAAAACGCTGGTTGGACGAAGGATACGATGATGACAAGAAATAGTTGCTAATTTCAATTGTTCATAATTTTTCAAATTTTATTCCATATAGTCGGTATACCTACACTACCCCTTAGTGTGAGGGTTAGGTAGTAGATTAGGTCCCTCCGCCGAGGAAGAGTCAGTTTTATTATGGTTTGGGCTAGCGACTCTTCTACCTGTCTTACTACCTGGAATATGCCCCACTTAATCGACATTAACTGGAAAATCCTTCTTATAATCAAAGTTGCATTTTTTGCTAAGCTTGCTGTGCTAAATCAAACGTTATTTCTTTGCCTTTTTATTTTATTATTCTCTTTAAGTGCCAACATCCTCTGCGATGTTCAGAATTTAAAGCAACAGGTACGTTCTGTACGAGAAATAGAAACTGAACAGGCAGAGTTTCTATCCATGAGCTGTTTATTATATTTCGAGATAATGATTTTTTAGAAGAGACCCAGAAAATTATGGTACATATGAACTTTAAGTCAGACTAGTCACTCGTTAATCCCATTAAATTACTCACGCAATTGCTTTTACATCAGTTCACTGGAGTATGAGGTCCACAGTGACAGTAATTAAAATCCTAAGATGAGATGAATGAATGTGTGGAAATTTTCAAATCGTAAACTTACCTCCAGAGTAGATCTAACAAATATGAGCATTAAAACGCATGGATGTGTAAAAGTGAGAATGATCTTGTCTATCTTGAATTGAAGCCTAAGAAGTACCTCGCGCAGACGCTTCCGTTGCGTACCAAAACTTTGCTGAAGCGTACTTCTAAAAACAAGTGCCTATCTCAAATACGGGTTTGCCCGTTAAATATCATTCACATGAAATACATCATGTTCACAGAAAACACACTACGTAGCTTTCATTACACACACAAATTTCAAATCAACCCCTAATGATGGGTAAAAATGTATCTCTTACGCAAGCAACAATTTTTAAGGTTTTCTTTAAGAGTGAATTATAGTATCAAGGTAGTCATTTGTAATCACATCTTAATTATTTCAGAGCTCGATTAAATGTATAAGTATTTACATTTTCTGCGTGTATCAGCTGACTTTTCCATAAAAAAATATTGGAACTCAAGTACAGTAAGAACGTAGCCGAACTTTGTTGAGGATCTCCTTCGATTTAATCTGAAGACTTCAAACAAATAGTCAGATCCTTTTTTATAAAATGTTTAATTAAAAAGTTTCCTCAATTAAGAGTGATGTGTACAGAGAAAATGTTGTATACAAAACTAAAGTGGTTCACAAAAATATGTAATACTTATATAAAAGAACAGTCGTTTATAACAAAATAAACATAATCAATACGTGGATAATATCATTTTATTTAATAGAATATCAGAATTTCATATCTCAATAAAATATTTCTACGTACTTTACATTTCAAACTAAACTTAAAATATAATAATTAACCCCTGGAAAGTAGATTTCAATTGTGATTGTGACAGACCACCACTTGACTTGACAAAATTGAGCTTCTATAAGTTTTTTTAACTATCTCACAAAATCACATCCCATTTTGTAGAGTATTTCATTGCAAATTATTTACGAAAATATTTGACAAATAGCTAAACATTTTCGTAAATCATTTGAAAGAAAGGCTTTGGTGAACTCATATTCTCATCTTTCATAAGTAAGTATGTACGTTTTTCTGGTTAATTGATATTTTAGATGCCTTTCGAAAGTATCAATATCAGCGTAGTATCAATTATATTTATTTTAGTTTCTGGAAAATGAGCAAAAATCCAGCCATATTTTTATAAGCAGAGCTTCAAACCAAGACTTCTTAGAAGAAATACATATTTTTTATTTTGCCAATTAATCTTCATTTTATTTTTTACCGAACTTCGAATTAATACCGCACATGTACGCTTCTTCGAGTCCCTGCTTCAATCACGCTGAGATCATAAAGACAAGCGGTTTCATGACTCATTAATTATTGCGATTAAATTTCAAGCTCTAACACCCTCAAAGTCTAATCGCATCTACCACAAGGATCCTACCGAAATAACACTTGAGATGTCGGCCATAATTCTGTGAGTTATTAACACTGCTTGGTGTTCGTTTCGAGTTATCTAACTGCTGTGAAACGTGCTAATGGTCCATACTTGTTTTCTCTGAAATACAATCAAGCGATTTTTATTTTTTGAAATTGAATGTGACGTCCATTTCAAAACATGACTGTAGATTTTCTTGCCAAACGTAACAATTCGTTGGAAATTCAAAATAAGAAATAAGGTTTTCATTATGTTGAAGCTGCTGTTTGGAAGCCTAAATCGGTCAAATTTATCGTTGAAAATTTAATTATTTTAGCTAAATGTTAAACCCTCGAAACGAAAAGTTTTTTGTAAAGTGAGGTTGTCGTAACAGAAAATTACCATTTACAAACCTCCTTTAAACCTTTTCCCCCTTAGCGTTCTGCAGCTCAAACATCAATTCCTCAAATGCATTGAACAGCATTCGCGCTTTCCCCTGCATAGAAGATAAGCGATCAAACAAGTCCTGGTTCCCGAAACAACGGATAAACAAATCCGTGTCGATCAAACCGTCTCCGGTTCGTCGCTCTTCCGCTTCCTTCGAAGCTGCGCTAACGCTGCAAGATTTATCTATTTGCTCTCCTACTACATATATAATATTATCTCACGTCTCATTTTTAGGTTGTAACATTAAATTAAAATCATTATTATATAAAAGAACAACGTTTAATACCAGGATAAACGGTCGATTCTCTTTGTCCAAACAACAAATTTTTCATAATTAATACGTATAAACAGATATAAGAGTAGTCAATTGTAGTGATATGAAGTGATTACAGAAAATATGAATTTGGGTGTATTTTTCGAGCGTATTCAGGCAAAAGCTGTATGATATTTTAACCATTAATTATTTCCCTCGGAATTGTAAAATCTGCTCGCAAAATTATGTACATGGCAGCGCGCAATAGTTTCATCTCATAATGTCAATGCATTTTCTCGGAATTAATCTTTCTCGGAATCTTCTGTCCTGACGAAAAAAATTACAATACATACCAATCCTTAGGAGTAATGAAACAGTTAAAGAATTTATTTCCATGTTAAAATATTTTTTTGAGCATGAAAGAATTAATCTAAAAATATTAATTCGTACATGGCCATTCTTATAAGATAGATGATGAAATACAGCTATAAATATATAAACTCTAAGTGGCTCTTGTGAAAAGCGTTTTCGAGGGTCTATTTAGTATATTTTGATTTAATTATTTATTATAAATATGTATGCTATCCGTAAAACTCACATAGCTCATCGTCCTTGGCATATGGCCATTTCTTCCGTCAAGTTTTCAGTCTGTTGTGAGGCCATGGGCAAGCAGTGACACCACCAATCTTTCCTTTGAGCTAGCGCGATATCCACCTTTCATATCTATTAATCTTAGTTTAATTAAATTTGGGTTTTATAATCTCCATTTTATATTAGAATATTTTAAAATACATTTCTACAGCTATTTCTCGATAATTGATGAAGATTCTTATAATTGCTTTTCCCCATAAAAGCGTAGTTACAAGCATCAAAGAACGGTTAAGATGTCTTTGTTTCTTTACTTTGCAATTTGAGGGAATTCGTCTCCTACAAAAATAGCCTTCAAAATGTCTTTCCGGAATCGCCTTCTCCAAACAGAGGAGTTTATGGAAGCGTTGTTTGGCCCAAATACGAAGACATTGTGCCATGTTTAGGGAGCTCTTCTTGTCCTAATAAATCTAACGCATCTCTCCGACGGCATTAAAGATTTCGATTTTAAAATGGCATTTTCGGCAAAAGTCTTACTCGAAATTGTTAACTATAAGGTGATATTCACTCCAATCAATCAACCGTTCCTTATTCTCATTCTAAAAGGCCACATTACTATCTCCTACTTTTTATAAACCAGATAGCATTCTGTACAAATGCACATGTGTGCCTTTACCCTGTGCTGCCCTCATTACTTGAAACCAGTTAATAAAAAATTGAATGATATACGCAGCGGAATAGAATAGTTAACAAAGAGTTATGAAACGCAATAACCAAAAATGTTTTCAGTTTTTTAGGAGGTGAAGGAAAAACAAGAATTAGGCAGATGAAAAATACAAAGAATATCTTGGGAAGAAAAAGTAACCATATCTGTTTATGTACCCTTTTATTCACCTTATGTTATTTTTAAGGGAAAGTATTGAAACAACTGTTTAAAGCAAATCCGTATGTGTCGATAGATACATTCATTCGTGTTTATCATCAGCAGCAAAGCACCGTTTGGATCAGAAAGGATTATTTACTCCAACTTCTTAGTTAAAATGGAAATCCAATTACTTATCATGAGTTGGATTACTTATAAAAACTAATCCGTGATTTAAGAGTGTTAATTAAATCTGCATCTGTACTTTTATTTTGATGTGCCAGGTGATTAAATAATCACTAATAATCTTTATACCATGTCGCATAACTCTTATTCCCGTTCTCTTTCCATCTTTCGGCACAAATCTCAATATTATTGCTGCCTGAACAAGCACATGACAACCAAGTCAACGATGAACATCAACAAACTAACTTGTGTAGTATTTCTTATTAATATTATAGCAAAATGAACTGACGATTTTTTTAAATATGGAGGGTAACTAACGATGGTTATTTATTTATTTTAAAACAAAACCCCATAGAAACCAAACATGTTTCGTAAACGTACTTCCTCTGAATTTATTTTTCCATAGCTTCCCAAGGATCGGAGGTAGTTTCCCTTGATATTTTTCTCAGCGTGGTCTTTAATAAAACGCCTCGAGGATGTACTCGATCTCGTGACGTGAGGCTTCACAAAAGCAGAGTACCAAGTTGGTTTTTTTACGTTCTACCTACTCGAATGCGCTTTATGAGACCGCGTTCTTCGAATGCATCGCCCAATGTAAAGTCCCTTAATAATAATATATTCTTCGGATGTTCTCCGCTGTGATCGATGTAAACGAGTTGCGCATCAACTTGAACACACACCTGACATTCTTAGCTGTGCAACGATTTGATTTCCTGAGTGACTTCTTATGAGACAGCGCTCACATGCAACCTTTTAGTTGGCCTATTGTGTTTTACCCCAAACTGAATGCAACTCAAAGTCATGTATTATGATGGTCAACCGATCGCAAACAATTACGTTGCTATAAATAACGACGGTCGGCCGATCAAATAGCAGCGCAACTAATAATTGAAAGTCAGCGTTATGATTGCTTTACGTTCAGTATCGAAGAATTTTCAATTAATTTCCCGTATTTATCACTATAAAGCTTACGCGATGTCAGAAGCAAAATTCCAAATTTACTCAATAAGAATGTTTACAATGTATATATTAGGAATACCGCATATATTAGGAATACACCGCATATATTAGGAATGGAACGTTTCGCTATGTTTTTAGGAATCACAATACTACTCATACTTAAAGGGCATATGATGTTGTTCTATCGGATGATTTCATCGTTTTGCTCAGATTACAAAAACATAATCTCGAATGAGATTATTACTAAATAATACTGTGAATTTCGGGCTTGTTTAAAAATGGAATGGTCTTATTTTTAATTGGGTTATTACGAGTTGGGTTGGATGATCCTCTTTGTTCATTATAATGCGCTTAGAAGCACACATGAGTTCCAAATGAGACTATACTCATCATAAAAACGGTTTTGGTGAATTTTCCTACAGTCGAATGTATTATTTAAGCGTAGGAGTGAACATCTTACTATCGATATGATTAAACTTCACTTCGTGGAACGCCACTGCATAAATGGCGGCCGATATAGTGTGGAAAATACGAAGTCTGTCTCTATTATTTATAATACAAACATGCTTTCGTTTGGTTCATGTGAATTTAAAAATCCAACTCCACCTCTTTCACTTCCTTGTCCCTTTAATTCATCTTCTATCTTTCCTTCTATTTTTCCCTTTAATTCTACCCTCGATGACATTCCGCTGCTTTCCTCAATATTTGACCCACCCATTACCTCTGTCGATGCTTAATTACTTCAATTAAAGCCCTCTCTTCCCCACCAATCTCCAGCACTTCCGTGTTTGTTTTCCCATCAACCCAAATTCTGGAAAAAATCAAGCATTGAATTCATCGTTAATAAAGAATGCCACGTAGATTTACTAGAATTGTCTTTTTATTCTATCGATAAATGTGTAGGATGTGAAAATGGGGCTAATGGGATAGGAAAAGTATAATTTTATCCAGAAAGAATGTGGGCGATTCTTCACCCTGAAGAATAACAATCCTTCAGTGCCATTCGATGCACAAAGCTGTTCGATTGCTCTTGTCGTTTTCATTTATCTTTGTCTACTTACAGATTTATCGAGCTCCTTACTTTTCCATTACGTTCCTACGTTTGGGAAAGAAACCATCTAATTAGGATATGAACAGGTCGTTTATTCGTATCTATGACTTTTATTAACCCAGTAATTAAGTTCATAATTAATAATGAGTATCATTGATTAAAACATATACCTTTTAAGTATCCGCTTGACAAGTAAAAGATCGGAGTTCGAATCCGTATGCGCTACTCATTAACTTTAAGTTCCTCGTTAAGTCATCGGTTAGATGGAATAAGAGACTTTCAGTTTTCGCCCGAATGAAGACGATTATTTATTACGGAAGAGTGAAATCAATATTGAAGATATTCCGCCGAGTATTACTTGCCGACCGAATTCTTACTACATTTTGTTCGATTTCGCTAAAATGTATGTTAAAATCCATTAATGTGGGGCCTGATAATTTTATATCCATTCTAATGGTTGTTACGCTGCTGGATAACGCATGTATTATTGCAATAAAAATGGTTTCTGATTAACATCAGCGGTTCATATTTCGAGACGCAATATTCCATGAGCTCACGGGAAGGTTTTAATATTCCTAGCATAGAAAATCATATACGATATCCTCCTAAAATTTGCTTATTAAACTCAGCAAAGGGTAAAATCACACTGGAAAAATTATATCTGGAGTAAATCCGTAATATACGAAGCTTTATAGAGAAAGCACGTGATCGCCACCTGAAGATGGCTTAAGCTCGCCGAAACCAGCGTGTTGCTTTCTTTTCTCTATGGAATTGTACAAGTTTTACCATTTTATTGTGATTTATCAATAGATATTCGTATACTCAGCTAAAGGTATAGAAAAGGGTTTTTGTGTAGAATGTTGGGATTTCCCATACGAAGGAAACAAACATTGAACATGCGAGTAAACAATGGTGCAGGAATGCTCTCTGAGTGTGAACTACGTAGCTCGCTATATCTTTCAGACAAGCACGTGCGTTTCAGTTGTCCATACATCATCTGTACTTTGAAAATTTCCTTTGAAAAATCTGAATAATTTAAAACTGAAGTTTCCTGAAGGGTTGCTCTGACTGCGACGCAATTGTAACGACCGACGGGCAGATTGCGCCCCACTCCAATTTGCTCATCTCTCCAAGTCGACGCAGTTCAAATGAAGAATTACTGCTAAATTTAACACCTAGTTATTTACAATACGGACCCCGGAGGCTCTGCTTAGTCTCAAAAGTGACGGAATCTCTGCCAACTGTCAATCGACGCGATTCGAGAAAAAGCGGTGTAAGGTGTTAAATATAAATTAACGGATGAAGAGGAAGTATTAGAAATACAATTCTCTTTAAGGAGAGCATTGTTTTTGCAGAAGCATGTCTCTCTTCCTTATTGTTCTTATTAAATCCTGATGTATTGTTATACCGATAATGCTTTGATGTCACCTAGGAAATTCCATCTTTCTTTGAAGGATTTTTCTCTTCAAAGATTTTATTTTCTATGACGTTTGTATTCCTAAGAACGAATTTTACAAATTCAATTTTCCATCTTTTCCCCTTCCCTTTGATAAACTCTTGTTGACTTCATAATTTCTGTCTTTCTTCTTACGACTCTTTGTCCTGTACATCAAAATGCACGTCTCCATGGCTTCCAACTTGGGTTTTATTTTGAGTCATTCATCTTTTCCAATTTCATATTACAATGCACCCCAAATAGAGGCCTTTGGGGATTTTCTAATTTCCAAGTTCTTTCGTTAATTTCCGAAAACATTCTTTTATTTCCTTCCCTGCCTTCACCTCTTCGCTCCGCGGCGAAACTCTTCCTCGCGAGTACCATTGTGTCGACTTGCGGTACGTCCTTGTTTCTGGAAACCACCGTCGCTTTGCTTTTCTTCCCATCCAATTTCCATTGGAATACGAATTCTATTTTAAGCGGATGGAGAAGATCTGCATATCCGTCCAAGGAAAGTTCCAGAAATTAACGTGCAGCTCTCATAGCTGCGAAACGGGGAGCAATTGTCGCGGTGGTGCGAAACGGAGGGCAAACCAGAAGGGGCGACAAGTGCGCAAGGACGCCGGAGAGAGATATCAGCTGGGAGTCCACAAAGATAGCGAGAGGGGAGAGTGGAAGGTTCCATTAATGCAACGCTAAAATCAAAAACAGAGGAAAACTAAGGCTGAGCGATATCGACCACTTGGGAATCTTCGCTCCAATTGCATAACGAATCTATGCTTGGATAGAACACCGCTCTATCAATTTGACTTCGACTCTTACGCTCCGGCTACTGGATCTAGCCTGATAACGAGTGTTTCTCTCGAATAATATGCTTCGTTCTTTCATTGAATCAGATTTTGAGTGTCATCATACAGTATATCATACGTATGCCCCCATTCTTTAGTGTCTATAAAATCTTTATTAATGCGAGATTGTCAACTCACTTCTTTTGTCCAACCTGTAGTCAATGATATCAATGTAAAGACAATTTATGTAGAAGTACATAGAAAAAGAGATGAGTACTTCACTAAGGAATTATCTTAGGAAAGAAGCTCCACTGAAGGAAAACACCCACATAGAATGTGGAAAAGCTGCTGCTAAACCGAGTTATAATTCAAGCTAAATGATACAAAGGAAAGCAGTGTGTAAACGTCTTATTGACGGCTTTGAAAAAAATACTTTGTGGTATGCATTAGAGCATGAGTTCGAACTGAAACTCATAGCGAAGTGTTTGTATCTTCTTCTGCTCGATAAAATGGCATTTCAGCCGCGTATCGGCGATATTAAAATCGCCATCGTAATTTTTATTGATGAAAATATTAGAGAAAGATGAAAATCGAGCTTCTCTCCGTTCGAGTATCAGCTGACTAAACAAAAATTAAGCCAAGCTTCCGCAAAACCTTTGTCTTGTATTCTCATCGCTCGAAACCTCGAAAACTTCTTTAGATAAATTGCTCCATTCCATTATATTATACATCCCTTATAATATGCTTTCCCTTACTAAATGAATGGAACATATAGGAAATATTCCATGTCACTGCTAGTAGTTTGAACGATGTATGCCGGGGGATTTTGGATAGAGAATCAACGAGACAAATAGCGTGTTAAAGGGCAATAGCGTCATAGATATGAATGTATGTATTCCGTTGTTCTCATAATTTACTTTACTTCAATTTTGTTTTTGTATAGAATATCCTTCCCTCCCAGTATTTTCGTATTTGTTTCCCCATCAATCATGCCAATGCAGTATCTCAAAAATTTGCCACGTGTTCGGTTAGAAATATGAAATTCAAAGATTGGGGAAGTGCTGCGGTAATTTAAAAGACATAATGTTTATTCGATGAAAATCAAATGCAAGCCCATTAAAGGTAGTCCCATGGATTGGGAGAGGATGAGCTTAGAAGAAATTATGATGAATTGCTATAATAAAGAAGGACGATTTGTAATTCGTAATAGGCAATTTCCTTGATCAGTGTAGAAGGAAACGAGTATTTAATAAGAGCATCAACGGGACTCTCTTTTTTTGTCAGAATAAAAACTTGTATAAAAGAAGAGTTGAGTTAAAGAAATATTTTTCAACGAAAATCAAATTTTGAATGTGTACCTCAAACATTGTGTCGATTGCGTACTTCTGGGTGTGCAGTGCGTGGCCTTCAACCAATTCATTATTAGTATTATTAGTTATTAGTATTATTAGTTATTAGTATTATTCATTCATAGTAGATTCTTCTTTTTCTAAGGATTTGTGAGTGGTCCTAATCACCATGGCTGATGTTAAAAAAAAGCAAATTCCGATGGAATGTGCTCTAAAATGTGATGAATTACAGTCACTTTACATAATATTGCAACAGAGAAATGAAAAAGAGTACTTGCTGCTAAACTTGTACAATATCCACAATACAAATACGCACCAGTTATCGGCGCAAATCACGGCATCATATTTCAGCAAATACTCTTTTTTTTTAATTGACAATTTTCGGTAAATTATTGTCAGTTTCAAACTATAACGAAACCATTTTTCTATAGTTTACGAAGTCTCAATAAGAGCTAATACGGCAGGTAGGAAAGCGAAATAAGGATTTTGATTTGTGGTGGAATCTGTGAATAGAGGAAGATCCTTGGAGGAACTGTCACGAAATAAATCCATTATAAGAATTATGGGTCATTCGTATGATAATTCTAGAGGTTGTGTTCTCTTTAGGAAAGAACTCACATCGTGATGAAATCGGATTTTTTTAAATATGCGCTTTGTATGTAACTGCGCCTCCAACATCATTATTTGTTAAATCTAATATGTTCGACTTTGTGGAAGGGAGAGATAGTGAATTTAAAAAATCAAACACTTATCCTACAATGGAGCTATAAGTAACTGCGGAAGTCACTGTTTAATATTTTTTAGAATAATCATTTGTGCTTCGCTGAAAAGACCTGTTATGCCTTATAAATGTAACTTAACCTTCCTATTACTTACCGAATTCCACGGTTTTTTGCACCCCTCTGTTTCCCTTGCCAATTTAATTATGGCCGTACGAAGGATTTATGAAATGCTCGCGAAATGCAAAAGGACCCGCGAATGCATATTGCGCATGCGCAGATGCATACTCGAAATAATCTCTAACGATGACACCTTCGCTTGTTTAGATAGTCGAGAGTACTTTTCTTTAATTTAAGGAGTCGAAAAATACAACCGCCCATTGCCAGCCAAGCGTGATTTAGAGTAGAAGGCGATGTTTGAGGACTGAAATCGTAAGATAGGGCCGAAAAAGCAAACTCAGAAGAAATCCTTTGTGTAAGAAATACGGCCAGCATCAATCATTCCTTATTTGATAACTCGTTAAGCAGTTGAGTTTGCTTGATTTTCTACTCTCCTTCCGGTGCTCCTTATCAACTTCATGATGGTTTATGTTTTCCACGCGATGAAAGGAGAAATTAAGTAATATTACGATTGGGAACTATTTTTGTGCGGCTAAAAGTAAGATTTGATAGTGATCACCATTTTAAACATTATTAAGTTGATCTGTGGTGGCGAGCCTTTTATCATAAGAACGCCATATTTACTAACTTACGAGAAAGTATGTGTTCTCGTCGCGTACCAAATTGATACCATAGGGTGAAATGTTCAGCTATGTTCTTAAATCAATTATGTGCCAAAGTTATTGGGTTAGAATCATTCTTAAATCCCAAAATACACATCAATATACTTTATAGCTTTGTTATTACAACTATATGTTCAAACGAAAAATATTTTACAGATATAGTGTCATCTGAATTCTTATTGGCAAATCCATTCGCGACCTAACTTAGGTCGGCGTGCTGTATATAAGTCACCTCGTCCTAGACAAACGATTTAATATTCATCACTTATTATCCTATTACTAATTGTTGCTGTAAACCACAAACAATCATAATAATGCTGTGGTTTAACGTCAAATACGATTTAAATACAAGGCGAGGAAATTTTGAAGGTAAAAACCAGACTTACCTCAGTATTTGAACTATAAAATGTGGTAAACCAGAGAAACAAAACCAAAACCACCTCACATCTGGCATCTACAGCTCCTATGCATTGCGCATTGGCCCGAAATCTGTTGGTAATCGTCGAAACTAAGTTAAACTAAGAGGGTTAATACCGTATGCGGCGACTCTCCCGATTTACCCTACATTCGAATTTCCCATTTGATTTGAAATCGTACAGAATAATGAAAATGAATGAATCAATGTCAGAATACTTACAGTGGCTATCACTAAGAGGCGTATCTTGTTATAAAGGAAGATAATGTTTATGAAATACAACCGCTTAAACTTCACTGCGTCTTCAAGCTGACTATGTTTCGTTAATAAACACCTTATTTCTGTGCAAAATATCCGTCGATTGGGAGTAGTAAAATATATATACAGTAGAGATATATATATATATATATATATATATATATATATATATATATATATATATATATATATATGTATATATATATATATATATATGTATATATATCATCATCATCATCATCATCATCAGCCATTTTCAATCCGACGTCGGATGTAGGCCTCCCCAAGTACTTTCCAATTTTCTCTGTCCTGAGCTTCTCGTTGCCACGTTACACCTAAGTACTTGATGATGTATGTATATATATATATATATATATATATATATATATATATATATATATATATATACACAGTATTTCCTGTACATCCAGGATGTGATTCAGCTCATTTAATTACGTCACGTTCTGAGTTAAATTGCAAAGAAAGGGGTGAATTCGATGCCTCAGATTGCTCTAAAAGAGTGCGAGTTCGCTTCCTTCAATCGACGCAGGTAAAGTGATAGAGTACTTAGAAGAAAGACACTCGTAATATTAGCGACCTAGAAATGTGGGTATTGATGGGGTGATTGAAATAATTCTGAATCAATTTGATAATTCGTAAGCACCTTAGATTTTTTATTGCGCAGATAGTTTTTCATTTTATTCATCCAATTTTGCCAAATTTTACCCAAGTTTGAAAGTCATTCTCTACAAAATTATTCACGATAGTTACTAAAATTAAGCTCAACTGTTTTATTTGTCAAGTAACTCTGAGGTATTCCATGACATTGGAGAAAACAAAAGGTGATCCACTTTTCACTATAGATCCAAATTCCTATTCATTAAAAGAAACATTTTCACAATACCATATTTCCAAAAAATTGTATCGGAAAAATAACTCAGCAGAGAATGTTCTGCCATTTTGCTTTGACGTGGTTATTCGATTGCTCCGGGTTTCAAATATCAATACTTGGTCACTGCGTGCTCACTATAAAGAAATGGGGGGCTCCATTGAGAGACACAATCTTCTCGTCAACATTAACTTCCACGAAATAGTTGGACTTGGTCCACCCGGGGATACGCGAAATCTAATTTAAGATGCTTGGAAAAATATCCTCGTTTTCGTACTGAAGTAAAATATTTCGTCCGCCGTTCCTGACAGTTCTGTGTCCATTGTCGATATGCTTACATCTTTCCTTACTATTTCCTAGGATTCCTTTGATCGTAATGATGCTCATTCCTACGTGTTTATATGTTTGTTCATGTTGAAGATAGTCACGAATTGCATTCTGGTGGAAAGAGATAAGTGACGCTAGCAGGTCTGTATTATCTCACTTGGGGACATGTAATTTTCTGGAGCAGAATGTCGCTCGGAAAGCCAAAGTCAACATTAAGTCACTGGCGAAGTCGTCGTTAAGATGGGAGTCTAGAATATCTCCAACAAAATATCCTAAAATGATTTTTAAATTTCGGCGAGATGCTCTCATTCAGAGAAACGACAGTAAAATGGGCTCCACGCATCTCACCGTAAGATGGAAGAAACGAAGTTAAGATTCCGGTTTTAAATTTAGAAAAGTGCGGAGGCAGTAATCGATAATAATAATTCCCCCGCGCTACGAGCAACGTTCAAATGTGCATAAAGTCAAGGAAAACATCTGACGACCTTTCGGTTAAAAAATCAACATTATTCGTGAAAGATACATGAAAGTAAGAATTTAATCAAAGAGATAGATTCTGAACCCGCTAGTCTTTTACGTCTATTTTTTTTAATTTCGTAATTTCGATCGTAAAAATAAGAATTTGTACCGTAATTTCCATCTTATAGGACCTCTTTCGACTAAGTTGAACTACTATTGCTAATTGAAAATGAGTAAATAATGAAAGTCTTAAGCGACACTCAGAATAAACTTCATATGTTTTCGTTTAGAAGTTATTGATATCTGTTAAATAAATATGTAGACGACGGTGTTTATCTTAATAGTTTAATGAGCTTTGTGTCAGTTTTAGCCATAACATATTTCAAGAGATCAAATGAGCTTCGGATGGAACTCGCTTCTAAGAATTTCCTCTCTTCGTCTTCACTTCTGCTATCTTTATAATGATTTTACATTCAGTAGTTCAGATATTCACACACATATTTAAAAATTCCTTCCAAATAAAATTCACGGAGGAGGCCAAAATATAGTGGAATTCCTACATAATCGAAACCTGTTTTAACAACCATTTCGATTTCCAAATAAAGATTGCGCCATAATTTTGATTCAAATCTAACAAAAGTGGAAAATAATTGCCTCTCTTTGGATTTACCCCCCTAAGATAGGCTCAACTACCCACGAGATTTCTCAAGTTGCAAACCCTTGTCGACATAATTGCCTCATGCAGGATATATGGCTTCAGGCTACGCCTAGCATCAAGCGCATCGCTCGTGGAAGCGCCGCTGCTCGAAAGTGACAAATCGCACTAGCCGAACTCCCAAGATTCGTCTCTTGCAGTCAAGTATCTGTTGGCAGATCGGGTATTCTTCGATTTAGGGACGACAGCGATGTATAAGCAGTAATGTGTAAGTAGGCGATATATAACCAGTAATACGTGGTAGGTAAGACATCTCGGTAGATTCTCGTTCCTTAATATTCCATATCCAACGCCATCACTTTCGATAGCAAGGTAATATCAAAACCATTGCACCGTGTGTTCTACTAGTTTTCGTTATTGCTGCTTCGGATACTCTGATTTATGTTCATAGTTTATAAATAACTAAACAGAACAAAACTGATCGTTTGATTTGGATATAATAAATAACAAATGATACGAAACATAAATTCATACTTCAAAAATATTGTGACTGAAATTTCCAAGTAGTTCGTGGATTTCATGTAATAGTAGACTGCTTAAAGTTCATAGAAAATTACATTTTTTTCATCTACTCAGTCATTCAACGAAATATCATTTCTCCTTCTCTATGGAGATATATATTTTACAACTCTATTTGATGCATATGAATTGATTCTATTTTCCAGTTAATTTTTACCTACGTAAGTTGTTTACTTCTTTTCCTCAATACACCACCAGAAGATAATGATATCCTTAGCATGAGATCTATTTTTTTGGCTATAAATCGTTAAAAAGTAATCTAATAAACGCAATCTTTTTATTTTTGCTTTTGAATAAATTCACGCAACTTCAAATGCACAAACACGCTGCTTTTCATAGTCTAATCCATAGATTAATTAATATACCCCTTAATCAAGATAGTTTTTCCCGGGAGTTCCAAATTATAAAACAAAAAGCAGTTGCTAATGGCTATTCCGTCTCACTCATCGATGCTATTTGAAAAAGAAACAACGAAAATTAAACATGTCACGTATTTACCACACCCTTGCTCTACAGGATGATATTACTAAATGGGTTAAAATCCCTTTTATTGGCCCAATTAGCTATAAGATTGCGAACTCCCTCCCCCCAGACCACAAACCTGCTTTATACACTTTTAACAACATTTGTAAAATACTTACTAATTGTAAAGATAAGTTGGACATTGCTCGTAAATCTGGGGTTTATAAACTAACTTGTAAAGACTGTGGAGCGATTTATTTGGGTCAAACAGTCTGTGCACTAGGATTAAGGAACATAAACAATCCTTCATAAATGGTTCTGATGCTTTACATTTTTCCATGCACTTGCTGCAAGAAAATCATTCTGCGGAATTTCAGGCTAAGCTTCTACATCAATTACCAAAGGGCCCAAAGCTCGATATTTTTGAACAAATGGAGATTTTAATCCACAAAAGAAATGCCTTTAACCTGACCAATGTGTACCTTTTCAATGCTTCTTCCCCCCTGCTGCCACTCGTCAACCTGCTTCCTCCTCTCCCCTCATCCTTAGACTTACCCCACCCTTTTGCTTATTGTTGTCTCTTGTATATATACGTGTGTAACTTTTTGTATTTTCTGCCAGAAGATGACTAGACCTTTGTCGTTCGCACAATAAATTTACTGTGGAACTAAGACAAAGTGTTCTCTTCCTTTCCTACGTTATGGAGTTCCACAAAGTGACAGCTTCGTCAATTGATTTTATTTATAATAATTACTCTCTTGAGCGTAATTATTGTTCATTATAGATTCAATACTGCAGGCTGTATAAGGCCAGGAATTCTGGTCTTCCCGTTGCAACGCGGCACGGACCAAAGACTTTTAGAGAGAGAGACATGGAGGGCATTCAATCTCTCATTCTAAAACATCGTTCCGATTTCTTTCTTTACATTATTGTTGGTATGTACATACTATTCAAAATACTCTAAATCAAAAATATTTATTTTTTGTTATTTTTTATTAATAATACATCAACAAACAAATTTTTTTAACGGGTACGTCTCAGAGAGTAAAAGTTGGCGAAAATATTTCAGAAAAAATCGACATCACGTCAGGGGTACCTCAGGGAAGTGTGATCGGCCATTACTGTTTTCAATTCATATGAACGACTTACCAAAGCTAGTAAAGTCCAAAATCCGTCTATATTCTGATGTCTGTATAATTTATAGGGAAATTAAAAGTGGGGATGATATTAAAATATTGCACAGGGACATTGATGCAGTTTAGAAGCGGGAAACGGAAAATGGAATGGAAATAAATTCAAAAAAAGAGCAAACACATAACATGCACGAATAGTAGGTTAGAAAGAACAGTCACGTACGAGATTAACGGTAAAAAAAAGTTCCCAGGGTGAAATAATATAAATATTTATATTTACAAAAAAATTAGATTGGGGTAATCACATTGATCTCCAAAATTAGAAATTGCTACGATTTTTTAAGTTTTTTTGAACCCTTTCCCTGACATGGAAACTTGAAACCCGGCATATTAATAGAGATCATAACCTCCTCAGTCCCAACAATTGAGTGAACAATTCTATTTATTTTTTTTTCGATTATTGAGTAGTTATTGGTTTAAATTATGCAAAATATTGCAAAATAAAATTATGAATAAGCCCATTTACATTTTACAGCATGTAGCATATATGCTACATCAGGACTCAAGCAGGACATTTATTTGCGTATGTACGATCTTAGGTCAATAATAGGTAGGTTTTTAAGAGGAAAATAACAAAGAGGTACAAAATACTTTGTAATTATTAATATATTTTTTGTATTTATTATAATAATCACAATAATTAAAATCCATTCTTCTTGCCATGGCAAGATGTAAAAACACGTGTCTTTTATAATAAGTGCTGATACCTGTCAATTGCAGCGTGGAAAAAAAATGAAGCAAAATCACGAAACGCACACTGTAGAGCAGATAATACACCCGGTCACCTCGCGCTACAAACGATGATAGCGCCAGAAATAAATAAAGACCGCATGTAGCATATATGCTACATCAGGACTGAGGAGGATAAATGCATTTCATATGCGCTGTTTAAGGTTTCCCTGACGGTCCTTTGTTCGATTCCAGGGAGCCTTTTACATTAAACTATGCATTTCATATGGGGATAACGGAGTCTTATTTCAGGACCTTTCCGGTGAGATATGGAATTCAAAATATGAGTTAAATAAGTTTTGTTTCAACCAGGGCGTTACATATATTCACATCTTCCAAAAGGTCATGCATTTGACAACAGGCTGCTCTACTCTTTGAAACGTGTGGCGGGAATTTTGAATTATTTATGATTCATTTTCGAAAATATTTTAAGCTTCATCCCGGTAGGATAGGGAATTCAAAATCACAGAGGCCTCAGAAAACTCACTCTCCTTTATTTATATATCTGTCACCAAATGTGCGTGAGTTTAACGACAGATAAGTGCAAATTTCTCCTATTCAAAATAAATTGCGGCGATTTTCCAATCCTTTTTTTTAGGACCTTCTCGATATGATATGGACTTGAAATTTGTATTATCAATATGCTTACTGAATGCAAGCAACTTCTACTCGTATAATATCTTGTGTAAATGTATTCGGTGGAGTAATATGGGGATATTTGCTGAATTTAGTCTTGTTTTGTAGCTGCGACCTGACTTCTGTCAAACTGTAGCAATAATAATAATAATAATAACTAACAACACAACTCCAATTGCAGTTGACGATCAACAATAATAATGATCAGCTAATTAAACAATAGTATAAATAATAACACAGATGGACGAGATTACAGGGATTATAGCTCAAAATCAGTCAATTGATATCATATTTAGGATTTATTTAAGGGGGTAATTAAAATGGATCAAAGTTTTTATCCTAAGAAAAAGAGTTGTAAATTGAGGGCATTCGGAAGGAGAGATTATTTCTCACTGTATATACATTCTTCGTGATCATTTTAGCATCAGCTGTAAGAAGTGTTATATTCGTATGTCAATCCTAAAGTAAATAGAGAGCATCCATCCAAGCTCCAGTGAGAGAGGGCGGAACTATTTTTACCTCCTGCAGATGAGTGCAAGTTGCGTGTTCTATCTCAAGTCGTCATGCGTTGGCACTTATCTGTCACTTGCGTATCTTCGTGCAGCTAGAAAGGCCCGTTAAAACGCCACAGAAATATTCGTGCACGCGCTTCGAGAAATAAATCCCCGGGATATTGATAATAAGTCTGAATGATTACGTCTTCGTGACATTTTAATGATTCCTTTGAGTTGCATTTCGGTGCGCTGCTATCGTTTAAAAGCAACGAAAATATCCATTCCTTTGAATGTTATTGAGAATGCATGAATATACCGTAGAAAATGCTCAAATGTAGATTATTATGATTACAATCAACCCATAGGTTGCAGATGGACTAACAGTCCGGTGGCACCATTGTTAGCATCTTCATTAATAACAACTAAAAAGTACTGCATGATATACTAATTCAATATTAAAAGATTATTTGCTATAATAGACTTATGTGATAAGCTACGCCATTATACTTTTGCAATGCATGCATCAGCTACCTGACACAATGTGTGTACTATTCAAACACCTTGCTACAACAACATAATACTGATATCTCCCTTACAAATAATACATATTCACCAAAGACTGATTTACTCAGCGCAAAATTACTTACATGATCCTTATTTTACATATTATTTCCCTTACTTGTCATACCATTTTTTCATTTCTCCTAGTAGGCCTTCGTGGCATAAAGATTCAAATTTTATAAAGTTTTACTGGAAAAGAGTTTTGTTACCGGATTCAACGCAGAATTCAATAAGGCCATAAAAGAATAAGCTTCTACGTATTATTCTTAAATTTATCCGATGTCAGAGCTCTTTCTCACATCCTTAAATCACTTTTGCTCGGTCATTCATCTTTACCGTTCGATATCCACGTATAGGTAACCATTTTCATATTCTTTTAGTCCGCAGTCATTTCGATTGTTTTCGTTCCGTCCTCCGATGTTTTTGAAGGCATTTCCATCTACCTTTCGTTCCCAACTCTGGTGTTAGTAGTACACATATAGCTAGCACATTTCATTCCACCATTCAAATGATCATGTATTAAAATAGACCGTCTATTCGCTCTTCATCATATGGATGACGTCTTATATCCCAAAATGGGAGTTGTATCGGACGGAAGCCATTTTATTTTAAAAAGATTCTCCCATGGAGAATGACGCGTCTCTCAACTCTGCGCTATTTCCAATTTCGATTAACCTGTCCATCTTGGACACGCCCACATTAAATGGAGAATTTATCAAACTTCAACCACTTTAATATGGGATCCTTCCATGCATAGCGTTGTATGCTAACAATCTTCTGAATCCTCGTTGTCGTCCTTTCGCTCATAGCTGAGAATTAAAAATGAGATGCGTGTTTTAGTTAAGTAGACTAACAATGATTAAAAATCGGATGTGGCCAGCACATGACTTTCTCCATATATAAGATGTAAATATTTATCTACGACAGTATTTTCGAACTCTATATTCAATCTAAACTTGGAGATGAGTGATTGATTTATGTCATATTATCTTTTACGTCCCAAACATTATAAATAATGTTTTTCGGGACATGTTCGATAAAAGACGATGAAATGGCCTTTCGCCCCAGCGCCCAGAGCGCCCACAACGTACATAATCAGCAGCTTCCGGTTTATCAGTATTTCACAAATAACTCCTACACAATCAGTGATAAAAAAATATGTTTCATACAAAAGTTATAGTAAAAAACATTTTCTAAAATGTTTATAAATAATAGTATATACCAAAATATAATATTTATGGAGATATTTCGAAAACTGGAAATGAGCTTTGAAAATGAAGCTCAACTTCCGGTGAACCGATTTACTCCAAAAACTAACCAACTCTAACGACTGTAATAAAAGTACTATATATGAAATTTGGTGTTGATCCGACGAATAGTTTTCATGCTAGAGCGCCCACAAAGTGCATTATCAGCTACTTCCGGTTTATCAGTATTTCACGAATAACTCCTAATCAATCAGTGATACAAAAATATATTTAATACAAAATTTATAGTAAATCACATTATCTAAAACTTTTATAAGTAATACAATATACGTATATATCATATTTATGGAGATATTTTGAAAACCGGAAATGCGCTTTAATGAATAAAGCTCGACTTCTGGTTTGCCGATTTACTCCAAAAACTAATCAACTCTGACAGCACATACCATAGTACTATATATGAATTTTGGTATTGATACTACTAATAGTTTTCACGTTAGAGCGCCCACAAGCACAGACACATACATACACACACATACACACACACACACAGACATCATTCCGAAAATGGTTAAAACGTGTTCTAGGGACCCCAAAACATGTATTTCCGTTGAAATCTCGAAGTCGATTTTTTTCATGAAAACAATACTTTCTCTATACTTATTATATGGAGAAAGTAAAAAAGTGATTACAGAGGTCTCTAAAACTTTTTTGGCGGCTACTTGGGTCTCTCATTTCTTTGCTTAAGGTTGCGTTTAACTGAAATTTACCTTCATTTTTCCCTTCTCACGCAGTTTTTTGTAAAATAAGGGAGTATTATAAACAAATTCGTCAAACAACACTATCTGATGAACACGTAAAACACATTTGCTAATAATGACACTATAGTGGTTGAGAAATGTTCAGTTGTCGCTATTAACCTGTAAATTCTATTCTTCCGCTTTTTCATACTTTTCTTGGTTTCTGATACTTTCCAATCGCTGCCGATTGCTACAAAATCCTTTTGGAAACCAAAGAATAGACGGAAATGAAAACATCATGCGTGAGCTGGACTCGAACTAAGATCTTTTTTCTTCTGAATGACCAATATTCTGTCACCTAGAGTATTCTAGCCCGTTTACTCCTTTATATTATGTTTAAAAATCTGAATTTAAATATTTTCAGTTTAATGTCAAGTACGCTCCATTGCTGTTTACTCCTGGTTGCGTTTCATGGTATTTCAATCGATATATGTTCACCCCGAATTTAAATCTTAATATCTGTATGCACAGCTTATGCAAATATCTACAAGTTATTTAGAATTATGTCATGGAGTACCTGAGAGAGATTTTTCTCTTTAATCGATGAATTTCTGCGTTTCTCTATTCTTCTTCGGTCATTTCATATATTAATGTGAGAATTAATATTGGAATAATGTAATGATGATAATTTATAAATAATTTTGGACCACTGTTGTAGTATTGTAATTTATTTTTGTGTATAATTGCGTTCTTTTGATTCTTGTAAAAGAGCAAACAAAGTAAACCGTTTAGCTGCTCAAAGTTCTCATTATTCACGGTATTTTTTAATTCTTTACCGCCTCTCCTATTTTTAGGATGGCATTGAATCTAGGAAGCGCCTCTTTAAGCCAACGGTAAATACATGAATCTATAGACATTCTCATTCTAGATAACGCTGTGAGGAAGTCAACAACCAATTCTCTGTATATTACACAAGTTAACTTTGCCCTAACTCGAATGTATTTTTGAAGCACAATGCCAAAATATCTTCTCCACGTGTCACATGCTGTAATACAGCTTATGGGACGTAGATGTCGATCTTTTAATGAAAATATTCTTTGCTGTAAATCAGATAAAACCAGTGATAAAAATAAAGGAAAGTAAATAAGACGAAGATCGAAGTTGCGACGAGTTTTGAATCTACATTAATTATACTTAGTTTTGAAGATTTTTTTATTCCATAGAAATGAGACGACCTACTAATGATTATTGTTACATTTTGGATATTTTTATAAAAATATTATGTTGATCTATAATGGTTTCCCCTAATTTTGCCTAAATATTGGTATCATCGTTTCGTCTCAGCTTCGTAGCATAGGTGCCGTTACGATTGTGACGTCATAGTAAATGCTATGTTCACAACTTACTTTTGTTTACATTTTCAGCAAATCATGCACAGCATTCTTTCTGCAATGTCCGGTTATTGTTAAGATAATTCACTGGAATATATTTATACACTATCTTCTAGAAATCCAGAAATGTCCTCCTCGGTCTTCTACCTCTAGTACATCTCATCCCTTATAAAAATCCGCATAAAAAATGGAGGAAATTCAATTAGATTGCTATTAATGAACATTCTACGAAAATTAATAGATTTGGAAATGGTAGCGCTAGAGGAAAAAAATAGTTTATTACTCGCGCATTATTCTCAATAAAAACAAACAATTTTTTCCTACACAAAAGAATATTTCGAAAGAATCGCGTTTGTGGAAGTGCTCATTATACGAAATTACACCTTCGAAAAAATGTGAAGCTCTATCTATTAAATGTTTTCAATAAAATGCATCTACATTCTGATTTTTGAATCATCCTACGTTGATTGTCTGAGAAATGTGGTTCAAACGGCAAATCAACGCAAGGAGGCAGGGGCTCCGTTGAAATCTCATGTTCGCAATTTTCGGCTCTGAGCAGCGATTGGGACATTAATCGGAAGTTCGTTTCCCTTCGAATTTCCCTTTTCGAGCCGAAAGATGATGTCGCTTCGGTTTGTTCATCTTTTAAACAATAGCTTATTTTAAACCATCCATTGATTTCTCGCGGAAGATATAGGATATATGCATGCAATCATATATACCAAAATAACATATAATCATAGAGATAACAAAGACATTGTGTTTTCAAAGAAGTTAATCTAATTTCCCTGCTTTCATGTTAGTGCTAATCCAAAGCAGTTTTAATACCTCATCATTCGGCTGTAAGACTCTAATATTCTTAGGTACGAATAAAACTACGAGTATTCAGTTAAATAGTCACAAAAATATAAATATACTTAAAGCTTTGATAGGTACATTAATATTTTTAAATATTTAATGAAAATATGCTACTTATGTATGTATGAGAGAATCCCGGACGGAGTCGTCGTTTTGTTGAGAAAGATTAATGGACAGAATGTCGCTCATCAGTCAGAGTTAATTTTTCCGATTTAATTTTATGGCATCAAAATTTCCAAAGTAACTTTGGGGTTCTGAGTCCAATTAATTCGAAGAGTAGGAATCCTCATTAATCTGCTGATGGGATGAAAGCCCTCGCGATGCGCTGCTGCTGACGCCGTTAAACTTCTGGTTAAGCGTTTTTAAAGTTTTAGCAGGAAATAATAACCGAATGAAGCTTGAATTTGACGAATAAATGTAGGAATCACCACCACTGCTGCCTTCCGAACAACAACTGTATAATATGAAAGAGATTATTATCTAGAATAAATTCTCTCGCGAATTGTGAGTTGTAATAATATA
Source organism: Sympetrum striolatum (assembly GCA_947579665.1). Taxonomy (NCBI): domain Eukaryota; kingdom Metazoa; phylum Arthropoda; class Insecta; order Odonata; family Libellulidae; genus Sympetrum; species Sympetrum striolatum. Next base: position 78,394,082 of record OX388351.1, read on the forward strand.
CGAAATAATTTGTTTACTTTTTGTTGGGGCGTCGAACAGTAAATCAGCTTAAAAAAACGTTTCATTTAAAACCTGAATTAAAAATCAATATTAATGTTCGAAACAGGAAAAAAAAATATTCTAGAAAGGCATTTCTTCGTATACTTACTGGGTATTCGTTAAGATCGCTGCGTCTTAATAATTATAGTTTTAATTATTTTTGAAGATTCCGACTCTTTTAAACTGAATTTGATATTATCCAAAATGTACTCATCAGAGGGAAATAAAGAGCAATAATACAACCGGTTCTATAGAAGCAAAATTTGGTGTTTTTATTGAACCCCTGAACTCGTCTTAGCTCCGCGATTAATGCAACATATTTTCCAGAATTTAATTTGTAAGATGAAGTTACGCTTGCTGTTTTACAAATATTTCATTTATACACAAATATCACTGTTTTTTTAATATCTCAATGTCCTATTTTCCCTTCTTCTCCTTATCTTATTATTTATAGGTTAAGTTAATTTTAAACCGTATATACTCTTGTATTCGCCAAGTTTTTCAGCACATCATGTCGAAAAAGGCTTATACTATAGTGATTATAAGGGGGGAAGATTAAGAGGGTCCCACTTACCTATTCTCCGGTATGAAAAGTCTACCGTAGCCGGAAATCGGCTTGCAAATTCCTCACCAGCTCAGTTTACAATTCTTTGCCAATTAGTTCTTGTTTTTCTTTGAAATAGATATTTAAAAACATATATGATGCCTCAGTCACTGTAATTTTATTGGTTTCATTTTCATTTTGAAAAATACCATTAGCTGCTTTTTAGCTGCAAACTCAATAAATGTATTTCCTCCCCCAAATAGACTCGGGTCAATTACTTTTCTCAGTTTTCTCGAGTAGTGGTACACAGTAAATATGTCGGATTCTGCTGGTCATTTCGTCACTAATTTTAAAGCTTAAAAACAGAACGAAGTAATTTTTTTGACGAGAACGATGGGGCGATGCGATCAGGAACGTGTTTTTTCGAGGATAAACAAGCGTTTAATGAAAAATAAACGTTTGGAGTCAGCTTTGATCCAGGTTTAACTTCATACTTCCGTTCAACTGCAAATCAAGTCCCATCGATAACGGTTCGTCGGAGTTATCGGCTCCATACGAACCGCTCTTGGAAGTTTTATGTCGTCGCTTGAGATCGACAGCCGCCGAGGGACCAAATGTTAGTTCCGCTAATAAAATTCGGTCATTCGAGATCTTTCGCTTCAGATCCGCTCGAGTTTTACGATGCGAGCGAACTCAACTGCTAATTCGACGGTTCTTCAGTCTCTGAATGAACGAACTCGGAAATGATCATCGCTCGGAATTCACACCTTTCAGCAAACACTCGGTTGCGTCGCTCAAGAGAAGCCGTTGATCCACAGGGAACACGTTTATTAAACAACAAGAGCATATAAATGATATGACCCGGGGTTCATAGCCGTGCTACATCATTAGATAACAAGCCATAGAAAAACGGTACATAGATACAAAAACATAAACAAGGAGCCAATGAAGACATATTTATTATTTTATTTGAAATTTTACCTTTTTTCATTTTTTCCTTTTGCATTTATCTATGTCTTGTTATCTGACAATGTAGAGAGGCTATGAAACCATCTTGTCGTATCTTATATATGTTCTTGTAGTCTAATAATCATCTTCCCTGTGGTTTTTTGAGTTAATAATTACCACCAATTAAAAGGTAATTCTGTTCAGATTTTTCATTGGCCATTTTATTTGGGACAGAATGTAACTTTCGTTTAATTTTGGGTCACAAGAAAACCTATTGCGCTATAAAGAACCAGTGGAAAGGAAAATTAATTATATTTGCTTGGTCATTGGTGTTTGCATTTATAAATTTCTTTTCTGCTTTAATCCATTGCTATTATTTTATTAACAGTCTTTAATATTTTCTTTGTTCTGTGGAATCCTTGTTCTTGGGTACTACGAGTATTCGGGCAATATATTTACATGTACACATTTACTTTATTTCCCGTGTGTACAAATGTCCTCGAATGAGTAATATTTGCTATTCCATCCTTCATCCACCACTCCACAAAGTTGACATTACTTTCGCCTGCGACACATGTCATCTTCTCCAGCATCTCTTCCTCCGCTAGATGTTTACTCCTCTCTGCTTCTGAATTATCTTTTTCGCTGATACTCTTTGCTCGCTTCTTCTTAGCAGTAACCCTCTATCCTCCGCTGTCATTTCTCCACACATTCTAGACCTCTGATTCCTTTTCTAATTTCTATATTTTCCTCTTTCATTAATGCCCGAACACCATCGCTGGGTTTTTCAATTGCATCCATACTTTTATTAACTACTGCAATGAGTTTCTCATATTCTTTTAGAAAAATACAAGAAATGAAATGGATTTCGGTGGGCTGTAGAAATTCCACAGTCCACTTGGCAACCGCAACCATGGCAATCCATTTTGGCAATGTTTTTCCATATTGGCAATAGCTGACGCCATCATTAATCGAACTAATTGATGAACATTTTGAGCAGTGGTTTCCCTGAAATTTTCAATTTTCAATTCAGGGCACCTGAATTTGTTTCACAACTTAGACAAGCAAATACAACGCTATCTTTTTAATATGTCAGATCATAATTGAGTTTTGGTCTTTCGAATAAATACTGTCGTGCATGTAAGGTCATCATTCCTTCTTTCAGAGATGCCCTCTAATGGCTTTTGCAGCAGTAATCGTAGAAGTAGGATATTTTTGTACAGTACTTGTGAAGATCGAAATGAGTTTTAAATCATCTAACACTATCAAGAGAGGTTCGACCTGACTATTCCTTTTTAGCCCTCTTGTTATCACCAGAAAAATAGAAGGTATAACTCAACCAAATGAAAAAATAAATATATTTCTTCCTCGTGTTCCTTCATTTTGGTTTGGAGAGGAAAGTAAGGGGAAACTACATCTCACTAACATACATATCACTCTTCATGTAATCCTCATTGTACACTCCTGGCCAAAATTAACGCAGCACCTCCCTAGCGATCCTTACGGCCGTTGCTGCGTTAATTTTGGCCAGGACTGCACTAATGGCTAATGTTGAAGGAGGTGAGTTGCCAATCGACTGTTTGGGCTGAGTACTTTACGGACATCTTCTTCCTCAAGATGGCAGCAAACTCATTAACTAATTGTACACATTTAATGTAAATGAAAGAGCAGTACTTTTCTGTTTATAGCAATTACAAAACAGAAGCCTCATGTATTGCATATGTCTCAACTTTCTTAAAATCTGCGATGTGCAGGCCAAATCTTATTGTAAATGCCTCGTGGCTACGCCTTAACCTGAAGACGCATCATGGACTTCTTATAATTAAAGTTTCCTCGAATTTGCTCAACTTTTCCCAATTAGAGAGAGAATTATTGACCGATGCTAGCATATCTAAAGAATTAATATGGTAAAGATTTTTGCAGTTATAGCGGAAAAAGGTTTCACTGTTTATCGATGGATTAGGAACTGTGTGAGCGCGTTAATTTAAGTGTTTAATGTGGATGTATTTCTGCCGAAGAGCCTTCGTTCTCCGAGACAGAATACGCAGAACCGCCTAATTTAAGCATAATGGCAAGTGATATTCGTCATTCCTTATAAAAGAAATTATCAAGGAAAGGGTAAAGGGTAAATTGCACATAAGGACGTGCACCCAGGAAAAATATAATGAAAAACTGGGAAAAAAGAAAATGAAAAATAATTTTTTCTCTATCAAATGAATATATTAAAAGTATATCAAAAGACAAATGAAAAACATCCCATTATTCAAGATGTGCTGGCAGGGCCTACTTGATGTGGATATCTAACCTCGAATCGATGATTAACCGAAATATAAGTCTTTCAGTGAGGTAAATCTTCCTCCTCCGTCTTCTGCCATTTCAAATCCGAACAGCGGCTCTGTCAACCCATTTCCAGCCAACTTTTGACTTGGCCGCGTACATTTGACGTATATACGAGGGATGTCCAGAAAGTAAGTGTACTGACGCTCTCACGGCCGGAAGGATTTTATTTTTGGCATGTTGGCTACTCTGCCGTGTAGCCTGATTCCTCCCCTCTACAATAAGACTGGTTCAATGTCAGTACGTTGAGAACTGTCGACGCGACAATAAGTTTCGTGAAAAGTGCCGACCCAATCTCCCGCCAAGTGCGAAATACGCGGCCTCATCCGTTACCTTGCTTGGAAGGGAAAAACTCCGTTTTGAGGTTTATAATGAGGTAAAAACTGCATATGGTGGTAAGGCTATGAATCGTACTAGTGTTTTCGAGTGGTGTCGCGAGTTTAAAAACGGTCGTACGTCTGTGCATGATGATCAGTGGAGCGGAAGACCTTCAATTGTGACTGACGATATTGTGGAAAAAATCGAAAATGCGCTCCGTGACGATCGCAGATTGACTGTGGATGAACCTTCTGCGATGTTTCCACAAATCTCCAGATCTCTGTTACACAAACCCATCACAGAAACCCTCGGATATCGGAAACTGTCAGCGAGGTGGGTCCCAAACCAGCTGACAGACCAACACAAGTTGAATCAAGTGGAGGCCGGGCGAAGGAACTGCTCGCCTCGTGTAAATGGGATGTCCTGAACCATCCCGCGTATTCCCCTGACCTAGCACCTTCAGATTACTATCTTTTTACCTCCCTGAAGCTGCACATGGGTAGAAAATGATTTTCAACCAACGAGGAGGTGAAGAAGGAGAAGTAGACGAAGGGTTTGGCGGGAAACTGCTTCGAGGAAGGCATCAAAAAATTAACACCCCGGTTCACCATCTGCATGGAGAGGAATGGTGAATATGTCGAATAATAGCTTACATATGTACTAATGTAACCAGGTAATATTTTTGTTCAAATAAAACTTTTTGTAACCTTCAAAAATTCAGTACACTTACTTTCTGGACGAGCATCGTAGTTCGTCTCTTTGCCGTCAGACGTCGCCAGAGCTCTCGAGGTGGAGAACTTGGCAGGAGTGTGAATTGAGCCCCGAGGCTATTTCGGTTTGTGGTGCTGACAATTCATTGAGTGGGTTTTCGTGGTTGGTGATTATCGGGCGGAGAGATTCCCATGTTCCAATGGTTTTTCAAAAAACATCGGAGTGTACTAATTCAGACGTTAAATATACGGCTTTTGAAGGGGCTCTGAGAAACGCTTTGAAAATCAGCTCTTTGTAGCCCCAAATTCAATTCATAAGTAACCGCAAGATTCGAGCAAATAATCGACGGCGGGGAATGTTTTCCACAAAAAGAAATGCAATATTAGTTGAGTAGGGATTTGCGTATCTGTGAAAAATCAAACATTTTACCCGCTTCACGTAGTGCTACATTTTTTACAGGAATATGCGAAAAATCGATTTCTCAGATTGCAATAATTTTATTTTACTAAATCAAAGTGCGTTTTAACATGCATACTCCGAACGCAAGCCATAAAGAAAGAAATTCTATTTAAGTCCTTACTCTTACCATAAAATATGGTTTTCGGATTGAAATAGTGAACATTTGGGTTAAATAAGGGAGTTTTACTGGCATGTATTTCGCGTTGACGACATCACTGCTTTCTTCGCTCGTGTTAAGCCGTACAATTAAAGTCGTCCATTCGCGATTTTGAGTCCGATGGCGTTCTACTATTACCATCACACTAATTCCACCGCGAAAAAGCTAACATCTCCGTAAGCGCTGCCTATTTTCTTAATTTGGCCTCGAGATCGGTATTTGGATATACGAATGAATTTAAAATACAGGTTCCTCCGCTAAAAATGAGACAAGAATTGAAAAGAGTAAAGATTATTTTTTTATTATAAAGGTAACGCATATCGTACGTCGTAAACAGGTATAAAGATTGTATGGATGAATTACTATAATTACTTGACTATGTTCCGTCGTTTCTATATTAATCTAATGCATCTGAAACTTGTTTAAGTATTTGAATGAATCTAATCGTTACGAACTCATCTGAATTCCTGTTTAAAGCGGGAAACTCTTTAGTGTAATTTGAATACGTCCACAAATTGATTCTTGTGTTAATGCGAATTTAGTTTTAACCGAGCTCTTGTAAGCTGGGGCTTATGGGTATTCTATATCAGGTATATCTTATAAACTTAAAAAAATTAATTGAAACCTCGTAACTTACGAAATCTGTGCAACATGTTAAAAAAGCAGTTAAACAGTTCTACTGAGTCTGTAAAATGCTTCATTGATTTTTAACATAATTGCATAATGGTAAGGAAATCTATATTGAGATCTTTGACAGAAATTTTGTATTTTCGGATATGTATTTTCAGTAGAAGAGGAAGATTTTATTTGAAAATGTTTTAAAAGACTCTTTTAAATAATTTCATCTCATCCGCTTAATCAGTAGTCTTTCTTCTACATTTCGATTTCATTCATTCTAACCATAATGCGCCACAATCCTCTCGAGGAAAAACCTCTTATCTTATATGAAATCGTATCTTTTCCTGAATTAAGTGCCCTTACGACAGAAATGCCAATCAAAGAAGTTTCAGAAGCGTTGATTGATGTCTGCCATTACGTCGCGATCCTGGAGACTTTGAGGAATCGCTTTCGTAACACAGGAGTGATGAATGGACCCTCATCATCCGCGTAAGGGTCATCTCAAATATCTGCGACATCCTTGTTTTCCAGTGCGTTATCTGCGAAAAGAACAAAATATCGTTGAGCACGTGCCGGAGTAACGCAGAAAGGGAAAGGAAATATTTCTTGTCAGCTCAGCAGGGGACAGCTTCCAGGAAAACCCATTTGTATGGTGATCCGCGTCTATCTTTCGGCTAAAGGCCATACTGGAATAGAATGTTTCCAATACTAAAACAGTTTGAAACCGAAATTTTATAAATGCAATTGAAAAGTGTAATATCTTCGCTTTTACTTTCCCGTATAAACGGGTGCGGGAAATTACTCAGATGCGTGGATATGTTAAACATAGCGACAAATTGAGTGCCCAATATTCCTAATCTCCAGAGGATACAAAGATTCGGATTTGAAACGGAAAGAACATTTCTAAAAGTATGAAAAAAATAAGTTAAAAGATCATACCTCAACTGCTACTGGAAATACAGGGAATTTTGTGCTATAAAAATAAGCTTATCTTAAATCATCCAAACTCAGAATTACCTTCCAACAGCATAACAGAATCTTGCCTTTATTCTTATGGTGTCATTCGAGGACCTTCTCGATGAAGAATTTTAACTCGAAATTTTATCGTGGTCCAGCTTGTCTATGTATTGGAACAATAATTTCTGTGACTTATTCATCGTATTCAAGAATCTCGATTTTGTATGGCATCCTTACGGTTGCATCAGCAAAATACTTAGAAAATCTGACATCCGTATGATCATTGAAAGGAGTTAATATGTCTATTTCTAATTGTACTAGTAAAACTAGTTGTAAATAAATTTTCAACTGTCAAATACTGTAAATTAATTCGTTTGTACATGATAATCGTGTTTAGATAGCTCAGATCAGAATTAATATAAAACGCATTGCTACGACTTATGCGAAATATTTCATTATATATTAATGGACAAAATACATAAATTCATAAATTTATTAATAATTAATTCATTTGTAAACTCCCTCGTCATGCATGACGGGTCTTAAATTCAATTTTTAGTAAATATGCAACATTTAAATATAAATGACTTAATATCTATTTTATATAGATGCTTCTCCGGATTCATTCATGTATCATATATATATATATAGAGAGGATACAACCTCACAGCCTAAACCACAAGCGTGATTGAGTTGAAATTTTTACGGCGCATTGACAATAACGTGTAACCACCAGAAAAATTACGATTTTGAACATCAGTGTCATGGGTTCGATTCCAGAGGGCTCCAAAGTCCCGATTTTTCCCGTTTAAATGCATTGCTTTGATTTTCGGGAATTCTTAAAAAATACTTGCCGGATAGGTAGAGAATCAAAACTCAAGGAGCCTATATATATGGTCATAATCTATCGAAAACATAAATGAGTTTTACGGAAAATATCCTGGGTTCGATGCTAGGATGATGCAAAAGTGGGCCGTTTAAAATACATTGAGGTAGTTTTTTCTTATTTTTTTTCATGCACTTATCGAAATGATAGGAAATTCTTGCTTTTATGAAAGATGTATATTAAGCATGGGTTTTTGAAAAACATTTACATAAGACCGTACTGTTCCTGGGTTCTACGCCAGAGCACATTAAATTTTCTCTCATAAGGAATATATGGGAAAAGTAGGACATCGTTTGAAGCAGTAGCAGCAAATATTTCTGCTTGAATTTTCACACGTAGTTGGAGGTGGTGATCTTCTGTTGTGCTGCATACAAAATATTACCAGAATGACCTGGGTTCGAAGCCAGATGGTAAAGAAATCTACGATATAAAACACATTGGGATAGTTTTTCATTACTTCTTTCATGCACTTACTGAAATAATAGGGAGTTCTTGCTTAGATAGAAGATGTATATTAAGCCTCGGTTTAAGAAAAAAAAATAGATAAGACATATCTGTTCCTGGGTTTGATGTCAGATAACATTAAAATTTCTTAGGTAAGGAATATAAGGGATAAGTAGGACGTCTTTTGAGACAGTTGCAACCTATATTTCTGCTTGAATTTTTACACATGGTTTGAGATGGTGATCTTCTGTTGTGCTGCATAGTAAGTTTACCAGGAAGACCCGGGTTCGATGCCAGACGATTAAATTGCAGCGAATTTTAAGAATATTTTCAATCCTTTTTTTTTTCTTTTGAGGACCGTCCCGATATGATGCCGATATGAAGGTGGTGTTGAAATGAAATTGGTGTTGTCGAATTGCTTGCAGTATGCAAGCTACATTTTACTCGTATAACTTATAAATACCCTAATTGTTTTAATAAATACTAATCAGGATGGATTTTAACCTAAGATTATTAGCGGAATTCCGAAAATTACATATTCGATGTCTATAAACGCTACGCAATCAGTGAGAATTGTATAAACCCGCAGCTTTAAAGTCACGTTGGCTTTAAAATTCTGTCTCTCAAAAATCATACCCTTCCTCGGCGTAATATTTCTTCGTCATCACCACAAACGAACGTATAAATGTCCTCTTGTAAATCGGTTTGATAAAGATAAACTCCAATATGGCCGTAATTTTGTTCCTGCTATTTAAGTATCATAGTTTACATTCACTGAAATCTCAGTAAATTGCCTCCTCTTCATAAACTCTGACATTAGTTCCTACCAGTAATTCGGTATGGACTTAAAATCCAAATGTATTCTTAAGGGAAAAATGATTGTATTGGATTCAACAATCACCTCGGTCGTCAGGGGGACTGCTTGTTTACTATGGCGACATTTTCGTTTATTTTGTCATAGTTAATTTCGATTCAAAAAGTGTATTTTTACTACAATTATAAGATTACTTATTTAATTTACCTCCGTTTGGTACTTTTCTTGACTTCGTAGTACCATTATTTCCAATTTAATTCTGTGAAATTAACAAAGCCTGAGCAAGGTACATAAACGAACTTTACGTGCATTTCTTTTGGAAACGTATTATGGAGTTCAGGGTTCGAACCCGAGCCTTCATAGAGATGAGAATAGTTTTCGTGGGGCTTTCAGCTTGTTAAAAATACAATGTAGTTTGTGAATCTTTGATTTAAATTCCCTTACAGAATTTCTGGTGTACAGAAATTCGTTTAGTTCTGACTGCCTAGTCAAAATTCCTCGCAAAGCCTCTTTGCCGTATATTTTCCTGCAATGATCGAATCTCCTAATATTGCCTGATTTATTTATTATCTTACAAAAAAGAGTCATTTTCCTTCGTGAAATAATTACATTTTTAAATCACAACTTGGCGTCATAAATGTTGCCAGACTTGATAAATCGAGGGGCGTAGCTGTCCTCATTAATAGCCCGTCTGTCCGAAGGCGATGCAGGTCCTCCTCGTCCTGCTTTTGCTGCCGCTGCCGATGCTTTGTTCGGAAGGAGGTCGGTGGTGGTGGGGCGAGAGCAGCACCAAAACGGAAGAGCGGGCGTGGGTTGGGTGCTGCTGCTGCCAGTGTTGGAACACCACGGGAGAAGAGGCAGCCGAAGTGGAGTGCCGCTGCGCCGGAGAGGCGTTGAGGGCAGTGCCCAAGGACCTCGACCCTCAGGTGAAGACGCTGTGAGTACACCCTGACACACTGTGATTCTATGCAATACATATTATGGTGAATTGAACCTGTGTGAATTATTCTAGATCTTCTCTGAATTGGGAAAAACACATTGAGCAGATTTCGCTAATTAAATTTCGTCGTTGTCATGCTTTAGATGCCATTTGCGAATGTTTCAACCCTCTCGGGCATTAAATATTTACAGCGAGTCATGCATTTAACATGGACGTAAGTTTCACCGTAGTCTCTCAGTAAGAATGAATAAACTTCCTTGAATATACCGCTTTTAAGCGTTTGTGCAAGATTGGGTTTTCCCAGCACTGCTTATTATGACAAGATGCATTTATTGCCTTAAATTATATCTCTTTTATGTTGACTGTCATCAGCAACCAAAAGATATAATCAGTAAATTTAGATGTTATATTGATTTGAAGATCAAATTCGACGTTTTGTCTTTTTATTATTCCGTACAGTTTCAATTTGGTCATGAGTTCTCTTGTTATTCCTCTGGTTTCCTAATTCCGTGAATGGTATTCATTTTTTAATACTATTCTATTCCAAACACTGTTGAAGCGCTGTTTATCATTGCAGGTACTTATTAACACTAACCTCCATTTCTGAGCTGAAAGTGAGAGACCATTTCATTTGTACTAATCTCAGTGTCTTCTCCCAGGACTATTGCGGACACTGGCTTAGAAGTGCTGGATAGAGACTCTTTCAAGCCGTACAGGGACAGCTTAAGGGACGTGTGAGTAAACAGATATCTTAATATTTACTAATTATGTTTAATACTATACCACTACAATAGTAAAACTTCTTAGCCGTAACGCATGTAATAATTGAAACTCACTTTTTTGATATTTTAATATTAAGTGAAACTGATGCGACTTAAATACGAGAGACACGCTTTAAAGATAAAGGTTTTGTTATTGGAAGGAGTTTATGCCATAGAAGAGTGAAAGTAGCGGGAGAAAGTTTCCTGGTAGAAGAACATAAATATTGCTATACTTTTGGGTACTGTTTTATTACACGATTAAACATTTTAAAATATTCAATTATTTCGTTAAATTTAGCTAAATTAGTCGAAGATGAATATTAGCTAAGTTTTAACAATTTTGCGTAAATTTTGTTCAATTAAATATGACAATGATCGTCAATGTATTTTTGATTTTCAAATTGATTATTTAGATTTATAAATTATTTTGGAATTTTTCTCATTTAGTAATTGATATTTTGTCACTAAAGCACACACTTTTAGAGGCTTTTTGTGACCGTTTTGATAGCAGCGTCTTATAAATCATCCAATTTTATGGAGCACGTCACGTTCTTTCTTCGCCGTTCATCATCTTCATAATTCCCATTCTCACAATTTCTTCTTATATTTCCATTTAATCTTCCATTATTCATTTCTTTCTCCTGAGAGAGATCACCGAAGATGAGTTACTACTTTGCAATACAGGTCACTTCGAACTAAGTTTATCACTTAGAGTAATGTGCGGGAAACTCAACTATGCCTTTAAGGATCCGTAATACTGTTTCTCAAATAGTTCTAAAAATTAAATATACGTGAGCTCAGATACTCTCAGATGCTCAGAACTGAAGCAAAGTCTTCATACTATTGTAAGGAATACAAACAGTTAATAGAAACTGCCTGTCATAAAAATACAGTTTTGATAAAAGCAATTTTATTTCATTATTTGTTCAATTGTAGGTAAATATTATTCATCTTTAAACAAATTATTATCTTTTTTTGAAGAAGGCGAATAGCCTTTAGATGGCAGATGCCAAATACCAAACCCAAATATTTACCCAAGTTTGATGCTTCTTTATACAACCGCTGGATCTGCTCGTCGTTTGTGAGATAGTGAATGTGTTTCAGATTGAAAGTTTCTTAAGATTGAGGAAATTGTTGTGGATGATTCACAGATTAAATATGCTTCGATAGGTACAGATTTTAATCACTTGTGTTTTGTCGTGTTTAATTAGCCTTGGTATATCGTGAGCTTTCTGCATTTGTTGAATTCACGCGCCCATTTTATGTCATGTTGACGGGATATAACCATAAGCTGTAACAAACCGCAGATGAGTTTCAGGGCCAACCTTGAACTTTGAGAAACTCTTTCACGGCGAGCACTTCGCAATCGGAAATATAAATAAATCGGGATTATTTAACACTCCAAATCTTTCAGAGTTATTTACAATTATTACGTTTTTTATCCCTGAAAAAGTTTTCAATAAAAATAATTTTAAAATGGTTTATTATTTTGCCTGGACCTGATTATTTTAAATAAGGAAAATTGTATCATAAAAACACCTTAATTTTGGAATGAGTGGAAATTTGCAGAAGAGGCACTATTGTAATTGCAGGATTCGATTTTATGCTGAGATTCGTATTCTTCCATTTCTGTTTCTCTCTTAAGACCCAAATATATCTCGTAATTTCTTCCAAGGCTATCAAAGAACTCCCTCACGTACTCTGAATTCATAATCATCAAGCATTCACTTTTCTCAGATCATTCAGTTGAATCTTTTCATTCTTATTATGCTTAAAGGTTATCCTCCAACTCAATAACTTATTCTTCAGTATTCTCTACGGCATCATCTCGAGACTTCTTCTTATTTGACACGCTAATACGATGGAATGCATTCTGATATAATAATGTCAGCCAGCTGCAGATCGAGTTCCCTTCGCTCTTCGCGTAACCTTAAACTTGTTAATGAGATGCCGTCCGAGTTTCGTAGTTATCTAACTCTCTTCCGTCTGTTAGCAACTGTTGAGACGAGCATCGCTTTGAAACCCCTAAATTAACGATAGGCAGAGAGAGTAACTAACATGCATAGAGGGTATACAGACTTTCTCTTACAGCATTAATGTATCTGCGCAAATGTTTTTGAAGGACTAAGTAATGAAGATAAACCTCATTAAAGCTTACCATTGAAATGCTGTAACCTTGCACTTGATAAAGTTTTCGGAATTTCGATCAGAAAGTTAATTTTTGATTTCGGCAATAAAAATAAGTTCGTCTGTCATGTCGAAAAGAAATAAATTACTCATTAGATGATAAAATCATTCTTATATGGAAAGCGTTCTGTTTCATGTAGCATCCGTCCGCTTGTTTCGAAATAGTTTCACATCCTCACACACTGTTGATATAAATATTATTTTAATATTACAATGTTTTCGAGTGTTCTTAAATTTTTAGGCCTATGGCGATTTACAGTTGCTTTATTTGGCCTTTATTGCACTTTTGCTACATTTTCCTCGCTCTTATCACAAACATATGTGTGATATAACGATCACACAATCGGGAGATACTTTTTCTCAGAAGTTTGCGTTTACCAGTGTATAAGACAAATTACTGTTTTAACTGGACTTACTTAAATCAATCAATCAATTCATGCCTAAGAAGTATTGCTATTAGAACTAATAATACGCTTAACATTATCATTATCACGGAGTAATGGTAACTATAACTAACCGAGAGTACTATCAGCGACTCGAGCGGTGAGCATATCGAATTATAAACCAAACAAACCCAAATAAATTTGTTTGTAATACTAATAAAGTGGACTAACTTATAAAGAGGACTAACTAATAAAGAGGACTAAGTACTTTGTATGAAAGAGATTTTATTCGAATGGCCGGTGTCTGATGATGGATTTAAGATATCAAGAGTGAATTTATAATTTGTAAATATAATATATTTCATTTAACGCTATGGTTATGTATGTAGTGACCGTGAATTTTGATATATTTTTATTTAGAACTGCTCTCCTCGTCAGCAATCCCTGAAAAGAACTCAGTCGTTGGCTCACACAATTATTGATCGTTAAATTGAATGAGTTTTGATGACATTTCCTCGTTTATGTGTTGCCTACTTTGTCTTGCACATCCACATAAGTTATACGAAGTTATTCCTTAAAATTTTTTAGCATTAGCAGTATTGGAGATAAACGCTTATGAGATTAAATTAAGCAATTTTTTCCAAACTTAAGACCGTAAAGAACCGATTTTGTATAATAAAATTTCAAAATTCATCGTAGCAAAATGATGAAATAACATCAAGCAGTTTTTTTGCGAATGGAGTTTACTTTGATAATGTGGACGATAAGTCCCATTAATCAGACATTACTCATTTTTAGGAATAAAATAGAAAGTCGAGAGTATTAAATTTAATTTTTAATCGTTTATTTATAACTTTGTTTTGTTGTATCTTACTGAAAACCTTTTTATTCTAAACTTAATATTCCGTTTAAAACCCAATTACAACCGCTTGTATAAATAAATAATTTAATCGCTGGATGTGGAGCTCAGAATAATCTATCATTTTACTTTTATATCGACAAAACGATAAAAGTGTTCTAGTTAAAATATAAAATTGTATAAGAATCAAACAACCTTGTTATTACATCGCAGTTGAAAGAAATTTCGAAATATGTTTATCTGATGAGTAGGAAGGTATTATGGCTGCATAGAACACAATATGAAACATACGTTTAACTAACATCAAACGAATTGAAATTAATAATTTATTTAATCAGTTTTTACTGATGGAAATTGTGATTATTTTCTTCTCAGGGTTCTAATGGAAATGACAAAACTGAAAGCCATCGAACCTGGGATATTTCGTCGGCTGAGACATCTTCGCACAATGTAAGTGTATGATTTTCTGTCGTTGTACTTTTCAAGTATTTTTATTCCTTCATTGCAGAAGTATGAACGGTCGATAATTTAAGTCAACACACTCATAAAACTTTGGTCTCCCAAGTTTTCCTTACCGTTCCTACGTATTTACCGTCCGATGCATATCGTCGCTATTTGTTTCGGGAATTTCAATATGTTGACCGCCGTAAACTATGAATTCAATTTCGCAGGAATTTGCAAAGGAATTCCGAATGACATTTTCATTTTTCTGAGAATATTTTTCTCATGATTCGTCATCCTTAGAGTAATCTACCGAACAGTGGAAAAATATACCAGTTGAATTGCTCCATTACACTAGTTTAGAGCGGGTTGCTGACATGCGAAAGACGAAGCTTGTAATTGTTTGTACCAAGGCGACGCGACGGTCTGTATTAACAGCTCGACTGTGGCGCCACTCATCAAATGGCGTAATGAGAGAGCGAAAGAAAGGAGAACTACACGTGTACCACCGGACGCATAAGATTCAGGGACACTCTTTATTATCACAAAAATGTCACAAGTGGACTAATCGTCCGGCGGTAAAACTTATGGCATATATTATGCATATTATTATATATCCTGTCTTTAATTTTTTAAAATACAAAAATTATCCTCAAATTTATCAAATGCTTCCCTTCCCTCTCAATACAAGTGTTTTCCCAGTAGGCCTTCAGTAGTCCCTGGGACAAGCCCCCACCGATCATCACCCTACTCCACCTGTACTCGTCAAGCTCACTCGTCCTTAATATTTTCACCCAATCTTTTTACAAACTCCCTATGATGTTTTGGGAAGGGCTCCAAGACTCCTGCAGGCAAATCATTCCAATCCTTAACAGCACGATTCAGAAAGGAGAATTTACTAATGTTTGTTCTCTCTTTTATCAAATTGACTTTATGAATATGGTCTTTTCTGCCATGAAATTTTTCCATGGTGACTTTGTTTGATAATTCCTCTTTCGATTTAACTCCTGTGCATACTTTAAAAATAAAGGCTAGCATTTTCTTTAATCTCCGCTCCTCTAAACTTTCCCAACCTAATTCTTTTAGCATATGAGTAACTCTATAATACCTTGCATATCTGCCTAAGACGAATCTTGCTGCCTTTCTCTGTACCTTTTCTATTTTTCTCTTTAAACCTACCTCATGCGGGTCCCATAGGCATTCCCCCTAGTCCAGACCTAACAAATGATTTGTACGCAGCCTCCTTAAAATTCTTATTTGATTTATTAAGAGTACGCACTAGGAAGTTTAATACTTTGTTGGCTTTCAAAATGATTCGCTCTATGTGTTCGTTCCATTTCAAGTCCCTACTGAATGTTAAACCTAAGTATTTCACCGTACGTTCACAAGGCAGAATTTCCCTCCCAAGATGATATGCGCGTTGATATCTACATTTATTAAAACTTTTGACTTTACATTTATTCGTATTAATTTCTAATTTATTAGACGAAACCCAGCTATTCAAGACAGTTGAATCCTCTTGAAGTCCCATGCAATCGTTCTCGTTTTTTTACTTTCTCCATATACGAAGTATAGAGAAAGTATTGTTTTCATGAAAAAATTCGACTTCGAGATTTCAACGGAAATACACGTTTTGGGGTCCCTAGAACACGTTTTGACCATTTTCTGAATGATGTCTGTGTGTATGTGTGTGTGTGTGTGTGTGTGTGTGTGTGTGTGTGTGTGTGTGTGTGTGTGAGTGTGTGTGTGTGTATGTGTGTGTGTGATAATGGGCGTTCTGACTCGAAAACTAAAAGTCGTATCAATACCAAACTTCATATATAGTACTGTTGTGTGTGCTGTCAGAGTTGATTAGTTTTTGGAGTAAATCCGTTAACCGGAAGTCGAGCTTTATTCATTAAGGCTCATTTCCGGTTTTCAAAATATCTCCATAAATATGATATATACGTCTATTGTATTACTTATAAAAGTTTTAGATAGTATAATTTACTATAACTTTTGTATTTAACATATTTTTGTATCACCGGTTCATTAGGAGTTATTCGTGAAATACTGATAAACCGGAAGAAGATGATTATGTACTTTGTGGGCGCTCTAACATGAAAACTATTTGTCGGATCAACACCAAATTTCATACATGGTACTTTTATTACAGTCGTTAGAGTTGATTAGTTTTTGGAGTAAATCGGCAGACCGGAAGTCGAGCTTCATTCTTCAAAGCTCATTTCCGGTTTTCAAAATATCTCCATTAATATGATATTTAGGTATATACTATTATTTATAAATGTTGTAGAAAATTTATTTTACTATAACTTTTGTATGAAACATATTTTTGCATCACTGATTGTTTAGGAGTTATCCATGAAATACTGATAAACCGGAAGTTGCTGATTATGTACGTTGTGTAAAGCTCATTTCTGGTTTTCAAAATATATCCATAAATATGATATATTGGTATATTGTATTACGTATAAAAGTTTTAGATAATATAATTTACTATAACTTTTGTATTTAACATATTTTTGTATAACCGGTTGATTAGGAGTTATTCGTGAAATACTGATAAACCGGAAGAAGATGATTATGTACTTTGTGGGCGCTCTAACATGAAAACTATTTGTCGGATCAACACCAAATTTCATATATAGTATTTTGGTTTGTGTCGTTAGAGTTGATTAGTTTTTGGAGTGAATCGGTTAACCGGAAGTTGAGCTTAATTCTTCAAAGCACATTTCCGGTTTTCAAAATATCTCCATAAATATGGTATTTAGGTATATACTATTATTTGTAAAAGTTTTAGAAAATGTAATGTACTATAACTTTTGGTTGAAACATATTTTTGTATCACTGATTGTGTAGGAGTTATTCATGAAATACTGATAAACCGGAGTCTGATTATGTACTTTGTGGGCGCTCTGGGCTCTAATGGCGAAAGGCCAGTTTCATCGTTTTTCATCGATCATGTCCCGTAAAAATTATTACTTTCTCCATATACGAAGTATAGAGAAAGTATTGTTTTCATGAAAAAATTCGACTTTGAGATTTCAACGGGAATACATGTTTTGGGTTCCCTAGAACACGTTTTGACTATTTTCGGAATGATGTCTGTGTGTGTGTGTGTGTGTGTGTGTGTGTGTGTGTGTGTATATGTGTGTGTGTGATAGTGGGCGCTCTAACGTGAAAACTATTAGTCGTATCAATACCAAACTTCATATATAGTAGTGGTGTGTGTGCTGTCAGAGTTGATTGGTTTTTGGAGTAAATCGGTCAACCGGAAGTCGAGCTTTATACATTAAACCTCATTTCCGGTTTTCAAAATATCTCCATAAATATGATATATACGTATATTGTATTTCTTATAAAAGTTTTAGATAATGTAATTTACTATAACTTTTGTATTTAATATATTTTTGTATCACCGGTTGATTAGGAGTTATTCGTGAAATACTGATAAACCGGAAGAAGATGATTATGTACTTTGTGGGCGCTCTAACATAAAAACTAATTGTCGGATCAACACCAAATTTCATATATAGTGTTTTTATTTTAGTCGTTAGAGTTGATTAGTTTTTGGAGTAAATCGGTCAACCGAAAGTTGAGCTTAATTCTTCAAAGCTTATTTCCGGTTTTCAAAATATCTCCATAAATATGATATATAGGTATATACTATTATTTATAAATGTTTTAGAAAATGTAATGTACTATAACTTTTGGTTGAAACATATTTTTGTATCACTGATTGTTTAGGAGTTATTCATGAAATACTGATAAACCGGAAGTTGCTGATTATGTACTTAGTGGGCGTTATGGGCTCTATGGGCGAAAGGCCAAATTCATCTTTTTTCATCGAGCATGTCCCGAGAAACATTATTTATAATGTTTGTGACGTAAAAGATAATAATATATAAATTAATCACTCATCTTCCTAGTTTAGATTGAATATAGAGTTCGAAATTAATGTCGTAGATAAATATTTACATCTTATAAATGGAGAAAGTCATGTGCTGGCCACATCAGATTTTTTATATTCCAATATACGATATAATACAATCGTCTGCGAATAAACGAATTTTTGATTTTATTCCCGTTGGTAAGTCATTAATAAATATTAAGAAGTGTAAAGGCCCCAGCACATGCTATCTTGAGCTAAGCCTGATGTTTCTGCGATTTCATCGGATAACTTATTTCCAATTTTTATTCTGTTTCCAACCTTTAACAAAAGAATCTATCCATCTTATTACTCTTGGATCCAAGTTCATTGTGCTCACTTTCTGTAATAAAACTTCATGGTCTACAACGTCAAACGCTTTTGCTAAATCTATCACTACTGCATCGACGTGTTTGACAGCTTCATGAATACGATTCCTACGAATGAGGAAACATCAAGTTTATTATTCGCTCACGAAAGAATTAAAAAACCTCCTAGTCAATAAAATAAACTTCCGTCTGTATAATTCCAAGAATATCTCATAAAATAACTATTTTCCGAAGTTCTAAATTGAAATGAATTCGGTTAAAATTAATGCATTCGATTACATTGGTTCACGGATACGCCTTATCATTCAAAGCATTCACTGCGACTTTTCGCTACTTCGTGAAATGTATGCGCATATTTAAATAATTTTCTCCTCAATTCAAAATGCGAAGGAAAAATGCTCGATGTTCTACTTGGGATAACTCAATTATTAAATTCCTTTTTACCTCATACACTATATTATTGCAAGCGCCTATCAAATACGTCTGGGTAGTTTCGTGCAGCCATCGGATGAAAATGGATTTCCAGACTCATCCCTTCGTTGTTTTGTGCATAACTTGAAAGCAATATATTAAAAATAATGAATTCGGATAAAACCGAACGTGAGGTTGAAATTTGGTCTCTCGGATCCAATTTTGGAAATGATATCTCAGTTAAATGGAAAAGTATTGTCAATATTGAAGTTGATAGAAATTTAAAATGATAATAATTATAAAACTAGAAATACTCAATCAAATAGTAACTAATTAATAAAATTCACAGTCTCTGCCGATGTCTTGTGGAAATACGTCATGATGACAAATAACAATTTGTCCTTTTTCCACATTATTTATTAAAAACAATAAATGGAAACAAATGTTGGAATGGAAATTCCTTTTGCAGCCCAAATCTCCAATTTTCCGCAAACCCACCTACACCGATCATGTCATCCCTTTACATTCAAACCATCATTGCTCACAAAAAGTTTTCACTCCCTTATCAACCGTCTTCTCTCCATCCCTCTGATAAAAACTTTCATAAAGAACTTTCGATTATCAAACACATTGCTGTTAAAAATGGATATGACCATGGCGTAGTCGACAAACTATTAATTCGCAAACAAAGAAAAACGGCCTTAAAGAATATCTTTGGAGGACCAAATTGTGAAGTTGTTAAAACAAAATGGGTAAAATTAACTTTATTAAACAGGCTTTCGGAAAAAAATCAGCAAGATCCTGCCTAAGGAAAGATTAAGACCTTCGCGTTTCAATTTACAAAAAAAACTTTGTAATGGTAAGGATAAATGCCACCCTTTGAAAAAATCCGGAATTTACAAGCCTAATTAATTATAAATAAACACAAGAAAATCTGTAAGGAAGACATGTCAAAATAAATTTACTGCCCCTGCGATTTGTACTGCTTCATCTGATAGCCCAAAGGAGCTCCTTAAAGCTATTTATTCATCTTAATGAATTTCACAGGGGAAAATATTTTCGTTCATCAATTAAGAATCAGTGTTCATTCTTGCCATAGCAATATATCTTTACAGTTTACCAACTTCTTTCTTCCCTGTTGGAATTCAAATGTATGATTATTACTACAAATGCATTAGAAATGGAAAAGTACTCTCTCTCTCGCCTATTCAATAGATTTCCTCGCATTCGCCATAGCCATGTTCTGATGCGGTGACATTTAGGGGCCTTCCTGGAACCCATTCTCAGAAGTTTACAAGAGTTTTTCGCTCGTTCGAGCAGAAAATCCGCTCATTTTTCATTGAATATTCCTCTTTTTCGATAGGATGGAGCTTATCTTCCGCAATAACTCATTTTCCAAACCTGAAATCGATCCTGTTGTTATAGCGACGTTTCTCTAACGAAAACAACTCAGAGTGATAAATATTGTGTGCCAATGTACCTTTAAGAAAGGCATGAATTTGGAAGGCGGCACATCTCGATAAAAAGTTAAAATCACAGAAAGTAAGTAAGGAGATATAAAAGGAGATTTTTTGCTGGAACTTTCTTATAGTTCAAATGATCAAAGTTCTTACTTCGGAGGAATTCCTCGTTCGAGTGCGTTTCCTAAAGTTGTGCTGACCTCGTTTGTCTTACCCCGGAACCTGTTGCTGCGACTTTGTTAGGTGTCATCCACTAATCACTCATTTCTGTCGGCGATATTGACTTAAAGAGCGTTCACCTTTCGATAACAAATCTGCCGGGGCAACCCGCCGACGGGAGCAGTCAACCGGAAGTTCACGGAAATTTGCTTTTACGTTTTCCGAAGGAATTCGATTTTCTCTGGAGATTTGCTGAATGCCCGTGGAAAGCGAAAGCGTACGTTGAAGGCGATGTGCCGAGGGAATCTGTTCCATTCTTTAAACTGTTTCCTCATTAGAGCGCGCAAGGTAGCTGGGAATTCGTCAATATGAGTAGGCGATATTTTATTTTCCATTTCACTTCACCTAGATTTCAGGGAAACTATATTTTTGGAAGATACAATGGGTATCATGCAACCCCCCTGCTACCTCAGTTGATCTGATAATGAACGTAAGTTAAGAGAAATAGATGCTACGAGGAATCGTTTTAAACATTCATTCTTTCCGCGGACGATACGCGAACATAAACGAACAAGGAAGTATTTTAGATTCAACTGGTGTTTACACCCCCTGCCACACCCCGAAAGGTGGCTTGTAGGGTATTAATTTAGATGTAGATGGATTTATCTTCAATAAACCAGCAAATTTGATATTTGAGCAGTGAAGAAATTAAACACTTTAATTCAGCCGGGGTGAACAATAGAATCAACAAACTTTTAACATATAAACAAACAGTATGTTGCTAACCAAACTCTTATACATGAAACAGGCGTTACTTCGTGAAAGGCTATTAAAATAATTATGTAAATTACCCGAATACTTCTTGATGATTCTAGTTCAATAGCGAAAAATGTCTCTACAATAGAATCTGTGGAAGTGTACCATTAATTAACATAATTGTTATCGAAGTCCAGATGGTTATTGATACGTAAACATTCGTACGCACCTTGGCCTAACCATTCAAAGCCGTGAGTTTATAATGTTAAATTATATCTCTTTCATTGTTTACAACTTCAGAATACGCATCGTTAAAAAACCACCGTAGTTAACTTACCGGAATTATCTTTTCGGTTTTCAATAGCTGTCGATTACTTATCTTGTAAAATGTGCAGTAAAATCAGCAGCGCACGTACATTAAAGCCTTTGAACAAGTATAGGTGCGTATACTAAAGCGCACAACTTCCTTTGAGTAGAAAATCTACGGATATTGTTTTTCTTTTAAACTCTTTAAGAGGCAATACAGCGAATTTTTAGGTCACATCAGTTTGAATTATTCCATTTTGAGAAGGGAAGCTACACTTCTCTTTACAATGCGCATTTACGAACGGCTGATGTTTGTTGAATATGAACTACTGTATCGAATTATGCTAATGGTTTGCTATCAAATCAGGAAAATTTGATGTTTTTTTCTCTAAATCGGAAAATCGACGAATCTATACTTGTGCAAAATTATGGGCTTCTAAAATTCGTAGGTTTTTCGTGTTATTAGATAGTTTACCCCATCGTTGCTAATTGTGTGGTTTGATATTTCTTCTATAAATTTTCTTTCTCTACATTTTAATGCGACGTCTCGATGCGGTGCCATAAATACCTAGGTTAAAGTCTTATTGGAGATACGCGGAAAAGGCATTTATTTTCCGGTCGTATATTAGAGGGTGGAATTCTAATCGGGGACCAAGGACAAGTAGGATATTAATTTCTCGGATTTGTGTTAGAAAAGGAAGTTTCTCTTTCTGAGAATAGATTCGCACTAATGATTTATGATTGCACGTGAAAGCTGTGAAATCCATATTTACGCGACGATAAAATAGATCGGTACATTAATAAAAGCGGGAGATTGACGTCAAATTGTGGCCTCTGATATTTTTTTCAGGGATACCAAAATAGTTATTCTTATGTAAATTAACGGGTGAAATAAAATGAAGAGGTCATGATGGAGAATGGAATAAAAAATTCATATATATTCATTATGCATTATGACATATACCTGAGGCATGACTAGGTTCATATATTACGAGTAAGAAGGAAAAAGCGTTCTTCAAAAGTTGCCTCGAAGGATACAGTGATTATGAGAAGGCATAATTATTATTATATTAGGATATAAGGAACAATGATTCATTTTATATATGATTATTAATCATTCTTACTTATCTCTTTAATCCTACTAAAATATTATCCATCCCTAGGAACACATCTCCGACGAAATGTGTGCATACCGTTTATATGCAATTTCTCTTGAGTCATTTAGTAATGGTAAAAGGGTGTTTACAGGAGAGAACAGTTGTAAGCCATGTGGCAATCGCCTCAATTTCATTTCATAGAAAATTATAACGAGATATAGGGGAGTCTGGGGTAAAGTGGCCATCGGCCTGTGCTTGCTGGAAACTACTGCAATTTGGGGGAAAAGGGTTTTCAACTGACTGAAGCCATTAGTGTGGTGTTAAAGTGTCAGTGATCAGTTTGCCAAATTGTTTGAGTTACAACAGATTATCAATTTTTCCAGCGTTGATCTAAGGTATGTTTAGTGTTTAGTGTTTAGTGTTATTCTCATTATTTTTGTCATTAATTCTTGATGCAATATTTAAATTTACATAGCTCAAAACTCTTTTTTATCATATATAAAATAATATTGTTTATGATGAATTAGAAGGTTCTCCTTTGAAGGTTATTGTGATATACTGAGATGGCGTGTGGCGGGGCAAAGGGGCCAGCGCCTCCAATCCCAAGTTGGATTCTTAGATCATTTTAATATATTTTATCAACTGCTGAGCTTTCATTTAGTTCTTTAAGATTAGGAAAACTAATTTACCTATTGCTTAAAATCAGTTTTTTATTATTTAAATTTGACAATTATAATTAGAAATGTAAAAAATCAACAAGAAAAGAAAACAATCAATTCCTAGGAAAATACAGACCCACTTTTGATGATTCTCAGAAAAAAAGAATTAGTAGACCATCTTTAGGCGTTAGAACAGCGTTTCTATGGCGTGTCAGTAAATGATATAAGCCGCTTAGCCTTCCAGTTGTGGAAAATAACCTTTTACCTCATAGATTTGACAAGAAAGAACATATGCCTGGTTATGACTGGATTGCAGGTTTCAGAAAGTGTCATCCTAATCTGAGAGAAAACTAGACTCAACTTCATTAGCCCAGGGTTTTAATAAACCTAACGTCGATGAGTTTTGAAAGAGGTCCAAGATATTGTAACATCACGTCCCTTCAAAACAGAACTTGCGGACGAAGAAGCTAAAAAGGGACAAGAAGAAGAAAAAAGGAGAGGAAGATAATGCAAAGTCTCCGGATGAAAAACAAAACATCAAAAAGAATGAAAACACAAAATTTTGAATCAGATGAAGAAAGTGATGCTGAATGTTGTAACGAGATATTCTGATTGCCTCTGATTGGCTCATAAAACGTGCTGGATGCGAAGATGATGATTTTGCTTGTAAACAGTGCAAGAAAATTTCTAAAACAAAATACAGTTTCTTTTTAGAAAAACATATTATTTAATATTCATCAATTGTGACATTAATGTTGATTAAAAATATTTAAAAACACAATTTTAGATCGATTTTGATGTAGCCGTGTTTATCATCTCAAGATATATTTCCTGGCCACTTTACCCCGCTTAGTGGGGCAAAGTGGCCATTTTACAACAGTCAAAAAAAAATTGTAAGAAAACCATTCAAGATATTGTTGATATATTGATGGATATTGATTCTGTACTAGCGAAACTACATTATTAGTATTTTAAAATTGTATTTCCTTCTGAAATAGTAAACTAACTATTCCCTTTGGATTAGAGTGGCCACTTTACCCCAGTCTCCCCTGCAAAATGAAGTTAAGTTTTTATCATCCCGATGTACCCGTTGTTTCACAGAGAAAATTTTAGTTATTGCTTAATTCGTAAAAATGATAGGTTCCACTGAACGTGTGACTAAGTCAAGAGGACTTTGTAAATGGATTCCACATACTCCATTGGATTGAATAATTTTACCAAATGCGCGAATCTAAATTTATAAAAGCATGACGGTTTTCTATATTCAATGTAACGATATGAAAAGCGCAAGACGAGAACTAATCTGTTATGAACATTTCATGATTCTCCATATTTTCTGCCGCAATTGAATTGAAAAACGGCTGATGTCGTGAATGATGAGATTTTTATGAATTTTTAAAATAAGGTATGAATCTTGCATTAATTGACTGTTACCGCCGTTTTTGCGGAATTGCTTTCTACCACGTCTTCATGGAGTTTTCTCATTTGCAGCTACATCTCCCAGGCACCCGGTCTCAAAGTGTTACCTCCGGGGACATTCCACGGAACAAGCAGCACCCTCTACACTCTGTGAGTCTCATTTATTTTTCAAAGAATAATTTCGCTGACTCTGAGTAAGCAGCGTCATATATTGTGCAAAGTATATAAAATTCCCTTCTACTTGAATTTACAATTAGACTTGCTGTCTTCTGTAAAGTGAATTTATAAACATCGAAAGCGAATTTTGAATTTCATTCTCTTTAGACGGGATTATTTGGTTCGTTTCCTAGGCGCATCGTTCACACGGGTCTCCAGCAAGTTCCTGATCTTCACGAGTTGGGCTCACGGATCATTATGCAGATGATGTGAGTATTTTATCACGTCTATAGAAAACAAAATGCCTGAAATCCCTAGTGACTCTTCTATTCGAGTGATCTACTCAACAATCCTCTTACACTAAAATGTATGGCTTTAGTTACTTTCCTGCTACCATTAATACTCTCCGATCGTCATTTGGTTCTCGATAGAGGAATATGTATCTTTCATCCACCATAGCCATTCATGGATATAAAAGCTAATAATGCTATAAAGGCCTTGAGTTACCCTGAATTATGGCATTGATATTGCTCGAGGGCTCAGTGATGAAATCAAGTGAATCATCGGTGAAGTATGTTGGAGTAACTCTCTCGAATAATCTATCATGGAGTGCCCACATCCGAAATGTATGTGGAAAAGCACTTAAGAAACTCGGCTTCGTTAAAAGAATAGTCGGTAGGAGCGAAGAAAAAGTTCGCGAGCGATGTTACTTTGCGTTAGTTAGGCCTCACCTCGAGTATGCATGTAGTGTATGGGACCTCGCCGAGAAATGTCATATTCGGGATTTAGAAAAAGTGCAACGAAAGGCGATACGATTTGTAAAGAATTGCTACGATAAAACAGTGAGTGTTACTCAGATGTTACAGGACGCGGGATGGGAATCTTTAGAAGATAGAAGACTAATTCAAAGGATAAATTTATTAAATAAGTTCAGAGAAATTACGTTTTCAGATGATGTATCCGATATAATGCGACCCCCCTATTCTATGGGCCGTTATGATACTGCAAGGAAGATCAGAGAAAAAGATGCTAGAACAAATCGTTTCAAAAATTCCTTTTTTCCGCGAACCTCACGCGAAAGCAACCGTTTAGGGAAATAGAGTCAAGGTGCTTGCACCCCCTGCCACACGCCGAAAGACGCCTTACATAGACAAAGACATAAATAAGTGAATCTCTCTCTCTTTCTTGTGAATTCCCTCTCCAACGTTTTTGTTTGCTAATGGAAGAGGGACTGAGGGTTGATGGAGCATTCAAGCTAATGACAGACGATTCGTCGTCTAAGTATTATGCGCTCTCATTTATCAAAAACCCATTTTTCTTGATGTTTTTCGAAGTGTTTCAATGTTTTAAAAAGAGACTTTTAGTTTTCACGTTATGGAAATTTTCATTTTAAATTTATGGAAATAAAAACAATCTCGCAAGAAATTTACGTACGTATGTATATAAAAAGCGTTGCATTTCATGATGCGATGAATTTGATCATAAGAATGTAAAATTTGCAAGATGAAATTTTATTAATTATGTTGTGCAGATTGTCAATAAATCAGAATCCATGCAAATTTCGTAAACAATTGAAATCTATAAAACTGCTTAACCTCATGAGCTGATATTTAATAGATAGTACTATTAATAGAAAAATGTGAATCCTTTTTTTCCTCATATTTTGAATTTGTAAGGCTAAGAATGCGATGGTTATTTTTTATCTTTATTTAACCCTTAACCGGTGACGTGCGGTCTGAGAGACCGCAGCGATTTTTTTATTGTTAATAAAAAAATTATTTGATTTTTAACAAATCTGTTATTTATGGTACCTTCTTAGATACCTTTACGTAGTATATAGAATTCTTCGAATTTCATTTATCCTACTTGTATTTCTATTAAGTTGCGATTTAATTTCATGCGCGGTCTGAGAGACCGCACGTCACTAATTCGGGAAAACTCAA
This sequence comes from Sympetrum striolatum, assembly GCA_947579665.1. NCBI lineage: Eukaryota > Metazoa > Arthropoda > Insecta > Odonata > Libellulidae > Sympetrum > Sympetrum striolatum. The sequence goes on from OX388351.1 coordinate 78,421,508, forward strand.
TTCGTAATATTGGTGAATATTCTTACGGAGGCTTACAAAATTCAACTTTATTTATTACATTTGTTTATTATTTTCACATTTCTTTGTTATTACTATTTGAAAAGTATAAATTAGGCAAAATATATGGATTTTATGATAGTAGGCTAATGTTGAGGTCGTCCTCAAGAATACTGATTGTTTTAGTTATTTTATAATATCAACTCCAACAATAAAAATCTTTTTAGAAAAATATTAAATCATACTTGCATTAAAACACCTTATGTGTATGGAACCGAATTTTTCGTCTTTATATTTCGCTGTGATTCTAACACTAGAATGTCACTTACTACGGATGCGACCGAAGTGGCGGCAAACTCAGAATAACCAAATCCTACGAGAATTTCTCTTTGTTGCCACTACTCATTTGTGCCTGGGATGGATGACCTTTAGTGAAGCATGTTGTCAGCGGAATATGGACCGAATACCGATTTTGAGGAGCAAGTTATGGAATACTTGAGGGAAGATGAGTGTGAAGTGGAAAGTGAGATTGAGGAGGATAATATTATTGTTAGTGATCACAATACGGATTCCGACGAGAATGAAGAAGACGATGATGAGGAAGTAAGTGTTTCAGTGAATCCGATTTCTAAGAAAGTTGGATGTTATTTGGAAAAAATCTCTATAAAAGGAGTTCTAAAGAGCCAAAGAGAAACGTTTACACTCGTCTGCATAACATTGTCGCGGAAAAACCAGGTTTGAAGCAATATGTTATATCTCTAGATGGGGAACTGCAACCTCTCCATTTTTGGTTGCTTATTTTTGACGAAGATATAATAAATTTGATTTTGTGTTGGAAAAATGTCAAACTTCAGAAGTTATGAGAAAAGTATACCAGAGTAGGCCAGAAATCCAAGATTTAGATTATGTTGAATTAAGAGCTTTACTTGGGTTATTAATATATTCGGCAATATTTAAATCTAACGATGAAGACATTAGTAGTACTTTTGCTGCAGATGGCATGGGAAAGGAAATTTTTCGTTTAGTAATTTATGGACAACGATTTGCTGTTCTCCTTTTATGTCTTCGGTTTGATAACCATGAAGACCGAATCGTTCGGTACGAAAGTGACCCATTTACACCAATTTCTGATTTGTTAAATCATTTCGTAAAAAATTCTCATTGTTGCTATTCACTGGGCACAACAACTTGTATTGACGAAATGTTAATTGCCTTCAGGGGTCGGTGCCGATTTAAAATGTACATCCTGAGTAAGCCAGCTAAGTATGGCCTCAAAATGATGCGTTTGACGGATACATCGAATAGCTATTTGTATAATGCCTATTTGTACGCCGGAAAAAGTACCAACGGAAAAGGTCTGTCAGAGGAAGACAAAAAGACTTCGAAACCTACGCAATCAGTTCCGCGTCTCACTGAGCCAATATTTCATTTCAATCGAAATATTACAGCTGATAATTGGTTCACTTCAATTAAACTGGTTTAGAAGCTGAGGGTGAAAGGACTGACCTATGTCGGGACGATAAGAAAAAACTAAAGGGAAATATCCAATGAGTTCGGGCCTTCAAAAGAAGGCACAAAAGGATCCTCGTTGTATGGATATACGGCAACATGACTCTAGTTCCTCACGTGCCAAAGAGGAACAGGACTCTTTGGTTGGTGTCGTCAATGCACCACAGAGAGCACTGATGACGTGACAATGAAACCTGAAATTATAGCTTTCTATAATTCAATCAAGGGTGGAGTAGATACACTACATAAAATGTGCAGCAGCTACTCATCTAGTCGAAGAACAAGGAGATGGCCAATGACAGTGTTTCTTAGGATTTTAGACATTTCATTGGTGAATTCTTTTGTGTTCCAGCAGTCTCTAAAAGACAAGAAGTATCTGGGTAGGTACGATTTTATTAAATACATGGCAGCGGAGTTAGTAAGGCTACAATTAAAGAGGATAATGTCAAACAGCAAGATTCCCACACAATTAAGAGCCAATATAGGCCGAATTCTGAACCTAACGGTTGAAAAACCTCAAAATTTCGAAGATAAACTAGAGAAGCGGAAGACTTGCCGACTTTGCCCTCCATGAAAAAAACGAAAAACCTCCTTCTTTTGGTCCAAATGTAGACAACCAGTTTTTTTATAATGCATAAAAAAAATTTGCAAGACTGTGCTTCTATGGAGGGGTAGGACATTTTTCACGAAAAATGTAATATCGAACGTTTGCAGAATCCATGAAAAACACAATAAATGAAATATTTTTCAAGAACGTTTTATCAATTATCATCCCAAAAATACATTAAAGGCTTCGCTACATAAATAGGAACCTGATTTTTAATATGCGACATTATTTTGATAGGATATGTTTTTTTCATTCAAATTTTTGACTATCTTCGTAAAATGATTAATAATTGAAATTTTGTTCATATTAACATAAAATTAAATTTGAATTCAAATTATTGAACAACTGATTAGTTTATTAAGGCTTTTAAACTTTGTTAAATGTGTCATTTAGTAACTTTAAAGATATTTAAAAAATTGCGGTCTCCCAGACCGCACGTCACTGGTAGTGTGACAAAAATTGCACGTCACTGGTTAAGGGTTAAAAAAGCATCAACCACTTAAAATTTGCGTTTCAAAAATCGTTATGAATGATTTCAGTTTAAGGAGACTTTGGTGGTTTCGTTGATGGATGAAGATAAAAATCATAATATAAAAATTGCGAGATGGAATATTATCAATTCTGTGGGTAACTAAAGCAATTGAGGGAAAAGCTGTGAGGCTGCAGAACCGAGAGATAAAGCGAATCGCCATGAATTCGACAAATTAAAAACTCGAAGATTATCTCAATGTTAAATTCTCGTCAAGGATAAAATAAGGCGATATTCTCGACGCTCACTTTTTTATAATTAAAAAGGCAGAAATGTAGTTCTTTTGCCTCTTCTGCGACAGAGCAGGATAATCTGAAAACCCAAAATTAACAAAAGCATATCTCCAGGGTTAAAAAGAACTCTGAAAGAAGAAATTAATAAGTGAAACTAACAGAAACTAAAGCCAATGATTATTTTTTATTCTAATCGGAAAATCGGATACCCTAATTGAATAAAACGGTGTTCTTGGCCTAAGTGAGGGCTAATATCTTTTCTACAAAAATAACTTACGAGTCACAAGACAGCTGTAAGTAATTTAGTTTTCATGAAGAGGGAATTATTTTTTGTTGAACTTTTTTCACTACTAGTACTTGCAATTTCTCATTATAAGTAGAAATAAACATTATTCAGATTCAATATACATCATTGCATTTATCCATAAATCTACCTCCATTATTATTTGATAAAGGAATGATATTTTTTCTCATTAAAGAAGAACATAAGATGTATTTTTTCACTCTTTTAGGAAAGATGGTTTTGTTGAAACGTTTGCTTTTCTAGGTTCATCCCCTTCATTCATTCACTTCACGTATATTATTGTCATACTTTTGATACAAACATTTCTAAATGTAAAGTGGTGGAATTGAGTTTATATTAAATATGGCTAGTCATAAATTCTTATTTATTTAAATAAATACTACTATTAATAGAAGTATCATTAATCCTGTTTTTTATTCTCATTTACTCATTCGATCGCAGTTTTTGAATTATTACACATTTTGTTTCAGAGGGAAATTGTCCATTCACATGATGATTTCTTATGTAATTATTGTTTCATCTCATTTCATGTCGAAATGTGTATCTATCTCTCTCTGTTCTAGGATGAATTATCAATCAACCGCGCCTTTTTGTTGGTGTGATAAGTCTGATTTACATACAAAAGCAGTCTCAGTTTAAAGCATATTCGGCGTGTTGTAGTTCTGTTCAATTAGGAGTGTTCTATTTATTCATCAAGCGGAAATGAATGCCGCATCAAAGAGGGTAGTTCTGGGAAGCCCTCTTTTTCTTTGATGGCATCGAGGAAGCGAAGCTGAGTAAACATGGACGTGAATATCTTCTCGAGTTTCTCACACTTCAGTTCCTTTAACACGCCTTTCCCTGCTCTGCTGACAGGTTTTTCTGCAAATGATCAGAATAAGTACATCGCTCCTTTCATCTTCAATTACTTTGGATATCGTACACAAGAACTGCTCGCAATAGAGTAAACTTTCCTTCTAACTGCGAAATGTGATAAGTTATGTAGAAAGCAACACGCGCATGGAGATGACCTTTGCCGAAATGTGAACGCAATGTATTCACGCGAGAACACATTGGCAATATTTTCATTGCGAGTGAGAATAAAATACAGCATTAAGCATTATAGGTAAACATCCTAAGATTACAAGCGACTTAAATTTAACTCTAAGAAAATTTAAATGTAATAACGACTAAAAATGACTTCAATTTAATGAGTAATTAGAAAATGATAGATAAAATACGTAGTGTATTAAAATATTTTAAATTTCATACTACGCAGAATGTGCAATTTATATCTATTTCATCGTAAACTAACGTAAAGGAGATTTAAGAGAGAGAATTGCTCTCTGCTATGATAAGAACTAATGGTAAGTTTGTAAAGGGCCTTAATGAGATCAATTTTAAATGATAAGCCATCGAGGGAAGAAATCGGATAGGATCCCTTGCGATATTGAATGCCAAGCGAGGCCACGAGATTCTTTGAAGAATTTCTGCAGTCCCTTGGGGTCTCTTTTAATGATGAATAACGCTACAAATTCCTCTTGAGGGTCAAAGGAAATGTTTTCTACGGATTGTTTTGGTATTCTTCCCCATCGATTGCAGAAATAGCCGCTCTCTCCAAAAGTAAGGATTCCCTCAGGAAATGTTATCCCTCTTGTAATGTTTCTCGGAGAATTTAATATTGCTTCATATTTATTCGTGATATCATCTTTCAAAATTTGTCTTTCGAGCTTTGGAAAACATTATTTCATTCATTTATTCAGTTTTTTTTTATTTATAATACCCCATCTTTATTAGGACGAGAAAGATTTTAATGGTTTTATTACTTTCTCCATATACGTAGTATAGAGAAAGTATTGCTTTCATGAAAAAAATCGACTTCGAGATTCCAACGGAAATACATGTTTTGGGGTCCCTAGAACACGTTTTGACCATTTTCGGAATGATGTCTATGTGTATGTGTGTGTGTGTATGTTTCTCTTTCGATATAAACTTTCTTTATCGAATGTTCCAAAATAAATGTCAAGGAATATGAAGATAATAAATAAATAATTAATCCTTTGCCCCCAGGTAGCTAAAAAAACTATCAGACAATTTGGTGAGTTTTATAAAAATATATAATAGTTTATTTCCGGGAGCTTATACACAGCACCCCGTTTCATTCTTTTCTCTCACACTTCAATCACTTTAAAAAGACACTTCGTCTTCACTGATCCCACCGACGCGCGTTGTTTTGCAAAAGTACTTTTTGCAGCAATTATTTGAGAAGTGATTTATTCTGAAGTTAGACCTTAAAAAATGGGGACGTTTGGACATCCTAAAACTGCGGAATTCTTCGGCACTACGTCCTTTCCAATGTTCGCCATCATCGACGAGTATTCTCTGAACCGCCTCACTTTGTGGTCGCGGTCCAATTAGTTTCATCAGCCATTCCCCATCCTCGCCATCCGTAGCATAGGCCATATACTGCGGCCGTGTCAAATGAACTCCAAATCTGAAGGGAGAAAATCCGTTAGCGATATTGCGCGCAGTTGCTATTCACAGATGTCTCCCCTCGAACACACAGCGCTCATTTCTCCGATAGGAATCTTTTAAATGAAGGCCTACAGGTATTTCATTAAATATGACGCATCAAGAAGTGCGAAAAGATTGGCAATCTTACAATAGATGTCTATGGGGGTTGTCATTGATCAACCTTTGATTAACAGTTTGATGGACATGAGAAGCCAAAGCAATAAACAGCCTGTTTCATCCGTGGATAATTGCACCAAAATTGAATTACATGAAAACGAAGACAGTAAACGGTTCATAATGGAATATCATTAGGACACTTCGAATCGAATGTTGATACTGCGTACGTAGTAAATAGAATCTAAATAACATGGTGTAGAAATTGCGCTCTACCCTTGCACGGCCCCTAGATTGAGTCTCCGAAGATAGTCCCTTTAAAGCAAAAAATTGGGCCACGCGAACCAGGGGTCCACAAATGTTTTGACCATCGACCTTCTCGTGAATTTTTCGACCTTTCATGGATGGATTGGATGGGAGAATTTTCTGTTTCGATCTCGCCTTAATATTTTGATAGTAATTTTTATTACTTATTAAAAGTAGAAATGCCTACTTGACTGTTGGATTTCGCATTTTTGGGGTTAGATCGTTTCCTTTACACGCAATATTGTATTTATATATTTAAAGTAACGCTTTTCTATCGACTTCTTTCGAGATCGAGCCCATGCAATGACATGACTCGACCACTTTGGACTATCAAAATGGATTATGAAGACCTCTTGGAGCATTGTCAGTCCCGAACGAGTCCTCATTTTCAAAAGCTTTGGAAGGTAATGAGGCAGGATGAGGAGTGAGGTAGTTTTCCATCGCATTTCTCACTAAACTAGAATGCTGTAAGTGGAAATCAAAATCGTAAGTGAATAGATCATAGTGATCACTCACTTTTAATCAATAGCATTCACTCTTCCTTGCGTATTCAACGGTTAGTTACTATGAACCTAAATTTTTATAGTGCCAAGTTGAAGAATTATGTAAGAAATAGTAAAATCTCTCATTTGCATTTTCTCTGAATGAAAATTTTGTATTTTAATTAGAACAATCTAGGTAATTCTTAGATAGGAATGTAAATTACTCGATAGAATGCATATCGGTTTTAACTCTTTCTCCGAAATCGTTCTTAAATCTTTCTTCGTTAATAATGAGATAAATTTAAAATTTAATTAATTCTTTTTTGGGTTAAGTACTCATTCGGTTTGTGGAAAAATCATTAGTTCAGGTTGGGATAAGATAATTAATCATTCTCGAAATCATTCTAAAATTCATTTTATGATTTAAATTCTAAATCTATAGTATTGTGCTTCGATACATCAAGCAGGGATACCTCCACCACTTAAGTTGTTAACCAAGGAATTATATTGAAGAACAAAATAGAATACGAGATAAAATCACTTACCTTTAACATTGAATTAGGAGGAGGAAAACGGAAAGAGTCAGATCGGTGGGTTTAAATAAGTGTTTTGCATAAAAATAATTTATCCTCTGGAAAAAATCCCTCATAGAGAATGGGGGAGTGAAATTCTCGAAATATATAGACAGGTTAGTGATATCAATACATCATTTACAGCCAAAATTATCAAGCACACCACGTGCCGTTTGTTAATTCATCTTTCAACAGCTGCGTGGGGAGTGATTTTACTTGTGATCCGATCATAAATAATAGACCAATGAGAGAGCGATTTCTGTTGCATTCCACTCATTGTGAATGGATTTTCGTCTTCATTTCGAGGCTCGTTTATATAGATCAAGTATCCTCGTGCAGATGTCATTCAGTGGGTGGGAGCATCTCCGGCACATTTGATGGTAATTTCAACACTTGAGCGTTCGAGAAGGACTTCCTCGAAATTGATTCAACTGGGTTACGCTGATAAATTCGTTGGGAAAAACCGCGTACTCGAGATTGGAATCGTGTAATGCAATGCCTCCGCTCAATTGGTTGGATGATTGATGCTCCTAAATGATTGGAATATGACGTAATCTTCTGGGGAGGGGTTCCACGTATTATGAAGGATCGAAGGTCGAAAGCGATTTCACTGTTGTTATTTGAAGGCATTGTGCAGATCTGCGGTTGCTTAACTTATGTTATTGATTTCGTTGGAAGAACACAGCTATCAACAGATTGTTGAAATACATATTGCGAAAGTTCTTAGGCGTACACCGCTGCTACGTTTGAGAGAGAGATATGAATTGAATTAAAGATTTTTGGTTTTATTGACCTTTGTTAATCCATCCATTCATCTTTCGTAACTCCAGGCAATGCCCTTCTCTCCTCCATGGTGTATCTACATACGAATGGAGTGATAAATGCATTTTTAACTTTTCTCTATATTCAATGATGACCACGTAAATCGCCGATTTGGGCGGATTTGAGTGAATTTAGTGTTCCCATCGCTAAACTTTGCTTTAATTGCCGATATATTGTTGTTATCCTAATGTAAACTTTCTGCCAATTCTACTCTTCGTCTTTACTTATTGTCTTTTTACCCTTGTTGTCAGTGCACAAAAAATATTGATCATAACAGTTATCGCGGTTCGATTCTGGATTGATTTATTACCTCGCTTGTAACTTCTAATAGCTAATTAATTAAAGGATGACAATGGGGATTAATTGAGGGTTAATTCTGAAACACGGCGTAATGGCAACACAAATTCTTATTAAATTTGCCTTCCTTGATCGCTCGCGTAAGAATTTTATTTGACGCCAATATGATCATCAGTAACGACTCTTTCTATATAACCAGAGTTATCAAAGTCCCCCCTAATCTCTAATATACCAAACGTTGATGCAAACCTGTCTTCCTTTCACGTATACTGTGCCACGACGGATGGACCGAGTTACATTAGCGCCCAGGATAGATTTTCTAATGAAAAATCGTTACAGATTCGTGAGAATTATGAAATTGACATTGAAAAATAACCAATAAAACCAATAATAGTACAAAATGAATAGTACGAGTATAATAGCGTTTACTGAAGACAATGAGTGTCATTCAGAATGTTTGAATGCCCTCAATACGTTTATCTCTTTCTTTTTCGATCTGCTTTATTTAATTTCTATTTTATTCAGTTATTAATATTACTACATTCCTAGAAAACATATTGTGATAAATCTTTAAAAGATCAATTTGATTATAAGTTTCCTACCTCCACTGTCTTGTGTGCGTTGATGATTTCCATATGTTGAATATTCTAAAAAATAGAACAGAGAATTTATTCATTCTTTTTTATTTTCGATTAACCGTAAGTAGACTGTTATCAGATAATTTCTCGGATTTCTTGAATTTTTTGTTAAATAAAAGTTTTTCTTTCAATCCACCATTCGTAAATTGATTGAGTTACCCAATCAATTGAATCAAATTAATCAAGAGAATATATAACAGTTTCAGTGATATGAATTATTGGAATTCATAGATTATATTGATCGATTTATTGATAATTGTTTTATTACTGATTGATAATTGGTTGATAATTGAATCACAATTATTGAAATTTAGATTTTTGTTGCAAATTCAAGACACTGTAGGATTACCCTTTTTAAAGTTTAACGTATCACAAATCGCTTCTTGTTTTTCAAATATATGAATTAAAAAGGAAATTGAACCGAGATCGATGTTTAAATCATTGGAAAATTAAGGAAAATTTGGCAATTTTGTTCTTACCCTTGTGTTTGCCTCTCTCAGGAAGAAACAGAGAAGTTTTTGTTTTCAAATTGTGCTTTTTTAATTTTCCTTTCTCTCAATGCAGTTAATCTCGTTGTTAAAAATCTGTTTTTCTGACTCATGTCAGAGAGGAAAATAATAGCTATCAACTCCATACCTCATCTTGCGTAGTGAAACACTGGTCTTTGGTGAAAAAAATGGGAGGCAACCCGAATTCCTACGAGATTCCTTGATTTTCAAAACTAAAATTCTGCTTTGTTGGAAATTGTTGCGTATTTCATTTCATTTGTACGCTTATTGAAATTTTTCGAGAATTTAACTGAAGAAAAACTCTCCAAATGGCTTCGAGATTGATTGATTGGCAGCTTGCTCCTGTGATCAGAGAACACACTCTGCGAAATTGCAGAAGGAAACCTTTCAATTTGATTGCATTCTCACTTAGCTTAGAAATTAATCTGCTCAGGAATTCATTAGGCGTGGCCCGTACATCCAAGTAGGTTAAACAGCCTTCTTCTTCCGGTGTTGTAAATACACAGAGAGTCCCCTTTACAAGGCTCCATACGTGCATGCGTTAATTCCATTGTTATGTTAGCACAGAACCATGTTTTGGAACCTCTTATGATACATGCTCTAAATTTACTTGAAAATAACTCGAGTATTTATTCATCGAATAAATACTCTTCGCTTGAACATGAATATAAATAAACATAAACATGAACATAAATAAATCCAAACTCAACCATCCTTGTAATACTCAGATATTCTACTCGTCAGATGTACGTTGCGAGTCTGCAATCTCTATCACAAACTTGTTGGTGTAGCTTAAGAAATTGAACTGCTATTATTTTATAACAAATATCTTCATTAAAATCTGCGAACACTACCATTTCCTTCAATAATAAGGGACTGTTTATTTACATTGCGAGTCTCAGCTGGCTCTATTAGTACACGATGTTCTAAACTGCTGAAAACAATAAGCAAGTCGATGCGATATTTCTAGATTTTCGGAAGGCTTTCGATAAGGTACCTCATCATAAATTGCTGTACAAATTTGAATTATCAATGCAGGTATCAATGCAGAAGTTATTAACTGGATAAAAGACTTTCTCACCGATAGAGAGCAACGAGTAGTACTCGATGGTATTAGTTCCAACTTGGTTAAGATGACCTCGGGCGTCCCTCAGGGCAGTGTAATTGGACCGTTGTTATTTTTAGTATACATCAACGACCTCAGCAATCACATTGAAATCAATGTTAGGATATTCGCAGACGACACAGTCATTTACAGGGAAATAGATAGTTCAGAGGATAGATTAACCCTTTCGAACGACTTATAATTATGAACTGGTGCGATGATTGGCAATTAGAGCTTAATGTAGAAAAGTGCTCGGTAGTTAACTTCTTCGAAAGTAAATCTATTATAAATGATTATTCTTATAGCCTCCGAGGGGTAAACCTAATGACAGTAGAATCGGTAAAGTATCTTGGAGTAACTCTCACGAATAATCTATCATGGAGTGCCCACATCCGAAACATATGTGAAAAAGCACTTAAGAAACTCGGCTTCGTTAAAAGAATAGTCGGTAGGAGCGAAGAAAAAGTTCGCGAGCGATGTTACTTAGCGATAGTTAGGCCTCACCTCGAGTATGCATGTAGTGTATGGGACCCCGCCGAGAAATGTCATATTCGGGATTTAGAAAAAGTACAACGAAAGGCGATACGATTTGTAAAGAATTACGATAAAACAGCGAGTGTCACTCAGATGCTACAGGAGGCGGGATGGGAATCATTAGAAGATAGAAGAAAAATTCAAAGAATAAATTTATTAAATAAGTTCAGAGAAATTACGTTTTCAGATGATGTAACAGATATAATGCGACCCCCCTGTTATATGGGCCGTTCTGATACTGCCAGAAAGATTAGGGAAATAGATGCTAGAACGAATCGTTTCAAAAATTCATTTTTTCCGCGAAGTATACGCGAAAGCAACCGTTTAGGAAAATAGAGTCAAGGTGCTTGCACCCCCTGCCACACGCCGAAAGGCGGCTTGCAGGGTTCTTACATAGACATAGACATACATTTCAGAGTTTACTTCAGATACAACGTCTCATCAAAGATCTATTCGAAAAGAGCAAATAATTCGTCGAATACTTTGATATCAAAATATATGATGAGGCTCAGATTAGTAAATAACCAACACAATCTGAATTCAATTTATTGAACTAATCATTGAGAAGTTCCTCCAAGTATCGTCAAATTTGATTTATTATATAATGAGGCTGTAAATTTATTCAGTAACTTTACTTTATTTTAATTATTATATTAGGCTGATAATTTAAAATTATTTCGTTTTAAATTTCTTGGTTAGTTAATTGCTTTTATATTTAGAAACTTGATAACAACTAACGTGATAACTAACTTGTTGAAGTAGCTCTCATGAATAATTTGTGATGGGGTATTCGGAACCGAAATATGTTTGGTTCAGCACTTATAGAATAGTTAAGTTGAGGACAGTACAGAAGAAACTCGACTTGGGAAATTTGTCCTAGAACTAGCGGTTATAAAATTATTTTTTCCCGCGAACGATACACGACATCAACTGTTTAAACTATGATGCCCATCCATTTGCCAAAGGGCAGCTCGCAGGGCACATATGTACAAGTAAATTGTATTTTTACCATTTTTAAATGTTTTAGCGAAATTCCGAAGTATAAAGTAAATCCGTTCGAGAATTTTACTATAACGAATTCAATATGCCATCGTAGGTTTGAATTGTCCAACATGGCTCTGATTTGGGTTGAAATTTATATCTGAAAGAAGAGTTTATAGAGAAGAGATTTATACATTTTCACGAAGGTGGTCAATGCAGTAGCAAAACGGGAGAAATGCCATGGTCAGAGGCATTAATTCTTGGGAGCACGTCATTAATGCATCGACACCAACGCAATCTTATAAATTGCTCTTCGTAACCAGATTCCCAATCAGCTTTGCTAGTTTCCCTGATCTCACACCGAATTGGGCCAACCATGACTATAAGTTATAGCCAAACAGTGCGAATACCTGTAACGCACTCGAATTATATTTTCGTGAACACCGCAACCAATATTTCGTTCAAATTATCTGAGAAAAACAATCACATCGTATGATGGATGAATTGTATGGAACGAAATTAGACACCCCAATCACTCATTATGAAATCTATCGATGAGTTTTGAGATTCTGAATACTGAAGTCTTCCATCAACCTGCTTGCAGTGTGAGTTTTCTAGCTTTTATTTTTCTGTTGAACAGAAATTTAGTCTTTAATTATTACTTTTATGCTACGCGGTATTTTCTTCAATTATTGTACGTTTCAGAGAACCGGGTTCGAATTATTCAATTACGTGAATTGTAAAGTCGTTACAATGAAAAGGTTCTTGGAATATTTCTTGAAGGAAAAACAATCCATCGCTGAAAGCAATGGATCGTTTTTTTCTTCAATAAATTTTCCGATATGCGCAAAGAATTCTTTCTCAATCCTTGAATTAGATATTCCATTGGTTAGTCATTTTTAAAGAATATTCTCCACATCTTAGTGAAGACTAAGACTTAGACTTAGAAAGTGAAAGTATCGCTAAGATTGGCGATCCACAGTAATAATAACTTTGATATCTTTGGTTTAATAATTTTGATCTTGTTGAGGTGGATCTTTCAGGAAGTTAGAGGGCGCACGCTATACAAACCGTACTCTTTATTAGGAAAAAATCATAACTGTTAACGGAAGTACAACATAGTAACCAAAATGGCTACCAAACAAATGAAATACTAAGGAACAGACAAAATATGAACCCAAGCACGAATTTAGATTATAAACCTAACAGATCTAATATCTGTCAAACAAATAGTTGTGTTGGTGACAATTTTAACTAGATGCTCCTAGTAAATTATTTTATTCCTTTCGTTGTTAATCGATGGTAATGGATTTGTTTCTCGATGGACCGCGAAAACACAACGAGGATCCGGAAAGGGAGGGAGTGTCCGGAAATGAAAAGTCGACGGCCACTCGCTTTGGCGGCATTGCAAGATCTGCCGTCACACAAAATGGGTACATTCAAAGCTCTTCCGCTTATATGATTCTTTTGTATACTTAGAATCCTTAATTCATCGCTTACTTGTAATTTCATCTGCATATTGGCATTAATATCGCCAAATGGAGATCATGAATACGATATAAACTTTAAAGATTTCTTCTTATTTATTGTCAGAGATACCAAAGTATGCTTTGCTGATGCTCTCTTACTTTCAGATGATGGCGGGATGCCCTACACTATTCATACAATATGTAATATAACCTTTAGATGCTAGTTCACTAATGAAAATGTCGTCTTAAGTAAAAGGCTATCAATCTATAAAGATTATTGTGTCTAAAAATAATTATACTTAGCGGCATTTAATCTTAAGCTAAGAGGGGGAGCTGATTACCATTGGATAAAGTTTGTACTCGCATTCAGATAGTATGTGTGACCAGAAGTCAATAAAATAATTATGGAACTTTCGATAAAATAATTGTGGAAATTACAAAGTTATTCCTCTTCCTAGATGAATTCCAGAGATTATGAAAAAGCATCTTTTTATGCACGAATGTCCTCAAAAAACTCAACTACGAGCTTTCAAAAGCTTTTGAGAGGACCTTCATGAATTTCATTGAGCATCAGTCATGCCCCATTAACCCCCATATTATCACAGTAATCTCTATGCGTACCTACAGCAAAGACAGAAGTAAATGAATGAAATTATTTTGTTTATCCTGTAATGAGCAAGTGAAAATAAACAATTCGTTCAGGAATGGGGGCATGAACGAAGTCGACTCATAAACTAATCATTAAAATCCCCCTTTATTTTAGTCGCTGTGTATTGCCTTCTTCCGTTGTTAATCAATTCTTAATAAGTGATAATTAATGACGCTACGACCAAATGCCGTGCCAAGCTATTTCAACCTACCTGTTGGAGCACCGTAACATAGAAGAAACAATTCCTTCATTATTATCTTCATTATTATTTCCACTATCTATTTATAGCTTCCTTAATTTATCATTTGGCCCGGAGTAAGACTTTAAAATGCCTCAATGGGACCGTATCGTTTAAAAAATAAAGAATTCTATTTTTTGGACATATATTAATGACCAAAGGCTGGTGGAGTGAAACCACGGGATAAACAAAAGGAGATGAAACAACAACAAATGCATAAAGGTCATGAAGAGCGAAAAGGTCAAACCACACGAACCAACTTAATATAAGTATCCATTGTAATAAATATTACCAAACGATAAAAATGAAGTTTTGTGGTAATTATAATTCAAGGTAATGAAGAGTTATTGCAGAGTTTATTCAAGGATTCCTTGTGGACAAATGAGAATATCTCGACTGGTTCCATAATCAGTTATTTAGAGACCAATATGAAAGGCTATAATCACAATTGACGGAGACACGCCGAAATTGACCGCTAATGCGTTTTTGAACTTCCACGAACTCCTCAAACGAAGTCAAGCGACACCCGTTGCGCCTTTTATAGTTGCGAAGGAGTGAACTGCGTCGCGTGTAATTACTCAGTTCGCTGTGTGATAGTGTAACGTTTGCACCATCGGGACAATGGAGTACAATCCCTCTTTATTCTTTAATTTGTTTCCGATAAACTTCTTCAGCTTATTAACCTCTTACTACACATTGTTTTCATTTCAAATTTTTAATGCATTTTCTATTTCTCCACATCTCCTTAATTCAAACAATTTAAGCAAATTCGGAACATCTCTCTCCCAAAGTTCCCGATCGTTTGTATCCTTACTCACATTTCAACAGCTTTCTTACTACGGGGTCTATCACAACTATCACGCCATTCCGTTGTAAGGATAGCACATAAATTGGTTCCGCATGTCGTATAAGTCATAAGATGATTAAAAGGCTATTGTATGAATATTGTGTGGCTCTCGTTCCAGTCAAGCTCGACACTATCATTCTCGTTAAACATATTTTATTAAGACTTTCCGGCCTAAAAATCTGTGCCAAGACTTTTATTATCATACAGAGAATGATAAAGAATCGTCTCATTTTCTTATTCGATTCTCCTATTAACATTTCATGGTTTAGTTCCAATGCCATTTAAAAAATAGATAATATACCCTCTTCATTTTATTACATTTAACTTTGTAGAAGTGTAATTGTTTCTTATTCGTTATTTGTTACCCAAACCCTTCACAACAAAATATACTCGTGACCAAGAATGTTTATACATTAGTATTTAATGTGAATATTTGTTTCCTAAGTTCTTCAATCGTTTGTTTTATCCTTAATTTCATCTTTTTCCTCTCCTTTCTTAGTAAACAAACTCCTCACCCGGAATGATTTGCTGTTTCAACTGTGTTTATTAATATTGATCTTCCCAAGTGTCGCTCATCCATTTTTGAGAAACTTTTAACGCTGAGCTTTAGCAATTCATAACTGAGAACCTCCGACGTTTCCTCGAATCGCTCATCTCTTTGAAAACAGTATCGCAATACATCGCTATCCTTCTATATGGCCTAGATATTTACGTGTGACCGCGGAGACATCGTGCAGTAAGTAATTATCGCTTGAAGTTCCGTTTGACTTCCACAGTCTCCCAAGCGATCTTATTTGTCGGGGAATTCTCTGCTCTGCAAATTTCACGATTTTCGCTAATAATCACCGAATGTATGAAAACGTCGGCATTGTTTACACAAAATTACGAAATAACACTTGATAAATATATCCTAGACGTCATCAATAGTTACTGGGAGTCCGTAAGAAATGTAATCGACGAGTTTTTATGTATCTTACAAAATGTGCCCAATTTCGAATCGGACTCTTGTTAGAGACATTGAGCTAAAAATTTAAGTAGAGAGAATGAATACGAGAAACATTATCAAAATCTGTTATTTGAATTTCCGGCCTGATCCGTTCCTTAATGAGCTGCTGCAATACATTGTAAAACTCCCCCTTCTTGCGCATGCATCGCTACGCGTTAGCTATTTTAGTACATTTTATCATCGGAAATCATTTTGAACGAATTTCCTCTTCTCAAACGGTGGAGGTTGTAGGAAAGATAATAGTGGCTAAATATTACCATTCTAGTGTCGGTAAACTATAATATTATGTAGTTGCTTTCCTTCTAATGTAAATCTCAAATCGTCTCGCAAAACTCATTGAATTGATAACGAAAATAACGAAATAGAAAGAAAACAAGAAGCTCTCAAAAGCGAGTGAGATAGTATCAAAAATCATCAAAATGTATTTAATAAAGTATACTTTTACGATGTATTATATACTATTTCTTGATGTACAAATTCGATGAGCACGGGTAAAAAAGATAGTAAAACGTTTATTAGTATTCACGTCTTTCTCTACTATCGTTTCTTTAGTTTTTCATTCTTGGTGTGTCAAACACTCTACTTCCTTATTTATTAAATTAGCAGGAGATATATTAAACTTGCGGTAGTAGGTACCATTTATTACAAGGTTATTATTCAAATGCGATTTCGTTTTAAAATATGCTCATTTTAGGAAACATGTTTCCTAATTTCAAAAATAATGATTTATTTCACGGGCAGAGAGCCCTTCTGCAAATTGTACACACACACATTTATATTATCTATTACGAGTAAAATGTAGCTTGCATACTGCAAGCAGATCGACAACACTAATTTCATATCGGCATCATTTCGGGATGGTCCTCAAAAGAAAAAAAAATTGAAAATATTCTTAAAATTCGCTGATTTTAATCGTCTGGCATCGAACCCGGGTCTTCACGGAAATACTTTCTATGCATCACAACAGGAGATCACCGTCTCTTACTATGTGTGAAAATTCAGGCAGAAATATTGGCTTCAACTGCCTCAAACGACGTCCTACTTTTCCCATATATTCCTTATGAGAGAAATTTTAATACGCTCTGGCATCGAACCCAGGAACAGCATGGTCTTATCTAATTTTTTTTCTTAAACCGAGTCTTAATGCACATCTACTATCTAAGCAAGAACTCCCTAGTATTTCGATAAGTGCATGAAAGAAATAATGAAATCCTATCCCTATGTGTTTTATATGGCAGATATATATACCACCTGGCATCGAACCCGGGTCTTTCTGGTATTACTTCTTATGCAGCACAGCAGAGTATCACCATCTCTAACTATGTATGAAAATTCAGGTAGAAATATTTGCTGCAACTGCTTCAAACGACGTCCTACTTTTCCCATATATTCCTTATGAGAGAAAATTTAATGTGCTCTGGGATCGAACCCAGGAACAGAACGGTCTTATGTTAATTTTTTTCAAAAACTCATGCTTAATATACATCTTCCATAAAAGCAAGAATTTCCTATCATTTCGATAAGTCCATGAAAAAAAATAACCAAAAACTACCTCAATGTATTTTAAACGGACGATTTTTGCATCGTCCTAGCATCGAACCCAGGATATCATCCGTGTAAGTCATAAATGTTTTCGATAGACCATGATCATATATATATGCTCCTTGAGTTTTGATTCTCTACCTATCCAGGAAGTATTTTTTTTTAATTCCCGAAAATGAAAGCAATGCATTTAAACGGGAAAAATCGGGATTTTGGGGCCCTCTGGAATCGAACCCATGACACTGAAGATCAAAACAACAATTTTTCTGGCGGTTAATTGTTATGGCCAATACGCAGTAAAAATTTGAACTCAATCACGCTTGTGGTTTAGGCTGTGAATTTGTATCCTATCTATCTATATACCTATCTATATACCTATCTATATACGAGTAAAATGTAGCTTGCATACTGCAAACAGATCGACAACACTATTATCATGTGGGCATCATATCGGGACGGCCATCAAAAGAAAAAAATGGATTGAAATTTTTCTTAAAATTCGCTGAAATTCCATCGTCTGGCATCGAACCCGGGTCTTTACTGAGAACTTACTATGCAGCACAATAGAACATCACCATTTCTAACTTTGTGTGAAAATTCAAACAGAAAAATGGGCTACAACTGCCTCAAAAGACGTTCTAATTTTCACGAATTTAAATGGCTCTCTGGATTCGAACCAAGGACGATCTTGGAAATCTAAAAAATGTTTCTGAAAGTTAATTATGATCTCTATCTATATGCCGAATTTAAAGTTTCTATATTATTGGCAAAGGTTTCAAAATAATTCCTAAAAATCGGATGAACTTCTGATTGCAGAGACCCTGGTGTCGAACCCAGGACACATTGATAGCTGTGAAAGCACTGTTTGATTTGTATAGACTTGATCTTTGTATATGCAAAGTTTGAAGTCGATATCGTCCCGGGAAGTACCTAAAATTTGTTTCCGTTATCTCCGTAAGAAATGCATTGAGGAATTTAATGTCCCTCTGGGATCGAACCAAGGACCATCAGCGAATATGTAAAATTCGATTATGATATATTTTTATGGTATCTAACCTCATACCGAATTTCAAGTTTCTATGCCATCGGAAAAGGGTCCAAAAAAAATCTTAAAAATCGCCACAATGCATTTTAAACGGCCGATTTTTGCCGTGACCTAGCATCGAACCAAGGATAATATTCGTAGATGTCTTTATGGTTTCCTTTAGATATGCACGGCATCTAGCGATCCCATGAATTTCAACTCTCTCCTTTCCCGGGAAGTGCCTCAAAAATATTTTCGAAAATCCCCGCCATGTATTCTTATGGAGAAAATCGCGACTTTGGGGCCTTCTGGAATCGAACCCATGACCCCGAGGTTCAATGTCGGCTTTTTCCTGGAGGTTACACGTTATGGCCAATATGTCGTAAAAATTTCAAGTCAATGACGCTTGTGGTTTAGCCTGTGAATTTGTATCCTATCTATATACCTATATAGCTATATATATGAATGAATCCGGAGAAGCATCTATATATAATAGATATGAATGAATCCGGAGAAGCATCTATATATAATAGATATATAATTTTCTTCTCCGGATTCATTCATGTATAAAGGATAAAAATTCACAGGCTAAACCACCAGCGTCATTGACTTAAAAGTTTTACAGCGTATGGGCCCTAATGTGAAACCCCCAGGAAAAGTGAGAAATCGATCATTCTGGCCATGGGTTCCATCCCAGAAGGCCCCAAAATCCCGATTTTTCCCATTTAAATGCATTGCTTTTATTTTCGGGAATTTCTAAAAAATACTTCCCGGATAGGTAGAGAATCAAAACTCAAGGAGCCGACAGATATGGTCATGATCCATCGAGAAAATAAATAACTTTCACAGAGAATATCCTGGATTCGATTCTAGGATGATGCGAAAATCTCCAATTTAAAATACATTCGGGTAGTTTTTCATTATTTTTTATAGATGCAATTTTCGAAATTATAGTAAGTTCTTGCTTAGCTAAAAGATGTATATTAAGTCTCGGTTTAAGAAAAAAAATAGATAAGATCATGTTGCTCCTGGGTTCGATGCCAGAGCACATTAAAATTTCTCACATAAGGAATATATGTGAAAAGTAGGTCGTCGTTTGAAGCATTTGCAGCCAATATATCTGCTTGAGTTTTCACATATAGTTAGAGATGGTGATCTTCTGTTGTGCTTCAAAGTAAGTATCACCAGGAAGACCGGGGTTCGATGCCGGATGGATAAATTGCAGCGAATTTTAAGAAAATTTTCAATTCATTTTTTTCTTTTGAGGACCCCCAGGATATGATGCCGACCTGAAATTTGTGTTATCAATATGCTCAAGTCTATGACGATTGTGGTTTAGCCTGTGAATTAGTATCCTATCTATCTATCTATTACAAGTAAAATGTTGCTTGCATACTGAAAGCATATTAATATCACAAATTTCAAGTCGGCATCATATCGAGAGGGTCCTTAGGAAATGTTGATACACATAGGAGAGGTACATATATGGAGGGAATAATCACCATCACTTCAAATGTGTTGAATCGACGATTGGGTACAAGTGGGATTTTAAGAATTAAGAGGTATAGAATTTCCGGACATGATACTATGTTTATACATAAAGAGAATGCCAGTAATATATTCCCTTCGTCCTGAAGAGTGGACAGTTTGAGCAGATTTAGAATAGACTCATAATGGCCAGATTTTCTTCCTATCCCATACAGCACAGTCCGTTGAACATCGGTTTAATTAACATATAATGTACGTATAACAGATCGTGTAAAAGATGGTTCCGTGGGTATAACTAACGTACAACTTGGGTATAATTTGGGGCGTCATGTCCGCGCTGTGGCGTATAACCCCACAGGAGTGCTGACGGTAGTGACATCTGTCGGCAGATGTCTCTACTATAACTCGGCCACCGCTGTAAGTTACCATGGCTACCGCTAGATGGCATTACTGAGTAATATTTCGATCGCTTGGCGGTACTTCGTATTAGCTATTATATATACTAGCTTCGTATTACTCTAAATTAGTTATACATTATAATTACATTCATTATTATTAAGAAATGACGGAACGTAAACGAATAGTTGAGATATGGATGGGAAAATTAATTCATGAGAAACATTGACTAAATTTTCAATAAACTTTTTTATTTAATAACATTAACAGAACGAAATATGCTCAGCATCACAGCTGCATAAGATGGGCAGCAATTCCTCCGCTCTAGAAACAAGAAAACTTCATGATAATTTTAAATCAAAGCAATTAATCAAGGAGAAACTGCAACTTCACTTCACTCGACTTCATTATCCATTGTGTTTCGTTCAAATAAATATACAGTACACGTGGAAAATGAATTAAAGAAACAAGAAAAATTTATGAAAATCTTAAATCAAAGCAAATAATAAAGGAGAAACCACTGTAATCCTACCTTGCGAGATGATAGGTAGGTTTCGTCTAACACTTAATTCCTGCTAGCACTATCAGTTCTTAACGGCCTGGAAACAAGATCAACGAAAACGAAATCAATGAAAGAAAGCATTAAATATTATGCATTAATGTGAAGATTGATACAAACAATCGATAGAATACATGTAAATGATATATAAAGATTAAGTATGATACAAACCTGCAACGTAAAATGTTCTCTATAAACTGCAAACTAGATATACTGTAGGCACGGCAGCAGGGTTGTGCAAGTACTATCCTTGGCCAATAGAGGGGCCTGGAGCATATTAATCCCTTCCCCACCCGCTAGATGGTGCTGGTGGCGCTTTCCCGAACGACGTCGCTTATTCCTTCTTACAGTAGGTTTACGTTGAAATGTAATGTTTTCGTTTTTTTATAGAAAGTACATAATACGCGGTAAATTTATGTTCTAGAAATTTACCGAGTATTATGTACTTTCTATAAAAAAACGAAAACATTACATTTTCAAGTCATTATCACAATTAAATAGGCACGGAAATTAATTAAATCGCACAGAAAATTAATAGTTGCATCGAGTTCGCCTTCATTTGGTAGGTAACTGAAAGAAAAATAAAAGACGAAGAAAACCCCAGGAAATATGCTGTAAATACAAAATTTTATTGATGTAAATTCTTTTAAAACATACACATACATACATAGATACATTCCTTTACAACTGCAAATGACAATGAAACATGTTTTCTATAGTTAAATACGAATGAAATCTGAATAAGTCTAAGAGAAGTAAAACAATTAGTTAAATTGAAAGTACAACCTATTCCCCATTCACTGATGAAAGAAGAAAAATGTATATTCACCATGCATAACGAATATTTTAGAGAGACTTCTTTTTACTACAACTAGAGGAATAGAGTTCTTTTAATTACACTTCTCACTGTATTCAACAATCTATCTCGACCATGTATAGTTATCACATGCCTATAATCTGTATCAGGTTAGAAAAAACCATCAACCATCACTGGATAGACACAGATATTTAAAAAATTAAACAGCAAATATTCCCAATTCAAATCAGGAAAATAAAAAACTGCAAAAATTATTAGTAAATCCATCAGTCTAAACAAACATTTTCACCTCAAAAGGGAACAGAATACTAAATTAAATCAGTCAGACAACATCCATATATTTAGACTAAAAATTTCTCACCTTATAAGCCAACATTCCCATAGATTTTAAGTAAATATTTATTAATTCACTGAATTGATCTGAAGGATGTTAATGTTAAGGATAATCATAGTGTTTAACTTCAACTATTGACAAATGCAATACTCTAAACTAATAATAGATTCTAATATAATAGAATAATAGTCAAAATATACATAAAAACACTTGGCGGCTTTAATTAAGTTGTCAATAATGAAGAGTAATGAAAAAAAATAGTATTTATGCGGGGGAAATTTATGTCTATTTTTGATAAAGGCTGAAAAAATATTTTAGCCTATGATAAATGATTGAAGCTACATAGTATATGTACGAGTAATATCCTCCGATGTTGTGTGAATAATTTTAGGGAAGTACATCACATTCAAAACCAAATAATGAAAAAAGTAACTTCTGCATAACCACCGGAAATTGTTCTAACAATATGACTCCTAATAATTCATAATATCTTTAGCTGTATATGAGGTGAGAATGAAAAACTGCCTCATATGGTAGAATAGGAAAAGTATGAGAACATAATGAATGGATCTACAGCTAGTACTGCCTTAAAAATAGATTAAAATTCACGAATATGAAAAGATAAATCATTTAATTGCCTCGCTATACTTACAATATTAACAAATAGCTCAACATAAAGAAACCATTGCGGAAAATTCCTTATGATATCTGCTTTCGTCACTGTAGTTAAGGTCTTCCTCTTGTGTGATTTCTCAGGTGGAGCATTTTATCACAGGATAATCCTTCTAATAACCAATCTCTTTCTCCTCCTTAGAAGCTTTTTTATTCTAGCAATTCGTCTGCAATGAATCCATCAGATTTCTGACACATCTCCTTGTCTTGCTCTAAGAAATCAACAGAAACCGAATAATTAAAAATTTGCTTCTCACTACAAAACTATCCGTGTTTACAATGCAAAGAAACAAACGTGAGTGGCAAATAAAACTTTCAATGATAGTAGTGGTTAGTTTTAAGAAGACTAAGGTAAAATTCATTCAGATATAGGAAATTAAGTTGTTTGCGTAAAGTAAATAAACACAACCATAACAAATGTGGGAAAATTTAATCAGAAATGCTTCTTGTAAGCAAACTTAACTGTTAGGTTATTAAGTACTAAAAAAATTACTAAAGACGGTAAAAAGTTTCACTTACCTTTCCTTTACCGAGCTTAACAACAGCAGATAATCTCCGGACTTCCAAAATTTTCGCGGCATGAATAGGTGTACGTGCACGATTTAACCTAACCGAGACTTTACGTAGAACATGAAATACAATGTATAATAAAGGTCTCCGGAAGAACAACCAATATCATCGATAAATCATATGGATTCTCCTGTAAAACATAATTAAGAAATTATATCAATGTGGAATTCTGTTTGGAACGTATGATATAATAAAACAAAGCTAACTACATTTACTTACAATTCTGCTTCTTCCGAGAGTGAAAAGGTGGCATTAACTCACTACTTCTGTGCTGTTACAGTATATGGCGCAACATATCTCATGCTATATTTCCGAAACCGTTCTCGATAACTTCAAAACATTCCGAATTCCGTCAACCGTTACTAAATAAAGATACTACCAAAGAAAAATAAGAACAGATTGAAATTAGTGCACTAGTGCTGCCATCTCTGCTCCCTAAAAGGGGAAGGGACTATTATCAGATTTGACAAATGACTGTGTTGCACAGAGTTGCACGGCAGCGTCCAAGACACCAACAGAATGCTAATGGCTGCCAACTATCAAATTTGTGCCGTTTGCGCGTTTTGCGCCGTTTAGGCCAGTTTGGGCCCAATCTCAAATTTGCTTTACGCACAGCGCCGCGATGCGGAGACTTAGCTAATTAACTTTGGGAAAAGGGGGACGGTGGTTATACGCATTTCAAACTGAAATTATACCCCGACTTCTGACGGCTTACGGGTTCCCATAATTATACCCATTGCATACGTATAATTTGGGTACCGTGCTGTATGGGATACTGAATCTAAAATATATCATCCTAAGAAATTTGTTTTGTACTCTTTCTAGGGCATGGTAGTATTTAATATAGAGGGGATTCAATATAATAGACCAGTATTCCAAACATGATCTCACTAGGGAGGTGTGCAATATTTTATAGCAAGAGATATTCTTCAAGTCACGGCATATTCTGCCCATAAATCCTAACAATTTATTAGCTTTTGTAGTGATACTATTGATATGCAAGTCGAAACTAAGCTTCGTATCAAACACAATTCCTAGGTCAAAGGTATAGTTGACTCCATTTAAACTGCTCTCTGAGAGAAAATAGTCAGCATAGATAGGATATTTTGATTTATGATAAGTTACAACATTACACTTTTGGACGCCGAGGTCCATTAGGTTTTCATGACGCCATTCATTAATTTTGTAGAAGTTTGACATCTCTATTGTAGTTGACAAAATGGTATAATTTCAGATCAATGAATTGAAATGCAGTCCTGGAATGCATCGGAACTTGTTCCATTTTATATTAAACTGGATTCATTTGACTGGGATACGTTTTGGAGTATTGTCCACGTAGCCCCGATCTGGTACCAAATAAGGTAGCACAACACTGTAGCTTTAATGCCTGCAATATTATGAAAATGTGTGATTTAAAAATATTATGAATGGCCTTTGTAACCTTGCCTTTCGATTAATGGTCTTGGAAAATAATTCCGCTCATCGTAAGATTCCATATTTCGTACCGGCTCTTAGAATGGAAAACTCGTAGAAAGTGTTTTTATACGCTAGTGCAGGTATAAAAGGTTTTGATACGCTTCAGTCAGATGGTGAATCGCCATTGAATATATATTCAATGAATTTATGGCGCTGGGAAAACTACGTCTGTTACATAAACCACCTCAGTACCTGAGGCTTTCTAAAATCTCGTCCCAGGCTATTCGGTTTCGTTCAGACGATCCCTTTTCTTTTAGACCTGTCCGCTCATGACTGTCTCATGACCTATTCCTATTACTCAAGAGAAGGTTGGCTTTCAACTTATCACTTCATCCTCATATTCTCCTTTTGAAAGTCCATTTGAAAAACACTTTTCGTATTACAAGAGGACGGTATCAAACCATTTGCGTGTGCAAGTTTTAATTTGACTTTCTGTTTGTTTTCTTGTTTACTGAAAGGGATCAACGTCAGACAGAATAGCATTCAAATCTCGCCTAAAATATTTTGTAATATCCATCCGTTCAAAATCCATTGGTCATTCAGCTGATATTGTAAGTTATCGTTTCAGATATTTTAACCCCATCTTCTCTGCTGTGTCACATCATTTCCTTTGTGACATTATTGGTCAATATTGCTATTTTTGAAGTGCTATAACACCTGCTCATTTTCCCTTGGATCGAATCGGAACTCTTTGCTTTCATCGAAGGTGAACATAGAGACGGACCTCTGTCTGCAACCCAAAGGCTGGCTACTTTACCTTTGAACCTACCTTTCCCTTCACCAATCTGAGAGATAGGAGAGGGAAAGCCTTACTGAGCGAGATGAGGAGTGAGGTAGTTTGGTGTAAGCTGTACCATGTAAATAAATTCATGCTATAAGTAACACTTCCAAACGGAGAGACTTTAATCTGCGCCATTATCACTCATTCCTTGGTAACATTCATTTCATCACAACCATGAACAAGACGGACAAAAGTAAATACGAGTTACATGTTTCGATATCCAGTCAAGCAATAATTAGCTCTAACAAATAATATCAGATAAGCTAACCTGGTTGTAATTTTTTGTGTGTGATATGCAATTCCCTATAAGTGGTAAGTGGGCAATTTATAAACAATAATCTCTGTTATTTGAATGCTTAGCAATTAAATTGTAACTTCACTCACATTAATTTCTCTCTTTCAGTGATTTAGAAAACAATGGAATCAAAGAAGTGAGAAGCAATGCAGTTAAGGTGAAGGCAGAGCAATTGTAAGTACAATAATTATTTTCCAAATTACAGATGGTATTGTGGTAATAATGTTTGTCTGATTTTGTAGGCTCCTCAACTACAATGCCATAGAATCAGTGGATAGCTGGGCTTTCAATGGATCTGAAATAGGGAAACTGTGAGTGCTTAAAACATTTTTCTTTAATTAAATGTGTTTGGTAACTTTTAATTATATTTATCATTGTATAAACAGCAAATATAATACTATGGATTGACAACATGACTAATATTGGTTGTTAAGTTCTTTCGATAACATGCAATGAATGGGAGGGGTCCACTTGTCACTCTGGGAGAAGGAACCTAACTTCTAATCTCTTTCCATGGAAAAATTTAGTACTAACCAAAAAGAACTAAAATGAAAAGGAGACCTGGTTTATAGAACAACAGGCTTTGGTTTCTACATTACGAACTTAATTTTGAATGCAAAATCTATTAAAGCTTTTACATATTTTTTTATATATTTTAGAAGTCTCAAAGGAAATCGCCAGCTCTCAAGGTTGTCACAAGATGCTTTCCTTGGGTTGAAGAGCCTCAGAGAAATGTAAGTGTTTACCCACCAAATTGAAAGTTCCTTAGGACTATTTTATGTGCATTAAAAATGTTGACATTTCATTGAATGCATACACTATGTTTTTTTAGCACAAATATTTACCAAAGTTTATTATTGGAACATTAAATATTTCCTCTATACTATTTTTTAAATTCATAAATCTTTAATTCACTCAGTTTGGACTTTTTCATAAAATTGACCAATTTATAGAAATAGTTTCAGAATATCAATTGATAATTCTGACAGCTGTACAATTGAGTATAATGTATTAACCACAGAAATATATAAATGCATGCTTCATGGAAGGTGCCTATAAATATTATAAATTAATGAAATATTCACGTAAAATACCAGTATTGCATAAATTGATTTATGATGAGTTTATACTAGGATGCCCCAATTTGTAATTGTTTTCTCCATGTGAAATGTAATATCTGGCAAAAGTAGCCCATCCCCATGGATATCACACATAATTTCCTTTTTCCAAATTCGATAGTATCATCTATGAGAATTTTGGCCACAAAGTTTTGCAATTTTCACTGAAAACACCAAGATTGTCATCAAGTTTATTTTATGATTTCATAACCTTTGTATTGGTAATGGTATGATCAAGTCAAAATTAATTTTTGTGAACAACAGCTACTAATATTCCTCGTGGCATACTATATACTTACTCGTATCATATTTTAAGAATGATCCCCTAATAGCCGTTACTTATATAGTTCTACCATAGTCCCTTGCCACTTCATATATTATTGACTTTTTGACTTGTGTTGCTTCACTCAATCATGCTTTTTTCAAATATATTCATTAAAATTGATTGATTGATTGAGACAGTAAATATGATACAGCACATGTGCAGTTCTCTGAGTCATTTGAGTGTAATGCTGACTAGCAGGCGTTTTTCATTACTGTAGGCTCTAATTATGTTAGAAAATACATTTAGGTCATAAACAGGTTTTGTATGCCCTAATTACGAAAATATTTGATTTATAAATAAAGAATTATACTTTGAAGAAATTCATCTATCGTGGTAGAGCCTGGAACTTATTAACTGCTATAAACAGTGGCCGGCTGTACATTGATAAACCTTGGCATAGCTAATATCTAATCTATCTCTTTTCATGGAATTTGGATGGGTGAAGCAGAGACCTCTCCATGACTTCAATAGTACAACTGCCAACTGCAGGGCTTGAAGAATTGGATATCCTCAGACTAGAAGATACATTCAC
Organism: Sympetrum striolatum; assembly: GCA_947579665.1. NCBI lineage: Eukaryota > Metazoa > Arthropoda > Insecta > Odonata > Libellulidae > Sympetrum > Sympetrum striolatum. The sequence goes on from OX388351.1 coordinate 78,449,678, forward strand.
TCTCAAAGTCATTCCTTCTGTGTACAGTTTTAAGGTTGGTGCTTACAAAAAAGTTCTAAATTTTCAATTCAATTTTTAATAATCAAAATATAACTCATTTGTTTTCAACATTCTTTGTTCAAACATTAAGTTTTAATAATCTAGTAATAATGTATACCTTTTATCATTGTATGATATATAATACTTTACACGTATATTAAAGAATAAAAATAAAAAATACCTCAACCATTACTACAATTTAAATCTATCACTTGCTACCTCTTCCTTGATTTGCATCAGACTTCAAATCTGTTATTAAGATCAAAAACTTTACTTCACATTTGGGTTCAATGAAGATTTTATGATAAGAATAATTCACATTTGAAGGGTCAAAAAGGATCCTACAAATGTTTAAGAAAAGTTTTGTTCAATGAACTGTGATATTATATCAAAATACGGTGTACTTGGGAAGAAATTCTTGTATTTAATATCAGACCGAGAACCTCATCCAGCCATCGAATGTACTTTAGGTGTATTCAGGTGAATATCTCTCAATGCATTGAGTTAAAAATGTTGTAATAAGATCAAGTACTGAATAACTTAATTCACTTTTACCAAAAAAAGTGCAGGGGGTCAGTAAAAAATGGACTGCAAAAACATTTGAAATCTTATTCCCTAATTCCCTTCATTCCTCAATTATTGAAATATAAGATTGGCATAGATATACATTGAATATTTCTCATAATGATATAAAACTGATCATTAATTCTAAATATTAATTATTAGTTTTTTAGCTTAAGTTCATGCCTGTTTCTTTATTTACAGCACCTTAGGGAAGCATGGCTCACTTACTCATTCCATTGCTGTGCTTTCAAATTTCCTGCAAGACACAATCCACAGCGGCATGCCCTTCATCAGGTAATAATAATAATTTTTATTGATCACATAGGTGAACAGACATGTGAAAAGTAGTTGTTATCAGCGTTTCAGTGTAACGAAGTGTTAATAAGTGTTTAAGGTTTTTAGTAAGGAAGAGATCAAAGGTTAAAGCTAGGTCAGATTACTTCGATCTCATTGACTGTTAAAGTGTTAAATGCGGGTCCCTCTGTTACGAGCCCTAAAGCTTGCAGTGCTTCGGCCTCTTGCCTTAATACACAACTTGGCAAGCATATTGGTTCCGCTGAGGAGGAATCCTCGCGGATCGTTGCTTGCCCATCCCGGAAGGCTAGTGTGTGGATGGTGGTCTCTAGTCACGGCAATTGTGGAGCGGTGCAGAGGAAGAAGTGTGCTGGGGATGCTTCGGCTGAACCTCTCCTCACCAGCAATAGGTTTGAGGTGTAGACGGAGTTTGAGCTCTCGCCCGTTGTCACGGTAGAGGCTGTGTTGGAGGCAGGCTGTGGGAGGAGGGGGGTGTTTCTGTTAGGGAGCTTGGTGAAGGGGCCGTCGGGAGGGAGTTGTGGAGCAGGAGTTCTCCAGATGTTTGCCAGGAGGTATGGTGCCCCAGGTGACGAAGGAGTTGAGGGCGGCGGTTGGGGAGACGGGTTGCTCCTCGTTGCATGTGGTGGCACATGTCGACACCAACGATGCCTCGGCTCGTGGATCTGAAGAGATCTTGCACATCCACATCAAAAGATTGTGGACCTGATCTCTGAGGTTGCTCGAATCAAGGGACCGTATGGAGTGGATATTGCGTTGTCCATATGCAGCATATTCTCCCAGATTGATCGAAGCTGTACGGTTTGGAGTAGGGTGGAAGGTCTGAACCGTCGGCTGAGGGATTCCTGTTGTGGCAAAGGGGTGTGCTTTGTTGATCTGCGGCACGTCCTTGACTCGTGTAGGGTACCCCTTAACAGCTACGGGGTTCATTATACAGCCAAGGCTGCAGAGAAGGTAGCCGGTAGGATATTTACAGATGTGGGCGTTTTTTTATTAGAATGTAACACTAGGTTGATGAAAAATGAAGTTTCGGGTTTCAATTATATGATTAACACCCACATTAATGGGCAAGGGGATAGGTGCGAGCTTCGAACAAAGAAACAAGCTAATAATTGTGTAAGGAAACAGGAACTTGCCTCTGGTAATTAAGCACTAGTGCGGATATCGTGATAGGAACCGAGAGTTGGTTACGCGAAGATATTTCATCAGGTGAGATATCTCCAGATTATATTGTTTATCGTAAAGATCGACTCTGTAGAATAAGTGGTGGGGTGTTTATCGCTGTGAAGGAAGCTTTAAAGAGTCAGTGCGTTGACTTCTTAGAGAACGGTACATGCGAAATGGTATGGTGCTCGGTTCTCAGATGGAATGGAAAGAATGTATCCTTTTATTCGTTTTATCGGCCTCCGGAAGGTAACATCGGATGTATAGAGGAACTAGCTGATTCGTTAGAGAATAAAGAAAGTGAAAGATCCTATCATAGTTGTAGGAGGGGATTTTAACCTTCCCCATATTAATTGGGAGAATTTATCGAGTTCGTACTCCGGTAGAGAGAAGAATGTATTGCAGACATTGATAGATACGTTTTCGCTTCACTCCTTAGATCAACTTAATAAGAAGGTTACGAGGACAATTCACGAAGGTTTTCAGGAAGGAATTCAGGGATTATATCAATGCGAAGAGGAAAGACTTCTGTTGCATTTTGAGTGGTAATACTATTGAGGATAGCTGGATGGAATTTCTCCGAATATTAAGAGAAGGATTAGCTATATTTGTCCCAATTAAAACCGTTAGGGAGCGTAAGGATCCGCGTTGGATGAAACCTAAGTTGCGAGCGTTACATAGGAAGCAAAGGATTTTACAATCGCGGATGAAGAGGCTAGACAAAATCGGAGTTGACTTTGAGTAACAAATATGCTACTCCATCATTGAATTTGTATTTTTGTAATTGTCACAATTTTTACTCAATATCAGGTGTATGTTTACTGCTTAGCCACCTAGATTAATCTCATACTCTTCTATAAATAGAAAATAACTTAAATATTTTTAACTGTTATTGCAGTTTTTATATACTTTAAAAGGTCTGGGGCCAAAGTTCTTTGGTATATGGACCAATTGCAGATTTTTAATGGCCGAGTGCTTTGTCAGAAACTTTAGTCTTTCTTATTAATCAAATTGTAAAGTTTTCTTCACTTTAATGCCATATTCACAGTAATTATTTATGTCATGTTCAACCTGTAACTATATATAATTGTTTTCACATTTATATTATCTCTCTTAAACTGTTTGTATAATTTTATAATTCTAATATAAAAAATGCAGAGAATGCTAAAGTAATTATAAGAGAGACCATTTAATTTTATGAATATCAAATGTATTCAATATATTCAACATCTACTTCTATTTGTTATACATAACTAGACCTCTTGAGTTGATTTTAAAATAGCTCCTTTTTGGTTGGTTGTCATTACTCTACAGCATTTTCTGCAAGTTTTATATTTTCCCTTTTATTATTTTTAATTTTAGGAAAAATTGTGCTATCTTCCCCAGTAGCAGACAAAGTTGTCACAATGTTGTATCAACGTTACAATGGGAAAAACCAAATGTTGTCCCAGGAATCAACGTTGCCACAACATTACCACAATGTTGTCTTAACGTTGCTACAATGTTGTCACAACGTTAACATTAATGTCACAAAGTTTATAATGTTGATATTTCTTTTCTTCTTTCTCTCATTTTTGAATTTCCCATACTTTAGCCACTCCTGAATGTAGGCTGTAATATTTGCTTGTTTTTCTTCCTCTCTCCATTTCGATATCCTTACTGTATAAAAAAGCAATATTTTAGATTAAGTTGTGGGCACATCATAAGTTTTGATTTGGCATAGTACATACAATAACACACAAAATTCCTTGGTCAAATTCAATGTAGCTTCCCAATTAGAAATTCCTTGTTGCTAGTGTGGTCATATGGAACTTTAGTGGACAGCCGCAAGATGCTTGCCACAGTCCATAAGGACGATGTAGAACAAAAGTCTAATGTGGATGCTAACATGGAACTAATGTGGAACAAAAGGCCACCTCTGCCTATTTTCAACCTTGGCTCTTGCTATAGGTTATAACCTATTGGGAAAATCTTCAAATACCAATGTGTCGTCCATAAAAACAAATTAATTTCTAGTATTTTTTAAATAACATATCTAAAAGAAGTAATAAATAAAAAAATCAATTAAAAGCATGTATGTCCTATGTGCTACTACTCATTTCTTGGGTCATATTATTATATCATACTCATTATTTGGGCTGTTAACCCATAAGATGCGGGAGTATTTTTCTTTCGCGACAGTCGTGTGCGAGAGGTTAGTTAGAGAAACGGTCCCTTCTCCTGGTGGGTCAGACTAATTGCAGCAGGCAGAAAACCCCCATAATCCGGGTAGACCTTTTTCCGTTCCCCTCGGTCAGCGGTTATTGTTCAAGACTTTTGGTTGTTCCTCTAATGTGGAAGCAATTGCCTATGATTTAATTGTCTTATTTTTCCCTTGCTGTTAGCTGATTAATTTGATACCAAACAGTTAGTAGATACATTTATTTTTAACGAGTGAGGAAAATATGAAATTACGAGTGCACTACAAATCTTGGAATTACGCAGAGGCCGGAAAACCCCGGGGAAGGGTTTTCCAGATTTAGGACAATGCTAAAGATTTTGTGAGGGTGCGTCTCATTCACAGGCACCGCCATAAAATTGAGGAAGGCCAAGCATGGGCAAGGAAGAGCAGGTCAAACGTATAAGAACGTTTTTCCCGCAGTTCTGGCATGAAAACGTTTCTATACGTTTCCCGCAGTTTAAGGGTTAAGATTTCTCATAATGAGAAAGAAAAATAAAAATTACCGTATTTGACGGCATATAAGACGCACCTTTTTTCCTAAATTATGTCTCGAAAAATTTCCCTGCGTCTTATATGTGAAGGCTCAACCTCCACGGGTTAACTTTCAATACTGAATGCTATTTTTAGCCCAGATGGTCTATACTACCTATTTCATAATTGCATTCAATGACTGTGTTAATATTTGGCTTTTATGAAACGTTACAACTAAAAGAAACTACATTTTAAGTTATTGTGGTACCGCACTTTCACACGGACTATTAAAACTTTATTTCCTTGTGAGTGGCCAACTTAATGAGGGTGCGTCTTATATGCCGGTGCATCTTATATGCCGTCAAATACGGTATATTAATGAAATGCCATGGAAGGGGTACGAAAATGAGCCACTTAAGTTTTCAGCATTAAATTAGTCTAAGCCTATTAAATCGTTTTAAAACGGTGATAACTAATTTCCTATTAATTTACAGTGTCTTGAAGAAGGTAATAGAAAAAATACCTCTTATTTCGTGAATCAAAATACATCATCTGTAGCTTTATTATTTGATCATAGAGAGAAATATAAAGAGTTGGCAATATACATTAAAAAGTTAACCAGTATACAAATACTCATATGAGGTGCTTGCAATACAATAATCACAGAATGAAACAATAAACAAATAAATAAATAAAATAAATTAAGCAATAGGGAAGTTACGGCAAATCTGGATGCTCCTTAGTAATTAGCGACTGATATTCAAAGGAACTTACTGAAACATACCATTTTTGTAATGCCATATAAGTGTACAAAAGATAGGGAATGAGGTGCAATAGTTCATGTAGCATCCATAACATTTACTGAATTATAACATTTTTTTATAAGCTTTTTCGGAATTCAATCTCTGATTAAACTATTTGGAATAATAAAATTTATTACTTTTAATTAACAGCCACATATTTTTAGCAAACTGGTAGGAGCCAAGTGAACTGCGATGTAAGAAAGATCAACCACTTTTTATCGAAAGTATTTTCACATACCATTTCCGATCTCTTCCTGTATTTCCTAGTCACATAATTCCGTTTCTTCGAGAAATAGGGTTGATTCTTTTTATTCTGGAATCACATTCTTCCAAGCAAAATCCTTGGACATGAATAAAATCCTGGTACAGTTGTTTTTAATTTCACGTAAGCTGTTAAAGTACTCAAATACTTCGAATTGGCAAGGTATACTTAGTGGAATAAGGCGGCTCATAGGTAGTATCAGATTCATTTATTTAAGCAGGGTATGCAAATTGTACAATTTATATAAATAGTGACTCACAATGAATATAAGATTAAAAAGTATTCAACAAAAATCAAAGATTGCTTCGCAGTTGCTATTCAAACTGATAACTTTGATAGACATGGTATTTGCTTAAACAGGATAATAATTTAGAGACACAGTAGTATCCATCAAAATTTCGTATAACCATTTACTCTGATTACCAAGTAAGTGCAATAATGAACAGCAATCACAGTCCGCTACCTACAACAGTTCTTAACAAACCTTTACGAGACGGAAGAAACAACCACATAATTAGTTGGAAAGCAAAGTGTTTCAAAATGGCACAGTATTTCAGAACAATTCGAAGACTTCTTGAGAGGTTAATATACAAACAAAATATGGTGCAGCACTTTAGAGAGATTTAAAACATATCGGAGAAACTTTTTGTTATACTTAAAAACGGGCTGCGATAAAGAACGGAAATAGTTGAACTTCAATGAAGTTGAACCGTGCTCGGAAGGCTGTATAAGATGTAAGAGTCCTCTCGATCTTAATATCTGCAACGGAAAAATACCAAACTGGAGAGCAATCTATCTAGCAATTCCATCTCCCTTACGGTGTTTACACTCTTAAAGCGCCATGACAGCATCGATCGACTATGACTTAAAGTCGACTTCGAACTATCGATCCCTGAGTCTACGGTTTTTGAATGAGGGCGGCTGAAAAACTTTTCCTTTTTTCTTCTTCTTCAGTGTTCATTTTATCGATTGATTTTCAGGAACTCGCCGTTCTTCTCGTTCTACTCGTACTCGCCTTCCTCTTCATTTCCACGTAGTTTTTACGATATCCTTGCCAAGGATGATGGTATAATTCACACCCCTCCTCCAGACAACACATATACTTCTGATTAAAACTTCAATGAGGCAATTAGGTAACTATTGAATATTTTCCTATACAATTATGAATTCTTTAAGACTTTGATAAAGAGGCTGTGACATTTTTTATTATCTCAGTTGAAAAGTCCATGCTTCATCATTTTCATCTAAAAAACAATGTTCCCATTTTTATTTTTCTTGTATCATTTAAGTGAGAGTAAGAGAGAGAGAGCGCCAGAATAAGCAGTGCCTGGTTAGGGGGTGGTTCGTAGAAAATAAAGGACCACGCACTGTCCTATGTCGGCTTTCAGTAGAATTAGGTTAGTATCGGTCACAAAGCACTTCGTTTTTTATTCCAAAAGGGAAGTGTGGCTGAAAGTGGATTATTTTTAGAATAATTATGAAGGAAAGAAATACGGGAATTGACGCTCTTACGGTTACATTCCGTCACTGTATGTTTCACTGATGAAATTGCTCTGTTAAGGGCTACTCCAAAATCCGCTACAAGGTTTTTAACTGTCAAAGAGCTGAGAGATTGGGAGGTGCGAACTTTAAACCGAAATTGAGGATGTCCTTGGCGTATTTGGGAAGCACAGTCACACAGTATAAAGCTGTAATACCAAGGATGGCATGGAGAAAATATTTTTATTTTTGAACTGACCTCGAATACAAAAGGGATAAAGCAAAGGAAATCCGATTTGCTCCCATCGCGCAGCTCGTTATCTCTTAGTTTTAATTAGCCACGAATTTAGCACAGAACGACCAGGTCTAACGTAGAGTCAGAGTCTCCAATAACCTGGTTGCCCCTCCTACTCACTTTTCCCTTTTTCGTAGAGTGTATAAGCAATGAGCAGTTTGCCCCTAAAAACAGAGTGCATGTGATTGTAGCCCTAGTCACGCGAAATTGTCTGCATCCATCGCTGGATCTCTGCCGCCTTCGCTCTTTTGACTTGCAGCTCTCTTTTTCTGCCGGTCGTCCTTAAAGGTAAATAAAGCTCTTTCGTTTTCAAAAACCTCTAATCTTTATTCGCAAGAGAAACCCTGACACTTGGCAAGAACTCCCTTTTTTATCACTTAACCCAGACTTTCTAGGAGTGCGGTATAACAACTTTTACACTAGGAGTGACCACACAACTTTAAAATGCCAAATAACGTTTAACCCCCTAATGGAATGGAAGAAGTTTATTTCTTGTGGGAAGCAGGAAATAAACATCGATAAGCTTGCAAATAACAAGGAGTTACAGCTGAAACTTAGAAATAAATTCTCAGCCCTTCATGAGAAAGAACTCGGAGCCAAAGTAATGGAAGTCGTAAAAACCCAGTGAATGATGAAACGACAGAAGGAACTGAAGATTTGAGACATTCCAAGGGATAATATTGAATATACTCAGAATTAAGGTTGAGAAGGAAGTTCAAAAAGGTGACAGTCTATCTTCCGTCTTATTTCCAGCAGTTTTGGAAGAAGTTTTTATACCCATTAATTACTGGATGCAGGAACTCATTAAAAAATACATTTTTCATGGTACCCCTATACTTAAATACCGTATACTTAAATACCATATATTTAAATACCAACTAATATATATATGCGTGCAAGTTGCAACGTTATGACAACAAGCAGGCAACGTTGTGACAACGTAGTGACAACGAGCAAGCAACATTTTCCTTTTGGACGTTCATTACAGCGACTATGTTATAAAAATGTCAGTTAAAACTTCATGTAGCAGCGTTGAATAAAATTTTTCCGCAACATGAAAAATGAATGTTGCAGTCTAACGTTGATGCAACGTTGTCACAACATTGACGTTACAATGAAACATTTAGATTGATGCAACAACGTTGATACAACATTGTGACAACGTTCTCTGCTACTGGGGTTGTTTATTTATGCAGCTTTTATCAGAGATATTTTAAAACCAGTATTTAAATGAATTAACAATAAGAATGATATTCATTCTTTGCTCTAAATTCTTTATGTAGTTTTAGAGATTATTTTAGTCTTACAAACATGACAATGAAACTTATTTTCCAATTTACTATGTAATAAAAGAGCATATGATTTTTTTAAAGAAACTTAATTTTAATATAAAAGTTCAGAAATGTTAAAGGGGTCTAATAAAAATTGAAAATGACTGCTTTAGAAATTTAGATATATAACAAATGAAGTGTACATTTGAGTATAAATACACTTTAACAGTTAAAATTACATGATTGCAAATATTTGAATCCATATATTTTAAACGGTATTGAACAATCATCCATTTTTTCAAATATATAGTAATTTCTGAAGTTTGGCCATAATCAATCTCAGTCCTTATAATGTCTTAGATAACCTTGAAGTATGGAAAATTTAGTTATACTCCCTTGAGATAAAACAGTTACAAGAATTAGAATAAACAGTATTCGTTTTAAGAGATCTGCTTGATACATTTAGTCATTCATTAAGATATAATGTTTGAGAGACAAGAATGATGAAATATTTGAACTTAATCCTTGATAAACAATAACTTACAGAGATTGTTTTTTAATAGGCATACTTGGCAAAGATGAAGGAAAACTGTAATGAGACTGACTGGGTAGCAGAAGTTATTTTGAGAAGAAGGCGGAATGATCAGGAGGATGTTTGGTGGTCACACACCTTACCTCCAGAAGTGTCTTTTGACCCATACCAGCATGAGAAAGAGAAGGCATTTGGACCTCCCTTCCCCAACTCAGATGGAAGGGATATTTCTAGATTGAACTTCTCGGAGGAGATCAAAGAGCACAGCCATAATGGTTTCTTTCACCAAACGACTGCTACCCTTCCTCCAAAGCAGCTGGAGGCACTCTGCGGGAACCTCTTCCACAGGTGGGTGAGTTGATTTATAGGCATATTTAAATAGTTATGCAGGAAATCAGTTTGGTTCTTTAAATGGAAAAAATATACAAGATAATCTATGCACAACTAGGTACAATTTCAGTTATTCCAGTATATTATGTAAAACCTAAGGGTTAATTGTTACAGAGTAAACTTACTACTAGTCAATAGAGAGGCAAATTATTAAGTGATATCCATGCGTAGACAAAAAATTGAGGTTAGTAAAAATCAAATTATCATTGTATGTCAGAAAGTGGTCATTATCATAGGAATAAAAATTTTCAAGTTTGTAAGTGAATTGGATTCAAAATAGGATTATTTAGAATTGCTAGTGGCAGTACTTTAAAAGTTCGTTGACAATTGAAGTAATTTCACACCAATGGGCCACCAGCTGGAATCAACCAACTTTCACCAAAGGCAAACACACTACCCACTTGGCTATCCATTAGGAGCAATTTAGAAAGGGTTTGATGGAAGTGATTAGACATTTTGTTCAATTTGCAGTATTTCTGAAATTCAACAAAAATCTCTGTGTTGGTGTAAATCTTCAATCATAACTGTTTCTCTTGAACAAGTCTCTCTTAACAAGTACATCTTTTGAACATTTTACAATTTTGTCATCCCTTCAACCGGCCCCATTCCTCCTACTATATCTTGACAAAGGCAGTATTTTTATCTTTTGTTACAGGATAGAGGATAATGTAACTTTCATTTGCTTTTTCCTGTCTTGTTCATGGCTGGGATAATGTGAGACATACAGAGGTAAGGGTGATGCTGAATAATTGATGTCACCTTGGTTATTCATTGTTGAATGCTATGAAAAGAAATGTTCAAAGGGTCATTCCACTCTCATTATGTTACCTTTTCCTCTTATTTTGGCTCCAAGTGGAAGGAAAACATCCTTCCCTATCATATTTCCCAGAAACCTCATGAAGAGGATATCCTGTTCATTGTTAGAGGATATCCTCATATGAGGATCCAATAATTCTTTCAGTTTATGACTTTAGTGACCTAGATATCTGCTACCATGTATATTTTCATTTAAATTTAAGAGAACTAATCTATTTCTTGATGTATTGCAGGAAAGAGGATGTGCAATGCAACCCAGCCCCTGATGCCTTCAATCCCTGTGAAGATATAATGGGCCGTGTTTGGCTGAGAGCTGCGGTATGGGTTGTGGTGATCACTTCAGTTGCAGGGAATTTTTCAGTTCTCCTTGTACTCCTTTCAGCCAGGTTCCGCATGTCTGTATCCAAGTTTCTCATGTGCAACTTGGCAGTGGCTGACCTCTGTATGGGCCTCTATCTGCTGCTCATCGCAACTATGGATGCAAGAACCATAGGAGTCTACTTCAATTTTGCCTTTGATTGGCAGTATGGTAAAACCATTTGAATTTTTTAAATTAATTTTGTTCGAATAATTCTAATTTAAGTTACTTGGATATCATGAGCTATATTTAAAATTGAAATTCATGATGCAACATGAATACATGGTACTTGAATTGTATTTCATCATGTAGAAGAACCTCTACGGGCCTATCTAAAGTGGTATTAATGTTAGGGACATATGGCAAGCAAGTAAGCTTCAACATCACTGTCGTAACACTGTCTTTCCACTATGCTGGTTCCTGCGAGGGGAAATAAGAATCAGGATTCATAAGAATCACAAGAATCAGTTGTGCAGACCCTTTATTCAATCTGACTTACATGGAGGCGCCTGTAGCGTTGGCCAGAGAGCAGTTGCAGTTGCCAGGCAAGAAGTGGTCGCTGGATGCCATCCTCTTTTTCCACCAGTCCTCGTCAGTCTCTCTTTAGACAAAATTTTTCATTACTCATTTTTTGGGGTGAAAGTGAGGAGCTGGGATATGGTGTGGGTACCCCCTGGACCACCCCTTGCACCTTGTGACCTGTCCAGGGATGAGTCCACTGGAACTCGGCTTCCCTGTTTTACGAGGGTTACCCACTAACTCTCTCAGCATTGTTTCATGATCACATTCATCCTTGTACATTTCCAGATGTACATCCACTCACCATTTCCTGCAGAGAATTTGTCTCTTGCAAATGAAAATGCTACTTGTAACTCCAACACCACATAGAGGTAGGAACCTATTTGGGCTCCCAATATATTTTTTCATTACCTGAACCGTTTCTCCTTTAAAATTTTGTTTCCTAATCTCATTCATTACATAAAATTAAAATGTAACAGAAAATATTCTACTTATGGCTACTAAGAGATTAAATTCATTTTTCTAATACATTTTGAAGATTAATTTTTTTATTGTAGACAATATGCCTCTCAATCAGTAGAAAAATTACATACATTTGGCCTTCCAATGAGGAAAAATTCTCCACCGCCAGCATTGACTGTACCTTCTATTTCACAATGATGCTATACTATTGACTAATGCGAATATACACTGTATATGACTGCGTATAAGTCGACCTTTGAAGCATAAAAAAATCTCTCAAAAACAAGGAGTCGACTTACATACTGAACATAAAATTTAACCCTTTACCACCGAGGGGTAAATAAGTGAAACTGCCTGCTTAACACTTGTTGGACACAAACTCTTGCTACTCCCCATAATTATTTCTTAATGAAACTAATTTTTGGCAAGTCTAATTAACCTAGATATCATATAAAACAAATTTCATCTCGAAATACAATTGTGGCCAAAAGTAAAAATATAAAGCCCTGCAAACTAATTATCGGCGAGTCAAATATATTTATAAAGTTGACGCATATTTATTCTTCGCAAACTAAATTCATTTCTTCACATGTATTTTTATTTTACAAAAATGTAATATATATTTTGATGTTCTTTTACAAATGGAGATCAATAAGCACATAATGGCTTTTTTACTTTCTCCATATACGAAGTATAGAGAAAGTATTGTTTTCATGAAAAAATTCGACTTCGAGATTTCAACGGAAATACACGTTTTGGGGCCCCTAGAACACGTTTTGACCATTTTCGGAATGATGTCTGTGTGTATGTGTGTGTGTGTGTGTGTGTGTGTGTGTGTGTGTGTGTGTGTGAGTGTGTGTGTGTGTATGTGTGTGTGTGATAGTGGGCGCTCTAACGTGAAAACTATTAGTCGTATCAATACCAAACTTCATATATAGTACTGTGGTGTGTGCTGTCAGAGTTGATTGGTTTTTGGAGTAAATCGGTCAACCGGAAGTCGAGCTTTATTCATTAAAGCTCATTTCCGGTTTTCAAAATATCTCCATAAATATGATATATAGGTATATTAAATTACTTATAAAAGTTTTAGATAATGTAATTTACTATAACTTTTGTACTTAACATATTTTAGTATCACCGGTTGATTAGGAGTTATTCGTGAAATACTGGTAAACCGGAAGAAGATGATTATGTACTTTGTGGGCGCTCTAACATGAAAACTATTTGTCGGATCAACACCAAATTTCATATATAGTACTTTGGTTGGTGTAGTTAGAGTTGATTAGTTTTTGGAGTAAATCGGTTAACCGGAAGTCGAGCTTCATTCTTCAAAGCTTATTTCCGGTTTTCAAAATATCTCCATAAATATGATATTTAGGTATATACTATTATTCATAAATGTTTTAGAAAATACAATTTACTATAACTTTTAATGAAATATATTTTTGTATCACTGATTGTTTAGGAGTTATTCATAAAATACTGATAAACCGGAAGTTGCTAACTATGTACTTTAATGGGCGCTGTGGGCGAAAGGCCAAATTCATCGTTTTTCATCGATCATGTCCCGAAAAACATTATTTATAACTTTTGTGACGTAAAAGATAATAATATATAAATTAATCACTAATCTTCCAAGTTTAGATGGAATATTGAGATCGAAGTTACTGTCGTAGATAAATATTTACATCTTATATATGGAGAAAGTCATGTGCTGGCCACATCAGATTTTTTTGTTTATATAATCGCTATGATTGGACTTAACCTTATGAGTTAATGGAAGTTGTTTTAGTAATGTCGTGATTGGATATTACCACGCTATATTACCATTATTTCTATAATAAATTTTTAATACCATTGTGTTTCTGTTTGGTCATGCATTTTTATTTGTAATACCAACAAAAGAAACTAGTGTAATAGTTGAGCAGAGGCGAGAAGTTGACTTGGCAGCTGAAAGAAACAACTCTAGTGTCTTAATATTATGTGGTAAATATTCCTTAATCTATCATACATTTATGGATACAGTAATTTATATAAAATAGAGCTGGGGAAGTGGTGTTGCCTTAGGTTTGACTTATATGCTGAACATAGGCTAAAACCTGAAATTCACCTCAAAATATGGTAGATGCTGGAATATATGGTATTTTATGAAATTAATCAGTTGAAGCAATCACAGAGAGACAAAGTGATTATTCATCATTACTTCAAATTTAGTTAAATTTGGCTGATTGAAATATGACAAATTGGAGATCAAAAGAGAGGTTGAATATACAGGAAGCAGAGTGCTGGTCTGAAGTCATATTTGAGCAGTAGTTTTTATACCAGTTTTGAGGTTCATAGTATCTGAGAGGTTTAGATGTGAAAGGGCAAGAATAGGAAATTCATTATCCTTAGTTTTACCTCCTCTCTCGCAATTAAATTGCACTCTTTTCAGCAAATTCATGCATTCTAATCTCCTTTGTTTTCAGATCTGTTGAAAGAAAGCACATTTGGCTGCATCCACAGAATATGCATTTTTATATGTCTATGTAGAAGTTATTAATTAAGACCTCATTCATTTTGTCGATTCTGATCATCATTTTGTTATTATAGTACAAGGCTGTGGTTATTTTACTGCAAGCTAGCAAATAAGAGGGTGATGCCCCAATATAAATTTTGGAGTCCTTCATATGTATTTTTCTTTGCGCAAATTCATCTTTATTATTAAATTGAAAAAATTGATCATTTGTGGTGATGCCTATATATTTTGCTATAAACAGAAGACATTATTATGATGATTCTTACATAGTGATACTTATATTTTTATCTTATTTATTTCTATTTATAGGTGCTGGATGCAAAGTAGCAGGCTTCATAACTGTCTTTGCAAGTCAGCTGTCCATTTTCACTCTATCCATCTTAACGTTGGAGCGATGGTTTGCCATCACATATGCCATGTATTTGAATAAGAGGCTGAAGCTCCCAGCTGCAGCCAAAATCATGACAGGTGGCTGGATATATGCCATCACCATGGCCTCTCTGCCTTTACTTGGAATCAGTGGTTATTCCACTACTAGGTAACAAAGATATAATCAATTGAGGTCACTTAGTGGAATACCATATCAGAGAGAGGTATGACTCAATCTCAGCTCCACTCTTTATTGAGAAACGACCAGTTTTCGGCTATTTTCAATCTTCAGATGAAGATGACTAGACCTTAATTGAAACCGGTCGTTCCTTCTTAAATTTTCTTCCTGTAGAACTGAGACTAAGTCATTTCTTCTCCTTCCAAAGACTTTCATATTTAATTCACACGACTTTTATCATTTATTTTGTATGATAAATTTATGAAGTTCATTCTTAGTATTCATGTGATTTTCTTAGAGTTTCTTGCAGAAAGATAGAATAGAATAGAATAGATAGAATAGAATAGATACTTTATTTTCCAAAGACATGATAATAAAATACAAGTATAGGACTCGTAAGAAATTCAAAATACACAATGATCTCAATCTCATCTACAGTGAAATGAGCAAAAGGTGGAAAGACACACAACTTAAATCAGTTAATAAAAAATTCACCTACATTATAGAGGCATTTATCCACAAGTAATTTATGTACTGCATTCCTAAAGGCATAAAAAGATGTAATATTCTTTATTGATACTGGTAAGGCATTGTAAAATTTAATGCCTCTAACTTTAGGACAAATAGAAAAAATATTTAGATTTTGCTGAGGAGTATGTAGATCGTTTTTTCTTCTAGTGAAGTGATGGTGAAAATCCATATTTTTTTCAAAGAGGGAAATATTTTGCCTGGTAAAGAGGACAGTATTGAGGACAAAGATGGAGGTGACAGTTAACAATCCTAATTTTTTAAACAGAGGTTTACAGCGTGCCCTGTATGGAACATTACACATAGTCCTTACAATTCTTTTTTGAATTTTTAAAATATTAATGATTTGGGAGGAGGAACCCCAAAAGATTATACCATAGGAAGCATGGGAATTGAAATGGGCAAAATAAACCTTCTTTAGCACATCGATACTAAGGGAATGCTTTAGTACAGATATCATGTAAAAAACAGAGTTAAGCTTTTTGCATAAATAATCAATATGTGCTGTCCACTTCAGCTGAGGATCTAGATGAATTCCTAAAAGCTTAACTGTATCAGTTGTTAGATTCAGGTCATTGCTAGAACTGATACCATGCAATTTCCTTGATGAGGTAAGGAAAAGCACTGATTGCGTCTTTTCCATATTTAGAGTTAAACAATTGGACTCGCACCAGTCTCTCATAGCATGGAGGGCCATTGCTTTGTCTCTTACATAATCGTTTGCACATGAGTCGGGCATTAAAACACTACCATCATCAGCATACAAAATTACCTTATTATCATTGATTGAGGAGAAATTACCTGGTAGATCGTTAATAAAAACTAGAAAAAGAATTGGGCCCAGAATGGAACCTTGTGGTACGCCTGAGGGCACCTGTTTTGGGTCCGATAGCTATTTTTTATCCTTTCTAGATACAGAAACTATTTGATGTCTATTGTCTAAATAGGACTTTAACCAGTGGTATGCTAGTCCTCTAATACCAAGAGAACAGCATTTAGTCAAGAGAAGATTGTGATTGACAGAATCAAAAGCTTTACTGATGTCAAAAAAAACTCCAAGTAAACTCTTTTTCTGATTTAGTTGCTCAGCAATGAAGATTACAGCATGAAAAAGGGCATCCCTGGTAGACTTGCCCTTGCGAAAGCCGAATTATGAACTGGATAAAATATTGTATTTATCTAGAAATTCAATCAAACGAATACTAAAAACATACTCGAAAATTTTAGAAAATTGCGAGACGATGGAAATTGGTCTATAGTTATGAACAGAATTTTCATCGCCCTTTTTTCTATAGATAGGAATCACCTTGGAAGTTTTCAAATCATTTGGGAAAATTCCACACTCGAGAGATTTGTTGATTAGATATAGAAGAGGCACAGCAATAAATTTGCCACAAGTAATGAATAGTTTAACTGGAATACCGTCAGAACCTGTTGAAGTTTTTCTGCCAACTTTCGAAAAATAGATAAGTAGTTCCTGAAGATTACAGGGACGAAGATACATAGATTTAGAAATGGAGCATGGATTGGAATGGTTAGGAGGAAGATTGCCAGAGGTGTAATGTTTTAGAGGGACATCAAGGAATGAGTTGTTTAAGGAGTTTGCTAAGCTTCTGGGATCAAGCGGTCTAAGAGTAATATCATATAGTGTAGGTAAAGGAGAAATTTTACAAGTGCCTGTGGCTTCATTAATAATATTCCATGTTATCTTGGTTTGATTTGAAGCAGACATAATTAGAGAATCGTTATAAGTTTTTTTCCTTAAATTGATGAGTTGTCTGTATTTTCTCTTGAGGAATGTATATCGCATGTGAGTATTGGGGTCACCTCCAGACAGGGCTTGGAAGTAAAGACTTTTTAATTCATAAGATAGCATACAAATTTCGGGGGAGACCCATTTTTTGTGGCTATACACTTGGGTTTGGTTTTAATGTAAGGAAAACTAATATTAAAGAGGTGTAAAAATTTGACATAGAACAAGTGAAAGCTGTCATTAAAAGAACGGGAACTGTAGACTTTGGACCAATCTTCACACTGTAAAAGATGATTGAATATCTGTAATTTAGATTGATTAAATATTCTGTAAGACGGTTGATCACGAGGATCAGGCTGATTAACATCCAGTGTAAAAGTAGAGAGAATAGCACAATGATCTGATAAAAGAGGATCAACGACAGAAGTGTCAGTTTTCGATATATCAAAATTGGTGAACACATTATCAAGAAGAGATGCAGAATTTAGTGTGATTCTGGTAGGCTTATTGACCAGCGACTGCATTTTGTAAGAACTAAAAATGTTGAGTACTTTTTTCTGGCGAAAGCTGGATTGCAGAAAATCAACGTTGAAGTCTCCAGCTATGACTACAAATGGCCTGGATTTCAGATTGAAAAGTGAAAAGAGCTGATTGTCTAATTTTTCACAGAATGACTCAATACAAGCTAAGGGCGAACAATAGATGACGATAATATGACATAAATGTTCACCAAGTTTTATGCTAATAGCAGCACTTTCATAAATCATTTCTTCATTCAAGGTCAGATCCAAAGAAAAATCTAATAGCTTTGCGCCATTTTTAACAAATATTACTACCCCTCCATTTTTATGGTGAGACCGGCAAAAGGAGGATGCGGGAAAATACCCAGGAATTGAAACCTCTTTCAACCAGTGCTCACACACACATATAAAGTCTGGATTTTCCTCTTTTGAGAAAACTTCCAAAGGTGTTAATTTATTACTCAGGCATTGAATATTTAGAACTAACAACTTTAGCATTCTGTGATCATGTCTTGAACTACTGGAGGTATTAGAGTCTAGTCATTGCGACTTGGGTTTAGTAATACCACGACTAGATCTGGTGGTAATTTTGCCGGAGTCCAGGGGCACAGGAGGTAAATTAGAAGTTTTAGAAAGATCAATAGAGTTCTTTGGGCAATCTACAGGTATAGAAACTGAGGCTACATCAATATAACTAGGTGAATTAGCACCAACTGATAGAACATCACTGATAGAGTCAGAGGCTGCAGATGCAAGACTTGCATCTTTGTTCAATATTGCACCAGAAACACTTAGCACAGACTTCTTAGGTGGAAAGAATTTCCCTACTATGACATTATCAGGCCACAGTGAGCTAGAAAGGATTTCATCACAAAGGGATATCAGTATATTCACAGTAAAGGACTGATGCACTTCATTGGAAATGAATTTCTCACAAAAGAAACTGTGATTAGAAAATTTATGAGATAGGAAATGCACTATGTCATTAGAAGTAGTGTCGTGTGAAACACGACCAACATAAATCATAGTGCGACAGGGCACACCAGAAAAACTGTCAGAATATTGTGAATTGCTCCTAACGATAACATTCGACCTCCTACGACGCTTCATAGAGGAAACAGTTCGGAATCCTTCATCTCAATCTTCATTTCCCTGAGTTAGTGAGCTCAATAATTGATTACATTAAAGATTCTAACAATTCTAGCAAAACAATATATGCAGATACTATAGGATGCATTAAACTGTCTCTCTTATAGCATCTGTCTTCCCATGGAAACGGCTGATGCAGTTGATGTTGTCTACCTTAGTGCTCTCCTTATTGCCAACTGCCTGGCTTTCTTCCTCATCTGTGCCTGTTACGCCAGGATATATTTCTCTCTGGATAAGGATACACGGAGAGGAGCAAAAAAAGCAGGAGCAGCAGCTAGTGGTACTGGAAGCACAAGAGGTCGAGGTTCATCCTCCAGAGCAAGTGGAGAGATGACAGTGGCCAAAAGAATGGCTCTTCTAGTTTTTACAGACTTTGCTTGTTGGGCACCCATTGCCTTCTTTGGACTGACTGCAGTGGCTGGTCTGCCGCTCATTGATGTCACCAGATCAAAGATTCTTTTGGTCTTTTTTTATCCCCTCAACTCATGTGCAAACCCATACCTGTATGCCATACTCACCAAGCAGTACAGGAGAGATCTCTTCATTCTACTCAGCAGGTAAGCCAAACTTGCTTCTGCCTGAACTAGGAAATGTCTTGCATTACTCAGTTACCTTGGTTGACACATTTGAGTAACTTAGAAAGTTAATTTAAAATTTAATTATGTAATTTTCCTCTTTCTTGCACCAGAAGTCCTTGAACTTAGAGTTTGGCATGGATAATGTATTTTCATTGTCTATAAAGAGGTTTAATAAATCTTGAAACTCGAGTATTTGAAGAATATTTATTTTAAAGTACATCTTATTTCTTATGCTCATTCTTGTACTTTTTTTACTTATTCTTAAGTTACTGGTTACTCTGAAATGAATTATGAGCTTCTTCTCCTTCAGAAAATGTTTTTCTGAAGGATATTAAAATTTAATTATTTAGGTCCTTTTATAAATGATTATGAAAATTATTGTATGTTTAATTATTGTAATTTAGCATGTTATTATTTATATTTGTTTACTGCAAAAATTCCATTAAATGAATCAATTCTGAATTTTGGCTCAAGGATAGAGAAAAGTAAAGAGGAAATAATAAATACATAATTATAGAAGAGAAATAGAAGATGATTTTTTATTACGTAAACTCGGGCTAGATCACTCACATACATTATTTCTTCAGTGCATTGCAATTTAATCTCTTCACACAACTTAAGGACTTTTTGGCAGGAACGAAATTAGGAAGAATATGAAGCTGGGATACAAAAACTTGCCATATGTTACGACAAATGCTTACATTTGCACATCAACTACATAGAGAAGTATTCATATGTAAGCTCTTTACAAATAAGAGGTTCATGTACTTTTAAATTTACTAGTTTTTTCTTTAATTCCTAAATGGATGCTACTTTCCAGATGTCCCTCGTATTGTGAAAATGAACTGTAGAAATAGAAGTTATAGTTATTATAAAGATTTTTTATCTTGGTGTATTTTGTAGAATTAAAACTAGGAAATTAGCATAGTTCCTAACTAAGAATATAGCAGAAAAGAGTCATAAAATTTGCATTATGTTGTTTGTAGTTTTTCATCACGTCTTCTATCTCTTTCTCTGTAGGTATGGCCTCTGTAAGCGTGCAGCTCAGAAGTATAAGCTGTCTGGAGACCCTCTAGCAATAGGTAGTGGCTCTGGGAGGCGTAGGGGAGGCTCTCGAAGTGTGGCAGCTTCTTTTGAGGACCAGAGACCTTCTTTGGGCACTATTAGGAATGAGTTGCCCTCTCCAGCAGTTCTGGAGTCTGCAGTCACTACACACACTCCTGTGACAAGGGTCACTTCTCTCCCTTTGCATGAGAATGGCATAGGCCAAAGACGAAATGTAGAGGATGGACTTGCCATCAAAATTCGCTCCCAAGAAGTGTATCTGTGAAGGATTTTGTTGCTGTACTTGAGTGCTACATTCCAATTATAAATGTTTCCATCTGCAACTTTCTGAAATAAAAACTGCTGTGAATGTGGTTGATAGCTACCTCCAAAGTTTACTGTGCTAACTAAAATGATCATACTCAGTGACTTATAATGAAGGAAAACTTCATACCAATGGATAAACTTTTGATTCAGGAGGTATATTCTGATGACTGTGAAATTTTTATTTCATGTGTAAATATTTATTTTCTGCATGATTTATTTTAAGCAAACATTAAATCTGAATCCACTAGTTAACTAGCTATTGAAGAATCTTGTAGGTCTATTTACAATTATTCTTACCTCTTATTTGACCGATTGAGTCATAATTTTAATTTTTTTCTTGTGATAAAACTCAGTCCTTCATTTTTTACTTTAAATAGAATGTGATATCAGAATATCCTAAGTTATGAATTGAATTATCTTCTTAACATGTCTATTTCATCAAGATGATATGTTATCTAATAAGCATGTATTTATTTTGAATTCTTATATTAATTTTCCAAACTATAGAATTAAAAATTCCAACTGTAAGCATATAAAAACTTTAATGCTTAAAGTTTTTATTTAAAAAAAATGAGCATTTTAACACGTTCAGGATCAAGCCTAATCACATATACCTAATGCCAGCTGTGCTGAACAGTCTCTCTGATTACACTGTTGCGGGTGGTGCTGAAAGGTACTTCCTAGCCAGTTTTGGTAGCACTGAAAACTGATGTACAACTCTTTTCCAGTATTCTAAGGCATTGTTTTCAGGAGGAAGAAGCTCTTCTCGCAAATACCTTTCCACTTCTTCCTCAGCAGTAGCAGAATGATTAGATGTTTGTACAGGGCTCATAATACGGCTATAAAATAACCACATTCCATGCATCGACATCTTAACATCTGATGTAGGAGCCTATGATAAGAAAGAAAATGGAAAGATTTTAACATGTCTATATAAACTATGAAATAAGAAGCAATCAAATGATACATTGCTTACGCTAGCCTACTTACCAGTTCTCTCCTTTCCTCAGGATATGTTCCACTTATGCTTTTAACCTCCTGAATCAGCTGGGTTTTGGCTTGTTGAAAAAGCTCCTTACTTTGGAAAACACTTCCTTTGAACCTTGGATCAAGCAGAGTTGCAACAGCGTAGAATTCATTACTTTTCACTGAAGGGTATCGGCACTTCAATGCAGTCAATAAGTCGTTCTTCACACCTTGTAAGCCAGAAGAGACTGGTGCAGGTTTCTTCAATTCATGCATTGCACTGTTAATGATGGTGATAACTTCTGATATGGTTACATCAGCTGAACTCACAGCAAAAGTTGCTTGATTAAAAATGTTTGCAATGCCAGCAACACTTACAATCTGCTCCCAATGATGAGAAGTTAATTCAACAGGAACAGTAAGATATGACGCTGCCAGTGTAACTGCTGCCTTTTGTTCAAGCAACCTTGTAAGCATATGCAATGAGGAGTTCCATCTTGTGGGCTCATCCTGCAGTAGCCTGTGTTGCTTAACTCCCACAGTCACTTGGGCTTTTTTTTAAACTTTGGTAGCTTTGGAAGAGTCCTTAAAATGACGTATAATATGCCGACATGTAGCAATAAAACCACTCACCATCTTATAATTAAGAAGTCCATCTTTGACCACCAACTGCAGTGTGTGAGCAAGACATGGAATATGGCTGAAATCAGACTCATTAAGAGCAGAGCATATGTTCCTCCCATTATCACGCACAATCAAAAATATTTTGTCTTCTATGTCCCAGCTTTTAAGAGTTTCACTAATAAATACCCTCAAGTTTTGACCAGTGTGTGAAACTTCAGGAAAAAGCACTACCTCTAAACGCAAATGGTGAGATTTAAAGTCAGCATCAATGAAGTGAGCAGTTATACTGAGGTAATCATCATTACTCGTTGACGTCCACATATCTGTTGTAATGAAAATACTCTCTGCTTTGCTGAGAATGGCCTTGACTTTTATTTTTGTTTCATCATACATTTCTGGAATTAATTTATTTCCAATATGCTTCCTAGATGCCATTGTGTATCTTGGCTCTAAATGGAGAACCAGAGCCTGAAAACCTTTATTCTCTACAACTGACAGGGGCTGATTATCCAGGCACACCATCTCAGCAATTAATCTTGTGATTTCTTTACTTCGTTGATCACCTGGCTTGAGTTTTCCCTTTTTCTCCATGAAACTTTTCAATGTCAATTGTGATGGCCCAGAGTTTTTCCTCTTCGGCAAAGGGTAATTAGGGCTCAAGTCGCATGAAGGGCTGTCCATTGCAACAGAGAAACTTGAGGAAGCAGAGTGCATTGTCTCATCTGCATTGGAATCAAGGGATGGTGACTCTGGTAAATCACTAGAAATATAAGGTAAATACTATTGAAAAACTGAAAAGATGGTATTTCCATGGGAAATTTGCTACTTCGATAAATAATCACCATAAATGGTATGTAAGTTCAAAGATGTGTTTTATTTTTACTAAACTTTCTCCCTCCTCGTCACTTTTAGCGGCAAACATTAGAAAGCAATGCTTCCTCATGTGTTTCTTCATTGCGCTCGTGCTATGCGATTTCCCACCGCGTGATATGGATGTCTTACAATACTTGCAAATGGCAAAACTAGAGTTTGCATCTGATATTGTGAAATGCTTCCACACTTCACTATACATATTCAGGTATTCTTTCGTATTTTCTACTACACAGCACTATGCTCCTTGAAGCTTGCCAGAAGACGATGAAAGCGCATGTCACCTTATATTGAAGTGTCTAGACATCGGATGAGATTCGACAATGGGTGCTCACGAACTTATTCATATTGGATAGAACTCCTACTTACGTAAGATTCTTGTCCGTACTGTGACATTGTATTGTTCCTGAATGAAATTTAGTAGTGGCGGTGGAGCATTCGCTCGTTACTTTCGTACATTCTGTAATCTCAACCCTACAACAATGTCACTATTCTGTCTCCTGACTGCCTGGCTACATTACCTCCATGGTCAACCAAAGCAAGCTGTATGCAGGAGGCATTGGTTCCTTCCAAAGATCGACTCCACTACATAGTTGTGAAAGCAGTGCCGGATTTAGGCAGTGGGCAGTCCCCAAAGGCCTCCAACAAGGTGACAAAATGTCAAAAAAATTGTAAAAAAATGGGAAACATAATGGGAATAATTTAAGTATAATAAATATAGAACATGATTTATTAAGAGAAATAGATTTTAATGAAGTTATCGATGATTTTGCTGCCAAAAAATCCAGGAAAGTTAGTTTATAAGAGTTTTGTGCAATGTATACCTAATTATTTGTATTATTGCTTTCGAATGAAAAATTTTCTTTGATATACTCCAAAAGATATCAAGTAGTCAAACCACAAATTTGTCCACCATTATTTCACTAATCCTTCCGATTCCTTGATCGTGGCCTTAAAATATGAATTTCGCCAGATCGTCCAAAAAAGGCCTCCACCCGTTGGATTGCCCATAGGCCTCATATACCCTAGATTCGGCACTGCTCTCTATGAATATTCCCTCCTTCGGAAACGAGATGGTAATTTGTCAACTCCCCATTCTAATACGTGCATTCTCATATTAGGATTCCAATACTTTGTTAGTTTTATTTTTGCAAACTTCGAGAAATATGCATGCCTTACAGTGAGTTTGACAACTTCGAAAGGTGCGTGGAATATGTTAAGGCCAAGAAATCAACGACTGGCTTATTCGAAGAGTTAGAAAATGTTTAAAAATAAATAGCTATTTTGCAGAACACCATAGGGCGACTCTAGCTCATCATACAATTCTTCGCCCACAAAAAGAATACTATGCATTAGGGTGGTTTGAAAAAACACTTTTTTTAAATTTCAGATCGCTATAGTGCGGAAAAGTTGCGATTGGTATTCACTTATTATACATTTGTTTCATATCTTCCGGTCGCGCAACATAGTACAAAATGAGTTAAATTAGTAGTATTTTGCAAAATTTCAAAGTTTGACTGATAAGTACATTTTAATCATACGACTTTTAGAGGTGCTATAGTTTAATTCTATTACAATAATATATTTAAAATCCAAGCATATAAGATAAACTTTGATATTCAAGTGGAATTCGGTCATGCAGCTTCGTCAAAAACAGCAGAGTAGCCTACCTGGACAGAGAGGCGAGGCGGTTTCCTTCCAGATAATTTAGAAATTCTCTAATAGTAAATATTTGGTATTTTTTGTTTCAATATTCAATTGTTGGTGCAGATCTTTGCTCATTTTGTTTACAGAACAACCCAGAACTCACCACGGGGAGGTGACTGCACTTCAAGATACACCCACACCCTATCCAACCAACCAACAAAACTTATGATAAGTTTCCAATAGTTTGCTTATGTAAACTACTATCTTGGAAAGTTTAATGAGTTGGCCATATAAGCGTTAAACTCCTCTAGTTTTCAATACATTTAGTTTTTGAAAGATTTGACGTATTTGTAGTAAGAAGCGGGCATGAATAAACTAGCCCCTGTAAGGTAGGCATTATTCATTTTATCAGGCAGCTTGCCCCCCACTAGCCCAGTGGCTGGCGACGCCCTTTTGTAGCTATGAAATGAATTTTCTGTAGTCCTTAAGATTAATTTCGTTAAAGCTAAAGAAGGCTTGCATTTAGTTTTCCTAACTTTCAATAGGAAAATTATTTTCATAACGGTGATAGTAATAAAAACTTAATAGATATGCTGATTCAAAAATGAATTTAAAAAATTCCATATACTCGGCTATTTATAAACTGCAATGGTTAGTTCAAAAATGTTAAGCTTTTTTATTCATTAAAATACTCTTGATGGGATTAAACAACGTCGAGTCTAACTATTTTTATTCAAAAGTCTCTTCGTTAATGTTCTCAGAATATGCTGAATATCAAGCCAACACCTTAAAAAGTGATTGCTATTATATGGCTGCCAGTAAAGATTTTTCTTTCTTTTAAGATGTCTCGGGATAATTTAAAGCAAACCAATAGAATTGACATTCTCGAAATTACATCGTAATAATATATATTCTCGAAATTATATCGTAATAATATGTAATACAGGCTTTCTATTCTTTCAGGAATTCCTCCAGTTTGGTGTGCTTCTTTTCCTTCAGTGCGATTCCAAGATTTTATGCTAATAGCTTCTGATATTTTCATTCTAGTTGTTAATAATTATTGCTTAAAGATAAATTATATCGGCTTCAAATTATTCATTATGGAAATGGGACTCAGACTATTTCTGTAACTAAACTTTGGATATATTCTTTGCGACTCTGTTCTTAGTGTTTCCTTGCAAAGCACCCAATTATTGAGGATAGATTCAATATATTGCTAATCTTTTTTTTCGCGCAAGAACGCGGAACTTAAATAAAACGGATTAAAATCACAATGGGCAGTAGTGGACAGTGAGTTGGACCTCACTGCAAAATGGTATTTTCCCTGGGAAACAGGGCATACCACTTGACTTATTAAAAACGGTAAACATCCTTACTTGGAATCCAATTAAATCTATATTGAAAACAAATTGCAAACATTGGTCCCCTTGATCACATGATAGTATTTATTCCTGGGGAAGAGACTGAAAACCTGTTCGCAAAGTCTCATTCTGTATTTAAAATCTAATTTGATTTTACGTGATCACTTATTTCTCTAATAGCAAGCAGGTGCTTTTCACCTCTCTTTGGACATAAAATTCCAGAAGTTAATGAGTCTTGTTTTTTACTAATTTTTCCACATCATTTTCATTCATATAATATTGGTAATAACTTTCATAAAATCAAAGCAAATGTTCATCAGGTATTAAAAGGTTTGTAAATAACTGATTGGCATTGTCTGGTGTTTTCTGTAAATACTGTATTTTAATTCAGCAATTTAAAAGAATTGGTTCGAAGGGGTTCGCTGCACGTAGTGTATTCTATGTTTGTTCTCAGGAACGCAGCGGTGGTGATTTCATATGACGACGTTTCGCCGGCGGTACTGCTGGCTCTGCTGGCTTCTTCAGGTCAGACTTCCGGAAACGTCATCATACGAAATGACCACTGCTGCGTTCCCGAGAACAAAAATGGAATTTAAAAAATTATATGTAATACTACCATCTTCCTTTGAAAGAGAAGGCTGTTTTGGCAAATACAACACAATTCTTAAATTTTTAGAAGTCATTTACATATTGTTTTCTTTGTAAGCAATTTCATTCTGTTTGCATTCTTCAGTTTTTCACTTATCAATTTTGTGGCAATTTTCTTCTAATAATTTCATCAAGCCTTTCTTATTTAATGGAATTATTATTTTTTGAATGAACCTTACAACTTCTTAACAAGATCCACTTACGCAAGGAATTATTTCTTTTAAAACATCATTAGCTATTTACAGTTTTAGGGCACAAATTCTATCATTCTTTATCGTAATGATAATCTTTATAACTTTATACTGCTATTGTGTACAGTGAAAGTTCCCTGAAGATCAAAACTGACATTTTGGCAAAGAAGTTTACCCTTTCCTCTGAGAGAATATCAAAGTGTTCGTTAATAAATTTCTAGGTCATTATATTATCTACAAAAACGTATTGAATATGAGCTATATTCTACTAGCCATTTTAAACAAAGCGAATAAAACGGAAACATTGTATTTGTACATTTGTCCGTGGTTTCTATTAATGGATAAGTAAACCTCACTTTGCAAATTTTTTCGCCTTAAGAAACAAATGTAGCCGCGCTCGCATTCAGCATTACTAATCCGCGAGGCGTTTTACCAAATTATTTTCAATCGTAAATATTTAGATTAGGGATTGCAATATCGGACCAAGATGTCATACCGGTATTCCGGTATTAATACTGGAATACCGGTTTTAATACTAGTTTGGTACGCATACATTTGTTGCAGATCAAGCCTCTGATGTGCAAGATGTGCCTCCATGGACATTGCTCCATGCTGTGCGAGGAGACAGTGTCACTGCAAACACTATTTCCAACTGTTGGAGATCAGCTGGTTTTGGTGACACATCAATTATAGAGACAGAGGAGTTAGAGGAGGTTCCCACACTATAGGACCTCCTTAGTAGAGAAATGGCACAACTAAATCAAAACATCCCAGATGCATCATTTCATGCCGAGTCATATGTCAAGTGTGACTCTCATGTGATGACGCGTAACTGCAATGAATTTAGTGAAGACGAAGAAGATGAGGATGAAGTGAACTTAGATAGCTCTTCTACAAGCTATGAAGATGACCCAGAAGCACCTTCCCCGCCTACAAGGGATGAATTAAGACATACTATAAAAGTGTTTCACAATTTTCAAATGTTTACTGATGGTGTACCTGATTTATTCAATTATTACCTTTCAGGCATTGAGAATATCACCACATCTTTCATTGAAACTTCCAAAATACAAAAAAAAAAATTATGATTATTTTGAGAAGTAAAAAGTTTAGAATTTTTTTTCTGTTGTATTAAACATTAAACTGGATGTATAATTCATTTTATTGAAGTATTACCTTCCTTTCAATCCCATTTAACTTTATGCTCTGTGTTACTGAAACTGGATTGGTATTGTAGAGATTATGATTGCTTGAAAGAAAACCTCAAATTTACAAAGCCCAAAATTTTGGATCCCTTCAACTTCGTAAAATTGAGGTTTTACTGTATATGAATTTATGAATGGATCCGGAGAAGCATCTATATATAATAGATAACATATTTCATGTATTCTTAAATACCTTATCTTTGGAAGGCTGATGCCATAATATACAATACCTTTTTTGATCTGTGGACTTGTGAGAAAATTTACAAAATTACTAAAAACAGTTGACTGGATGTTGTACATATTTCACTTCATTAGCTCAACAAATTTCCTTTTCGTAAACATTTTAAAAAACATAAGTTTGCACAACATGGTTAAAGTTTAGGATAAGAATCACTTAACTAGCCATGTATATTGTGCCAATTGTAAATTAGAAATGTCTTATTTTTGGATAATATTGGGAAATTTGGAGGCTTCCTTGGAACAGCTCTTGGATAAGGAATCAGTTGTAGGTATACATCTCTGGAGTTGCCAAAAACATGTCTAAGGACATCTGCAATCATATAAACACAACAACATAAAAGAATAAGGATAAGTCTTTAAGTAAAATAAAAGTGTAATATGAAATACCAATAATTGTATTCCATTGAAATCAAATATGTGTACCTTGATTAGATTTTATTTCAGCATTTGCCCAAGATGACGGTTCAAACATCATCAATGATTTCACAAAGAAGAAAAGATATTTGCAAGATTTCTTCATAAATTAGAACTTCATTTATGAATTGTTTTGTTGATGTATAGACTATTTCTAATGGTTTTTGGAAAGTATAATTTTATGTAGTAATTTTAAATTTAAACCTTTATTTTTATACAAATCTATTTGTCAACTTATTTATAATTACTTAGCTATACTAGAAATAATCATCTCAGTTGTAAATAATAAACTACTTTGAAATTATTCACTATGTTCTCAGTACAATTTAAAATGTATCTTTAATTTCCCTTTAAGGGTAATAATAGTTCAACTTTTATTGCATAGTGATAAAATTTGTACTAATATAACTTATCTATTGCCCTTATTAGCATTTCCATTGCCTCTTACATTGGCATAAGTTAAAGTGGTATATATGTCTAATGAACAATACCCTCAAAAACTCTTTATTTTGAGGATTTGGTCTCCCAATTTCCCCTGACTTCTACTCATTTAATATATTGACAAAATATAGGATATGATGGTGACTTTTTCCTTAATTGAGTGAAGTTTAGTAGCTCATAGGCAGGTCAGAAACAGAAATAAGTTTAACTTCAGATGAATACATATCTGTGTTCAGTAGAGACCCGTTGGAATGGAACAGTGTTCAGTAGAGTTTGGTAGTAGAGTATTAAATTCATAAGAATTTCATCATCTTTACTACTTGTCTCCTATAAGTTTAATATATTTCACAGTGTATGATCATGATTTAATCATTTCAAAGTGCTGAAAATAGAGATGCTCCATTGAATAATAGGGGGTTTTTTCAACTCTACTTGAAGAAGGGACCAATCGTTGGTATTTCAGTCGCTAAAATTGAATGCAAGTGCATTTTAATTGAACTAAGAAGATACATTTCTGTCTCAACTCTACCTAATCTCTACGAGGTGGAATGATACTTAGAAATTTGAATTCAGTACCATTAATTGTTATCATTTAATGGCTCTTAATTCACATTTTTTTATAGTTCCTATGTATTGGGAATCTATGTTGGTTGAAATATGAATTCCTCATTTCACAACTGTATTCATGTTACATTTTGTGGAATTAACACCTCCGTGATTCAATGAGTTTGTAATTTTCCAGTGATCACAACTGCAATCATTCTATTCTGCATCTTGTAAAGAAACCACTAGAGTTTCAGTAGGCTACCAAACAGTGTGAAGTAGAAACTAATAGGGCTACGGTAGAGTTCAGTAGGATATGGTTGATTTTGGTTGATATCTTCTACCGAACCCAGTAGAAATTTTCTGCTGGGATATCAATTGTATCAACTAGTTCATGTATATCCATTGATATGAAATGTAAATCAAACATGAATGCATTACCATTACAGAATTGTCAGAATAAGACAAATCATACTATCCCCATTTTTTATACAAAGTTTGATGCTAAAAAAGGAGATATTTCATATTTTTAATTCACCCTATCTGGTTTAGAAAGACAAAATATCCATGGAAAACTTCAGAGCTAAAGATTGAAGAGATCTTTCACTGTTTTGGTTGAGATTGACACAGACTGTGGCAGAAAATTCATGTATTGTTTTTCAAAAATTAAATTTATTTGGAATTAAATTTTATCCCTTTTACCACACTCAGAAAAATTGAGGTATAAAGTGATGATTCAAATAATGGCATAAGTGTGATGCTGTGACTTAATATGCATCCAAATTTGATATTTACATTGGAAGAAAACAGTTCTTGGAGCACAATTTCGTTATTGGTTTTGACTTTGATAGAGAGATTAGAAGTTGAGTGCTGTCATGTTAACTATAATAACCAAAAATTTGAAGAGAGATAACAAAATGTAATGCTTAGATGTTGTGCTGTATAGAAGGGGGTTTCCTGTGTTAGGTGGACAATCATTCCGGTATTCCCTATCAAACTTCATTCATCCAAAGAAACAGTGAGAGACAGTACGTTTCAGGCTCCATTGAAAGAATATACATTCCTCCTCCTCAGATGATAAATTTATATCATACATATAATAGAGAGATCGGAAAAAAGTTACCTACAATTTGTTTCATTTATTTTAACCAGCAGTTAACAAATTTTACTAAATATGTTTTAAAACTAGTAAAGAAAGAGAGAAATTCAAGAGTCACATCCTCACACTTTAGACAGATAGTTGTGAAAACAGGAAAAATTATAGTTCACCAACGAGTGTGGCCCTTCAAGAAGCTATTTGTAGTGTTGGCATATTTATTTATTTTTTCATTTATTTCTACAAAGATGCAAGATCATACAATACTATAGAAGGATAAGAAAAACAGATCTGAAATGTGAGCTAAAATCAAAGTAGATAACTGAACAAATATGGCTGTAATTTCTACAATGTACATTTATGTTTTACATTTAAAAGAAACTTTTATATTTTAATTTCATTCTTGAGAAAAAGTAATTTTCCATATACTTTTTAATACATAATTTCTTTTTAAATGCTGTATATACCAAATGAATATTAAGTACTCATGTATGTCAGTTCATATAATACTATATCTATTATACATAGACGTTTCCCCGGATATCTATTATATATAGATGCTTCTACGGATTCATTCATATACATGCCTAGAAAGGATATAAATTCACAGGCTAAACCACAAGCGTCATTGACTTGCAATTTTTACGATGTATTGGCCATAACAAATAACCGCAACAAAAATTGAGATTTTGAACCTCAGTGTCATTGATTCAATTCCAGAGGGCACCAAAGTCCCGATTTTTTCCATTTAAATGCATTGCTTTGATATTCCAGAATTTTTAAAAAATACTTCCCAGGTAGGTAGGAAATCAAAACTCTAGGAGCCTATATATATAGATATGATCTATCGAAAACGTTAATGATTTTTACAAAAAATATCCTGAGTTGGATGCTAGGACGATGCAAATATCTGCCCTTTAAAATACATGGGAGTAGTTTTTCATTATTTTTTTTGATGCACTTATCGAAATGATAGGGATTTTGTGCTTGGCTAGAAGATGTATAGCAAGAATTGTTTTCAGAAAATTTTTTTTTTATAATAACGCTCTATTCTTGGGTTCGATGCCATAGCACAATAACTTTTCTCTCATAAGGAATATAAGAGAAAAGTAAGACGTCGTTTGAGGCAGTTACAGCCAATATTTCTGCTTGAATTTTCACACATAGTTAGAAATAGTGATCTTCTATTGAGTTGCATAGGAAGTATCACCAGAAAGATCCGGGTACAATTCCGGGCGGTAAATATGTCACCTGTTTAAATACACTCAGTTTGTTTTTCATTATTTTTTTATGCACTTATTGAAATGATAGGAAGTTCCTGCTTAGATAGAAGATGTATATTAAGACTAGGTTTAAGAAAAAATATATATAAGACCTGATATATATGCTGTTTCTGGGTACGATGCCAGAGCACATTAAAATTTCTCAGATAAGGAATATAAGGAAAAACTAGGACGTTGCTTGAGGCAGTTGCACCCAATATTTCTCCTTGAAGTTTCACACATAGTTAGAGATGGTAAACATCTGCTTTTTTGCATAGTAAGTTTTACCAGGACACCTGGGTTCGACGCCAGACGGAGAAATAGCAGCTAATTTAAAGAATATTTCAAACAGTTTTTCTACCTTTGAGGACCCTCTCGATATGATGTCAACTTGAAATTTTTGTTATCAACATGCTTGCAGAATGTAAGCAACATTTACTCGTATCTATATATAGAATCATTCATTCACCCTCACCTTCCCCAACATCTCCCTTCCCACGCTCTCCCTCCCAACCCTATCACTACCCATCCTTTTCCTCCACACCATCTACCTTCCCTTCTCCCTCCTAAACCTAACCCTACCCTACCTCTCCCTCCCAATCCACTCCCTCCCCACCATCTCCCTACTTTCCCTATCCCTTTCCAACCTCTCCCTCCCAAACCTCAACCGCCCCACCCACTAACTCCCCACCCTCTCCCTCCCCACCCACTCCCTCCACACCCTCTCCTTCCCCACCCTCTCCCTTCCCACCCTCTCCCTTCCCACCTTCTCCCTCCCCACCCACTCCCTCCCCACCCTCCTCTTATCCCTTCCCACCCTCTCCCTTCCCACCCTATCCCTCCCCACCATCACCCTTCCCACCCTCTCCCTTCCCACCCTCTCCCTCCACCCCTCTCCTTTACCACCCTCTCCCTTCCCACCTTCTCCCTTCCCACCCTCTCCCTCGCAACCACTCCCTCCCCACCCTCTCCTTTCCCACCCTCTCCCTTCCCACCCTCTCCCTTCCCACCTTCTCCCTCCCCACTCACTCCCTCCCCACCCTCCTCTTATCCCTTCCCACCCTCTCCCTTCCCACCCTATCCCTCCCCACCATCTCCCTTCCCACCCCCTCCCTTCCCACCCTCTCCCTTCCCACCTTCTCCCTCCCCACCCACTCCCTCCCCACCCTCTCCCTTACCACCTTCTCCCTCCCCACCCACTCCCTCCCCACCCTATCCCTCCCCACCCTCTCCCTTCCCACCTTCTCCCTTCCCACCCTCTCCCTTCCCACCCTCTCCCTCCCCATCATCTCCCTTCCCACCCTCTCCCTTCCCACCCTCTCCCTCCACCCCTCTCCTTTCCCACCCTCTCCCTTCCCACCTTATCCCTTCCCACTCTCTCCCTTCCCACCCACTCCCTCCCCACCCACTCCCTCCCCACCCACTCCCTCCCCACCCTCTCCTTTCCCACCCTCTCCCTTCCCACCCTCTCCCTTCCCACCTTCTCCCTTCCCACCCTCTCCCTTCCCACCCTATCCCTCCCCACCATCTCCCTTCCCACCCTCTCCCTTCCCACCCTCTCCCTCCACCCCTCTCCTTTCCCACCCTCTCCCTTCCCACCTTCTCCCTTCCCACCCTCTCCCTCGCATCCACTCCCTTCCTACCATCTCCCTTCCCACCCTCTCCCTACCCACCCTCTCCCTCCCCACCCTCTCCCTTCCCACCCTCTCCCTTCCCACCCTCTCCTTTCCCACCCTCTCCCTTCCCACCCTATCCCTCCCCACCATCTCCCTTCCCACCCTCTCCCTTCCCACCCTCTCCCTCCACCCCTCTCCTTTCCCACCCTCTCCCTTCCCACCTTCTCCCTTCCCACCCTCTCCCTCGCATCCACTCCCTTCCTACCATCTCCCTTCCCACCCTCTCCCTACCCACCCTCTCCCTCCCCACCCTCTCCCTTCCCACCCTCTCCCTTCCCACCCTCTCCCTTCCCACCCTATCCCTCCCCACCCTCTCCCTTCCCACCTTCTCCCTTCCCACCCTCTCCCTTCCCACCCTATCCCTCCCCATCATCTCCCTTCCCACCCTCTCCCTTCCCACCCTCTCCCTCCACCCCTCTCCTTTCCCACCCTCTCCCTTCCCACCTTCTCCCTTCCCACCCTCTCCCTCGCATCCACTCCCTTCCTACCATCTCCCTTCCCACCCTCTCCCTACCCACCCTCTCCCTCCCCACCCTCTACCTTCCCACCCTATCCCTTCCCACCCTCTCCCTTCCCACCCTCTCCCTTCCCACCCTATCCCTCCCCACCATCTCCCTTCCCACCCTTTCCCTTCCCACCCTCTCCCTCCACCCCTCTCCTTTCCCACCCTCTCCCTTCCCACCTTCTCCCTTCCCACCCTCTCCCTCGCAACCACTCCCTTCCTACCATCTCCCTTCCCACCCTCTCCCTTCCCACCCTCTCGCTTCCCACCCTCTTCCTCCCCACCTTCTCCCTTACCACCCTCTCCCTTCCACTCCTCTCCTTTCCCACCCTGTCCCTTCCCAACATCTCCTTAGAACAATATCCCTTCCCTCCCTCTCCCTTCTCTCCATCTACCTTCCCAACCTCTTCTATCCCACCAAATCCCTTCCAATCATATCCCTTCCCAACTTATCACCTCCCACTCTCTCTTCCCAATACATTCCTCTCCCTTCCCACCATCTCCCTCCCCACCCTCTCCCTCTCCACCCTCTCCCTCCCCACCCACTCCCTCTCCACCCTCTCCTTTTCCCTTCCCACCCTCTCCCTCCCAACCATCTCCCTTCCCACCCTCTCCCTTCCCACCCTCTCCCCTCCACTCCTTTCCCACCCTCTCCCTTCCCACACTCTCCCTTCCCACCCTCTTTCTTCCCAACCCACTCCCTTAACCACCCTCTCTCTTACCACCCTCTCCCTTCTCACGCTCTACCTTCCCAACCTCTTACTTTCCACCATAATGTTTTCTTACCAGCCATACCCTCAAGTACCCCTTACTCCTTTCCATCCCTCTCATAAGCAACTTCCTCCATCCTCTACCTTCTCTCCCTCTTCCCCATGAGCTTTATTCAGAGAAAAAGTATAAGCAATACAATGAAAAGTTACAGAATATATAAATAATACATGACCCTGCCGTACACTTCTTTAAAAATCTATAGATTCTGCAATAGTTAATTTGGTTCAGGGTGCATCGTCATTTTTTATTCTTTTATATACAATTCTAGTAATGGGTAACTATACAAGTTCTGGCCTTTCAATTTTTAAACTCTACATGACTGAAAATACATTTTGGCTGGGAAGAAAAAGATCATTTTTCACTTTTTATCCATCTTACGTGTTATAATAAACACCAATTAAATACACAAAACAAGTTTAAAAAATAATTTTCAACCTTGCATCACCATTAGTCACATTGAAGATTAAACGTTGGAAAACCTTCAAATAGTATACTTCAATGAAGATTCACTGAATTGTTCAATTGATTGTTCATTAGATAGTTTAGAATGTAATTACATGATTGGAATGTGCACTGCACGGAGAAACTTCAGTTCACTTCAAAAGTCACGGATTTTATTTCACAAGGTAGTTTTTATTTTATTCTTCCCAATCTTAAATTGGTCCCGATGCAGTCCCCCGCCGTAACAGCACAACTCCGTCCCTGTCGCCGTCCTTCGAGAAAAATAATATCTGTATGATTCACCAAAAACGAAACTTGGTCAATGACACACATTTTCCAGTATTTATATCATGTATCGCAAAAGCGGAGACTCCGCCAAGCACAACAGTATATATTAACGCAATGTTATTAATGTACACAAAAAGTAAATTCAAGGCGCGTCTTTACTTAGAGAATTCCCATCTTTCACTGTTACATTTCTACTACCTCATCTAAAATTTAATAAGTAAGAATCTTTACTGAATACTCTTAACAATGATACATGTATTGATCCAAATTTAGGAAGATTAATATTTAAAAACATACTAAATAAATACTAAGCGTGTTTTAGCAAAACAAATTAGAGCAACAGGTTTATCCAGTGGAAGATAGAGATGAAATAATACATCAGTATATAACTAACCCAGATTTTCGTAATGTATTGTTCCATTATAATTAATTTTTTTCTGACATTTCGCTAATAAAAGTTCCGGTGCAAACCAAACTAAGAATCTTGGAGGCGGAACCTTTGCATTAAGTAGGTACATTAAGACTGAGAATAGAAATTATGTGATTAACTATCCCATAACCCACATTATCATGCTCAAAAAAATTATTTGAACATAAGCATTTACAAGTTAGCAGTTAACTTCTCGAAAGCTTTGGGAAAAATCGAGCATCTAATAGGTATACCTCTACTTACAAAGACGAGGTAAAATTCGATCATAGAAATTAATTTTTGATCATAAAAATAAAATCCGATGAAAACCTTCATCTGAAAATAACTAACTACTAATTCTATTCCTGGAATCTCTGCATTCGAACTCTCGCCCCTCCATGTTTGAGGAAAGGTCCGAGCGTATTTCCGAGGAAAGAATATGAAAATAATTTATCAAACATTATCTGAACAGCCGAAACACTATGTTAATTATAATAATGCGCTATCTAACATACTTGTAAAAAAGTAGTCTTAGAATTAGATTGGAATTATACTCAAGGTATTGTGAATTCCTTCCCTGGTCCATATGACTTTTCGCAGCATCCCTGGATTCGATCTCCTGCACTTCTATGTTTGAGAAAAGGTCGGAGAGTAATTCTGAAGAAAATATATAAATATAATAAATAAATCATTATCTAAGCTACCTAAATACTATGTTAATTAAAAGAACGCGCTATCAACGATACTTGTATAAGGTAAGTCCTAATATTAGTGTGGAATTATACTCATTTTATTGTAAATTCCATCCCTGGTCCAAATGACTCTTCGCAGCATCCCTGGATATGAACTCCTGCACTTCCATATTTGAGGACAGGTCCGAGCGTAAATCTGAAATAAATATATAAAAATAATTAATAAATCATTATCTAAGCTACCTAAACACTAGGATAATTAAAAGAACGCACTATCAACGATACATGTAAAAGACAAGCCCCAATATTTGTGTGGAATTATACTCATTGTATTGCGAATTCCATCCCTGGTCCAAATGACTCTTCGCAGCATCCCTGCATTCGAACTCCTGCACTTCCATGTTTGAGGACACGTCCGAGAATAATTCTGAAGAAAATATATAAAAATAATTAATAAATCATTATCGAAGCTACCTAAACACTAATTAATTAAAAGAACGCGCTATCAACGATACTTGTATAAGACAAGCCCTAATATTAGTGTGGAATTATACTCATTTTAGTGTGAATTCCATCCCTGGTCCAAATGACTCATCGCAGCACCCCCGCATTCGAGTTCCAGCACTTCTATGTTTGAGGACACATCCGAGCGTAATTCTGAAGAAAATATATAAAAATAATTAATACATCATTATCTAAGCTACCCAAACACAATGTTAATTAAAAGAACGCACTATCAAGGATATATCTATAAGACAAGCCCTAATATTAGTGTGGAATTATACTCATTTTATTGTGAATTCCATTCCTGGTTCGAAATGACACTTCACAGCATCCCTGCATTCGAACACCTGCACTTCCATGTTAGCGGACAGGTCCGAGCGTAATTCTGAAGAAAATATATAAAAATAATTTATAAATCATTATCTAAGCTACCAAAACACTAGGATAATTAAAAGAATCCGCTATCAACGATACATGTATAAGACAAGCCCCAATATTTGTGTGGATTTATACTCATTGTATTGTGAATTCCATCCCTGGTCCAAATGACTCTTCGCAGCATCCCTGCATTCGAACTCCTGCACCTCCACGTTTGAGGACACGTCCGAGCGTAATTCTGAAG
The DNA here is from genome assembly GCA_947579665.1 of Sympetrum striolatum. NCBI lineage: Eukaryota > Metazoa > Arthropoda > Insecta > Odonata > Libellulidae > Sympetrum > Sympetrum striolatum. The sequence continues at coordinate 78,488,014 of OX388351.1, forward strand.
AAAATATATAAAAATAATTAATAAATCATTATCTAAGCTACGAAAACAGTATGTTAATTGTAAAGAACGCGCTATCAACGATACTTGTATAGGACAAGCCCTAACATTAGTGTGGAATTATACTCATTGTACTATGAATTCCATCCCTGGTCCAAAAGACTCTTCGCAGCATCCCTGCATTCGAACTCCTGCACTTCCATGTTTGAGAAAAGGTCCGAGCGTATTTCTGAAGAAAATATATAAAACTAATTAATTTATCATTATCTAAGCTACCTAAACAGTATGTTAATTGTAAAGAACGCGCTATCAACGATACATGTATACGAGTAGCCTTAATATAAGTGTGAAATTATACTCATTGTATAGTAAATTCCATCCCTGGTCCAACTGACTGTTCGCAGCATCCCTGCATTCGAACTCCTGCACTTCCATGTTTGAGAAAAGGTCTTAGTGTAATTCTGAAGAAAATATATAAAAATAATTAATAAATCATTATCGAAGCTACCTTAACAGTATGTTAATCCTGAAGAACGCGCTATCAACGATACATGTATAAGAGTAGCCTTAATTTTAGTGTGAAATTATTCTCATTGCATTGTGAATTCCATCCCTGGTCCAAATGACTCTTCGCAGCATCCCTGCATTCGAACTCCTGCACTTCCATGTTTGAGAAATGGTCCGATCGTAATTCTGAAGACAATATATAAAAATAATTAATAAATCATTATCTAAGCTACCTAAACAGTATGTTGATTGTACGGAACGCGTTATCAACGATACATGCTTAAGAGTAGCCTTAATATTAGTGTGAAATTATACTCATTGTATTGTGAATTCCATCCCTGGTCCAAATGACTCTTGGCAGCATCCCTGCATTTGAACTCCTGCACTTCTATGTTTGAGAAAAGGTCCGAGCGTAATTCTGGAGTAAATATATAAAAATAATTAATAAATCATTATCTTAGCTACCTAAACAGTATATTAATTGTAAATAACACGCTATCAACGATACATGTATAAGAGTAGCCTTAATATAAGTGTGAAATTATACTCATTTTATTGTAAATTCTATCCCTGGTTCAAATGACTCTTCGCAGCATCCCTGCATTCGAACTTCTGCACTTCCATGTTTGAGAAATGGTCCGAGCGTAATTCTGAAGAAAGTATATAAAAATAATTAATAAATCATTATCTAAGCTACTTAAACACTATGTTAATTAAAAGAACGCGCTATAAACGATACTTGTATAAGGCAAGCCCTAATATTAGTGTGGAATTATACTGATTTTATTGTGAATTCCATCCCTGGTCCAAATGACTCTTCGCAGCATCTCTGCATTCGAACTCCTGCACTTCTGTGTTTGAGACAAGGTCCGAGCGTAATTCTGAAGAAAATATATAAAAATATTTAATAAATAATTATCTAAGCTACCTTAACACTATGTTAATTAAAAGAACGCGCTATAAACGATACATGTATAAGAGTAGCCTTAATATTAGAGTGAAATTATACTCATTGCATTGTGAATTCCATCCCTGGTCCAAATGACTCTTCGCAGCATCCCTGCATCCAAACTCCTGCACTTCCATGTTTTAGGACACGTCCGAGAATAATTTTGAAGAAAATATATAAATATAATTAATATATCATTATCTAAGCTACCTAAACACTATGTTAATTAAAAGAACGCGCTATAAACGATACTTGTATAAGACAAGCCCTAATATTAGTGTGGAATTATACTCATTGTATTGTGAATTCCATCCCTGGTCTAAATGACTCTTTGCAGCATCCCTGCATTCGAACTCCTGCACTTCCATGTTTGAGAAAAGGTCCGAGGGTAATTCTGAAGAAAATATGAAAAAATAATAATTAAATCATTATCTAAGCTACCTAAACACTGTTTTAATTGTAAAGAACGCGCTACAACGATACATGTATAAGAGTAGCCCTAATATTATTGTGGAATTATACTCATTGTATTGTGTATTCCATCCTTGGTCCAACTGACTCTTCGCAGCATCCCTGCATTCGAACTCCTGCACTTCCATGTTTTAGGACAGGTCCTAGCGTAATTCTGAAGAAAATATGTAAATATAATAAATAAATCATTATCTATGCTTCCTAAACACTATATTAATTGTAAAGAATGCGCTATCAACGGTACATGTATATGAGTAGCCTTAATATAAGTCTGAAATTATACTCATTTTATTGTGAATTCCATCCCTGGTCCAAATGATTCTTCGCAGTATCCCTTCATTCGAACTCCTGCACTTCCATGTTTGAGAAAAGGTCCGAGCGTTATTCTGAATAAAATTTATAAAAATAATAAATTAATCATTATCTAAGTTACCTAAACACTATGTTAATTAAAGGAACGCGCTATAAGCGATACTTGTATAAGACAAGCCCTAACATTAGTGTGATATTATACTCATTGTATTGTGAATTCCATCCCTGGTCCAAATGACTCTTCGCAGCATCCCTTCATAGGAACTCCTGCAATTCCATGTTTTAGAAACGTTCCGAGCGTAATTCTGAAGAAGAAATATAAACATAATTAATAAAACATTATCTGAACGACCGAAACACTATGTTAATTAAAATATTCACTCTCTTCTATACTTGTGTTTTACTAGTATTAAAATTAGATTCAAATTATACTCATTTTATCTTTAATTCCATCCCGGGACCCAATTTTTACCTCCGTATCTTTGTTTTCTTACTATGGTCTTCTGAGATGTAGGAAATTTGCTAATGTGTTTCTAAAGAAATTATAAAGAAACAGTAAATAAAATGGTAATATGCAATCAATAAACCTGTGTTAATCCAAAAATACTAATATAATTGTAATAATAACGATCTAAATAAAGTAGGAGACCTAACTCAATAATTTGTTTGATTATTATGACTATTTGAGCTTATTCTTAACTTAGTATTTACTTAGTAAGTTATTACTTTAGCAGTATATTTGAGTATATACTTTATGGTACAAGTTATTCAAATTTTCCTCAATGTTTTATATTTTCCATCCGCTCTTCTTTTCGCTTTTCTACGATAGAGTAATAGATTTTTTTATGTCTCAGACCATTGAGGAATACCGGAGAAAGTAATATAACTTTACACTCGAGTAATATTAGCATTCCCTGATGTTGTAGTACTAGTAATACTATTGAAAGTGCTTCGACAGCTTAGGTCTTTTCGCGCATTGGCTCTCACTGGGAATCGAACCCGGGACCGCTTTTACAAAAAGGCAAACGCGTTTTCATCATGACTTTTTGGGTTCCTCACCCCCTTCCATTGAAGGACCAGGTCCCATGGAAGTCTTTTAAATCTCAGCAATCCTTCTTGTTTATTCAACGTTCTGAAAATATCATAAAAGATAACTAAACTATTTGGGGCAATCGCAAGATCGCTTCGTCGCTTGTTAATTCTTGGTTGAACGCTCTGTGGACATCAATCCACACAAACCGAAATAAATCATCCAAAAGTGAGAGAATTCACTTCATTGGAACTTGGGAAAGAAAGAAGCCCTGTTTAATTTAGTAGTTACAGAGAATATTGTTCAAAGAAATATATACAAGAAAACCAAAGCGAAAGAATCCAAGGTCGTTGGAACAAAAGATCGAGATAAACGAAACTCATCACAAAATGTTGTTCGCTAATTTTGAAAAAAATTTTTCCGAAAAATGAACGGAAAAGGAAAGCTAAATCCTCCTTGTGTACGTATGCAAGTAACTCTCACTTCTCTTTACAGAGATTTAGAACGAGGCCGTAAAGCGAAAGTTCATGCTAATGACTCACGAAGCAAAGCCTAAAGCCTAATCGAAAACTATCATGGCTCCCGAAATGAAACGATCAACTATGACTAGTTCAGTGACAGCGCAATATCAACGACTGCCGATGAACACCATCGTAGAATCCTATCTAAACCTCGGGTTAATAACTTACATCGATAATACTCATCGTGGAATGGTATGGCTGTTGCTAGTAAAACATGTTCCTTTTCCTTTTATAGATATTAAGAGTAAACGCGGGAAGGTATGCGTTTATTAGTGACTCAAGGAGAAAGGCACCATATTTAAACCTAGTAGGTAGGAAAGGAAAAGAAAAAGGATTGAAATAGATGCTAAGAATTGAGAAGTTATAAAGCTCAGGTTCATAATATTCAAGAACGATATCCTATGAAAGAATTTAAGAATATAGTTTAAGAGATAGTTTTAATATGAAATTACACTCTAACAGAGATGAATCCCCAATAAAAATCTATATCAATCAATCTTTCTCTACTTGAAGGGCTTTTCCTTTCTTACGCATGACTGATCGCAATATATTTTTATGTTATATCGGCGGTTACGGTCATTCCAGCTCCTTGTCCGCAAAATACGAAAGAGCGAAGAATGGGAAATGGAGAGGTCAGGATACCGGATTAATCTTTTACACGCGTAAGCGTAAGCTTAATAAACGATTGAGACGCTGAGAATTGTCTCAACGACCATAAAAAGCTCTGAAAAGTTGAAGAAATTGCTTAGGCTCTTCTATTATTCTAATTCATTCCAATCGTTGCTCCGACAGCGAATATATATTAATACCGAGGAGCATGCTTTACCATCGGTATGCACTTGATTTGCGAAGAGTTATGTGGAACGAGAGAATCGTCCACTGAATGATATGATAAAGCATGCAATCGCAAAGTAAAGGTTTGAGATTCCATTATAACATGAATTCTTGCGGAACAGGGACAAAAAACGAATAATTCGTAGCTGTAACGAGGTGTTCGAATTCTGGAAAGAGCGGCTTGAGGACTGAAGCCCGCCTCAGCACATGAAAATCACTTTCACGACAAAATCAATTGACATCTGTTTCACTACGGCTAAAATCTTCGGCTATTCTTCAACAAACATGTCTAAGCGAATGAGAGTTTCGGAACGATATTTGCAAATATCTACAAATAATATGGATCGCAAACACCTTTAATTGATCGTATCACATGGGCTAGTTCTGTTACATAGAGTCTGAATAATATTCTTCAAAACGAGTTTAAGTTCACAGAAAACCTGCGATTGACTATTTATGTACAGAATATATATCTAATATGTATGCTTACGGATAACAGCCTAACTCTATAAGGGCGGGGTATATGCCCGCAAACATTTCAACAGGGCTTCTGATAATTGATAATAAAGTCTATTAGTAGTTTTATCTGATTAAATTATAACGAGTTACACATACACTGTAAGTTAGTGTCAGCTTATGGCCAGTCGAGATGATGAGGAAAAGAAGGAACCATATTGCTACAAGACATAAATGTACTTGAAAACGTATTTCGATACTTAAAAATCTAATACTGCAACTTCAAGCAATGAAGAACATTCCGAATTATGGTATACAATTAATAAATATGGAATTATGGAAACTATCCGAGTTATGTCCAGCTCTCGTTTGAAAAATTGCAATCAGCATCATTGAATAACTGCAGTTAAACATAAGATTAATAAAAAGAAAGGATCTAGATAAATTATAGTTTTCGTAATACAGCTAACTCGCGATGCAATGCAATGCAAAAATATTTACAATCGGCATTACATGTGAAAAACTCTCATTTAAAAATATTAGAAGGTTAGAGTATTAAGTGTGCTTACCAAATTGATCAAATTTCGTTCCTCCCGTTTCTTCCGCGAAGGTCATTCCGTGGACATTCCCTTTCGAAACGAAATACAGCAGAGGCCCATCGATGAGAGGATTAAAAGTTATCTTTTAAAACCTGGAAAAATAGAAAAACTAAATTAGTAAATTATCAATGAATTTCATCCAGACAAATATTGTACTCAACGCCCATGAATAGGTATTCGTCATAACGAATAAGTTTAAAATTAGAATGACCGTTATATGAAACCCCTATTTACGCGCCATCTACTGTGTTAGATATAAAACAAAGGACAGGTGAAATGCTAACCATCGGATAATTAAAGCAACAAGTTTTCAGGGACAGTGATGAATATTGAAAAAAATCACAATATCGATTTCCTCAAATGAGATAGCGGCGAACCATTTTGGGATTGAAACACGAAACGTATTTATCAATACAATATTAAAGAAGGATACATTTTAATCAGAGGCTCACGGAATAGTAAAATGCTTAGTTCTTATTTAATAGAAAATTAACCAAATATAGATCGCATGGAGAAAAGAACACCGTTAAATTCCAACGATGGCATTGCAAGAATTTAAATATACGAAATCAAAAATTTGAGCAGGAATATAGGTAGTTTGAATCAGCATGGAGCACTAAATGCAATTTTCAAATACTGATTTCCGATAATTTTGCCAGACGGATATTGCAAACAGCGAGTGTGAAGGAGATTCCCGTTTTTGAGTCCCACATGCGTCAGACCTATCTTCTAGCGCTATTTCTCTAAATAAGCATTCAGGGGGGTATTTCCATTGATCATTTAAGCTTCAACTGAATTTTCTTGGATTCGCTTAAGTCAGCCACTCAAGAACTTTAGAGAGAACGTAGTATTCAAATCCAATTCAAATATGATTACTAAACCGAGTTTTAATCGGAAAATAAGTGGAGACTAAATTTTATGCGAGTGCATTTTGTATGTTAGTTAGGATTTATGCGATGCCCGAACTTATATATTATACAAATACGAAAACTACACGCGAAATTCCGCTACAAAAATTCTAAAATGCCAGAACTTAAACAGCTCAAAAAAGCAATTATTTCTTAAAGAGAGATCGCAATCAATATTCAAATAAGATATTTCGTTCAACTTACCATTGAATGGAAATCCTGGGTGACGACCACGAACATCTTTAGGTCTTCAAACGTCGTTCTTTCTTTTTTTAAAGGAAATTTCGTTTAAGGAATATTAGTTATTCCAAAAAGAAATCGAAAGGCTTTGAAATGTCACTTACGTTTCCCCAGTTTCCAAATCCAACGAAAGTCACAAAATTTAAATTCTAACGGAAATTTTAAACAATTGACATAAATTCCGCACCAGACGGGTTCTCAGCAGCAACTGAGGAAATTTCCATCAGGACAACGGTTGAACAAGAGAGCTGAAATCTGATTGGTCGAATTAGGACAATCCGTCGCTGCCACCCCCCCAAAACTTAAATAAAACATTTTCATTAATAATAATTATAATTAAATTGACATTCAATTTTATGAAGTACCTTCTTTATTTAAATTTGAAATTGTTTGGAATATTAGTTTTCGTTAATAAAAGTATTTATTTATATTTCGACTTAATTTTGTCGTTTCCTCCCATGGGAATGCTCGTAACATCGTAGTATTTTACTGTCTAATTATAAGTTTAGAAATTGTAATATTTCTATTTGTTTAACATGATTACTATTAATCGTTTAATATTAAAAAAATACCAATATAAATAATTACTCCTCGTCGGCCATAACGAAAGAATATATTTAGCGCATCAATTCACTTCGTTGATTCATATCAGGAGGTTTTTTTTTAAGATTTCTTCTCGAAGACATTTAAATTGTTCGAAAACACTATCTTTATTCAGAAAGATGTACTCATCGAGAAAGAATGAGTGCATTACATGATTCTGGATAATTAAAATCGCTTCGGCTTGAGAAAATCTACATCATCTCCTCCTAAAATAAAAAGGAGACGGACTGCTAAAGAATGCAATCGAGAGTAGTATGTTAGAGAAATTTGGAAAGGACAACAGAATGTTTGAAAGAGAACATAGATTTATATCCTTTAATTACACGTTTTAGATAGCACCTCGAGTCCTACGTAGACCTTGTTTCCGTCTGGGAAGAAGAGCAGAATTCTAAAAGCATTTCTACCACATTGCATTTCGACCACAAGGTCGAAGGTCTCAATTCTTTAGGAACCTCTCTGTTTGATGCCTTAAATATGCCTCGTAAATCCACAAGAATACGTAGCAATCAATTTATATTTATACACTTTTCACACGATTTAAAGGAAACCATGTTAATATCACATATTTTCGGCGCAGTAACACGTTTACTCTCACAGTTTTTTCAAAATTCTGAAATATATTCTTTTAATGGCAAAAACTCACATCTGATATGGAGTACAAGACTGATAAGTTATTTTCAACAACGAGAGAAGAGAGATAGACAGAATGGAAAATAATGATGATGCTGTCATTATTTTTCATAACATATCACCACTCTGTTGGCAATGCATCACTGAATTCAGTAGTGGATAAATAAACTGAGAAAAAAGTACTAGTTTGACTCTCTGTCGTTGGTAACACTAACCTTTCACTCGAATATTCCATGATTTAACTCACACTGTAAACGGGTTGCGCACGAACTGTTAACATGAATCCAAAGGGTAACACGTCTTGATCAGTTTGCACTAATTCATTTCGCGTCGACTATTGATACAACTTAAAACTAACTCACAGAATATCGTCATTCCAGTCACGAGCTCCATGTTATCACGAGGTTTTTACGTAGCCTTTTACCGCCCTTTTACGCTTTTCGATCGTCAGAAAACACTGAAGTACGCAATTAGCTTGCGAGGAATTATGATTAATGCGAGGTTACTGGCCATGTTCATTGTGTTTCTCATAATGGTGGTCTTTCAGCCCTTCTAAATTTATCTGGATTATATTCTTGACCATTCGTACCTCAAGTACATACCGAGGGTATGGCATTCTTACTTATTTCCCACCATTATTACTTACACTTCGAACATTCACAGGAAAGACTATTCGTGTATTACTTTAAACATACATAGTATATCCACAGGAATATATTCATGGTAAATTTAGTAGGGCAAAGACCGCCGATGTGAAAAAAATAATGAACATGGCCAGTAACCTCACGTTACTCATAGTTCCTCGCACGCAAATTGCATACTTCAGTCTTTTCGTGACGATCGGAAAAGCGTAAAAGCGCGGTAAAAGGACACGTGAACACCTCGTGATAACATGGAGTTTCGTGACTGGTCATGATGATCTTCTTGAGTTAGTTTTAAGTTTTTAATTATAGTCGACGTGAAATGAGTTAGTGCAAACAGTTCAAGACGGTGTTACCCTTTGGATTAATGTTAACAGTTCGTGTGCAACCCGTTTACAGTGTGAGTTAAATCATGGAATATTCTAGAGAAACGTTAATGTTACCAACGATAGAAGAGAGACAAACAAGTACTTTTTTCTCAGTTTTATTATCCACTATTGAATTCAGTGAAGAATCGCCAACGGCGTGATGATATGTTATGAAATATAATGGCAGCATCATCATTATTTTCCATTCTGTCCATCTGTCCCTCTTCTCTCGATGTTGCAAATAACTAATCACTTGAATACTCCATATCAAATGTAAGTTTTTAGCTTTAAAAGAATATATTTCAGAATTTCAAAACTGACAGAGTTTAATGTGTTTCTGCGACGAAAATTTGTGTTTTTAAAATGGTTTCCTTTAGTTCGTGTGAAAAGTGTATAAATATCAAGTGATTGCTACGTATTCTTGTGGTTTTTGAAGCATATTTAAGGCATCAAACAAAGAGGTTCCTAAAGAACTGAGACCTTCGACCTTGTGGTCGAAATGGAATGTGGTTGAAATACTTTTAGAATTCTGCTCTTCTTCCCAGACGGATACAAGGTCTTTGTAGGACTCGAGGTGCTTTATAAATCGTGTAAGTAAAGGTTATAAAAATCTGTTCTTCTAATATTCTGCTGTCTTACCAAATTTCTCTAACTTACTACTCTTGATTGCATTCTTATCAGTCTGTCTCAATTTAATTTTAGGAGGAAGTGATGTAGTTATTCTCAAGCCGAAGCGGTTTTAATTCTCAAGAATCATATAATGAACTCGTTTTTTCTCGATGGGTAGATCTTTCTGAATAAATACAGTGTTTTCGATCAATTTAAATGTCTTCGAGAAAAAATCTTAAAAAAACCTTCAGATATGAATCCACGAAGTGAATTGAAGCGCTAAATATATTCTTTCGTTATGGCCGACTAGGAGTAATTATTTATAATGGTATTTTTTAATATTAAACGATTAATAGTAATCATGTTAAACAAATAGAAATATTACAATTTCTAAACTTATAATTAGACAGTAAAATACTACGATGTTACGAGCATTCCCATTGGAGGAAACGACAAAATTAAGTCGAAATATAAATAAATACTTTTATTAACGAAAACTAATATTCCAAACAATTTCAAATTTAAATAAAGAAGGTACTTCATAAAATTGAATGTCAATTTAATTATAATTATTATTAATGAAAATGTTTTATTTAAGTTTTGGGGGGGTGGCAGCGACGGATTGTCCTAATTCGACCAATCAGATTTCAGCTCTCTTGTTCAACCGTTGTCCTGATGGAAATTTCCTCAGTTGCTGCTGAGAACCCGTCTGGTGCGGAATTTATGTCAATTGTTTTAAAATTTCCGTTAGAATTTAAATTTTGTGACTTTCGTTGGATTTGGAAACTGGGAAACGTAAGTGACATTTCAAAGCCTTTCGATTTCTTTTTGGAATAACTAATATTCCTTAAACGAAATTTCCTTTAAAAAAAGAAAGAACGACGTTTGAAGACCTGAAGATGTTCGTGGTCGTCACCCAGGATTTCCATTCAATGGTAAGTTGAACGAAATATCTTATTTGAATATTGATTGCGATCTCTCTTTTAAGAAATAATTGCTTTTTTGAGCTGTTTAAGTTCTGGCATTTTAGAATTTTTGTAGCGGAATTTCGCGTGTAGTTTTCGTATTTGTATAATATATTAAGTTCGGGCATCGCATAAATCCTAACTAACATACAAAATGCACTCGCATAAAATTTAGTCTCCACTTATTTTCCGATTAAAACTCGGTTTAGTAATCATATTTGAATTGGATTTGAATACTACGTTCTCTCTAAAGTTCTTGAGTGGCTGACTTAAGCGAATCCAAGAAAATTCAGTTGAAGCTTAAATGATCAATGGAAATACCCCCCTGAATGCTTATTTAGAGAAATAGCGCTAGAAGATAGGTCTGACGCATGTGGGACTCAAAAACGGGAATCTCCTTCACACTCGCTGTTTGCAATATCCGTCTGGCAAAATTATCGGAAATCAGTATTTGAAAATTGCATTTAGTGCTCCATGCTGATTCAAACTACCTATATTCCTGCTCAAATTTTTGATTTCGTATATTTAAATTCTTGCAATGCCATCGTTGGAATTTAACGGTGTTCTTTTCTCCATGCGATCTATATTTGGTTAATTTTCTATTAAATAAGAACTAAGCATTTTACTATTCCGTGAGCCTCTGATTAAAATGTATCCTTCTTTAATATTGTATTGATAAATACGTTTCGTGTTTCAATCCCAAAATGGTTCGCCGCTATCTCATTTGAGGAAATCGATATTGTGATTTTTTTCAATATTCATCACTGTCCCTGAAAACTTGTTGCTTTAATTATCCGATGGTTAGCATTACACCTGACCTTTGTTTTATATCTAACACAGTAGATGGCGCGTAAATAGGGGTTTCATATAACGGTCATTCTAATTTTAAACTTATTCGTTATGACGTATACCTATTCATGGGCGTTGAGTACAATATTTGTCTGGATGAAATTCATTGATAATTTACTAATTTAGTTTTTCTATTTTTCCAGGTTTTAAAAGATAACTTTTAATCCTCTCATCGATGGGCCTCTGCTGTATTTCGTTTCGAAAGGGAATGTCCACGGAATGACCTTCGCGGAAGAAACGGGAGGAACGAAATTTGATCAATTTGGTAAGCACACTTAATACTCTAACCTTCTAATATTTTTAAATGAGAGTTTTTCACATGTAATGCCGATTGTAAATATTTTTGCATTGCATTGCATCGCGAGTTAGCTGTATTACGAAAACTATAATTTATCTAGATCCTTTCTTTTTATTAATCTTATGTTTAACTGCAGTTATTCAATGATGCTGATTGCAATTTTTCAAACGAGAGCTGGACATAACTCGGATAGTTTCCATAATTCCATATTTATTAATTGTATACAATAATTCGGAATGTTCTTCATTGCTTGAAGTTGCAGTATTAGATTTTTAAGTATCGAAATACGTTTTCAAGTACATTTATGTCTTGTAGCAATATGGTTCCTTCTTTTCCTCATCATCTCGACTGGCCATAAGCTGACACTAACTTACAGTGTATGTGTAACTCGTTATAATTTAATCAGATAAAACTACTAATAGACTTTATTATCAATTATCAGAAGCCCTGTTGAAATGTTTGCGGGCATATACCCCGCCCTTATAGAGTTAGGCTGTTATCCGTAAGCATACATATTAGATATATATTCTGTACATAAATAGTCAATCGCAGGTTTTCTGTGAACTTAAACTCGTTTTGAAGAATATTATTCAGACTCTATGTAACAGAACTAGCCCATGTGATACGATCAATTAAAGGTGTTTGCGATCCATATTATTTGTAGATATTTGCAAATATCGTTCCGAAACTCTCATTCGCTTAGACATGTTTGTTGAAGAATAGCCGAAGATTTTAGCCGTAGTGAAACAGATGTCAATTGATTTTGTCGTGAAAGTGATTTTCATGTGCTGAGGCGGGCTTCAGTCCTCAAGCCGCTCTTTCCAGAATTCGAACACCTCGTTACAGCTACGAATTATTCGTTTTTTGTCCCTGTTCCGCAAGAATTCATGTTATAATGGAATCTCAAACCTTTACTTTGCGATTGCATGCTTTATCATATCATTCAGTGGACGATTCTCTCGTTCCACATAACTCTTCGCAAATCAAGTGCATACCGATGGTAAAGCATGCTCCTCGGTATTAATATATATTCGCTGTCGGAGCAACGATTGGAATGAATTAGAATAATAGAAGAGCCTAAGCAATTTCTTCAACTTTTCAGAGCTTTTTATGGTCGTTGAGACAATTCTCAGCGTCTCAATCGTTTATTAAGCTTACGCTTACGCGTGTAAAAGATTAATCCGGTATCCTGACCTCTCCATTTCCCATTCTTCGCTCTTTCGTATTTTGCGGACAAGGAGCTGGAATGACCGTAACCGCCGATATAACATAAAAATATATTGCGATCAGTCATGCGTAAGAAAGGAAAAGCCCTTCAAGTAGAGAAAGATTGATTGATATAGATTTTTATTGGGGATTCATCTCTGTTAGAGTGTAATTTCATATTAAAACTATCTCTTAAACTATATTCTTAAATTCTTTCATAGGATATCGTTCTTGAATATTATGAACCTGAGCTTTATAACTTCTCAATTCTTAGCATCTATTTCAATCCTTTTTCTTTTCCTTTCCTACCTACTAGGTTTAAATATGGTGCCTTTCTCCTTGAGTCACTAATAAACGCATACCTTCCCGCGTTTACTCTTAATATCTATAAAAGGAAAAGGAACATGTTTTACTAGCAACAGCCATACCATTCCACGATGAGTATTATCGATGTAAGTTATTAACCCGAAGTTTAGATAGGATTCTACGATGGTGTTCATCGGCAGTCGTTGATATTGCGCTGTCACTGAACTAGTCATAGTTGATCGTTTCATTTCGGGAGCCATGATAGTTTTCGATTAGGCTTTAGGCTTTGCTTCGTGAGTCATTAGCATGAACTTTCGCTTTACGGCCTCGTTCTAAATCTCTGTAAAGAGAAGTGAGAGTTACTTGCATACGTACACAAGGAGGATTTAGCTTTCCTTTTCCGTTCATTTTTCGGAAAAATGTTTTTCAAAATTAGCGAGCAATATTTTGTGATGAGTTTCGTTTATCTCGATCTTTTGTTCCAACGACCTTGGATTCTTTCGCTTTGGTTTTCATTGTTCAAGGCGATCTATTACCTGTCGAACCAAGGAATTTGAAGTACATTTCATTGTATTACGTAGACTATAGCATAAGCCTATAAACGTTATAAAATATCATCCTGATGTACTGAGTTAATATATTGTTCAAGTTAACTTAATATCACTTGGATGGGCACTGTAAAAGTAGGAGAATTAGTATTTCTGGCCTCTTTTTATCATTCCGGTTTAATTTGAGGGAAATGAAGTTTAAAAGTTTCATCATAACCCAATCCAATTTCGGACCAGTGGTACATCAAATACATTTGAGATTAATTCACTTGAATCAGAACGTCATCCAGATCATAATCGTGCTAATTGAGCAATTCTTCTATACGTGGAGTTGATTGTTTTGATTGTGTTTCGTCCCATGATGTTCCATCGAAGGAAGCATTGATCAAGTACTACATTCTGGGTTCTATTGCGTAGTTTTCCAAAGGAGGATAAAAAGAATAATACTTCTGCATGATATTATCCTGTAAATGTTATTGCTAGCTTCTTATCATAAAATTTGTGTGTACTCATCTCTTTTCCTTGGAGAGATATTACACAATTAAAATATAAATGTTATAAGAGTTATTGTTTGTAGAATATATATATTTCTCGTAAATTCGATGATTTTTTTACGTTTTCATTATAATTACATAATTACTTTAGTTATGCTTATAAAATTATGTTCCGATTCAAATTCGCAGGCCGATGCTCATTTTGTCCCGTTGCATTACAGCCAGACCTTCACTCGATATAAAACGTTGTATGTAAATAATATTTAATTTATTTTTATTCGATTCACGAAAATATTAGCAGAATGATATATTTGTAAAGTAATTTAACTTTGAGTCATAACTAGAGCGCGGAAAAAAAGTCTCCAATTTTTCAAAAAAGTCGTCAATATTTTTGAAAAAAGTCTCTTTGAATGTCTGCGTTATTTCCATGAGAAAGTGGCTGAATTTAACTGAATTGATGGAGAAAAGAGGGTAGAGATGCGGATTCATGGGTTTAAGCGTTATTTTATGGACTTTTAAGAAAGGAGATCACCATAATTTACAAAATATTTTTTAAATTCTGAATAACACTTTCTTTGATGATTTGAATCGATTTGAAAATTTGAAGCAATTGTTTAAGAATATAGTTGACCCCTGTAATATTTTTAGCTGATCAATATCTATCTTTATTTTGAAATAGGGAAATTAAAGTCAAATTACAGGTTATGGATAACAGATTTTATTTATTAATTGCATTATATAAAAGGAAAAAAACGTATTTTCATTCACTTTGAATTGTATTGCCAAAAAATTATTTAATGAAGTAGTGACAGATAAGGTATTTTTCTATGTTTTCCATGGTAAATGTTGTGCGACGTTCGGTCAAAATAAGTTTATACGTCGAAAACGATCGCTCAACTTCACATGTTGTAATAGGCGCATATCGCAGCGTAGCCACTTCACTTGAGGTGAGTATTTGTAAAACATTAGATGTCTGCCCCTTGACCTCTCCGTTGAGAATCTGAGCTATGTCAGTCATTAACTTGAAGCCTTCGTTTTTACCCAAAACATTGCACAATTTGCCATAAACACTTACGGCTTGTTCACCCTTTACACATTCAAGTTTCTTCTTCACATCCATTACTGTCGACACCGAATCACTGAGGCTCAGGATGGAAGATTCAAGATATTTGATTTTTTCTACCAAAAACCCAAAGGATGCTGAAATACATATCATTTCCAGCGGGAGTGTGCTATCTTCTAAGAGTTCTCGAGCATTTTCTATACATTCTGCATCGTCTTCAGGGTCAATATTCTGTATAACCTGAAGTAAAAAATTAAAATACAGTTTTCCTCTTTAATTTAGAACGTGTAGTTGTAGTTATTTTTAACTGAGCAAAATTGCAGGAATTCTATTTCATATAATGAAATTGATTCATCAGTTACAATCATAACTACAAATAATTACTTACATTCTTAATTTTCTCGAAGTGTTGTGCATTGAACACGCAAGCTTCCAGCCATGTTCCAAATATCGCGAGGACTGGATCCGGAGGCAATGGCAGATCACAGCAAAATGTTTTGTATATTTCCACGCGCGATGGTGCTTTCAAAAATACCTACGAAAATATTAAATATTAGTTCTCCAGTAATATATTGGAAAATTTATTTTAGTTTTATTAACGGCAAGTACCTACCTTCTTAACGGTAAAGACCCACTTATTTGCAGTGGGAAATCTTTTGCGAATTTCTTCGCATACTCTGTGAAGATTCATCCACTTTGCAAGTGATGTGAATCATTTTAGGGTAGAAAAACACCAAAACATTAGCGGCTTTAACCATGTACGCCGCTCCATCGGTTAGGAGAAGAAGCAAATTCTCTCTTGCACTATTATCTCCAAACAAGGAAGCTGTAAACAATTGGTGATTACATTACGATAAATAAGGTAAATATGAGGTAAAACTCATCAACATAAGTTATACCGTTAATTAATTTCAGTTCTAATTAGAATATGCTCGCCTTTTCAGCAAACATTTCACCATACCAAATAAGGTATCATCACTTACTCAAAGATTCGTCAATGCAGCGAGCGACCGTTTCATTATTTACTCTTTCAAGTTCCTTGGATGCTATGAAGTAGGGCTTATTGGGCTCATCTGGTGTCAATTTTCCGACCAATATGTTGCACACACATCGACCCTTAACATCAGTCGTTTCATCAACAATGGCATATAACTTGCTTACTTTCAGGTCATCCTATATACTTTTCGTGATCTAAAACACAAGAGCATTAAAAAAAATACTAAGGCAAACACTTAAAAGAGCAATAAAAATTGGCCAGGGCACATAATTACTTTCTTAGTAAATAGTTAATATTTTTTCGATCTTAATCTTATTCCAGTCGGATTACGACCAGAAAGTAGTAAAAGTATGTCAATAGATAATACTATTTCCGACGCAAACTATGCAAGTTGAAAGGCAGGCAGAAAATAGGTCTCTGTATTTTTATGAAGAATTATAATTAAAAATACACGCAATGTATAGTTAAAGATGTATCGAACATTTTTGACTTATTCGGGAATGCCCATTCAAGGTATGTGTTATATTTTATACTTATACCTTGTTATATTTTAGTGAACTATATATGTAATACAATGATTGATACAGCCGAATATTTCTTTGAAATCGTATTAAACCAAAGTTTTAAACGCTTATATCCAAAGAGCAGGCATGCAAAAGATTTTTACAGCATTTACTACGTAAAAGTATTTAGAAACTCATACATTTTCGTGGAGTCTCGGCAACTAAGTTTTCCGAAGAGAACCCTCAGATGGAACTGTCCTTCTTAAATATTTTTCCATAAACGATGTGAATAGAGGGTGTTTTGATTTGTGAGTAGGAATGTTCAATGCCACAAATAGCTCGCACAAGTCCAAAGCAAACTCATCACCGGTGGCTGCAAACGATAGTTGGCTCTGTCGTAAACTCTGCAAGCTCACGTTGTCTCCTTTAATTTCACTTGAGATAGATGCGATGAGCTGTCAATGTGCTGTTTCACATGTGACTTTTTGTCCGATGATATCTTGAAAAATAATGAGAAAGATAAATTATTATGAGAATTACTTTTAAAGTTAATTATTCAGCATAGCTCAAAATAGGTCTTTGTATTTTTATAAAGAATTGTAATTAAAAACACACACAATGTACAGTTAAAGATTTATCTCACAATTTTGACTTATTCGGGAATGCCAAAAAATTCTTAAGATAATAATTATATTTATCAAAGTCGTCAGATTCAAAAGTTGTATTGATACTCACGGTTTTTTCACAAGCGTTGCAGTAAATACTGTTGCTCAGTACTTGCAGGTACTTGCATAGTGAAGCATACGCAGTCAGCTTGGCTTCTGAAGACGCCTGTCCTTTCACCTTGTACATTTTCTTGGGCTGGGCTGCACAAACGAGCGGACGATGGTCTTGCGACGCTTGGGGACTTCAGCAAATGACTGAAACTTTACGCGGCTTACTCGAATATATAGAATTGTGTTCATACAATGTGTATACATTCACCAGTCCTTGTTGAACCTTCATTTATCCTCCTCCTCCTTTCCTAGGCTCATTTCGTAACCATCTACACTCAACATGAGACATTCACTTCGTCGGAAATTCTAGATAACCTATCATATATTTGTATCATTTTTTCCACTAATCTCCTGCAAAAAAGCACAGTGTAGCACTGTCCCCTTGTCAGCAGACCACCCGGGTTCAAATAAGTTGGTTCACAATGTCCCTTTGTGAAGTCTTTGGACACCCTTAGCAAAAAAAAGGCGAGGTGGCCCAGGGAAAGAAACAGTATGTGAATTTAACATGCAATTGGATAAGTACGTGGTGAGCTCTACCCTCACATATCCAAACCACCTTCGAGTGGAAGCACTGCATGGGTTTACTTCATGAACGGTGGAGTAATCGAAAGAATTCATTGCAGTTTACGGAGCTATATATAAAATTCCGCATTAGCAATTGTTAGTAACTTACATTTTACGGTAAATATCTGCTCCGTGTAGTACGCACCGCATAAAAAACTAGGTTTGTCCGACACAAAGTTGAACATGTGTGGTCACAACAGCCAAATATTAACTTAGGCAGGTATTTTCAGTAAAAAGTCCCAGAAAAGTCTCTTTTAATCGAAAAAGTCCCGCCACAATAAAAATGTCCCAAAAAGTCTCTAAGAAAGTCATTAAAAACGGTTTTATTTAATGAGATTGGTGAAGATTTGTATTTAAAACCACAAAAGTCCCACTTTTACAAAAAGTCGAAAGACTTTTTTTCCGCGCTCTAGTCATAACGTAACCAGGGGAGACGAGAAATCTTCGCGGATTATTATCAAGGAGTTAAAAATTAATATAAATTGAAATTGAATTATTTTTCGGTTGATTAAATCTTATTTCGATGGTGATTATAATTAATGAAAACTATGAACACTAGGGGGTAGACTCCCTCCTTCCTGGTCCCATGGAAGGAGGGAGGGGGATAGGCTCCCGGATAGTCACGTGGACAGCGCGTTTGCCTTTGGTAAAAGCGGTCCCGGGTTCGATTTCCAGTGAGAGCCAATGCGCGAAAAGACTTAAGCTGTCGAAGCAATTTCAGCAGTGTTATTAGTACTATAACATCAAGGAG
Source organism: Sympetrum striolatum (assembly GCA_947579665.1). Taxonomy (NCBI): domain Eukaryota; kingdom Metazoa; phylum Arthropoda; class Insecta; order Odonata; family Libellulidae; genus Sympetrum; species Sympetrum striolatum. Next base: position 78,507,009 of record OX388351.1, read on the forward strand.
GGGTAATATTACCCGCGTGTTAAGTTATATTATTTTCTCCGGTATTCCTCAACGGTCTGTGACGTTAAAAAATCTATTACTCTATCGTAGGAAAGCGAAAAGGAAAGCGGATGGAAAATATTAAAAATCGTGTATAATTTGAATAAATTGTACAATAAAGTAAATACTCAAATATATTACTAAAGTAATAACTTACCAAGTAATTACTAATTAAAGTATATGCTCAAATAGTCATTATAATCAAACAAATATTAGAGTAAAGTGTCCTACTTTATTATGATCGTTATTATTACTATTATATTAGTGTATTTTTGGATTGACACAGGTTTTATGTTTTCGAATTACTATTTTATTATTGGTTTCCTTATTTTTTCTTTAGATTCACTTTCGGAGCCTTCCTACATCTCCGAAGAGCAGAGAAAGAATACAGAGATACGAAGGAGAGATTCGGTCCAGGGATGGAATTCAAAATAAAATGAGTATAATTTGGATCTAATTTTAATACTAGTCAAACACAAGTATAGAAGAGAGTGAATATTTTAATTAACATAGTGTTTGGGTTGTTCAGATAACATTTTATTAATTATTTTTATATCTATTCTTCAGAATAACGCTCGGACCTTTTCTCAAACATGAAAAGGGCAGGAGTTCGAATGCAGGGATGCTGCGGAATGTAATTAGGTCCATGGATGGAATTTAAAATAAAATGAGTATAATTAAAATCTAATGTTAATACTACTCTTATACAAGTATGGTAGATAGCGTGATCTTTTAATTAACATAGTGTTTCGGTTGTTCAGAGAATGTTGGATTAATTTTTTTTAATTTATCCTTCAGTAATACTCTAACAACTTTTCTACATCATGGACGGGCGAGATTAGCATTGCAAAGATGCTGCGGAGGGATACTCGGTCCATGGAAGGAACACAGAATACGATGAATACAAATTGAAATTACGGGGATTGAGTTGCGTTGCTGCTGGCGTTGGATGGCATCGGGACACATTTCAATTTTCAGAAAGAATAAAATAAAAACTACCTTGTGAAATAAAATACGTGAATTTTGAAGTGAACCTAAATTTCCCGTTCAGTACAGATTCCAATCATAGAATTACATTCTAAACTATTTAATGAATAATCGATTGAACAATTCAATGAATCTTTATCTATGTATACTATTTGAAGCTTTCTCAACTTTTGATCTTCATGTTGCTAATGGTGATGCAAGGTTAAAAATATTTTAGATAGTTAATGTTTTGTGTATCTATTCGGTGTATTTTAATCATTAAAGATAAAATATATTTTCAATCATGTGTAGTTAAAGCATTGTAAGACCAGAACTTGTATAGATTTCCATTACTTATGATGTATATAAAACAATATACTAATGACGTTGCATCCTGAAACAAATTAACTATTGCTGAATGTATAGATTTCTAAGGAACTGTAAGGAAGGATGATGTATATTTTATATATTCTGTACCTTTCCATTGTATTGCTGATACTTATCCTCTGAATAAATCTCATGGGAAAGAGGGAGAGAAGGTATAGGAGGGAGGAGGTTGATTAAGAGAGGGATGGGAAGGAAAAAGGGGTACGTGAGGGGAGGGATGGTATGAAAAAAATGGGTTGGGAAGTAAGACGTTGGCTAAAGAAGGGAATGGAGGGGATGGGAGGACGAGGATGGGAAGGGAGAGGGAGGGTTGGGAGAGGGTGGGAAGGGAGAGGGTGGTTAGGGAGAGGGAGGGTTGGGAGAGGGCGGGAAGGGAGAAGGTGGGAAGGGAGAGGGTGGGAAGGGAGGGGGTGGTTAGGGAGAGGGAGGGTTGGGAGAGGGTGGGAAGGGAGGGGGTGGTTAGGGAGAGGGAGGGTTGGGAGAGGGAGGTAATGGAGAGGGTGGGAAGGGAGAGGGTGGGAAGGGAGGGGGTTGTTAGGGAGAGGGAGGGTTGGGAGAGAGTGGAAAGGGAGAGGGTGGGAAGGTAGAGGGTGGGAAGGGAGGGGGTGGTTAGGGAGAGGGAGGGTTGGGAGAGGGTGGGAAGGGAGAGGGTGGTTAGGGAGAGGGAGTGTTTGTGGAGGGTGGGAAGGGAGGGGGCAGTTAGGGAGAGGGTGGGAAGGGAGGGGGTTGTTAGGGAGAGGGAGGGTTGGGAGAGGGTGGGAAGGGAGGGGGTGGTTAGGGAGAGGGAGGGTTGGGAGAGGGTTGGAAGGGAGGGGGTGGTTAGGGAGAGGGAGGGTTGTGAGAGGGTGGGAAGGGAGAAGGTGGGAAAGGAGAGGGTGGGAAGGGAGAGGGTGGGAAGGGAGGGGGGCAGTTAGGGAGAGGGTGGGAAGGGAGGGGGTGGTTAGGGAGAGGGAGGGTTGGGAGAGGGTGGGAAGGGAGAGGGTGGGAAGGGAGAGGGTGGAAGGGAGGGGGCAGTTAGGGAGAGGGTGGGAAGGGAGGGGGTTGTTAGGGAGAGGGAGGGTTGGGAGAGGGTGGGAAGGGAGAAGGTGGGAAGGGAGAGGGTGGGAAGGGAGAGGGTGGTTAGGGAGAGGGAGGGTTGGGAGAGGGTGGGAAGGGAGGGGGTGGTTAGGGAGAGGGAGGGTTGGGAGAGGGTGGGAAGGGAGAGGGTGGGAAGGGAGGGGGTTGTTAGGGAGAGGGAGGGTTGGGAGAGGGTGGTAAGGGAGAGGGTGGGAAGGGAGAGGGTGGAAGGGAGGGGGCAGTTAGGGAGAGGGTGGGAAGGGAGGGGGTTGTTAGGGAGAGGGAGGGTTGGGAGAGGGTTGGAAGGGAGGGGGTGGTTAGGGAGAGGGAGGGTTGTGAGAGGGTGGGAAGGGAGAAGGTGGGAAGGGAGAGGGTGGGAAGGGAGAGGGTGGGAAGGGAGAGGGTGGTTAGGGAGAGGGAGGGTTGGGAGAGGGTGGGAAGGGAGGGGGTGGTTAGGGAGAGGGAGGGTTGGGAGAGGGTGGTTAGGGAGAGGGAGGGTTGGGAGAGGGTGGGAAGGGAGGGGGTGGTTAGGGAGAGGGAGTGTTTGTGGAGGGTGGGAAGGGAGGGGGTGGGAAGGGAGAGGGAGGGTTGGGAGAGGGTGGGAAGGGAGGGGGTGGTCAGGGAGAGGGATGGTTGGGAGAGGTTGGTAAGGGAGAGGGTGGGAAGGGAGAGGGTGGGAAGGGAGAGGGTGGTTAGGGAGGGGATGGTTAGGGAGGGGGTGGTTAGGGAGAGGGAGGGTTGGGAGAGGGTGGGAAGGGAGGGGGTGGTTAGGGAGAGGGAGGGTTGGGAGAGGGAAGTAAGGGAGAGGGTGGGAAGGGAGGGGGTTGTTAGGGAGAGGGAGGGTTGGGAGAGAGTGGAAAGGGAGAGGGTGGGAAGGTAGAGGGTGGGAAGGGAGGGGGTGGTTAGGGAGAGGGAGGGTTGGGAGAGGGTGGGAAGGGAGGGGGTGGTTAGGGAGAGGGAGGGTTGGGAGAGGGTGGTAAGGGAGAGGGTGGGAAGGGAGAGGGTGGAAGGGAGGGGGCAGTTAGGGAGAGGGTGGGAAGGGAGGGGGTTGTTAGGGAGAGGGAGGGTTGGGAGAGGGTGGGAAGGGAGGGGGTGGTAAGGGAGAGGGTGGGAAGGGAGAGGGTGGAAGGGAGGGGGCAGTTAGGGAGAGGGTGGGAAGGGAGGGGGTTGTTAGGGAGAGGGAGGGTTGGGAGAGGGTGGGAAGGGAGAGGGTGGGAAGGGAGAGGGTGGAAGGGAGGGGGCAGTTAGGTAGAGGGTGGGAAGGGAGGGGGTTGTTAGGGAGAGGGAGGGTTGGGAGAGGGTGGGAAGGGAGGGGGTGGTTAGGGAGAGGGAGGGTTGGGAGAGGGTGGAAGGGAGGGGGTGGTTAGGGAGAGGGAGGGTTGTGAGTTGTGAAAAAATACACACTAAAATGTGTGTATTTTTTGCTGAAGTTTACATTTATATTTTCAAAATTACTTTAATTCTAATTGTTTCAATATTTTAGAGGTTTATAAGGAGCTTTGAATGCATTTGAGCAGAGGAATCCTTGGTTTCTGATTGCAGTTTATGATGGTCTTGAACCAGTTATATGATTACTTTTCAAGTGAACTTCTATTTTTTAACATTGTATTCTTTGTGTATTTGTACTAATCATCCTCGGAATTATGGAGTAATATTATGTAACGTAAAATGAATTATTTTAAAAATAAAATCCCATTGATTGAACCTTGTTTTTATTCTCTGATAGACAGCATCCTAATCCCTACATAGGTTATTTGTGACAATTCAAATGTGGATCATTCGATAGGTTAAAGTAAGACTTGATCATAGCTGAATTAAATAGAGAAGCTAAAACATGCTTCAGTTTGCCAAAGCAGTTCATTTATTATTTGATTGTACAATAATTGTTCAATCTTCAAACTGATGTTTCATGTTTACTACCAACCTAAGACATGGCTGTAATTTAATGGATAGGAAATAAAATAAAATTTTAATTTTTGAATAACATGTATAAGATAGACTATTACAGAGCCTTTTGGTTTAAAAAAGGGTCTTCTAGGAGGATTTGAAGTATCTATGGTATTTATTGATATTACAAAATTGTGAAATCTTTTAGATTTTTTTGCAAAAGTTACCATTGATGTTAATTTATAAAAATATTCAGTTAAGTCTAAGTTTAAAGGTTTATTTTGCTAATTGAATAGACTGAAATGGGACACTGCTGAAATGTTTTGCATTTTGGGTAAAAAAATGTAGAATAGTATTAAAAACATTGCTGCATCACTTCAAATTTAATTTATTTTACATGAAACTAGGGGTGAGCCAATATCTTTTTTTTCCGATTGCCGATACCCGATATTTTGTTCCGATAACCGATATTTTAATCTGATTATATTTATATATATATATATATATATATATATATATATATATATATATATATATATATTGTAATAACTGCAAAATAATTCATATTTTTGCCTTATTTCTTCTAATTCTCGTAATTTAGAATCAAAAACGATATTTCACGACCAAAATAAGAATCTTTAATTAATTTCTCGTCTTTTGGTACTCGTTGCGATTTTGTAGGACCATTATTTCTAATTTTATTTTGCAAATGAAATGAAGCCTGCAAACGGTATATAACGGTATAAATTTACGTACATTTCTTATGTAGAAAAAAATGCCCCGACCTAGCGTCGAATCAAGGATGATATCCGAAGACGTCTTGATAGTTTTCGTTGGGTATTCACGTCTTTTAATGATACCTCGAATTTCAAATCGCTCCGATGCCGGGAAGTGTCTCAAAAAATTCCCGAAAATCAAAGCAATGCTATCTTAAGTGAAAAATCGGGAGTTTGGTGCCTTCTGGGATCGAACCCATGGCCCCTATGATCGATATCTCTATTTCTTTTTTTATATATCTAATAGATACCTAATAAGGCAGCAAACAGTGCTATTTAGCGCTGTAAAAAAATTATGTGCAAAAGTTTAAAACATTTATTTAAAAGATCAATGTACACAATGTAAAACTTAAAAATTTCTTTAGAATTATTACGCTTCAGTACATATTTTTAGCCAAAAACACAAGCTGCTCAACCTTATTAGGGTTCAATGCTCCCCTTGTCTTAGAAGACACTAAATTTGCTGCGCTGATTAACCTTTCTGATGCTACAGATCCACATGGTGCAGCTTAAAATATTTTCGCTATTTCTGAAAGGTGCACATATTTTTTGCAATTCTTCCAATAAATAAGGGGTAGGGCTGGGTAAATTCGGTAAATAAATTATCGATACTTATCGAGAATTTTCGGAAAGTTATCGATTTTTATCGATAAAAATATCGATAACTTCCCCCTCCATAGTACCTAGCAGAAAAATTTAAATCATGGTGTACTATATATACGAGTAAAATGTAGCTTGCATACTGCAAGCAGATTGACAACACTAATTTCATATCGCCATCATATCGGGACGGTCCTCAAAAGAAAAAAAAAGATTGAAAATATTCCTAAAATTCGCTGCAATTTATCCGTCCGGCATCGAACCCGGGTCTTCCTGGTGATACTTACTATGCACCAGAACAGAAGATCAACATCTCTAACTTTGCGAGAAAATTCTAGCAGAAATATTGGCTGCAACTGCCTCGAACGACGTCCTACTTTTCCCTTATATTCCTTACGTGAGATATTGTAATGTGCTCTGGCATCGAACCCAGGAACAGCACAGTCTTATTTAATTTTCTTTCTTAAACGGATTCTTGATATACATCTTCTAGCAGACCGAAAACTTCCTATCATTTTGATAAGTGCATCAAAAAAATAAAGAAAAACTACCTCAATGTATTTTAAATAAGAGATATATTTACCACCTGGCATCGAACCCGGGCCTTTATTGTAATAATTCGTATGCAACACATTAGAAGATCGCCATCTCTAACTATGTGTGACAATTCAAGCAGAAATATTGTGTTCTACTGCCTCAAATGACGTCCTACTTATCCCTTATATTCCTTATGAGAGAAATGTTATTGTGCTCTGGCATCAAACCCAGGAATAGTACGGTCTTATCTTATTTTTTTCCTTAAACTAATTTTTACCATACATCTTCTAGCCATGCACGAACTTCCTATCAATTCGATAAGTGCATCAAAAAATATAATGAAAAACTACCTCACTGTATTTTAAAGGGCAGATATTTGCATCGTCCTAGCATCGAACCCAGGACTTTTTCCGAAAATATTATTTATGTTATCGATAGATCCTAACCATATCTATCGGCTCCGTGAGTTTTAATTCCCTACCTATCCGGAAAGTATTTTTTTTTAATTCCCAAAAATCAAAGCAATGCATTTAAATGGAAAAAATCGGGACTTTGGGGCCCTCTGGAATCGAACCCATGACACTGAGGTTCAAAATCGCATTCTTTCTGGCGGTTACACGTTATGGCCAATACGTCGTAAAAATTTCAAGAAGAGCATCTATATTTAATAGTTAGAAACATTGGAGTGAAAAAAGACACAATATATTGAAGAAAGTCGTGTTATTTATTTTATTAAACAGTGAAATAGCATCAAAATATACAGCATTACATTTTTAAAAAGTGATAATTTTCATTGGGAAGTTCGTTGAATAGGCAATGCAACTGTAGCCATCTCGTCAAACAGCAAACAAACCAACGTTTTGTTCTGACTGTTCTTGAATTCATCAAAAATCGATAACTCATCGAAGTAATCAGACAAACATCAATGCAATCCATCGCTCATCATATTGCTGAATTTAACAAGGTGCCCATGCCCAGCCTGTTTTAATCGATAGAAATCGATAACGCTAAAAAACGTATCGATAAGAATCGCTAAGAAAGTTATCGATAAAAATCGATGTTATCGATTTTTTTTCCCAGCCCTCATAAGGGGATCACACTCAATAGGCAATAAGGATTCCTGAAGATAATCCTCTAATTCATCCTCTGGTTTGTCTAGTGATACTTTAATCTGAGGAAGAATGATATTGTATAAACTCAATGAAGGGCAATCCACTGTACTTTCTAATGAATTTAAAATTTCCAATCTGGTATCTTATTTTTCGAACGAGTCTTTCATAACATTAATAATTTTGTTTTTAGCTTTCTCGACTGATTCTGGGGAAGAAAAGACAAGGCCTTTAAATCTTGGGTCCATCAGGGTAGCGACGGCATAAAAATGGGTATTCTCTATGTTTTTGAATCTCTTTCTCAAGTTTGCTATTAAAGATTGACCAAATGACTTGGGATGATTTGTATCTTTGTCAAACATAGCATTTAATTTTGAAATAAGACCTATTAGAGGAATGTCATTGGCAATGGATGATCTAGGCCCTTCCTCACTCATTTCAAGAGTAACATATCTAAATAATTGCAAGCAAGGAACAACATTTTCTATGAGTTGCCATTCTTCATTTGATGGTATATTACTGATATTCAATGTAGGGGCAAGTCCTTTGATCATTTTCTTTTCTTCAACAAACCTCTCCAGCATCAGAAAGGTACTATCCCACCTTGTGTTTTGGTCCTGAATGAGTTTATGCACCGGTAAATTATTGTTTTCTTGGTAAGTTATACGCAATTTGTTTGCACTCAAGGAATGCCTGAAATGCGCCACAACTTTCCTCTTTTTGGTACAAACATTGGAAATAGAAGTCTGATTGAGCACAGCCTCCCGTACAACTAACTGAAGAGTGTGAGCAGCACAACCTTCACTAGGTATTCCACACAGTGTGAATGCCTCAGCCATGTTGAACGCATTATCTCTAAAAAATAAATGAATGTTTTCCCTCTTAATTTTCCATGAATCTAGTGTTTCATCTAAAAACTCTGATATATTTTCACTCGTATGATAAATAGGACTAAATGGAACAACTTCCAAAAACAAAATTTTCTTAACAAATTCTTTCGTGATGAAATGCACCGTCAATGATAAATAATCATCACCAGAATTCGATGACCAGAAGTCCGTGGTGCAGGCGACTATTTCAGCCTCCTCCAACTCGTGCTTGACAAAGTCACATGCTTTGTTGTATAAAATTACGCACGTACATTGCAAAGTTTACAAGATGCCTTATTGGGGTCATCATGTTTCACTACAAAATACTTCCACACGTCTGACATTTTGGTTACCACATGCGATACATGTGTTCTCGGATGAATTTTTGCACCTTTGTTGCGTTTTCAAAATACAGAACCAACTAGTGGATTATTTAAGAAGGCTGCAAACAATACACATTAGTAAGTGTGGTGAAGCGGGAAAAGCAAATATTCAAATGGGAAATAAACAGCAATTTGTTGAAAAAGTTATACAAGTGAAAAAATTATCGGATTTTGATGCTCCGATACCGATATGCCGATAACCAAATATCGGCCAGTATTTATATCGGAATTAATTATCGGCTCACCCCTACATGAAACACTCATGGCAGAGATATGTTTTATATACACATATAAATGGTAATCATTACTGGGCAAGAATAAGAGGAGTTTAGTATGGTTCGAAGTATGCTTTCTGTTAATCCTACTAAGATACAGGATGCTATATGCTATCATTACCCAATTAGGTATCTTAATATCTTTAAAATAATGAGCTTTTTATTATTGTATGTTTTTATGGTGAAAAGCATCTATTTCTAATTCTTTAAATCATAATTATTCTTCTATACTATTTTCAGATAACTTAAGTTACGTCAAATATCAATTTATATATTGCTAAAAAGAGTGGAAAGAATTAACATTATTGTGCTTCTTTCTCAGTTTTGTAATACTTAGCTAACAGTATCATTTAAAAATGTCCATATGAATTCTTTGTAAAACTCCCTGAATATTTAGTAATGATATTATTCCTTTTATAATTTCTCAATTTAATTCTCTGAAAATTTGAATTTCAGGGCAAAATCTTTTAATTGCTTTTTCTGAATAAATTTGTGAAATTCAGTTACTTTTGCATCATAGAAGTTATCCAAGTTTCATTAATTTCAATGCGTTGACTCAAAATTTGATTGAGAGGCCACTCTGTTCTTTCCATGTATTGTTTTATTATTCTATAATCTCATGCCATTTCTTAAGTTTGAAATGTAGATAACATGAAGACAAAATCAAATTAATATAATTAATCATCGCTTTACTTTATTCTTCCACATTATTGTAGTTCTTTTAGTTTATATAATGATGGTGCACATATTGCTCTTTAAATTCTCGTCTTATATATTTTAAAATGACTTGAATTTAGCAAAGTTAAGTCCCTATGAAAATTAGTTGAATATAATATAATGGTATATCTGTATTCTCTAACTATGACAAAATTTTATGCTTCGATAGAGCTTGTAAATCATGAGTATACAGATATTCTGCATTCTCTTCTAATAGTATTGGATATGATTGAATGGCAATTGACCATAATTCTTTGAATGCTCAACTATGATAAAGCATGAAATGGATTGAAAAAGGGAAAAGTATTTGAGATTCTTAATCTGATTTATAATATATAATATGAGAGATTTATAATCTGCCTCACAGAATTGGAAAAACATTAGGGTGAGGATAACCAAGTGGAAGAGGAGCATAGAATCTGAGGTGTTACTTTAGTTACTTTAAAAATCACTTCTCCCCTTAGAATGTGTATAGGTACATAAATATCTTTATGAGGAACAAAGTCTCCACAAATATTGTTTATGCAAATCATGCACACCTTTAGATATTTAGTTAAAGAAGAAATTTGTCAAAATAAAGTTTATTGTATAAGTTTACCTTTAGTATGATTTGAGACACCAATTATTGACGGACTGGTTTTCAGATATGACAACATAAATCTCCACTCACAGTGGAAGATATTAATCAAGATATCCTTGGGAACAATGAATAACATAGCAAATACATGTACCTCTGAATAAGAATGTAAAATTTGATCTAAGTGGATCTAAGTTTTACTGGTAACAAATGCAACAACTTAAAATTTCATGAATTACCAGATAGTATTTTGTTATGGACTTTTAGTTAAAATAGTCTTTAAAAAGTTGAGATAAAGAGCTGTGTTAATAATTTGGAATAAAAATTAAAACAGAGTTAAAAATTTTATTCTGCAATCTTATAGATGGACCACATTCCTTATTTTAATAAATATTTGTTCTACTAACTGAACCATGTTCGCTTGAGAATGAAAAATGGTTATTTACATTTTAATTGTAATTTTCACTTTTGTCTGATCTCTTGTAGTGCAGATAATTTGATCTTTTTATATAATATATTACTTTTACACTGTAAGTAAGATTTATGTGTCTGCATATTTACTTTTTTGACATGTTTTATTATTTTTTTTCACTTTTTTGTCTCTCTCTTCATCACTATTTATATTGTTTATTTTCATATGATGAGCTCTTACAATTAGCTGTTAACTAAAAGTATTTTTGTATAATATCATGCTTGAAATATTTGTTCTATTGACATTCCATTGACAGACTTTAGTCAGATGGAATGAATCTTTGTATGAACTAGTTATTAAATAAAAAAAGATTTGAATTGGCAAAAATTGAGTCCCCATGAACCAAGTCTACTTAAAACATTTATCCATGCTATCAGGTTTAACTAATTTTCTCTTGTATTTCCAGTTCGATTACTTCTATTTGGCATGGAATTTTTCATAACTGCTTGCTCTAACCCTTTATAGTGCAGAATTACTGAGCCCTATGGAAATATTTTTTTTATGTGAATGTCATGTTTGCCATCTAGAACAATGTTTTGTTAAGTCATTTGCAAAATATTATTTATCTGGAGGAACTTAAAAAGAGGAACACTCTGACACAGTCACAGTCAGAGTTAAAATGATTCATATCTTGATTCCATGTCAACAGTCTTGAAGTAATGATTATGTGTACTTTTACTGGATATGATGCTTGTGGTAATAATATATCACGAATCCAACCTTACATAAAATATACACAGAAAACATTCTTATTTCTTTACCTGCATGGAAGTACCATCAATAATTTCTTCCACAATTTGGATTATGATGATTCCACTGGCAAATTATGTAGAAACGGAAACATTTACTGTTTTTAAAAACTGCATAACAGAGGATATTTACCATTAGTCTAGGTTGAGTTTTCAGGTCACTCAGTATAAACTCATCCTGTGAAAGAAGATATTGAATGTTGAATCTGGAAGCTGTACGAGGCAAATGATAGGACAGATTAAGAAAATAACAAATCCAACCAGAAAAATGTGACCTGAGCAGTTCTAAGACTTCTTTTGTGCTTCATCATCACGTCCTATTATTGTTAAACAGAGAGTTGATAAAAATCATCCAGATTCAACTGTAAAATTAAAACTATAAAAGATTGAAAGAGGCCAATTAAGAACTACATCTTATGTAAAAATACCCCATCTATGTGTAATTAATCTTCCCAGCAAGCAGTTTCTGTTAAAGTCCATCCTTTGGTAACATCTGTAACAGGATAGCATCACATGTTACTCAGTATCCTGATTGAAAAATCAATTACTTCTACCAATAAGTGTCCCTTCTAAAACAAAATAATCCTACCATTCTAACTTAATAATCGATAATGTCAATCAAAATTTACTTTTTTTAACCAAAAATATGAACCTCCTGACAGGAAAATGAATAATTTTCATTAATAAATGTCCTTTTAAAAGATAAAATCGAAGTTTGCTACTTAAACATTGATCATGTCAATCAAAATTTACTTTTATTTTAAGTACAAATCTTAATCTCCTTATAGGAAAATTAATTCATTTCATTAATATCTATCCCATTTAAAAGAAATAATCCTACGATTCTTAGTTATAAATCAATAATGTCGATAAAAATTTGATTCTTTTGTAACCAATAATTTGTATCCCATGACAGGAAAATGCATTATTTTCATCAATAGTTATCCCTTTTAATATCAAAATATTTTATGATTCTTTCTTAGAATAGATTATTTTTAATCAAAATTTGCTTATCAATAATCTCAATCTCATAACAGAAAAATGAATTATTTTCATCATTAAGTGTCCCTTTTAAGTGAAAAAACAATGATCTGAGTTAAAAAGCGATTATGTCGATCAAAATTTGATTAATTTTAACCAAAAATCTGAATCTCCTGACAGGAAAATGCATTATTTTCCCTTGTAAGAAATACAAATTCCATGATACTTTCTTAAAAATGGATTATTTTTATCAAAATTTGCTTATGTTGCAATTAAGTATCTAAACATCCTGACAAGAAAATGAATTAATTTCATCAATAATTGTCTCATTTTCACTGAGTCCCTTAATACACAAAATAAATAGAAAGTTGAATTAATTTTTTTGAGAAAGTTGTCAACATGGTTGCACCAGTTGTGATGATTAATCCATAGTCCAAGGAATTTCAGGTTCTTGGAATGTGTGATCCTTGTAGTTCAAGCAGAAGCAGGGACGGATCCAAGGGGGGGGGGGGGTCTGGACCCCCAGGACCACCCCCCAGTTCACCTGGGTTAACCCAATGTTCACAGTGAGAAAGTGAGGAAAGTGAGGAAAGAAAATTTGTCTGTTTTCCGTAAAAAATATTGTAGAACCTGATTATGGTATATCGACATTCAAATATAATTGGTATAATATGTATTTACTGTGAATTCAAGCTTCCTTTCAGTTAAAGAAAATTGACAGTTGTAATTGTAAATTTCAAAATCATATCAGGCCAGAAAAATTATAAGTACTGCTTTTTATTTAGCATTGACAAAGCTGTCTGTTGAATTCCATCAGGGTAATAGAAGCAAGAAATATGTTTTTATTCAGTGAAGGGGTTTCTCCTCTTTACTTAGTTCTTAGCACACAGCTGCTAATATTTGTCTGAATGGTATACTCAGCAGTAATCCATTTTTTATCTTAGTTCTTATAAAATGTCCAACTAAGCTGAATCCTATACATTCAATCAAATTTTGTCTGTAAATCATTCAAAGTGTGCTTATAGTCTAGGGAGCAAGGGAAAGAAAGTGTCCATAATTTGGAACTATTTTTTGTGTTTTATGATGAAGACATATGTATAGTCATAAAAATGATCAATTTAGAAGCAATTATTAACTTATTAATTGTCTTATATAATTGCTATGGTATACATATGTATAGTCATATTACATATGTATACTCATAAAAATTATCAATTTAGAAGCAATTATTAACTTATTAATTATCTTTGCTATGATGGCTGTTTTGCAACCCTTAACTAATGGAAATTAAAAGAAAATAAAAATTTCAAATATTGCAAAAAAATGAAACTTATTATTGTAGATACTTTTTTGTTTTCTTCTAAGTTTTAGTGATTTTGATCTAAGTAATGTTATGATCTACTATAAGTTATAGAATGAAAACATTTTTTTAATTTTGCCTTTGTATGGCACTTATTTAAACTAATTTCACCGATTATTTCTGTTTAATTTTTTTCCTTAATCAATTAATGAATTCAAGTTCTAAATGGAATTTTCAATGGGAATCCTTTGACTCATGTGGAGTTGAGATATAAACTATGAGGTACTTAAAATGTAGTCTGTTCTCTATGCATGAAATAGTTATTAACCTTTTATGCTTGAAAGTTGGCTATATTTGGTTATTGAGTTACAGGCAAAAATACTAATGCAAATTGTATGTAAGTGATTTCCTCAAACCCAAAGCATATCTGAATTGTGGGTGAACATTAATCTGGAAATTATTCGTAAACATATGCATTATATCAACTTTAAGATGTTGATTACAGAAATTAAGGTTGAATAACATAGCTAATTATCTAGGATAATATTTTTTTAAGCTGCATGCATTTTGAATAGGGTAAAGCTTATTCTGCTTCATTCTATTGGCCTAAACTAAATGACATGATGAAAGAAAGTAATTTTAATTTTTAAAGTAAGTTCCTACTTCAAAATATGGACTTCTTATATGCTTAAAGTGAGTAAATTAACCAAAAATGTGAATTCTCTTCCTATCCCAAAATCTGTACTATTCCATTGAATACTACTCTGTGGAATTGTGCCATTTTATGGTTTAGTTTTAACAGAATATTGTGTTTTTTTCCATCCTTTCTAATTTTGTGATTGAAATTGTTGATTGAACATCAAATTCCACAAAGTGATGCTTGAGAGAGTTCACTTTGTGAATCTATCTAAGTTTAAATAATTGGTTTTTATCATAAGTCCAAGATTAACTTAATCATCACAGTAACTATTGATCATGTATGTGGTGTGCCAGCTTAATTCTTAATCATATATCAAGTCCTAGAGCAACCTAACTCTCTTTTATTTTCAGTTGTGGAACCTAAAATAAATAGGATAAAAAAAATTGCTACCTCCTATGAAATGCATGCACATCTTATAATATTTCTTCTTTAGTCACAACTTTCTTTGGTGTTTTTATGATTCATTAATCTGTGACATTTAATTAACGTTCTTTTCTTTAACAGCCTCCAAAAGAGGAGAGCAGTTGACTGAACTCACTGACCAGAGGGAACGACAGCAAGCTCAGTTGCAAGAGGAATTGGATATCCAAGCTCTGGAAATTCATGAAGAGGCTGTAAGACAGTTAGAGGATTAAAAAAAATATATTTTTTGCTTTTATCAAGAAAAGGGCATGAGGAAGATTCTCGTGGGGGTGTCATCTACAATGACACATGTCATTTCATCACGTAGAGAGGGCTATGTCTGCATTTAGAACTTAGTCCAGAAGATGAAAGTATAATTTCTTAGTCCACTTCTATGATCACCTTGATAATAGGAAAACTGTTGCTGTTCTTTCTGAATTTTCAATGTGTCCCATGTGCTTAGCATCATCTTCCACAAATGCAGGTTTCAAAGCTTTCTCTTGTTCATTGCCAAAATTTCACTCAGCTGGTTCTACTTGCACATCTGTCACTTACTGTACATATCTTTTCTTTCTGAATGAGTGCAGTCATGTCTAGTCCTCTCCCTTATGTCAACTCATTTCCATTTCAATCCTTTATTCTTCAATTCTTTTGGCATTTTACTATGGTTAGGTGTTACTGTCCAACAACAGTAAATTTTATTTTTCATTAGACTATTAAAAAAGGTTTGGGGAAGAGAATAAATTGTATGCTATTAGTTTATGACCATTCTGTGTCATGCTTTTTGTTAAGTTTTTCAAAGTAGTATTAGTTCCAGTTGTATCTTTTCAATTTTTTATCTGCCCTCTCTATGATATACAGTAGAAGTCCGTTATAACGAGAGCTGACAAAAATCAGAAAAGTACTCGTTATAACGCGATACTCGTTATAGCCGATTTCATAAAATAAGTCTAATTAAGTCCGTCTTCTTGAATCCAAGGGCAGCGAATGGAAATCTAGGGTTTTTAATTCCTACGCAAATGCTTAAGAATGCGTAAAAGAGTACGTTCGCCTCAAAAATATTATTTCATTGACTCATAAACCGTAACCAAAGTGCGTCCTCTAACATAAAATGTGGATCATTATTGCTAAATAATCGTCGAAAGTAATAATATCCCATTAGAGAATCGTATTAGTTAGGATTTGGTGATTTAGCTTAATAATTAAACGTGGCTTTCCAGTAGTGTAGGTAGTTGCGAGAGTGATGCTCGTTAGACACGAGTTTTTCTCCGGTGCAAGCAATTCTTCAACGCAGCTGATGAGAGCAGAATTCCTTCTTGTCTACTCTCGTATATCTTTTTCCCCCACGGCAGCTCTCATCTTTCCTCTCTTATCCCCCAGGCACAAACAGGAACCTCACTGTTCAACTCCCACCCTTCAAAGCCATGTCACCTGTCACTTCCGATACATGAATCGAGGGAACCAAGAAAAAAATGTTTTTCTTGTAATGGTGCTAATTTTTAGGGAAAAATAATCGGATAAACTATGTAAGAACGAAAAGGATTTTATTTGAGACATTGTAACAAAGCAATATCACAATTGATGGCCGCTTGCAGGTACGTACTTGCATCCTTTAGTTTATTTTTAGTCCAAAGATATCGTCATTCCAGTCAATTCGCATTGTTTCCCGAAATGCTGTACTTAACGATGAATTCACTTTTTTAGAAACATTGAAAGCGGAAACATAATGGGAATAATTTAATTATAATAAATATAGAACATGATTTATTAAGAGAAATAGATTTTAATGAAGTTATCGATGATTTTGCTACCAAAAAATCCAGGAAAGTTAGTTTATAAGAGTTTTGTGGAATGTATACCTAATTATTTGTATTATTGCTTTCGAATGAAAAATTTTCTTTGATATACTCCAAAAGATATCAAGTAGTCAAACCACAAATTTGTCCACCATTATTTCACTAATCCTTCCCATTCCTCGATCGTGGCCTTAAAATATGAATTTCGCCAGATCGTCCAAAAAAGGCCTCCACCCGTTGGATTGCCCATAGGCCTCATATACCCTAGATCCAGCACTGTGTGAAAGATGTTACAAAGCTGCTAGTCAAAAATTGTCGATTTGCGCCTGGATATCAGAAGACACGGCCGCCGCGCCGGGCTCATCTATACATTCGCTTCCGAAGCATTTGAGTTTTTGGATACGCGTGCCCTCAACTCGCTGTTTTTCAGCTTCGAATTCTCGAAATTCGCCTTAAAAATCGCCAGTCACCAATTTCCCCATTTGGTCACCAAATAGTATGAAAAATCGCCAATTTGGCGACTTGTGCGCACATCTGGTCACTCTGGCGCATATTCTGAATTTACCCGCTCAGGAAATAGGAATTTATCACTCTCGAAGAATCGATTCTATCTATGCTCTCGATTGCACTCATGGTAATGGCGGTAACGTTGAAATTGCTGGTTGGTTGAAATAAACGCAAGGATTTTCATCTGCTGAGGATGTGAGTGACTTAGATTTTTAAGGATTCGGATTCGAGGTGAAACACAATGGATTCGAGGATTCGAAGATTCGAGAAAAGAGGCATTATTCGAGGGATTCGAGGATTCGAAGATTCGAACGTCCCATCCGTACAAGTTTCCAATAGTTCACTTATGTAAACTACTATCTCGGAAAGTTTAATAAGTTGGCCTCATAAGCATTAAACTCCTCTAGTTTTCAATGCATTTATTTTTTAAAAGATTTGACTTATTTTTAGTAAGAAGCGGGCATGAGTAAACTAGCCCCTGTAAGTTAGACATTTTTCGGTTTCTGGGCTGCCTTGGACCCCCCCAATTGGCAAATCCTGGATGCGCCACTGCCCCACTGCCACACCTGTATAAAGTCACTTGAAACTGTTGTTTTTTTAATGACACGATGTAGGCACACTAGACGGAGAAGGATACAATGTCCGAATGTAAGAACATAACTGCGCTGGAAAAAGGAATATTTTAGGGTAATCTGAGTAAGCCCAAATCACGGTCATATAATCCACAATCAGCCCTTTCAGCTGTAAGCACCACATTAATCGCGCTAGCGGCTACTTTCCATTTTCCATGAACAATGTACCGTAATTTTCCAATTATAATACGCACCCACTATAAGACGCACCCTCGTTATTACAAGCGCAATGTGAGAATTTTCTTATCACCATGTATAATACGCATTTGGCTTTTAGAGAATGGAATTCTACGCTATTATTCGCGTATGGTCATCTGCCATCAGCACCCGACAGATCACCGCGCAAGCATGAAATGCTGCTAATGGATGGCTTTCCCCCTTGCTCTTCCTCACTTTGATTTCTCAATGTGACGATCCATCAGTAACAGGTTCTTCCCCTCTGAAATATTGTTTTAATTTACTAATTTTATTAATATGCAGCAGTGTTCTTTTCAGAATAAAACGTGAATTCAGAATACCTATATCTATTATATATAGATGCTTCTCCGGATTCATTCATATATATAGCTATATAGGTATATAGATAGGATACAAATTCACAGGCTAAACCACAAGCGTCATTGACTTGAAACTTTTATGACATATTGGCCATAACGTGAAACCCCCAGGAAAAAAGCGACTTTGATCCTCAGTGTCATAGGTTCGATTCCAGAGGGCCCCAAAGTCCCGATTTTTCCCGTTTGAATGCATTGCCAAGATTTTCGGGAATTTTTAAAAAACACTTTCCGGATAGGTAGAGAAGTAAAACTCAAGGTGCCTATATTTATGGTCTTGGACTTTCGAAAACATCAATGACTTTCACAAAAATTATCCTGGGTTCAATGCTAGGACGATGCAAAGATCTGCCCTTTAAAATACATGGGAGCCGTTTTTCATTATTTTTTTAGATGCACTTATCGAAATGATAGGATTTTCTCGCTCAGCTAGATGATATATATTAAGAATTTGTTTAAGAAAAAAAATTTCATGAGACCGTACTATCCCTGGGTTCGATGCCAGAGCACATTAACTTTTCTCTCATAAGTAATATAAGGGAAAAGTAAGACGTTGTTTGAGGCAGTTGAAGCCAATATTTTTGCTTGAATTTTCACACATAGTTAAAGATGGTGATCCTCTATTATGTTGCATAGGAAGTATTAATAGAAAGACCCAGGTTCGATGCCGGGCGGTAAATATGTCTCCCGTTTAAAATACATTGGGTTAATATTTCATTGTTTTTTTGATGCACTTATCGAAATGTTACGAAGTTCGTAATAGGATAGAAGATGTATGGTAAGAATTGCTTTAAGAAAAAAATTTTCATAAGACCTTACTATTCCTGGGTTCGATGCCAGAGCACATTAACATTTCTCTCATAAGGAATATAAGGGAAAAGTAGGACGTCGATTGAGGCAGTTGCAGCCAATATTTTTGCTTGAATTTTCACACATAGTTAGAGAGGGTGATCTTCTATTGTGCTACATAGTATGTTCACCAGTAAGAGTCGGGTTCGATGCCAGACGATGAAATTTCAGCGAAATTTAAGAAAAATTTCAATCTTTTTTTTTTCTTTTGAGGACCGTCCCGATATGATGCGGATATGAAATCAGTATTACCGATCTGCTTGCAGTATGCAAGCTACATTTTACTCGTATCTATTATATACGAGTAAAATGTAGCTTGCATACTGCAAGCAGATCGGCAATACTAATTTCATATCGGCATCATATCGGGACGCTCCTCAAAAGAAGTAAAAAAAGGATTTAATTTTTTCTTAAAATTCGCTGAAATTTCATCGTCTGGCATCGAACCCGGGTTTTACTGGTAAACCTACTATGAAACGCAATAGAAGATCACCATCTCTAGCTATGTGTGAAAATTCAAGCAGAAATATTGGCTATAACTGCCTCAAAAAATGTTCTAATTTTCACGAATGTTAATAACTCTCGGGACTGTAACCAAGGACGATCTTGGAAATCTAAAACATCTTTCTGAAAGTTATTTATGATTTCTATCTATATGCCGAATTTCAAGTTTCTATTTTATTGGAAAATGTTTCAAAATAATTCCTAAAAATCGGATCAACTTCTGATTTCAGAGACACCTGGTGTCGAACCCAGGACGTATTGCAAGCTGTGAATGCACAATTTGATTTGTAAAGACTTGCTCTTGTATCATGCAAAGTTTGAAGTTGATAGCATCCCGGAAAGTACCTAAATTTTGTTTCCGTTATCTCCGTAAGAAATGCATTGAGAAGTGCAAATGGCCCTCTGGGATCGAACCAAGGACAATCAGCGAACATGTAAAATTTGATTATGAAGTATATCCATGATATCTATCCACGTGCCGAGTTTCGAATATCCATGTTATCGGGAAAGGTACCAAAAAAATCTTCAAAATCGCCGCAATGCATTTTAAACGGCCGATTTTTGCCCCGACCCAGCATCGAACCATGGACTATATTCTAAGATGTTTTTCTGATTTTCGTTGGATACGCACGGCTTCTAGCGATCCCTCGAGTTTCAACACTTTCTCTCTCCGGGAAGTACCTCAAAAAAATTTTCGAAAATCCCCGCCATGTATTCTTATGGAGAAAATCGCGAATTTGGGGCTCTCTGGAATCGAACCTATGACCCTGAGAATCAAAATCGCAATTTTTCTGGCGGTTACACGTTATGGCCAATACGTCGTAAAAATTTCAAGTCAATGACGCTTGTGGTTTAGGCTGTGAATTAGTATCCTATCTATCTATCTATCTATCTATCTATATGAATGAATCCGGAGAAGCATCTATATCTATTACGAGTAAAATGTTGCTTGCATACTGCAAGCAGATCGACAACACTAATTTAATATCGGCATTATATCGGGACGGTCCTCAAAAGAAAAAAAAAGAATTGAAAATATTCTTAGAATTCGCTTCAATTTAAGTGTCTGGCATTGATCCTGTGTCTTTCTGGTGAACTTACTATGTAGCACAACAGAGGATCACCATCTATAACTATGTGTGAAAATTCAAGCAGAAATATTGGCTACAACTGCCTCAAAAGACGTTCTAATTTTCACGAATGTAAATGGCTCTATTGATTCGAACCAAGGACGATCGTGGAAATCTAAAACATGTTTCAGAAAGTTATTTATGATCTCTATCTATATGCTGAATTTCAAGTTTCTATTTTATAAGGAAAGGTTTCAAAATAATTCCTAAAAATCGGATCAACTTCTGATTTCAGAGACACCTGGTGTCGAACCCAGGACATATTGTAAGCTGTGAATGCAAAGTTTGATTTTTAAAGAATTTTTCTTGTATCTTGCAAAGTTTGAAGTCGATAGCATGCCGGGAAGTACCTTAATTTTGTTTCCGTTATCTCCGTAAGGAATGCATTGAGAAGTGCAAATGGTCCTCTGGGATCGAACCAAGGACCATCAGCGAACATGTAAAATTTGATTACGAAATATATTTATGATATCTATCGACGTGCCGAGTTTCAAGTATCCATGTTATCGGGAAAGGATCCAAAAAAAATCTTAAAAATCGACGCAATGCATTTTAAACGGCCGATATTTGCCCCGACCTAGCATCGAACCATGGACCATATTCGGCGATGTCTTTCTGATTTACGTTGGATTTGCACCGCTTCTAGCGATCCCTTGAATTTCAACTCTCTACTTTTCCGGGAAGTGCCTCAAAAAAATTTTCGAAAATCCCCGCCATGTATTCTTATGGAGAAAATCGCGACTTTGGGGCCCTCTGGAATCGAACCTATGACACTGAGGATCAAAATCGCAATTTTTCTGGCGGTTACACGTTATGGCCAATACGTCGTAAAAATTTCAAGTCAATGACGCTTGTGGTTTAGGCTGTGAATTAGTATCCTATCTATCTATCTATCTATATAGGTATATACATGAATGAATCCGGAGAAGCATCTATATCTATTACGAGTAAAATGTTGCTTGCATACTGCAAGCAGATCGACAACACTAATTTTATATCGGCATCATATCGGGACGGGCCTAAAAAGAGAAAAAAAAAAGGAATTCTTAAAATTTGCTGCAATTTCATCGTCTGGCATCGAACCCGTGTCTTACTGGTGAACTTACTATGCAGCACAATAGAATATCACCATCTCTAACTATGTGTGAAAATTCAACCAAAAATATTTGCTACAACTGCCTCAAACTACGTTCTACTTTTTAATAATGTAAATGGCTCTCGGGACTCGAACCAAGGACGATCGTGGAAATCTAAAACATGTTTCTGAAAGTTAATTATGATTTCTATCTATATGCCGAATTTTAAGTTTCTATTTTATTGGGAATAGTTTCAAAATAATTCCTAAAAATCGGATCAACTTCTGATTTCAGAGACACCTGGTGTCGAACCCAGGACATATTGTAAGCTGTGAATGCACAGTTTGATTTGTAAAAATTTGCTCTTGTATCATGCAAAGTTTGAAGTCGATAGCATGCCGGAAAGTACCTAAATTTTGTTTCCGTTATCTCCGTAAGAAATGCATTGAGAAGTGCAAATGGCCCTCTGGCATCGAACCAAGGACCATCAGCGAACATGTAAAATTTTATTATGAAATATATTCATGATATCTATCCACGTGCCGAGTTTCAAATAGCCATGTTATCGGGAAAGGATCCAAAAAAAATCTTCAAAATCGCCGCAATGCATTTTAAACGGCCGATTTTTGCCCCGACCTTGCATCGAACCATGGACTAAATTCTAAAATGTCTTTCTGATTTTCGTTGGATACGCCCGGCTTCTAGCGATCCCTGGAGTTTCAACTTTTTCTCTCTCCGGGAAGTGTCTCAAAAAAATTTTCGAAAATCCCCGCCATGTATTCTTATGGAAAAAATAGCGACTTTGGGGCCCTCTGGAATCGAACCCATAACCATGAGGATCAAAATCGCAATTTTTCTGGCGGTTACACGTTATGGCCAATACGTCGTAAAAATTTCAAGTCAAGGACGCTTGTGGTTTAGGCTGTGAATTAGTATCCTATCTATCTATCTATCTATCTATCTATCTATCTATATAGGTATATCCATGAATGAATCCGGAGAAGCATCTATATATAATAGATATATAGACGCTTCTCCGGATATACCTATATATAAGTTATATATATATATATATATATATATAGGGGATCAAAAGTTTTACCATGTTCCACAAGTGCCACCGACTTGAAATTTTTACGACGTTATGGCCATGACGTGTAACCTCCAGGAAAAAGCCGACTTTGAACCTCGGTGTCATGGGTTCGATTCCAGAAGGCCCCAAAGTCGCGATTTTCTCCATAAGGATACATGGCGGGGATTTTCGAAAATTTTTTTGGTGCACTTCCAGGGAAAGTAGAGAGTTGAAATTCGAGAGATCGCTAGATGCCAAAGATATCTAAAGAAAACGATAAAGACATCTACGAATATTATCCTTGGTTCGATGCTAGGCCGGGGCAAAAATCGGCCGTTTAAAATGCATTGCGGCGATTTTTAAGATTTTTTTTGGATCCTTTCCCGATAACATGGATACTTGAAACTCAGCACTTCGATAGATATCATGAATTTATTTCATAATCGAATTTTATATATTAGCTTATGGTCCTTGGTTCGATCCCAGAGGACCATTTGCACTTCCCAATGCTTTTCTTACGGAGATAACGGAAACAAATTTTAGGTACTTCCCGGCACGATATTGACTTCAAACTTTGCATGTAGAAAGATCAAGTCCATACAAATCAAACAGTGAATTCACAGCTATCAACGAGTCCTGGGTTCGACACCAGGTGTCTCTGCAATCAGAAGTTAATCCGATTTTTAGGTATTATTTTGAAACCTTTGCCAATAATATAGAAACTTCAAATTCGGCATATAGATAGAGATCATAAATAACTTTCAGAAACATTTTTTAGATTTCCAAGATTGTCCTTGGTTCGAATCCAGAGAGCCATTTAAATTCGTAAAAATTAGAACGTCTTTTGAGGCAGTTGTAGCCCATATTTCTGCTTGAATTTTCACACATCGTTAGAGATGGTGATGTTCTATCGTGCTGCATAGTAAGTTCACAGTAAAGACCCGGGTTCGATGCCGGACGATGGAATTTAGGCAATTTTAAGAAATATTTCAATCTTTTTTTTTCTTTTGATGGCCTTCCGGATATGATGCCGACATGAAAATAGTGTTGTCGATCTGCTTGCAGAATGCAAGCAACATTTTACTCGTATAATAGATATATATATAGATGCTTCTCCGGATTCATTCATGTATATACCTATATAGATAGATAGATAGATAGGATACTAATTCACAGCCTAAACCACAAGCGTGATTGACTTGAAATTTTTACGACGTATTGGCCATAACGTGTAACCGCCAGAAAAAATGTGATTTTGAACCTCGGTGCCATGGGTTCGATTCCAGAAGGCCCCAAAGTCGCGATTTTCCCCATAAGAATACATGGCGGGGATTTTCCAAAATTTTTTTGAGGCCCTTTCCGGAAAAGGAGAGAATTGAAATTCGAGGGACCGCTAAAAGCCGTGCATATCCAACGAAAATCAAAAAGACATCTTCGAATTTTGTCAATGGTTCGATGCTAGGTCGGTGCAAAAATCGGCCGTTTAAAATGCATTGCGGCGATTTTTAAGATTTTTTTTGGATCCTTTCCCGATAACATGGATACTTGAAACTCGGCACGTCGATAGATATCATGAATATATATCATAATCAAATTTTAGATGTTCGCTGATGGTCCTTGGTTCGATCCCAGAGGGCCATTTGCACTTCTCAATGCATTTCTTACGGAGATAACGGAAACAAAATTAAGGTACTTCCCGGCATGCTATCGACATCAAACTTTGCATGATAGAAAAGCCAGTCGTTACAAATCAAACTTTGCATTCACAGCTTACAGTAACTCCTGGCTTCGACACCAGGTGTCTCTGCATTCAGAAATTGCTCCGATTTTTAGGAATTATTTTCAAACCTTTCCCAACTATATAGAAACTTGAAATTTGGCATATAGATAGAGATCATAAATAACTTTTAGAAACATATTTTAGATTTCCAAGATCGTCCTTGGTTCGAATCCAGAGAGCCATTTACATTCGTGAAAATTAAAACGTCTTTTGAGGCAGTTGTAGCCAAATATTTCTGCTTGAATTTTCACACATAGTTAGAATCGGTGATCTTCTATTGTGCTGCATAGTAAATTCACCAGAGAGACCCGGGTTTATTGCCAGACGATGAAATTTCAGCGAATTTGAAGAAATATTTCAATCCTTTTTTTTTCTATTAAGGACCGACCCGATATGATGCCGATATAAAATTAGTGTTGTCGATCTGCTTGCAGTATGCAAGCTACATTTTACTCGTATAATAGATAGATGCTTCTCCGGATTCATTCATATAGATAGATAGGATACTAATTCACAGCCTAAACCACAAGCGTCATTGACTTGAAATTTTTACGACGTATTGGCCCTAACGTGAAACCCCCAGAAAAACTGCGATTTTGAACCTCAGTGTCATGGGTTCGATTCCAGAGGGCCCCAAAGTCCCGATTTTCTCCATAAGAAAACATGGCGGGGATTTTCGAAAAATTTTTTGAAGCACTTCCCGGAAAAGTAGATAGTTGAAATTCGAGGGATCGCTAGAAGCCGTGCAACTCCAACGTAAATCAGAAAGACATTGCCGAATATGGTCCATGGTTCGATGCTAGGTCGGGGCAAAAATCGGCCGTTTAAAATGCATTGCGGCGATTTTGAAAATTTTTTTTTGGATCCTTTCCCGATAACATGGATACTTGAACCTCGGCACGTCGATAGATATCATAAATATATTTCATAATCAAATTTTACATGTTCGCTGATGGTCCTTGGCTCGATCCCAGAGAACCATTTGCACTTCTCAATGCATTCCTTACGGAGATAACGGAAACAAAATTTGGGTACTTCCCGGCATGCTATCGACTTCAAACTTTGCAAGATACAAGAAAAAGTCTTTACAAATCAAACTTTGCATTCACAGCTTACAATATGTCCTGGGTTCGACACCAGGTGTCTCTGCAATCAGAAGTTGATCCGATTTTTAGGAATTATTTGGAAACCTTTCCCAATAATATAGATATTTGAAATTCGGCATATAGATAGAGATCATAAATAACTTTCAGAAACATCTTTTAGATTTCCAAGATCGTCCTTGGTTCGAATCCAGAGAGCCATTTACATTCGTGATAATTAGAACGTCTTTTGAGGCAGTTGTAGCCAATATTTCTGCTTGAATTTTCAAACATGGTTAGAGATGATTATCTTCTATTGTGCTGCATAGTTAGTTCACCAGTAAGACCCGGGTTCGATGCCAGACGATTAAATTTTAGCGAATTTTAAGAAAAATTTCAATCCTTTTTTTTCTTTTGAGGAGCGTTCCGATATGATGCCGATATGAAATTAGTATTGCCGATCTGCTTGCAGTATGCAAGCTACATTTTACTCGTATATATATATACGAGTAAAATGTAGCTTGCATACTGCAAGCAGATCGACAACACTAATTTCATATCGGCATCATATTGGGCAGACATCAAAAGAAAAATGTAAAGGATTGAAAATATTCCTAAATTCGCTGCAACTTTATCGTCTGGCATCGAACCCGGTTCCTTCAGGTCATACTTACTATGCAGCACAACAGAAAAAATCCATTTCTAACTATGTGTGAAAATTCAAGCAGAAATATTGGCTGCAACTGCCTCAAACGACGTCCTAATTTTCACATATATTCCTTATGTGAGAAATTACAATGTGCTCTGGCATCGAACCCAGGAACAGCATGGTCTTATCTAAATTTTTTTCTTAAACCGATTCTTAATATAATTTTCTAGCAAAGCAAGAACTTCCTATTATTTTGATAAGTGCATCAAATAAAATAATGAAAAACTACCTCAATGTATTTTCAACGGCGGATTTTTGCATCGCCCTAGCATCGAACCCAGGATATTTTGCAAGTAAGTCATTACTGTTTCGGATAGATCATGACCATAAATAAAGGCTCCTAGAGTTTCGATTTTCTACCTATTAGGGAAGTATTTTTTTTTAAATTCCGGAAAATCAAAGCAATGCATTTAAATGGAACCGTGTAAACGGTAAACCACGGTAAAACCGTGAGACTGAATATTAGAATAATTGCGCTCGAAAAAAAACGTAGTCGCAGTTGGTTGCAGTTTTCGAAGGTAGCCCAAATCGCGGTCATTGAATCAGCAACCCGCCCATTGGGCGGAATACCGCCATTGGGACTTTCAATCCCGCCCCTGATAACCTGAAGATAGCCCAATTCGCGGAAATCCGCCCAATCTGGCAACCCTGCTCGCCGCTCGGCAGATTTGTAGGAGTCGTTCTTATTAGAGAAACAGGTAACATTTTCGGCAAACCTCTATATGGCACAACCTGGCAACACCGCTAGGTCGAAACTCTGTTAGCAGACGACATCTTGGTTAAACTCAATTGTCGTTACACGAAATAAAACTTGTATGTAAATATATATAAGTATGGAACTATATTTCATTGAAGTAAAGATTTTTTTTTTATCATTAAAGATTGGTTGTACAGTTTCTGGAATATTTCAACTGGTAAGGGAATGTGGAAAAGGAAATGGTGTAACATCTTCGGCAAACGAATTCACTCGTATATTATATCATACATGTACGCATTAGTGAATGAATGCCTAGTTCTCGTTCAGGGAAACATTTACAACGAAGAAATTCGTACAAAATCATTAGATTCATGAGTTGAAAGTGAGGGTAACATCGACGGCAAACATCCGATTTCCTCCGAACTTCGGATCACAACATGGGCAAAAGTCCGTATATGACGAATTAACTCGAATTCTATATCATACATGTACGCATTAGTGAATGAATGCCTTGTTCTCGTTCAGGGAAACATTTACAACGAAGAAATTCGTACAAAATCATTAGATTCATGAGTTGAAAGTGAGGGTAACATCGATGGCAAACAACCGATTTCCTCCGAACTTGGGATATCAAGAAAGGACACTGTTATTAATTGCTATTAATTTAAACTACATTATAACAGGTCACAAAGTACATCACAAATCATACAGTTTGGAATGAGGTTGGAATTAAACAAGAAAATAGATAGAGAGATGGTAATTGAAAACTTAGATGAAAAATATGAAAAAATAAATGATATTTTATATTGTATGAATGTGACATAATTTCAGAATAGATATGTAGAAATGAAACTTTGTCCTTGTTTTAATGTTCGGATTCAGGATAAATGAGTGGAAAACAAAAGGCATATGATAGATTTAGGATGCTAAAAAATGTATTGTATGGTAATCATAAATTGGTACATGAAGCATTGGATGAATATAAAAGATGTAGAAATGAATGTGTCCAGTCCTGGAAAAAGAAAGAAATGTATTTGGAGAAAGTTTGATAAAAAATCAAAAAGACCCTCAATCTATGTGGAGAATGTTAAAAGATTTATCTAGCAGCAATAAAAAAACAAATAAGATTGTAAAGTTAAATAGTATTATAGAAGAAGAATATGATCCTTCTGCAAATAAGTTGAATGAACACTTTTTTCTTAGTGTAAAGGAAATAGTGGTAGATATACAAAAAAGAACAGTTAGTGTAGAGGTGAGGACTGTGAATAAAACCCTTGTATATGATGGGGTGACTAAGGACAAATGAGGAAAATACTATACAGTATGAGATGTACAATAGGTTCAGATGGAATTAGTACTCAAATGTTGAGAGATTGTAAGGAAGAATAAGGGGAAAGAGTAACTCTGATGGTAATTGAGTCGTTGACAGAGAGGAAAAATATAAATTATGTTTAAATGTGAAAAAACTAAATGTATGGTAATAGGAAAGAAAAAACATAGAGAAATAATGAAGCAAGGTGAGGTGATTGTAAATAAAAATGAAAGAGTTGAATGGGTTGACAATTTTAAATACTTGTGTGGTTGAGTGATGGTTGATGAATAATTGAAACTTGTGAAACAAATAGATTATATAAGAAAAAAAGCAGATAGGGAAGGAGATTTGAATTATTCGTAAATTAAGGAATGAGCTATCTAGAATAGCCAAAGAATTGTTATTTAAGGCTATTGTCTATCCTCATGGTAAATATTTTTCTACGGTTTCATTTGGTTGTGAAGTGGGTGATGTTGTTTTAGATTGCAAAAAGTTTTAAACATTGGTGCAAGAATGGTGTTGAACAAAAGTACAGAGTAATGATGAAGCTATGTGGAAGGAGATGGCCATGTTAATGGTCAGAAAGGAAATTTTAGCTGATCTTTTATTATCTATTTTTAAAATTATAAATGGATAATGCTGGATGCCTGCCTACTTACAGTCATTCTTGGTGGGAAATGGTCAAGTACATAGCTATTTGTTATGCTTAACAGAAACACATTTAACAGCTAACATAGAAGACTGTGAAACTTAAGTGAAAGGCTATGTGTATGTAAGGTTAGACTCTAGTAGCAGACATACAGGTGGTGTTATGTTTTATATAAGGAATGATATTTCTTATAAGTTATTAGGCTCTTACATTTTGGACATGAATTTCTTAATAAGTATTTCATAGAAAGTATATCTGATACAGTAAATACTCTCCCTATCTGTGATAAAACGTTTCAGATTGATATTTTCCTTTAAAAAAATGCATCTACACTATAAAATGACCTGCAAAGCAAGTATTTTTTCAATCTCTTACAAAATACTTCACCCTTAACATTCCTTAGTTCACCTAGTAGCATATTGTATATTTTAAAGCCATTATCTCAAGCTCCTACCAGTTAATTCTAGTCTATGTGATGGGGGTCATCAAAATAAACCTACCTCTCGTACTGTGTTCATGAGTATCTTTTTGTTTTTTATATTTCTCTAGGTTGAGATGAATATAGGTTGCACATACATAAATATATGCTGAGTGCATTATCAAGATACCCCACTCCTTAAGACATGGCTTGCATGTTTGCCTTTTATTAATTTTCCCCATAACCCTCTTTTAACAAATGAAACGATTTTTCCAGTTGACAGAATTTCCCCATATTTAAATTCCATAAGTCATAATAGAATCAAAATTGGAAAAATATGCCACCCTAAGTACATTTAGGGTGACTGCTGAAATTAGTTAACCAGTATAAGTGACTTTGCTTAGTTTTGTACCAAGGTAATTAATATGATCACACACAGCAAACTTTCGAGTAACATCTTTCTCATTCCTAGGTTAGTGAAGTTAGTTTCTCTAGAGTCTCTTATTGCAGTTTATGATACAATTATCTCCCCCCATTTATCTTACAGAATTATACCCTGGAGAAACTCTCCCTCAGCAAACAAAGGCTTCTCTGCACAGAAGAGAGCTATAAAAGTTCAGGTCCTAGCGGAACTACTGGACGTCCAACTTTGTCAACATTTAAATTTGCTCACTCTTCCCTGTATTTACATCCTTTCTTGTGCCAACTGGTAATCTTACTTCTCTTTCTTTTACTTCATTCTATCTTTTATGAGTATTTGTCTTAGTAACCTTTCCCTCCTTTGATAACTTTTTTATCATTCTTAGTAAATTATGTGATTTTATTTAGTGATTCTGTTTTTATTGTTTAATGCTAGTTTGACAATGCCTTTACTACTTTTGTAGTAATTTGCTTAATTAATGTGAATGGCTAACGTCCAAATATATCCATGTAAAACTTTTACGCACTGAATCAATCTGTACATTATTCAAGTTAGAGCATTCAGTATCGGTGAGGATTTGTCTCAATGATTGTAGGAAAAAACTAGTCTCTATAGAATCTTTTATAATTAGTGATAACTGGAATGGCTATATGGATACCACGGAATGTTAGTAATAGAACGCAGGGGCTTGCCTTTTCATTCACACCACCCCCTGTATTTCTGCTCTACTAGTCAGTCTCAAGCATAGGAGAAAGTGCATGTTTAATTTACAATCTTGAAAGATAAGTGTACAATGTTCCGTTTCAATTATTTCATTTTTATTCATTTACAAAATATACAATGCCTAGGAATTATTTGGAAGCAAGATACATAGGTACCAAAACATAGCTTTCCTTGTGAACACTTCATGAAACAAATAGTGTTCATAACAGGGTCATGCAAATTTACTTTGTAATTCCATGTTATTTACATGATCAGATACAGGAATAGAATGAAGTAAGAGCCGTGCAGAATATGTTGTGTCTGCATTTCAACTGATACATGACGACATGCTCTCTGTTTGGATGTGGTTCCACAAGAGTTAGGAAAACCTGAAAGAGAGAACAATTTCCAGGTATCATGGGATTATACAAACAAACACCGGAATATAATGACTTAGAATTTCAATATGACATCTCTCATCTGCACTTCAGTTGTATTCACAAAAATATGGGCTACTCTGTCTTCTTGATGTCACTCCATAATGTTCGGAAGTACCTGAAAAAGAGAAGAAGTATCAGGTTTCATAGGATAAAACAGTAAATTTTTAAGCCTTCCCCATGTTGTCATGCTGCCAAAATGTATTGTTACATAAACAGTTGCCTTCCTCAACGGTGTTTTTTATCGTGACACTAACCCTCATTATGGCCGCCCCACTGGGGAACGGGAACAAAGCACGAGCTTAAACGCTTATAAATGAGTGGATGTTCAGCAACAAAGCTTACAATACAATTAATCAAATTCTACTGCCAAGTTAAAGTACACGTGGTTTCTCGAATTTATTCTCCATTATCATAGAAAACGCACTGGGCCGATTATTTAGACAATTACGTTTATCAACCAAAGGTCTCGAGGCTAGCCACGTACTTACAAACAAGCACAAATATTAGTAAATCCGTTCAGCACCGATTTGCATTACATTTCGAATAACATAACACAATAACAACGCACAAACGATTCATCAAATATCATCAACTGAATCGAAAACACGTGCTTAAATTTAGGCAATAAAATAAAGGAATGAATTCGTTAGCATGTGTGCGATCGACTGATGAAGAAACGTGCAAAAACAAAAATATGTGCTTAAATTGGCCGATTAAGATAACAAATAGATAATCAACAAGCTTAAGCACGAGCTTAAACGCTTATAAATGAGTGGATGTTCAGCAACAAAGCTTACAATACAATTAATCAAATTCTACTGCCAAGTTAAAGTACACGTGGTTTCTCGAATTTATTCTCCATTATCATAGAAAACGCACTGAGTCGAATTTATTCTCCATTATCATAGAAAACGCACTGGGCCGATTATTTAGACAATTACGTTTATCAACCAAAGGTCTTGAGGATAGCCACGTACTTACAAACAAGCACAAATGTTACTAAATCCGTTCAGCAACGATTTGCATTATATATCGAATAACATAACACAATAACAGTTCTTCTTCAGCACCCGAAGGTGACGGTCGCAAGCAGTTAGAGCTCCTCTCTCCTCTCCCTTCTACCTCGAAATTTTTACTACCCCATCCGCCCGTTAGCTATGGCCCCACCACCACGACGTGCGCTCGAAAGCGAGATTTCTGCTCTTACGCTAGAAAACGCCAAATTACAAGAGAATCTACAGAAAGCAATCGACATGATGGCGTCCTATGATCAGCGCATTGAAGCTGCCAAACTCCTCGATGGACCTTCCCGTAACGAGAGCCTTGATTCCATGCAAGAAGAGGTCAAGAAGCAGCGGGAGGAATTCAACAGGGAATTGAAGAAACTCTCCACCCGCGTGTCATCCTTGGAGGACCATTACTCCTTACTTGATGAGAAGATTGACGATCTAGAGCAGTACAGTCGCCGGAACTGCCTTCTCATCCACGGCTTGCCGGAAAGTAAGGATGAAAACTGCCTCTCTGTGGCGTATAATTTAGTTAAGTCGCGTCTACGAACTGAATTTCCGCCATACCTAATAGATAGAGCTCATCGCATTGGTCAGTTACGCGATTCTAAATGTCGCCCTCTGATAGTAAAATTTGTTAGCTATCAGGAACGAGCAACAGTTTGGCGAGCGAAGAGACTCCTCAAAGGATCCGGCATTGTTATCACGGAGTCGCTCACCAAAACAAGAGCTATGTTGCTCAGAGAGGCAAAAGATTTATTCGGGAAGACGAACGTATGGACATACGACGGTAAGATTGTAATTCTTGGAGTCAATGGTCGCCGTATATTCATCTCCTCCTCAAGGGAACTAAAGCAGCTAAACTCATCTTCATAGTGGCCGATTTACTTTTTCCTTTACTAATATTTTGTCACTTTTTACCTCCATGGGAGAGGAAGTTTTAAGACTGTATTCGTGCAAAAGTGTTAAAGTGCATTAGGTTTCCTCTACTTTGTTTTCGTGTGTTATTTTCTGTGAAGTGATTATCTTAGTGTTCCCGTAGTGTAGATTCCACTCAGTGCAATTTTATCCGTAATTATAGTAACGCTCTTTTCTAAGTGAAGTGAAAGTGAAGTGAAGTGCTTAGTGCAATCTATCCTTATCTCCTTTCTCATTTCCCCAACGTGCTATTTACCAGATATTGAATTTTTCCTCTGTGCTAACTTAACCAAGTTCTCGCCATCAGTACAAGACAGGGTGTGATTAATTTCTAGGAACTTATGTCAGTGTCCTTACTTTAATTTTGCAATGCCTTTCCCTATTTTTTCATGTACCCCTTACGTAATTTTCCTAAACTTTTTCCTATTACTCTCCCACTAAAGGAATCTCTATTTCCGTTCGTAATTCTTGCCCTCTACAAGCTCACAGCCATATATCTTCAATGGATAATATTAGCCCGTTACTTTACAGCCGTACTTCCTCTTTTAAGTCTCCGACCGACCCTTACAAGGCGTCACAAATTCCCTCCTTTCTTTCTCCCTCTAAGTTAGACCCTAATTTCTTAACATCCGTCCCTCTCAGCTCCGGAGGTCATGTCCTAAATCCAGAAGCAAAGATTTTCGAGCCCTTAGACAATAACAGAGATTCAATGCGTCATACCCTTGACACTTTACACTCATCATCGTCTGGCATTGCTATTTCTCACAATAGTTTATCCCATTCCATCCCTTCAACGAAGGAAATTTTAGAGAAAAAGTTTCTACCTTTCCCGAGCACCTTCAAAATTATCTACCTTAATTCGCAAAGCCTAATTCCGCATCTCAACGAGCTTCGTTCAATCATACCAGAATCAGGAGTGCATGCGATTGCCGTTAGTGAAACATGGCTTCATACAAACATTCAATCTTCTACAGTAAATATTCAAGGATATAGTTTATATCGTAACGACCGTGTTGGTAAGAGAGGAGGCGGGGTGGCAATTTTTGCAAGAAATGATCTACGTTGTAAAATAATTTCTCATAGCAATCCGAAATTTTGTAGGAGACCAGAATTTTTATTTCTAGAAGTAGTTAACGAGCACAAAAAAATTCTTCTTGGGGTCTTCTACCGTCCACCTAATATAGGGCATTTAACAGATATCGACGAAGAATTATCGAAACTACGTAACAATTACGATCATACAGTAATTACGGGTGATTTCAATGCGAATCTTAACGCAGATTTTAACGACGCAAAATTTATTCGTAATACCTTCGATACCCATAATCTAACAATTCTTCCACTACAACCCACACATAATACACAAAAATCGTCTACATGGATTGATCTCATAGCCACCGCTAATCCGGAAAGAGTTGAAATTCACGGTCAAATTCCAGTACCTGGAATCTCGTATCATGACTTACTTTTCATGTCATACTCACTTAAGGTTAAGAAAAATAAACAGAAATACATCTATCATCGTAATTTAAATAACATAAATGATGCAGAAATGTTTCAATATGCTCATAGTTTACCTTGGTATGAGATAGAATTAACTGATGATATCGATCTTAAAGTTGAAATATTAAATAACCTACTGACAAATTTGCTCGATAAGCACGCTCCAATTAGAAAAATTAGAATTTCGAAACCACGAGCGCCTTGGCTCACAGATGACATCAAAAGAATGATGGTCAAGCGCGACTTCATATTCCGAGAATTTAAACGCACTAAAGATCAGTTAATTTTCAATAAGTATAAGAAATACAGAAACAAAACCAAACAAATCATCAGAAACGCCAAAATTAAATATGCTTATTCAATATCGAATGGCAATAAAACTTCCGCTGCTTTGTGGAAAAACTTACGTAATCTGGGAATTGGTAAATCTAAGGAGCCTCCTTCGCTAAGAAATATTTCCCTTGACTCCCTTAACCATAAGTTTTCCCTTCCTCCAACAATGATTGATCCGAACCATAAAGATCGCGTATTAAAAAATCTAAACAGGCAAGTTAACCGCTCTACCATTCAATCGGAATTTACTTTTAAGGAGGTCACTCAACTTGAGGTATACAATACCTTAATAAGCATCAAATCTAAAGCAGAAGGTGCTGACGGTATTCCAATCACTATCATTAGCAAACTATATCCTTTATTGCAACATATTATAACAAATATTTTCAACCTATCGTTTTTTAGTGGTAAATTTCCAAAACCATGGAAAAGAGCACTAATTAAACCAATTTTGAAGAGCTCCAAGTTGAATATTGATGAATTTAGACCTATCAGTTTCCTTCCGGTTTTATCAAAAGCTCTCGAGAAATTAGCGCATCGGCAAATTACAGAATATTTAAATAAAAAATCGATCCTCAATAGTACACAATCAGGCTTTCGGAAGTCGCATAGCACCACAACAGCCCTAGTAAAAATAACTGACGATATTCGTAAATCGATGGATAAAAGCAAATTAACAGCTTTAATCCTACTTGATTTTAGTAAAGCCTTCGACTCGGTGGATGCGGAGTTAATGCTTGCCAAATTGCGTTTTATAGGGTTCTCAAAATCTTCAATTAGTTGGTTTTCTTCCTATCTACATGACCGTAAGCAGAAAGTTGTCTCGAATGATTCCTCATCAGCTTGGATAAGTATCAATCGTGGTCTCCCACAGGGATCAACCCTTGGCCCCTTACTGTTTTCTCTGTTTATTTATGACTGTCCTCAAGTAATTAAACATTGTAAGCATCATTTATACGCAGACGACTTACAGATATACATCGACACCACGATTTCTGGCTTCCATGAATGCATACAGCACGTAAATCATGACCTCGAACAAATTAATAACTGGAGTAAAGACAATTTTTTGAAAATAAATCCTTCAAAATCGCAAGCCATTGTCATCGGGACACCCAAGTTGATAAGAAGGCTTAATCAAGATAACGATGCAAAGCTCACGTTAGACAACTCGAAGATCACATTTTACGACTCTGTGAATAATCTGGGTGTTATCATTAATAATAATCTTACGTGGTCGGAACACATCGTTAATGTGTGTAAAAAAGTTTATTCTTCAATTAATTCTCTTAGACGCCTAGGAAGTTTCCTGACGCCTTCGATTAAAGCTCAACTGATAAATTCATTAATCATGCCACACTTTGACTACGGTGATATTGTTTACCAAGACTTATCCAAAGAATTAGCTACCAAATTGCAGCGTGCCCAGAATGCATCGGTTCGGTTTATCTTTAACTTAAAGAAATTCGACCATATCTCGGGTGCGTTTGAGAAATTGTCTTGGCTTAAGCTCGCTTCTCGTCGAAAATTACACATCTTACGGTGTCATGCGATTACAAACTCCCGATTACCTCTTTTCAGAATTTGTCAGCTTAGGGTCGGTACATAATTGTAACACTAGAGGAAGAAACAATCTACTCATTCCAAATCACAGGACGGAAATGCTACATAAATCCTTTGCAGTGACCTCGGTTAATTTATGGAACGCCCTTCCGCAGAGTATCAAATCTTCCTGTTCTATCCACACTTTCAAGAGGAGATGCCTTTCATATCTTCTAGAGAATCAATAACGCTAATTATCTCCATCATAGCATTTTACTTTTTACCATAAGTCAAGATCGTTTTTTCCTGGTTTTTTTCATGCTGCACGGAACAACACTTCAAACTTCTTTCTTTACTTTGGAATATTTTGTTCGTTATTGTTACTACAGTTTACATCCAGTATAACCTTTTCTTTTTTTTACTATTTTGTATTTCCATTATATTAACTTACTTTAGATTATTGTTTATGCCTAAATCATGATGTTAACTCTCTTATATAATTATTGTAGAGCGTAATCTTTGTATTGATCGTGTTTTATTTTGCTTATTTCTAGTTCAGTCATATTTTTTATCACAAGTGTATGTATCTACTTACTGTATTTTCTGCATTTCATTTTTTATTAACTCTCATTATTTTTCTGTTTAATATGTCTCTAACACTTCTTGTAATTTTCCAGGTTATATGTACATTGTTTTCTTTAATGTCTTTTAGTTTTTGCTATCGGTAGGTTTGTGCAGGTTTTTCACACCCCCCTTCTTTGTGGGTGTTTTCCTGCAGCGGATATTTTTTCCTAACCTTTTCTTAGGTTTTTTTTTAAATCCGCAATCCCTTCTCACATTTTCTTCTATTTTCCTCTAAGTCTCATTGATACATGTAATATACTTATAATAACCTGTCGTTAAGTTATTACAATAACTTAACGACAGGTTAGATGGAAGAGGAGACTTTTTAGTCTCAATCTCGCCTAATAAAGACCCCTAATAATAATAATAATAATAATAATAACAACGCACAAACGATGCATCAAATATCATCAACTGAATCGAAAACACATGCTTAAAATTATCATAGAAAACGCACAGGGCCGATTATTTCGACAAATATGTTTACCAACTAAAAATTACTCGAGACGAAGCCACAATATTATTTATTTACTTACGAACAGTTGAATAAAACAGCCAACAGTCAAACGTTGATCGCAAATCCGAAGACAACAGCAAACTAAGGCTCGTCACGACGTCTCAGCGAACAGCAAACTAACGCTCCTCACGTTGTCGTTGTCATCTCAGCACACTGAGCAGCACACTTGCACCGCCTATTGCTAAAAGTTTTCCTTGTGTTTATCGGCGCCACCTACTAGGAGTTTCGGCGAACTACTTAATAAATTTGGCAACGTGGTTTACCGGAAGTGTTACCCGTTCCTGCATTAAGAAAAAATCGATTTGTAGAGGAACTTCATGCGCTTCATGCCCTTCATGCGCTCTACCCGCTCTACCGCAAGAGGCCTCCCAATTCATACAACAGAGATCTTTGGTTTGGATTTAGAGTACAAGTTTTAGGGGTACGAGTGCTTCGTAAAATTGCGTCGCAAGCATAACAATTGTCAATGATTTCTTTTTAATATCTGAAAAGTTCTGCTTTTTAATAGTAAGTATTTATTTAAAGTGAGTATGTAATATTATATATTTTAATTTCCCTTGTTTGTGTTCTTGCTTAGTAATTTGGCAGCAATATTCGTGGAACTATCTTCTGAGCTTTTAGGTAGCATGTATTGAAATTTATGCTGTATAAATAACTACTTCACGTACAAAAATCGTTGTCAGTTATCGTAATTCTGTAGTTTATGTTCGTTATT
This sequence comes from Sympetrum striolatum, assembly GCA_947579665.1. Classification (NCBI taxonomy): domain Eukaryota; kingdom Metazoa; phylum Arthropoda; class Insecta; order Odonata; family Libellulidae; genus Sympetrum; species Sympetrum striolatum. The sequence continues at coordinate 78,545,280 of OX388351.1, forward strand.
TTTTTAACTTTAATTCTATGATCGCAGGACTTAACAACGTGGTATTGTTTTTCTTATAACTGAAGGAAATATTGAAATATTTTAGAAAATTCACAAAAATCTATTAGTTTTGCATTCACTGGAGAAGAGAAATTAATATTTCTCTCGTCAAACCTTGTTCGTTAAAATTATTCTTTGTGTTTAAATTTTGAGAAAGTGTTTCTGATAGTAATTTGGTTTTACTTACAGACAAAATGAGTGGTTTTGGGCAGAATCCTCCGGGTACTTCAGCATTTTCTTTTCCATCATTAAACCAACAAGGAGCCGCAAATGCGGGTATGCATGCATTTAATTTTAGTAAATTATTTTACCATTGCGTATTTTTAATGTTAATTTATGTCTTTTACCAAATAGACTGGTACAATCTAAAAATTCGTTTTGTTTGAGAACTGACTAATCGTAGGATATGTGACCTGTGCACACTTATCTCAATCTAAATTGAGGACATAATTTTCTATTCATGTTAATCTGTTATATTTCTATAATTGCTTTAGTCAGAATGAGCTGATATGTTATATTATACTTGCTAGTTCTATGCTATGCTAGTGCTATGTTTTATATTTCATGTCTCAGAATGTATCAGAGTAAAACATAATTAAAGATTTATGATCCAATTACGATAAAGTATAAATTTAGGGTTAATTTATAGCAGACACTATTAAAAGAGGTATGTAAAAAATGTGGATGACATTAAATCAGTTATCTACGAAGAAATATTTTTTGCACCACTCAAGAAAATGTTTTACTTCCTCCAAAAGTTGTTATAGTTGACTGAAGTAATCTTGAATCATTCTTTTCGCAAGGGTATGTTTCAGTTAATGTAATGATAAGTTTTCATAAATAATTAATGTAATGATTGTAATGTAGACTTTCCATCTGATTGTAAGTTTTAAAAGTAATATCTTTCATTTGAAATTTATTAATGTTTCCTTTAGCATTTGCTTGACATTTCTGTAGAATATTATTAATTTTTCTTTGGTTTCTTATTTTGTAAGTTTTTTTTCATATTCGATTGTTTTAGTGGACATCTTGTTGGTTGAACTTCTTCCTTTCTCAGCGGGAGATTTAGTATACTTCCATCTCTCTTTTATAAGAGATAGTGCTTCATCTGTCATTTCTGGTTTTCTGTTCACTCATTTTCTGCCACCAATAGCTTCTTGGGCAGCTTCCAGTGGTCCAATTTTCAAAGAATCTAATTTTATTCTAAACTTCCTACGTGGCTACTACATTTAAGTTTTTCTTCGTTGGTTTTCTTGTCCAGCCTCCTTCAGTATTCTTACTGCCCAATGGTTTATCATTGATCAGTTTATTTCCAGATGAATTTTTTTATGACATAATTATGGTCATCGTAGTTTTCTGCTTTGGAATAAGTCAAACAGTCCTTTACTAAAACATCTGCTCAAGTAAGACAGTATATAAATATCTTTTAGTAATTTTTATTTTCCGATCCAATTGTGTATTTCACGTTTCAATGATGTACTCGCAAATACACTCTTGACATTGAGTGGGGAATGTTCTTGAATATTTTACATGAGATTTCTTGTCTAAGAGGGAGTTGCATCTCTTGGAGGAAACTATTTAGCCATTTCCCATTACCTATCTGCAGTATTTTACCAAAGTCCCATGTTCAAGTCATGGTCACCAAGGTTCCTGGTTCAAATTCTGCTCATGCTATAGTGTGCTTGCACGTTTGTGATTTTATTTCAAGGGTGAACTGTAAGATTGGTCCCTCAAGGCGTAATTGTCAATATTTTAATTTTGCGAGTTATTTTCATGAAAGAAATCTCACTAAGTTGACTTATATCTAATGTTTTCTTGTGTTTCCATTTTCAATAAGTTGTGCGTTTGATGATTAAGTGTGACCTATACTGCATTGAATATTGCATTTATGTTTTTATCCTTAATTCTAACATGTTGTATTAGCATATCAGCTGTGAATCATGGTTTTTGCTCATGAACAGAGTAATCTTACTTAAAATTGTTTCTGCTTTTCTTTAAAGCACCTGGATTCACATTTGGCACTCCTAAGACCACAGCTGCAGCAGTGCCAGGTGCCCCTATGTTCGGATCCACTCCCTCCTTCGGTATGACAGGAGCTGTAGCATCAACATCCTTGCCTCAATCAACCAATGCGGAAAATCTTTTTGGAACAACTTTTGGCACTTTTTCTGCTGGAAGCAATGTTACTGCTGCTAGCACCCAATCTGCTGCCCCAAATCCAGCTGCTGGTGCTTTGGCTAAATCTAGTCCATTCACATTTGGCACTCCAGGTAAAACTGTTAGAACTTTTGCTTTGATAAAATAGCACTTCGACAATATAACAATATTTGTGGGGAAGTAAATGGGGTAGTTTAGGTTGTTTAGGTGAGTTTCAAATTAATTACAGGTCAAATTCCGTTACAACGAAATTCTTGGAGGAACGAAAAAAATTCGTTGTAACGAAAGTTTCGTTATAACGAGATTGAACATTTTTGGTCAGTTTTTTATCCTTGCGTTACACTTACGAGTACTGTATAGGTTAAAGCACCCGGCATCGACTTCAAACTTTGCAAGATACAAGAGCAAGCTTTTTAAAATCAAACTTTGCATTCACAGCTTACAATGTCCTGGGCTTGACACCAGGTGTCTCTGAAATCAGAAGTTGATCCGATTTTTATGAATTATTTATAAACCTTTCCCAATAATATAGAAACTTGAAATTAGGCATGTTGATAGACGACATAAATAACTTTCAGAAACATCTTTAAGATTTCCAAGATCGTCCTTGCTTCGAATCCGGAGAGCCATATACATTCGTGAAAATTAGAACGTCTTTTGAGGCAGTTGTAGCCCATATTTCTGCTTGAATTTTCACACATAGTTAGAGATGGTGATCTTCTATTGTGCTGCATAGTAAGTTCACTAGTAAGACCCGGTTTCGATGCCCAGAGGATGAAATTGCAGCGAATTTTAAGAAAAATTTCAATCATTTTTTTTTTTACTTTCTCCATATACGAAGTATAGAGAAAGTATTGTTTACATGAAAAAAATCGACTTCGAGATTTCAACGGAAATACATGTTTTGGGGTCCCTAGAACACGTTTTAACCATTTTCGGAATGATGTATGTGTGTGTGTGTGTGTGTGACAGTGGGCGCTCTAACGTGAAAACTATTAGTCGTATCAATACCAAAATTCATATATAGTACTGTAGTGTGTGCTGTCAGAGTTGATTAGTTTTTCAAGTAAATCGGTAAACCGGAAGTTGAGCTTCATTCATCAAAGCTCATTTCCGGTTTTCAAGATATCTCCATAAATATGATGTATAGGTATATACTATTATTTATAAAAGTTTTAGAAAATGTAATTTACTATGACTTTTGTATGAAACATATTTTTGTATCACTGATTTTGTAGGAGTTATTTGTGAAATACTGATAAACCGGAAGTTGCTGATTATGTACTTTGCGGGCGCCCTGGGCTCTATGGGCGAAAGGCCAAATTCATCATTTTTCATCTAGCATGTCCCGAAAAACATTATTTATAATGTTTGTGACGTAAAAGATAATAATATATAAATTAATCACTCATCTTCCAAGTTTAGATGGAATATAGAGTTCGAAATTACTGTCGTAGATAAATATTTACATCTTATGTATGGAGAAAGTCATGTGCTTGCCATATCAGATTTTTTCTTTTGAGGACCGTCCCGATTTGATGGCGATATGAAATTAGTATTGCCAATCTGCTTGCAGTATGCAAGCTACATTTTACTCGTAACTTATATATAGGTATATCCGGAGAAGCATCTATATATAATAGATATACATGAATGAATCCGGAGAAGCATCTATATATAATACATATAGATAGATAGGATACTAATTCACAGGCTAAAACACGAGTGTCATTGATTTGAAATTTTTAAGACGTATTGGCCATAACGTGTAACTACAAGAAAAATTGCGATTTTGAAACTCATTGTCATGGGTTCTGTTCCAGAGGGCCCCAAATTCCCGATTTTTCTCGTTTAAATGCATTGCTTTGATTTTCGGGAATTTTTAAAAATTACTTCCCAGATAGTTAGAGAATTGATACTAAAGGAGCCTATATATATGATCATGATCTATCGAAAACAAAAATGACTTTTACAGAGAATATCCTAGGTTCGATGCTAGGAAGATGCAAAAACGGCCGTTTAAAATACGTTCTGGTAGTTTTTCATTATTTTTGTTCATGCACTTATCGAAATAATAGGAAATTCTTGCTTTTATGGAAGATGTATATTAAACATAGGTTTTTGAAAAAAATTTACATAAGACTGTACTGTTCCTGGGTTCGATGACAGAGCACATTAAATTTTCTCTCTTAAGGAATATAAGGGAAAAGTAGGACGTCATGTGAGGCAGTTGCAACCAATATTTCTGCTTGAATTTTCACACATATTTAGAAATGGTGATCTTCTGTTGTGCTGCATGGAAAAGTATAACCAGAAGGACCGTGGTTCGAAGCCAGGTGGTAAACATATCCCCCATTTAAAATACATTGAGGTAGTTTTCATTATTAAATTTGATGCACTTACCGAGATAATACGAGGTTCTTGCTTAGATAGAAGATGTATATAAGACTCTGTTTAAGAAAAAATTTAATAAAGTCCATCGTGTTCCTAGGTTCGATGCCAGAGCAGATTACAATTTCTCACCTAAGGAATATAAGGGAAAAGCAGAACGTCGTTTGAGGCAGTTGCTAGAAATATTTCTGCTTGAATTTGCATACGTAGTTAGAGGATGTGATTTTCTGATGTGCTGCATAGAAAATATCACCAGAAAGACCCGGGTTCGATGCCGGGCGCTAAATATATCCCCCATATATACTATACTGGGGTAACTTTTCATAATTTTTTTATGCTGTTATAGATATGATAGGAAGTTCTTGCTTACATAGAAGATGTATATTAAGATTTGCTTTCAGAAAAAAAAATTAGAAAAGACCATGCTGTTTCTGAGTTCGATGCCAGAGCACATTAAATTCTCACGTAAGGAATATAAGGGAAAAGTAGGACTTAGTTTGAGGCAGTTGCAGCCAATGTTTCTGCATAAGTTTTCACACATAGTTAGAGACGTTAATCCTTTGTTGTTTTGCATAGTAATTATCAGCAGGAAGACCTGGGTTCGATGCCGGACGGAGAAATTGCAGCAAATTTTATGAATGTTTTCAATCCTCTTTTTTTCTTTGGAGGACCCTCTCGATATGATGCTAACTTGAAATTAATTTTGTTGATCTGCTGACAGTATGCAAGCTACATTTTACTCGTATATTCATACGAGTTTTGATTGGCTTCATTTTATTAGTTATCAAATATTAATATACTAGTGTTAGTGGCCTGCAGGAGCCTGATATTAATTTTTTCGATTCTCGGGAGAGATCCAAGTACAAGACACAACTTGGAGTTCAGCTACTTTATTTTCGGGTAGTGTATACATTATACGGTGACTCTCTTCTGGCCTCTCTTCGTCACCTTCCGGCATGGCGTCCCTAGAGCATACCATGCATGTGCATGTCTCTCAACCGCTCTTTCACCACCTCTTCATCTCAACCCTCCTCTGGCCCCTCTGTCAGCTCTCTGGGACTCTCCTCTTTAACTGGCGTGACATCCCTGGAGCTTGCCACGCCTTCCTTGCTTCCAATGCAAGTTGACCTATCCACTGCCCTGTGGCTACTTCTTCATCGTGGGGTGTTGTAGACCAACTGCCCTAAGGTGATGCTTTCTGTTTCCCAGTTCTTCTATTTGCACCACTCTTGGTGTCCCCTCATGACCTTTTTCATTGGCTCTACCTTCCCTTTGCCTAGCCTTGAGGAGCAGCCCATTCTCATGAGCTTGGCTTGCACACACAGCAATTCCTGCACTAAGCTCCAGTGGGTGGAATGTCAGGAGATTCAGAGCTGAAGATCCTGAGAACTGCAGCATCCCTTGCAAACATACGAGATTATAGGATGCGCTGAGACTCATATTAACATTGCAAGCAATTGGGTGTTTGGATAACCTCATTCTTGCGAGAGGAGAAAATAAATTTCTGAGTCCTGTGTTAAATTAATGGTTCATAAGACTAGAGAAAATGCAAAGCTGTTCTAGCTTACCAGTAAGTTTTCAATGCCCTCCACATTCAAAGCCTTTGTAAACAATTCCTCTCATTTCATTTTGCTAACCATTTCTTGGATAACCAGAATTTTTCAAATTTTAGCCCCTTTGTTTTTCAAATATGGAGCAAGATTCCTCAGAAAAAATCCATATCTCCTATCACTTATATTTTCCTTTCTCCTTACCAATACCCCTTTACTTATCACTGGATCTGTATCTCCTCTCTCTACCTCGTATTATCCCCCTGCAGGAATAACTTAGTGTTTGCACTTCTCTCTTTCCTTTTATGTGACAACACCATCCTTTCCAAATTTGTGGTCACTTTGTTTTTGCTCTCCATTTACCCCTCTTAATCCTAATTTCCCTTTCGTTTTTTCAGTAAAAAGCCTTCACAAACTTTGCCTTACATCTAATTATAACTTACAAACCTTAACTCTTTAGCTTTGTCTGGTAATGTTTACTGTCAGTGACAGCGTGTGACTAAAAAAACGTTCTCTTCAAAATTCATAAATTTTTAAGATTATGGTTAAATATTCTGGCTCATACTAGAATATTGCCTCTGCTTACATGGACGCAATATAATTCACAACAACCGTGGATAAAAGCAGTACAAATATGAAAATTAATATTTTGGGTTGAATCAATATATGCCTTTGTTGTACAAAATCCTTATATTCTCGAAAATTGAGTTTTTATTTAAATTCTTGATTCATATTTCTCCTTTTAATATTCAAGTTGCATTAATTTTTTGAAATATCAAATATAATCATAAGAAAATAAATCAATTACCTTACATTGTTTTATTCATGGTTGAAGTATTTGGCAGGACTTTCACTGAATAATTTTTTTAGATTAATATCCTAAATCAAATACACCTATTTTTGCCCAGGTCGCGTCCTTGTCTTTCGCAAAAAGCAAACAAAGGAAATAGTATAGCCTATTGGAAGAGTCACAGCCACAAATCCAACTGTTTCTCTCATATACCTGTAGCTTAAACACTCCGAAGTATTGCCTACTCCTAGTACTGCCTGCCTACTCTGACTCTGAGATAGGGCCAGCAAAGGAATAGGCCTTCCTACTTTTTTTATTGCACATTTTTCTTCAACAGAAAGAGAGGAAAAAGTATTCCCTTTCAGAAATTGGACACTATTCATCATGAAGAGCGAGAAAAACTGTTCACTAACTAGTAACGCAGTAGGTTTACGTACTGAATAGCAACCACAACACTGATAACTGAATATGTACACTAGATACGAAAAAACTCCGTAAATTCACAACATTGCACCGCATTATGGGTAGCCATTACATAGCTGCAGACACCAGTGCATAAAATAACATACAAAGTAGGCGACACGAATGCCGCCTATTGCCAAGATTTTGTCGCCCAGTGACAGTATTAGACGCCGGCATAAAAGGAAAAAACTCAAGTTCTACGCGTCTTAAACAAAAGCCAGGAAGCATTAAACACTAGAGTTTTGATAAAATGTTTCTTTTCAGCAATAGAGTTCAGGAAGGTGGTGGGCCCTATGTTCCTCCTAACCAACAAACAGTCAAGCTTTTCTAGAGAAGCTATACATTCTAGGATTTACACATCGCAATTGACAGTGTTGGAACTTCATATTATGACCAAGGACCTGCTGTTGTCCTTTTTTTAGAGATTAAAGAAAGAGGAAGAAAGCTTCCAGATGCAGAAACTTATGAAATGCATGATTATGTTAAACATTATTTTGCCAAGTACAACATAATTATTTCTTTAAAGAAACAATTACAAATGAATTTTTTTTATAAATTCTTATTTAAAATTAATTATCCATATATCTATTATATATAGATGCTTCTCCGGATTCATTCATATATCATATATTCATATATATATATATATATATAGAGAGGATACAAAGTCACAGGCTAAACCACTAGCGTCAATGGCTTGAAATTTTTACGACATATTGGCCATAACGTATAACCTCCAGAAAAATTGCGATTTTGAACCTCGGTGTCATGGGTTCGATTCCAGAGGGCCTCAAAGTCCCGATTTTTCCCGTTTAAATGCATTGCTTTGATTTTCGGGAATTAAAAAAAAATACTTTCAGGATAGGTAGCGAATCGTAACTCAAGGAGCCTATATATATGGTCATGATCTATCGAAAACATAAATGAGTTTTACGGAAAATATCCTGGGTTCGATGCTAGGTCGGGGCAAAAATCGGCCTTTTAAATTGCATTGTGGCGATTTTTAAGATTTTTTTGGACCCTTTCCCGATGGAATGGAAACTTGAAATTCAGCATGGAGTTGGAGATCAATAATAAATTTCAGGATCAAATTTTACATATTCGCTGATGGTCCTTGGTTCGATCCCAGAGGGACATTTAAATCCCTCAATGCATTTCTTACGGAGATAACGGAAACAAATTATAGGTACTTCCCGGCGCGATAGAGACTTCAAACTTTGCATTAAGAAAGATTCAGTGTATACAAATCAAACTGTGCATTCCCGGCTGTCAATATGTCCTGGGTTCGACACCAGGCGTCTTTAATATCGGTAACTGATCCGATTTTCAATAATTATTTTGAACCCTTTCCCAACAATATAGAAACTTGAAATTCGGCATGTAGATAAAGATCATAAATAATTTTCAGAAACATTTTTTAGATTTCCAAGATCGTCCTTGGTTCGAATCCAGAGAGCCATTTAAATTAGTGAAAATGAGTACGTCTTTTGAGGCAGTTGTAGCCAATATTTCTGCTTGAATTTTCACACATAGTTAGAGATGGCGATGTTCTTTTGTGCTGCATAGTACGTTCAACAATAAAGACCCGGGTTCGATGCCAGACGATGGAATTTCAGTGAATTGTATGAAAAATTTCAATCCATTTTTTCTTTTGATGGCCGTCCTGATATGATGCCGACATGAAAACAGTGTTGTCGATCTGCTTGCAGTATGCAAGCAACATTTTACTCGTATATATATACGAGTAAAAGTTGCTTGCATACTGCAAGAATATTGATGATACAAATTTCAAGTCTATATCACATCGGGAAAGTCCTCAAGGGTAATTCTGCAAACCACCTTTGAAATATATACCTTTAGACTCTCAGAACTTTTATCCCTTATTGCTGTGTAGAATTGTATTGTAATTTTTAATTACAAAAAAATATTCTCAATAATCACCTTATCTACAAAGATAGGTCATGTTTTCTTCTAAAAACACGTTATTTGTATTCTGAAATTGCTCTGTGCTCTCTGAAGTTCAGGACAGGTTTTATGTTATTGAGGAAAGCCAGAAGTTAGATGGTTAAATTTTAGGGAATCATTACCATCTCTACACTCTCTTGACCAGAACCTCTTTTTTTTTTAGTCAATACGTTTAGTGATTGCATATTTTTCCTGTTATTACAAAATAGTGAAGTAATTGGCCTCTATTTTGCAATCCAACCATACTTTAGCATGGAAAGAAAAAGATATACATACTATAATATGTGCTGTTTTTATTTTCCAGCCGCCTCTGCTGCAACCCAGCTACCAACCTCAACAGTTGCTGGTTTGACTGCCGGTGCTCCTACATTAGGGGTTGCTCCAACATTGGGGGTTGCTCCAACATTGGGGACTCCTTCCTCATTAGGGGCTCCTACTTCGTTAGGAGTTACACCCACAGTGGGGGCAGCTACTACATTAGGGACTAATTTAGGGGTTTCTTCTACTTATGGTGCTACTCCTACATTAGGAGGAGCTCCTACATTAGGGTCTACGTCTACATTAGGAGCCACACTTAGCACCACTACTACATTAGGGGCTACCCTTGGTACCAATCCCACTCCTGCTTCCACTCTTGGTACAACTCCTACGCTTGGGACCTTAGGTGCAGGAATGGCTCCTGCTGCTCCTGCTTTCAACTTCTCTTTTGGATCACAGACCACCACATCTGCTGCGCCTGTATCCTCTGCAGGCCTGAGCATTCCCACCCTTGGAGCTGCTAGTGCACCTAAACCACAGATGATGCCAACTATGCCCACTACCGCACCAGCATCAACACCAGCACCCGCACTATCAACTCCTGTAGTTTCTTCAAGCATTAAGTTTCCCACAACTGCTCCTCAGAGTACAGCTCCAAAAACTACAACCTTTGCTACGGGCATGACAATGTTCTCTACTTCATCTACAAGTGCTCCTACAGCTACCTCTACCGCTGTGATTGCAACTTCCACAGCTGCTACAAGTACTGCAGCTGCAACTAGTACTGTTAGGTAAGTTGAAGTGAAATTTTTCATAAATGTTAGCTCCTGCATTTCTATTGTTATTTTTATTTTAATTTAGCCAATGTTTCTACCTCTTCATTCATAGTATGACGCTATAACTCTGAGACCAAGAAATATCCCCTACTTGCTAATAATCTCATTATAGTTCATCCAATTTTTTAATTTTAAATTTCATTTTTATTCTCAAAGCAGTTCTGATAACTGATTTTGCATTAATATTTGTAATTAATCTCTCCCATAACTCTGAAGTTAGCCAGTAATTGGGGAAGCTGAGTTGCATGCATCCCATTTCACACCCAAAGACAGTTTGCTGGGTGTGTATGAAGATTTACTCGGTGAATTGTTCATTTAGTCTCTTTATTGCTTTGAAATCCCATAAATCCCTTGATCAATCTGATAGTAACACTTGCCTGTATAGTTCTACGTTTATCCCTACAATTAACTGAAAGATCTGTCAAGTTAGCTTCCATTAAATATAACCACCTAAGATTCGAGTGAGCACTGGAATTTCCTCAAACATTGTGTCCAAATCACCACAGGACTATCTTCAATCAACTTAGCAACCCTATGGATGATTTGTTTAATTTTCACAAAGAAAAGGCATTTAGTACTAAAAATAAGAATTTGTATTTCATTTGCTTTCTTTTGCCACTTACTTTGATTATGTGCAACCATTATTTCAAATTAAATTTGCTGATGAAATAAAGACTCCAGCATCAAAAAATAACTCAATGTATATTTCTAAAGGGAATGCTTTTACTTGTCTAGTTTTTTAGTTTTATTTCCTGAGTTTTAAACACTCACCCATACATACCTACACTCTAGTTGCTTATTTAGGTAGTGTTCTAATGTTTAGCTCTGTCCTTAAGATCTAGCTATATGTTTATATTTAATCTGTTAGTGGTCCATTAGACATCCATTGTGAGTTAATTGAGAAATAAATCCTTTAAATTGAATTAGTTTTTTATTTAAAATTTTGCTTCATTTCAAAATATTTAGTGGATCAACCTCTGAGGAAGATGTCATGACATACAGTAAACTACAGGAGAACATCAATAAATGGGCTTTGGAATTGGAGAAGCAGGAAAAGTTATTCCTTCATCAAGCCACAGAAATGAATGGTTGGGATAGAGTAATAGTGGAGAATTCTGAGAAGGTAAGTCCAATTACCTAATACCTCCCTGCAATGATAGTGTTAACCATTCCAGTTGGTGTGGGTGCTTATGGTGGAAAATCCCCACGCATTCTTCTGTAAGTGGTGAAGCCTCATCTGGGCTGCCTTAATGCAATTTCCACATTATAGAATGGTTAAAATTAAGATGTGTATTTTAGATTATAGTAGAACCGCGGAGTTATGATCTATGGTATTTCTGGGGAATGAGGACAGTAGCCATTGGTGATTTTGGGCAGAAAGCTTCAAAATGCATACAGCGATGCATTTAGATGTCAGTTCATCCTCTGTGTTGGTCGTGACTGCTTGGGTGCTAATTACGCTGCAATTCTCCCGAAAGACCGTCAATTTCTTTGGACTCTGTGGAAACTTATATTCAGTATTTCAGTAAATCAATAGATACGAGTCAAGCCTTTTATAGATAACATACAGGTCAAATACAAATTGGAAAAATGGTGGGAATTGAAGGTCACCACACAGAACTTTTAAAGGTGGAAAAATTAAGCTTTCATGGTAACAGAGTTCTTGGGTTCCTTTCTATACCGGTTGGGAAATGTATTCCCGGAAATCATTAAGGCAGGGTTTTCCACACCCTTAAACACCAAAATACTGAGGAAAATTTCCTTAGAAGGAATCTGTGGGGTCTACGAACTCTTGTTAGGAGGCTGCAATGCAAAGAATGGGAAGAAATCTGTGTTTACGATCCACTGAATACAAGAGAAACATCCTTCTCAGGAGGGAGGTATGCCCAACTATGCTTTGCATGTACTCGAGCAACCTCCAGCTGAGATGGCTGAGCGTCAAAGTCAACACCTGGGCCTCTAAGGAGAAAGAGATTTTTGCTTTCCCTAAAATTGGGGTACAGTTGAGTCTGCAATTGCTTTTTTCATTTATTTAATGTCTACAGAAACTGATATTATTACATAGGGCATGATCAAGAGTCGATGCCTTAAAATCTCGAATTCCTTCCAACCATTAAATATAACTCTACTAGATACCAGATAGATGATGCTGATAGATATTTTACTTTTCCATAGGATTTTATGAAGAATGTTTTCTGATTTTGGCATAAGCAATCTGATTTTGCATATGGAAAACCGTTATATGCACTTATCTTAGCAGTTATATATTACAGTATATCATAACTGAAGATGACACTGGTTGTTTGCAGAACAAACTGAATATTATTTCGGGTTGTTATAGTGAGGCAGCTCGAGCTGAATGTAAAGAAGTGCATTGCCATGGCTTTCACGCGGTCCAATAACGTTACATGCATACCGTATAGAATTCAAGGAAATCCCTTGGAGCTCATGATGCATCATAAATACCTAGGAATTAGGGTAATTTTTCCATCAAAGAGCATATTCGAAGCATAATAGTAAAGGCAGATGGGATGCTATGTTTAGATAGATAGTTGGTTGTTTTTCCCTTGAAGTGTTAGAGAAGCTAATAACTCTCCAGGTTAAATAGGAATGTCAGTGTTTTACATCTCCTGCCAAGCCCCACTGGCAGATTGCAGGGTTTAAATATAAAACCAAAAACTGGTGGCCTATAACCTTAGAAAATATTGATTGTGCAGCCCAATTTCTATGTTATCTAAAACTTGTCTGATTTTCAGATGATGAAGAGCTATTGATAGTAGAAATGGAGATAAATGTTGAAATTTTCATTCATTTCAGGATGATATTTTGAATAAAACTTCAGTTTTTTATTTTTATATCTGATAGCTCAATTATCAAGCATGTAGCTACATCTCACATTAAACTCACGTTTGTATCGTAACTTTCTTCCATTTTGGTCCATTGTTTCTATTTCCTCAATAAAAGAGTATTGACAAAATTTGGAATGCAGTAAAGAAAAAAATAGTCAAAGATACACATTTATTTAAAAGAATATTAAAGAAATTTATTAATCAAAGATGCCCATTTTAAAATTCAATGAACTAAATTTGTCATTTCCTTTTTTATATTTAGTGAATAAATTGTTTTTCTGTTACTTCTGTGGTGTAGAGCTGCACTAAATTTATTGTGTAGTCTTATGAGGAGGGTTGCCAGACATGCAGCTATATCCATTCCTAATTTGGTTGACCAAAAATGTTATTTTAAACATGAAATTGCACCTTTTGATGTATTTTCTATGTATTCTACGGAATTATTGGTCCTGATTATCTCAGTTAACAAAGATAGCTTTGCCTTGCTTGTTTTGTTGAAGTGTCAAATTATAAGTTGTAAAATATACATTTTTATGAGTAGGTAATGTTGATATAAAATCTAACGTACTTCTGTGTATTGAATTTCAGAGCTTTTATTATTATTTTTGCTACAGTTTGACTGAAGTCAGCCACAAACATGGTAAATTTACAAACCCTCACACTTAAATTATTACATTTAAAATTCCTAAGTATCATTATATTGACAAACAGAATAAGGTCACACTTTTAACAATGATCATAATACAATACATTTTTATAATAGCTAAAAGCATCTAAGTTTAAAATCAAAATTATTGTTTTCGGTAAGGGCTTGAAGGCCTCTTCAGGCAACATGTTCCATTCCCTTACTCCCCTATTCAGAAATGAGTATTTAGCCACATCCATCCTTTGTTTTCCAAATTTTAATTTCTCATCATCATTGCCGTGCGCAGTATAATTTGGTTTTTCTAACCTCTAACTTACCTCCCTCCTTGCTTCGTCTTTGTTTTTAACTTGAAAAATCATATTAATCTGTTCAGCTTCCTCCTCTTTTCTAAAGTTTCCCACCTAAGAAATTCCAACATTTTTTTATGCTTTCCTACCTGTTGTGTTAATTTATAACATACCTAGCTGCTTTACATTGCATCTTTTCAATTATCTTATTTTTGCTGTGTGGATCCCATATGTTTGTTGCATATTCCAATATAGGCCATACTACAAGGTGGCCGCAGGACCTTGAAACCTTGAATTTTTGCTGACCTTAAAAACCATGAGAAAGCCTTGATTTTTTGCAAAACCTTGAATATCCTGATCCAACTCGTTATCCTGGTTCAATCCGAAATAAACCACTCATTCAAATTCTGGCACCAGTGCTGCCTACAGGAAAACTCCAAAACCTCTTAATAACCCTTGCCATTCGTGCCGCTGATTCACGTGAATATTTATGTCCGGGTAAAGTTTGAAAGTTGTACCTTGTTTTTGTTGGAATAAATTCTAAATTTCAATTGAAGAATTGAATAAAAACCAAAAACTGTATTTTGACCATGAAAATTCCTCGACCTGACCTGGAAAAACCTTGAAATGACCTTGATTTTTTACATCCTGTTCTGCGGCCACCCTGATACTATTGTTTGTTCGTGTATTCGATTTTTTAACATTAAAAATTTATCTCACTGCGGCATTTTGGATACGCTAGACTACTTGATTCGCATAGACGAAGAGCGTATCTCTAATTATATCTCAATTTCGTTGACGCTTAAATGTAAATACATTTTTTTTATAACCACAACCCTTCTTTTCTCAATGACCATACCTTAAATGATAGCTTTGCAATGAAAATCTTCGATCAGTGCTGCAGCCGAATATTCATGCTGCCTACCGTAATGAACCTTCGTTGGACTCATGAAGATCCTCACTACACCATGAAAAGTATTTTCTTTCGGCTAGAATATCCATTGGCAATTTTCTGCGCTTATCTCATGGCTCGGTTCTTAACGACATCATTATTGCACGGAAACATCCTCTTCTCTGACCACCGTTGCCATTTTAAGTCTGTTCTGA
Source organism: Sympetrum striolatum (assembly GCA_947579665.1). NCBI lineage: Eukaryota > Metazoa > Arthropoda > Insecta > Odonata > Libellulidae > Sympetrum > Sympetrum striolatum. The sequence goes on from OX388351.1 coordinate 78,560,617, forward strand.
CAGTTCTTCCGGTGGCCGGTAGGGATCGTTGGGTAGGTGCTGCGTTAATTTTGGCCAGGTGTGTACATTGACAGTGGGTTGGGTTGGGCTGGATTGGGTTAGGTCGACCATTTTGTATGGCGATCTTTTTACTGTCGACCTTTTTCCACATCAACCCTTTGGCTATCGACCTTTTGGCATGGCGACCTATTGACCTCGACCTGTTGTCGTCGACCTATTTGCTGTCGACCTATAGTCGTGGAATCATTTGGCCAAACTTCATGGAAGGACATTCAGAAGTTATAGAAAGTAGTAACACCATCCACTTCCTCACTATTGGAATTAATTCACAACCAGTTTTGGCGAAAAGCTTATCATCATAGACCAGATGATAGTCTTTGCGCCAAAACCGGTCATGAATAAAATCCAATAGTGTAGAAGTGTACGGTGTTACTGTTTTCTATAACTTCAATTTATCTCAGATTTAAGTCACATATTCACATAGTCACATATATTCTTGGGTGTATGGAAGTAGTTCTTTGAAGTTTATCAGTAATCGTTGGCATTATCACCTAACTAATTAGGATTATATAATATAAAGAATTACTAATTGGCATTCTGTTCAAATAGATGTGATATTTTACAACCTACTTCAGTGCATGTTATGAACATTCCTCGATGTTGCAGTCTGGGCTTCACACAGTGATTTTGTTGTTGTCTTTTAAGATGTGACGTGGTACTTTTGATTGTATTCCTAAGTTTTTTATCTTTATAAAACACCCTGTCCAACATTTTCATATCTGTATGAATTGAAACAATGTGTGCCACTTCTTAACTCATTTTATTACCTAAATGTCAGAAGTTGAACTAAATGCTGGAATTAAATATCTCACATATCCTCTGAATTACACTACAGTACTGATAAAACTCTTATTTTGCTTACAGAAGTTAATATAAAGAAAGATCAAATAGAACTTTTTAATGTGGCTAAATAAGGTCTATAATCTAAGAGAAAATAAGAAAAGAGGTGGTTTAATACTTATCTTAAATGAAAATTTCCAATGTATAGAGAAACTAGTGGCTTCTGCCAGTGCTGAAATTTTAGCATACGAATTCAAAGTCAATAAAATGGAATTTCTATTCATTGGTATGTACAGACCTCTATCATGTAATAAAAGGCTATTTATTGAAGAACTGGATATGCTATTGAGCACTTGTCATAATAAACAGATCATTATAGCAGGAAACATATTTGCTGAATATGTGTGCAAAAGGATATTCCGATACGAAACATATTTATTGAATTGGAGTTTCGAACGCACCTACCTAACGTGCGCTGAGGTACGCTCAGGTTCACCGCTCCACGTTCAATATACCGGCGACTTTTGTTTGCTTTTCGCATTCTTAGGATGCAGACTGCAGAGTGTAAAGACATTTTGCTCCCTGCTGGACATCAAAAACTCATTCAGCAACACCACTTATTACAACTTCCTGGACAATTTGCACGCCGCATCGAAGACCGTCTTTGAAGTTGTGCAAGGGAAAGCCGTGCGCGAAGAAATTGAAGCCAACTCTTCAGCTGGGAACAAATCGACGCATTTGTCTGTTTCCGGTGATGGGAAAAAGCGAGGCTTTTCGTCGCTGTTTGGTCTCGTCAAGCTTATCGGCAAATATACTGTTAAAATTTTGGATGTGGTTGTAAAATCTTCTTACTGCCAAGACTGCCACAATTGGGCATCGAAACAAGGGACGCCGGAGTATGAAGAATGGAGCAAAAACCATATAAACGACTGCACTGGGAATCACACCGGGAGTGCGGGCAAAATAGAGGTGGATGGCGTGTGCGGGATGTTTTTGCGATCGAAAAATCTTCTGGGTGTGAAATATAAAAATTACGTCGGCGACGGGGACACAAAAACCTACAAGGCTCTCGTTGACTTGAACCCATATGATGACTGCCCGGTATCTAAGAAAGAGTTTATGGGACATGTTCAAAAGAGAATGGGAAGTCGTCTTCGGAAGTTGAGAAAGGACACGAAGGGGCTTGGTGGGAAGGGAGCTGGAAAATTGACAAACAAACTCATCACGGACTTTACGCTTCACTACGGATTGGCGATAAGACGCAACCCGGATTCCTCTTCCCGTATGAAAGATGCCATATGGGCTACTTATTTCCATAAGTGCTCAACGGATGAAAATCCGCAACACCATTAGTGCCTGGAAGGAGATGAGAGCTGGTGTAAGTGGTGAGTTGCAGAGAAAGAAGGAAGACTGGAGACCTTTCAACATCCTCATTCTCTAGCGGCAAATGTTTCCAAAGCCATCAAGCCGATTTACAAAGCTCTCTCTAACCTGGACCTGCTGGAACACTCTGTTGGGGCGAACACGCAAAAATCCAACGAGTCGTTTATAACGCTACAGTGTGGAGATTGGAGCCAAAGCACCTGCATTGTGGAAGTAAAATCATCGAAATCTCTATATAAATTGCTGCGTGCTTATTCAATGAGGGGAGATCATCTTTACTGAAAATTATGAACGCGCTGGAAATCAGTATTGGCATCGAGGCCAGACGATACTCCACCAAAGCCGATGACGAGAGGATCCTGGCAGCTGAACCTCAAATATCGCCCGCCTCGCGCAACGTCTGCTGGAGCAGGCCAATTAGGAGCGGTTCGAAATCGAGGAAGGATTCCTATACGGCCCTGGAATAGCCGACTAAGATCTTGATTTAAGTATAATGTAGCATATTTGACAAGAAATTCACGCTCGGCGATCGCGGAAACCTAAAAGTTAAAATTTTGTTTTAAATTTGCTAAAAAAACAAATTTTTGGTCCACCATATTGGATTCGTCTGCTTGAATTTTGTCAATTTGACTTCAGATTCGTAATCAGCGACCCCAAAACCCTATAAAAACTGATACTGGTCGTGATAACTGAACAAAGAAGAAAGTGATAATTTTCATGTTTGTTCAGTTAAACAAGGCAAACTTACTAAAAACTTTAAACGCGTTTTTCTCGAAACCATATTTTTCATCATATCTTCAAGCACAGGTCTGATCTATTGATCCGATGCACTTCATTCAAAGTGTGCCCAAAAGGATATACTTTTTTGTATGGCTTGTACCTAAAATAAGCATAAAAAATTGTTAATTCATAATTTTTAAGTGAGGTCCAAGTAAAAAAAGGGGGTAATAATTTCACTTTTTTTTTAAACGCTAATATTTTGCTTTATTTTTTGTCCACATTAATCCTAATTAGGTATAAGCCATAGAGAATTTCATAAATATAGTGACTTTAAATTATTACCGATTTCAGTAAATCAACAAAACCGGAAGTTCGTTTGCCTTTTCATAATCGCACATAAAATTCTCGAAATTTGTTTTATTTTCGACCGAATCTGAAAGAACCTCCCCTTAATTACAAATTTCGATAATAACACTTTTTTGATTAAGTAGTAAGGAATACAGTTTTAATATTTCGATGACAGAACTTCCTTTAAAAAATTCCCAGGTAAATCGGAAATGCATACAATGTAGCACGTTTAGTTTAATCTCGCATGTGTTGCTGCTGCAACACTTCACATACTGCACATTGGGCCAACGGAGATGACATCCCTATGGTTATATATTGTATCTCTCACGATAAAGAGTTTACCGGCCCTCAACCTTATGTAACAAAGTATGAGTTTTTTTGTAAATTCTTACCTGAAAAATCAAGGTGTGTCTTATGCGCCTGTGTGTCTTATAGGCCGGGAAATACGGTATGAAGAGAGCAGAGTTGTGAAGAAAAAATGTGATTTCAAAAAGAACTGGATGAGCAAAACCTTGGCTGATGAATTAGTCAAAAGAGATAAGTTATATGAAAAGTGGAAAAATAATCCATCCAATGATGCTCACAAACAGAATTATAAAAAACATAAAAGCCTTGCTGTGAAACTGGTTAAAAAGGCTAAACAAGAATTTCTCCTTGAGTAATTTGAATCATTAAAGGGGGACATGAAGAAAACCTGGCAATAACTTAACGTCCTACTTGGTTGTAACAGAAGTAAAAACAGCAGCTACATGATTTAGAAACTCTTGGGGAAATACTATGAGGAACAGAAGTTGCCAGAAATGAATGCAGTTTACTGAATCAATTAAAAAATTAAAAGACAAATGTGATAAGACTTTCAATTCCTTGTCATACTCTTCTGCCAATTCTCTCTATTTCCCTGAAGTAACTGACAAGGAAATTGCTCTTGTTATTAAATCCTTAAATCAAAAAAAGGCTCCAGGAATAGACAAGATTAGAATCAAAGATCTCTCCATGATTCAGAGTATGATATCAATATTGAGTAAGTTAATACATATTAGTGTATTTGCGGTAGTCTTGCCAAACAAATTAAAGACTGCTATTGTACAACCAATATATAAAGGAGGTATCACAGTGACCCATCTAATTACAGGCCAATTGCAGTCCTCTGAAGTATTGATAAAATTATAGAAAACGTGGTTGCAAACCGATTATTAAATTATGTAAACAAATATGAACTGATTCATAAAGACCAATATGGTTTTTAACAGAAAAAAGTACCAAGCTTCTCCTAGAAAATCTATCTGAAGATATCAATACTAATTTAGACAAAAACAATCATATAATTTTAATATCCATTGATTACAGTAAGGCTTTTGATACAGTATCTCACCCTATATTTGTGGATATATATTAGACCAAATTGGGATTAGAGGGTTCCTATTAAACTGGTTCAAGGATTATCTTACAGAAGGATGACTGTGAAGATTGACAAGTGCTTCTGCAAGTTAATCAATGTCAACTGTGGTGTTCCACAAGGATCTATCCTTGGGCCTCTTTTATTTATAATTTATGTTAATAGTATTTTTCAAACAACTCAAGACTCATACTCTATGCCGATAATATCATTTTGGTAACAGTACATCATAACATCAAAATTGCTGTGGAAAACTTTAATGAGGTTCAAAAATGGTTTCATAATCATGAACTAGCAATCAATGCAAGTAAAACAAAGTGCATGCATGTGAGAAACCCAAAGGTTAAAATAAAATCTTTGAAAATGTACAGCAAACAGCATAAAAAAGTTACCACCTAAGACGCAACCAACATAACTCGAGAAGGGCGAGTCTTTCGGATTCTCTGTTTTGAGTGCGCTTTTCGTCTTCCTCTTTATGCCTGACACGTTTTGAAGGCTTTTGTGATGATATATATCTATTATATATAGATGCTTCTCCGGATTCATTCATATAGATAGATAGGATACTAATTCACAGCCTAAACCACAAGCATCATTGAGTTGAAATTTTTACGATGTATTGGCCAAAAATCCATAAGAATAATCCATCAAAAATTTCATAAGACCGTACTATTCCTGGGTTCGATGCCAGAGCACATTAACCTTTCTCTCATAAGGAATATAAGGGAAAAGTAAGATGTCGTTTGAGGAAGTTGCAGCTAATATTTCTCCTTGAATTTTCACACATAGTTAGAGATGGTGATCTTCTATTGTGCCGCATTGTAAGTATCACCGGAAAGACCCGGGTTCGACTCCAGATTAATAAATTGCAGTGAATATTAAGAATATTTTCAATCCATTTTTTTTTTTCTTTTAATGACTCGCTCTATATGATGCTGACTTAAAATTAGTGTTATCGATGTGCTTGCAGTATGCAAGCAACATTTTACTCGTTTTATAAATACTTGCTAAAAGTCATTGCTTTTGCTGCGGTAGAAGCAGTATTGTATTACGAAAGAATTGTAGTCGTATTTTGTTAAATCGGCTCGAATCTCAAGAGTAATTCGCTCTTCTTCATAAAATATTGGACATGAATTACTTTGGCTACTTATATTTTACATCAATGCAGATTTAGAATGAAATTGGTTATTTCAGTTAACGCTTAAACTACTGTAAATTAGGTCAACGGAAGAAGGGAAAATTAGAAAAAAATGTAATAAGAATAAAAATGGAGTAATAATTAAACAATACCTGCTATTACAAATAATGATATGTGATAGTGGAACTCAAATAGGAAATAAGTTGCTAGTTTTCATTGAAAACGAATTTGTGAAAGTCGCCAAGTTGTTTGGACGCCATTTACATTTGCAGGGAATTTTGGTTTAAATAATTTAAATAGTAGCACACTTTATACTATATGTGAGATGATACCAGTATAGGCCATCTGTCCTCGCTTTAATCTCGCAATTATCTTTTCACCATCTGACTGCGAAAATCACTATCGTTAAGAGTAGGGTCATGTTGTCGCGTATTTCGTCATGTAAATCACAGCTAAGGAATATATCTCATAATTATTGTCTATACAGAGTTATATTCTTGAAGGATACCAAGCCGAGGGCTCCGGTCATTTAGGACTTACTGCTATATTGTATGCGCGAAAATTTCTTTTGAATAATTTAATAAGGACTAGTCGTGCAGAGTCGAGTCAAGCACCAAAAGAATTGAATAATATGCTTGTAATTATTTAATTCCTTTCATTTACACCTTCTCTGTAATAAATGTTTGAATGCTAAAACAATTAATAATTTCAACATTGGAAAAAGGTATGAACCAACATAACTCCATTTTTAAAATACACACGTAATGCACTCATGCATGAATAATAGATTTAAATCTGCTACTAAGGGTTTCAGCGGTCAGTCCCCTTGGGTGCTATTTTTGCTCTCCTTGTTTTTGTCTACATAACGGTATATGAGTGCCATTCATACCGGCCTTTTCAACGAAACAAAGGTAGCTTCTCTGTGGGGTGAGAGAGGAAAGAAAAAGGGTCTTCCATGCAGTGGTCACAGGTTACTTCTTCAGTCCGTCTAAAATTCGAAGCATCTTTTAGGGTATTTGTATGAGATAGAAAATTGCTAGAAAATGCCATTCTTAGATGTGACGGAAATATAATGAAAAGTTCGTCAATAAAGGAATATGAATGGGGTTACAATTAATTACTTATATATTTTTTACATAAAGCATGGAGAAGATTATAGGAAAATAAACAATGGGGATACGGAAAATTTTATGCTTACTAAAAAGAGAATGCTGATTCTCTTCAACACTAACGCATACATCTAAAAAATGTAAAGATAATATGGTAAATAGGCTCAGAAGTGATGTGCACAGATCCTGGGATGTAGGCTGCTTATAAGATTGAGAAAATGGTTCAATTACAAGATTGAGAAAACGATTTAAGCCATTTTAAGACAAAATAATGCAGGTTAGAAGGTGACCGGTAAAATATAATTTTAATGGTTCAGCCAGAGAGAATGTAATTGAGATCAACCATTCGAAGAAGTTCCCATTTTTGCCGCAGTTTGCAAGTTTCATTTTCCTTACCTACTGCATTTGGTGTTATGTGAAATTACTTCTAAAACGTTCATTTACATCCAAAATTCATAAACCAATAACAATAGACCTATCATAGTCAGAATTATTTATTATCACTGTAAATTTATTTTGCTTCGAAAATTATTGGCATCATACGCATAGGGTAGGATATAATCACATAGGCATATAAGAATACGAGTAAAATGTAGCTTGCATACTGCAAGCAGATCGGCAATACTAATTTCATATCGGCATCATATCGGGACGGTCCTCAAAAGAAAAAAAAAAAGGATTTAATTTTTTCTTAAAATTCACTGAAATTTCATCGTCTGGCATCGAACCCGGGTCTTACTGAAAACCTACAATGATAAACAATAGAAGATCACCATCTCTAACTATGTGTGAAAATTCAAGCAGAAATATTGGCTAAAACTGCCTCAAAAGACGTTCTAATTTTCACGAATGTAAATGGCTCTCTGGATTCGAACCAAGGACGATCTTGGAAATCTAAAAGATGTTTCCGAAAGTTATTTATGATCTCTATCTATATGCCGAATTTCAAGTTTCTATATTATTGGGAAAAGTTTCAAAATAGTTCCTAAATATCGGATCAACTTCTGAATTCAGAGACACCTGGTGTCGAACCCAGGAAATATTGTAAGCTGTGAATTCACAGTTTGATTTGTAAAGACTTGCTCTTGTATCATGCAAAGTTTGAAGTCGATATCATGCCGGGAAGTACCTAAATTTTGTTTCCGTTATCTCCGTAAGAAATGCATTGAGAAGTGCAAATGGCCCTCTGGGATCGAACCAAAGACCATCAGCGAGCATTTATAATTTGATTATGAAATATATTTATGATATCTATCCAGGTGCCGAGTTTCAAGTATCCATGTTATCGGGAAAGGATCCAAAAAGAGGAGGTTTTCCTGGAGGTTACACGTTATGGCCAATACGTCATAAAAATTTCATATCGGTGGCATTTGTGGAACATGGTTAGACTTTTGATCCCCTATATATATATAACTTATAGGTATATCCGGAGAAGCGTCTATATATAATAGATGCATAAAATGCTCATACATCCATGCATATAATTAGAGCTTCCGTGGGTTAATCCCACATAAATGTTGAGCAATCCACACATTTAAATTTCTGCACCTCCAAGATAATGTAAATGTCTTCCTTATTTTTAAACCAAGAAGTTTTAAGGAAGAATAGGTGAGGCTTGGAAACCAGCATTAAGATTCAGCATTAATAGTTTCTCCTGACAATAGGAAATATTTCCCAAGAAGGGAAGCTTTACCCATCTTATTTAAGAGTAATTATGGGTAATAAGTATGAGATGTCAGTATTTCTAGTGTTATATCTGATAATGGCTGATGGACTAAACTGGCCTCTCATTATAAAAAGGAAAGGGAAATTACGAAACCTAAATTTTAATTATTAAACGGCTTTCACCGATGTAAGGGCAACTCAGATTGATTACGCCTGATTTAGTAGTTTCACTAAATTTAATTTCTGTAAAAATATAGTCATAGCTCAACGACTATAAGAAATGGCGGAAATAACTAAGGACAAAGATTCACAATTTCTTATATAACGCTGTTTCACAAAGTAACGGCTTCTTCAATCAATTTGACTATAAGAAAATTATTCAGAGAACTTGAACCAGAGAAAGCTGCATCAATTGCAAAGGAAATTGATTCCAATCATCGGGAAGGGGTAATCTGAAGATTATTGATATTCTGGGCAGGCAGACGTTTAGAACTAGTTCCCCTTAATGGATAAAAGAAAGTTTAACTAAATATTGTGACCGGGTGTAATCGTTAAAATTCCCTAAGCTACGCGCATAATTTTATCATTGAGAATCTTCAAGGGATCTGAGAAGAGCTGCTGCTGACAAACGCTGCTGTGAACGGTCTCCCAGACCGTTCCCAGACCCATGTCTCGGACCATCTCTGCTTTCAGCAATAGAATTAAACATATATTATCCATAGAAAGATCACTCCCGTAGAAACTTAAGCTTCGGTAAATGCCAATTCCAGTATTACGTTCTCAATATTTACATTCATTTTTTCAGGCTTTTTTCTCTATTTCTTCTAACCAATGATTTTCATAAACCTTTGGGATATCCTTACAAATCAATCAACAACAAAACGGGAAAATTTAAGAAATAGCCATTTGCGTAAACGAGCGTTCCTTTGGTTCTTTGTCTATTTATTGCTATCATTGGATGTATAGGGTTTTCAATTCTTTCATTCCATTAAATGATAGACACAGTTATTAGTTTTGTAGATTTTAAGAACCTTTGAAATTAATGTAAAAAACACCAAAAGCAAGGGAATACATTTTTTCTCTCAGTGTTGATGATAGCCAAAACGTTAAACTCACCTTGATTCACTAATAAAATTTGCTAGTCGATCTCACCTGGTTTATAAAATACAAAATAAGGATGTCATTTAAATACGTATTTAAACTCAATTATAATCGTCATTACTGTAACACACACGCAATAACTTGCCCATTCTGTGTCGAGTACTAATAAGTCATACCTCTAGCTAAGTCGTAAGTTTGGTTAGACGTCGATTAACCCATTGTCATGTAAAAGTGACAACTCTACGGATCTAGCGGTCTTATCATTTTTCATAATTGATAAAATAAAAGATGGTCTTCTTAAAATACTGAGAACTTCAAAATAAACAAATTGTAATAATCTTCGGAGTCTTTTGGTGGATCAGTAAATAGCTAAAAATACGAGAGGAGTAACTTTTGAGAAATTTTACCAAAAGGACGTCTACCGCTGGCCATTTACTACAGTATTTACTGGAAGCCATTACTTTGAAACGATAAGGAATCCATGGATCCAATTTTTAGGATGGTAGTTTCATCAAGCGATTTATGATTATTTTCATTCAATCCACATCAGACAAACAGTGAGATCTCCTAAGTTATAAGTTAAAGAACATACAATATTTCTAATCTGATGCTCTGCAGTCCCTCTTTATGAGAGATTTATTTCGAGTCATTCTTCTAATTACGAGCTAAAAATTATACATAGGGGAAACCGGGGCTGGTTGGCCCGGTTTTTTTATTTATTTTATATTAATTTTTTGTACATATTTAAACTTATGTAATTATTGCTAAATTTTAGATGCATTCTTTTTTGTAAATTTTGTGAGTATAAACAACCGGTCCCCCTGATGAAAAATGCCATTGTTGAATCCAAGATCCTGCGTTTTGGCCTATTTGAAATTAAGAAGAAGAGAAAAGTTGCTGGTTTGTTTCACATCGATGAGCATAATCAATCGTTGGAAGTGATTTAAACGATCAATTTTCGAAAAAAAAATGTGAGTTAATTTGATGCCGAATGTTGTATTCAGTGAAATTCATTTGTATTGTTTTGGAAATGATTTAATAATCTGTTATCGAAAATCAAAGTGAGAGTTACTTTGTTTGATTGCTGAATTCAATTCGATTCATTTCTTTAGTTATTTTCTAGTTGGTCGATGTCAAATACAACAGTACGCGTTAACACATCAAATGTTTTGGCAGGTAATGGATAGTAGTAAATGATTTGTATATAAATAACGAAAATTCTACAGAATTTTCACCAGAAAGGTACAGAAAAACATTACCTAATATTTTGTAAAATGAATAACATATTACCAATAACTGATTCATTTAAATATAATATTATAATGGATAATTCCTTTAGCACTAGGTTTAAGAACAACATATGTAAAAATACAAATATTTAATTTAGACAACTAAGAAAATATGAAATACCAAGACATTATAACAATAATGGTAAAAGAGCATACAAGTATGGTTCCAAATTAATTTAACAATATTCCCTAAGACATATTAGGTGAAACAAAACTAAGCATTGTTAAAAAAAACATTTATATCTTGGCTCTTACACCAGAGAAAGAGAACCTAAAATTCTTGTAAATTGACTCAAATGTAATAAAAACCTTTTTCTGATTTAATGTGGTATCTGTTGGTGTAATCTTTTTAATGTTTATCTGCCTTTATTTAAAATGTTTATTTGCTTTTGTCTGCTGTTTTTGTATGTTGGTGTTAAATTATTTTTATCTGCCTTAAGTCAAATTTTGACTGGTATATGACTGTAACTGTGGGCTCACACATTCTTATTTTTACAGTTGCACTCGTTGAATGGTAAAATAGAAAAAGTTCGTCGTGAGCAAAGATACTTGGATTTGGAATTGGACTTTGTACTGTCTCAGCAGAACGAATTGGATTACATGCTGAAAGGACTTGAAAAGGAATGGGGATCTGTTCCTCCATTGGATCCTGAGAGGCAACACACGTGAGTTTTTATCTCAATACAAATGTTTTTCAAGTTATTAGCTGTAACAAATCTTAAGATATTAGTTGAATGAACTGTTGCTAGGTTAGCATTAACTCATGCTCTGGGTTTAAATCTTAACTTGATGATTTAAACAAAATATGTTAATTAATTTTTCTAAAAATGAACAATTTAAGGGAAATCGTGGAAAATTCCTCATTCTTAGGCAACATATTTACTGCAAATGAAAGTTGATATACTCATAATAGCTCTTAATTCAATAGGAGGTCATACATGCTACTGTTTATTGTCTGAAAATCTGTAAACCTGGAACTAATGGAGTGACTCAGTTTAAATTTCCAAGTTTTTGATAATTTTGTTATACTCAGATGTTCAGAGGCCATATTTAACTATCATCCTTGAGTTGTAAATTAATATTGTATTTAATACCATACTATTTAATCAAAAGGAATTTTCTGATGTCTTAGAATTTCTGATTACTTGCCATCTAGTACAAATTATATTGTTTACCATCTCAAAGGAATATAAATTTACTGAGATTTTGTCTTTTGCTGGTGAGAGTGATCTTATAATTTGTAATAACTGTTTAACACATAACCATGTGCTAAAAATAATATCATTTAGTTCATGCCACCATAAATGACCCATGCACACAAGTTGGTCACCAAAGTGTTACTATTATCTTGAAATTCTCCTGCAAAAGGTGTCTCTACTGATTCTAGTGTTTCTCAGATCATCTGATTGACTGTTTGCGTCATTCAAGGCCATTGTGTCGCAGGAAGGTCAAGACATGCTAAAAATTCATGTTATTGTGCCAAATAGATACATCACCTTCTAAGTTAGAAATATAAAGTTGGGAGAAACTGTGGTCATTCAGGTTGAAATTTTTGCTTGTTCATCATCATATTCTGAACATATTGCTACTTGAGAATAGTTAAATGAAAAAAAAAATTAAAACAGAACAATGGATCCTCTAGAAAATAGTTGTCATCGTTTACTCCGGATAAACCTTCATTGGAAAACAAATAATATGCAGCATAGAATGAATAATCATTTGGGTAAAAAAATTCAGTCAAAAGATGTTAAAGAAAACCTGAAAATTTAAAGGAATGAAATTGGAAATTTCCATCATGTATCTCTTAACAAAAAGGCAGTATTTACATATTAATTACATAAACATACATAATTTAGTACTTTTTTACATTAATCATTACATTGGTCATTCATCCTCAAGTTTTCCATGTATAAAAAAGAATATTGTTATATCATATTGGGCTGAACCTTTGGCAAGTTAAATTGAATTTTGAAAGCTATCACCAGAACCAGTTGAGTTACTTCTGTTTGTATTGTATGCTAAATATATTTTTGTTTTACGTTATGAAAGAAAGATAATTTAAATTCTCAAACTTTAAAAATATTGGTCCTTTACATTTAAACCCTGTAAGCCGCACGTGGCAGGTGCTTTATAATTAATAGAACAAATTATTTCTAATTATTCTAGGTATAAGATAGCGGAAAGTTTGGACTATAAGTTGAAGGTGATGTCGGATGACCTGAAAGAAGTTGTGGATCATATGAATGCCATGAATTATCCACCAAATGATGAATTTAATCCAGTAAGTAAAATGCTTTACTCTTGTATCTCTGATGTTGTATAACATTTTGTTATATCTAATACTGCTTTACTTAACGTTGGTATCTTTACTACAATTGTTTTATTATTTTCAGGTGATGCAAATAGTGCGCATTTTAAATGCTCACATGAATGTACTGTTGATGGTTGAACGCAAGACCAACCTTGCAGAAACAAAAGCAAAGGAAGTTGGAAAATTGTTGGAACTTTGTAAAAGGGATTGTGATAGGGCTTGTCACTTGTATTTTGATTAGAATCCTTTTAGTTCATTTCAAGAGTTGTATATTTTTCCTATGGAATCGTGTTCAAAGTCATGAATATGTGTGGTTTTGCCTGACAGATATTGATATTAGAAACCAAATACCATATCAAGAAGTATTACTCCATAATTATGGTTGTTTTAGACTTGCAGTATTCACTTCCAGTTTTATTAAAAGTCTTGCTTTTTATGTAAAAAAATTTGTCTCGGAGTCTTTCTTTCATCAGGAATATGTTTGCAGTTCAAAAGATAATATTTGGTCCAATAAATATCTTAGATTGAGCCTTTGTAAGCTAATGACATTCCGCTAGTATTTTTTCTCATACATTCCCATTTTACTTCACTCTTGGTTTTCTTTCCAGTATTTGATTGTGGTGAAAATCTCCGAGGAGGAGAACCATTTTATCTTGAGTATCATTTTCATTTTACAAAGTAGATGTTCATAAGACCTAAATAAATTTTAAAATTCTCTAAAATATTTTATATTATATTTATAATCACATAATCTTTGAAAATGTCTTTCCATACTTGCATGTCAACATTTATCTCAACTAAAAAAAAAATTGAAATTTTGCTTAAATTATTCGTTTTTATTGCTTTTTTCGATAATATTATCGATAAAATTAGGAAAATTAAGGAAAAAAAATCTGATGTGGCCAGCACATGACTTTCTCCATTTATAAGATGTAAATATTTATCTACGACAGTAATTTCGAACTCTATATTCAATCTAAACTTGGAAGATGAGTGATTAATTTATATATTATTATCTTTTACATCACAAACATTATAAATAATGTTTTTCGGGAAATGCTCGATGAAAAAAGATGAATTTGGCCTTTCACCCATAGAGCCCAGAGCGCCCACAAAGTACATAATCAGCAACTTCCGGTTTATCAGTATTTTATGGATAACTCCTAAACAATCAGTGATACAAAAATATGTTTCAAACAAAAGTTATAGTAAATTACATTTTCTAAAACATTTATAAATAATAGTATATACCTAAATATCATATTTATGGAGATATTTTGAAAACCGGAAATAAGCTTTGAAGAATGTAGCTCAACTTCCGGTTGACCGATTTACTCCAAAAACTAATCAACTCTAACGACTGTAATAAAAGTACAATATATGAAATTTGGTGTTGATCTGACTATTAGTTTTCATGTTAGAGCGCCCACAAAGTACATAATCATCTTCTTCCGTTTTATCAGTATTTCACGAATAACTCCTAATCAACCGGTGATACAAAAATATATTAAATACAAAAGTTATAGTAAATTCCATTATCTAAAACTTTTATAAGTAATACAACACACGTATGTATCATATTTATGGAGATATTTTGAAAACCGGAAATGAGCTTTAATGAATAAAGCTCGACTTCCGGTTGACCGATTTACTCCAAAAACTAATCAACTCTGACAGCACACACACCACTACTATATATGAAGTTTGGTATTGATACGACTAATAGTTTTCACGTTAGAGCGCCCACTATCACACACACACACATACACACAGACATCATTCCGAAAATGGTCAAAACGTGTTCTAGGGACCCCAAAACATGTATTTCCGTTGAAATCTCGAAGTCGAATTTTTTCATGAAAACAATACTTTCCCTATACTTCGTATATGGAGAAAGTAACAAGTTCATAAAAATTCACTTCTAACCTAAAACAAGCAATAAATTAATACATTTTCTCCAAATTTGACTAACCCTTAAGCCGTTTGCACACATGCTGGCAAAATCGGTGCCGGCGACGGCCCCTCGTCCGGTGCCGGTGGCTAATGGTTTTCACACATACCGACATTCACGGAATCGGAGGCCACTCTGATTTTTGCTGTTGAGCAGGAAACTTGTGCGTGTGCTTTGATACTTGTATCCTTGGGCTGCTGTACTTGAGGAAAAAATACAGAATAAAGTAAAGAGAGTATTGAGCTCATCCAATTTTATCAGCAAGGTATCTATTATATATAGATACTTCTCCGGATTCATTCATATATATAGATAGCTAGGATACTAATTCACAGGCCAAACCACAAACGTCATTGATTTGAAACTTTTACGACGTATTGGCCGTAACGTGTAACTGCCAGAAAAAATGCGATTTTGAACCTCAGTGTCATGGGTTCGATTCTAGAAGGCCCCAAAGTCCCGATTTTCCCCATAAAGATACATGGTGGGGATTTTCGAAAAATGTTTTGAGGCACTTCCCCAGAAAGTAGAGAGTTGAAACTGGAGGGATCGCTAGAAGCCGTGCATATCCAACGAAAATCAAAAAGACATCTTCGACGATTATCCTTGGTTCGAAGCTAGGTCAGGGCGAATATCTTCCCTTTAAAATGTGTTGTGGCGATTTATAAGATTTTTTTTGGATCTGATGACATGGAAACTTGAAACTCGTTACTTGGATAGAGATCATGAATATATTTCATAATCTAATTTTAGCAATTCGCTGATGGTCCTTGGTTCGACCCCAGAGAGCCAATTACATTACCCAATACATTTCAGATGGGAGTCTTATTTCACTACCTTCCGGTACGACATGGACTTCAAACTTTGCATTAATTAAGATCGGTCCCTAACAAGTTAGTTTGTCTATTTGCATCTGCCATTAGTTCCTTGGTTCGACACCAGGCGTCTACAAAAATAAGAATATGCTACGACTTTAAAAATTATTTTAAACTCTTACCGATAACATTGAAACTCAAAACTTGGCATGTGAATAAAGATTATAAATACATTTTATATGCTTGCAGTATGCAAGCAACATTTTACTCATATAGAATGAAGATTCTACACCGTGTACAATGAACTCGTAGAGAACGATTCCAAGTTCTTCAATTATTATCGTATGTACGTTTGATATCCTGGTGGATCGGCTTGGAGACTTCTTTAAATGTCAGGATACAATTATGAGAGCCTCTATACGTGCAAAATAATTGCTTGCGGTAACAAGGTAGTTGAAATTCGATGAAATTCTATAATCGCAAAACAATACCATTTATTTTTATAAATTAAATATTTAATAAGCTAGATAAAATTTCATATTATCATTCCTGAGGTTAATATCTTTTATCATTTGCAAGAGGCGCATTCTAAAATCTAATTTGTCCATTTCCCACATTTTTCTGACTGACGGTAAAATTTATAAGAAAAACGCTTCATCCTCGTCAGGTTCAGACTTCTTTCGCGATGAGATTTCAAAATTTCCCGATCTGTGTCGTCTTCGATTCGCGCTATTTTTTCCGGTTACATCATTGACTAACTTTTGCTGTTGCACCGAAAATTTCATCGATGTTCTCTTCTATTCCTTGCTGTTTTCTACATTCCTGCAGCTGTAGTTCATTGCTCGACTCCGTGTCATCTTTTTGAACGATCTTCGTTAAAAATATTAGTTTATCATGATAAATGTATTTCTTTGAAGCACTTGAATACTTACTTACTAATACTTACTTGAATAATTTGAAGACTTACAATAAGCTGATTTAATTTCTGTTTACCATGAAAGGTATTCTTTTTAATATATTTTACCCCTACTCGTTATAACGGACTTCTACTGAATATACATATGTATAGTGGATCAAAACTCTAACCATGTACCACAAGTATCACCAACTTGAAATTTTTACGACATTTTGGCCATAGCATGTAACCGACAGAACAAGTGGGACTTTGAACCTCCATGCCATGGGTTCGATGCCAGAGGGCCTCTTAAGTCCCAATTTTTTCCTTAAGCATACATTTAGGGGATTTTCAAAATTTTTTTGAGGGACTTAACAGTGAATTAAAGAATCGGAATTCGAGGAATCGCTGGAAGTTGTGCATATACCACAGAAACCACAAAGATATCTTCAAATATTACCCTTGGTTCAACGCTAGGTCAGGGCAAATATTCTCCCATTTAAAATACATTGCTTCAAATAAGGAAAGGGTTTAGGTGACTTTGCACATAAGGGCGTGCACCCAGGAAAATTCCCAAGGAAAAATGGACTTGAAAAAAGTCTGACAGGGCCGGGAATCGAACCCGGGATCTTCCTCTAACCGGGAGGCTGCCTTAACCATCTAGGCTACCCGACCAGAACATTTTAACAAGCCGTTTTGGGGACTTTGTGTGCAAGGGCAAGTGCAGTTTCGTCCGACTGAGCGGCATCGTCTGCGGCCATGGCCTCATCGAGGCACCGGCAACACAAAGAGGTGTGAGGAGAAACCCCCCTAACCCCCTTCTCCTCACACCTCTTTGTGTTGCCGGTGCCTCGATGAGGCCATGGCCGCAGACGATGCCGCTCAGTCGGACGAAACTGCACTTGCCCTTGCACACAAAGTCCCCAAAACGGCTTGTTAAAATGTTCTGGTCGGGTAGCCTAGATGGTTAAGGTAGCCTCCCGGTTAGAGGAAGATCCCGGGTTCGATTCCCGGCCCTGTCAGACTTTTTTCAAGTCCATTTTTCCTTGGGAATTGCTTCAAATGTTAAGATTAAAAAAAAATCCTTTCCCGATGACTTAGAAACATTAAACTCGGCTTGAATAGAGATAATGAATATATTTTATATACGCTGTTTAATGCTTCACTGATGGTCCTTGGATCGATCCCAGAGAGTAATTTACATTCCTTAATGCATTTCTAACTGGGAAAACGGAATCCTATTTTAGGCCCTTCCCAGTATGATAGCAACTTCACATTAAATAAGATCAAATCCTAACAAGTTATAATGTGTATTTATATCTGCCAATAAGTCCTGGGTTCGACACCAGGCATCTCTATAATCAGTAACTGATATGATTTTTAAGATTTTCTTTAACCCCTTCCCAATTCCATAGAAACCAGTGGCGGCACATGTCTAAGAAAACAGTTCACAGTAGTTCACTTCGGCTGTATTTTTTAAGTGGTTGTGAATATGGTTGAATATTGTGGTTCATACTGGAATAATGCCTATGCTTTCATGGACGGAGGATAATTCACAACAATCGCGGATAAAAGCAATAGAAGTATGAAAATAAATATTTTGGGTTGAATCAATATATGACTTTGTTGCATAAAATCCCCATATTCACGAAAATTGAGTTTTTTTTTAGCTTCATATTTCTTTGTACGTATTTTTAAAGACCAAAATACTTTTTAACTAAGTTGCATTTATTTGTTGAAAAATCAAATATAATCATAAGAAAGTAAATATTATTATTACATGAACACTACAAGTAGATTATAAATCTGGTGACAGTGGTTGGACATTACATAAAATGTAAGCATACAATCATACAGTCACAGCTGTCTGTTTGCCCTCTTAGTTTTTGGGCTCTACAGAATTTCCAGCCCCTTGGCTTCTAATTCCACGTTTTTGTTTATCTTTATCTTACTTAATTGTTCATACAGTCGTACACGGTCAAGCAATATCTATTATATATAGATGCTTCTCCAGATTCATTCATATATATAGGTATATATATCGATAGGATACTAATTCACAGGCTAAACTACAAGCGTCATTGACTTGAAATTTTTATCACGTATTGGCCATAACGTGTAACCACCGGAAAAATTGCGATTTTGAAACTCAGTGTCATGGGTTCGATTCCAGAGGGCCCCAAAGTCCCGATTTTTCCCATTTAAAAGCATTGCTTTGATTTTCGGGAATTAAAAAAAAATACTTCCCAGATAGGTAGAGAATTAACACTCAAGGAGCCGATAGAAATGGTCAGGATCTATCGATATCATTAATGACTTATGTAGAAAATATCCTGGGTTCGGTGTTAGGACGATGCAAAAATGTGCCCTTTAAAATACATTGAGGTAGTTTTTCATTATTTTTTTTGATGCTCTTATCGAAATGATAGGAAGTTCTTGCTTTTATGGAAGATGTATATTAAGCCTTTTGTTTTGAAAAAAAAATAGATAAGACCGTACTGTTCCTGTTTTCGATGCAGGGGCACATTTAAACTTCTCTGATAAGGAATATATGGGAAAAGTAGGACGTAGTTTGAGGCAGTTGCAGCCGAAATTTTTGCTTGAATTTTCACACATAGTTAGAGATGGTGATCTTCTGTTGTGCCACATATGAAATATTATCAGAAAGACCCGGGTTCAATGCCAGACTATAAATATATCTGCCATATAAAACTCATTGGGATAGTTTTTCATTATTTCTTTCATGCACTTATCGAAACAATAGGGAGTTCTTGCTTAGCTAAAAGTTGCATATTAATGCTCGAAAAAAAATAGATAAGACCATGCTGTTCCTGTGTTCGATGCCAGAGCTAATTAAAATTTCTTACATGAGGAATATATGTGAAGAGTAGGACGTCGTTTGAGGCAGTTGCAGCAAATATTTCTGCTTGAATTTTCACACATAGTTAGAGATCTGTAGTGATGCATAGTAAGTATGACCATGAAGACCCGGGTTTGATGCCAGACGAATAAGTTGCAGCGAATTCTAAGAATATTTTCAATCCTTTTTTTTTCTTTTGATGACCTTCTCGATATGATGTTGACTGTAAATTTATATTATCAATATGTTTGCAGTATGCAAGCTACATTTTACTCCTGTAATTAGTCAATATAAATAGAGTGGTAAACACTATACCTGTCAGGCATTTGCCCACGGAAGGCAGGAAGCTCCATGGAAAACCTCCCTCTGACAGAAGTCAAGGCGTATACATAATACAAAATTTACAAATATTATCCCTTCCCATTAAAAGAAAACATTAACAGAATTAAATTAATTGCTATTACAATTTATTTAACTTCGCCTTGAAGGTGCGCACTTGGGAAGGAAATGGCTCAAATATACCTGCAGGGAGAGCGTTCCATTGATCTATTGTTCTATTAAGGAAGTAGACTTTAGAAAATATTAGTCCTTTGAGAGGGAGGTTCAGTTTCATTACTATAGTCTTTCCTGCTTAAATAAGTGGGGTTTATAATTCTTCTCTTAATATCTGCCCATGTTGACTTGCCTGAATAAGCGTTGTATAAGTTTCCTAACCTGTAAAATTTGTAAATTGAGTTAAATGGCTCAGTTCACTCATTCCGTTCCTTATGCAAAAGACATCATCCACATAGCGGCACCAGAATAAACAGTTTCCCAATAGTGGATTTCCGGAGGAGAAAAAGACTATTTTCCAAAGTCGAGGAAGATTTCTGCCAAAAGGGGAGATAGTGGATTGCTTAGCCCTCTAGTTGTTTGTAAAAACTTCCGTTGAACAGAAAGTAGTTCTGAGAGATGCATTCTAATACTAACCCCATAATTCCATCCAACTTTTCGGATGAAGTATTGCAACTGGACAGCAGATCCTTGAGAGTTACTTCGCAATCGGCCCAGGGTATTGAGGAGAAGAGATTTTTTATGTTGAAAGAGACTAAGTATGAGCCTTGAGGAAAGGTTTTAGCGCTCATTTCGTTAGCCAGGTCAAACTAATATTTTATCCCATATTTTGGAGAAAATTCTGTGGTGTCTCTGATGACATTATTTAATTTGAAGGTCAGATTGTGGGCAGGTGACGAAATGCCGGAGACTACTGGTCTTATCGGATGTCTTTGCTTATGTAGTTTAGGAAGACCAGAAAATTGGGGAGTAAGGGGGTACATGGTGGTAATCTTGTACTTCTCACCGGTGGTAAAAATCGACGTTTTATTCAATGCTTTTCGTAGGGCTACCTGGAATTTGGGGGTTGGATCCTTGAGGAGGGGCACAATTTAGTCGTTTTTGATGAAGTCCATGCACTCTTCAATGTAATTGTCTTTATCCATTAAAACCACACATTGTCCTTTATCGGCTTTCTGCACCAAGAGATTATTGTCTTTTAGAAAACATTTCGTTTCCTTTTAGAGGCGTGAAGTGTGGTGTGGTACAAGGGAAACGTTACTTTCAGAAACTACACTTTTGCGGATGTACTCCGCCACTGTGTGTTTTACTGCTGGGCTTTCATGGTTCAGGGTGATTTCACAGTCAGCTACGAGGCTTTCTATCGTCAAAGCATTGAGGTTGGTGGGAGGGGAGAATTTTAAGCCAAGATTCCGTGGAGTGTTTGGGCTGAGAAGTGGTGGACAGATTTATCACACGAAATGAAACTGATGAGTTGAGGGAGCAACTGACTAGAAAGACTGATTGTGCTCTTTGGTATGACGTAGCGAATTTAGTTTACGATTGACGGATTTGAATTTCTCTAAAGAAAATTCACTGAGGCCTCGCCTAAGCCTCGCCATTTTTTCGGTTGTCCGTCCGCGTAGGATGAATTGGTGACAACAGTTTCGCTGACTATCCTGTCAGCGTCTTCAGGACAGGTCGAAGGTGTTAAGAGTCGAAGTTAATGCTTCGACCTGAAGACGCTGTCAGCGAAACTGTTGTCACCAAGTCATCCTACACAGACGGACAACCAAAAAAATGCAGAGAGCATGTACAATGTAATGTCTGCTCCGTCCCTACACCTTGTTGCCTTGCCTGGTTCTAAAGGTGCGTTCACATGCAGACGTTTCTCGGGCGCAGAGTTGCGACAGCCAATCAGGAGCCAGGAAGCCAAGGCCACCGGTACACTTCGCCACGAGTCGTTGCGTGTGCCGAAGTTGGCGAGAGCCCAACTTTTTCGCGCATAACACGTGAACATGGCGGTATTGCACAGTGAAAAAATCATGGCGACAGTCAATGACGAACTCCTCGTCGAGATAATTAGGGATAATAATGCTAATATGACGTTATTACCCCACCGTAACACTCTACTATCCATTAGGAAAACGCTACAAACACCGAAATGGTCAGAAGCCGAAAATCTAGTGAACGCCAAACGAAGACGTGTACGAGGCTATGTGAACAAGTTGTATTCCCAAAACGCCGCTGCGCGACGCTTGACGTGTCCCTGCGCTTACATGAGAACGCACCTTAAACACAGGGATACAACTTAACAGTATTGAGAGTGGGATTTAGTCGCACCGTGCCGCCATCTTGTATCTATGGTGGTACTAACTTCCACAGGCGGTAGCCTAGCGGGACCGCTACGTTCGTTCCCTTACTAGACTACATTTTATGCCATTAGAATTCTACGGTAGTTTTTTAAAAAGTTTTTATCACGTTTACGGCTGAAAAATTTAAATATTTCACTTGTAAAATACATGTTAAGGAAAAATGTTAACATTTAAAAGCTCGAATACTTTAATCTACACTAAAATGCATAAAATATCATTACTTAGTATTAATCACCATCACGACTGAAAAGTTAACTGTGCATTGTTTAAATACTTGATAAGAAAAAAATGTTAACATTTGAAAGCACAAATATGTTAATCTACATAAAATACATTGTATGAAACACCTTTTACATTGTTGATCAGAGGATAATTCCTCTTCAAATAAATAGCATGTAAATAAAAAGAAACAAAATATGAATATTTTCACAATTTATTTTTTTAATGCAAAATAAGATCTCATAGTATCACACAATCTATATAACAGAACATTAAATGACGAGAAAATTTTCAAGAGTACAATAAATAAATTTACAGAATACAACCAAATTACCAAATGTCTTCATATTGGAGATAATTATGAGTGGATGATGATGAAATGAATGATGGTCCTGATGAGTTGGGTCATTTTCCATTGCTATCAGAGGAAATGGTTGCTGCTATGGTCCATGCTACTAATATTGTGTCATGCCCAGTGTAGCACTTAAGAAAAAGGGTTTTCAGTAACTTAAATGTGCTATCCTACAGTCTGTAGATTTTTCCTTAATAAACTGCGAAACTCATAGGGAGGAAGTGAAACGGAAACTGTCTCTGTTCTTGAGTCAGACATTTGTATATCGCTATTGCAAAAATGTTAATTCTTCGTTTGAAAGCCCTCCTTGAACCCTTCTTACTTGTGTGCACAGTTCCTCCATTGCCACTCATACATATTCTTCTATATCTGCATCCTGATTTTCACCCAGTCAATTTATCACAGCATCTATCACCTCCTCCATTGCTGCATTATCTGTATCTGGAATTTACAGGGCAAAACCAAAATTAAAACCAAACAAAAAGTGTAATCTTCTCAAGTTTACCATTTAATAATTCATCTTTTTCATAATATTTATTTTGCTTCGTCATAACCTCATTTATTAAAAGCTCTCCCAACCTGCATGTAGAGCTAATTCCAAACAATGTGGCCAATGGCATCACATTGATATTAGTCTGCCAAAATCTTTGTTTGATCAATATCAATTTATAATCGAGGCATTCAGACCATTGTGAGGAATACTGAATTAGTAGAGGCTAAGAATTGCATTTCCTTGTTGTTCTTATTTTTAATGATGATAGAATTCTGTGAAAGGTCTTATTAGTCTGACATTATAATGTATATGCAGGCATATGGTGAAAGATGCTTGGGAAGAAATAGATAAGGGAGTAAAGGTAGTTGGGAAGTAGTGAAGTTAGTAAAGTATGTAGACAAGAAAGCTATTGTGTGTGATTCTGTGAATAGTTTAAAATTTTTAGAAAATGCACACAACTATAAAGTATGCACATGGAACTACCAAGAGGTAGAACACTAATGTATATATTATCTATTGAAGAGAGAATTTAATCAGTTTCCTGAATTATCATCTATAAGATAATGTAACTCCAGAGGATATTGACAGAATCAGTAGCCACCTCGACAAAGTTAAATTGGACATAGAAACAAGATTTGAAGACATTTTTAAATTGATGCTGACTGGATGAAAAATCCTTATACTTCAGATATTAAAGAGGCTGACCTTTGCTCTTAATAATGATCCCCCTAAGAGGGTAAATATTCCTGTTATTGGTCCAATTAGTAATAATACCATTGCCAATGCTCTTCTCTCTAACCAAAAACCTGATTTCTATACCCTCCACAACTTAGGCAAAACCCTTTTCAATGGTAAAGATAAGCTATAGTCCTCCCTTAAATCCGGAGGTTATAAATTGGTTTTTAATGACTGTGAAGCTATTTATTTGGGTCAGACAGGAAGATGTTTAAAACCTAGAATAAAAGACATTAAAAATGATTTAGAAACTCCTCTAATGCCTCTCAGTACACCTACTCAAAGACAACCACACTTTTAATCCAAAGCTTATTTCATCCATTATTTACCCAATGGGCCTTTGTTAGATATATTTGAACAAATGGCAATTCTCCATCATACAAAGAGTAATTTAAAACTCGCTAATGCACACCTTTTCACAATTTTCCTCCCAATTGCTGTCACTTGTGAACCTGCTACCTCCAATACCCTAACCTTCTTCTCCCCCCACCCTTACCTCTCCCATGATTCCACCTCTTTTCCTCATATATATTGCAGTAACTTCTTGTATAAATGTTGCCAGATGATGACTAGACCTTAGTTGAAAGGGATTGCCAAAGTTTTTTAATAAAAATTTCTCGTGGAATTGGGACTTTACTCATCACAAGATATATTCTGCTAAACTTAGCAAAAGTATTTGGTAATAATTATTATTACATGCTTTAACTTGCTGTAACTCTGCTTCATAAATTTTTAAAGTAAAGTGACTTCTCTACTTTATAAATCACCATTACTATGGAACCAATGGGCAGTTAGGAAATTCCACTACTCTCAGAGATATAAAAGTTGGCGGCAGATATGAAAAGGTTGACTATTTTGATGTAAAACATTTTAGAGAAGCAATTAAATAAAATCAGCTTTATAATGTAAATCATACCCAAAACATGAAAGCTTCATCAAAACCAAATAGTTATTCTCACTTTTCCAGGAGCACCAAGTTTGTCTTTGTAACTGAGCTGCTGATTGAGAGATTTTGCATAAGATTCGCCTTCATTCCTTACCTCCATGCAGTACTTCAATTTCCTATCTTCATCAGCAGATTCCTCTGCATCTCTAATCATTCTTTCAATATCATCAGTCTTCAGTCATGGGATAATCATCTTTGAAGACCTAGTATGAATGAAGTATAACTATTAAGCATATTATTCAGGAAAATGCTTTTCAGGTTGTCAGTTAACTTCTTTTCAATAAGCATTCAAAGCTATACAGAATTATTTCCCATAGCACCTACTTGTTTCAAATTATTCTAAATTAAAAAGAAGAGATCCATCCCAAAATAGCTAATAAGTATCCATATGTCTTTAAAATTACAGCTTTTTTATGGAAAGCAATGGTATGATGAAATCAAAAAAATCAAAATCATTACTTATAATTTACAACAGAATAAAACAGGTTTGGGGTTAAAACATAATGCAGCTAAACCGTAGGATATTTATCCATGAAATACAATGAATTTACCTGGATAGTAAGGGTGTGTTGGTAGTCGGATGCAGTGGTGAAAACCAGAGACTTCTTCGTTGAGACGACAGTGAGTGTGGGATGAATTTAGTCATAACTCCACCAACAGTTTCAATACTCAAAGTTAATTGATTTTCATCAAGGAGAACAATTGCATCTGTGCCTTGTTTACCAGAGAGTACACTAGCCTGTTAAATAAACTTGAGTGAACATCACGTATAAAATTTGAGATACATGCACAAAGGGATTAGTCTAATCAAATGCTAACCTTGACAGCTGCGCCTCATTTTGATTGACTCAACGAGATGGTTCCTTTCCTCCAAAAACCTCACGAACCAATTGTTGAACCTTAGGGATTCGAGTCTAACCTCCAACAAGAAGTATCTCATTGTCGTCGTGTCATGGTACGACTATAGGGAAATAATAACGATACGGGTAAAAGTGACTCTACCTTTATTTATCGTGGTTTATGCGGTGCTCGGTCCGTACTTCGCCGTGGGCGGGGCAGACTGCGAACCCTCGGGGGAACCTCGCGGCTGGGCGTTGACACGGGGGGAAGACGGCGGAAACGGGAACACCCCAAGTCTCGAAAGACTCACTGGGTGTGCTGCAGGATCCGCTGGAGACCGAAACGTCCGAAAGATTCAGGGCAACGCGTTCGGACGCCTCTTGCTCTCGTTCGTTGATGACTGCCGAAGCGACGGAGATGGAAGCACCCAAAGTCTCTAAAGATGCGCTAGGTGTGCTCCAGAATCCGCCAG
The DNA here is from genome assembly GCA_947579665.1 of Sympetrum striolatum. NCBI lineage: Eukaryota > Metazoa > Arthropoda > Insecta > Odonata > Libellulidae > Sympetrum > Sympetrum striolatum. The sequence goes on from OX388351.1 coordinate 78,587,182, forward strand.
CGGTGGAAACTACTCGGAAGGCGAACGAGAGATGAGTCCCCCGTTTCCTAAAAACGAGGGCCTTATATACTGCTTGCAGCCTAAGTACTTCTATGTCCTTCTATTTCCGAAGGTTCCAGAAGGAATTCTGCACCTGGATAGGGGTGGGCGAGAGCAATGGTATCCGACGCACCCTTTCGCGTCATACTCTTTGTTGCGCCAGGTGGACGCAAGGGTACAGAGTTGACCACTATCCGCTGCATCTTTTGTGATGCCATTGCTCTCACTTCCCGTCCAATTCCAAGAAATCCTTAGGCCGCACGCAGCTGTGCACCGCACCCAAAAGTCAAAGAGTCGCCTTGCGACATCACCCCACCAGCAGTCAAAACCCCGGGTCGGACGGATTGAGCTTTTGGTACATGGTTACATTAACATCAGATAGTACAACACAAAAGAAAAGAAGCAATAGAAAGAAGAAAAAAGAGAAAAAAAAATAATAAGCTAAAACATATAGATATAGTTCGTAGGAACACACATGTTATTTTCCACGGGAGATCTACTTAATACACCTAACAACTAACCTACCACAGGAGTGTCACTTTTCACTGATAACTAGACTAACCTATGCAAAAGCAACAACAAAACAAAAGAAAAAATAGTCTCTGGAGCACACTTCAATGCACTTCTACTTAATACCTACATTGGCTAACCTATCACACGAGTGTCATTTTTCACCCATAACTACCCTAATTATTTCACTGGGAGTCTAACACATACATTCAGAATTAACCATCACCTGAAAAAGAGCGTCACTGTTCACTGATATAAGCCTAAAAAAAACACATTTCAGTGGGTCTAGTCCAGCACCGGGAACAATGGTCTGTCTTTGGGTATGACAATGTTCGTTGTCACATTACCTGGCTGCATGACACTAAACATGTTGACCGCTGGTACTGTTGCCGCTACTCCATTTCCTGCAGGCATGGAGATTGGCTTCCTTCTGGACGCCAGCAGAATCGTGATGACGGACAGCAATCCAATGACGACAAGGGTTGGCATTCCCACGTATTTTACCGGGTTCGCACCCCACACCTGACACCAAAATGTCGTAATGACATTGGAAAGAAACACTAGAATCGGGTTAGCAGAGCGGTTTATTTACTTGGAGTAACTAAGAGGAACAAGGAAGACCATCATGGCCGACCGATTGAGGACCGGTCGGTAGCTGAGGCACGTCTTGTCACAAAGGCGTCGGTGGGCAGAAGGCCTCGACCCTCAGTTGGGCCTTCCTTATATCTCTTTCGGAAGGTACAGAGGGCACTACCAAACAGGAGGGTGAGTTGATTGCCCTCTGTCCTTCCGACATCATCAACATCCTTTTGTTTCATCCTGTTTAAGAATCATTGTTTTCATCATCATTTCATTCTTGCACAACTTGATGAAGTAATCCATCACCGTCTGATCAAAATCCTCACCACCTAAGAGAGTATCACCATTTCTGAACCTATCAACAACCTGAACGAAAATTTCTCATTTACATATTTGTTGATAGTAAATAGGTGAGAAAAATAGAAACATCTGAGATGAACACTAACCTCAATGACGCTGTTATCAATAGTCAGGAAGGAGACATCAAAAGTTTCATTGGTATTGGTGAAGTAATTTTTGCGTAAGTGCAATAAACTAACAAAGAGCCAACTAAATCCAAGCTTTTCGGCAGGCAAAGCAGAGAGAGATGGATTTCTACATAATTTACACAAAGATAAAGACCTAGAAATTGAATAGGAAACAAAGTCATACCGTAAATTTTAACTTTTCATCCATGAAGTTTTCTAAAAGGAAAGTATTCATTCATACGTATTCATACATCGAAACTCTAGCTTCAGGAATACAATGATTGCATCAATACAACAACACACTCTAAATATTATAAATACCTTACTTTCGTTTTCGAAAATCTATGGAATAGTAAGTTTAGGTGGTCAACTGAATTATTGCTGGATAAACTAACAGCACATTTCTTTGCAGAACGCACATTCATCGCCATTACCCGAAATTGGTAAATATTGCATCATCTTCGCCGCCGAACGTTATGCACTGATTTTGAAATAATGTTTCACAGCATTTATTGAAAACTTAAAATGTTATTACAATTTTCTGACATTTTATAATGATGGAGAAAATGTTTAATCATTTATTTATTATCTTATGTTCTTTATAGCAATTTTTTAATTCAATTTACTCCACGTCCCGCCAGTGTCACCATCTCGTATCTATGGTGGTACTAAATCTGAAGCTCTGACGTCATGAAGGGGAAAGCTGGCCCATATATCTTTCTCACGGGTGCCTTAAAGGTGCGTTCACATTGGTTCACATGCAGACGTTCCTCGGGCGCTGAGTCGCGACAGCCAATCAGGAGCCAGGAAGCCTAGGCCACCGGTATGCTTCGCCACGAGTCGTTGCACGCGCCGAAGTTGGCGAGAGCCCAACTTTTTCGCGCATAACACGTGAACATGGCGGTATTGCGCAGTGAAAAAATCATGGCGACAGTCAATGACGAACTCCTCGTCGAGATAATTAGGGATAATAATGCTAATATGACGTTATTACCCCACCGTAACACTCTACTATCCATTAGGAAAACGCTACAAACACCGAAATGGTCAGAAGCCGAAAATCTAGTGAACGCCAAACGAAGACGTGTACGAGGCTATGTGAACAAGTTGTATTCCCAAAGCGCCGCTTGACGTGTCCCTGCGCTTACATCTGAACGCACCTTAATCCTCGGTGCACGGTAAAAATGCCACGGTAAAAATGTCACACTTTTTAATAGGTAAATATGCCACACTGGAATTCGGTGGGTGGTAAAAATGTCACAGCAAATTTTCACGGGGGGACATTACCATTTTGACAATGTTAAAGACCATTTTGACAATGGCTCATATTGTTGTAGTTACTCCTGTATAGAATGCAATAATGTTTGTTATATTTCAACTATATTTACGCAATAATACAATTATTCACCATTATAGCAATGTTTAAAACCGTTGGGACAACGTCATGACTATCACTCACGCCGTAATTTATTATTGTTGTAACTATTGGCTGGATTGAAATAAATTTTTATGTATTTTTATCTTTTTTACGTCCTAAACAAACAGTGCACTATCCGCATCATAGGATGAATGGGATATGACGATAGCTACGATCCCTACGAACCTCCTTGATTGCTACAAGATTAATCGCCGCAGCAAATTAAAATAGTTTAAGTCGCGGAAGGAGAGGAAACGAGGGGGATGAGATGCACGTTTAAATTAGTGATGAGAGATGGGTATCAAACCACTCGTGTCGACGTAGCGTTTATCTTGAACGGCATGGTTTTGCGAAGACCAGCTTGTTGGATGTTGTTCCTTATTTGATTTGAACGATATTACATAGTCTCTTCTGTATAGTTTAGTTGAATCCTATCATAAAACTAGAATCTTTTCTAGTCAAAAACATAATGAACTATTTATGTCTTTACTTTGTGGAACCTTCTAACATTATTCACCATAACTATTCTTTTCTAGTTTATTACAAGATGAAATTTCTCCAATAGTTTAAAAACTATACTAAACTCGTAAACTTCAGAGTTCGAGAGTCATCTGAACCATAATTACAAAGAATAAAGTCGATGCGAGTCATCTATGAGATTTTAAAACCAATAAAAGATCGCAATGTATGTACCAGTATCGTCCATCTTACGTAGGAGGAGGATGAACCTTCGTAGCTGCTCGTAGTTTTGTCACCCGTTGCCAATGGCACAGCGACGAAGGAGTGTACTTCTTTGTCAATAGGTGGCGTTACTGTCGCCTCAACGGCGCCAGGTTTAATTGTATTTAATTTTATTCTCTTATTCTCATTTTTTTTGCTTTTAGTAGCTATATTTTGATAGCATTTACCTTATGCATGTGCGGATACCAAGGGAAACTACATTAGGAACTTAATTGCAACTTGAAGTCTCCTTTGCATAGCAGTGAGTTTTCAAGAATGTAAGTCTGCATCTTGGCGACATTCACTGCTGTGTAAGGGAGACTACAAACAGCAAACAAGCTCCTAACATAGCTTCACTTTGTAGCCAGCACAGCTATTAATGAACACTGCAAAAGTATAAAGTACGTCTTAGTTACTCAGTAGATTGAGAAAAGATGGCAGGAAAGCAGGAAGGATGAAATTGCACAGTAAAAAAGTTACAAGTACAGTTTACCAATTTATTTACATTGAATGGCATACATAGTGTGAAATACAGTAGAAAGATAAATGTCTTGTATAGGTTTTCTTGCAATGACACAAAATTTCTTTATCTCAATTAAAAAAATGTTAGTGATAGCATTTTCTGGTATTCTCGAATTCCTGGCACTGAAGTGCAGTAACTGAAACAAATAAAAAGATATCAAGCAGTTAAGTCAATTATTCATAAAAAATCCTTCAAAATGGCTGATTATTCCACTACCACCCAGGAGGTTATCAGTAAGGTAGCATTTCTCTTTTTCCATAGGTTAATTGTACCTATGTGGTAAAGAGATCCCCAAGAGGTCTATGAGAAACCAATTATCACCAATCTGTAATAGATAAACAGTCAATGTACAAGGAATATAAGATGAATTCAAAATATTATAACACATTCCATTAACAATAGAAATTACCTTTTGAATTTTGCTGGTGACTCCAAGAGTGATACTAGCAGAAACCCATTCAAAAGAGTTTACCCTAGTCCTAGGTTAAACAAACTAGATAGAATGTAAGAGAAATTTACAGGAATATGTTAAACATAATTACATTTTAAAAACTTAAGCAATATTTACAAACTCGTCATGAAAAAATATGAAAGTAAAGAACCCTTTTTTTAATGGGAGAACCCCGTTTTTGTATTTTCAATATTTGTATATTAATATTTAAGTAAGAATAAGAGAAAATATTGAAATTTCTATAATGTTGTACTGTTGTATAATCCATTTCATTGTAAAAACTTAAGCAATATTTACCAATGCATCGCAAAAAATTGCTTAAAAGGAATTAAGGAAATTGGTAAGCATAGGTAGAAAGAAATCAGAACTAAACAACATGAAATTAATCTGGAATTAAAGAACCCTTTTTTATAGGAGAGAATCCCCTTTTTACATTTTCTATATTTTTTATTAATATTACGTAATAATAAGTAAGAAAAAGAGAAAATATTAAAATTTCAATAACCTATTCCTGCTGTCTTCAATACAATATCGCCTTATTGCTACCTCTGAAACAGTGGAAATAAAGAAAGTCTTAAAATCTTCTTTGTGGATCTCGCATCTAAAAAATTCAAAATTATTATTTCTTGTCAAATGTGGGGCTATAAAAGAAGACAGTTCCTTCTTATCAGGGCAATTCTGCAATAACTTCATGGCAGTAGTGATACCATCACCTATTGAAGAAAGGAAAGACTCTGAGGGGCAAATGGTTTTAGTTTCTTCCTGTTCAAATAAAAATGATAAATATATATTATCTAGCATAAGTGGGTCTGTTGTGAGATCAGCTCTGCAAAGCTCACATTTATTGCCTTTCAGGAAATTGACAGCCATTTGATAACCTACAAAGGCAACAGACATTAATTTTTTATTGCTAAAATTTACCTCCATCATATTGCTTTTCCTGGTTGATCTGGAATCATCACAGGCTCTCTGAAAAAGAGAGGAGAGGTCTGTCAATATGTGGCATCCATCTTCCATTGTGTTCCCTTTGGCCTGATTAGAAAGTAAATTATTAATAACAGCTGTCTTCAAGGCATCCTGGAACTGCTTTGCATTGGGGTTATGGTTGCAACCACAATTCTGCCGAACTATATTAAAAAGATTTTCAAGAGGATCCTGATTAAAATTTCTTGGGATTAAATATAAAAAATTCTTTCCTTTTAGATGATTCCACAAAGATAGCATAGCCCTTATAGAAGCTAGCCATCCTTCTTGAGAGGGCGGACGGATGACCTTCTTCTTTCCAATAAACTCCCATGAGTTTATCTTTACCAGCATTTCTTTCCAGAACTGTACATGTGGTCCGCCCTCGGTAACTGCATATTTGAGAGGCCTCCGCTTGTCTTCGCCCATTGCTCCATTCAAACTGTCAAAAGCAGAGTCAACGTCCATAAGGAACTGAGCAGTGGCTAGTCCATTTATGTCCAAAACATCTGCAGTTAAAGACAAAGAGGAATGTAGAAACAAAGTTTAGCAAAACTTTCACACAATCAAAAACTATTCAATTATCACTTACTAACAAAGAGAGGGCAAATATTTTCTCAGAATGAGACCATCTCCTTCCTTTTGGCTTACACTTACTCCCTTTTAAAATTGAAGTTAAAAATGTTAGTGAAGAATTACTTAGGGAAGTTTTAAATATTTTAACAAAGTCAAACTTATCTATATTGCTCATTTCCCTGAAGGATTTTTTGAGCTTCAAGGTAGCTATCTGCAATCTGTTCAAAGCTCTATTTTTCCTCTGTATCTCCTTGCACAACATCCTCTTCCTTGGAGTTAATTCCTGTAGCCTAGTTACTCCAAGATAACTGCTGATGGACTGCCTTTTTCTTTTTGGTCTTACATTTTGATGGGGAGCAGAGGATGTAAGTAGGTTAGGAGAGGGCGAAGGTGGGAATTCAATTGGGAGAGGTGTACTGGGAGCAAATGAGGTTGATGGAGTAGTTTCAGGATTTGGGGGAGGTGTACTGGGAGCAAATGAGGTTGATGGAATAGGTTCAGGATTTGGGGGAGGTGTACTGGGAGCAAATGAAGTTGATGGAGTAGGTTCAGGTGGGGGAGGTGAGTCAAGTGGTTTGGAAGGTGGGAAAAGGGTAGGGAAGGCTGAACGGAGTAAGTGGTGAGAGGAAGGATAGGTAAAGCAAGGGACATCAAAATGCTTCTCGCAAATTTGGCAGCTATTGTGGAGCTTACTTATTACATACTTATCCAACCTAGGGTTATTACAAAATTCCTTCCATTTAAAGGCCCTGAAAATAGTAATTGAAATTATAATCATAATATAAATAATATATAAATCCCTGTAGATGCTGTTATCTAAAGGTGAATGCATTTTTATCTATGGGAATTAACCTTATGAATGCAGAAAATCTAGATATGAGATCATTATATATCCACGGACAATAACAATAAAAGGTCTTCGTTCGTGGGAGATTAAGACTAGGAAGACTCTTCTTCCATCCAACCCATCATCATATGAGAAACAAAGAAGGAGAAAGATTACAAAAACACATGAAGAAAACTAACTGGCAACATATCGAGTATTACATTATCAAATAATTTCACACTTTCTTTTACAAAGAATGAATTTAGAAGGTTTTGATCGATTACAGTCTTCCTCCTTTTGCAAACTAAAATTAGAAAGGTCCTACAAAGGCTTATGAAAACGTTTGTTAAATTTCCGATTATGCCCGTTATTTCGCAAATTAATCATCAGCTTGAGGTATTTTATACACGGAAATTTCGAATTACTTAATTAACAAAAATTACAACACTTCTGTGTAGCCATCGACTTCCCTTAGTATCGAGAAAGTGATTTTTTATGTATCCATGTTTAATATCCCGCGTTTTGTTGATTAGTTCGTGAGAAACTCAGTATTATCGGGAATTTATAGAGCATTTGAAATATTCACACGAAAATCTGTTCGGCACATTCCTTCCATTTCCTAACGTAAATTGGCGTCGGTAATACTGCCGCGAGTTTAATTGAAAAATGCTAGCAACAGTACTTATTGCAAATGAAGACCCAGCTTTACTTACAATAATCTTAATATAACAAAATTGCTGTAAATTAACACAAAGTATGATTTCCGTTGAGAGCGAATGTAGAGCCAATTGTCATAAACTCCACAGTTGATCTCGGAATAAATCTTACGATAGTCAAAGAAATGATAATAAACTTCAAGGTCCAACAAAAGGATGAAATACTTCTCGTGCTACTAATGTTTTAGTAGTTATTTAAATCGCACATGCGACGCTTACCTTTCAGCAGTTCTTGGAAAATGATACTGCTTTTCACCTTTTGCTCCACAGCCGAAAACCCAACACCTCCTGCGATCCATTTCAAGTTAAAATAACTCAGTTCACTCTTCAAGGCAAAAAAACTGGTGATACTAGTAAAAAAGCGAGGGTAGCACAACGTGGTTAGAGCTGTCGGTCTTGACAGCACGCCTGCAGCAGGCAGAAGACCGATATTCGACGAAGATTCGAGAGAAGAGGTGGGGGAAATAGGCTCACTGGAGGAGGAGGAGGGAGATTTTAGTTATGTCACCCGCCGCCAGGCGGTCAGTTTTAGCGTTCGTCTGCTCAGGTACGAGTTGGAGCAGACTGAGACCGATATTCGACGAAGATTCGAGAGAAGAGGTGGGGGAAATAGGCTCACTGGAGGAGGAGGAGGGAGATTTTAGTTATGTCACCCGCCGCCAGGCGGTCAGTTTTAGCGTTCGTCTGCTCAGGTACGAGTTGGAGCAGACTGGTATGTACAATGTGTCATTGAATACAATGTAGCTTTGAAGAGAGTAGGGGTGAAAGCTGTCATGACTCGCAACTCAAACGCTCCTACATTTAATTTTGTAACCACGGAAGATATTGCTGTGCCACCGTATCACCTAAGAAATTATTGTCTCCATAAAGGATATTTTGCATGTTAGCATAATTTAGTTTTTATGATTTCTTCCATGGAAGTCATTGGAAGTGATAAACGTGGTTCAAAAGTTTGCTTCATTGGGTTTATGTACACAAAACAGATCACCCGTGGAACCAAGATCGGAGATTGGTCTTCCACACAACCATGCCCTATTACCATGCACCATTGTTTTCATATTAATTACATAATATAAATAATAGCATCTTACATGTTAACATTGAAAATTTATTCTTGAGAGTTGATCGATAAGTTATTGTTGACATGATCAATAACTTGTGAAATCTTCTACCGAGAACTTAAGAACGAGACTAGTGTGTTTCTACATCCACCCATTACCGAGAAGGTTAAGAGAAGATCTCCAAGACCCTGATGTTGAACATTATGTGAAATCTTTCCATTTTCCAGAATCTTGGATTGAAACCATGTAGTAAAATAATTTTCCCTATGTTTTGCTTCAATTAAGAACCATTTTTCCCCCCAATAGTTTTTTCTCTCTTCGTATTCTTAATAATTATCGCACACTATGACAAACAATAACTGCAGCGTTAATGAAAAGCTCATTCATCGACACATAAAAAAACAAGGATAATTATGTGAATGTTTACATAGATGCAGTTCCACATTTCACTAATTACTCACAAGATATAAAGATAAATATGAATAAGTATCCATTTCCTATGCATGTTGGGCAAAAGCTTTCCTGCCCCTGAATTACCTAAAGGCAATTCTGTGTTTACGACATGGCTTTGGACTCCCCCTTTGTCAAATCCTGGTTACGCCCATGCTGTGATACATACCAAAAAACTGAAGAAATATATTTTTTGAGTGTATAGTGTAACATAGGAAACACCCTACACCACTTTCGAATTTTAGGTAAAAACATAGGTAACAAAAAAGAAACCTGAGGCTTCGTGAAATATTGTTAAAATAATCTTGCAGAAATGATGCAGAAATTTATGTTAACCTCGACAAAAGGGGTAATCCCTCTGCCAACCTTTTGAATTAAGTAGACATTGTGTATTTGTAGATAGTGACATTTTCACTATGGAATTTCTACTGTGACATACATGGATATAACTGTGAAGTGTGCTTATCTCATAGAAAACATACAGGTGGGTGCATTTATATTAGAAATTATATTAATTATGAAATAGTAGAAAATAGAATTATAAATTTAAGTGTATGGATTTTGGGTACTAAGCTAAAAACATTGAAAGGCATTTATTATGTTTATACTTTATATCAATCACCAGGATCATCAGTTAATGATTTTATTAATTTCTTAGATGAATGAATAGTTGAAAAACTAGAGTGGTAAATGTATCCTGATTGGTGATTTTAATATTGACATGAAGAACATTTCTACCTATTCTATTAAATTGATAAATGTGATTCAAAGCTTTGGTTTAAAGCAATTTGTCAAATACTTCATTAGAGTTACAAGAACGAGTAAAACAATGATTGACTTAGTAATTTCAAACCAAAAAAAGTTATTGGTAAATAAAGCTGCCATAACAAAAATTAGTGACCATGAATTACTAACTATTGAGTGTGATTTTTTTAAATATTAATTAAATTAAGTTACGGGATAAATGTAATATGGAGGAACTGAAAGGCTACCTAAAGACATGTAATTGGGAAAAGGTTAATCTGAATGAAATATCAAATCAATTTGTGGGAAACCTATTGAATGCAGTTGATAAATTTGTTCCAGTAAAAATAATTCATCAGAAAAATGGTAAAGATCTGCCTTGGTTTACTGATGAAGTGAAAAAAGTTTGCAAACTTAGAAATCTTGCATAACAAAGGGCAAAACTCACTAACAATACAGAAGATTGGAACAGTTATAAATCATTAAGGAATAAGTGTGGGGTTATAATAGACAGTGAAAAGAAAAGATACATTGAAATTGAAAATTCAAAATATGAGACAAAACAAATGTGGAAAACAATTAAATTCTTAGATGGTTGTAAAATCGCAAAAGGGGAATCTCTGAAAGTAAATACAGTTGGTTATGAATCTTAAGCTGAAAATGATTGCCTGAATAATTTCTTTGTAAATAGTGTTGTAGATATTGTAAATTCTATACCCAAGTTATCTCATGCTGAAAAGCTTACTGTAAAGGATATTACATTTCAAAATCACAGTGTTAGTTTTTTGAGTTCAAAGAGATAGATTTATTTAAATTACACAAAGTTGTATGTTCCCTAAATAACAAGAAAAGTGCACCTGATCGCATTACAGCAAATTTAATATCAGATACATTTGATGAATGAGGGGCCTTGTTGCTGAAGATTGTAATATGTCAATCAGACAAGGTACTTTTCCTGAGCCCTGGAAGACATCTCTAGTTACACCTATTCCAAAGAAAAAAAATCCTCTTGATTCCCAAGATCTGAGACCAGTAAATTGTTTACCAGATATGATTTTTTTTTAGAAATAATACTCCATGAACAAATGATTGAATATGTGGAGAAAAATAACATATTATGCACAAATCAATCTGCCTTCAGGAAGACTTTTTCATGTGAAACTGCCATCCAACTTGTTTTATCTAAATAGCGAAAAATGGCAGATGATGGAAAGACAACAGTTTTAATTATGTTAGATTTTAAAAGGGCTTTTGAAACTGTTGACAGAGACCTACTGGTAGAAAAATTAACAAAATATGGTTTTGGAAATGCAGCTGTGGAACTAATAAAAAGCTATCTGAGCAATAGGAAACAAAAAACAAGGTATAACAACTTAACCTCAGGTGAAATTTTCAACAATTTGGGTATTCCTCAAGGGGCAATTATGGGGCCATTACTATTTATCCTTTTCATTAATGATCTTTCATTACAATTAAATTATGTATTTGTAATTTTTTTGGCCGATGACATTAATATCTGCATCTGAGGGGACCTATGAAAAAGTATGTAATAAAATCAATTCTACCCTTGCCAACTTGAGCACCTGGCTTAAGCTAAACTAACTCAAGCTGAATGTGAGCTAGACCAAATGCATATTAATTGTACCATCAACCATAAGAAAGAAAGCAATTCTAGATTACCAAAATAGACCCTTGATCCTTTTTGATAGTAGTGCGCTAGATTTTGTGAATGAAATAAAATATCTAGGAGTATTTATAGACTCCCATTTGAATTTCAAGAGTTATGTAGACTATATTGTAAAAAAAATAGGCAAACAAATCGGGTATTTATTAGGAATAAGTAGATACTTAAGCCCATGGACAGAGAGTCTCCTATACAAAACAATTATTTCTCCCCACTTTGATTATTGTTCTTCAGTTCTGTATGGAATCTGTAAAAACTACATGAAAAAATGACAGAAGCTAAAAAATAGGGCAATAAGAGTCATTCTAGGATGTGGAAAATACACTCCAATTCAAACAATGTTTAACCCCCTTCAGTGGAGGAAAATTGAAGAAAGAATTTCTTTATATGTACTATAGTTAGTGCATAAAATGTTACATACATGTTACATGTAAAGAGATAACATGTAGTAGTGACTATCATTTAAATATGCAACTAGACAGCAATCAAATTTGAAAATTCATAAGTTTTAAACTAATTTCTTAAGGAAATCATTAATAATTGATGGGTTTAATCTTTTTAATAGTCTTCCTGAATGGATCAGAAAATTAGAAAATGAAAAAGCATTTAAAAGGGTATGTGCAAACACGGTAAAAATATGTAAATGTTTTTAATGCAGGTTCAAATACTTTGTTAAAATATTTGCTAATGAATGTTTATTATCATATTATGTACATTATGTATTATTTATATTATTGTATGTATGTATTACCTATTATATTATTGTATGTATGTATTATCTATTATATTATTGTAAGTATATTATGAACATATACTTACTTACTGACATTTTTTCCATGGAATTTTCACCTGTGTTATTTTTACCGTGGCATTTTTACCCGTGGCATTTTTACCGTGGCATTTTTACCATGGCATTTTTGCCCGTGGCATTTTGCCCGTGGCATTTTTACCCGTGGCATTTTTACCGTGGCATTTTTACCTGTGACATTTTTACCTGGATTCTAATCCTCATGGGTATTAAGCAGGGTATTTTCACTTTCAATTCATTGCCCTGTACTTATATTCACGCCATTTACTCATTTCCACATTTTCCTCTCTTTCCGTCATATTCGTACTTTAATTTTTCCTATAATTTTCAATTACAAATTACGAACTATCTAAAATTGGGAATCTGAAAGCGCTTTACAGCCAAGAACGAAAATTATTTACAACGTCATTATGGGGATGTAGAAGGAGGCCGATGAAGAAATTCAATAATAGTTGATAAAAGCTTTTGATAGGGTCGTGTCATCAACAGAAAAAATCCTTGGGACTACTATGTATATTCGAAAGTAGAGAGACGATTTAAAACAATCTCTCGGGGATATAAGTGTTTTTTAATCGGGTTGTGTTTTAGTCTCCTTTTGCCAAATAAACTTAATGCAGAATTTTAACGGCAGTTATAATGGTGGGTGAGTTCTAAAATTAACTGCTTATTATAACCAGGCTTAAAAGTTGAAGAATCGAAACAAAGATGCCAGTAATGCCGTTAGTGACCATTAAATCATCTCTCCAGAGCAAGCCGAGGACTATGAGTGATAGCAATATAGAAAGCGTCTGGTGTACAATAAGCCAACAAAACAAGCCGAACATAAATGTATGTGCGTTTTACCGACCACCAAACTCCAATTGACAGGTTTTGCGAAATCTTAACGACGAAATAAATGTCTACACGAGTAAGAACAACCAGAGTATAACTATAATCGGGGGGGATTTTAATCTTCCAAGCATCGACTGGAATAATCATTGCATAAAGAAAAGGGCCCGGGATGTCGACTCATGTAAAAAGTTATTAAATTTACTTCAGAAAAACTCGCTAAGCCAAGCAGTAAAATCGCCAACCAGGGGTGACAATATACTCGATATCCTTTTAATTAACTTTCCTGAGCGCATAGAGAACATTTCGATTGACGAAGGTCTTGAAGACCACAAAGGCGTTTTAGCAGATATTGAGATAAACCTTAGCAAGTATAAAAAACCCAAACGCAAAATTTATCTCTATTCCAAAGCCAACTTTGAGGAATTTAAAGGAAAACTAACTACCGATTTTAATTCATTTAAGTCGCGCGTAAGCAACAACAACACTGAGGATACATGTAAATCATTCGTGGAGATAATGCATAAATATATAGATTTGCATATACCTTCGAAATACTCTAAAAACGATTGCGAGCCCAGATGATACGATAAAGAGGTTAGAAGGGCTCTCCGCAAACAGAGAGATTTGCACGGAAAAGTAAAGGCTTTTACGGGAATAGATCAGCCTGTTCCAAATCCACCACGATCACTATTGCTAGAAAAGCACAAGAAAGCAAAATGCGACACCAAGCGAGCTATGCGTAACGCCCACAGCAACTTTAAAAAGAAAATTCTTGGGGAATACTTAGAGGAAGACCCTAAAGCTTTCTGGTCCTACGTTAGAGAGAAACAGAGAAAGGTACAAACAGTGAGCTCGATAAGGGATATCGAAGGTAACATTACTTGCGAATCGAAGAGGAAAGCGAACATTCTAAACGAATTTTACCAAAACGTATTCACATCAGATTGTAACATAGATATCCTCCCTAAGGTTAATATACTGGATTCCATGCCAAATATAAATTTTACGACCTATGGTATAGTTAAAATATTACGCAAAATTAAGCCAAATAAGTCGCCAGAAGGCATTCCAGCAAGAGTGCTTAAAGAACTGGTAGAAAGCGTCGCCCCGTATCTCAAAATTATATTTTATAGCTAATATTACTCCTGTTTACAAAGCGGATTAAAGGAGAACCCAGGAAATTATATACCTATATCATTAACTTCGCTGTCCGGAAAGGTAATGGAACATATCGTCGTAGCTCACTCATGGGATTTTTAGATAGAAATAAATTCCCCGACGCGAACCAGCATGGTTTTCGAAAGTCCCGATCATTTAATACCCAACTTGCTCTATTTGTACATGATATCTTAAAGTCTGCCGAGAGTAAAAAGAGAAGGGACGCTATTTTTCTCGATTTTAAAAAAGCATTCGATAGAGTCCCCCACTACAAACTAATTTAAAAACTAAAATTAGCGGGCATTATCAAGGAAGTAGTCGACTGGGTTAAGGATTTTCTCTACGAGAGGGAACAACAAGTTGTACTGGATGGCGTTAGCTCAAATAGAGTCAAAGTAACCTCTGGCGTACCTCAAGGCAGTGTAATTGGAGCTCTTCCTGATTTATATTAATGACTTGAGTGACAAGATAGATAGCAATGTGAGGATATTTGAAGATGACTCGGTTATATATAGGGAAATAACAAACGAGGAAGACCGAATGAGATATTAACGTAGATAAATGTTCCGTAGTTAATTTCTTCGAAAGGAAACAATTGCTTCCAAATCACCTGTACAAAATTAATGGAATGAACAAAAAAGTAGTAGATTCAGTTGAATATCTCGGGATCAACATTACTAATAACTTAAATTGGAGAACGCATATTCGAAAAATCTGCGGCAAAGCAAGTAAAAGGCTTGACTTTGTAAAGCGTATTGTCGGTAAATGCGATGAAAAGGTGAGAGAGCGATGTTATTTTATCATGATCGGACCCCCTAGTGCAGCGTAAAGCGGTTCGTTTTGTTAAGAAATGTTACGATAAAAAAGCAAGCGTTACGAATATGCTCTCAGACGTAGGTTGGGAATCCTTGAAAGAAAGGAGATTGGAAGCTAGGCTGCGATTGCTTAATAAATCCAGGGACTAGCAGTTGCCTACTGCCTGCAGGCAGGTTTGTTCCCTTACGTTTGATGGGGCAGCATCGAAAGGTATTCGGTTTTGTCGTTTCTCTCTTGAATGGCATTTCCTCCGAAAAGATTCCGAAAAAGTAGATAATGTCAGAGACCGCAAAGTCGGGACCTCACCCTCAGCAGTGAGATCAACTGATAAAGACTTAACTATGTTAAATGACGCGCAAGCGATAGGTAAGCGGCGTTCGTCATCCCAAAAGAAAACGTCTCCCACTGCCCTCATTTTCCCGATTTTACAGTTTTTCGCCAGTTTTGCACCTCTAAACTCAACCAAAAAAAATTGGGTCTGCGTCGGACCAGACGGTGGAAGGTATACTTCTTTGGCCATTCGCACACGCCCATCCACACACACACAGACGGACAGGATGTGTAAATGAAATATAAGACCTTTTCCTCTGTTATCCAATTTATTTCTCTTCAATATATTATTATGAGTGCCTTCATTATTATATTACAAACTTATACATCATCATTATCAATAATCTCTTCTACAATCATTCTTTCATCTTGACTATTTTTTGGTTCCTCATTAGAAATCGCACTGTATTCCAAGAAAGACACAATCGGTTTATGATAACTAAAGTAACTAACAAATATTCTAGATTCAAACCTTTCAAGATATCTACTAAATACAGCATCGATGGTCGTCCCGTATTTGGTCGTACTTTGTTTCTTATCATTCGACATTACCAAGTCTAGCTTTTCTTTTAGGAAATTTATCAATGGCTCTGCTTTGTCATCGGCAAAATTGATGTTGAAATCACCGCTCATTATCATTGGGATTTCATGAAAATTTTCCTCGAGCAGTTCGGAACCTTCTTTAGTATAAATTAATAAGTTTTGGTGTATAAACTTTATGATTTGGCTCACAGTTTTACCAGGGGATATGTATACCGCCACAACTACAAATTCTCGACCAGTTTGTGGAACGCATTTACTGACACAAATTTCTCGAATAGCAGACTGTGCTAGAGATTCTGATGCCCTTGAATGAACATCCATGTGAGAAGTGACCATATTACTATGGTCATTTTGGTTGTGGTAAATTGCTACTCCTCCCGCGCTAACATTTTCCCGTTTGTACTTTGCTATGCAATGAAAATTCGGAATTTGTACATTTTGTCCATCTCTTACATGTGTTTCCGATAGTATAATCATTGTACATTTTTTAAATACGCTGTCATTGAGATCGAGTGCATGTGCAATGAGACTTTGTATATTTATAGAATAGAAACTTATTCCTCTGCTATTAGATATAAAACTTCCCAATGACTCACTAATTGTTGGTAGTCTGTTGACTGATAACCTTTGAAATTCTCGTTGTATATCTGTTGTACTTGAAGAATGCCTTCTTCCATGGTGAAAAATCGTAAATACCAGATAAAAAAGTGAAAAAAAGCTGCGAAAAATGACCAAAATTTGCCTATGGTGGGTAACTGGACCATTTTCGGTAAAAACGGGTATCATATTCGGGTTCAGCGACCCCAAAAACATCAATATCAGATAAAAAAGTAAAAAAAAACTGCGAAAAATGACCAAAAGTTGCCTATTGTGGGCAACTGGACCATTTTCGGTAAAAACGGGTATCATATTCGGGTTCAGCGACCCCAAAAGCAAAAATATCAGATAAAAAAGTAAAAAAAAGGTATAAAAAGGCACTTACAGAAAAATCTAACGCGAAAAATCTCACGCGTTACGCGGTTTTTCGACCGACACCCCATCCCGTTACAACGAGCGCAAAGAAGTATAACTTCAAAAATTAAATTTTTGCACGCCTGTGCGTGCAGGCAGTCTGCCTCCAGCGCACTAAGAATCGTTGCGGGAGATTGAATTTAGACTCAGATTTTGCTAAAAGTGTTAAATCCCTTTTTTGAGGACAGACGGACGGACACGATTCTGTCTTAATATATATAGAAACTACATTTTCAGAAGATACAATCGGTATCATGCAACCCCCCTGCTACCTCGGTCGATCCGATAATGACCGTAAGTTAAGAGAAATAGATGCTAGGACAAATCGTTTTAAAAATTCATTCTTTCCGCGAACGATATGTGACAATAACCGAAGAAGGAAGTAGTTTAGATTCAACTAGTGTTACAACCCCCTGCCACACGCCGAAAGGCGGCCTCTAGGGTATTAATGTAGATGTAGATGTAAGCAAGTTTACTATTAAAACGTATTGCTGACAAACAATCAGATACAATTCCAATTACCTTTATTTATTCCTGCATGTTATCTTTATACTAAGCGTTATGTTTCATTTACTTTCCTCTATTTTTAATCATCTTCCTGCACTTTTATTACTCTTGGTTTCGTAAACCAGTACCAACACTTACTCCTGGAGTCATCCACGTTCTTGATGGTTTTCCTTCCGCTGCTGATGAGGGGGGGGGGGGGTAGGGAGGATTTGGGGGGAATACGTAACACCCTAACGTGGGGACCCGGCCAGATCAGAGTGGCGTGCAATGGGGTTCATCCTCATGCCTAAGGATCTCCCCTTTACCACTCATAGCTGGTTAACCGCGGGATCCGACCTCATAGACAGAAAGATCGAACTGGTGAGAAGAGAGGGCTAAGTTAGCTCCCCCCAGCAGAAGAAGGTGAAAGAAAGGGCCCTGGAAAAGATGCCTACATCTGTAGGCCTTTCGGCTAGGGTTGAGAGGAGTAAGGCATTACTCCCTCTTCCCCTACAGAGCAGGTAGTTAATACATAAAGATACACTTCATTTAAAGCTGCAATCAATATTTGGATTGGCAGCAATTGACTAGAATTTATTTTCTTGAGTTCAGAAAGCATTGACTTAAATGTATTTCCATGACTTACTGCATTAATTACTTGTCATGGTGAAATACTTAAAATCATATTTAATTCGATTTAAAGAAAAATTTGTGAAATTATTTGACTATTAATGATTCATCAGAATGAAAAAGTTTGTATAAGAAACTAATATTTCAAATTGTAAAAATGTTTCAACATCGATGGCAAATTAAATTTATCTGAACAATAAGCTGCAATTAAGCAATTGCAAAATTAACAAAGTAAAGATTAAATTAAATTAGATCTAATATGTAAAGATTGTTAATACTCACAAGGTTACATCCGGAGGGTACATTGGGAGCTTTAGCTTCAGCACTTACCCTGTAGAAAGGAATTAAGGAATGAGTATTAAAATGTAAAATCTTTTGAAGTATAACTATGTATGAATGTTTATACAGAACTTAAACGAATCATTATAATTTTCTATATGTTTCTTTTAGAGCAGTAATTTGCAAATACGACAAATCACTATCCCCAAGTTCCACGCAGTTACGATTTTTTTGACCAGTTTCATTACACATAAAATATTTCTTTGAATTCACAAGCATGCTTGGAGACAAGCGATTAATTTAAGTTGCTTCATTTCTTTCTCCGGATGCTAACTAATGACTGCAGAAAACAGTAATGGCTCTCAATGGTCCATCTTAGCCATATATCTTCTGTATTTTTTGCAATTTACAATGATAAATAATATTTTACGTTATCTTGATTGCCTTTTCTATAACTGTCTGTTTCTATTGTCCATCCTCAACTTTCTTCATTATTCATATTGCAAATGATTTTACTCACTTATGTTATGAAATACTGCCAAGAACATTCCACCACTTCATTATGAAACGAAGGTATCCCTTAAAAACATTCAATAACTGATTCTTAAGGATAAATTTAGATATTTGATAATGATTTACTAACAGAATAAGACGCACTTTCAAGTCCAACAACGTAAATCAAAAATAAATCTAATTTACTTAAAAGCCTTAAAAGTAATTAAACAAATGAATGCCACCATCCGCTCCAGGAAATACATTGTTTCCACGAAGCGAACAATGCAAGTATTATCATGATTTTTTAAATCATAAAATTGAGTTTTTATTTTAGGAGGTAGGAGAAATTCGGTCACGAGCTTTGTATGTAAAGGCTAAATATCTGAAGGTCGTGGAGGACTGCCTTCGGTCGGCTCTTTGTTATTTGTTTGTGGAAGACGATCCCAATTTTCGGAGAAAAACTTTAAAGCGAAAGTAACGGAAAGGGAAAGCAAAACATCAATGAGTATTCGAAGAAGCATATCTTAAATACGTGAAATTCCGCATCCTTTTTGGGACCATGGAGATAAAGAGAAAGAGTAAGTATATGTTTGTGACTTTATCTTTAAAATAACTTTAAATAAATTTAAAATTTATCACTAATAGGATTGCATATATGAAGTATTTGGTAATATTTTTAGGAAATTTCATTCGTAAACTATCGTGAGCTCTATGAATTTTCAATCTTCATCTCAATCTTAAAAGATATGCACTTTTCTATTATATCAATTAGTTATCGTTTAATTCTTCTTATATCACAAACATACACCCTTCCGTTTTATCTCTGCGTTTCTGAAAATAATCGCGGAACGACATTTCCGCTTTTAGATAAACTGTATCCGAAGTCAATTGATAATTTGCTTTTATTTCTTGATTAAGATGTACAGTTTTCTAAAAATTGTGTTAGTAACTCGAAGATGAAAAAACATAAGAAAAAAGAAACAATTAAGATGAAGGTCCACTAACTGAATCATTTGAAAAGAAAATCTATTTAAAATCAATACCAGGACTTAGAAACCATAAAGTATTAGTTTTACTAATTTCAACAAGGAATATTTCATAAAAAGTAAAAAATAAACAATCGATGTTAATCAATATGTCAATAAATTATTGACAAAGTATGAATAACGTAATGGATATTAAGCTTCCATACATGAACATCTTTGAGGTTTTTGCGGGAAGGATTTTATAAATGAATGTCCTATCTATGTTTGCATATTCCCTCTTGTCCATCATCATAACATATCACACCAGACCAATTCAAATGACATTATGTAATTGCATAGCGAAGTTAAGGAAAGTGTATTTTGAACGTAGGAATGCGCATTTGTTGGCGTGAAGGTCACTCTAGGTCTTTTAACAAGATTTTGGACTTTGATACTTAAAGGTATTATAAAAATGCATCGTATGAAAGGGGTCTTCGGATGTGTTGTTTTAGATATTGTTAAATCTATAATATGTAAGTGAGATGATTGAGAAACTTCTGAAGTGACAAGTGACTTATAAAAGAAACAATGTAAAATGTTATTATATAGGAACAGTAATTATAGAATACATCTGATGTAAATGTGGGAATAAATAGGTGGAGTAATAGGAGGATGTTTACTAATGTTTAAGTCTTGTTCGTACTTAAAAATGTGACCTAATCCTGGTCTTTAATATAGTGATGTTATTAAAGAATTTTTAAATGTAATAATGTATGCGTGAAAGAGTAATTAACAATGTTTTGGGGCTGCCTCCTAAATTATTTTTAAATGTAGCAAACAATAAAAAAAGATCTTTATTAGTTTTACTATTATGTACCGAGGCAGTGGAAACGAAATCACGACCCACGGGCAACGCCTGCAGTGCATGCAAATGCATACGATAACCAATTATCCAATTTCGAATTCTAAATAACTAACAAAAAGTCAACGACTGCTGCGGCTTCCGCGAAATTCCGTCGATGCATCTTTGCTTTCTAAGTTACAGCGATTTACTTTTATTAAAATCATTGGAAGTCGAGAATCAGCGAGTGTTCTGAAATGCCCTATCGATTGTTGCATACATTTACATTTACACCCTGCAATCCGCCAGTGGCGTGTGGCAGGGGGTGTAAGACACCGAAATACCTATCTCATCTGGAGAGCTATTTGCTTCTCTAATACTTCGCGGAAAAAATGACCAAAAGTAGCTATCTGTCCTGGCAACTACTTCCCTGTATCGCTTTTTTGTTTTCTCTCGAAGGTCGCGTAGGAATATAACTGGGATGACAATATCTGTTATCTCCTCCCCGAAATCGGTAGTGACAAATTTATCAATAAGCTTCCGTCGATATTCACGTCTTCTATCACTAAGAGAGTTCCAACCGAGGGATCCGAAATATATTTTTATATGCTATGGAGCACTTATGTAGAAACACAAATAATTGTGTTTATGATGCTGTCATAAAATCGATGGACTTAAAGAAATGTTGCATGCGACTTTTACAATATGGAAGCATGATGAAAAGTATCAACGCGCCTGATTATCTAAACACTGGTTAAAACAAACTCTAATATCGCGAATTGCAAAGAAGTTCCAATGAATATCATCATGTTGTACTCATAATGTTACATTGCAGTTCATTAATGTAACTGAATTATTTTACCGTACTAACGGTAATATTCTATATTCACTAGAGCTCTCCTATTATATCGAAACTAATTAAGGAAATATTCACCAAGTCTTTCCAATTACATAAACGATATGCAAATGATCAAAGCCAATAAAATGAAAACATGCATTTATTGAAAATGAAATCCGTAGATAAAATGTACATATGAATTCTCCTTACCTAAAAAGTTGACATCTCGGTTGCAGGAGTCCACGAAACTCTTAATCTCTTCAACGACTTTCGATTTTGAAACACGAGAGACGAACACAACAGGAAAATATCTAAAGGAGAGGTTATTTACTTTAAATCTAAAAAAAATATAAATTAAATTAATATCACATAAAATAATTGCTTTTAGGTAAATATTCTAATCTGCAGCCTTGAGCATGTATGTACAGACATGACCGATATGATGGGCGACTTTCAAAGGAGATTTCTGTTACATTAATTTCAATATCTCTTCCCGCTTACTATTAAGGATCGCTACTTTAAAACCCTAAAATACAGGCATGAAAATCACTATCGAAATTTAATACTGGTGACTCTAATAATTCATTAGTTGAGAAAAAATTTAATTTTTTTTGAAAGGGAAATTCAAAATTCGGTTTGGAAGGAGAAAAATTAATTACCTATGATGATGAGTAGCGAGTGAAATACTATTCAAAAGAATAGACGCAGCCTTATTTATATCGACGATAAAATACAAAAAGTGAGAAATATACCTTTCAATTATACGATGCCTATTTAACATCGACACCGTAAAGACCAGAACAAGATGCACCAAATAAATTCAGTAATGGTACTTAAAGTATCCCAATCAAAGCTATAAAAATATTATGAATGCACCAAGATATAAATTATATAATTTAAGTTACATTATAATTTAAAATAAAAGTATTAAGTGGTGAAACAATTCCTATGTCATCAAAAATAAGCAGTGGATTCCATATGCTCTAAAAGAGCCCTCGGCTAAGTCTCTGAAATGCTCCCAATGTTTGTCAGTAGAGTTGTGACTATCTATTTCTATAAATTACTTCTATTAACTCTTTGAAATTCGTTTTTTAGCAAGTGCTATAAATGTTGAGTTTATTGAAGTAATGAAGAGATCAAACATAGAACTTTCAATGAAAAAAAGCCCGCATTTAGGGATTAAAAGTTTTGTTAAGATTTTGGACGAATGCGAAACGGATTAAAAATGAAATATTGAAAATTAACGTTAAAATAATCTAAAAGAGCAAACTGAAAGTCAAACAAAAAGACATTCGATCTATTTCGGCACTACTTAATTGCTGCAAATTAAATTTATTCATTTCAGAAGGCGAGGCGTAATTAATAAATTATTTAATATTATTATTATTACTATGTTCAAAAACTGTTTAATCTTTAACAAACTAATTTCACTGTGTGGCCTTGTGCCTAATGGTTACTTCGTAAAAGTCGTTATATTATATAGTGCATTCGGAACTCCAATATTCAAGTAGTCACTTCTATAACGTAAGCGGTAGACATGCAAATTTGAAAGAAAATAAAATGAAGATATGAATCAATGAAAATAAAATTAACATTGTTAAAAATAAATACAAATTTTAAAAACCTAGATTAGAACACCAGTTGTCGGTGACCGTGATCCTCTTCCGTGACGAATTCCTTCAACGAACTTTGATTTCGAGAGACGCACGTAAATCATCGATGGGAGACGTTAAATTTACTTAAAATCTGGAAAAAATAGAAAATGCAATTAATATAAAATTAAGTAAAACTAATCAGGAAAATATTCTTATCTGAAGCGTTGAACATGTATGGACGTTAACAATTTGAGAGTTGACTTTCAAATGAGATTTCCGTTATTTTAATATCAGCATATCCGTAATGCATACTATTAAAGATAACGACTTATTCTTCATCGAGATACACGCACTTTCATTGATCTAGGATTGAAATTCTGATGACGATAATTGATCTGACAACACGGTAATTAACTATTCATGCATCCTTTTTCGACTGTAAATTTAGAACTTTGGTTCAGGTGAAACATTCCGTAGCCGCACTCACGAGTATCGAATCAAATTCAAAAGAATGGTCGTGGGCTGTATCGGATTAAAAATAAAATGAAGACAATAAATTACACTGCTAATATAAGAAATAAACGTGATAAATGAAATATCGGAACGAATCCAAATAATACAATTCCATAATGAAAGTAAATCGAGTTTAATTTAATTATATTTAGTCTAGGCTCGCTAAAACAATAATGAATAAACTTCGATATACATTAAACTATTATGGATTGGGAAAATGACTCAGTTATTTTCAATTGTCTGTAACCGTTACATTCAAATAGGTTTTTTCCGTTATTCTATTGTTTGATAAATGTACACTCCTGGCCAAAATTAACGCAGCACCTCCCTAGCGATCCTTACGGCTGGTGCTGCGTTAATTTTGGGCAGGACTGTACCACGCGAAAATCCCAGTTTGATCCAGTTCCCTTTCCTATGGTTCTTCACTTGATATTTAGCGTAAAATAAATAAGTTTTTCATTTTTAACTTAAGCATCGATTAAAATTTATGATATTTTTATGACGTTCATTTGCGACAGTATCATTACGTGCTTATCAAATCGGATTATTAATTTATCGAACAGTAAGACGATCGATTTCAAAGAATGTACGTTGAAGAAAAAGAAGTAATCTTCTATCTCGAAAGACGACTGCACTTAATGGCCTACTCATAGACAAAGAAAAGTGGCGCATCTATAATTCACAATGTCGACACTTGACATATCTACTTTTACAAATCGCAAGGAAAATTCTTCATTGATAAGAGACTAAAAAAATGAAATTCTATTCGGATATCTAAAATTATATACCTTAAATACGAAATCCTAAGTCGTGACCACAGAAATCCTGACACCTTAGAAAATACTCCACGAATAGTGACTCCACTCCACTTACATAAAAACAATAATAACTTAACGAGTAACAATAATTGAAAAATAATCAATTGTTTAGTTATAATAAAATTGACCATTGAAGATATGTGTTTTTTATTTCTAATTTAAGCTTTGATTTACTTTTCTGGCACTCGTTAACGACGAAAATTTACAAACTAATCATAACGTAATTACCAAATCGAGTGATTGCAAAAAAGAATTTTAAGTGCAATCTGAGAGTAAAAGGAATACGAGATAACGAGAAAGAATTCTTCTGTCTTCAGGGACGGCTGAACTGAATGACCTTCTCATAGACACGGAAACGTTACGCACAAATATTACGCAACAAACGAACTTATAATATCAGAAATTCCAACTCAAGGTAGAAAATTTTACTTTGATAAGAGACTTCAGTTTCAATGAAGATATTTCATGCAGCTTATCATACCGAGGAATTCCTTCGTGACGTTCACTGAAATATTAACACACCGATATTCGTTCTCTCTTTTCGTTAACGAATAATCAGGAACATGAATATTTATTTCTAAAAGGAGATTGCTAGACATTAGGAATATTAATTATTAACAAAAAAATCGTTTAACTTTACAATATGGCTCCGATTCCCAGGTTCCCCAATTAACACAATTCGATAAATTTAAATTCTAACGGTTATTTCAGAAAATTCAGTAAACGATACTCACCTGAAGAAATCCGAACAGCAAATGAGAACTTTACCGTTTGAACAAATTTTGAACACTATTCCTGTGCTGTGATTGGTCCATTTCGAATTCGCTGTGATTGGTCCCGACCACCCTCGGTTTTTAAATTTTTATAATCAATATTTACAATTAAATTAATAGCCAAATCAATGAGATATTGTTATTATTGATTTTTAAGAATTGTTTTCTTGCTAATTATTTTTCAAACATTGATTTTAAATTTTGCGTATATTATTATTACTACTCATAATCTATAAACAAATGAATGGGATGAGTAAATGGGTATATATCTGTTTTTTTTAATTTGATAAATTCATAGAAAATGAAATCATGTATTGCTGAAAGTGAATTTTAAAAGTTTTGGATTTAATTTTTTAAAATGTTATTTATTTTCACAAAATGTTAATTTGGCGATAAACTAGAATATACGAGTATACATACCATAAATCAATTTATTTTAATATTACACAAGGATTACGACATTAAGGTATTTAATCATAAATTATAACTCCTGATTTTCTGTAACAAAGAATAGGATTTGCTTAAGCGCACATTTAATTGATTTACATAGCAATTGCTAGCAATACTTTATAAAAATATTAATTTAAAGAAGCATTTACTATCCAGAATATCTCCATTATATATGAAAAGATTAATTTATTTTCACCGTAAGAATTCCTTTGTTTCGATATATATTCACAGTGTTTGATACACAATCGCTAAAAATCTCGTGGTTTTGTTGTGTGTCCATATCTACTTCAACACAAACATTCATCTTTTTAAGTACTAGAAGGCAAACATTGCTGTCACTGAAATATCGCTAAGAAGAAAGAATATATACCTTCATTTTAAAATCATGTTTCAATATGTAAACTTTTACCACCGAACCTATATATTTTGCAGAAGCAGATAAATGACTATCTATCCCTTAGTTTTGTCTTCTTAATAGCAGTGAAAATATGCAAGCTAAGGAGATAAAGGTGGGATTTGTGTCTGCCCTTGATGTAGATTGTTAAGGAAATGCAATATTTTTAGTAATTATTGTTCTGAAGTTGCATTAACTTTTAAAAACCATGGCATATCTGCCTCATCCCTCATAATATCCAGAAGGCCTCATTCCCTCTACTAAATGAATTTTAGCTAATGGTGAAGAGATCGAGAATTTACCAGCATTTGAGCTGAAGTCTCCTTGATATACCTCTAAAACATCAAGCCAACCAATCAAAGTAATTTCAAAATGAAACATTAGACAACTGGAGATTATAGGTCTTGATAGATTTACAAATTAATATTCAAATTTAATTTCGTTAAAATTTACTACTATTTCTCACTAGAAAAATAGTGGCTGGCAATGGAATCATTCGATAAATCGAATAAACAGCATCGAAAATGCTATCTTTCCGGGCTTAACAATATTACAGGTTCTGACAAACTAACAGATTCTATCAAATAGGAAAATCGTTTTAGTAATTACATAATTATCTCCTCCTTAGGCTATGATATTGATACGAAAATTGGCATAGATTGAAAATATAGACGTAAAATTAGATATCATTCATTCCATACTTACATTTATGTCATATATCACTGAAGGCAATATGTTTGTTTTCGAAGGTGGCACAATTCGTAAAACTCTAGCATTAACTTTCATCCATTCCTAGGTTGTCCTTCATTGACGATTCTTTAATCACTGATTTAGAATTCTACACTGGTACACCCTTACTAAATGTAATCACTGATTATATAATTGATTCTGCTCTAAAGCCAAGCATTTCTGGTTATACCACGGATGATTTGGAGTTATACGTCGTTCTTGTAGCACATTCACAGCATGACATTTATCCATAAGCACACTCGATCTTGATCCCTTACAACAAATCCACTTTACCTACATAAAATAATAATTAGCACTCAAATATCACTTAATTTTGGCTCTTTACTTACATACTCAATACACCACGAGGCGATTACGAGACCATTACCGCGCTTTCCAAAAATCGATCGTCTTGAAAAACCTGAATCACGTATATGGCGTTTCAGAATAAGTGAGTAATGTTTTTCTCGTGACTGACAGTCCTCGTTTCTGTTCTCACAATGGCGGCCATTATCTACCTCTAAAATACCAGCATATTTTTCTTGCGAATGTTCCATCAATGCTAAGAAAATCGGACACGTGAATTTACCAGAGGAATACTCGAAGGCCTTTCTTCGTAGTTATATCTGAACCTTCACTCTTGTGATTTCCGTCTAACTTAGACAAAGAGTTAAAAAAGTGGTGCTACAGTATATATAACTCAACACCTTAATTGTGTCGTATGTGATAGTGGTAAAAGCGAATGTTATTAAATCCCGTTAAAGTAATAGCAACTAAAATACAGATTATATCCACAAATTCCTAAGGTGAGAAGAAAAGCTGAGGAAAGGATTTGAAGAGGAAAGACACAGAAGGTATGAATGTTGAAATACTGTTCCTTATACAAGATCTTTAAAATAATGCAATACAACTCAAAGAGAATGTCTAACTATAGAGTGTTCTTTTTGACAGGATTTAGGGGTACACTTTTTATTATCATTGCAGTAAAGTATGCGTAAATTTTCCGAATCTAGGAGTATCTTGTTTTCCATTTAGGAAAGGGTATCCTACTATCAATCAACAAATCTTAATTATCATTAACACCATCACTAGTTTCCTTAAGAAAACTTCGTAGAAAAGAAGAAAGTCTGTTTATATATTGAAATATTATCAGAAATATCCATGTTAATTCTTTGAGTGTACAAATGCGCTTCTCCCATTCATTTGTTCATATATTAAGAGTAGTTATAATATTAATAGCAAAGTGTAAAATTGATATTTACAAAAATGTAGATGTTCGAATAATGTTAAAATTCAATTTTAACAATTTCTAATTGAAATAGCTATTGATTTAATTATAATTATAGATTATAAAAACCGAGGGTGGTCGGGACCAATCACAGCGAATTCGAAATGGACCAATCACAGCACAGGAATAGTGTTCAAAATTTGTTCAAACGGTACATTTCTCATTTGCTATTCGGATTTCTTCAGGTGAGTACCTTTTACTGAATTTTCTGGAAAAAACCGTTAAATTTAAATTTACCGACTTGCGTTAATTGCGGAACCAGGAAATCGGAGGGATATTTTAAAGTTTAACTCTTTATTTTTCTTATTAATTTGTATTTTTAAAGCCTAGCTATCTCTTTTTGATATAATACTCACGTTCGTGATTATTTGTCGACGGAATGAGAGAACGCATTTCGGTGTGTTAATATATCCGTGAACGTCACGAAGGAATTCCTGTGTATGGTATGATTCAAAAAATATCTTAATTGAACTTATTGTCTCATATCAAAGGAATATTTTTTACCTTGGTTTGGAATTTCTGATATTTTAAGTTCTTTTGTTGCGTAATATTTGTGAGTAACGTTTCCGTGTCTATGAGTAGGTCATTAAGTTCAGTTGTCCCTGAAGACAGAAGAATTCCGTCTCGTTATCTTGTATTTCGTTTACTCTAAGCTTGCACTTAAAATTCTTTATTGCAATCACTCGATTTGGTAATTAAGTTATGTAAAGTATGTAAATTTTCGTCGTCGATGAATGTCAGAAAAGTAAATCAAAACTTTAATAAAAAAGAAAGAACGCAAGTCTAAAATGGTATATTTAATTATAACTAATAAGCACATGGAAAATAATGACTCGCTTTTAAAATTTGCTTGGTATTTAGCAAATATCCCTAACAGTAGAATAACGAAATTATTTTGTTGACTGTAACGGTTATTGGTATTTGAAATAATTTCATAATAAAGTTTTCCAATCTCATTGTATAGAAACTAATTCTCAAATGAATAACTTAATGCATTCATATTTTACTTTAATTTGAAATTACCTGCTACTGATTACTGCTATAAGTTTGCCAACTTGCATTTATATCGTAACCTATTAAATCGAAGAATAACTGTAAAGAGTAGTGATTTATTTTGTACTCTTTTTTATTCGTTAAGTGATTTCGGTTCAGGATTTGAAATGTATTTTCAGTTGATTTAGTAATTTTTCGATTTTTAAATGTCAATATGTCAAGAGTCGATTTGGCGTATTATGTTTGCGCCACGTTCTTTGCTCTATGAGTAGGTAATTTAGTTCAGTTGTCTTTCGAGATAGAAGAGTACTTCTTCACTGTGCATTCCTTGAAATCGATCGTATTATTACTGTTCGATTTAGTAATAATCCGATATTATATGCACGTAATGATATGTCTGTAAACGATCGTCGTAAATGAATATCATAAAGTTCAATCGATGTCTAAAATACTTATGAAAAACGTATGTCTTTTACGCTGAATTTTGAGTAAAGAAGTTTACGAAAAAGAATTTTAACGAACCTGAACTTTTGGGTGATATTTAGTAAATGTCTGGAACAATTGAATAACGGAAAATATTTGTTTGAATGTAACGGTTACAGGCCATTGAAAATAACTGAGTCACTTTCCCAATCTATAATACTTTAATCTTTATCGAAGTTTATTCATTATTGTTTCAGTGAGCTTAAATTAAATATTATTAAATTGGATATGATATACAATCATTATGGGATTTTACTATTTCGAGTCGTTCCGATATTTCATATATCAAGTTTAGTTATTTCTTAAATTAGTCGTTTAATTCTTCCAAATTTTGTGTATTCGCTGTTAACTATATCCATTCTTTTAATTTTATTCGATTTTGTACTCGTCAGTATGCATACAAGATTTTTGTCTTTCTCAAGCGAAGTTCGACCTTATGTAGTAAAGAGATGCTTGAGTGGTCAACTACTGTTTTTTGCGACTCTTTCTTCATCAGGTTATCATTCCCGCATTAATGGCAATGCGTTTATCTGGATGTAAATTATTTCGCTATATTTAATACTATCCATAACGGGTATGCTGATTTAAAGTAATGGAAATCTCATTTGAAAATTGACGTTCGTATTGACAACTCTATGCATGCTTCAGGCTTCAGAGTAGAATATTTAAAGGATAGGTATAATTTGATAGCACATTAATATTTTTTACTATTTTTTCAGATTTTAAGCGAAAAATACCACTCCTTTCGTTGTTTTTTGCTGTGCGGTTCTCTCGTGTATCAAAATCAAAGGCCGTCGAAGATAGTCACGGAAGAGGCTCATGGATTCTGGCGACTGGGGATAAGTAATTACAATTTTATTTGCATCTTATAATTGAATTGAATTATATTGATTCATATCTATATTTTATTTTCTTTCAAAATCATATGTCTATCGCTTACATAATTGAAGAGACTGGTTGAATTTAAAAGTTCCGATGGTAGTATATAATTGAACGACCTCTTTAATGCAAACAGAAGGAGCAAGGGCACTCAAGGTGAAACTAGTTTATTAAAGTTAACACAATTTGTGAACATATTACGCTTTAGTAATTATCGCCTTCATAAACCATTAATTTTAATGCTCAACGATTACGTCCCTAATCAGATAGACAGTCTTATTCAAACTTCCTTACAATTCGCTCATTTATATCATGTTTAATTTAAGTTCTTTTTAATAAAGATTAGTACTTGCATTTCTAATAAGTTTTTCATTCGTAGGAAATCTTAAAAAAAAACTTCTTACTTCTAAATAGGGAGCTCTCTATTCTATTAAGGTATATCTTTGATTGCTGCTTTCTGATATCGACTTAAAATTTGTATCATTAATATGCTTGCAGAATTCAATCAAACTTTTACTCTTATAAGATAATCTCTATTTACAAATAACGAGAGCATGCCAGAGAAAAAGCGGAGGGCTCTTTTGGAGGATTGGAAATTCTTATTCTTTGATGACGTAGGAATTGTTTCACCAATTCATTGTTTATTTTAATTTTGTCGCGGACTTATGCCAGAGGGACGTATTTTCATGTTGAATGTCAAAGCGCAGAATTTGAGTGACTATATAACTTCAAAGAATTTCATTTTTATATTTAATTAATGTTTTGAGATTTAGGTTTTACAGGAATAAGCATTTTTAAATTCAATAATATAATTCTTCGTTTTCCTCAAACTGTTTGTGCGTTGTCGTCAAGTAAAGAGAACGCTTAGTTAAAATTGAATCAGTTACGCAGACATGTCATTAAGCATCCAATACGATGATTTTTTTCATTTGCTTTACTATTTTCTCTGCTATTGCAGTCTGTATTCTGTATGAATCGATTAGTCATAGTTATGTGAGAAATCTTTTGCTGGGTGTAAATTTATCAACAATTCTATTAAATATCCGAACGTTATCAGCAGTGAATTAATAAGTGGGGTCCTATAGATAATCCTATTGGAATTAGGCTAATCCATTGTAACTGGTTTTTTTTATTTATGTATCAAATAGTCGTTGTTTTCGCAGAGCTTCGTGTTTAAATATCATTATTTCGTCATAATTTCGATTTAACGTACTGAGTTATGGGCTGTAGTAATTCCATGTCAATAAAATTGTGATCCATTTATTTTCAAAGAGGAGAGTATAACTTTGTACAGTAAAAAGGAATCCAGCCTTACGCAAATCGTCTACTCTCGGAAGACACGGTTTTATTTGGCCTTCAGCCCTCCTGCTGCGAGTTACGAAGTATGAAATGCGCTTTCGTTCTCATCGACGCATACACACAGAAAATCAAAATATTTTGTTATATCTTTGCCATATCATAATAAGTAACAATTGATAACTCTACTCTTTAATAAAGGATTAAGTACATCATCATATTACAATTCTGATCTTGGACTCGTTAAATAAAGTCTAATTGTAATTAACATCAGCCTTATACCTAATATTTACATTTGGGTCTTCCGAACACAAACATTCTTTTGTTTAGAAGAAAGAGACTTGCGAGAGACTTATACTACATATCAAGCCTTTTTGATTTATTTGAAATTTCTGATGAGTTAAGACAACTTTTTCATGTGTAACATTCCAGTAAAGAAGCGTTTCACAGTTATTTCGATCCAGGAATATTTCCTCTTCCTCTCCGTTTATCATTGACTGTAGTAGCATGATGTTATAATAAAAATAATAATATAACTTTATTTATGGTGTAAGTGCACATATGCAAGCAAACTTATCTGATTGTTTTTGGAAATCTTCATGCAAAATGAATACTGAAACCCCCTTGGCCCAGTGAACATCATTTATCAATTTCTTTGTTGTAAAATCATCCCGTTAAGATTTCTTTGCACTGTTAAAAGTTAATAACTTTCCCTCGAAGTTTTATTCCTTCCATATTTTTGGTCTAAGTTTCGATTTCTAGATGGAATATTCTTCGTTGACCAAAATCAAACTTCGTTGTTATACCAAAGTATAATTATTTTTCAACCCCGTTTTTGATTTAAAACACATTTGTATTGTTTTCTACTAATCAGTTTTCGTGTCATTCTTCTTGGTAACAAACATATACTTTCTCTTTCGCTTTATCTCATTGGTTCCAAAAAAGGAAGCGGAATTTCATGTATTTAAGATTGGCTTCTTCGAATACTCATTGATGTTTTGCTTTCCCTTTCCGTTACTTTCGCTTTAAAGTTTTTTTCCGAAAATTGGGATCGTCTTCCACAAACAAATTCCAAAGAGCCGACCGATAAGAGTCCTCAACGATCTTCAGATTTTTAGCCTTTACATATAAAGCTCGTAACCGAATTTCTCCTACCTCCTAAAATAAAAACTCACTTTTATGATTTTAAAAATCATGATAATACTTGCATTGTTCTTTTCGCGGAAACAAAGTTTATTCTGGAGCAGATGGCTGGCATTCATTTGTTTAATTACTTATAAGTAAATTACATTTATTGTTGTTTTACGTTGTTGGACTTGAAAGTGCGTCTTATTCTGTTAGTAAATCATTATCAAATATCTAAATTTATCATTAAGAATCAGTTATTGAATGTTTTTAAGGGATACCTTCGTTTTATGATGAAGTGGTGGAATGTTCTTGGAAGTATTTCATAACATAAGTGAGTAAAATTATTTGCAATATGAAAAATGAAGAAAGTTAAGGATGGACAATAGAAACCGACAGTTATAGAAAAAAAGCAATCAAGATACCGGAAAATATTATTTATCATTGTAAATGGCAAAAATGATAGTAGATATTTGGCGAAGATGGACCATTGAGAGCCATTACTGTTTTCTGCAGTCATTAGATAGCATCCGGAGAAAATGATAAAGTAACTTAAATTAATCGCTTGTCTCCAAGAATGCTTGTGAATTCAAAGAAATATTTTGTGTAATGAAACTGGTCAAAAAAATCTGAACTGGGTGGAACTTGGGGATAGTGATTTGTCGTATTTGCACATTATTGCTCTAAAAGAAACACAAGAAAAAACCATTAATAAAATTATAATGATTCGTTTAAGTTCTGTACAAACATTCATATATACTTATACTTTAAAAAAATATTTTATTAGGAATTAAGGAATATTCATTCCTTAATTCCTTTCTTTACAGGTTAAGTGCTGAATCTAAAGCTCCCAATGTACCCTCCCGATGTAGCCTTGTGAGTATTAACAATCTTTACTGTCAATTTTGTGATTGCTGAATTGCCACTTATTGTTCAAATTAATTTAATTTGCACAAGATTAAGAAACATTTTTTTAAATTTGAAAAATTAGTTTCTTATTAAAAATTTTTCATTCTGATAATTATTAATAGTCAAATAATTTCACGGATTTGTCTTTAAATCAAATTTAATATGATTTTAAACTTTTTTCCCATGACAAGTAAATATTGCAGTAAGTCATGAAAATAATAAATTCTAGTCAATTGCTGCCAATCCAAATATTGAATGCAGCTTTAAATGAAGTGTATCTTTATGTATTAACTACCTGCTCTGTAGGGGAAGAGGGAGTAATGCCTTACTCCTCTCAACCCTAGCCGAAAGGCCTACAGATGTAGGCATCTTTTCCAGGGCCCTTACTTTCACCTTCTTCTGCTGGGGGGAGCTAACTTAGCCCTCTCTTCTCACCAGTTCGATCTTTCTGTCTATGAGGTCGGATCCCGCGGTTAACCAGCTATGAGTGGTAAAGGGGAGATCCTTAGGCATGAGGATGAACCCCATTGCACGCCACTCTGATCTGGCCGGGTCCCCACGTTAGGGTGTTACGTATTCCCCCCAAATCCTCCCTCCCCCCCCCTCATCAGCAGCGGAAGGAAAACCATCAAGAACGTGGATGACTCCAGGAGTAAGTGTTGGTACTGGTTTACGAAACCAAGAGTAATAAAAGTGCAGGAAGATGATTAAATATAGAGGAAAGTAAGTGAAACATAACGCTTAGTATAAAGATAACATGCAGGAATGAATAAAGGTAATTGTATCTGATTGTTTGTCAGCACTACGTTTTAATAGTAAACTTGCTTACATCTACATCTACATTAATACCCTAGAAGCCGCCTTTCGGCGTGTGGCAGGGGGTGTAAACACCAGTTGAATCTAAACTACTTCCTTCTTCGGTTATTGTCACATATCGTTCGCGAAAAAGAAAGAATTTTTAAAATGATTCGTCCTAGCATATATTTCTCTTAACTTAGGTCATTATCGGATCGACCGAGGTAGCAGGGGGGTTGCATGATACCGATTGTATCTTCCGAAAATGTAGTTTCCCTGAATTTATTAAGCAATCGCAGCCTAGCTTCCAATCTCCTTTCTTTCAAGGATTCCCAACCTACGTCTGAGAGCATTTTTGTAACGCTTGCTTTTTTATCGTAATATATCTTAACAAAACGAACCGCTTTTCGCTGCACTTTCTCGAGTACACGTTTCATCCGCCATATACTTGCCGCATGTTCCAGAAGGGGTCTGACCAAGGTAAAATAACATTACTCTCTTACCTTTTCATCGCATTTACCGACAATACGTTTTACAAAGTCAAGCATTTTAATTGCTTTGCCGCAGAGTTTTCGAAAATGCGTGCTCCAATTTAAGTTATTAGTAAAGTTGATCCCGAGATATTCAACTGAATCTACTACTTTGATATTAATTCCATTAATATTGTACTGGTGATTTGGAGGCAATTTTTTCTTTCCGAAGAAATCAACTACGGAGCATTTACCTACGTTAATATTTCATTCCCATTTTTCACACCACCTTCGGATGAGGACTCAAACGTTTGAGAGAGATGTTCGGTCTTCCTCGTTTGTTATTTCTCTAGGTATAACCGAGGCATCCGCAAATATCCTCACATTTCTAACTATCTCGTCACTCAAGTCTTTGATATGATTCAGGAAAAGAAGAGGTCCAATTACACTGCCTTGAGGTACGTCAAAGGTAACTTTGACTCTATTTTAGCTAACACCATCCAGTACAACTTGTTGTTCCCTCTCATAGAGAAAATTCTTAACCCAGTCGACTACTTCCTTGTTAATGCCCGCTAATTTCAGTCTGTAAATTAGTTTGTAGTGGGGGACTCTATCGAATGCTTTTTTGAAATCGAGGAAAATACCGTCCCCTCTCTTTTTACTCTCGGCAGACTTTAAGATATCGTGTACAAATAGAGCAAGTTGGGTATTAAATGATCGGGACTTTCGAAAACCATGCTGGGGAACCATGCGTCGGGGAATTTATTTCTATCTAAAAATCCCATGAGTGAGCTACGACGATATGTTCCATTACCTTTCCGGATAGCGAAGCTAATGATATAGGTATATAATTTCCTGAGTCCTCCTTTAATCCGCTTTGTAAACAGGAGTAGTATTAGCTATAAAATATAATTTTGATATAGGGGGCGACGCTTTCTACCAGTTCTTTAAGCACTCTTGCTGGAATGCCTTCTGGCGACTTATTTGGCTTAATTTTGCGTAATATTTTAACTATACCATAGGTCGTAAAATTTATATTTGGCATGGAATCCAGTATATTAACCTTAGGGAGGATATCTATGTTACAATCTGATGTGAATACGTTTTGGTAAAATTCGTTTAGAATGTTCGCTTTCCTCTTCGAATCGCAAGTAATGTTACCTTCGATGTCCCTTATCGAGCTCACTGTTTGTACCTTTCTCTGTTTCTCTCTAACGTAGGACCAGAAAGCTTTAGGGTCTTCCTCTAAGCATTCCCCAAGAATTTTCTTTTTAAAGTTGCTGTAGGCGTTACGCATAGCTCGCTTGGTGACGCATTTTGCTTTCTTGTGCTTTTCTAGCAATAGTGATCGTGGTGGATTTGGAACAGGCTGATCTATTCCCGTAAAAGCCTTTACTTTTCCGTGCAAATCTCTGTTTGCGGAGAGCCCTTCTAACCTCTTTATCGTACCATCTGGGCTCGCAATCATTTTTAGAGTATTTCGAAGGTATATGCAAATCTATATATTTATGCATTATCTCCACGAATGATTTACATGTATCCTCAGTGTTGTTGTTGCTTACGCGCGACTTAAATGAATTAAAATCGGTAGTTAGTTTTCCTTTAAATTCCTCAAAGTTGGCTTTGGAATAGAGATAAATTTTGCGTTTGGGTTTCTTATACTTGCTAAGGTTTATCTCAATATCTGCAAAAACGCCTTTGTGGTCTTCAAGACCTTTGTCAATCGAAATGTTCTCTATGCGCTCAGGAAAGTTAATTAAAAGGATATCGAGTATATTGTCACCCCTGGTTGGCGATTTTACTGCTTGGCTTAGCGAGTTTTTCTGAAGTAAATTTAATAACTTTTTACATGAGTCGACATCCCGGGCCCTTTTCTTTATGCAATGATTATTCCAGTCGATGCTTGGAAGATTAAAATCCCCCCCGATTATAGTTATACTCTGGTTGTTCTTACTCGTGTAGAAATTTATTTCGTCGTTAAGATTTCGCAAAACCTGTCAATTGGAGTTTGGTGGTCGGTAAAACGCACATACATTTATGTTCGGCTTGTTTTGTTGGCTTACTGTGCACCAGACGCTTTCTATATCGCTGTCATTCGAAGTCCTCGGCTTGCTCTGGAGGGATGATTGAACGTATCGTATTTTCATTGCTTGAAGCTACCTGATTAATTTATATTTTTAATTATAGGCATAAATTTATTCAATTGAAAGTTATTCTTATGTTTCATGATAAATGGTAATTACATTTTTTCTAACTAAAGTTGAATACGACAAGTAGGGACCACAAGACAGGATAGTTCTCTCCTTTCTTGTACTTTGGGTTTAGTTTCAGTAATTTGTGCAGTAATAATTGGACATTTAATAATATCTGCACGAAATTTCGCTAAAAGAATTAGCAAATTCACTATTCAGAGAGGTCTGTAAACACAAACATATCTATCCGTTAAGTTGGAGGAACGGTATTGTAAGATAAGGGGAACTTATGCTAGATAATCTGTCAAGCTATAATTTTTCTCAATGGTAATGTAAGAAAGATGATATTTCATGAATAGGAACTGTTTTTAAATGAATACCCCGAGTAACATCTTGTCAATTACTATGGATTGCACTTTAGTGATAATTTGGCACGTTAGAGCAGAAATCATAAAAAGTTTTGTAATTATTATTTTCTATTCTCTGTGTCAATCATTGTCAAACTTTATTAACCAAACTACGAGTAAAAGCCGATGATGTTATCACACTGTATCAGTGTTAACCAAATTCGATATAGTTCACTGATATTTGGAAGACTTTTAAATTAAAACAATGATGAATACTCAACGCCCCCTCAATATTACTTGGGCACTGAACGACCCCCTCAGACTTCTCAGCGCCCACCGGGGGGCGGTAGCGCCCCCGCCCCGTTGGGAACCACTGCACTAGACCAATGACCAAACTTTTCATTGTTGGTTGCATAGAGAATAGTACTTCAAATAATTACAATATGTTTGAAATTACTTTGTCATATTCCTATAGGAAAGTGGAGTATATTTGATCTTTTTCTATCAACATTGATAGATATATCGGAAGTTCATTTACTTTAATGTATCCGTGTGTAAAGATGATCCCTTACTTTTCGATAGTATTAGTATTCAAATGAAACTTAACAAGTTGAGTTTAAAATATGTCAAAACTTTGGGGAATCATCTCTACCGGAGAGTCCTTTGTCCGTTGAAGGTTGAGTTTCGCCAGGTTTCATATCATCTTCTTCGCCTCAAGTAACGCTCAGTTAAGAATTTCTGAACATTTTATCTACAATACAATAAAATTAATTAAAATAGAAATAGAACGAGTATAAAATCCCATCTACACCTCCACAAAGAGAAAGTGATAAGGGTTTGGGGAAAAGTTATGCAAATTTTTGCGAGGATATTTTATACAGAATTTTAAATAACGGGTCATTCATAAGTGTTCTACCTTTCGGTAGTTTCGACACAATATAAAATCCCTATTAATAGCCATCTCCTTCATTTCCCTATAGTTAACCCCACCCCTTCCAACATCTTCTGTCTCTGTCTTCCCCTGTGCCTTTTTCCCTGAATCCTACCCTCCATTACAACCTTTACCAATCCCTCTCCCCTCAATATTTAACCCCCCCATTTCTTCTGAGGATGCTTAATCACGTCAATCAAAGCCCTCTCCTCCCCAACCATCTCCAGCACCTCCGTGCTTCTTTTAAACCCAATTTACCCTTTTCCATTCTACGCCCTACCCACATCTCGAAGGCCTCCAAAGGTTTAATTTCTTCCTTTCTTAAAGTCCACGTTTCGCACCCATAGAGAAACACACTCCAGACCAGGGATTTCACCAATCTTTTCCTGATTCCTTTATCAAGACCTTTGGTCATTAATTCGCTTCGCTTCATAAAGGCTTCCTTCGCTAAGGCTATTCTTTTACGAACCTCACCTTTACATCTTCCGTCCCAAGAGAGAGTACTTCACAAATAAGAAAATTTATCTACCTGCTCTAGTTTTTCCCCATCCACCCTAACGGTTAACTTAGCTTTCTTTCCCTTAGTGAACCTCAGAACTTTAGTTTTACTTACATTAATTTTCATACCAAAGTCCCTTGCTTTATCGTTAAGAGCATTTACTAAAGTTTGCAAACCCTTTACAGAATCACAGACAGTAGCTTTATCGTCAGCATACCTTACAGACCTCACTACTTTCCCACCAACCTTTACTCCCTTGTCTATTTCTTCCCAGGCTTCTTGCACCATTTCCTCTGCATATATATTAAAAAGCGTTGGTGACATAGGACACCCTTGTGTTACCCCCCTACCCGATTCAGCCCAATCCGATTCCCATCAGCTATCCTTACCCGGGCTGTTTGATTCAGATACAAATTTTGAATTAAACGTCTAATTAATCTTTCCAGTCTAAACCATATTTCTTTAATATCCCCATCAGTTTTGGCCACTGGACTCTATCAAAAGCCTTTTCAAAATCTACAAAACATACACATAAGTCCCTCTTAAATTCCAGGCTTCGTTCCGCAAGTACTCTCATCACCCCAATTGCATCCCTCGTTCCTTTCCCTCTCTGAAAACAAAACTGGTCTTCTCCGATTAGCCCTTTAATTTTTCCCTCGACCCGTCTATTCAAAACCCTCAGAAGTACTTTTGCCGCGTGAGAGATTAGGCTAATTGTACGATAATCCCGACATTCTGTAGCCTTGTTCTTTTTCTGTAAAGGAATCAAGATAGTTTTGGTAAAATCCTCTGGCAATTGCTCTTCATCATAAATTTTCCTAATTAAACCATAGAAACATTTCTTGGCCTTATCCCCCAAGGAACTCCACTGGGATCTCGTCAACCCCCGTTGCTTTATTCCCTTTCATACCCCGCAATGCTTGTTCTATTTCACGATCGAGTAACCCAGGTCCAAGATCGTCTTCTTCGACTTCTTCCTCAGTTTCTATTTCTATGCTGGTGGGTTTCATGTTTTTCCCATATAATTCCTCAACGTATTCCTTCCATCGTCCCCTTATGGTGACTAGATCCCTTAATAGACTTCCTTTACTGTCTTTAACCGTCACCATTCTATTACTAATTCTATTCCCCGTCAGTTGCTTTACTCTACTATACATTAGGTCGGCCCTCCCGCTTTCCACCAGCTTTTCTATTTCATTACACTGCCTCTTTCACCACTGTTCCCTAGCCTTATTAGTTACCCTTCTTAGTTCACTGTTTAGTGCTCTGTACATTCTGCGCCCATGGTCAGTGTTGTCTCTTTTCCATTTCCTTCTTTCCTCCATTTTATTTAACATTTCTACAGTTTCCCATGTTTTTCTAATTTTGTTTGTTTAACCCTCCCAACAGTTTTTTAGCACAATCCTTCACACAAATTTTAAGCTTTTCCCATACCTCGTTAGTGGTTAGTTCCCTCCCCTTACTATCAAGAGCCTTGCTGACCGACTCTTGAAATTCTTTAGACTTCCCACCCCTTAGAGCTTCTAAATTCCATTTGGGTGTACGTTTTGGTCTAATGATCTTTTTAAACTTAAGCTCGGTTTTCATCATGACCAGGTTATGATCCGAGTCGACATCAGCACCAGGAAAACTTTGCGAGTTTTTAACACTATTTCTAAACCTCTTTCTTACCAAAATGTAATCAATTTGGTACCTATCTGTATCCCCGGGCTTTTTCCATGTGATACTCTGTCTGTTGTGGTGCTAAAAGAGTGTGTTTGTGATGCAGAGATTATTTCTTTTGCAAAAGTCGATCAGTTTCTGTCCTCTGTTGTTCCTTTTCCCTAAACCGAATTCTCCCACCTCTTCCCCATCTCTGCCTTGCCCGACTACCGCGTTCTAGTCT
The DNA here is from genome assembly GCA_947579665.1 of Sympetrum striolatum. Classification (NCBI taxonomy): domain Eukaryota; kingdom Metazoa; phylum Arthropoda; class Insecta; order Odonata; family Libellulidae; genus Sympetrum; species Sympetrum striolatum. Next base: position 78,628,303 of record OX388351.1, read on the forward strand.
CCCATAACAACGAGATTCTTATTGCCCTTAACCCTCCCCATAGCCTTCTCTATTTGTCATAGACAATATCTACATCATCCTCACTGTAATCACTAGTGGGCAAGTACACCTGAACTATAACCGTGTTTACTGGTTCAGACTTTACTTCTACCGACATAACCCGACCGCTCATTAGTTCGGTGGCTATCACGGATTCTCCCGCTTTCTTATCCAACACTACAGCTGCTCCCCTCTGGCTAGTATTTCCCCCACTGAAAATGACTCTAACATCATCGCTCCAGAAGTCTCCCTCGTCTTTCCACCGCACTTCGCATAACCCTAGTACATTTATGTTGGACCTCTTCATTTCTAGCTTTGCGTTTTCCAATTTCCCTTTCCTGAGCATTGCCCTAACATTCCATGTCCCCACCCTCGTTTCCATCTTCTCTCTTCTTTTGTTGTCGTTCCTTGTGTAAGGGTTTCGTGGAATGACGACCGAGATGGCCTTACTCCCATCACTGCTGGGCATGACACTCATCCTAGAAAGCTGAGTCCCTTTGCCAGTACTAATATTATTTTTTTTGTGCATCATAACATGGGATATGTAGTCGAGGTGGTCTCCCGTTGCCTTCCTCAACGGTGTTTTTTACCGTGACACCAACACTCATTATGGCCGCCCCTCTGGGAAGCAGACGCCTCTGCAGTTATTATAAATTAAGTTAAAGTTAACGTATGCTATATATTATGGAATATCCTACCAAGAGATTGGTAACGAAACCAAGTTTGCATTTGAACCTACTTTCTTTACTCAGGAAAAGTTGTTTTACATAATAGGTAACAATTTCTTTTGTGGGAAGGAAATATTTTGAAATTTTTAATTCTGATTTAATATGTATACGGCAATATTGTGTTAAAATTTTGTGTAGATCAAATTAACACATTTTGAAATAAAGTTTTTTCAAATTGGGCTCTCCGTTTGAGAGCGCGAAATAATGGGAACTTATTTTTTTCTAACTGTGATTAAGTACCAAAAAGATCAGAACAAAACATTTTCTATTAAATTTTTACACTTGAGATATATCAAGCTAAAATTTGGTTGAACTTGTTTCTCGGTGGAATTTCTTAATTAAGTTTTATTCAACTCAAAACTCAAGTAACTATAATGGAAAGACCGATACTAAATAGTTATTTTCATTTACTTAAAATTCACAACTTTGTTTACTAATAAGATATGATATAATAATTTAGAATTCCTTTAAAACTAATGCCTGATACTTAAAGAAATTCATGCAAATTCTAAGGCAAAAAACAGCAAAAATGTGAAGAAAACCATGCGTTAAGTGATAGCCGCCTGAGTAAAGTGAACCCCACCCGGGCAGGGCACACTCGTCAAGTGAACGCCGCCTTCCGGTGATAGTCACTGTACAGTGACTCCCACCCGTTAAGTGATCCTCGACTCCTACACCGGCACAAAATGGTTGCCAGTCAGTATGATGAGAATACCTAGGTAATACTATAGATTCTCTACTGCTACTTCTTTCTAATGCTGTTCTATGGAAATATTTTCTCAGTAAACACCGAATCGTGCTGCTATCTATTGATAACTGAAGTAGCTTCATTCATGAGTTCCCTACCTTTCGGTAGCTTCATGCACAATCAAAAATCCCTATTAATCGCCATCTCCTTCATTTCCCTATAACTAACCCCATCCCTTATGTCATCCAACATCTTCTGTCTCTGTCTTCCCCTATGTTTTCCCCCTGAATCCTACCCTCAATTACAACCTTCACCAATCCGTCTCCCCTCAATATTTAACATCCCCATTTCTTCTGACGGTGATTAATCACGTCAATCAAAGCCCTCTCCTCCCCAACCATCTCCAGCACCTCCGTGCTTCTTTTAAACCCAATTTACCCTTTTCCATTCTACGCCCTACCCACATCTCGAAGGCCTCCAAAGGTTAAATGTCTTCCTTTCTTAAAGTCCACGTTTCGCACCCATAGAGAAACACACTCCAGACCAGGGATTTCACCAACCTTTTTCTGATTCCTTCATCAAGACCTTTGGTAATTAATTCCCTTCGCTTCATAAAGGCTTCCTTGGCCGTTCTTTTGCGAACCTCATCTTTACATCTTCTCTCCCAAGAGAGAGTACTTCCCAAGTAAGAAAATTTGTCCAGCTGCACTTGTTTTTCCCCATCCACCCTAATAGTTAACTTAGCTTTCTTTCCCTTTGTGAACCTCAAAACTTTAGTTCTACTTACGTTACTTTTCATACCAAACTCCCTTGCTTTATCGTTAAGAGCATTTACTAATGTTTGCAAACCCTTTACGGAATCACACACAATAGCTTTATCATCTGCATACCTTACAGACTTCACTACTTCCCCACCATCCTTTACTCCCTTGTCTATTTCTTCCCAGGCTTCTTGCACCATTTCCTCTGCATATATATTAAAAAGCATTGGTGACATAGGACTTCATAGGACATAGGATTCAGCCTAATCCGATTCCCCATCAGCTATCCTTACTCGGACTGTTTGATTCATATACGGATTTTTAACTATTATTATACTAAAATCGGCCGTTTAAAATGCATTGTGGCGATTTTTAAGATTTTTTTTGGACCCTTTTCCGATGACATGGAAACTTGAAATTCAGCATGAAGTTGGAGATTATAAATATATTCCATAATTTAATTTTACATATTCGCTGATGGTCCTTGGTTCGATCCCAGAGGGCCATTTAAATTCCTCAATTCATTTCTTACGGAGCTAACGGAAACATATTTTAGGTACATCCCGGCTTGATATCGACTTCAAACTTTGTATGAAATAAGATGAAGTCCTAATAAGTCATACTGTGGATTCACAGCTACCAATATTTCCTGGGTTCGACACCAGACGTCTCTACAATCAGTAACTCATCCGATTTTCAATAATTATTTTGAACCCTTTCCCAACAATATAGAAACTTGAAATTCGGCATGTAGATAGAGATCATAGATACATTTCAAAATCATGTTTTTGATTTCCAAGATCGTCCTTGGTTCGAATCCAGAGAGCCATTTACATTTGTGAAAATTAAAACGTCTTTTGAGGCAGTTGTAGCCAATATTTCTGCTTGAATTTCCACACATAGTAAGAGATGGTTATTTTATGTTGTGCTGCATAGTAAGTTTACCAGGAAGATCCGGGTTCAATGCCAGACGATTAACTTGCAGCGAATTTTAAGAATATTTTCAATGCTTCTTTTTTCTTTTAGGACCATTCCGATATGATGCCAACATGAAATTAGTGTTGTCGATCTGCTTGCAGTATGCAAGCTACATTTTACTCGTATATAATAGATATGAATGAATCCGGAGAAGCATCTATATATAATAGATATATAGATAGGATACAAATTCACAGGCTAAACCACAAGCATCATTGACTTGAATTTTTTACAGCGTATAGGTCCTAACGTGAAACCCCCAGGAAAAGTGGGAAATCGATCATTATGACCATGGGTTCGATTCCAGAAGTCCCCAAAATCCCAGTATGTATTACGGGGATTTTCGGAATTTTTTTGGGCGATTCCCGGCATATTAGAGAGTTGAAATTCGAGGGATCGCTGGAAGCCGTGCATATTCAACGAAAACTACAATGACATCTTCAAAGATTATCCTTGGTTCGACGCTAGGTCAGGGTAAATGTTTTCCTATTTAAAATGCGTTCAGAGATTTTTAAGATATTTTTGAATCCCTTTCCCGATAAGATGGAAAGTTTAAACCTAGCATGTGGATAGAGATCATAAATACATTTTATACACGCTGTTTAACGTTTCCCTAATGGTCCTTAGTTCGATCCCAGAGAGCCCTTTACATTTCTCTATGCATTTCAAATGGGGATAACGGTGTGTTATTTTAGGAACTTCCCAGTATGATATCGACTTCAAAACTTGAATTGAATAAGCTTTAATTCTACCCGGGCGTTACATGTATTCACATCTTCCAAAAGTGCTCCTTTCGACGCCAGTCAGCTCTAACATTTGAAATGTATGGTGAGAATTTCAAATTTTGTATGACTGATTTATCGAGAAGGTGGAAATACTATGACCATGCATGTGAACTGAAGTTATGAATGTTTCATAAAAACAGTTTATGTTTAACCTCATGATTATTGGTTCAACGCCAGGGCACCATTTTCATTCTAGAATTCAATTAATATGGAATTTCGTTTGAAGATATTTCTGATAATGGACTAGGACTTTTAGAAACTGTCAGATTATCTCAAAGCAAATAGTTTAATTCGATTTCATCTTAAAAAGTCCTGGGTTCGACATCATGTCACTTGGATTCAGAATCGATTTTTACGTACAGAAATTTGGTTCCTATACCCTAAATTTTCGAATCAAATAGAATTTTGAAAAATACAGGACTTTAAACATACGCTTGCAGTATGCAAGTAACTTTTACTTGTAAATATATGTAGCAATTACATCTTACATTCGCTCATTTCCGCAATAGAGGGAAAATTAACATAAAACTCATTTTATGGAAGGAACAAGCGGAAATGGAACTGGAACCCTCCTTTTGAATATCATATAGGTCAGGCAGTTGCATTATCAATACTTACATTGTAATTAGCTACATTTATGACATTTTCCCACAATCTGAAAACTCGATTTTAATTGATTTTTATTATTAACTAATATTATTAGGTCAGCAAAACCTCGGCAAATGCATTTTATATAGTCAGAGATCAATAAAATACTTATCCATTTTAAAAATTTGATTATTTTGTTAGAATGTCTTCTGAGACGAAAATATACCCAACAAATGAAGACTATTTTTTATTATTGGAGAATATTTTTTAAAGCTATCTACTTTTTCGATCCTATTGCGCCTGTTGTAGTTTTCCCTGGCGGAAAATGTCCCACAAAAACAAACAAATGACCTGTACGGACACGATAGTTTGTCTCACGCAAAAGAACGAATGCCGTGTACACATGACGTGTTAGTATAATGATTGTTGAAAGGAGGAGCCGGGCTTACTAATAGGTATTCTATTTTACACTCTTTGGCCTATTGCTTTGATTGAAGGAGTCATTTTTTGCACGAATTGTCAGTTTCACCTACGAAATCCTTCTGATTTACCGATAAAATAAAACTTGAAAAATAAACTCTACCGTCAAAATTAACGTTTATATCATACTAATGTAATGTTGAATAATTTTCTGGTATGTTCTTCAAAAATTATAACTAGCATTAACGACCTAGCATATAATGTTGGGAGCGAGATTGGTTTATTTGCCGACTCGATTTAAAGATAAACAAATTCTTTGCTATGAGTTTCATTGGTTCCAAAAATATTATATATTGGCCCTGAATCCTGTTCATATTGGCACGAAAGGGAAAAATATACTTAGCGCCTGCAATACTTTGAAAGGATCAACGTATGGTTAAAGACTTTCCTCGCGAATTATCGAAACCTGAATGCATTTCTACGTGAATTTCTCCACGCGAAGGCAACACACTTGACTGGCTTACGGGGTTTCAGGGGAGGCATTTGGGAGAGGGGGGCGAGTCGAAAACTGAGCTCACTCTGCTTAGAACCACCGGAGAGTGAACATTCTCCCCTCAGTCCACTCTTCTGGAGGGCTTCCATGGTAAGTTCTATAGCTATTAGGGTGGAATTATTTAGTGCGTAATGATAGTATTAATCCGGACGTGCAGGAAATATTGATTTTAACTGTTATATATTTTAGTGCTGATTTAGTTTATTTTATAATTACGGCCCTTCACCCACTTGACGAATGCTAGAGAGAGAACGATGTCCTCATATTTCGCAGTCATTAAGGAATATTGTCACCTTCAATTAGCAGATCTGACAATCCCGCGGAAGTTGATTTTCTTTTGGATTTATTTTCTCGGATTCTTTAAGGTGGGCGGAAAAAAAACAATTTATTCGCGTAAGCTTATTGTGTTCCGGATTTGGTTGAATGCTAGTAGGAAATGTTCCAGAAATGCCCTCTACTCCTTTTAAGTTAATTAATCGCGCGTGCTAACTACAGACCACGTGGGGAAAATTTGACCGGACGACTGTTTCTCTAGATTGTTTCGCATTATTATTTGATGTCCGTTCGAGGGCCCAGAGCTTTCGAAGTATTTATATCTCGCAATTTCGGATCATTTTATTGTTAGTTGATTCGTTCGCTGATTGTAATACGTGTGGTCTCCTCACGGTACCTAGTACTAACCAAGCAATGCATTATGCCCGCTTTGACGACTATCGAGCTCATTTCCCCAAGAGCCATTTGCCCAAGGAGTTGATTACGAAGGCCCATTTATGTATAAGAACAGCATACTTTGCATGGCGGTTATTGCCAATCCTTATATTTGTATTTTAATCCGCTTGTTAACTAATGCTGTCCATTTGCTGTCTACCCAAGATTTATTTCGAAGCGCGGAGTGCCTAATCACGCAGATTGTGATCCGTTGGAGCGGATAAATTGCTGAGAGATTGTACCGATTAATTCGCTCTGCACCTCGGATTCATTCAGGGCATACAATCGAATGGAGTTTCAGTCCACTCCTCAATTTGACAGCAGCCGGAGTAGTCTGTAGAAAACTACTACTGCTAGTACCGACTACTAAAACAAGTTTTCCATTCTGATTTTCTTAGCCACAACGAATTTCACTGTCAAGTATATTCAGCGAATTTTTTCTCATCTCCCAGCTGCGTTTCCCTTAAATTTTAAACAAATGTAATGAGAAAGGGTAATACAAATCGTTACTGTAGGCTTCCGAACTGGCATCCGAAATTGCTAGTTGTTGTTCAACTGCACAAATGAAATTCTCTGCATTCATATATGCGTCCAATAAATTCTGGAATACTTGCATAATTACGTGTAAATAAAACAGAAAAGACTGTTCAGCTCTCGATGACTACCGTAGGACCGAACAAGTGATTGGCTGCGCCACCGGTTGCTCTGCACGCGTAGCTGACAGCTACCGTTTGAGCCTGGTGGCCCTAGTCACCGATGGTGCAGCTGGTTCCGCCCCCTGGCGGCCTAGCGTAATAAGGTCCGCCGAATGTGAGGTGTGGAAGCAGCATAGATTTATAGAGAGTAATTGTATTTTTTTCTAGATATTTAGGATTGAGTAAGGGGTCATTTCTTTGAGTGGTGTTTATTTAAATTGTATTCACATCGACGACCAATTGAACTGGAATAAACACCACAGTTTATTCCTCCAGATAATAGAACGCTTTTCAATTGGGAAAGTTAAACGAAAGGTTTGTAAAAGCAATAAAATTACAGTAATCCACCGAATTATGCACATATGTTCTAAGAGAAAATCAATGAAGCCGAAGAAGCTGATAGTAATTCCATGGTTAAGGTGAAGGAGTAATTGCGTCAAAAGTGACCCCTTCGTATCTTCCTTCCTTTAAAATTAATAATAAATTTTAAAATTGTTAAGAATTAGTCAAAGAGGAAATTGTTTAATTCATTATTTCGTGAAAATTTCAACCGCATGGAATTAAATTTGCAAAAAGCAATTGATTTTTTTATTAACACATCAAATGTCATGGCAGGTAAATTGATAGTAGTGAATTATTTTTACTTATGTAACGTAAATTCTCCATCAAAACGCGAGAGCCGAGCTAGCATGACAGACCATGTCCTCCATCTTTATTTTCTCTCTTCTCGAGATAAAGGCTCGAAATTGGACTTAGTTTTTCGAGTTGGGCGAGGGGCAGTAACTGTTTTTGCCGATTGGTGTACCTACTCCATCGAATAAAATGAATGTTTCAATCAAACTCATTAGTCGAAACAAATGCCATCGTAACAAAGTCAAAAGTGTCCCTAAGTGGCTTTCTCATATTCACTAACGGCGCAGTATTTGTTGCAAGTAAATTTTATATTTTGATTAAGTCCGTGAATTCAGATATGCTCACTTCATCGAATATTTAAAGAGAAGTGGTTAAGTTCATGAGCTAAATGTCTTTTCTCGCTCTGTAAACTGCGCAGTCAAAAATAACGTCCTTATGTAGGTTTTGTTCGTGTTTTAACATTTTTTAAAAATTCCAAATCACTTTCCACTCCTGAAGCAGTTTTATTTTCGTCCATTGTTTTGGGGCATGCCCCATCGTTTTTGTTCGTCGGGCATTAATTTATTTTCCATCAAAGTATTAACCTTCCAGAAGTCGTCTGGGCTATCGGAAGCCAGAGCCGTCAATCATTTCAACAGACTCCGCCTTAGGTTAATGGGCGGCCTTTTAAGTCTGTAACTTTCTCTCTGATTTACTGAAATTATTCCTTTGATAGTGAATCACATTGCAAACATCCCGAACCAAGGAGACGGTCGTAGTAATCGCAATTTACGCTTAAATGGCGGCAAAAGTCCATCGTTCAACGCGTTCGAATTTTTTAGCAAATATTGAAAAATAAACGTCGGTCGGAAGGAGATGATCATTGAGATGAACAGTGGGGAAACGCAAGGCTGATACTATTGGTCCGTAAATATCAATACTTGATATTTTTTGCATAAATACATATTTTATTGCTGAATTAGTATATTTTTTATTACGGCCCATCGGTAGTGTTCCGAAGCGTTTATAATGGAATTATTATTATTAATTTTTTACGTCCATCATATCGGACTCTTCTGTTTTTTAAATTAATGCATTATTACCTTTCAACAATGTTAATGTCTTTAGATGGTTTTAAATTTGTGTGATGTTTGTGTTGGGGTGAAAAATCCAAAATATTTTCGCGGGAGTGTATCCTCTGGGGTTTGCAAAGTCGTAAATAAAGATCGCAGAGGGTTACGCATTGGTAAATACTCGGACGATGCACATAATTTCTTTATTATCTTGCCCGCACAAATAGTTGACCGTTATCAATGGTTTGATTCAGTGGCGTGTCGGGATTATTTATATTTCGGTAACTTAATTTCAGGCAGTAATTGTTTTGACTATATATAATTGAATATACTGTATAGAAAGGAGCTAAAACGCCTGTTGATTCTCGATGAGGAGAGTGGAAGTAGGATTAAATTTAGTCGAAACATTGAAATGAAATTTAACCGACCGTACATCCTTAATGGTACTTTTAAGATGAATAAACGAAACAACACAGTTCAGTTGCCACTCGTAGACACACGAGTCAACTTGTCGGTCGTGCAATCGACCTCGTGAAAACCCCAACTCAATTCCATACTTTTAAATGAGCCTAAATGTCCAATGCGCCGTCGTAGGAAAACGCATGGCTTGGATTGAATGATCGCATCGGTCGTCAGGGGGAACCGGTTGTTTAGAGTCTCACACTTGTCGAAAATTTCCGTCTTTTTCGTGTAAAATGTCGAAAATTCGACTCGGATACTTGTGCACCAGAAGGGCAGAAAGTGTGGGTATCCAAGCATAGGCGAATGAGAATAGTTCAACGAGAAATAATCTAATAAATGTATTCATGGATGTATGAGAGAGAGTTTTCTCGAAGAGTTCCTACTTGATATACATTAGACTCAAGCTAATCCGGCCTTCAGTTATCCGACCTCTCGGAAATATGGCACCCAGACGTAAAAGAGAAGCATTGAGTAACGAGTGTATGGAAGAAGAAAGATTCAGAGAAGAGTTTAATTTTAGAACGGTAGGCGCCGACTATATTCATGTACAATACCAAAAACATATTCATCTGAATGACTTCTCTGAAGGAAGTAATTTTCCGTTTGAGTACTACTATAGTTGCAATCCTTAACCTTGAATTAACTTGACACCCATCTCGTATTTGTGGAATTATCACACGTTCTTATGTATTGAGTATTATATATCCTACGTAATGTATTAAAAGTATTCGTTTCTCTTTATGCTCTCGGTCACGGCGGTCTTTCACGCACTCTCTCTAATTCAACACACGTGAACAAACAAGTGAAAGAATACATAAATGGCGGAATCATTTGAATACAGTTCATGTAACCTTTAGGCAAGTTCGGTGTTCCATTTTGATTGGTAAACCTTAATCTATGAAATAATGAAGTTCGCGTTACCACGGCATAAGATCCTTACCCTTACGGATTTTTGACGGCTAAGTTTTTTGGGCACGAAAAAATAAAACTTTTAATATTTTATTTAAAACGCCAGAATTACAAAATACCAAATTATTCCATCTATAACTAAATTCCCATTTGGAGAAAATCAGGCACTGTCGCCGAGACATTGGGGGACGAAAATGAAAAGGCAAAAGGTTTTTCTGAAAAGTGGCTTTTTTTTACCTTTAGTGGACTACGCGGTTATTGTCGCGTATCGTTCGCGGAAAGAATGAATTTTTCAAACGATTCGTCCTAGCATCTATTTCTCTTAGCTTACGTTCATTATCGGATCGACCGAGGTAGCAGGGGGGTTGCATGATACCGATTGTATCTCCCGAAAATGTAGTTTCCCTGAATTTACTAAGCAATCGCAGCCTAGCTTTCAATCTCCCTTCTTTCAAACATTCCCAACCTACGTCTGAGAACATTTTTGTAACGCTTGCTTTTTTATCGTAGCATTTGTTAACAAAACGAACCGCTTTACGCTGCACTTTCTCGAGTTCGCGAGTACACGTTTCATCCGCCGGATCCCATATACTTCAATACGCTTTACAAAGCCAAGCCTATTACTTGTTTTGCCGCAGATTTTTCGAATATGCGTGCTCCAATTTAAGTTATTAGTAATGTTGATCCCGAGATATTCAAATGAATCTACTACTTTTATATTAATTCCATTAATTTTGTACTGGTGATTTGGATGCAATTTTTTCTTTCCGAAGAAATCAACTACGGAGCATTTACCTACGTTAATATTTCATTCCCATTTTTCGCACCACCTTTGGATGAGGACTAAATCGTTTGAGAGAGATGTTCGGTCTTCCTCGTTTGTTATTTCCATATATATAACAGAGTCATCCGCAAATATCCTCACATTGCTATCTATCTTGTCACTCAAGTCCAAACCATGCTGGTTCGCGTTGAGGAATTGATTTCTATCTATAATTCCCATGAGTGAACTTACGACGATATGTTCCATTACCTTTCCGGACAGCGAAGTTAATGATATGGGTCTATAATTTCCTTGGTCCTCCTTTAATCCGCTTTTGTAAACAGGAGTAATATTAGCTAATTTCCAATCGGATGGGACCCTACCTTCATTTATCGATTTACAAAATATAATTTTGAGATAAGGGGCGACGCTTTCTGCCAGTTCTTTAAGCACTCTTGCCGGAATGCCTTCTTGCCCTGGCGACTTATTTGGCTTAATTTTGCGTAAGATTTTAGCTATAATATCGGTCGTAAAACTTATATTTGGCATGGAATCCAGTATTTTAACCTTAGGGAGGATCTCTGTTACAATCTGATGTAAACACGCTTTGGTAAAATTTGTTTAGAATGTTCGCTTTCCTCTTCGAATCGCAAGTAATGTTACCTTCGATATCCCTTATCGAGCTCACTGTTTGTACCTTTCTCTGTACCTCTCTAACGAAGGACCAGAAAGTTTTTAGGGTCTTCCTCTAAGCATTCCTCAAGAAATCTCTTTTTAAAGTTGCTTCGGGCGTTTCGCATAGTTCGCTTGGTATCGCATTTTACTTTCTTATGCTTTTCTAGCAATAGTAATCGTGATGGATTTGGAACAGGCTGATCTATTCCCGTAAAGGCCTTTACTTTTCCGTGCAAAACTCTGTTTGTGGTGAGCCCTTCTAACCTCTTTATCCCTCCTATTCTCTCTCCCCATCTGGGCTCGCAATCATTTTTAGAGTATTTCGAAGGTACATACAAATCTATATATTTATGCATTAGCTCTACGAATGATTTCCATGTGCCCTCAGTGTTGTTGTTGCTTACGCGCGACTTAAATGAATTAAAATCGGTAGTTAGTTTTACGTTAAATTCTTCGAAATTGGCTTTGGAATAGAGAAATTTTGCGTTTGGTTTTCTTATACTTGCTAAGGTTTATCTCAATATATGCAAAAACGCCTTTGTGGTCTCCAAGGCCTTCGTCAATCGAAATGTGCGCTTAGGAAAGTTAATTAAAAGGAGATCGAGTATATTGTCCCCCCTGGTTGGCGATTTTACTGCTTGGCTTAGCGAGTTTATCTGAAGTAAATTTAGTAACTTTTTACATGAGTCGAAATCCCGGGCCCTTTTCTTTATGCTATGATTATTCCAGTCGATGTCTGGAAGATTAAAATCCACCCCGATTATAGTTATACTCTGATTGTTCTTACTCGTGTAGAAATTTATTTCGTCATTAAGATTACGCAAAACCTGTCGAGAAGAGTTTGGTGGTCGGTAAAACGCACATACATTTATGTTCGGCTTGTTTTGTTGGCTAATTGCATCGCTCTTATTATTTTCTTAAATTACCTTCTTCTCTTCCACCAACTCAACCAAGAGCATTTGGTCTTCCGCAGTGAAGTTCAGATTCCTTTTAGCTTAAATTTCTGTCTCCTAACACTTTGTTATTTTTGACGCATCATTATTAGCGATGCGTTCTTGTTCTAAAATGACGCACAGAGAATGTATGAGAAAGATTTCAGGCAAAGCATCCTTTCGAAATCGTCATTCCACGACTAAAATAAGAAATTTTATTTGATTTCCCTTCTTTTGATGGTATTCCCGACTTTTAACAAGATTCTTTCTAATTTAATTTTGCAATAGAAATAAGCCCTGTAACCGATAAAAGTGAAGTTTACGCTTATTCCTTATGGAACCGTATTATGGACTCCTGGGTTCGAACCCGGGCTTTCTTAGTAAAAGGAATAATTTTCCTAGGGGTTTCTAACTCGTAGAAACACAATGCAGTTTGTTTCGAATCTCTAAGTCAAACCGTTTCTGAAATAAAGGGGGGGACGGACTATTCGGAAATTATATATAAGGATAATGTAACTAATGTTTTGGTTAATGGTTGTGTTTCAAAAAATAATTTTAGTCGAAAACCTTTGTCGAGAGAAATGAGTATGTGCGTGTTTGTGATATGACCTACTTTAGAAGAGGTCGTTGACCTCAATCAGCTGATTTCCCCTTTGATGTATACCAACCGCATAGATTCCGCGGATTGCTGGTTACATAATCTACAGCAGCGCTCCGCAACTTTTTCTCACCTACGGCACCCCAAAATTCTTCCTAGAATCCCTCGTCACACAAAAACTAAAATATGCAGGTATTAAATTGATACAAAAATTTTACAGTAATTTTTTGTTTTTATTTGAAAAGTATATATAAATGAAACTATAACATTTCTTTTTACGCAATTTTAATAATTATTGTAAATTAATGTGATACCTGCGCTTGTTTCAATGAACACAATAGTTACATATTCGGCTCGATTTTTGACAGCTCAACCCGAAGTTCTTGGTAAAGACTTTTTAAGCATGACCGCTTATCATTTTTAATTAATACAAGAGTTGAAAAACTTTGCTCACATAAATATGTGGTCGAAAATGAGAGCAGTGTTAAGATTGCTTTATCATAATATTCTTTTTTAACATAAATCCAGAAAACATCTAATGCAACTTCGGAGAAGTAAAGTTTCAAAGTCATGTCATTATTTGAATCTGTAAATTCCTTTCGAATTTGCAGAGGCAGTTCTTCCGTAGAATTTATTGCATTGGTTGCAAAAGGATTTCTAATTCAATCGTATTGTTCCGTATTAATGGAATAAAAATATCGATCAAATTTCTGCTGAAGCATACTTAAATGCTGTTGGGCCGGATCCACAATGAATTGTTTGTTTTAAATTTTACTATGGTTGGACCTCTGGTACATTTCCAAACATCCTTTTTGCAACTCTTTCTGCCAAAGTTCAAGTTTTTTTTTCAACCCTTGTAATTTGTCGGAGCACGTCAATATATTCTCATTTTGACCTTGCATTTTTTTATTAAGGTCATTCTAATGCTCGAATATATCAGCCACGTATGCCAGTTTGGCTGTCCAGTATTCATCATCGAGGGTATAGTTCGGGCATATTTTGATTTAAAAGAAACGCACCTCGTGACGAAGCTCAGGCAATCTAGCCAAAACCCTTCCTCGGGATAGCCAACGAATTTAAATGAAACAATTAGGATTCACATTCGGCTCCCATTTCTGCGCAAAGTATTCCAAAGATTCGCAAATTTAGGGCTCTTAATTTAATTGTGTTTACGATTTTAATACATTCATTCATCGTGTTCAAAAGTTTCCCCGGCAAATTCTTGACCATCAATGCTTCTCGATTTGTGTAAATTGTTACGACGGATTTTTTGTTTTACACAAGAGACAAAACCCTTTTTACTACTCGCCATTGCCGAAGCACCATCCGTACAAACAGCAATGCAATTGATCCATTGTATATTATATATTTTAAAGTAATCATCGGTTACTTGAAAAATTTCTTCTCCGGTAGTTCGCTCAGGAACCTCTTTAAAAATAATGTTCTTTAATAAATTCCTCGTCAACGAGACGTGCAATAGCTATCAGCTGTGCTTTATTTTTAATATCGGTTGTTTCGTCGATCTGAAGCGCAAATGTTTCAGCCAATAACAGTTTTATAATCAGTGTTCCTAAAATATCGCTTGACATATCGTGAATAGATCTTTTACCAGTATCGGCAGACAATGAAACTTTATCCACTTCCTTAACTTCATTGGGCCCAAGCATAAGTCGAACAATTTCCATGCATGCTGGTTTAATAAGCGTTTCGCCGATAGTATGTGTTTTCTTCTGACGCGCAATTAATTTTGAAACATGGTAGCTAGCTTCTAAGGCTTTTTCAGAAACTGTAACGACTGATTTCATAAATTTCTTTTGTTTTTTATTTTGTTCTAAGCCACTCTTAAAATATTGTCAGTCTTTCGTGGCATGGTTGGGATGGTTTCAATATAGAAGGCGATTTAATTTACTGGGTACCATTGACTCGTTTGATAGCTGTTCGCCGCAAATGTGGCTTTGGAGCCGTTTCGTCACCACACCACGAGAATCCATATTTAATGTAGTCTTCGTCGTTCTTTCTTTTCACTATCTTCTTTGGTTTTTTGCAACACTTGTGCTTGGTTCTTCGTCATCTGTACGCGAAGACAGATCTTTTCCACGTAAATATGTATCCATATTTAAAGGGGCATAAAACTAAATATGTATCGCACAAAGAACGCTAACCACACACAATTCATCAACACTATTAATAGTTATTATTGTTAAAGGTAGAAACTTGTTTATTTAACTTTGTGTTATTAAAATAGAGACAGCTCTGCACACAACAGTAATGAAGGACAAGTGAACGTAACGCGTGCAAATGCAGTACAACGCATGCGCATGAGCCTTCAGCGACGCGCGTCATTTTTCCTTGTCTATGACTGATTTGGTGCGGCCATGGTGTGTACAAAGCACACTACGCAGTTTTCAACAGTTGGCACCAGGTGCTTGGGGGACCATTGAAAAATTATTTAGTTATAATAATTCTATACTACATTTTGAAAAATAGACAATATTATGATAAATAATTTGTCATTGTGTATTAAATACATAGTGAAAAATTTTAAAATGTCGATTACATTGAATTTGACCGCGGCACACTTGTCTGGCTCACGGAACACCGGTTGCGGAGCACTAATCTATACGACAATTATAATTGAATGCTGGGAAAAGCTCTACTCTATAGTCTTCCGTAAACGTATATCTCAACTCCACTGCGTAATTTGCCCGTCGTTGCAGTGAATGGTGTTGTAAATAGAGCTCTGCTTTACTGAAAAAAACAAATTTTCTTTCTTACTGAAGACAGCGGAGTTAAACTTCGTAATGTCACGAATAAGTAATGAAACCAAAAGATTTTTCTCAAAAAAGTTACGTTCACAAAAGCCGTAGCACTTCATGCATTTCGTCAAGAATACATTTGAATCTGAAATGAAAATACCAAAGTCCAAATTGTGTTGGACATTTTGTTTATTCAGAAAGGATAGGTTCCGTTAACGCTGTTTCTCGCTGAATATGTGATACACATGCGATGCCTTTACAAGTTTGCAAGAAAAGGGTTTGTCAAACTTAAATAATTTCCGATTCTTCGAAGGCAAAGACTCGATGCGACTTGTTGAGGTAAACAATCGGATGAAGGGTCGACGCAAACGATTGATGCGATTAAAAAATATATCTGCATTCGTGTAGGACGAAATTTCGGGATGAATTTTCTGGATGTGATTAAGTCGATGGGGATAATTTGGATGCCTTTTTTGAGCACTGCAGTTTAGCTGAAAAGATTATCTTACGCTCCTGGATAACAAAGGTATAAATGGTCAAAACAAATTAAAACGAGAAAAGACCACCGATTTAAGTTTAAAGCGACTAATTACCTGTTTATTTAGCTATAAGACTATAATAATGCAGCAACAATGGTGCAATTATGTACAAAAACAAACGAGATGGAGTAAGATCTAGCCTTTAGTTGCCGGCTTAGAATTAAATTCTCTGATGTTACGATTAAATCACTGAATTTCAGTTAGAGATTGATTCCGTTATATTAATTTTGCTGGCCTACTTTAATTCAGATATTATTTATAGCCATTTGACACAAATTTATCTATTTCGCTAATAGCAACTCTTTTTATCTTGTAATGACGGAACTGATAGTATAAATAATTCTTAGTTTAATATCAATACATATTATTCTTTAAGGAGCTTCACAAAAATAATCACTTTGCTTACGTAAGCATTGCAATCAAATGTTTCTTCACTATCCAACATCTAACATTTGCTGATGGGTATGTCTGAGGAGAGCTCAAGTCATTCTTTTTTAAACCTACTTTAATATCGTCGTATTTTTATTCTTTTTAATGGTGCATAAATGAATATCCTACTGTTAATGGTTTTAATGCTATGTTTTTTAAGCTGGTGTTCCTCTCCAAGAAAATTACCTGCTGACGATGTCACAGCATTAGTTTTTTATTTTCAAAAACTGACCTGCGTTCAATGAACAAGAAAATTTTTCTCGGCTGTAGTGAACCTTTTGGACGACATTTTCACAATGATTGCGTTTCGCTAAGACGAGTGAATATCTTAAATTGGGACTAAATTGAAGTATAATCACATTGGAGGTACTTAAATTAGGTGGTTGGATCAAAATCATCATAGATCGACTGAAACTGATTACTTTTTGTGTAATGGAATCGGTCTTCAATAATCACATTGTTTCTGAAAGAAAGCTGTAATTGGGAATTAATCACACATTTCACGATTGTGAAAACACTGATATCAATTCAGATACTGCCGAGGAAAGAAGCGAGAGGCTCCTACACCGCTATTGCATTGAGAGCGGTGTAGGGGGAAGCTTCAGAACGAACCGTTCGGAAGATGAGCCGTGCGAAGCTGAATAACGTCACAATTATCAGCTCAACTACGTTTCGTATCTGGTGGCCGGAAAAGCATTCAAAAGTATAGGTTCGATTGTGAAAGCGTAGTCCGCTCGGCGTAACTTCGCTTCGCATTTGGTGGCCACCCGGCCTAAGAAATATAATTGGAAGATTATTCCCCTTTAGTATATGCAAGTGTCTTCCGATAACATGCATTTTAAAACAGGGATTAGCATCACCTTTTACTCGAAGTTTACCCTCCTTTACTTTTCACCACAATTCCTTGCAGAAAAGATTTCAGCATGGCCTCCATTCAGATTATCATACATTTTCCTTTTTTGTCATTTTAGCCTCATCATACATATTCAAAGTTAATATTATCACACCATGAAGTTGCATCGCCTCTTGAAAAATTGAATCGCTGAAGTAAATTACTATTTTAAGCACATATATAAAGAGGAGAAATTTCTAAGAGTAAATTAACTAGCAGGATTAGTGGAGTACTTTGCTTAAGTCGAAGATAAATATTCAATGCCGAACCAATAAACCAAATATATAAATCATGAATTTTTTAATATGTATCTTTATTACATTTATTTTGCAATGTTAACTCCTTTTAAGGAATTAATTATGACAACCCTAATAAACTGCTAATTTATAAGTTTTTAAGTGGGAATAATTTCTCAACTTCCGATTGACTGATCCGTTTTCGAATTTCAAGTGAGTCACGAAGATCGAACCGCAGTATTAGATCGGTTAAAATGATTAAGAAAGTATCTGCAGGAAGAGGATCTATTGTATGTAATCGCCGCAGAGAAATGGAAGCACAAAAAGATTTTGAGAGCTAGACATAGTAGATAAGAAATCATTGAATTGAAGCAGAGATGATAGAGTAATTTTGTTATTGGTATAAGGTGTTTGTGAATGCAGAAAAAAATTACGATAGGCATGTTTACGGTTATGTCTCATGCACAGTCTCTGCTTAGCTTAAATGAAATTAATGGTTTATCACTTTAATTTTGTATCCGTTTTTGTAATAGGTTCTAATCAATGAATATGTATAAAGGATCATGGTAAGAACGGATGCGCGAGCAAAATAAATTGAACCAGTTTTGCTTTCTCTCCTTCATAGGCATAATGGGAGAGGAAACTCGCTTCCTTGAATGCAGAGGACTGCTCCATGTGGAAACGTGTGTCTTCGCAGATCTCGAATATGCCTTCCCTCCAGAAGATGGCCCTCATCTTGGTAGACCCCGGAGAGATGCCTCTCGAGTGCAGGGGCACAGAAGCGGAATTGCAGCCACGTCACGACGACGCCGCTGGTCACATGAAACACCGCTCAGCACCTGTACCAGAGGAGCAACCTCTCACCTCCGCGGCACAGAAGAAACTGCATCCACTTGCCGCACTTGGAAACCTGATTAAACCAATCCTCTTCCAGAAAGTCGAGGACCAGTCGAGGAAAGCCGCGGTGCGAACGGAGGACCCTCGTTCCTCTCTCCGCCCGAAATATCGCCATGAAGACGATCTCTATAATGCTTTGGTCGAAAATATACTAACAGATCCGCCTGGACGAGACTTCTTAGTGAAAATGGATCAATTTCTCCGTGAACAAGATGGGCCCAACGAGAGGCGGAAGACCCAACTTAGTTTGCACGGCTACATTCAGTCCCTATTGGCGATTTGGTGGCATGATAGGCTTGGACTCCCTCTTTCAATGCCGTATCATCATACGAATGTAGTACCATTCTGAGCCCATGATGTGCTCCAGATACACCTTCTTCGGCTTCTCTTCAGCCAACTTCTTCCCCTGTCTGTACACCATCTGACGCGCGTGAAAGCATCTCTCATGGAAATGCAAGAAGCGGATAGAACCGCTCTGCTCCCACTGAGGCGGAGAGGACGCTGCCAAATACAGCTCATGTCCAGTTCGGATGGCAGAGAGATAACGGAGACCGGGTGCGAGCACCCCTCCGCCCCACCACTGGTACAGCATCCACGACTCGACTATGCTAACACCAACCTCAACTCCGGCGAGGGGATGGAATTAAGTCAACCTAATCCCGCCGCTAGTCTAGTCACAACGGCTGGCACCAGACCCGCACCCAACATGCAGCACCCGGTGACTGATGCTCCCCTCGAGTGATCTTATGAAGCTGCTCCACAAGACCGTCGGCGATTCATCCCAGTCTTTCCTGAACACAAGCACAGCTCTTTACCTCAAGCTGAAGCTTCCATGCGGATTCTTCATGAAGGCTTACGCCCTTCCGAGAGAACCTACTTGTTGTAGGTATATTACAATTTTGTTTAGATCTAGTACCTTTCTTAAAAATATTATTTTAAGCTCAGCCAAAAAACGAAAAAATAACAAAAGATAATTTTAAAAAATAAATAAAAAAATGGAAAGAATAAAATGAAAAAAAAATTAAAAATTAAAATTTAAAAAAAAATTAAAAAATGAAAAAAAAAGAAAATAAAAAATGAAAAAAAAAGAAAAATATAAAAAAGGAAAAAATAGAAGAAAAAAATAAAGAAAGAAAATATTTAATATAAAAAAAATTAAAAAAATTGAATAAAAAAAGAAAGAAAAATTAAAAAAAATGGCTTACTAATGAAACATTATCTTATGAAAAAAGAGAATATTTAATTTTCTTCATTATAATGTATTGCTTATAATTATTTCTAAGAGTCGCTGTACATAATATGTGCCTGCAAACTGTATTATATATTAAGTTAGATTTAGTTAAATTCCATTGTGTTTGCTTCGAATTGTTTGATTTCCATAATCACGATCATTTTGAAAGTACTATGCAAAATACTTCAGAAACGTGGGTTACTGTACTGTATTTTAACATGATTCCTAGTTTTAGTGACTTCATAAGTATATCCTTTGTAGATATAAGTACCAATTTTAAATGGAATTGCAAGGATCTCTGTGATACATGGAGTCTATATTTCAATGTTGTGGTATTTTAATTGTTTCTTTGTTTTGATACTCTTACGAAAAATTTTTAATGTAAAAAAACCAAAAGAAAAAAATGTGGCAAAACTTAAAATATAAGAGAATGGAGAAGAAATTTCAAAAAGAATTATTTAAAGCCATTGAAGAAGAAAATATAAAAAGAAATATCTTAATATTCTCTATAATAAGAGTTTCATAATCATTAATTCTACCTGCATGTTGATGTAAATGTATTGTGAATATAGTTTGTAGTTGCATTTTTTATTAGGAATTAAGTTAGGTTTAGTTAGTTTTAGTTAGTTTGTAAGTATTATTTCTTGAAATAAGTGCCAATCTTTAATTGAATGGGCAAACTGTAAATCTAGGATATGATATTGCAATGCTGGGCTGTCATCCTTTTCTATTGTTCGATATAATACACTTATTAATAAAACTAAAGAAATATTAAAAAGGTTAAAAAACCATATAGGAGTTCAGAAAAAATACTTAGCCAAACAAAATAACAAATCATTAGCTCAGAATCTAATGTTAAAATCAGGATAGTAAAGAAAATATTGAAGAATAAGGGTATTGATATTAATTAATCTTTCTATCAGTTGAAGTGTATGATTAGAAATCATTTGTAAATGAATGTTGCATTAAGATAATCTCAGTTTGATTATTTTTTGTGTAAAAAAGTGCCAATCCTGAATTGTAAAGCCTGGCGTGTCTTCTGGAGATAAACAGATCTGGGCTGTGCTACCACAGACTGCCTTTATAAGTATGAAGGCATCCTTCTCCGCAATGTGCCGCAATATCGGACATACAATGTTCAATGCGTAGTGATCTTCTCCTTCACTGCACCCTCACCGCCGGGAAGGCCCGGCGAAAATCCTCAAAGTAGCATCTACCGCATATTGCCGCATCACAGTGCGGAATTATCATCGCGACACTCCTCAGATAAGTCAGAAAAGCAGTCGGGTTGGCCACTCATCAGTGCATCAATTCGTGCTGGTTCCCAGATGTGCCGGGTCTCATCGCAGATTGTCACTTAGATAGACACCGTCACATTTTGCAACAGCTGTGCAGCCCTTGCAGCCGTCACATACTGGAAGCAGCCCATGGCAGCATCGACGCAACTGCCGCGTCTAATTACCTTGATCTGGCTACTCTGCCAAAGAAGGACTGGAAGAATTTTCTCTCCTTTATCCCGCCGCAAGTGAACGGCACCTCCAAAGCGCCTGAGCATAGCCATTCTCCCGAATGGGCTTTCCGCTCCACAGAGATTGTCCCGGAGCACATTCATGAGCTACTGACCCCACAACAGCTGATTCAAGAAACGGAAGCGGCTATGAAAATCAGTCTATTTCGATGTTGCCGCGCTACTACCCTACAACCTGCTGATGCAGCATCCAGTCCGGATCGGAGATCGGGCGGCATGCTGTGCTTGGAACCCTTGTTTTACTGCCATGTCATCATACGAATGTGCGGTATCAACGACTTGACTATGCCAACACCACCCGCAACTTCGTATCGGGGATGGAATGAAGTCAACCCAATCCCGCCGCCGGTCTAGTCAGAGTGGCTGGCAGCACCCGACATGCTGCACCCGGTGACCGATGCTCCCCTCGAGTGATCTTATGAAGCCGCTCCACAAGACCGTCGGCTATTCATCCCGGTTTTCGCTGAACACAAGCACAGCTCCTTGCCTCAAACTGAAGCTTCCTTGCGGATTCTTCATAAGGGCTTACGCCCTTCCGAGAGAACCTACTTGTTGTAGGTATATTACAATTTTGTTTAGATCTAGTACCTTTCTTAAAAATATTATTTTAAGCTCAGTCAAAAAAACGAAAAAAATAACAAAATATAGAAGGATAATAAAAAAAAAACAAAAAAATGAAAAAAGAGAAAAAAAAATTGAAAATTAAAACTTTAAAAAATTTAAAAAAAG
Organism: Sympetrum striolatum; assembly: GCA_947579665.1. Lineage (NCBI taxonomy): Eukaryota > Metazoa > Arthropoda > Insecta > Odonata > Libellulidae > Sympetrum > Sympetrum striolatum. Next base: position 78,650,507 of record OX388351.1, read on the forward strand.
AAAAAAAGGAATGAAAAAATGGAAAAAAATGAAAAAAAAGAAAATAAAAAAAAGAAAAAAAATAAAGAAAGAAAAAATTGGAAAATGTTTAATATAGAAAAAAATTTTTAAAAAATTGAATAAAAAAAGAAAGAAAGATTTAAAAAAATGGCTTACTAATGAAACATTATCTTATAAAAAAAGAGAATATTTAATTTTCTTCATTATAATGTATTGCTTATAATTATTTCTAAGAGTCGCTGTACATAATATGTGCCTGCAAACTGTATTATATATTAAGTTAGATTTAGTTAAATTCCATTGTTTGCTTCGATTTGTTTGATTTCCATAATCACGATCATTTTGAAAGTACTATGCAAAATACCTCAGAAACGTGGGTTACTGTACTGTATTTTAACATGATTCCTAGTTTTAGTGACTTCATAAGTATATCATTTGTAGATATAAGTACCAAATCTAAATGGAATTGCAAGGATATCTGTGATACCTTGAGTCTATATTTCAATGTTGTGGTATTTATTTTTCTCTTTGTTTTGGTACATTCCGCAGCAAAAGTATCTTAAATGTTTGTTTTGTGTGAAATATATGGTTAGGGATACATAATTTAAGGAAAGTGTTCGGGCGCAAGTCTTGCAACAGCGTCGTAGCCTAGAATCGTTACCTAGGCCTGAGCCTCTTATCTCCCATTGAAACAAGAATAACACACTCCTTCCTTCTATCATAAACACAAGGTTCCTATTCACGTTCTTCTTAAATCGAGCACGAGGAACTCTTCATGTTAAGCGATGGCTGAAAGCCGTCAAATACGTCTATTTACCACAACTCCGTGTTGAATACACGAGTAAAATGCTGCTTGCATTCTGCAAGCAAAAGTTAATGTTTAAGTAAAAATATAGTAATTGGTCATAAGCATAAAGAGCAATCATGCATCTTAGCGGTAATAAACGGAAAATTTATTTCCGAATTCCCCAATCCAGGACCTCTTGATCCTTCTAAATAACGTTGCAGAAGATGAATTTTTAGCTGAGTGCAAAATTTGAATTATGAATCTCGTCTTTAACTGCCATCTAAATTATAGTAATTGCCAAGGCTCCCGGATAGTCATGTGGACAGTTCATTTGCCTTTGGTGAGAGCGATCCCGGGTTCGATTCCCGGTAGGAGCCAATTTACGAAATCACCTAAGCTGTCGAAGCACTTTTAACAATACTACTACCAGTAATTGCCATTGATGTAAATGTTTTGTGAATATAGTTTGTGGTTGCATTTCTCAATAGAAATTAAGTTAGGTTTAGTTATTTTGTAAGTATTAATTTTTGAAATAAGTGCCAATCTTTAATTGAATGGGCAAACTGTAAATCTAGGATATGATATTGCAATGCTGGGCTGTCATCCTTTTCTCTTGTTTGATATAATACTTCCATCAAAAAGTATTGAATGATATCGAGTAACAACATTTAACTAAAAGAGAGATTGTGTTTATAAATAATAAAATAGAAAATGGAGAAAAAATTAAACTGCTAACTAAAAATCAGTTCAACAACAAAAGAAAATTGTTAAAATCTCTATAAGTAAGCGTATTTCTCTGAATTATTTCAAGTAGTTGTTTATCAAATTTTTTAAATGTTGTTAATAATATATCCTCTTTAGTCATAAAGTTAGCTTTAGTATTTTGATAAGTGTTTTTGCGTAAGTTCCAATAGAATAGGTGAATGGGTAATATGTGGAGCGTATGTTTTTATGCTGGTGTAAACTAATTTTCTGTTGTTTGTTTAAATACTCTTATTAAGAAAAATGGTTCAGAATAGCTGAGCAAAAGAATAAACAAAAAAAATATTTTCAAAGAATAAAAGGGGAAAAAATCCCAAAAAATGAAATAAAAGGAAAAAAAATTAAAAAATGGCTTAAAACCGTGGAAATATCTTAAGAAAAAAAAGAAAATATTTATCTTCATAATAATGTATTGCTTATAATTAATTATATCTAACAGAGTATGTACACTCCTGGCCAAAATTAACGCAGCACCTCCCTAGCGATCCTCACGGCCGGTGCTGCGTTAATTTTGGCCAGGACTGTACATAAGTTGCAATTATTATTTCCGCCAAAATAATTTAACATTTCAACCAGTTGATATGAATCTTTTATAAATACAATTTCAAATTGCTTTTTGTAATAGACATTAAGTTAGTCTTAGTTTTATCAAGTTTTTGTGTAAAAAAGGTGCCACCTTCCCCCTTCTGGTCAAACCATTTTCACTATCCGAGAAATGGACTTTAGAATCACTCTGCCGTGTTCACCACACTCCTTGGTGTGGGCCAAATATGGGCTGAATTTTCTTCCTTCGTTTTTGTTGCGTGCATTGGAATCGTTGTCTGCAGGATATCCTTCCGTAATCTTAGCATTTACCACGTGTAAATCATCGAGTTATAAAATTTAAAAACATGAATTAACGAAACGAACAAAACTATGTATTTTACACTATAAGTTAAATCTTTTTATGGGGAAATGGACCATTATGATCTGAAACTGGAAGAAGAGGGGTAGAGGAGGTGGCATTCACTTATTTTTAAAACTCTGTAACCAAATTTGTCACAAGATTAAACCTCCTCCCTACACAGGTTTATGCTTCTCTCCAAGTATCTTTTAGTCTTCGGTTCAATCCCAAACGAAGCCAAGTAATAAATTTAATCGGTTCGTAAGAGAGCACTCTTTTACTTGGGGAAAATAAATGATCAACGGACTGTTGTCTGGCGATATACGCACTTGTTCTTTGACTTGGATTCATAGTTCCCCTCTTTTGAGATACATTGGGCCATAGTTACAAGATTGGGTACAGTATCATCAGATGCCCCTAATATATAATGCACAATTGTTAATAAATCTGCAACTGAGTTGTCTACAACCTTTTGTATGACTCTGTCCATTTATGTCTGTCTGTTATCGCATCACACTACCCAACGGATTTTAATGAAATCTGAAAGGATGATAATTTGCCTGTTAAATTGGGATATAGGTCACTTTTTATCCCGATAGTTTACATCTTTCAGCGGAAAAATGGACCATAATGAGGGGAGAGATGGCAGCTCTATTTTCCTCTAAAATTCAGCAACCAAATGCTACCCATCTTTCAATGTTAGCATATGAATATATCCATGTCATCTTTCCATGTATGTACCTTATAGTCTTCGGTTCAATCCTAGACAATGCAAAGTATTCAGATATGAAATGCATATGGAGTTCACTTTCACCGCTTGCAGGCTTTATTTCTTTTGCAAAAATAAATTTGGAAACATAAATTATGATGCTAAAGATGGAGCAACGGTGGGCTGATCGATACTATGCTACGAGTGTTTTCATATCAGAAAGGATGAATACAACGTATTGGAATTTGAGATGGGACCACCAGATACATACAACGTAGTGAAACTATGCAACAGCTTACACTTATTTAATGTGAAAGGCTTTTCATATTGAGGAGAATTCTTCATTACATTTATGAACCGAAAATCGGAACGGAATGAATATGAATCTGATGATAGTTTTTGCTAATCTTCGGTTTTCACGCAAAAAACACGTTTTACTTCAAATCCAGTTCAGTCACCATTCGATGCCCAGTCTTGATAAAAACAATGAAGCTTTCTCGAGATCATGCAATTGATTAAAAAGTTCATCTATATATAATACGAGTAAAATGTTGATAACACAAAATTCAAGTCGACATCATATCGAGAGGGTCAGCAAAAGTAGAAAAAGTATTGAAAATATTCGTAAAATTCGCTTCAATTTCTCCGTCCGGCATCGAACCCGGGTCTTCCTGATAATAATTAATATGCAGAACAACAAAGGATTACCCTCTCTAACTATGTGTGAAAACTCAAACACAAATATTGTCTGCAACTGCCTCAAACGACGTCCTACTTTTCCCATATATTCCTTGTGTTACAATATTTAATGTGCTCTGGCATCGAACCTAGAAACAGCATGGTCTTACCTAATTTTTTTTCTTAAAGTCTTAATATACATCTTCTAGCAAAGCAAGAACTTCCTATCATATGGATAAGTGCATCAAAATAAATATTGAAAACTACCTCAATGTATTTTAAATGGGGGATATATTTACCACCTGGCTTCGATCCCGGGTCTTTCTGGTAATACTTTCTATGCTGCACAACGGAAGATTGCCATTTTTAACTATCTGTGAAAATTCAAGCAGAAATATTGGCTGCAACTGCCTCAAACGTCGTCCTACTTTTCCCTTATATTCCTTATGTGAACAATTTTAACGTGCTCTGGCATTGAACCCAGGAACAGCATTGTCTTATCTAATTTTTTTTCTTAAGCCGAGTTTTGTCACCGTGAAAATTTCATATAATCAAATTATGCTCATTATGTTCTATGGAATTTGCCACTCAAGATCTGCACACTGTACAATATACAATTGTAAATAGTTGTAATATTGTTGTATTATTATCTATTGGGTAAGTACTGTAATATTAATGTTATATTATCTGTTGTGCATGTGCATATAAAAGTAAATCATTGCCTACGGGAGGTTTTTGGAGGGGTTTCCCTCCCGTCTTTGGGCGAATGCAATCCTTTGTATTTCCCCCTACACCGCTGCCACCAGACCTGGTGGCCTAATCGCAGCGTAATTAGAATATCTCAAATTGTATGCTCTCATTTTCTTCGGGTAACGGGCGTTCAATGTATGGTCCGTATTCTTTGGTATAAGTGGTTACAAAGAACCTGTTCGAGGAGTTGTCCAACAGACTGTGAGGCAGATCCTCTCGCGGTCCATAAATTGAGCTGCTGCTATCGCAACTTCATAACTTACGTTGCAACAAGTTATTTTCGCGGATAATTATAAAAACTAATTGAAACCATTCTTGGTTGTTTGAATCTTAAGATTGCATCCTAATCTTAACAGCATCCCTACGACGTTTCTTGCTGACGAATCACACTTTAGTCCTTGCACTGGTTCATGATAGTCGACTCCTCCGTCCAACACGACGGAACTTACAGGATAAAAATAAATTTGGACATGAACCGAAGGAATATTTTGCCAATTATAACTATAAAATCCATATTTATAAAATGTTCAGTAATTTAAACTTGAGACTATCACCCTCCACCGTTAATTCGAATATTAAATTTAAAGCCTGTTCTTTTAGTATAGTATGGATGTACATTCTTACCCTAACGCTCTTCTTAATCTAATCTCTTAAAAGTATAGGATTAATGTAAGAATGTCAGCAGAATTTCGAAAAGTTATGTATTGGACTTCGTTCCGCATTATGAAGATCGTGACAAACGCACTGCTGTCAAATCTCGTTGGCGTTAAAACCGCATTTGGTCCCTTCAATTTTTCCACAAAGCATTATTTCTTCGTCATTTTGAACACCACAAACTAACGCATAAACTTTCTTTTGCAAATCGCTTTTAGGAACATCCCAAGATAACTCTAATTTTGTTCCTGCTCTTAATTTACCGAGAATCCAACATATGCATCTATGATACATAGTCTCTTTTTCATAAATTCTATGTTACTGTTAATTCGGCATGGACTTAAAATTTTCGAGTATTATAAAGGGGAGAATGGATTCTATAATAAACTTCGTCGTAGTAAACAGTATCAGTTTTCGTCGTAGTAACAGTAGTATTCCTGACGACAAAGTTTTATAATATATTCATTTATTTTTAAAGCTCTCGTATTTTCGGTTCAAGCCTGCGAGGCACAAAAACTTTGCTGTTGTTTTAGTCGTTGCGCAATTGTTGCGTTTAGTTAAGGGGCAGCAGAGAAATGCCTCAAAGGATGCTGGCCGCTGAGGCGTATGGAGATGCTTTTCTTAGAAGTCCACAGCTAATGGTGGAATTGGAAGAAAATGCCACGGAAGACGCATCTTTTAGCAGATACTACAAATTTAACTCAAACGAAAGCGTTTGAAAAAGGAGTGGTACTTGTGCTATGGATTACGCGCCTCAGGGTCATGGGTACGAAGAAAAGATAGAAAATAGACGAAATGACGGGAGAAATGAATTTTGGAGACGTGATTTATATTATCCACGCAAGTGTCGGAGGAAACACGCTTCACGTTTAATTACAAAGGTTGAGAGAGAACAGTTAAGGTCACGCTTTTGAGAAATGAAATCGACTTTCAAATGAGTCACAGATGAAAATGATTCATCGAATTGAAACAATTGAGAAACCAAATCTGCTGCTGGTCCACTGTATGGAATCACCGAAACGCGGTATGTTGAGAGGATTTCTAGGGAATACAGAGATGAAATCATGGAATGGAGGGAGAAGTTTTCCAATGGCTATAGTGTTCTTCAGGATGCAGGAATACTGTAATCACTTCGCTGCACATGGCCAGGATTAGGTTCGGCAACTATATCTCCGCTATAATTAAAGAATAGATTTGCCGCCTTGATTTGGATTCGTACCTGTAATTCGAACTACTATTTACAAATGTATGCTTGGTCTTGGAGAGCACAGTAAAGGAGGGAAATGTGTTATAGTGCAAAAAGACGTTTATCAGCAGTCTTAATTTCATTCGTTCACGCTTTGTTCTTCCTTGTTTACGTCATACTCGCAGTTGTAAAATTAAAATAAAAAAATCTGATCTGGCCAACACATGACTTTCTCCATATTTATTGAAAACAGAAGCCTATGCCGGTAATGTATAAATAACTCCAAAACGATGAAAGTTACAGAAAAATGTTTCTAACAAACGTTGTAGTAAAATACATAACTTTCGTAGAAAATTGTATGTACCTATATTGCATTCTAACAGAGATATTTATGAAAAACTTCCATTTCTGGATAAACAACTACTTCCGGTCAACTATTATTCAAGAATTACTCCTAAACAATCAGTGTTACGAAAAAATATTTCTCACAAAAGTTGTAGTAAAGTACACTATCTATACATTTTGTACGTAATTGTATATACCTACATTGCATTCTGATAGAGATATTTAAGAAACGATATTTTGTTCCGGATAAACCGCAACTTCTGGTTAAGCGGTATTCATCAAAAACTAATCAACTCTTGGCATTGTTAGGAAAAAATCACTAAATATGAATTTTGGAAATGATCGGATGATCACTTTTTAAGAAGACACACGAACAGACATGTTCGGGAAAATAGCGAAAACGAACTCTATGGGCCCCAAAACATCTATTTCCGTTGATATCTGGAGATCGAATTTTTTTGCAAACAATACTTTCTCTATACTACGTATAGGGAGAAAGTAAAAAGTAGATTCAATATTATTCAAATGAAAGAGGTATAAATCGTCGATTTCCCAATAAATTAGATAAACTTTCAGGTTTTCTCGTCCTAAATTTCTTTTTAAACCGAAAGCTCGTCAAACCATGAATGAAGCCGAGCTTCTAGGCTGATTTGCTGTTTTTCTAAACACCATTTGAAACCACCTATCGGTAACAAGCGAATCTCCCGACAAACTGCGCATTCGTGGATAAGTGCTAATTCATTTCAAGAAGACGACTCTCGGCTGAGGGATCTCTATACTTATTCTACGAAAACTAGCGTAATTTTTAACATTCGAGGTTCGAATTAAATTTAATGTCGGGAATCGCTCATGCAGACTCCATTCAAACCTAATCTTTATAAAAAGCAGAATTAGACTGACGTCCCTCATTATATCGGAAACTGTTTGTTGTAAAGCCAAGTGAAAATCAAAATTTTCAAAGAGCTTCAGGCTCGGTTGGAAGAAAACCAAGGAAAAGCAGAAGTGTACGTCTCTGTTGAGAACATAAATTCCTTGTCCCTAGATGATAATTTTTTATAAAAATATAAAGAATGGGTTGACTAAATAGACCAGAAAATGGTTAGCTACGAAATCGATGGAGGCTCAAAAATTAAATATTACTTGCGATTTTATTTATTTTTGATATTGCAGTTAATAAATATTTGTGCATATTTTTGGAAAATAGTAAGTAAAGAGAGGAATGCAACATAGTTATATTCATAGATTGCAACTAGCGTGTAACTAGAGGTTGCTACATAGACAAAAGCTGTACGGCGGAAAGTGACAATCTCGATTTGGCAACCTCGCATCAGCACCTCGAACTAATGAAAAAGAAGTTGTTTACATTGTTTCTGCACACAGACAAGGCAATTCATCCGATTTTTCTTATGAAAGCAACTTATATCTATCACAATTTCTTTCTTCTACCGAAATATCAGGCTATAATTAGTATTTGAAATTCTGACGAATTTAGCGTAATTTAAACATGATAGTTCAGGATTTACTTCCTGCTATTTGAAAACACTGCTTGAGCACGACTCGACCGAATCATAACCTTAATTCCTTCCCTATATTTTAACAATAAATATTATTTTATAAATGTGTTGCAGTCGTCAATATTCAAGGGAGCCTGAAATTATATGATCTTGGGTCTCCTCGTAACGAATGAAGAGGAATCCGTTTCTAACATACAGCCTTATCTTAGATTTATTCAAAAAGTTATTTAATTCCATAAATCTTTATCTATTTTCTACGTAGTTTCCCTTTGTGTTTAAAAATTTGTCATAACGTTTCTACAAGCTTTGTTATGCCGAAGTCTTAGAAGTCTGCCGCCTGATAATATAACCGCTCTTCGACTGCTTTTTTCATCTGTGGCATGTGCAATTTGCACTAAATTGTCTCTAAAAATTTGCAATTTCACAAAGACGTTCTGCTCACATTTGGAAATTCTACTGCTGAAGTTAAAACTTTGAATCGCCGGAATTCACGAATCTTTCCGTCCACGGCGTCGACCAAATCTTCTGTGATCACTGATTACAGAAGATCATCACATTGGGGACATAAACCTTATCCGTCGGTGAATTTCTGCTGCTGAAACGTTCTTTGTTATCAAAAATCGAGTCACAAAGAATTTCGCAGTCGGCGGGCTGATCGATCGTTTAACTATTTTGGACCGACTCTTTAATGAGCACGCTCTAACAATTCCAGCGTAAGAGGCGTTTAACGCGGAAGGCATGCCGCACAGTGGGACGAAACTTTGAAATCGCGGCCATAAATCGAAAAAATGAATTTGGGAAACTTTGACCATTGGGTTGGGTAGAGAAATGAAATTCAAAGCTGGAAGGGTAAGGTTGTTCCTTCTATACCTGGTTCGTTCTCTTAGTTCAAAGTCAGCCTTCGTGAAGCGTCGCGTGAGAATGCTGAGCAAAAACACCAATCTTCAAAATTATATATCTCAATAGTGAATAAACCAATTTAAATTCTTCAAAATTTATTCTACTCTTGAATATTTAAAAAAATATTTCTGTATTAGTTGAATCGAAAAGTCATGTTTATCCGTCTAAAATACGGCCGTGTTCGGTACCCTCGCGAAAACGATATGATTTTCGAGACTTCTACTTTCAAATAGACAAAAGTATATATCGTCCTCTATCGGCCAACTGTCTGAGTTGGGGGCTTTAGGTGAGTCTGTCAGCTATCGGAAACCCCCCCAAAGTTCCAGCTGGATCCTGCGGGAAAATGTAGTTTTGGCTGTTTGAACGTAATTAAGCGGGTGCGAGGCGCGCTGCCCCGCGCGGCAAGATGATCGGTACATACGAGTACAATAGGGAACTTATACCCGTCTTCGCTTGCATGGGGACTCCGTAAGAAATTAGTGTAGTTATTTTAGATTCATATTGTTTACTAGCGGAGTGCCCGTTGATTCTCAACGGAAAAATGAATGTAAATCGAAAGTAATGAAATTTAGATATGAACAAATTTAGATATGAGAACTCTTTAATTTATGAAAAAACAATACTTCTCTTCATCCTGTGTCTTACGAAATCACAAAAACAGCTACACAAATGTAAATCACAGACTAAACTAATGATGCACCAGTCGCTGCAACAAATAGAGGAAACAACTGAGTAACAAATGAATGTAGACGAAATCACAAAAATAGCCACACAAATCTTGTAAACCACAAACGAAAACGAATGAACCAGTCGCTTAGCACGTCCAATATGTCCGAACGACAATGAGCGAGTGACCGAAATCATCGCAACTATTAAATAAACGGTCACAAGCGAATTACGATGTATAGTATTTAATATAATTAGAACTCGTCCTTTTATGAATTAACACTTAATTTATCCTTAAGATGGCGTCGAATGTTTTTAATTACTTAACACTTAATAAATAACCCTCTGCTGTAAAATTAACTGTTAAAATTGTGAAGAAAATTATTATCCTATTGATAATGTAAGCGGCGCATCTGTTTAATTATATCGCAATAATTATTTGACCATCATGTTGCAAAATCAGAGCAAACTCTTACCTCTTCTCTTGAATAGGATTTAATTTAATTTCAATGTTTTCAGATCCCGTTGACGAAAAATATTGTCTTCCGATTTTTTTATAAACGTGGAATGAAGAAACGTAATTCAAGCAAAAGTAGACATTCAAAATTATGGGAGTTATCTCATTTAAGCGATGTAATCGGTAGTGATAAGAAATGCTCGCAAGTTTTTCTCGCGATCTTTCCTCAAAATTTCATGAAATTCGAATAACAAAAATTAATTACGTTTCCTTTACTTGGCCATTTATTTTTCTGTCTCATTTGCATGATTTTAACTCGCAACCAAGAAGAAAGAATATAAATTCTGCTTTAACCTCACAGTACCTCTAAAACGAACACCAATAGAAAGAAGATGTACCAAGAAGAGCAAAACCAATTGTCAATATAAATATAGGAATAATTCAAATCATTTGAGATTTTTACGGAAAATATCCAGGGTTCGATGCTAGGTCGAGGCGAAAATCGGCCGTTTAAAATGCATTGTAGCGATTTTTATGATTTTTATGGACCCTTTCCCGATGGCAAGGAAACTTGAAATTCGGCATGGAGTTGGAGATCATAAATATATTTCATAATCAAATTTTACACATTCGCTGATGGTCCTTGGTTCGATCCCAGAGAGCCATTTTCATTCCTCAATGCATTTCTTATGGAGATAACAGAAAAAGGTTTTAGGTACTTCCCGGTATGCTATTGACTTCAAACTTTGTATGAAATAAGAGGAAGTTCTAATAAGCCATACTGTGCATTCACAGCTACCAATATTTCCTGGGTTCGACACCAGGCGTCTCTACAATCAGTAAATTATCCGATTTTTAAGAATTAATTTAAACCCCTTCCCAACAATGTTAAAACATGAAATTAGGTATATAGATAGAGAACATAGATACATTTCAAAAACGTGTTTTAGATTTCCTAGATCGTCCTTGGTTCGAATCCAGAGAGCCATTTACATTCTTGAAAAGTAGGACGTCGTTTGAGACAGTTGGAGCCAATATTTCTGCTTGAATTTTCACACATAGTAAGAGATGGTGATTTTCTGTGGTGCTGCATAGTAGGTTCACCAGGAAGGCGTAGGTTCGTTGCCAGACGATAAATTGCAGCGAATTTTAAGAATATTTTCAATCCCTTTTTTTCTTTTGAGGACCGTCCCGATATGATGCCGATATGAAATTAGTATTGCCGATCTGCTTGCAGTATGCAAGCTACATTTTACTCGTATAATAGATATCCGGAGAAGCGTCAATATAATAGATATATATAGGGGATCAAAAGTCTAACCATGTTCCACAAGTGCCAACGACTTGAAATTTTTACAACGTATTGGCCATTACGTGTAACCTTCAGGAAAAAGCCGCGATTTTCTCCATAAGGATACATGGCGGGGATTTTCGAAATTTTTTTGGGGCACTTCCCGGAACATTAGAGAGTTCAAATTCGAGGGATCGCTAGATGCTGTGCAACTCCAACATAAATTAGAAATACATCGCCGAATATGGTCCATGGATCGATGCTAGGTCGGGGCAAAAATCGGCCGTTTAAAATGCATTGCGGCGATTTTGAAGATTTGTTTCGGATCCTTTCCCGATAACATGGAAACTTGAAATTCGGCATGTAGATAGAGATCATAAATAACTATCAGAAGCATCTTTTAGATTTCCAGGATCGTCCTTGGTTCGAATCCAGAGAGCCATTTACATTCGTGAAAATTACAACGTCTTTTGAGGCAGTTGTAGCCAATATTTCTGCTTGAATTTTCACACATAGTTAGAAATGGTGATCTTCTATTGTGCTGCATAGTAAGTTCACCAGTAAGACCCGGGGACCAGAGGGCATTTTTTGTCACTGATCGCAAAAATATTTCCGAAAGTGCCTTACTACGACTCTACTGTTATTCTCTCTTTTATTTCATTTCGATTCAGATTTTCTCGTCTATGATTTAGGAAAAAGTTTCTTTCGAATTATTTTGTCTCGATATTTCTCATCGGTGTTTTAATATGGACGCTTCTCTGTTATATACTAAGTATTTCTTCTCTTTCTGTTTATTTCTCTCGAAAGCGTTGTTCATCGGGACATTGTGCACGTGATCCATTTGCATAATTTTGTCTCGGTGAGTAAAGAATGCGATCTTACCATATGGCAAGTTCCTCATCAATCAGGGAGTAGCCGGTGGAGGAGGAGTGAGGTCCAAAGCAAAATTCGTGCTGAAAACCTCGCTGACCAACAGTCTGTGCGAGTCATCCCAAGTCGCTGAACTTTAAACTTTATTTTGAGTGCAATTCTTCAAAGAAGGAATGGGAATCCATGACAGTCAAATGTTTTCAAAAATTAATTAATATGGTAAATCGGAATAAGATGGAATTTCGTAGACCATCTTAAAAGAAAAACACTTCTACGATGTATATTGCAGTCGACCGGTCGACCAATACAACGTATTGGAAAATTCATGATGAAGAGATGAATATATATATATATAATATTATTAATTACCGTATTAGCTCGAATATAACGCGTCCCCGAAGTTAACGCGACTCCTAAATTTTCATAAAGATTTAAAACAAATAATACTCATAAAAGAATTCAAAGAAATTAAAATTCAATCAGATATGCATTTATTTGGGTAATTATAGCTAATAGCACAGGTTACATTCATGTCAATAAAATTAAGTAAAACATTCGGACGTTCAGTCGCGTTTACACCTCTGTAGGAAAATGTTTATATTACATTCCATTACCACGAATTCAGGGCGAGCCGATTTTTTAACGGAAAATAAACGGTCGAAAAATATCGCGTTATATTCGGGCTAATAAGGTAATTATTATAATGTACATATTATATGAAGATGCAATATGCCTGGAGATGTCAATACGTTGACGAAACCAGTCTACTGAAATATATATCATGGAGGTTACTGTTTTTCTTTGAAGATGAGAACAATTTTGTATATTTAATTGTGAGTTTTCGTTCAACCTCGAAGTTTCCCGAACGCAATAGAATCATAAACATTTTCGGGAAACAAGCAGCACGCAAACACGCACGTTAACGAGCACCTGTTGGCTCGACATAAAACTCAACGTGGCCACTCTCATACCCGATCTTCGTTCCTTTAGCATGTGAGGTCGCCTTCTGCTTGTGCTGCACCAACATCTCGGCCGAATGGTGTCGGAACCATCTTTCTTTCCGGGAAATACAGTTCGGTCGAGAGAGCGGATGGAAAAGAACCTTCGGCTGAATTCAAAGGGAGTCGACCTTGAACCTGCGGTATCGACTGGGAGATTGAGTTGTTAGTGCGCGGCCAATGGGCGGGGATCGCTTTCTTCCCTCCAATTATACTCGAATACCCCTCATTTACGCTCGGCTTTTTTTCTCTCGTAATTCGCGCCGTGGGTCGTTGGAAAGAATGAATGATAATAGAGGCAAGGAAATGTCTTCATCTTCCCTCTCCAGCCAACCATCCACCATCAACATGCCATTCGGCCCAAATGGACTGTATTCCGTGGGATTGGGAAATAAATAAACGCTTCTCTTACTATTCAGACGGGAATGTTTCATCTCAAACACATCGTAGATACATCCGACAGTCTATGAGCGCAACTGGTAAAAGAATAAACAATGAAAACACTTAACGAATAGACTTTCGTATTTTCATATTGGTTTTCACATAGAATTCTTAAAATGTTTCCAAAAAAGCTAAATTTATTCAACTGAATGGCGAGTAACTTTGCGGCATTTCATGACGGTAGCAAATTCAACAGGAACTACTTCTATTTTGGGAAACTAGATCTTATTGTTATTCAAAAAGCTTGGCAGCATACCACCCAACCAAAGAAAATGTACGATAAGTTTCGATTTAAACAGTTGCACTATTCTTTTTAAATGGGATATTTTGCTAAGTTTACTCGATAAAAATCACCCTTTTGTGTATGTGTATTAAATAAGGACGTTTCTCCGGATATCTCTACATCTATAATATAAAACAGAGTGTGGGTGTGTGTGTGGGTGTGTGTATGTATGTATGTTCGCTAAAAACTCGAGAACCGAGACTCGCAAAACTTTGAAATTTTGTACATTATTAAAAGTCAACCCCGCGCAGAGTATAGGCTACTTTTTATTTCCCTATGGTCCACGGTTCGAACCCAGACGGGTGAAAACTTTTCCATAAGAAATACACGTAAAGTTCATAAGACTGATAAGGAGTAGGTTCCGCGTTCAAATCCCAAATAGACCAAATTAATTTTTTTCACATATTTTAATTTATATTCTTTATATTTTGTAATTTATTTAATATTATACTGATAATCGTGCAAATATCGTCATACATCGCAAGAATGTGCATGATCGGAAATATTGTATATGGGAGAATAATGAAGTCACGAAAAATAGAAATATATTTGTAGTTATATTAATTTATAATCCGATTTTTTTTATTATTCGCAAGCACCCGAATGATAATTATCATAAAAGCATTCGAAGCAAAATATATTTCGGCAATGTGAGCAACAAATAAATGATGGCTGCCTACATGTACAAGGAGTTTTAAGCAGGTCTATTGAAAAGCAAACTTCGTTAACATTCCTAAACATTTTTCGGTTGTCAGTTAATTTTGAGGCGAACCAGGCGTATTGAAGCATATCAGTAAAAATGGGAGATGATATTGGGTGTGAACTATGGATTGAAATTACTTCCAGAGAAGATTGCATCGAAATTCAAGTAAATGACGCCTATGCTATAGCCTGTGAATTGGTATCCTATATATTTTTTTCTATTTCGAGTGATATATAATTTATTTCTGCAATTTATGTTAAATGTTTGATTCAGTTGTCCCCTTGTACCTGTATGAAAACGTTACTTTAAACGCGGTACTGCTTATCCTAATGTGATCTTAGAGTATACTTATATATTCTCAGTTGAAGAAATTTTTCATTCAAAGTATATGAGATTGAATATTGAGTTGGAGCGGCTTTGTAGACTTAATTGTAACTTACATTTCTTGATATATTGCTTTGGAAAATCTGGTATTCGCTTTTCACCAACAATTATGAAGCATTTGTTTAGATCAAGGTTATTACAATGGTATTTTTGAAATTAAATATCCACGTTGAGAATCAACGGGTACTTCTGCTAGTCTATATATATAAAATAGAGTGTGTGTGTGTGTATGTATGTTCGCTAAAAACTCGAGAACCGAGACTCGCAAAACTTTGAAATTTTCTACTTAATTAAAAGTCGGCCCCGCGCAGAGTATAGGCTACATTTTATTTCTCTAAGGTCCACGGTTCGAACCCAGACGGGTCAAAAGCTTTCCATAAGAAATACACGTAGAGGTAATTTGTTTCGTAGCAGGGTTCATTTCTTTTGCAAAATTAAACTAGAAATAATGGTCCTAGAAAGTCGAATCAAGCACCGAAAGATGGAAAACAGAATAAAAATTCCTAATGTGGTCGTGGAATATCGTTTTCGATTCAAAATTGCGCACATTTTGATAAAATACCTGAATATTTCATCGAAATTTTGAGGTAGTAAACAACCCATCCCCCTGACGATCAAGGGGATTTTTGAGTCCCCAGATCATGTATTTATCTGTAAGAATACATTTAGAAAATATGCATACTTCAAATTAACGTTAAGAATAAGTAATAGATTATATGAAGAGGGAGAAATTTAAGGAGATATTAGTAACTGCAGCTATGAACGATATACTGTGAAGAATCGAGCGAACAAACATACGAATACCAGTAATTAAGGAAGATTTTAAATTTTATGGAAGCGTCTGTAGCATCCAAGTTTCATTTATATCAACGTAATGGTTTACTGACTATTTCGTGGGATAAATGGGTTTATAGTAGTTTGTTAGATGAAATTGCTTTCTCTCGATCAATACAACTGAATTCGTATAAAAAAACCTGGTAAGTTTCGGATGTTTTTAATATAATCTTCTGCATTACGTATTACAACTTATTAATTTACATTGCTAAATATTTAGCGATTGACGAAAATAGATTTAGTGAATATCGTAAAGATTTCCCAGATTCAGTGTTAGAGTTAAACTGCGATTTGTAAAGCTGTAGCAAATCTCCAACATCGTACCTCTTCATCGAAAAGATAAAGCAAGTTTATGTTTTGTTATACGCAGAAAAAAAAAGTTATACATGTACATATTTACTATCTTTCTGCTATCGGTGTTTAATCTTTGGTTCTCTTTTGGCACTGCGATTGCATTTGTGTTATTTGATGAGCTCATTTTAGTATTGGGGTACAAGTCAGCTCCTTAATACATTTACTTTCTGCAAAGAATATTTTTGCTTGGTTTTGAGTGATATGTATAGAATATATTTCTGTTATTTGTGTTTAATCATCGTTTCCGAGAACCAATTTTCCCTTTTCAGAAAATGTCTCCTAAAAGGTGGTGCTGCTTATCCTAATATGATCATCGAATATATTTTTTATAATCTTTAAATCATTTTTGTCCTCATCGAAGAAAGTGTTCATTCAAAGGATATGAGATTAAATATTTAGGTGACTTTGTAGACTTAATTATAATTTCATTTACTTTGTTCATTGGTTTGGAAAAAATTATAGCCTGGAATTGGCTAGCAAAAATAATGAGGCAAGCGTTACGATCAAGACTGTACCAAGAGTAATTATCAATTTGCATTTCCCCGTTATATCCCCATATATATATATACGAGTAAAAAGTTGCTTGCATACTTATATATATATATATATATATATATATATATATACGAGTAAAAAGTTGCTTGCATACTGAAAGCATATCGATAATCCTAATTTCAAGTCGACATCATATCCAGAGGGTCCTCAAAATAAAAAAAATGGATTGAAAATATACTTAAAAATTGCTGCATTTTATCTGTCCGGTATCGAACCCGGGTCTTCCTAAAGATACTTACTATGCAGCCCAACTGCAGTTCACCATCTCTAACTATGTGTGAAAACTCAAGCAGAAATATTTGCTACAACTGCCTCAAACGATGTCCTACTTTTCACATATATTCCTTATGAGTAAAATTTGCTTGCATACTGCAAGCATATCGATAACATAAATTTCGGGTCGATATCATATCGAGAAGGTCCTCAAATGATAAAAGAAGGGATAAAAAATATTAATAAAAATAGCCGCAATTAATAGGAGTAATTTGCACCTGCTCGGCGTCAACCGCACGTTTTTTGGTGACGTTTCCCGTGGCTCCTGTGATTTTGGTCTGCCTATCATACCTGGAAGTAACCTAAAATATTTTCAAAACAGAGTCATTAATAATTTGAAACTCCCGCCATTCGCTTCAAATAGTAGTGACACCTGGTGTCTAACTCAGGATCTTTTGGATGATATGAATACATATAATGCCCTGATAGATATAAAATTAATTTGACTCGAATTTTTAAGTCGATATCGTACCGGGAAGATCCTAAATTAAGACTCCGTTATCCCCATCTGAAATACATAGGGTTATGTAAATCGCTCTCTGGGATCGAACCAAGGACGATAAGGAAAACCTGAAACAGCGCATATGAAATGTATCTATGATCTCTATTTACATGCTGAGTTTTAAGTTTCTATGTTATCGGGAAAGGGTTAGAAAAAATCTTTAAAATTGTATCAGTTTCTGATTTTAGAGACACCTGGTGTCGAACCCAGGACCTATTTACCGCTATGATTACACTATTATAACTTGGTAGGACTTAATCTTATTTAAAGCAAAGTTTGAAGTCGATATCCTGCCGGGAAGTACCTAATATTGGTTTCCGTTATCTCCGTAAGAAATGCATTGAGGAAAGTAAATGGCTCTCTGGGATCGAACCAAGGACCATCATCGGAACGTTCAACAGCGTACATAAAAAATATTTATGATCTCTATCCACATGCCGAGTTTCACGTTTCCATCTTATCGGGAAAGTGTTCAAAAAAATCTTAAAAATCTTTGCAATGCAATTTAAATAGGGGAATAATTGCCCTGACCTAGCGTCGAACCAAGGATAATCCTTGAAGATGACTTTATATTTTTCGTCGGATATTTAGATCTTCTAGCGATCCCTCGAATTTCAACTCTCTACTTTTCCGGGAAGAGCCTCAAAATTTTTTCTAAAATCACCTCCATGCATCTGTATGGGAAAAAGGCACTTAGGGGCCTTCTGGAATCGAACCGATGACACTGAGGTTCAAAGTCGCCTTTTTCCTGGAGGTTACATGCTATGGCCAGTAGGTCGTAAAAATTTCAAATCGCTGACACATGTGGAACATGGTTATAAAATTGATCCCCTATGAGTGAATGAATATATGTTAGGGTGGATCGAAAAAACGTTTTTTCGAAATCCGTTAACGGCTAATGCAGCTTGTGGTTGGTGGAAATTATAACATTTAAAAAAATTTAGCGAATTTTAGTCAAAGTTTTTAATTTTTGTGAAAAATGTAAAACTTTTGCATTTTTTTTCCTGTTTCTCAATGTTTCCGAAGTGATTTAATGGCAAAGATGTACATATATTACTTGGTAGTTGCTTAATATTAAAGATTTAGTACGTTTGAATAAAGGAAAATGGATTCTCAGTTCGCCAAAATTCGTCAAAATACGCAAAATATACAGAAATCTTACGGATGTTGGTTAGACAGTAGGTTTGAACGTTTTGTCATTTTTTCTGATAGAAATGTAATATCCGGCAATATTGGCACACTCACATTACTGATATAATTTTCTTTCCAAATCAAATATTTATATCTATCTATCTTTTGTGAGAATTTTTGCCTCGAAATTGCAGAAAGTTCTAGTTCGATTCAAACGAATATTTTTAGGATAAAGATTGCGACGAAAACTGTCACTCAAGCCTCAATGTGCCACGTTCATGCTGGTCCCATAGGAGTCATCTCTGCCCTATACAGAGGCATATACGTAGCATATTTAGGCTAGAAGGACAGTTTTAGTCGCAAATGACATATCTTCATCCAAAAAATATTCGTTTGAATCGAAGTAGAAATTTTGGCAATTTTAACGTTTCTTGTCGAAACTTCGAGGCAAACATTTTCACAAAAGATAGTATTTGATTAGGAAAGAAAATTAAAAAAAAATGTTTTTTCGATCCAACGTAAAGTTTATATCTATTATATAGGAGTAAAAGTTGCTTGCATTTTGCAAGCATATTGATAATACAAATATCAAGTCGACATCACATCGAGATGGTCCTCAAAAGAAAAAAATCTGATGTGGCCAGCACATGACTTTCTCCATACATAAGATGTAAATATTTATCTACGACTGTTATTTCGGACTCTATATTCCATCTAAACTTGGAAGATGAGTGATTAATTTATATATTATTATCTTTTACGTCACAAACATTATGAATAATGTTTTTCGGGACATGCTCGATGAAAAACGATGAATTTGGCCTTTCGCCCATAGAGCCCAGTGCGCCCGCAAAGTACATAATCAGCAACTTCCAGTTTATCAGTATTTCATGAATAACTCCTAAAAAATCAATGATACAAAAATATGTTTCATACAAAAGTTATAGTAAATTACATTTTCTAAAACAATTATAAATAATAGTATATACCTAAATATCATATTTATGGAGATATTTTGAAAACCGGAAATGAGCTTTGAAGAATGAAGCTCAACTTTCGGTTAACCGATTTACTCCAAAAACTAATCAACTCTAAAGACTGTAATAAAAGCACTATATATGAAGTTTGGTGTTGAACCGACAAATATTTTTCATGTTAGAGCGCCCACAATGTACATAATCATCTTTTTCCGGTTTATCAGTATTTCACGAATAACTCCTAATCAACCGGTGACACAAAAATATGTTAAATACAAAAGTTATAGTAAAATAGATTATCTAAATCTTTTATAAGGTATACAATATACCTATATATCATACGAGTAAAATGTAGCTTGCATACTGCAAGCAGATCGGCAATACTGATTTCATATCGGCATCACATCGGGACGGTCCTCATAAGAAAAAAAAGGATTTACTTTTTCTTAAAATTCGCTGAAATTTCATCGTCTGGCATCGAACCCGGGTCTTACAGGAAAACCTACTATGAAACACAATAGAAGATCACCATCTCTAACTACGTGTGAAAATTCAAGCAGAAATATTGGCTACAACTGCCTCAAAAGACGCTCTAATGTTCACGAATGTAAATGGCTCTCGGGACTCGAACCAAGGACGATCTTGGAAATTTAAAAAATGTTTCTGAAAGTTATTAATGATCTCAATCTACATGCCAAATTTCAAGTTTCTATATTATTGGGAAAGGTTTCAAAATAATTCCTAAAAATCGGATCAACTTCTGATTGCAGAGACTCCTGGTGTCGAACCCAGGACACATTGATAGCTATGATTGCATAGTTTGATTTGCTAGGACTGGTTCTTCTATCACGCTAAGTTTTAAGTCGATAGCATGCCGGGAAGAACCTAAAATTTGTTTCCGTTATCTCCATAAGAAATGCATTGAGAAATGTAAATGGCGCCCTGGGATCGAACCAAGGACCATCAGCTAATATGTAAAATTTGATTATGAAATAGATTTATAATCTCCAACTCCATGCCGAATTTCAAGTTTCCATGCATTCGGAATGAGGTCCAAAAAAAATCTTAAAAATCGCCACAATACATTTTAAACGGCCGATTTTTGCCTCGACCTAGCATCGAACCCAGGATATTCTCCGTAAAAATCATTTATGTTTTCGATAGATCATGATCATATATAAAGGCTCCTAGAGTTTTGATTCTTTACCTATCCGGTAAGTATTTTTTAAAAATTCCCGAAAATCTAGGCAATGCATTTAAACGGAAAAAATCGGGACTTTGGGGCCCTCTGGATTCGAACCCATGACACTGAGGTTCAAAATCGCAATTTTTCTGGAGGTTATACGTTATGGCCAATATGTCGTAAAAATTTCAAGCCATTGACGCTAGTGGTTTGGCCTGTGACTTTGTATCCTCTCTATATCTATTATATATAGATGCTTCTCCGGATACATTCATATATAATACGAGTAAAATGTAGCTTGCATACTGCAAGCAGATCAACAAAACTAATTCAATTTCGGCATCATATTGGGACGGTCTTCAAAAGAAAAAAAAAAGAATTACAAATATTTTTAAAATTCGCTGCAACTTTATCGTCTGGCATCGAACCCGGTTCCTTCAGGTCATACTTACTATGCAGCACATCAGAACAAATCCATTTCTAACTATGTGTGAAAATTCAAGCAGAAATATTGGCTGCAACTGCCTCAAACGACGTCCTACTTTTCACATATATTCCATATGTGAGAAATTGCAATGTGCTCTGGCATCGAACCCAGGAACAGCATGGTTTTATCTAAATTTTTTTCTTAAACCGAGTCTTAATATAATCTTCTAGCAAAGCAAGTACTTCCTATTATTTCGATAAATACATTTTAAAAAAATAATTAAATCTAACGCAATGTATTTGTAATGGGGGATATATTTACCACCTGGGTTCGAACCCGGGTCTTTCTGTTAATAGCTTCTATGCAGCTGTGCAGAAGATCACCACCCCTAACTATGTGTGAAAATTCAAGAAGAAATATTGGGTGTAACAGCTTCAAACGACGTCCTACTTTTCCCTTATATTCCTTATGAGAGAAATTATTATGTGCTCTGGCATCGAACCCAGGAAATTTACAGTCTTTTCTAATTTTATTTCTGAAACCAATTCTTAATATATATCTTGTAGCAAAGCAAGAACTTCCTATTATTTTGATAAGTGCATCAAATAAAATAATGAAAAACTACCTCAATGTATTTTAAACGGCGGATTTTTGCATCGCCCTAGCATCGAACCCAGGATATTTTGCGAGTAAGTCATTACTGTTTTCGATAGATCATGACCATATATAAAGGCTCCTAGAGTTTCGATTTTCTACCTATCCGGCAAGTATTTTGTAAAAATTCCCGAAAATCAACACAATGCATTTAAATGGGAAAAATCGGGACTTTGGGGCCCTCTGGAATCGAACCCATGACACTGAGGTTCAAAATCGCAATTTTTCTGGGGGTTTCACGTTAGGGCCAATACGTCGTAAAAATTTCAAGTCAATGACGCTTGTGGTTTAGGCTGTGAATTAGTATCCTATCTATCTATCTATCTATCTATCTATATGAATGAATCCGGAGAAGCATCTATATATAATAGATATCTATTATATATAACGAGTAAAATGTAGCTTGCATACTGCAAGCAGATCGACAACACTAATTTCATATCGGCATCATATACCGGGACGGACATCAAAAGAAAAAAAAAATTCAAAATATTCGTAGAATTCGCTGCAATTTAATCACCTGGCAGCGAACCCCGGTCTTCCTGGTGTACTTACTATGCAGCAAAATAGAAAATTACTATATCAAACTATGTGTGAAAATTCAAGCAAAACTATTAGGTGCAACTACCTCAAACGACGTCCTACTATTCACATACACTCCTTATTTGAGAAATTATAATGTGCTCTGGCATCGAACCCAGGAACAGCATGGTCTTATCTATTTTTTTTCTTAAACAAAGTGTTAATATACATCTTCCATCTAAGCAAGAGCTCCCTTACATATCGATAAATGCATAAAAAAATTATGAAAAGATACCCCATAGTATTATATATGGGTGATATTTTTACTGCCCGGCATCGAACCCGGGTCTTTCAGGCAATACTTTCTATGCAGCACAACAGAAAAACACCATCTCTAACCGCGTATGCAAATTCAAGCAGAAATATTGGTTACAACTGCCTCAAATGACGTCCTACTTTTCCTTTATATTCCTTATGAGAGAAACGTTATTGTGCTCTGGCTTCGAACCCAGGAACAGTACGGTCTTATGAAAATTTTTTTCTAAAACTTATTCGTACCATACATCTTCCAGCCAAGCACGAACATCCTATCATTTCGATAAGTGCATCTAAAAAAATAATGAAAAACGGCTCCCATGTATTTTAAAGGGCAGATCTTTGCATCGTCCTAGCATCGAACCCAGGATAACTTTTGTAAAAGTCATTGATGTTTTCGAAAGTCCAAGACCATAAATATAGGCACCTTGAGTTTTACTTCTTTACCTATCCGGAAAGTATTTTTTTTTAATTCCCGAAAATCACGGCAATGCATTCAAACGGGAAAAATCGGGACTTTGGGGCCCTCTGGAATCGAACCTATGACACTGAGGATCAAAGTCTCTTTTTTCCTGGGGGTTTCACGTTATGGCCAATATGTCATAAAAATTTCAGATCAATGACGCTTGTAGTTTAGGCTGTGAATTTGTATCCTATCTATCTATATAGGTATATATATGAATGAATCCGGAGAAGCATCTATATATAATAGATTTTTGGAGATGTTTTAAAAACCGGAAATGAGCTTTAATGAATAAATCTCGACTTCCGGTTGATCGATTTACTCCAAAAACTTATCAACTCTGACAGCACACACCACAGTACTATATATGAAGTTTGGTATTGATACGACTAATAGTTTTCACGTTAGAGCGCCCACTATCACACACACACATACGCACACACACACACACACACACACACACACACACACACACACACACACACACACACACACACACACACACACACACACACACACACACACACACATACACACAGACATCATTCCGAAAATGGTCAAAACGTGTTCTAGGGACCCCAAAACATGTATTTCCGTTGAAATCTCGAAGTCGATTTTTTTCATGAAAACAATACTTTCTCTATACTTCGTATATGGAGAAAGTAAAAAAGGAATTGTGAATATTCTTAATAATCAACACAATTCTTTTTAAATAAGGGAAATTTTCACCCAATTGGCGACAAACTTCCGCTTATTTGGCGTCACATTCATAGAGATGAAGAAGAGCGCGTTTTCCGTGATCATTATGATTCTGTTTTCACTATCCTACCGGGATGCAGCTTAAAATATTTTCGTAGTGTATCAAAAATTATTTAAAATCCCGCCATACGTTTCAGATAGTAGAGACGCCTGGTGTCGAACCAAAGATCTTTTGGAAGATGTGAATACATATAACGCCCTGGTAGAAATAAAGCTTACTTGATTCCAATTTTGAATCATACCGGAATGATCCAAAATTAAGACTCAGTTATCCCCATCAGAAATGCATAGTGTATTGTAAATGGCTCTCTGGGATCGAACCAAGGACTATCAGGGAAACCTGAAACAGCGCATATGAAATGTATCTATGATCTCTATTTACATGCTGAGTTTTAAGTTTCTATGTTATCGGGAAAGGATTAGAAAAAATCTTAAAAATCGTAGTAATTTCTAATTTTAGAGATGCCTGGTGTCGAACCCAGGACCTGTTGGCATTCTACTTCCAATTTGTCTGGTTGGAGTCTATCTTTGGGTCTAGGAAGTAGCTCATTCATCTGCCGAATCGGGTGGCATTCTCGTGTTTCTTCAGGATATCTTTTTCCGTGGTTCCCGCAACGAAAGGAATGGTGGCGTGTCCTCTTGGTCTTTTCTCCTCCTCGGTTCTTTCTTGGTTGTCTCCACTTTCGGTATATAAGCGCTATATAAGGAGGACCACAGGACAAACTAACTCACTCTTCGACCAAAAGAAGCCTACCGAAACGTAGGCGAAACGTCGTCGCTACGTTCATCGCGGTGGAATCCCGAAAGAGATGGAATCAGCCGATCGCCGCGGAAACCTTCGACCTCACATAATTTTATATACTATATATAGAATGTACATGGGTTTGTAAAAAGTAGAATTGGTCGTCCGATTATTTGCCCAGGATTTAGTCCAACCCACCAACAAACTTTGATCGATGAATAACGATCTTGGAAATAGTTTTACTATTACCTGCATAAAATAAGATAAACTTATCCAACACTTTATAGAATCGTCTACTAAATTTGATTCTACCTCTACGTAAACTCTATAGAAAACTTAATCAGTTTTTATATATGTTTTTATGATTTATGCATGTATTTCATTTATTTATTCCTTCAAGAAATTTTGCTTGTTAGCATAAACAGACTATTTTTAAAAAGTTGTGCGAAAATCAAGAATTTGGAAGAAAAGTAATGAGAGAGCTCGAATTAAGAGTCCTTCACGTGGCCGTTACGTTAATCCTTGTAGTTGACAGCGCAAGACGCTGCAATTGACGTGTCTCAAGTGGTATGAGGTACGTTGCGGAAAAGAAACGCAAAGTGTTTTGGCAAACTTGCACCTTCAAAACTTGTTTGTCCTTAGCAAACCCTCCCCGGTGCGCTAAAATACCGAGTCGGTTTCATGCATTTAAGAAAAAGGCCTCAATGGCCCAATGGCCTCAACGGGCCACCGATTCTCGGGTCCTTCCCCTCCATTGAGGAACTTCTCGCTCCTAACATTTTAAACCCATTTCCTCTAAACCAATAACTTCCTTCTTTATGTCATCCTGGTCAGACTCGTTGATCTCTTCATCTATATTCTATTTTCCTCCAACTTCACTTCTCAAAAGATTATTTTATACGTTTCCCTGTTTTTATAGCCCACTTTCGTGATTAGTTCTTAGCCTCACTCTATATGAAAATTTAATTGTAAATTACTATCATTATTATTACATTTTTACGCTACAATTGGACAGGCAACGCCTATACAACTCCACATACATTTTGTCTAAAATAATAACCAACAATAGTTACATTTCGTTTAAAACAGTAACCAGCAATCTTTACATTATGAATAGTATCCAACAATCATTGCATTCTAATTAACATCCAACAATAATTTTTTATCGCCTAAAATAATTAACAGCAATCTTTATATTCTAAATAATACCTATCAAACTCTACATTTCGTCTAACTGATCTCTTTGGTTAACAATCGTTTTTAATTTACGAAAGCAGTTATAGAAAAAAGTGAAACCAACTTTTTCTAGAACACAGAATAGTAGTAGTATTGCTAAAAG
The DNA here is from genome assembly GCA_947579665.1 of Sympetrum striolatum. Taxonomy (NCBI): domain Eukaryota; kingdom Metazoa; phylum Arthropoda; class Insecta; order Odonata; family Libellulidae; genus Sympetrum; species Sympetrum striolatum. The sequence continues at coordinate 78,676,798 of OX388351.1, forward strand.
TGCTTCGACAGCTTAGGTCATTCCGCACATTGGCTCTCACCGGGATTCGAACCCGGGACCGCTTTCACCAAAGGCAAACGCGCTGTCCACATGAATATCCGGGAGCCCTAGAACACAGAATATTTGATGGTTTGATTGACATGGTTTCGACTCATGGAGTCAATGGGAATGGGAGGGGGAGTGGTTGGGTTATGAGGGAAATGGTGAATGGTGTTGATAACTGTGGAAAGGACAGGTGAGGGGAAACACGTATTCATTAATAACTTGCACATTTGGATCTGCCACGTTTCGCAGAATTTCTTTTATTTCGAAGAATTTGTTTCTATGAACAATTAGAAATTCTTTCTTTTTGTAGGTTTATGTCAGACCCGTAATGCCTTATATTGATAGATATGTTGCAGATGTACTTATATCTTGGGCTGTAGGCAGCATTCTTCGAATACTATTTTACGATAACAGATTAACATAATTAAACAACGAAATTTTCATACTACACTCTGATTCAGTACTGTATGAATACGAATTACAATAATCCAATGTTATTGGCTGTTTCAGAACATATCTCAAATTACAACAATACTGCAAGTCTGCAAGCTATGGCAATGCAACGTTCAATGTGATTATCTCCAAGCTACAACAATAGGAAATGGAATGTAATTTAGTTGCGGTGACGATCACTCTTACATGAAGTGAAGCTGACTCCGAAACCCTTTTCAACGAAACTGCTGTGTTGTTGAAAACTGAAAAGCGATTCAAAGAAATGCTTCCATTCAGCTGCAAAAATTTCGATAAATCGGATGTGCTCCTAATTATTAGCAAAATGCGGTTATTTCCGTTTTCGGTTCGCATCTAAAAGTGGATTCTTTTTCCAATTAACGCTGTCGCATCTAATTCCTCTGGAGGCAACTAGAGTGAACTATCTCAAGAGAATGCCTTTTGGCGAACTCTCGTCGCTGATGGTAGTCTGAAAGTTACTCCGTCCGTCCTAAAGTAGAGAGATCGTGTGGGGGTTTAAAGGGAGTTGCGTGTCTGGAGGATGCACTTTTTCTTTTTATTCCAGACGCGTCTGTTGAGAGAAGGAGCTGACACCGGAGGAATCGATACGCAAACAGCTCGCTCAGGTCATTTGCGTTTCGCACATTTCGCATGCAGCACCTGCCGATCCCATCGGATTTGCGGTTGAATTCTTTCATGGATAAATATTGCTTCCGATTTTGGCGCTGGATGTAGGTTAAAATTCTTTTGGCGACTTTTTCTAGTCATCGCTAGCTACATATCTAGCCTAGATGGAATCTTTTACAACATAGGGAACCTTTTTTTTAGTTCCCTATACGTTAGGGAACCAAGCCACTCTCAAGCCGAATGTGAAATAATCGCTTTGGATGGTGTTTTTCCTACTTTCAAATAGTTCAGCATTAAGTTCAAAATTAAATCTTATAAGTACCTGTGTGGTACTTCAACTCCATCAAGAGTACAATAAAATCAATAAAAGAAATGTGATAAAATCAACATCATAAGTACGATACAGAATGCATTAACATAAATCACTCGTAAATATTATAACATCAACCAAAACATAATTAATTTAAAATTCCAAATTATTTTATCAACTAATCGATTAAAAACAGGATTATCAAGTAGGTAATTTACATAGACTGGAATTAAATTTGGTTTTAAAGAGACTTGTCAGGAAATGGCTCAATAACTTCTTAGAGTAAACCATTGCATTCATCAACAGTTATATTTAATAAAAAATATTTTATTTAGTATGATCCCGATATTTAAAAAGAAATATTTTCCCCAATATCCTGTTACAGTTTCGTGGTGCTCTAATACAATTTGTCAATAGATTGACGTTATTTTGGAATATTCATCTATATAAGAGAAAGAATCTAGAATTGTACTTTTACCAGAAATTTTATTTTTTACAAATAACAGTAACCGGTTTCGACGATTGATCGTCATCTTGTTAAAAGTTCAATTCTTTCCATTTTGGATTAGCACAACGCCTCGCCTGATTCAGTGAAGTTTACCTATATAAGACTTCTGGGATTGTGAATGTGTTTGTATTTTAAGTGTTCTTTGACTATGGTTGGGGCTGCCGCCTGAAGAAATGTAATCTGCAGCGTATATAATTAATTAAAATTCGACTAAGAAAAACGAATTTGATCTTATTAAGTGGAACTTGTAATTTCAGCGTACTTTGTGCGAATTTCATGGATAAGTAAAACTAGCTGTTGATAGTTTTTAATAATACGAATTTTAATATTATTTATAATTATTTTCAGTTTAACTGATTGACGAGACTATTGTCTAAATGCCAACTATTATCAAAATAAGTTCATTTGTCTGAGGAAGAGTTAGAACAATGTACGCCCGAAAAGACCGCAGTCTCCGATCGTGTTCCTGTGCATTCACTCTTCTAAACATGACTTGTTTGCATACAAATTAAAGTTCCTTTTCATATACTTGAAGAATGACTGAGATATCTCGTTATTATTGCTGTTATTCAAATAATGGAATTAATTATGTCAATCCTGTTATCTGAACGAGCATTATATTCACCAAGGCGAATGTTTTCAATTATATGCTTCAACTACATTTTAGGGATGCACAGACAACATTATTTTATTAGTTGGAATTTCTATTAGATTGGTTTAGATATTTTCTCTTGCCCATGCTTAATTCTTACCCAAAGTATCATAACTTTGGGGAAGATTATAATAATTACGGATATTACGATTATATTTTAGCGATCTTTTAACCTGAGTTTATCTATTATATAGCCACTTCCTATGATTTATTTACCGATATTTTTGAAAATTAATCGCCACATCTGCAATCAGACCTCCAGGTAAAGGTTCCTTTGTGGTAGAGTGAATTTAGATTAATTCCTGTCATCTGGAATTCACTAGAACTGAGAATTTGTTCCATTAATGTATTTCCTAGCTCTTCGGCATTATCAACAAAACTTAGCAGAAAACCGATTTCGGCGATCGATTAAATTCCATTTAAACAGTACAAGGCATTCTAATTCATCCTTGCTCGCACTTGAACATATTTAAAGCGGTGGTTCGATCTACAGCCGTAAGCGAGGGATTTGGGCAACACGGCAGGGGAAGTTGCCTGCTGAAGTAAGGGTTGAAACCTTCCATGTAAATTACGATCAACGAACAGCACTACCCTTCGATAGATGTACTTCTTCAACAAAAGCTTTAAACTCCCACAGGCAGTGTTTGAAACCCATTTTACGTACCAAGAGAAAAATTATAAATATTCCATTCTTATGGTGGCGGTAACATTTTTGTGGATTTACTTCCAAAATTATTAAATTAATGATAAATGTATTTAATATTATAATGAGTTTCTTTTGGACGCGAAACGAGACTTGGAGGTAAAAGTCTGCATAAAGTCGAGTTACGGTTACGTTGCGAGTTTTCGGAAAGAATAATCAATATTTTGGCGTGGAGATGAAGAGTTTGTCTCGCATAACATGAAACATATGTTCCACGTTTGCTCCATCACCATGGAAACAGAACAAAGTAGTTAAGTTTAATTAGATCAAAGGAATAATTTATGTGAAGTTATACTCCATCCAGCTAATTCCATTGATTTTTAAGTAAAATTTTAGTACTATACCGCCGCAGTTGGTCGATATAACGGGTGAAGATTTTTCACGTAATTTTCAGGATATCTACAAAAATATACAGCCTGTATTTAAGGGAAAACATCCACCGAAACTCTTTGAATGTAGAATTACCGGAATTTTACCCCACACTCAGGGTTCTAGCGAAAGATGAATTGAAAACGAAGAAGTTGCATGTAGAAGTGGCAATGGGAAATCATACTGATGGTTGTCCGAGAATGAACAAAAGAAGGTGTGTTGGGAAGGCAACCTATTGATAATCGGTTGCTCAATTAGGCTCAAGTTGTTCATTCCTCTTTCGATCATTGCTAATCTCATCCGCGATCATCCCTTGCCATTCAACATGGTTTCCCACTAAACACCCACGATATGCGGGTGGCATAGCCTCAGTTCTGATTGCTGAGGAAACTGTACTTCGGTGATGTAACAAAGTTGCTAAAACAAAAAGGATTGCTGATTTTAGCTGTTATGTTTCGATTTTTTATGTTACAAAGCGAAGCTTCGTGATATTACTAAGTAATTTTTTTATATCGAGTAACTATTTTTGCCATTCATTGGCAAAACAGTTACCAAATTACCCAAAATGTTCGCTCTAAGTTTAATATCACTATTAAATACACTTAGTGCAAATTGATATTGAATTAAGGTAGGGCTATTTTCGAAATGTCTTTTCTTATGGAAAAAAGGCAAAAGAGTTGAACATTTTTAACTTTCGTCTTCGAATTCTTTAGGTGGCAATATTTTTGTAAAATCAAGATATTTTTGGAATAAATGCTTTTTTTGCGATCAGTGAATACTGAAAAAAAAGTTATTTAATTTGGTGGTAGCGTTTGATTTATCGCTCGTAGATAATCAGTTCTCCTGTTACCCTACTGCATTTTAGTGAGTACAGTATTTTGTTTAGTTTTTTTAACAGAATGGAGAAAAATCTTTCATTTACTCAGTCTTGCTTATGGCTGCGATAATGTGGATGCTACCGATGTATTAATGTTTCAGAGCTATTCCTTTCTTTTGAAACTTTAAATGGAAAGTGTTGTTCGTACGAAAACGGTGCTGCACTTAAGAGCCATCCTCACTTTTGGGATTAGTCCCCTTCTGCCAAGAATTGTCACGAGGATACTCCCCTTCGAAGTCTGTCTCATGGTCCCTCTCGTGCTGGCCTTAATTTTATCTTTTTTAATTCCTAAGTTTCGAACTTAAAATTTACTTTGGCTTCATCAGCTTTTCTTTTGCGCTTCAAAGGTTCCTTCTTTGCTTCAGCGAAATTAAAACGCTGATATCTTACTTAACGCTGAACGCTTAATAAGTATGTTTATTTATTATATAATATCGCCAAATTTCGTTGCTAGGAATGATGGCTACGTCATCTTTATGTATGTTATATATATATATATATATATATATATATATATATATATATATATATATATATATCATCATCATCATCATCAGCCATTTTCAATCCGACGTCGGATGTAGGCCTCCCCAAGTACTTTCCAATTTTCTCTGTCCTGAGCTTCTCGTTGCCACGTTACACCTAAGTACTTGATGATGTCTCTGTTCCACCTGTCCATAGGTCGTCTTCTTGGTCTCTTCACATCTCTTGGTATCCAGTTGAGAACTGCAGATGTCCAACGGTTGTCGTTTCTTCTTGCAATATGGCCGGCCCACCTCCATTTCAGTGATCTTACCTTATCTATTATGTCTGTAACTCCAGTCATCATTCTCACCCAAGTGTTTCGTTTCCTGTCTCTTCTTGTGATTCCCAGCATGCAGCGCTCCATGCTCCTTTGTGTTGTCTGAAGTCTCTGGGTTATTGCAGCATTTAACACCCAAGTTTCACTTCCATAGGTCAAGACAGGTAAAATGCATTGGTTGAAGACCTTCCTCTTCAAAACCATTGGCATTTCTGACTTCAGAATGTGTGAGTTCCTTCCAAATGCGCTCCAGCCAAGTTTCATTCTTCTGTTTACTTCATTAATCCTGTTTTTCTCTCCTGTTGTTACAAGTTGTCCCAGGTATGTGTATTCCAAGCAAACATCCAGAGGTTTTCCTTGAAGTTTGACTGGCTCTTGCACTGTAAAAGAATTATACATAACCTTTGTTTTTGTTAGGTTTATCCTGAGTCCTATCTTCTGTCCTGCTGTGTTTAGCTCTTCAAGTCTTGAAGTTAGATCTTCTGCGTTAGCTGCAAAGAGAACTATATCATCTGCAAAACGGAGGTGACTGATGTACTCCCCATTTACTCTTAACCCCTTCTCTTCCCAATCAAGGGTTTTAAAAACTTCTTCTAAAATGGCTGTGAACAAGATGGGAGATAGACCGTCACCTTGTCGAACTCCCTTCTCAATCTTGAATTCATCGGTCTCTTCATGAAGCATTACAGAAGCTGTGGCATTCTATATATATATATATATGAGTTAGGTGTAAGAAGAGACTTTCTAGTCTCAATCTAGCCCGAAAAAAGGCCATTTATTATTATTATTATCTTAAATTATATTGAAAAATAAAAGAAATGTTTCGGATCGTCCAAGGAGCACCCCAGGCCTCACGCACTCTCATCAAAATAGCCTAATGCTCAACCGACTGCCTGTCCCCCGAACTGAGTCGCAACCAAACCTACCGGAGATGTGCATCATTGCGCCTGATTTTGCGGCTCTTCGACCCGGTGCCCAAGCCGGGATGGATGTACATACCGATATCACTAAGGTGCATGCCATCGGTGTCGAGCTGATGGCCTTGGTCAACGTGCAGAAGATTACCGGTAGGGACCTTCATGATGCTCACTGCGTGATGCGCCTGCTGTCAGAATTGCCTAACATCTCCACGACCTCTCAGTTCTACGCGTTCAATCGAGCGCGTCTCCTCAGCGCTAACATATGGACGGCACAATGCCAGAGGACCGCCGCCGCCGAAACGCTGCCAGCTGGGTTTCAGACTCCACCCCTTTCGTAAAGCGCCCTCGGCATCGTCGTCGCGTCCTCAGACTCAGAGGGGGAAACACAGTGAGCTGGAAGATGAGGAAGAGGAGGACAAGTTGCCGAGGGCCTTCGTCTACGCCAAGCATGCAAAAACACTGCCACGGTGGCTGTGGCGCCACGGAATGCCACGGGACTCGGTCCGCGGCAACCTACCTCCCCTACCACTACCTCAACCCCTGCGAGTTGATTCCCGCACTCGCTACCACGACCTTGGTTAGACGAGACGCTTATGCGGGAGTGAGAGAGAAAACCTTCTCTTTCGCGCTAGACTAGGCCTTTGCCTATTCAATCTTTTCTAGTCGAATAGCACCATGGCAAGGAAGGAAGGAAGGAGGTAGAAGTAACCCTTCCTGGGAGCTTTGTAAATAATGTCATACTACTCTTGTAAAAAGCATACTCATGAAAACAAATATTAAGTAAATTTGTAGTTGTCCAAGTTATTGGTTTCAATAATAATAGCAAAGCCCCATTTGTCCGTGCTACGTTTGACCATTTCTGTCTCCGAACCGTCCGCTGCTCCTACCGCTACCACAACACCGTCTTCCGCAGCCGCTCCGCGACTCAGATTCTCCCTCCACGCTACCGCACAACCGAGTTTGCCACGGCTATGAGAGCGGTGGCAGGCGGCTGCCACCGAGGCATTTTCTTTGAACATGCTAGGTCTACGCGCTCTCTACGAGCCGGCTGAGAGCGGGCAGGCCTCAGATCCCGAGGAAGGAAGCAACGAGGAGGAACTTGCTGCCTTCCTTCGACAGAAGATTGGTGGAGACCTCCCAGCGCCACCATTCCCGGCCCTTAGTCTCAATGAAATACGGCAGCGCGACCCGATTCTGCGGTCCCTTGGATCCAACGACCCGGGGGAGGAGGACGAAAGGAGCGAACAGTACAGAAGGAAGAGGCGGAAACTCCAGACAGGGGTCTCCAGTATTGGGTACAACACGGAAGGAGATAACGGGCATCGACACGATCAAAGTGAGTACTATCTTACCATTTGAATTTCCTAGTGATTGATGCACCGATCTTACTGAAGAAGCGGGAAGCCCCGCGTGTGTTCACCGTATCGTAGAAAGTCAATGGATCAAGTTATTAGTGATCTTGTAGAACATAAAAGAATAAGCGAGGGGCCTGTTAACCATGCATTTCGTTGTTTTCTGGTGGCTAAGGAGAATGGAAAGTGTCGTTTTATAATGGATATTTCTGATTGGACCGAACTTAATGATATTCCAAAGATTAATTTATTCTCGGCAGCGTACGCGCTTAAAATAATTCCTAATACTGTATCGATGATTAAGATGGATTTGAAACAAGGCTTTTATCAAATTCCCATTGCCCAAGGCGTCAAAAAGCGTTACGGAATCATGTAAAAAGGGAAAACATATCAGATGAATCTCCTCCAGATGGGGAATTCCCTTGCACCGTATTTCATGCAATGATTTGCAAAAAGTGTGGGTAACTGAAAAATTTGGAGTGAGTGTAGCATACTATTTGGATTATTGGTTAATATATCAAGAGATTTTGTGCGACGATATGACCACCGAAATGGTCAATTTTCTCACAAGTGATTTATGAATTGCATTGAATTTATCTAAGTGTATTTTGTCTCCTGTGAAACGTTTGGTTTATCTTGATGTTGTGATTGACCTGGAGCCTGGCATTCTTAAATTAATAGAGGATACAGTCCAACGTGTGAGTGTCAACATGTTGAATTCGCCCTTATGTTTCCGCGATGTACAGAGAATTACTGGTTTTGTAGCGTGTGTGTATTACATACGAGGGAAATTTTTTGTGGTGTCCCTCAGTATTCTATTGATATTGATACAACCCTGATGACTGGGGCGTTTGTGGTGCCTGATCTTGACGTTGTAAAGGCATTCCGCTTTAAAAATATGTACAATATTCTCCTAATGGAAACAATCGCCGCCTTATTGGCTCTCGTATTTGTATTGGATAATGTTAATTCAATTGGCACTACCTGCCATCTGCAAATGTACGTGGATAACATCGCCTCAATGTACTCGCTCGGAAAAGGCCGCGGGGAGGTGTTCAAAAACATTCTTGTTCGCTAATTGTATCTCTATTGCTTAATAACAAACAACGGCCACTCAGTGACTTGGGAGTACTTGCCCTCCGAGGCCAACCCGGCTGACGGTCCCTCCCGGGAGGCTTTACTCTTCTCCTGATCCTGGCGCAGCCATTTTGGCCCAGCCGGACATATAGAGGTGGAGTCCTCTCGGGAGAGCGTCTGTTAGCTGGGAAAGCTTAGGGGGAGCACGTAGTCCCATAACAATATGCCCCAGACATCTGAATTTTTACAATTTAAAAATACGATAGCTACATACTTATATCATTGTTATGTATGTAAATATTTAATTTATATTTACGTATATATTTTGTACTTCTACTTGTAAACTATCTGTAAACTAAATAAGGATCTCAGGGACAAAGAAGAGGGCCCAGTAGGCTCCACCTGCCCCCGACATAAATAAATAAAAGTCAACTCGTGGGTCTTAGTAGGTGGAGGTGGTTCAGGGAGACAAAATCGAGGTGATGGGGGCCGGAGGGAGGTCGTTCAAGAGATAGCGTCGTGGGAGAGGGTGTACCGGAGTAGGAGGAGTCGGGGTAGAAGGGGTCGGATAAGAGGGGGTCGGATAAGAGGGGGTCGGATAAGAGGGGAACTAAAACACCTGAGGACTACGCTCATCCAGAACGGACACCCGATGAGGGAGATTAATCGGGCCCTGAAAAGGACCGTTTGTGGGACTGTGAACAAAGAACCTGATGAAAAACCAACGGCCACGGCCTATCTCCCGTATACGGCCCCTGTTTCGAGAATTATTTCGAGGATCCTCGAGAAACATAACATCAGAACTGTCCACATGCCACCAAGAAAACTGGGCAGCCAACTCACGAGGGTAAAAGACAAACTTGGACTGAAGACTTCCGGAGTGTACCGTGTTCGGTGTGAATGTGGGGCAGCGTATATTGGAGAATCGGGGCGTACTATCGAAACCCGAATAACAGAGCACTACATTCGCTTGAAACAACCCAATAAATCGGCCATCGCGGAACACTCTCTTGAAGAAGGACACGTCATAGACTTCGCCCAGACTAAGGTACTGTGTAGAGCTCCGGCCTTCTGGGATCGGAAAATTAAGGAATCCATAGAGATTCAACTAGAAAAGAATAACTTCAACAGAGACGACGGACTCACCCTTCACAAAACATGGCAGCCAATTATAAGGAAGATCGCTGAGAGGAGAAGAGGCAGCCAATCACATAGGTGAAAGGGAATGGCGCTCCCCCTATATATACGGACGCAAAAAAATTTCATCGACACTTCGCCCTGAAGATGGCCACAATGGATGTGGCTGAAACGTCGGAAATATCCGGAACCCTTACCCGGCTGGAAATCCCAGAATTATTCATTCAAAAAAATATTTGTTCACAATTCACAAAAATTTATTACAGGGTGATTTATGGAAAGTTCGAGCTCGGGTCGGGCTTGATAACGAAAATAAGTATCAACGTTCGGCTCGGGCTCAACGATGAACGGGCCTGGCTTGGGCTGAAAGTTTCGGCCCAAGCAGCCCTCTAGTCTGAGGAGAAGACGTGTTGGGATAGTGGATTGGGAGAGTGAGGGTCGGGGATTAGGGGAGAATCTAATTTTAACCCTCTTGTTAGCGCCGCTAATCCATTCTTAAAAAAGTAAAGCTTTCTAAAAAATTTCAAGTCTATGATAATGGTGGAACTTGGTTAGAATACGTATCCCCTATGGATATATAGGTAGTGGAAGGCAAGCAGTACGAAGTACTTAATTTTCTCAGATATTTTCTTGGGTATAAGAAAAGTAAAATGTTAACATATTATGGTATGAAAAAAATTATAACATGCTAACTTTGAAAACTTCATATATTTGTTATTGCACATTTAGCATTTTATATTATCAATTGTTCATTAAAACCGTGTAAACTGGTGAAATTCCTTTCACACTAGTCTTTCATGTTTAATCAGAAGGGTCGTTTTTCATTTTTTAATAGGACGAATTGAGCTGTATAACCCCAGTAATCCGTTTGGCCATGCAATTTACTGATACATTTTGAACATCTAGTATATATAGTGGTTATATTGGCTTCTTTGTCTTAAACAACTTACTTTGTCGCAGAGAATCTTGTATTCACTTTCATTCTCTCCGCCTAAATTGGAGCCAATATAACCCCTGGAAAAGAATATTTGAAATTTTTTCTTGGGTATTTTTGATCAATGATTTTTGTTGAATAATCTATAATTCTTACTATTTGAATGTTATGTTGTATAAGTATAAGCATTTTAAATATTTATACTTTTTCATAAATATATTACTTAAAATATCTTGTATGTTAGAAACTTCTACAATACATTAGGCAAGAAAATGCATTTAAACGCCATAAGGGATCTGCCATCCTCTCCTAAAGAAGGCGGGCTATCTTCGCACTAGTATGTACGATGAGGGAGAAGGGTTTGTTTCCCGTGGAAATGTCGGAAATTCAGCGTGTGCTTCATTTACGGAAATTGGCCCTTATCTGCGCCACGCCCTCATCGATCCGGTGATTTGCACGAGGAGCGCATTGTTTAGCATCTCTATCCTCAAGGGCGTATCTGCTTTGATCCCCAGACACGGACGCACGTTTCGCAGATGTAACTTTGGACAACGAGTCTCCCAGTGCTTAAAGATGCACGCCGGCTGGCCAATTGGAAAAATCCCCGTTCAGCATATTCTTCTTCTTTAGTTTCCGTTGCCCTACCCAAACCTTATTAAGAGTCCACATCATTAAATGATCTCTAATTCCTCATTTTCTGTCTTCATTTCAAAACCGCGTGTTACTATTACCGTATTTGAATGAATGGAATCTATAACATTCATCTATTGGCACGGAGAAGAAGAAAATCTTTCTTTTAGTGTTGTGTCAGTTTTGCATATCGGTGATAATGTAGAAGCTACTGAGGTATGAGTGTAGCTGAATAATTGATTGAGGCTCCTGTAAATGTAAGGCTCATTACTTACTAAAGCGGACTTTTTGAACTCATCGCATTCTTCCTCGAAACAAAACTAAGTAACTTGTCACCCCTGCTAATGTAACGTCGGTCGCCGCATTCCAAATGATTTGGGAGAAAATTGCTAAGGGGTTGAAGATTGAACTAATCAAAGAATGACTTAACAGACTGCCTAACAACTCTCTTCGCTGCTTTTGTTTCTTCTGTTGTAGCTTCGCAGTTTTGAGACGTCAGGCGAAGTTCATGCGCGACTACGAAAACTATATCGAATCAGTTTCCTCCAAATCGACATCAAATCCGAAGTGTTTCTGGACTATGTTAAATTCGGAAAGGAGGTAAGAATCTCCATCTCGATCAAAAAACAGCTTCGGGCCCCAACAGACCCTCTTCAACGATATTTTCCAATCGGTTTTTACTCCGCCTTCCAACCATCATTATAAAGCATTACAAGTGGATAGTGTCTGTCCCTTTTCGCTTTCATCTTTATCAACAACTTCTGAGGAATGCTTTTAACTTCTTCGAAATCTATCCCCAAAGAGAGCCATTGGCGCTGATCTTGTCGGGTCAGTGTTCTTAATAAATGCTGCTCCTTCCCTCTCACAGCCCTTAGCTATTTTATTAAATTAATGTTTTTCCTTCAGTTATTTCCATCCAGCTTTGAAGGCAGCAAATGTAACTTCACTTTTCAAATCTGGTGACCGAAGTTCAGTGAAGTCGTATCGATCTATATCTGTTCTCCGTATTCTTGCAATGATCTGTGAAAGGATCATTTTGAAAAGACTTTCGGACTTCCCCTCTCTCAAGTACAACGTGGTTACTGGACGCTCGTGCCTCACCAATCTTTCTTCCCTTCAGTACCATGCAGTTGAAACCATCCAAACCAATTCGCAATTAGATATTTGCTATATTGATTTCGCCGAATCGTTCGGCTCCCTTGATCACTCTCTTCTCCTCTACGAGCTGCGAAATAGATTTGGCATTCACGGTAATTTCCTTTAAATAGAATGCAGAGAGTAGTATTAAATAATCATTCTTCTTCGTGGACTCCTGTACTCTCCGGCGTTGTACAAGGGGGTGTCTTAGGATCACATTTGTGTTCATTATTCATCGATGATCTCCCAAAGGCTATCGGAGATGGAAACAATATACTACTTTTCGCAGACGACTGCAAGATTTTTAAAAAGACCTTCAGTGATTGTTCAGATCTTCAGGGCTCAATCAACGCAGTCTCAGCATGGTCTTCTTCATGGAAACTTAAACTAAACCCCGAAAAGTGCTGCGTAATGTCAATTACTTTAAAAAAGAAAAAAATCTGTAATGACTACCAAATCAAAGACAAATGTATCCCGATATTTGCGATAAAAAGAAAATGAATTAAGCTAGGATATCAGGGAAAACGGGTAGGGAAGCTATTAAAGCTATAGAGAAAGATCTGATATGACTCGTAAAGGTAATAGCTAGCTAAACAAATCAGCTTAACTAATAACTACTTTATTAATCAAGAAAACTAGGCCGAATTCAAACTAAACGAGGTCAAGTTTAATATTAAATTAAGTAAAGATAGTGCAAATAGAGTGACTTTCAGAAAACAAAGTACTTCCTAGTGAACAATTGCCGAACAGACAAGGCATTGACGGGAAAATTTTAAACTACTGATTACTATTCAAAAGAATCGAAAATACACAACATGGTTGTCACGCATGTGAAAAGAGGGAAGATTTAGAGATAGCAAGTAGAACAGAAAAACAAACGACGCAGATACTAAAAAACTAATTAATGACCTCACTATACGAAAGAATCAAGTCAAAATTTCTAAGAGATATGTTTTTCTCTTGAAAAGAATAGTGAAAAACTAAAGACACTCAGTTCCTGCTACCATACTATGATGAATGGACTGTTTCCATTGGTCATGTGGTACAGGATAGAGAAAAATGTGTCTCTCATTTTCTTTTGCCCCAGTCTTGATCATGGCTGTGATGAAATGAAAGCTACCGAGGTATGAGTGAATAATTGCACTAATCAAGGTGTCTCCTTACGGAATGCCAAGAAAAGTGTTACTCATAGAGTCATTGTGCTTCACTTGCGTGGACATGTTCTGCTTATAAAATTCTGGCTCAGTGAGGAAAGCAATGGCAAACTACCTCACTCCTCATCCTGCCTCGTGAACCTCATTCCTCTCTGCTCAGTAGCTAACTTATGGCAGAGGGGATGAAGTACCAACCGGCCTTTGGGCTGAATACCTTACAGATAGCAGTAATTGGCTTTGTACTGTATGTTGATGTTCGTGAATAAATAAATAAATAAAATACTATTTTCAGTGAGCTCAGAACCAGTGCATCTATTCGTCCCCACCTTATGTTTTGTTTCTGTATTTACGTTAACGAAATAATGCGAGAAAACTTGTAACAACGGTTCATGTGAAATATATCTCCTAATGAAGGTCGAGAGATATAGAACCCGTGTCACAGGTGTACATTCTTCGAAGAAAGGGTTGAACTTTTATAAAAATGATAAACACAAAATACACTGCATAACTGATGTGGTATAGATAAAATGAATGCGGTAAACTGCTCATATTTAATATAAGCTCAAATATTATATATTAGAAAACATTTACAAGTATACATAATTCGTTTATTCATAAATTTGTAAATCTTTGTAAATTTACATGAAAATATAAAATCGGAATAGTTTAAAATGTAAAAAATACAATTTAAATTTACGATAATCCCTCTCGGTTAAATAAGCTATCTGCCTTGTTTGTACAAATAATTTCTCCAGGCTGTGTAATCTCTTTCAGGCTCATTCATACTTATCTTCGTTCAATCCTTTTTAGTCTTTACTCTCTTCTTCGGAATCGCCTTTCAACGCTTCGATCCACTTCGTCTTGTTCAGACCACTCCCATCACAGACGCTCTTTGTATCGACGCTCTTGTTCGCTATGAATTGAGTTTCCACGCTGTGAAACTCATAAGAGTACTGCTTCACGAAGCTTTATAGATATTTCTCTTGGAGACGCCCTCTTGCGTACGGCGAATAGTTTCACTGAGCGAACTCTTCTTTCAATTTACTGAAGTGCTTCTGCTGATGCAGGTGTGCGAGATGATAAACGAAGTCTCATTTTCATTATATCCATCTAGAAAATAGGGCGGTACTCAAAGAATTATCTAAATGTCTCTCTTTAAACGGAAATTTTATTAAATAGTTAAGTTTGTTGAGGTCATACTAAGAGTATTCAAACTAAGAGCTTAACTATTGCCTCTCAATTCCAAAATGAAAGTAAAGAAACTTTTATTTCCAATGATTTGAATCAATGGAAAGTCATCATACTAGTCCATGTTTTCAGCTATACATATTCTTTCGTTTTTATGTTTTCAATAATACGTTAATTAGCTATATATTTTTTTAATTTTTACTATGACTCACCTCAATTCCCAAGAAAATGATGCTGTGCGCTGTAATGCCGAGTTTTCCCTGTATTCCTAAGGAAAAGTGAATAAATAGGATGAAGAAAAAAATGATCTCGTATCAAGATGAGGGAAAGTTGGCGAATGAAGTACCTCGTGACGGTATACGAGGGACGTCTAGAAAGCCGTTGTTGCGCTAGAAATATTAGGGAGAACGCCCCCATTTATGCAGTGGTTCAGTGTGCTTCCCAAGGCATCGTACTGCGTCTCTGCTGGTTATAACCTCGAGCGCCGCAATAGAGATTTCCGGCAAATGTGAAATGCGTGGCGTTATAAGATTTTTATGGGTAAAAGGTTTTGGCCGAAATTCATCATAAATTGTGTGCGGATTATGGCCCAAACATTATTAGTGAAGGTTTGGTGCTTCAGTGAGTACGGTGTTGTGTTAAAGAACAAACATTCATGATGAAGACAGAAATGATGAAACATCTCGTGAAAACCGTCGATTCACAATATTGGAACTTTCCGAACAATTTCCTTGAAAATAATGAAGAGCTTCAAAACAACGGATTAGCTACATTCCGAGGCGGTCTTTATACAGCATAGTGATGGGAAATGTGACTATTTTTAGTGACTCAAAACTAACAAAAGAGAGTCGTTCTCGACTCACAGGGAGTCGTTTTCGAGAGCGAGATTAAGTGAAGTCCTGTATCATTCTTTTGAAGTTCATTAATTTATCTAAGGTTACATTAAATGCAGAGATCAATTGATGAAGCATCACGATGTATTACAAAATATTTAATCTCGTAAATATAAAAACATATAGGGGGGAGTTAACTGTATTTTACCGGTGCCAAAATGTGCCTTCGCAGTAAAATGGAAGAGCTTCTTATCGAAGTGACTCTCTTGAGAACTTTTGGTGGCGGATGGATTTGGGTTCGCACGTTGTTGATGGATCTATGTACCTTTATTTCAGTCTTATGTACCATAATGTAGATAATACTGCACATATACGAGTATCCATCTGTCTCTGCGAACCACATCAATAAAGTAACTTATAATTGGATTCCGGCTAGTCACATGATAACAATGTATCGGAAAGTCGCTTGACTATGACCTTCATAAAGAGATTCCTGTTTTAAAAGCCAAGTAAACGTTTTGATCATCCTTACCTAGGAAATTCATTCATTCATGAGTGTTCTACATTTCGGTAGGTTAATGCACAATCAAAAATCCCTAATAAGCGCCATCTCTTTCATTTCCCTATAATTAACCCCACCTCTTATGACAACCAGTATCTTCTGTCTCTGTCTTCCCCTCTGTTTTTTCCCCTGAATTCTACCCTCAATCTTTACCAATCCCTCTCCCCTCAATATTTAACATCCCCATTTCTTCTGACGATGCTTAATCACGTCAATTAAAGCCCTCTCCTCCCCAACCATCTCTAACAACTCCGTGTTTGTTTTCCTATCAACCCAACTAACTTTTTCCATTCTTCGCCATACCCACATCTCGAAGGCCTCCAAAGGTTAAATGTCTTCCTTTCTTTAAGTCCACGTTTCGCACCCATAGAGCAACACACTCCAGACCAGGGATTCCGCCAACCTTTTCCTGATTCCTTTTTCAAGACCTTTTCTCATAATTTCCCTTCGCTTCATAAAGGCTTCCTTGGCCAAGGCTATTCCTTTCCGAACCTCATCTTTACATCTTCCGTCTCAAGAGGGAGACTTCCCAAGTAAGAAAATTTATCCACCTGCTCTAGTTTTTCCTCATCCACCCTAATAGTTAACTTAGCTTTCTTTCCCTTAGTGAACCTCAAAACTTTAGTTCTACTTACGTTACTTTTCATACCAAACTCCCTTGCTTTATCGTTAAGAGCATTTACTAATGTTTGCAAACCCTTTACGGAATCACACACAATAGCTTTATCAACTGCATACCTTACAGACTTCACTACTTCTCCACCAACCTTTACTTCCTTGTCTGTTTCTTCCCAAGCTTCTTTCACCATTTCCTCTGCATATATATTAAAAGCTTTGGTGACATAGACACCCCTGTGTTACCCCCCTACCCAATTCAGCCCAATCAGATTCCCCATCAGCTATCCTTACGCAGGCTGTTTGATTCAGATACAAATTTGGAACTAAAGTGCCTTTAAACATGACGTTAAACCAGTTCTAAACTGACTAACTCAGAAAATAAACTTTCATCGAAAAAGTCAACCCGTTATCCTCTCGGGAAGCTGCAATAAGGCTGCAGACATATCCTCGAATTATTCCACTTAGAAATTTCCGATAGCGGATGGATTCCAATTATGAACTTCTTTCGGCGAGTGGGTGTATTCATCTCGAAATTTCATCGCTCGAATTTTTCGTTGTCCGGAGCATCGGAAATACTTGACGAACCATCGGAGAGAGCCCTCCGAATTCACCTCTTTGGCCCCCAGAATTTCATCTCGGGGTAAAGCGTCGAAATTAATTCCGCGCTCTCGGCGGAGTTTCTTGTACGAAGTTGCGCATTAACCTTTCTGCCTCCTGGCGAATCACTAATAAAGATACTCTGAGATGGTTAGGAAGGGCAATCAAAGAAGGTCAAATGCCAACCCTAAGAAGATGGAAAGAAGTGATTTGATGCTTGGCTGTATATTGCATCTTTTGAAAGAATTTGCACAATTAGCAATCGTAATTTAAAAAGAATGACTCGTTGTAATTTCCTGTTACCATGCCTTGAAAAATGGTTTATTTTCATTTGTCACTTGGTGCAGGATAGAGAAAAATGTATCTTTCCTTTAGTTTTGTCTTTTTCATGGATTTCGTGACATAGAAGTTACTGAGATGTGAATGCACCGAATAGTAGTACTAATTGAGATTCATCCTTATGAAATGCAAGGAAAAAGTTTCTCGTACAGATATTATACTTCACTCCACTTTACTGTACTTCAATCCTAATCCTGTCTAGTAAGCCTCGTTGCTCTCTACTTGGTGTAATAGACTGCTTTTGGACTGAATACTTTGAAAACAGACTCATCGGAATCTTTATGAGGTATGTTCTGTGACAGGGGTATGGGACTGCCTTTTAGGCGCTTTTTCTGGCGTTCAATGCGAGTTTGCGTTACTGAAATTGAAGACCCAGTCTTGCTTATCACGCAAAGCTAAAATGAGACTGTTTTCCTTTGGTCCACTTAGCGATTAATTAGGTTTTTATTCACACAATCTTAATGTTGAAAATGGGAACGTAAACCGTATAGGCCGCTCTTTTGTTCTTACAACGCTTCCAAAGATCTGATGAAATCGGTTTACTCGATCTCAGCCTCCCTTTGAATCGATCTACCTTTGGCGTGTATCGCTTTTGAGGGCCTTTTTGCATTTTTATCACACATTTATTGAAAGATGAATGAAAGAGAAATTCAGAGAATCGCATCATATTCCGACACATTTGTTTCCTTTTTGAATGCTGGTTATGCTCGGCGGCATGTTGTTTAAAAATCGTGTGAAAACGGAAAGAGTAGATTTTTGAAAAATAGGGTATTCGCTCCAATTCTTTGACCTCGTCTAAAAAAATATCTCAAAATAAATTGGGGTTTTCGAATGTACTTCAATAATAAACAAAACTTCATTTTTAAACTTTTAAACATTGCATGAATTTAGGTGTTTTTAAGAAAAAATTCGTTTAAATAACAACCTTAGGAACGATAAACAGTATTGCTGTATTGCACAGCCCATTTCTGTTCTGCGCCAAAGTATGTCTGCAATTGATTCGAAAAACGATTAAGAATAACGCCTAAAAGAATAAGCGAAGGAACCAATAAAACTGATTTAAGGAGGCTTTCTAAAGCTAAAAATGGGCATTCGTCACATTCCTCGCCTCTCTGAAAAATGCATTTCTCCGAACCTTCTCTTTCCAAATATTGGGTGTTTGGATTGTCACTAATTGTGGTGATTTCAACTTAAAAATTACATCCTTTCAGGTGCTACCGATTATGCTATTTCGTTTAGGAGACGTATTTATAATCATCCTCGCAAAAATCGTTCTCATGACAACCGCTACCATTTATCAAACAACATTTCTGCTTGCAAAAATACTGATCTTTCATTTGTTGATCTATTATTTTCTTGTTTGCTATTACTGTTATTACTTATTCGTTTATTAATGCTTATGTTCAATATTTTCTGACAAATAATGCTTTTTTCAGTTATTAATTTTATCTGAAAGTACCTATTGCTACATATACACCCAATGTATAGAAGAGAAATACCTAATTCGATTGCCCGTAATATCGATCTCTCTCATTCTTTCCATTTTCCTTTCCTCTTCGTGGCTGTTTTCCTGTATCATTTTCTGTTTTTTCATATGTTAAAAATAAAATTATTTCTTATTCCCATTTTTTTCGCTATTTTTACATTACTTGTTTAACAATCTGTATGTCTTATTGTTTATATTCTTGTTTTATTTGTTTCAGTTAGACAAGGGTTAAATTGTACATTTCTTAATCCTCAATGTCGGCCAATAAAGATATGTGTATGAATAATAATAATGATGAAGCAGCATTAGATTTGGCTCGGAAAGATTCTTTTTATTATATTATTATTTAATCCATAGGTTAGGCTGGTAAGGCACCACCCAACCTTATTAGATATTATGTTATATGTGTAAAATTAATTCAAAATTATAATCTAAAATTAACTTACGACTAGAAAACTAATCTAAATGCAAATAAAATAGACACATAGAGAAGTATACAATTTAAAAACAACAACATACACAGTTTCATACCAACGCTAAGTACATATACATTATATATGAGAGATTTTGGCTGTGGGAAAGAAAAACTCCTCAACTGAAGGTCTACGGAGAAAAACCCACGATGCGGGAAAACGCCCTCACAAAAAGGGGAGCGAAAGAAACCTAAAAAAAACACAGGAGTAATAAAAGAAAGAAAATTCATGATTAAAAAATCCACTTCTTAGCTTAGCCCCGCGTCTGTAACATGCGTCCCCCATCGGATAATCACAATTATCTAGAAAGGAAGGGGAAAAAAACAGAATTCTTTTTTATACAAAATTTAAATTTCTGTATTAACTATTTATAATTTACAGTTAAAAGCTGCCGATTGATGGTATATACTTAATTAATTATTGAGGATAAGCGGAACGCAGTTTTTACTTCGTTAACTTAAACATACTTCACATAGATGTGCTAAGTCATTCAGTGAAAGACTGCATAAATGTAAAAGTAGCCACCTAGTGTGCAATATCAACGACTTTGTCTTTTCATTGTATTGCGTATCCATTTAAATATTATGGCATTGCATTATTCTGTGTACTTTTAACGGTTTGAAGTTATGAATTCTGCTTTATTCGGAACCGTTTTGGAATTACTAATGCTGCGTAAATTATAAAATCACTGGCAATATAAGCGTTCAAATACAAGTACGATTATCATCATTAACTTACTGATTGACGCACTTCTTCATGAATACATAGTATGACTTACCTAAGTGTTTAGTGGCCTATAGTTTGAGTACATGATAGGACACTATACTGATAACCACAGAATGTTAATTTACGTACCTAATTATCAGCGGGGGTAATAGGAAAAGTGATATAAGTAGTGACATTATTTGAGGATTACGGTGAAGAATATATGCTAAATCTATTTAAGGGTCCATGAAGCAATTTAGCTTAAAATTAATTCATTCGTTACTGGAAAAAAATTGTTACATTAGACCATTAACATTTCCAACAGTTATCTCCTGCCATACGCCACTCGCGGGGTACATAGCTAAATCTAAAATCTTAACTAAGTCCCGTACACAGACATATCCACAAAGTGTATTTAATTGTTCATTTATCAGTATTTCATAAATATTGCTCGTAATAAGAGAAGAATTCAGGCTATTGGCGAAAGGTAAAGAGAAAAGAAAGTGTACGTGGTATTCATGGACTTAGCGAAAGATTTTGATAGAGTTATATAAGATACATTGATGGCCATTCTGAAAAAGTATAGAATTAACTGGAGAGAAAGAAAGCTGATAAAAGACTTGTATTTTAGTCAGAAATGCAGAGTAAGAATTGGTGGTCAATTGACAGAGGAGATTGGGATAGGAAGTGGCGTTAGGCAAGGCCTGTCACACACCCTAGTCAATATTTATTTGGAGGAGATTGTGCTTTGACGGAAGTAGGGGGGTTAGTGTGTCAGGTTTGCGGATTGGTAGCGGAAAATGAACAGGAAGTCATGGAAATGTTAAAAGATCTTTACGATAAGTGCCAGGAATATGGAATGCTAATAAACAATAATAAAAAGACTATGAGTATGACAATGGGAGGTAAAGGTGAAAGGATCAATTTCACATTAGAAGGTGAAAAGATTGAACAGGTGGAGAGCTTTAGATATCTGATTAGTATCATAACTGAAAACTTGTACTGTGCCAAAGAAATCAAAGCAAAGGTTGCAAAAGAAGTGTTCAACAAAAAGAGGAGACTTTTGTGTGGCAAAGGAATTAAGAAAGAGAATGGCAAAGTGTTGCGTCTTGAGTTGCTATATGGAGTCCATATTAAGGACCCGACGGAAAAGTAAAAAGAATAGAGGCATTTGAAATGTGGATCTGGAGGTGCACGGAGGGAATAAGTTGGGAAGAAGAATGAAGTTACGAAGAATTGAGAATCAACTGGCAGAGGAAATTAGGTCAAGAAAGATGAACTAGCGTTGTTTAAGGAGGGAGTGTTTGCTGAAGACTGTATTAGCGGGAGAATGATAGGAGGAGGACGAAAAAGAAATATGATGCTGGACACGGTGGAGAGTAACTACAGTGAAGTGAAGAGGATGGCCCAGGAAGCAGAAAAACCTATGATGACGATGATTGTCAAAATAGGAGCATCGACAAGTAGTTTATTAGAGCACATCTCATTTATGAGTGAACCTAATCAAACGGAAGATTTGCGGCGGTTATGTGAAATGCGTTTAAATCGATGTTCTTCAAGTCACGGTATGCTATTAATTGTGGCTTATGTTTGGTGGCACGGACCCCATAGCTTGGATAAATGAGATCATGCGCCGATATATTAGGTACAGGTTAAGTACTCTAATTGGGTTGTTTACAATAATTACGTGTAATAAAAAGGCGTAATGCTTCGTAATGAATGTCGGTCCTAAAGGAAGGGGATTTAAAATTAGATATGAAGTTATTTGACGCAGGTTTATTTATGCATAGGTCAGTGTTAAAATTGCTCATTATTATAATATCCTCATACATGTGTAAGACTTTAGATAGAACTATTATAAGATTAATATGTGATGCAACCTTGGATGCTCATTATTCCCCTTCCGAACGCTTGTTTACTCAGAACTGGTCGACGCTGCTATTCAAAAATTGCCTCGACTGAGAGTTAGAAATCGTTATTGCGATGAATACTGGTTCTATTGGCGGTACATGCCTCCGTTCGTTATTTCTGGAGAACATTAGTGGCACTTACTTAAAGTCTAAGCTAGGTTGTTGGTATAAATACCCGCCTCACGCCACTGTCGGCATCCTGCGTAAATATGTTATTTTCATATAAATGGTGTTTGAAAACTTATGATAAAAGTTCCTTACATTTTATCTTGGCGTACGCAATTCTTTCACGCATCTTATAGCTTAGGTTGGCTTTCCTTTGTTCAACTATAAGATACGCTCGCAAATTCATGACGTAGTTGAAAAAATGAGCTCAACCCTTTTTCTGCTTCCCTCGCTTTCCTTTCCGAAAGGGTCTCCTGAAGATGTTTTAAATGTATGTAGAAAAGGTTCTCTGAAAAGAATGCCTCTAAACATAATCGTCTTCATCTAAACTTCTTCATCGCATACGGATGTATGCACAGTTCACGTTGACAATATTATGATATTATTCATGTTAAATACCAAAGGAAGTGTTAATAAAATCATTCTCAGCATATTTTTACTTTCTCCATATCCCTTAGTATAGAGAAAATATTGTTTTCATGAAAAAAATCGACTTCGAGTTTTCAACGGAAATACGTTTTGTGATCCTTAAAACATGTTTTGGCCATTTCGGAATGATTCCTGTGTGTATGTGTGTGCGTGTGTGTGTGTGATTGTGGACGCTCTAACGTGAAAACTGTTTGTTGTATCAATACCAAAATTCATATATAGCCCTGTTTTAGGTGCTGTCGGAGTTGATTAGTTTTTGGAGTAAATCGATTAACCGGAAGTCAAGCTTTATCTTTCGAAGCTCGTTTCCGTTTCAGCAAAATTTCTCCATTAATCTGATATTTAGGTTTATACAATTAACTACAAAAGTTACAAAAAATGTAATAAATTTAATTTTAAAAAATTTTCGATATCAACCACCGTTTAGGAGTCATATCATAATTAACTAATTTTCTGGTTATTACGACATATTAACGTTAAAATGTCGTTTTCATTTTTACCATTTCATAATAATGATATATACAACATGATTACTATATTTCTTCAAAGTATTATTTGGAAGCTGATTTTAAATTCAAAACACGCGTATTTATTTGAAAATAAATATTCAATTATAATTGTTTCGTGCCTTTATTGATTACACTTCACAATAATAATAAACTAAGGGTTTGTTTACATGGCAAACAATGCAATGCAAAGCGTCTTTCGCCCGCTCTCTTGCTATAGATTGAGCTCTTGTTGATAAGGTTTTCTTCTTTGTATTTTTTTCTCCATTTGTCTTCTTTATTTGTTTTCTTTTATAAATATTATTAATATTCGTCATTATCTGTTTATTTTAAAGTTTCCACTGTTTAAATGTTTGGTCTTTGTTTCTGTTTATCGTTTGTGTTGTTTGTGTGTTGTTTTGCTCTTCGTTCGTATTTTGATTTCGTTTCCCATTGCATTGAGTTGGATATATAATCAGTTCTGTGAATCATCGTATATTTGTGCTTGTGGTAGACTCAAAAGGCCAATTCCACCGGTTTTCATCGAACATGTCCTGAAAAAAATATTTATAATCTTTGGGATATAAATTAATCGCTAATATATCTTCCAAGTTCAGATTGAATATAGACTTCGATAATACTGTCGTAGATATATATCTACATCTTATGTATGGAGAAAGTTATTTGTTGGGCACATTAGATTTTTTATTCATTATTGTAAAGTACATGCACTATATTGTGTACGATGACGTACTACTAGCTCCGCCGCATGAGAGTTGTTAGTGTATAGCTTTATTCTCAGTAAGAGCTATTTTGTTATGTATTATTTAACTATACGGTTACGCAGTTACGGATTGTTGGCCTCCAAATCGGGAATGCAGTAAAACAACCTCACAACACAGATCACAATAACCGAAGTAGTAAGGGTGAAATGGAAGATGTGAATTCCTAGTCCCAAATTTGTCCAATAGAGGCGTGTGTACGTTTGTATGATCCGTAGAAGTATTGGAGAGAATTATTACAGGAAAGGAAATGTCTTTTTCGGTCACCTATTCAGAATTTGGGCTCTCGATTTTCAGTTATAAGTCGTGCATTCAGGGCTGTCGCTGCAGAAAGGGAGTATGAAATTATGTAAAGTTTGTACGAAGTTGTGTTTGAGGCACGGCCTTTTTCTGAAGAAAAAATTGGAAATTTTGGTGTACAAATTAGTTTTCCGTAGAGCCAAATGGTAGAATATTTCAATTTCAGGAAATCAATCCATGATTTTTTTAGAGGAAAATAAGAAGGTGAGAGAACCCACCATGCTTTCAAAAGTAAATAGCAGATTCTCAACGTACAGCATAGAATAGTTCGAAAAGTTCCCAAAATTAAAGTCTTGATAATTTCTTGCAACCGAAATGAGCTAGGCTGAATGGATGCCTCTAACAACGAAAAGAGCCGAGGAATTTGCGCGCATTTTGCAAAGAATAGTTTGTAACATCTCGCGACTTTGCAACAGCAAGGACGTGGTTGCAAATGACGTAAATGTTAAACACGCGAAAGAAGAGATCTTTACTATATCCAATCTTAACTTAGTTTAAACGTCACGAAAAGTCAACTTATGGGTCTAACCTTTGAGGAAGCATGCTTCTGCTTTCCAACATAACTTGCACGATTGTAAGCGGATTTCCAGCGACCATTCCAAGTCCGCACTCAAAAATAAAACAATTTTGCATTTTTGGCCTTTTTTCCTTTCTAACGCGCGTTGGGTCATTCTGACTCCAGATGCAGAAATTGCACTTAACAGATGTTTTAACGATACTTTGCATTCATTTCATTTCTTTTAATTTGTTAACTTTCTTCTATGAGATTGATTTATTTTTATTAATTAATTGCTACTGTTAAGTATACAAAAATCATAAATACGAATGAATTACAGCAATTTTGTATTAAAAGGTTTCGTTGCGCTGAAAACCCAAAATAATACCTCCATGAATCTATTTTATAAATATTAAACGAAACTATTGAGATTGACATAATTTGTTATTAAAAAAATTAACCAAAAGTAGCGTCGAAAGCGGGAAAAACACACTTATGATCGTGTCGCATCAAAATGT
Organism: Sympetrum striolatum; assembly: GCA_947579665.1. Taxonomy (NCBI): domain Eukaryota; kingdom Metazoa; phylum Arthropoda; class Insecta; order Odonata; family Libellulidae; genus Sympetrum; species Sympetrum striolatum. The sequence continues at coordinate 78,702,368 of OX388351.1, forward strand.
CTGTTTCAGAGAAACAAAGTATAATTTATCAAACGTTACTAAGTGATAAAAGCGCAAGAACTAGAGAGGAGAACGGCTGAAAAAACATAATTCTATTATAAAAACTATCCAATCAAATGTGTTCGTGTCATTATGACCCTACACTGACAATTAATAAGGTGCTTTTATTAGGGCGAGAGGGACTATTCTTACATCTAACCCTTCGTCATATAAATTTCAAAGAGAACTTGAAAAAGTATACAGAAGAAAACGGCATTGCGGGCTCAAAAAACTATGGTTTTATTCAGGAAAAATTATACACCGCAGCAGGAAAACACCAGCAAGAAAAGGGGTGTGAAAAACCTGCGAAACCTACGGATAGTAAATTCTTATGGAAAAGCGGGCTCAGAGATATCTGAATAATAACCAAGACAGCACAGATACATATTCACAGAAGTAAATCAATATAAATATTTGCTTGACAGTGAAGAACACAGAGGAAAGCGAGTAATAAAGTTACAAGAAAACTAAAATGACAATACAGTAGTGGGTTAAATATTAAGGGTTAAAGCTGAATTTCGCAGCTTTTCTATAAATAATCATCAATATCTTAATTTTCCCATATAATAGCAGGGTGTCTGCATTCTTCATTGTAGACGGAATTGCCGAAGCATGACTGAGCAGAGCCATGGAAATCTGTGACACTGGAAAATTCGTTAACCGAGCATTACGAACTTTAGGTAAGACGTACGAGCGGGTCGATGAGTGGAATAATAATTTTTCTCGGATAAAAGACTGTTGCTCGAGTTTTATCTTTCCGATGGCTGCCGTTTACGTGCTGAGCATCGAAAGGGAGACATATTGCTCGTCCATGCGGGACATTGCCCTCTTTACCAGGAATTCCCGCAACATCACCATAAAGATGAAATCATGAAATGAGTCATCGAAGTCGGTCGACAAAATCCAATCTTCTTTCATTTATCTCCACTTAGCACATACCACTAAAAGGTGTGTCTACCTGGAACTACTGTTACGGACAATTCTTCATCAGATCACATGTAATAGATGACTCTAAAAGTAGCAAATTTCGCAACTCGGCTGTAATAAAGATAAGGAGATATTGTAGATCGGGAAGAGTGAAAAAAATCAGTCTGAATTCTATTTTTGGATAATTGTGGAATCGACCAATTTTCTTCTCTTTTGAAACTCTACTTCTTTTAAAAAGAGAATGATTTCGAGAAAAATTACACGAATTTTCGCCGATTCCGCGTATAATGAGATTCGCTAATAAACTGGCAATTCATTCGGTATTTTTAGATGAGAAGTTTGCTCCTCAGAGAGGAAAGGATATAATATATTTTACATTTAAGGTTCATATAACCAATTTGGGTCTACTGTCTAATGTTTGTATTTTAATTATTTAGTATTGCGAAATTTTTGAATTGTTTTACTCGTAAAGTTTATCCTTTTATTGTATACTGTGTTTTATTTTTATTATAGCACATGTAACCTGGGATACCTTTTAAACTTTATAAATAGTAGTAATAACAAGAATTTTGTTTTTACGCTCTTTTGTTTGGAAAACCTCTGTGTTTACTTTGTTGTAATTAATGGAAATCTTAAATCAAATATTGCGAATTTACTGGTCCCGAGTGCAGTGTTCTCTCCCTTTAGAATCATTCCATTGTCACTTCCATCTATCTCTTTTATATTCGCATCCTTTCTACTTTGTTTTCGTAGAATTCCTTTATTTTGGCATTACTGTCTTTTTAAACTTTCTAAACTTCATACGTTACAGATCAGTTGAGTTTAGATTAGTTAATTATTCTTTAACTTTTAAACTCCGTAACTTCACATACTGCTGCGTCACCTGGTGGAGCTTCCTCATTACGTAATTTGAAGAAAAATACTTAGGAAAATAATATTTTATTATTTAATACGCTGTTCTTCATATTTACATGTAGACATCGAATTCAACAATTTGATATTCCATATTTATCAAAAGTAATTATACAGCTTCCTTTTTGACGCAGTCCTTCGTTTATTTTCCAAGTTAATTCTAATTACAAATTCTCAATGTTATGGTGGTGATAATTTCTTTCGACGATCAAGGTGCGAAGAATGTGTGAAATTAAAGAAATCGTTCAAAACTTCGAGTGGTATCTAATTTAATTATTTCTCAGGAGCGAAAGTGAAACCAACTTTGACTAGATTACTTAAATGTAAATGTAGATCACAGAATATGTTGTACGACCATGGTTTCGACTCATGGAGTCATCCTCCTGATGGATCCATACCACGAAGTGAACGGCCAAAGCAGTTGATTATTTCCCATAAAAAAGCTCAGAAGTTAACTACGTCACATCGCATTTTGAAATGTCGTCTCCTTTTACGTCAGTAGCATGCTTTGTGCCTTCTCCCCCGAGTTCTTCTAATGCCCCCCGTAATTTCGAGTACAACACAATCAAAGTATTGCAAAAAATTAAGCTAAAAATGAAACTCAACCAAAGTATCATTCCCACTATATTTCAAATTCTCAACTTTCAATGGAAAAGCAGTGTTTTTGTTTTCAAATCTTTTACAAAAATAATAAAGAGGAAATAACTCATAATTCTTGCCAGGGACCAAAGATGTTCAATGCTCGGAGATTTTCATTCCATGGAGCCTTCGATGTGCACCCGACTGAGCATTCTCTAAATGGAGCGAAAACAAAGGTTGATTTTATATTTCAGAAAAGTTTGAAAAATTGCTCAAATGGCATGGTCTCAATCTTATTTTCAGCTCCAATAGCTATGGAAGTCATAAGCCCGAAAAGTTTTATTGAGTAAGTCACGTGTTGAGGAATGGTGTGATAATGAGGGAAGAATACTTTGTCCACTTAAGTTATACATTAAAAATATAATTTTGTTGACAAAAACTGTATTGTAAAAACGAGCGATTATACGAAGAAAGTATTTGCAGGAATAACAAAGGAATATTTTTAAAATTGAATAATTTCTTCGTGAGTCCACACGAGCCTCCTTTCCTCATAATCCCGCAGACATAGTAAAACAAATAAATACGGAAAAAGATGGGTGATCTTGGTTTTCACTCGCGTCATCCTCATTCTAATTTATTTTCTTTATTTATATTTGCAATACTCCTTTATATTAGTATCCATCTTTTCTTACATTTCCTTTCGCCTTTATGTCTACTAGCATCTCTACAGCTACCCATTCATCTCATTCAAATAACCCTTTCTTTTTTACTCTAGAATCACTCCAATTGTTCACCTACTTATCAAATAACATTCACGCGTTGGATTCCGCAGATATGAAACAACATTTTTCTTTACATCATCTCGGAGAAGTTTCTCATGGATCGTCTCTCGGTTGAGAACCCTTGCATCAGTAAATAGAGAATAGGACTCCCCGGTCGGCTGATTTCATGGGCAGCCGGAGCTTCCGAATTCAACCTATTCGCATTTTGAATGATATTCCCAGATTATTTAATTCTAGAGAGAAGTGTTTCATTACTAAAGAAGAGATATATTTTGGCTCGTTTGCACCACTAAGAGAGAGATTAGATTAAAGAGGAGAAATTCACAGTATGAAAAAACACCCAATTTCTTTAATGCATTGAGTATACGAGGAGAAACTTTCGAATTGCATAAAAAGGGTAAACATTGTTGGTTTCGTCACATGGGTGAGTCCGTGGTAAATTTTCAGACATCCGCTATGCAATTTACAGTTGATATATCGGTAGAAATTTTGGCATAGAGAAGTTATCTCTTGCCGTCATTTCTCTACTTAGAAAACGCCGTATAGGTTTTTTGCTATTTGCGTAAGATGGTTAGAATACCCGTCCGGAAAGTGGGAGGCCTGCATTCGAATCCCAGTCATTTCGTTATTTTTCACTTCTTGCTCAACCATGGGGCGCACGCTTCCTCGTGCTATGCCATTTTCAATCTCAGCGGAACGCATTCATTGTGAAAATGTCGTCCGAAAGGTTCACTAAAAATACTCTCGTAAATTTAATCATAAAGCGCTATTTGCTCTAAGGGTGCAGCGACCGGAAGGACCCAGGGATACTTCCACCCACGCGTCCCTGGGAAATGGCCCTGACCCACCATCTGTACGTAAGGATTGGGGTTTTTTGAGAGTTCTTTCTCGACGAGATTCCGGCGTCACTTCACCGACCCGGTAAGAGCTCTGTCACCGATATCGAGGGAGTCACTACACCGCCGACGTTCACCAAACTGACCCGACGAGGGACCGAGGGGAACGAGTCACTACACCGCCGACGTACTACTAAAGGGTCAAACCAGTACGTAAGATCACTCAAGATTTCGAGTTGAGCAGGTTGTCCGTCAATTAATTTCATTCTTCCGTTATTTCCTATTCCAACATCTTCGTTGAGTTAGAAAGCGCCTTGGTGAAAAAGTATAAAATTACTATTTCATTGCACATATTCATGGAAGACAGTTCCTTCTGCGTACCTTGGAAAGTAAAATGAAATGTATCTTTTTCATTCATTAATTCAATAAACTTTTCTGTAATTTTAGGCCGAATTAAAAGCAGCAAAATATAATGAACCAGCTGAAGCCCCCGTTGATTCTCAAAGGGGTGAAAGTTAAATATTAAACACAATATAGTGAGTTGGTAATCTATCCTTCCTGACTGTAATTACGTACCTGCAAATGCTAGTTACCTTCTTACAGAAAATTTCTCGTTATCCTGAGCTCGGATTCAACAATGGGATCGTCAGGAGGATGAGTTGTTTACAAACTCGAATTTTCACAAAATTTTCGTATATTTTACCGATATTCTCGCAAATTTAAATCGAAGGTAAGATTCCGCGAATAAAATAGGAATCTTCATTTGATTTTCCTACCTTTCGGTGTTTGTCTCGTTAACGAGCAACCATTCCTTCTTATTTAATTTTGCAAAAGAAATAAACCCCTTTAAAATAAATAAAATAAATCTTTATGGAAAACTAGCTGAGCGATCTGAGTTCGAACCCCGTAAAATTTTCGAATAAAAAGGTGACAGTGATTCCTTCCAAGTCGCAGAAGACATATAAAGTTAGAAGCAAATCAGTCTGGCCTCCAATCTAAGACAAACACACAGAATTTCGACCTTATGTGTATAGATTAAACACGGACGATTCAAGCAACAAATCAACTACAGTTCAATCGAAGAAAAATTACAAATTTGAACAGCTGCCCGGAAAGTGGGAGACCTGTGTTCGAGTCCCAGCCAAGTCACTATTTCTCTCTTCTTGTACAACGAAGAAAATTTGTTGGCTCCACAAAAATATAGTCTATTTTATTACACTATGGCCGTCGCTTGGCGATTTCATTACGCACTGAATCCAATAATATGCACATTAAAATATATTCATCATCCGATGACGAAAGCAGTCGTGCAGCATAAAGCAATCAAATATTTAGTCAGAAAATATAGGTTTTTGTGGAGCAAAGTATTTTCTTCGATTGGCTTCGTAGAGAAGGTAAGGTAAGACTGGAATTTGTCATGTTTCAATCAACTATAATAAAATTAAAATTGAATATTCACATTGGTACAAATGTATTATATCAAAATGTATTTATATCAGTGTCTATTTCATCATTATTTAGGCGAAAATTCTTTTCACAATGAATAGTGTGGGAATACGTTTTGGGGTATGGATTTCAGAAGCCTAATTATAGTAATACAATGAAGTAGGCAATTTTGCGATAGGGATTACTCAAATCTTAGAAAATAGCGAAAAGGAGAAAAACAATAAGGAAAACATATTAAAAATATATTGAATTCAGGAGAATCAGCATAGTGGTTTATGATATCGTAGGCGAAAGAAAGATCATTTCTTTTAGGGCTACAAGACAAAGGCCTTATGGATAAATAGTAGAGTACAGTTAAATTTTGAAGAATACGTTTTCTATCAGTCTAAATTAGCTATAAATATATTTTACGAAATAATTTTAATAGGAATTCCTCAGAAGCGGATACAATTGAAGAGGACGAATCAATCCCTCTTATCGACTTACTTTTACAACATGGTTGCACTCTCTCTAAATATCCGCTCCTCTGCCGTCATTTTCTTCCGACCTTCGTTAACTCTCCCAATTACAAGCCCTTCTCGTAAATATATTTTCATGATTTCGAGTTCTGTTTAAAGATCTCAAGTCCTCAGCCGCAATGAAAAACTTCGAGCTCATGTGTGCCGTGGAATTTCGGACCCTTCGCAAGAAGAACAGCCGAGGGAGAAGAAGATGAAAAATGCATCTCGCCTCCGGTTCGAAAAAAATGTTCTCAACAAACTATTTCGACGGATAAAAAATTCCTCTCATCTTAGAAGACCTTTTTACGAGATTCAAAAAAATTCCGCCCGAGAAGATATCCCTCGAACACTCTGTTTACTATTTAACCATTTATTTGCTCGCTCGCCCGGTAATCGATGTAAGAAGGCGAAAAATAAAAAGAACTCCGCAAACTAATTCCCCTTCCACGCCGAACCATATGATCCACGCAGTTCGCCCGTCCGCCGCCCCACGGTACCGGCGCTGCCGTCGCCCCCGCTCTCCGCACGCTGTTTTTGTGAGTCCGTGAGATCGAGAGAGGTCGTCGCAGAGTGTTGTCAGTGAGCGAAACGTCGTCCACGGAGGAATAGGGAGAATCTTCGAGGGAAAGGCGGCCTTTTTCCGGAGGAACAGGTGAGCGAGTGCAGAAGTGTCTCCCGAGCACGCATTTCGCGTGTGATTCCTCTTCGGGCCGTTTGGCAGCCTGAGTCGGCCATGAATCGATTGCCTTCCCCGGGCGTGGGCCTCCCCTCCCGAAAAACCAGCGGGGCTGGAGGACATACATGCCTCGTGCCGTGAATGCTCGTCATCTCGTGCGACCTTATCCGTCACGCCCTTGCGCCGATGTTGGCTAAAGACGGGCCCTTTCATCGCGTATTGCAAAGTTTTGGGCCCGCTCTTTTATCCTGACGTGACTTTTTCCCGGGTCGGTTGACAGGCCCCGCCAAATCCCGCAGAGACGTTTAGGACAACTCTTCAAAATCTCCGTTCCGAAGCGATTTTTGAGAGAAATCCAACGACGGTCGTTTCCCTCAGGTTACCTCACCGCTCCAGAAAAGTTTTTACAGCCGAAGTTATCGGGGGAATTCTACTTTTTCCTCGCTTTAAGGAAACGTGTTTCAAACGTTCTTGGCACGGGTCCAGAACGGCACGAGTTCACTCGAACTCCGGTCCGTCGTTAGAGAGGACGACCACAGCATCCCTCGATTGTCATACGCCGTCTTGGTGGTCCTCCGAGGCTCCGCAGATGGTCTTGCGTGAGCGAATTCTCTTTCGGTGATATTCATTCCCGTCTGCAACTGTACATCTGTCTAATGTGCGAGACGAGTCCTAACAGTTTCGATGCTCCTTGGATTGAGATCGAAATTAATGAAACCGGGTGACATTGTCGTTTTCCATTGTTACGAGTGTCTAACAAGGATGATTTCAGCAAGCTCTCGCGCGCAAAAATTAGCAATTAAAATCAGTTTCTGTGAATGACTGAGCCTGTGAATTCTCGAACGCCCCACGTATGAAGGCTTGAATATCTCGCTCACAAGTTCACGTCTCCGAACAACTTTGAATTGGAATTTAAAGTTTTGGGAGGAAAGTTCAGGAAGGTATGAAAACCAATGGAAAGGATAGGTTTGGCAACTGCATGTGAATTCTTCGTAGTCACAAAATCAGGAATGGCGAGATAACTTTGTGAATATTATTGAGTAGTTTACAGTCACTCCGGGTATTTTTTTAGTAAAAATCAGGAAATCGTTGGATATTAATTGATTATTTTTACTCAACATCTCTTTTTGTCTGATGATTCTCGCTGAAACCCAGTCTGTAAGAGTGAGGTAATATATGCGTCATGAGCGACGTAAAATGATATTTTAAAAATTAACTCGCCTCTATTAGTGTGCGGTGCAATATTTTCTCAATAGTGCAATTCACATTCGTAATTGCTTGAACACCTCAAAAGGAAACTAATGGTAAATGTCATCGAATGAAAGTTTAATCTTCCCAGGATATATTTTTAGAAACTTCATCTTGAAGTGCAATCTCTATATTTACCGTAATATTTTTATTTCCATCCTTCCTTCTGAAGTGGGTTCGTAATTTAAAGTACACATTGAAATGACGTCTTAAAAATATCAGAGATATAGTTTACCCGAATCCGATGCATTTTGAGTCATAGGTTAACTGGATCTCCTAAACGGCGAAGAAAATTAGTCTTTCCGTTGTACATTTTTTCGATTGATTTTGCGCTCACTTTTGACGTTTATGGAAATGATATCAGAATGAGTATGGAAAAGATGCTGCCATTAATGTGTGATCGATTCTTAATTGCACGTCTGATCAAAATTCTGTCGAAGAAAAACTATTAATTGTAAAGTAATATTGTATATAAATTGTAAGCGTATAAACTGTCTCTGTAAAAAAATGTGGTAATTGTTATTAATTGGATACACGGGAAGAGTGAATGAAAGGTGTAGACTTGGTGTAAGTAGGACTTAGTGTAGAATTGGAGTGTTTTTCTCGAGAGAGGAAGATCATGAAAACACTTTGGATGAAGTACTTGAGTATGCCTAGGATAAATAAGAAAAGGAAACATATGAAAATGTATACTTGCGGCGAAATATGTATAAGAAGTGTATTGTGAAAAGATAGAGGAGAGTAGCGTGGGTGCTCTGGTGGGTGGTCTTAGATGAGATGCGATTGATATTATCGAATGAACAACGGCCAAGATATGTATCCCAGAGTGCCTAGCTTCACCTATTATGAACCCGGCCTTTATTTAACCCGCAGCCCAAATGTCAACGCCTGCTTGGCGGCGAAATGCTTTTATCAGAAGGTTGGCTTCTTTTTGTTGGACAACAAATGTCTGTTTATTTACTAATAGAATTGACTCGTCCGCGTGCTGATATCGCCGTAAAAGCGACCATTTGTCAGAAATGCGGTGATAACGGTGTAACATAATCCATTTATGAGCGCTGCCGGATGATTGTCGCATTTGGGAGATTTTATTGCACTTATCGAGTTGCTATGGCGACGAGAGTGGTTGCAGATGATCCGCGAAAGAGATGTTTCAATGCGAACTTCCAAAATTGTGATAAGTTGCAGAGAAGTAATATGGGGATTTGAAACCCTTTTCGCCTCGAGTGCTATCACATACGAGGCCGTATATAAGGCAGCGTGAAATGGCTCATTGCGTTGATAGCCTATCATTGGAATTACGTATATTTACTCTTTTCTAAGAAAATGTATTATTTTTATTTTCACTCGAGGCGAAACCGAGAAACGTAGTAAAAGAATTAGCAGGTTCCATCGTGATTAATATCTGGCTATGTATATTTTGAATATTGTTGAAATGTTCCGTTTGATTTAAACTCATCATTCATTTCACTCGTAATAAGGGTCAGATTGACAATAACTGAGGCTCTATTGTAGGCACAAGATATCACTGAAGCGATCTCAGTTACTTCTTTTCTTTAATATAGAGATCGCTCTTATTCTTTACTTGCTAATTTTTAGTGCTAATCCTTTATGAATTTGTGAATAAGATTAAGGACAGTTTAAACTTTCATTTTTTACGACAAACTTGGATAATTAGTTTCATGGACGTGTTATTACTGCTGCGTTGTCTTCTGACGTATTTTTAGTATCCTTGGTTTTGTATTTAGTTACTACTTCTTGATGCAATAACTATTTTTTCTCTTTCAGTTATCAATTTCAATTGAAAGAATGACTAATTTATTTAATACTAGCTGTAGCGCCCGTTGATGCTCAACAGGGAGAAAAGAAGTAGAATACAGTAATCCTTTTATTAAAAAGAAGATAATTTAACATGTATCATTTTAGCTTCGTTCGATGGGACAGACTACCGTTGGATTACTGTAAACGAAACTTTTCCGTGAAAATCACAATATCTTACACTCTCATAATTTGTTGCTGAAATCTATTTGTTTGGTCATCTGAATATTCATTTTCATATAATATTTCTGCCAAACTTATCACAGGTTGACAACAATGATTCTTCTTAATTTGATTTTGCAATTGAAATAGAGCCTGCGAACGATATTTCGATTTATATTTCCAAACTAATAAACCAAGAATTGAAAATTGTTCTTAAGTTTACAAAGCCTCCGTGACTAAATAGTCAATCTCATATCTTTCAAATGATCAATTTCTTCGATAAAGACAGTAATCGTTCAAAGATTATAAAAACATATTCAAAGATAAAATTAGGATAAACATCACCACCTTTAAGGATTAATTTTCAGAAATGCACAAAGATAATACGGAAACGCGTAAGCAAATAGTAGAAATAAATATTACTGTGAAAACAACCGATGAATATTTTTACGAAAAGTAACTAAAACACCACATAAGTACTGAACACAATCATTAACGCAAACACTATCACGGAAATGAAAGTCGAAACGGAAACTACGATTAAAATTATAATTTTACGGTAAACAATTACGTTGATATAAATAAAACATGGTTGCTACAGAAGCTTAAACAAAATTCAAAAATATTTCATTAATTGAATATTAATGTCTTCTTATATATAAACTCATGAGATAGAATCAACAATCACCTAGATCGTCAAGGGAATAGGTTGTTTACAACCTCAGAATTTGGATAAAATATTCACATTTTATCAAACTGTTCGCAATTTTGAGTCGGAAAAGATATTCCACGACCAAAATAAGAATTTTTTTCTGTTCTCCTTCTTTTGGTATTTAATTCGACTTTCTAGGACCATTATTTCTAATTTAACTTTGCAAAAGAAATGAACCCTGCAACGAAAAAAATTACCTCTACGTGTATTTCTTATGGAAAAGTTTTGACCCGTCTGGGTTCGAACCGTGGACCTTAGGGTAATAAAAAGTAGCCTATACTCTGGGTCGGGGTCGACTTTTAATAATGTAGAAAATTTCAAAGTTTTGCGACCTTCGGTTCTCGAGTTTTTAGCAAACATACACACCCACACACACCCACTCTTTATTTTATAATATAGATCTTAGAATCGATCGGAAAAATTTCGTCCGAATGCCTTAGCTGGTATTTTGTAACAAACGGATGTTTTTCGATACTAAATATTCGAGCATTTTCCTCACTACAGATTTAAATATATTTACATTAATGTCTCGAGATGAAGATTTTGTGAAATGCAAGATTTTTTTCAGAACCTTTACTATTCCTGTCAATTAATTCTCCCATAATAATAATAATCCTATGGACAGATTGTAGGCCTATTAAAAGTTCCGTCATGCTGGAGATATTGTAATTTATGAACGTTTTTGATACTTCTCATATTGATAAAAGGTAGTAAAGGTTGTATGTTTATAATAAATAGATATATTGCAATTATTATCATTATTATTGATTCTTATACTAAAAAAAGACTAATAGTCCGGTAACAATTTTATTAAAATACTATTTTACGTAAACACATTTCTATACTATACACTGAAGAAGTACTTTATACCACAATAATTATAATATTTCTACATATATTATGCATACAATTCAACAGCATAATACATTAATATCATAGTTTCATGAGTGTTCTACATTTCTGTAGGTTCACGTACACTCAAAAATCCCTATTAAGCGCCATCTCCTTCATTGCCCTATAATTAACTCCACCCCTTATGTCATCCAATATCTTTTGTCTTCCCCTCAGTTTTCCCCCCTTCATCCCACCCTCCATTACAACCTTTACTCTCTCCCCTCAATATTTGGCCCACCCATTTCTTCTATGGTAAAACACGTCAATTAAAGCCCTCTCCTCCCCAACCATCTCCAGCACCTCCGTATTTGTTTTCCTATCGACCCAACTAACTTTTTCCATTCTTCGCTATACCCACATCTCGAAGGCCTCCAAACGTTTAACTTCTTCCTTTCTCAAAGTCCACGTTTCGCACCCATAGAGCAACACACTCCAGACCAGGGATTTCGCCAACCTTTTCCTGATTCCATTTCAAGACCTTTTCTCATAAATTCCCTTCGCTTCATAAAGGCTTCCTTGGCCAAGGCTATTCTTTTGCGAACCTCATCTTTACATCTTCCGTCCCAAGAGAGAGTACTTCCCAAGTAAGAACTTTTATCCACCTGTTCTAGGTTTTCCCCATCCACCATAATAGTTAGCTTTCTTCCCCTTAAAATTTTACTTACATTAATATATGTTAATTTTACGTCTGTAAAATGAAAAGAATGCCGTACAGCTGTCTTCTAATTACAACAGTGCCCTTTTTCAATGCAATTATTTCTCTTGCAAATGTGCTGTTTCACGTAAAACTTGCTCCGTACAAATTCACGTAAATCATCGTTTAAGTCCCTTATTTATGGTGCTAGTTTTTCAGTAATACTGTTTGGCATAACGTACATTTGAATAAAACATTGAACAGACTATTTATTTATCGAGGAAAATTTTGTTGAGGACTTTTATCGAGCTAAATCTGATATCTGCAATAGTAGTATTTTTGGTCCATCGCATTAACGGAAACAGTTGCATTCTCGCGGTCCCATTTCCCGGAAGATTTTATTCCTGTCTTTAATTTACCTGAAATTGCGTATCCTCTACATATAGGAAAGCATTCCCCCAGAGATAGAACCATATTTAGTGGAATTTCCTTGAATCTGACCATGTTCTGAGCCATTCCGCATACAGTGTTATCTGCTAACAGCCTCCGATGATCCTCGAGTTCAAATACTGGAAAAGGGCTCTGTGCTCGGGTCGTGCCACACCAATTTTCCATCCTCTGGACTCGTCGTTTTAAAGCTGCAAAAAACCCTTTCCTCATCTTCTCCTCCCTTTCTCGCATTCCAATCGAGAGGTTATATCTCACGGTGACGGAAATGTGTTCAACAAACACCGGAAGTAAAATTATTTAAAGTAAAGTTTTATGCTCATTTATAATAATAATAATAATAATAATAAAAAACTCTTTATTTGGCGAGGTTAGGCCCATTAGGGCCTCTCTTACACCTAACCATTAAGGATTACTAATATTTCTTACATAAAAGGAGGAAAAACAATACAAATACATATATATAAAAAGAAAATACAAAGAAGAGGTAAACAAATAAAAGAATTGTGGTGTGGGGAAAAACTCCTTGGCTGAAGGCTTTCGGAGAAAAACCCACTGTGCGGGAAAACGCTCACACAAGAAGGGGAGCGAAAAAAACCCGCGAAAACACAAATGGAAATAAATACAAGCAGGTATATCACTATTTGCATAATTGATGACCAACATTTTTGAGTAATTTCTTGATGGTTGACCACGGATGTCATTTACCTGAAAAGATAAAAGAAGAAGATTTATAATACATGGGATGTTGTAAAGTGTCATTTTAATTTATATTTAGATGTACATCGTATATACTCGTGTATGAGCCGTGTTTTATTGCTGAAAAATCCCCCCTCGGCTTATAATAGAGTGAGGGTCCCACCGCATTCTAAACAATCTGCCGTCAATCGGCATGCAAATTCCTCTAACTCGCTCAATTAACAATTCTTTTGACATTTAATCTTCCGATGCCTCAATTTCTGTAGTTTTATTTGTATCTATTTTTTTAATATACCAGTAACTGCTACATTTCTCACCTTAGACGTACACACGAGTAGATTAGTTTTCCCAGTTTTTTTTTTGTGGTAAAATTAGGTGTCTTATTCGTGTCGAATTATACTCCAGTTTATACGGTGCGTCCGTGGCGTATGGTAACATCCCTATCGAAACTACTGCTTCTCTGACATACTGCGGAAAGATCTACCAGATGTAATTATCTGTTTTTGCGATTACTCCCTAGTAACGTTTTGTCGATTTCCTTGGAGATCGCGTACGTCCTTCACTGGGACTAAAATTTCATTTACTTTGTCTTAAGGTTCTGAGTAGATGAATTTTTCCGAAAGGTAATCAGATCTTTGCTCACCTGGAGCGAATTCCAACCGAGGGATTCTGTCACAGCTTCTTCTCCTCTTACGTAACGAGCTGCTCCAAACCTGAGATTAAACCAATTGTCTCGCAGATAGGCATTGGCTCGAGTACTTGTCAATTTCACTTCTGTTTATTACTCGGGCTAGTTCCACTGCCAACGGGATGAGGTTGTTCACTCTTGCAATCATTCGCAACATTCTTGCTTTCATTAATTTCTTATTTTCCTATGTATCATCACTTTCAATTTCGTGGAATATCAAGTGTTGTGCATAAACCATTAGGAGACCATCAGTAATCCATTAGCGCTCAAATTCACGGATAAAACTTCCGAGTTGGGATACACTCAACTTAAGATAGTGTTTAAGGGAGCTCTACATTAACAACTGTTGGACCTTTCACGAAAATATCAAAATCACAAAAAAAGATTGAAAGTGAAGCTAAATTCTGAAAGGATATTAGGCGTGACTTTTTGGTTTAAGATTATTGTGGCGAAATTATTCTGTAGATTGAGAACGACACTTGGCGGGCAGCCATTTCGTCAGTTCTATTAATCTTTGTTCATTTACATTAAAACAGCCGACTATCGGCGTCCGTCTCTAACAGCTACTTGTAACTGGCCCTGATGTAGGTAAGAAAGTTCAAATCAAATATGTCATAATTTTGCCTCTTCGCTAATGGAATCGACTAATGAATTTTCTGCTTAAGCCGCCTACTTATTTTTCTTCTTCGTTTATGTTTTAGCTCTATATCATGCGGCAGTCACCCTTGCCAATTTAGCGATTAAGTCGCTGTTTCTAGCGAAGATTTTCTTTATTAACGATACTTTTCCGTTTCTGTCACAGTTTGCACTGTATCTGCCATATTGTAATAAATAGAAAGCTGAGAATGAGAAGATGAAAATAAATAGAAAGGTCATACTATTGTATGATACAATGTGCGTATACCGCATCCATATTATGTGGGTAATTCCCAAGTGATCAGTATCTGTACTGATATATTCATAACAGAATTTAATCCGCAATAATAATAATGAAATGTTCGCAAAGGTATCTGAACCTCCACTGTTGCGAATACTTGTATTGCGATACTTGTATTCATGGATAGGAATTCATGCTATTATATTTCTTAATCCCTTTTTACTGATATTGTGTACGGCGATTTTTTTTAATGTGTGACAGTTTCAAAAAGAATTTCGCACTTCTTACATCAGGGTTACGTTTACAGTAAATGCTCCATTATGTAAACTACACCTCTCCAAATAGCACGGTATTGAGATGTATCGATGAGTCATTTAAGCTCATCTAAAATTGAGTCGAAACCCCATTTTATGGCGCGGAATAATTAAAAAAAAGCTAGTTCGCTTCCGTAAGAAAAACGTGAAAATGCTGTTACGTTACGTTGTCTTCTCCGCTTCGGGTTCAAATGCAAGCCCGTCCTGACCTTGTTTTTCATCTCGTGTGAATGAAAGTGTTCTCCGAAGTAATTGTCGAATGAGCGAAGGCAAATTAGGCTTGTTTTGGTCGTTTTTCACGAGCAATGATGCGAAGAGGGCGTTAAACCAAAGGGTCGTTAAAAAGAGGTGGTTCCATCTCTTGTAATCCGGCTTTCGATCGGCATTTCTCGACATTAACTGCGGAAATCCATTCTTTATGACGAAGAAAAGCGTTTCATTTCGGGGACTTCATTCACACGGGATTCGGGAGTTGAGATAACGTGGGTTTATCGCGGGTTTTAGTAAATGTTGGATATTTATGAAATAGTAAAGGCTTCTTCCAAGGTTCTTTTGAGATTCATACACATAAATACATGTTTTTTTAATGCCGTTTTAACAGAGATGCTGGATTGTTTTTGGGCATATTAGACATACCCTTCTAGTAGCTAATAAACTCGAGAAATAAATTTATTGAATGAATTCCCCACTTTATAATGCCGGTGTAGAAATCCAGAATCCAAATTTCGCATTCTTGCAACATATATATATTAATAATATTGCTCGGATTTCAACTATTATATGGATAATGTCTTTACATTTAAACATGATTCTATTTTAATTAGTAAGCCGAATTATGTTGTGAGTCTAAAGAGGAAAGTTTATGTAACAGAACGTGTTGGATAGTATACAGAATGTCGCCTCTGAGATGTAAGAAAGACGAGACTTTCATGATCAAATTCAATAGTGCTAACCAAAGTATATGATATTCCGTAGTAACTTAACGTTTCATTTCCTAACTTTCATTCAATGTGGATTCCGAAATACCTTCAATGTGCCCGGAGCAGATCTTGAAAAATCCCAAAGGTTAGATTTATATCTTTCTCACAACTCGTATGTATATAATGTTGGTGTCAAAATGCAATATTGACGTGAAAGATTTCGCACACGTAAGGATATTACGGAGACACCTTTCTAAGAGTTTTTTAATTGGCCCAAGCAAACTAAGGGTCGAAGGTCGGATTTTCCCCCAATCCCTATTGTCCCTCATGATAAGTTCCTTCACTCGATGGTCTCCGGTTCGATCCTACGCAATTAAAAGCGTTCCCGTATTAAGTACGTGTAAAGTTCATTTTTATAGTTTGCGGGCTTCAATTACTTTGATTTAATTAGAAAGAATAATCGTCCAAAAGAAGTAAGATGAAGGAATTTAGTAAACATTTTAATTTTAAATAAAAGTAATTAATTTGTTCCAAATAATTTAGATGAAAATCGCGTCTATGCATATTTTCTTATTATCCTCATAAATTATTTAAAAAATGTCGGCTTTATGTTAAAACCGTTTCTACCTGCTTAATGTAATAATGATAAAACGTCATTATTCGGGCGAGATTGATACAAAATTTTTCCCTTCCCATAGAGATTGCAATTAGTTAGTTTCAATGTGCGCAGAATGTTATTCAAGTGCTTTCTTAAATTTTCACATGTGACTTGAAGAAATGTATGTGATGAAAAAAGGTCCTATAATCTTTGCCAAGCAAAAACCAAACAACTAATTCTAGATTAAAGATTAGAAAAATTAAAAAGCCAATGGTCTTATAAGAATGTAGAATTGTGATTAGTTTATGTACCAGTTTTCATAATTCTGTTGATAAATTAATTTACGATTTTAATTTCATGATCAAAATGGAAACCTGGCCGCCTCGTTATGATGGATTTAGGAATGTATAGTACAATCGTTTTGTTAAATATTCTATCTGTTTTGGGAGGACATAAAATACACTCAGCATTTACATGATTAATTGGTCTCCCCTCCAATATCTACAAAAACACTTTCTCACTGAACTCATCTCAATTTTCTTGAAGGATTTTCTTTTCTTTGGACCTCTCGAAAGGCGTCAGAATTCTTGGAACCAAAACTTCGACACGCCCAACTCTTTTTCGAATAATTCTCCAATCTGTACAGATCGTGATTCACATTTTTCGGGAAAGCGACGTCTCCGTCTGGAGCAGTTGATTTGAAACTCCAAAAGGAATTTAATGGCGAAAGAATGGAATGTGAATTATCGTTGGTTTGTTTGCATTTCTTGCTTTTTTTCTGCTTTAATTGAACCAGTCTGCTGTACGGGATCTATTCTCCAAAAATTAAGCAATTAATAAATATTAATTTTTTAACACTTTTGTGTTGTTTTTGCATTGCATGCATTAGAGTTTAAATTGTAGGTTGGTTCCATAAAGAGACAAATTTTTTCAATTATATTTTCACCTGACTATGAGTCTATATTTAATCAATTAATTGATATTAATAACAATAAATGACAATTGACCACATTCGTGCATTCTTTATAATTAATAATTATAATAAACTTTACGTTGATATATTCACCGATAGTTGAATCAGAGGGAAAAAGTTTTTGGGGCTTTGGTATTTGATATCTATGCCCGATCTCTATTAAAATATCTTAACCATCGTAATAAATGAAACGACTTGCGATATGTTTCGTATAATCGACTGCATTGTTATGCGGTTAGAAAAGGATGGACTACGATAAAGCTAGTGCGATGTGAATATTGACAATTGTACGAGAAGATTACTTCTTTTTATCCCCCAAAACTGGTCGTGAGTGTAAAAGGAGCCGAATGTCACCGTTGCTTTCGTCCAACTGACCGAAGTTTCTTTTTTCCGGCGGTGGCAGCACCTCGATATCTCGAGGAGTTCGAGATATCGAGGGCTTTTCGAGAGATCGCTGTACCGTTGTAAACAACAGTGAATGGAAGGAGGAAAACTTGCAGTCTGACGCACCCCATGTGAGCCTATGGAAGCATATTTTGCTCCACAATTCCGACCAATAACTCTCGCTTGTCTTTCTATCCTATAGAAGTTCAATACAGTCTACTGCTCATATATGGAAAAAACAATTTCTGAAGCATAGAAAAACATCACATAACATCGAGATGTATTGGAATAGTTATACTGCGCAAACAACCAGTTCTTAACGTAGGGAATTGGTATAATCACTGTATACTCTTCATAAGTATTTGTCGGCATTATAACATTTTCACTTCAAATATCCATTTTCAGATTCATTTAGTCTCCTTCTTTTATAAACTACGAATGAGTTATCTAGCTTCATATAGTAGTCGAAATTTATCGCAGAATATCGAATGTCAAAATACATAAAGGAAATTCTGCAGAAGTATTTCTCTAGCCTAGCACCTTGTATATAACTGCTTTAAATAACTCTCTCTTGTACAAAAAAAATTTTAAAACATATAAAAAAGATAAAAATACCTCTCCTACTTAATCTAAAATAATAGTCTAAATAGATCTAAAAATAATAGTCGTGAATTGCAGAAGCATACGTAATAAGCAAGTGGAATTTCTTAACCTTACAAGGAGCACTTGCGCGAATATCATACTAGGATCTGAGAGTTGGTTAAGCGAAGACATTAATTCAACCGAGCAATTTCCTCCAGATTATGTGATATATCGCAAAGATAGACAGTGTAGAGTTGGCGGTGGAGTTTTTATTGCAGTGAAGAACCATTTGATTAGTCAGCGAGATGAGTTAGTAGAAAATAGCAGGAGCGAAATGATTTGGTGCTCGATTCTAAGACCAAACGGTAGTAAGATTTATGTTTTTTCATTGAATCGTCCTGCAGATGGCGAAATTGATTGTATTGACGATTTATCCAAGACGTTACAGATAATCGGTGAAAAAATAAAAGACCCCATCATAGTTGTAGGAGGAGATTTTAACCTATTGGCGGAATTTAACATGCTCCAACTCTAGGAGAGAGAGAAAATTTTCTCAAAAAAAAATCGATACTTTCTCGTTGCATGCGATAGAACAGGTAAACATGACGAAGACTCGATCGACTCGTGCGGGTGAAGGTAACATCCTAGATTTACTAGCCACCACCCACCCACAATTGATAGCTAATCTCGATATAGTTGACGGTATTTCAGACCATGATGTCATAATGGCGGAGATGAAAGCAGTAGCGGTAAAATCTCTTTAGCCACCGAGGCAAGTATATGTAATTCGCAAAGCTAATTTTTCGGAGTTTAAGGTTTATATTAACGAGTGCAAGGATGATTTTTCCCGCAGAGGGAATTACCGTAAGCAAATCAGAAGATAAAGCTAACTTACTTAACGGGCACTACCAGAAATGCTTCACTGTAGACAATGGTCAAGTTAAGGATTTTAGCTCGCGCATTGATTCAGAGATGTGTCCCATCGAGATATCGGTTGATGGAATTTGAAAATTATTGCGAGAGATTGATAGGAAAAAGGCGCCAGGACCCGAACGTATTCCCGCTGTTGTAATAAAAACTTTAGCCGATGAAATTTCTCCATTTCTACAGATTTTCTATCAGAAATCATTGGATGAGGGAACCGTTCCAATGTCGTGGAAAAAAGCTAATTCACTCCGGTGCCTAAAAAAGGGTGTGCGTCAAAACCAGATGATTATAGGCCTATTTCATTAACTTCAATATTTTTCAAAATAATTGAGCATATTATAGCGAGCTGTATCATGCGCTTTCTTTCCGAAAAGGGAGCATTCAGTCAGAGCCAGCACGGATTCCGGAAAGATAGGTCTTGTGAGACCCAGTTAGCGCTTTTTATGAATGACGTATCTAAAGCAGCAGACGGCGGTGTTAGATCAGACGCAGTTTTCCTAGATTTCAGGAAAGCTTTCGACACAGTTTCTCACGAAATGCTTATCCAAAAGCAGAGTGCCTACGCGATCGACGAAAAAGTTATCAGATGGACCAAATCTTTTCTAGAAAACAGATCTCAGCGAGTTGCATTAGACGGAATTTTATCGGACGAAATAAGCATCTCGTCAGGAGTTCCACAGGGAAGTGTTCTTGGTCCGATTTTATTTCTAATTTAGATTAACGATCTTGTTGATAACGTAAAGAGTAATGTTAGATTATTAGCCGATGATACCCTGATATACAAAGAGATTTTGTCAGAAAACGATTGTAATGTACTTCAAAATGACTTGGACGTAATATCAGGCTGGTGTAAAGATTGGCAGCTTGATTTAAATATAAGTAAATGCGTTGCCATGAGTTTTACGCGCTCCACAAACATAATTCCCGCGCAGTACCAAATCTCAGGGCATCCATTAGAGTTAGTGCACGACAACAAATACCTTGGAGTCACGTTTAGCAGGAACTTATCTCTTAAAGATCGTATAAGAGATGCGATAGGAAAAGCGAATAGAATACAAAGATTAACTGGTAGAACGTTGAGAGGATGCTCATCGAGAGTCAAAGAAATAGCTTACTTTTCTCTTATTCGTCCGAGTCTAGAATATTGCTGTGCGGTTTGGGACCCACACGAAGTAGGTTTAGTCTCAGATTTAGAGATGGTCCAGCGTAGAGCAGCCCGATTCGTCTGCGGGGATTTCAGGTTTGATAGCAGCGTTACGGCAATGATAGAGTCCCTCGGTTGGAATTTACTACCGATGAGAAGATCTGAATATCGTCGGAAACTTTTCGAAAAGTTCATTCGTTCAGAATTTATAGCCGAAGTAAGTGAAATGTTAGTACCAGTAAGGAGCGAACGCGATCTCCGAGAGGCATCGACGAAGCGTTATAGGGAAGTAATCGCAAGGACGGATAATTACTTTTGGTCGTTTTTTCCCCAGGCTATTAGAGATGCTAATAGGGATGAATGAATAATGGTGGTGTATTACACCTCCTGCCATACGCCTTTGGCGGCTCGCGGGGTATATATCTAAATCTAAATATAAATGTTTAAAAAATAAACATAACCAACTGTGGAAGATTGAAATCTTCATACATGTAAATACAATAAACCGTTTGTAACTGATCATAGAAATTTGTATAATTCTTTTTATATACATTTTGTCATTAGATATTACATAACGTTTATTAGAATTTGGTCTTCCTGTTAATGTCCTGAGCAAAAGATGTTATACTATGTCGTTTATGCACTACAAGGGTGATCATATAATTGCAGGAGTAAAAATATTTGCCCTCTAAACTCAATTGAGTAAATACAGGCAATCTACAACCAAAGAGTGTACCGGCTCTTGTATGACCATTTAAATTTAAAGGTTTACTGGAAAACAAGTTCACGCGATGTGTTTGAATGATCAAACATCTCTCGTGAGCAACTCCTTTTGAGTTGTTTGTTTCATGTTCTGGAAATTCTCCGTGAAAAAGCTAATTTTTGAGGTTTGTATTCCTTGTTCAGAATGTAACTTCTCCGGGAATTACCACCTTCACAAGCCTTTACAAACAGTCGGAGGTGCTAAAGAGATTCAAATGAAAGGAAACTGGTTTCCGGGCGGCGAACAAATAGGCTTTTTGTTTGTAATTTTACCATGTTCAGGATTAACTCAAGTAGCGGAATTCTGCGGGGGGATAAAGAGCTATTCATCTCTCGGAAGTGATATTGAATGCATATTCTTAATGAGCATAAACTTGGGTGTACTAGTCCACGAATTACTGAAAATGAGTTGTTAAGTTGGTATGGTTCGTATAAGCCCATATCTCAATCTTATACCTCTTCCAAGATTCCAACCTGTAGCTTTGTGATAATCTTTCTGCTCAAGACTTCATTACTCATTAGCATTGTATTTGCGATTTTGTCATTGCCATCATCCTTTTTATCTGCCACTAATCGCTCCTGTTTACTAAAACGTCTTTTTTGACGATTGTGTTTCCTTTTTTCTGTCATCTGATTTACTCTTCTTCTTTCTTCGGCTCTTCCGCTCTACTTTTATTTTTAAATTTCACTGCTTCGTGTTGTTTATCCTTTATCCATCCAATATTCTTACTTATTAATCTCGTCACACATTCTTCTTTTTTATCCTAACTTTGTGTCACGCATGACCATTTTCAGTTACGAATCAATTTACCTTTATGTCGTTGCTACTTTTCTTAGTTATCACTGATCACTCTATTTCGTAGCCCAAATATCACAATAAATTTAGCGATTCAAATAAAAATAAATCTTTCAAAATCATAAGCATGAATGCTCGAGTGTATTTATAATAAGCATAATGTTTTCGTGTTATCTTTCTGATTCTCTTTTACTGCACTTGCCCGACTCTTCATACACTATAATCACACCTGTGTTTTAATTAAAACTTGGCTTCTCTTTATGCTGTAGATATTCAGATGGCCTTAGTAAACATTATTGATGCTTACTACTACTATGCTAGTATATTTCATATTGGCTCTCGTTAAAAATCTATAGAAAATATTCGGTACCTAATAAAATACAACAAACTTCGAAGTGTGTGTTTTATAGCGGTACAACCAGAATCCCCTAAAGTGTGCCGCTGCATTGACTTATAAATTTTGTTTAAAGCTGACCTAAGTTTTATTCTTTGACTTAATCTATGATTTATAATGCCTCTTTATTCAAAATATCTTTCTTTCAGATCGTGATAGTAACACGTGTTTCACAGCGTCATAATCTCCGCCGATTCAAGCTTTTTCCTTCATCAAAAAAGGCCATTTCATAAAATACATTTGCCATTGAAAATATTGCGATTTGTAGGTGCTTTGCTTGCCCTTGGTTATATATGCCAACATTTCCTAGATTAAGTGCGGTTTTGCATTTTCTCGCTCACAAATGCTACCACGTGATTTTACATCTTTTATTCGTTGTTAACGTCATTTCTTATGAGAGAAGATTCGAATCGTCCAGAGTCGAACCAAGGATACTTGGGAAAGAAAGAATTTAAATATGTAATACTCCATTGTGCCCTTAACGACTGCCAAAAATTTATAATCCTGTCACATCCGGAAGTGCATAAAGTTAATGCTCGAAAATTTCTCCTATGTATTTCTTATGGGAGTTACTAAAATCGGATGGATAAATGTATCGGTGATTATTATATAAGGTAACTAGCTGTACCCGTTCACACGTTGTTTTGTTTGAACAAAAAGGCAGTTTTGATATCTAAAACATAATTTAATAATGATCAAATTTATACAATACATCAAAATGAAAATTATCAATAAAATTATCCCTACATATATGTCATTTGAATATAACATATGTACAAAACATAGATATGCATGGATTTATCAAATTCAATCCACATATTTGTAATGATTGTCCCTGTGCTTTGTTAATGGTCATTGCAAAGGCTAGTCGTACAGGAAACTGTAGACGTTTGAATTCAAATGGAGTATCTGTTGGTATCATGGTAATGCGTGGTAGTAGTACATGTTCCCCTTGGTGTTTTCCATTTAAAATGGTTGCCTCAATTATGTTATTCATAAATGCACAAATGGAATCAATTTATGTATCGTACTTCTATTTTTCCCGTATAAAATCCATTCGAAATTTGAATGGCAGGCAGCTATTCGCGTTGCAAGGCTATTATAATGAAATCATATATACTATCTACATTACTTTCATTCGGTATATAAGAAAATATATTATCACAGTACCTTTTCAGTTCGGAGTAAGATATGCTAAATTATGTGCTACTCTACACTTTGCATCTCGCAAATCTCAAAGAGAACACATATTCAACTGAAGAAGATCTAAAAATGAAATTGAGTCTCGTCAAAGACATAAAATAAATTCAAATGTTGAAAATAGATGACATCTGTAATCAAAGTTGGTAACGTCTTCAACTCACCAAGTTGTGCAGTGCATACAATCTCTTGAATTTATCAAAATATCATTTTCATTAAATATCAAAAACCGTTTACTCCTCGATAATATTCGTAGGTATTTACGTTGCTATAAACAAACATCATTTGAATACTGGAATAAATTCTCAATGTGTTCTAATGAGAAAATTCAACAATCACATTCGTAGTAACTGAGAAATAGTTTGTTTATAGCCTCAAAATTCATCAAAATTATCATCTAATTACTCAAGGTCTCGTAATTTCTGATCGTAAACTATATTTCATGACCAAAATAAGAAACTTTATTCAATTTCCCTTCTTTTGGTGCTACTTTTAAATCCATACGTTGGTTATTTCTAATTTAATTTTGCGAAAGAAAGGAAGCATGCAAGTGATAAAATCGAAGTTTACATGTATTTCTTATGAAAACAGTTTTTCCCTTTTGGAGTCGAAATGAGTACTCCGATTTAAAAAAAAAATTTCAAAAACCTTCCCGGGGATATACCTAATAATTTTCCAAATTTTCGCGACGATTGGATGTATGGTTTTTGAATCTATCGAGTACAGACAGACAGACACACATTCATTTATATATATATAGATGACGCATCAATTCTATATCCTTGTGTCCATACTTCATTTATTTATAGCGGCAGAAACCATGGCGCAGTATTGAAAATTCTGTACATGGTTTAGTTCTTATTTGAAGTCCGCTCTTAATCCCTGAAATCAATAATACACAGATCAAATCAGTGCACCTGTTCACAGTGGGTATGAATAGAGTTATAATGGCAAGCGATCAATACCTGCGTAGATTGAGAAGGTAGTCTTTACATCTGAATATCGCCTTGCAAAGTCATTTAGTCTTTGCATCTTATATCGAATATCAAATGTTAACTTTAATGAATTTTTCGTTGAATATGAGACAAAACGAAGAATTTAGTAGCGCCGTCAAAGCAGTCAGTTTGCACGTGACTTATGGTAAGCCTGGGAATGCCTTTTGCAGCTCCTTCCCCAACCATTTGGCCTCGTGCCTTCCGAGTGACGCAGACTAAAAGGAAATACTTCAGTGCCAAAATTTTACGAACGGAAACTATTTAATAGTCAACTTGTGTGGAATATTTTCCACGTTGGTTCACCCGACGTATTAAAGGAGACGGGAAAACAATGCTTTTATTAAATAACTTTCATTTTCTGAGGAAATGAAGTATAGGCCGCGTTGCATAGTTTCCCTTCCTGATATAGTTCAACAGCGTGCGTTTCGCCATTTCCTCTCATCCAGTCCACAGCTAAGTGAGTTCGCATTCAATGGTCTTTGACCGCCGGCCCATCCTAGGGCCTTCCCTTAGCCCCTCTTTTGAAGACTCTTTTGGCTCCGTAACTAGGCGTCCCGGGCGCTAACAACGGCTCCTTCGTAAACACCGAGCCCAATTCTCTCTTTCCAGAACCGGTCCCGAGGATGGCCCCTCCTCTACCTATGTAAATCGTTCTTCTTTTTTTTCTCTGGAGACAAAAAAACACGTATGATTTCACAAGGTTCCTTGTCTTTGCTATTCATCATCCACCGGCAGTCGAAATTGTGCCTCTTGGCTGATTCGGATACATTATTCAGAGAGGCGTTGGAAGAAAGAACTATTAACCTGTGTGGCACGTAGTATTCTTCTAATAGTCTAAACACAAACCGTATTTTCTCTCGGTAATGTCTTTTTCAAGACTGCGCTGGAGTTGTTTTGTTAAACTCTGCCTTCTTCGGGATCTATTGAAGGATTGTTTTTAAGAACTTGCTTCAGCATTTTTCGTGTCGGTGGCGCTGTTTCTCCTTTTTTCCTCTTGGATAACAAAGGCCGACAAATTTGAACTATTTTGGTAACAACGATGCTAACAGCTGTTCTTTGGGTTGCTAATTTCAAAGATGAATTCGAAAAAGTCCAAAATCGTACGAATATTTTGTTATGGTGACTTTTACCGTTTTTCTCAACCGTAATTCCACATGTGTTTCCCTATACGGTTTTTTATCATGTTAGGCTATTTTATTCTCATTTCACAAGTGTTATACGAAGTAAGAAGACACTATTAACATAAAAAAGGGAAATATTATCGAAATGTTATGTATCGTTTCTATAAGAGGTATAAATGAGCATTGAACTTACCCTTGAACCGAAAAAATCCAAAAAGTCTGCTAAAATATTTCCTAAATCCCTGTTCTGCCTAATTTCTTTCGTTTGTGAGTCTTCCGTTACAAAATGTTAAATCAACTAAACATTTACAGCTGGAAATGGGGACCCATTCGAGGTTGGAGCATTTCCATCGGAAATGGCACAGAACCGTATCCTGCCTAAAACTCGACAAGGACTAATTGCAACGGAGTAAAGTCGTATATCAGAATAAAGGCCTTTTTAAGAGCTTCAGGATGAGTGTATATGCTGTCCTGTATTTTAAAAACTCTTCGAGAAATGAGCGTTTTAGTGAGCACCGAAATCCACACTTTTTTGGAGACCTTGTGAACTCGCCATTTTGTGACTTTTCGAATTCAACGTAGCAATGTAAATTAAGTATAAATATAGCGAATTAATCAACTGCTATACATTTTAGATACACATTTAGAGTGTTTCTAACCTAAAAATATGAAGATAAAAATTAACGAATATCACGAACATTTCGGAGAACAAACATAAGTTATTTCCCGCACTCAGGATTTATGGCTTTGATGCTCATCATGTGAGTGCGACCTCGTGAATGCGTGCGTTTGATATCGCCCCGGGAAAATAATCGGGTGCCGTCTTACCCGCACCCTGAGTGCGGCTTTGAAATGGGGGCTACTGCGGCTCCATCTGGATCTCGGAAATGGAACCTGAGAAACGGAGCAACTGTACCGTAAAAACCAAAAGTTGGAGGGAATCCGACGCGGCGGCGAAGAACGGTTGAACTATTTCATACGTTCTCGAAGCCACCTATTCTAATCATCGCCTCTTTTGGAATCCTCCGTCCAAGTTGGAATGTATTATACTATATGGGAGGGGCTGGGATAGCCGACGGTTGGATCAGTAAGTTATTTTTAAGTAAAAGTTTGCTGTGATGGTAGAATATATATATCCAAAAAGTCTTCCCGATCATATTTCAAATCAAATTCCTTCAAATTCTTCCCGTTATTGATAAAATTCGTATAAATCTTCCTTTCATGTTACGTTTTCCTAATAAAGTTTTTTTAATGCTCGTTGTTACATTAAAAAAACAATGATCCATTCTTTAAAGGTATGGTAGTGTGTGTTGAATTCAAAAAATCATTTGAAAGTTACATAAAATGTATTCTTTTACTATCGAATATTAAGTATGTAATTCTCAATGCACTCTTTACGTGCCACAATGCATTCAAGAGAGACGACAGTGTTTGCAGGTAAAAAAACTTACAAACACACAAAGTGTTTCCAAGAATCATTTCATTCTGTAGCAATTTTGCGAAGTTTCGAGCAGAAAACTACGTTAAACGATAATATTAATCACAGAAGTATCTTTCTTGTCTTTTACATCTGTAGTGTATTGGCAAATGTGTAATACTTTTCAATAAATATTTAATTGGATAATTATATAAATAATTTTAAGGAAATTTCCTTTAAAGACGTAATGCTAGAACGTTAACAACCTATTTTATTGGAAAATTACGAGCAGACGACCTTGAGGAGGTCTTGAGTTTATAAAGATTTGGTTCATCCCACTTCTAGATATTTGCAATCATTCAAATCATGAACAGCAGCATTTGGCAGATGACATACGTGCATAACAAAGGGATTCTTTACTTACTGCAATAGATAAATGAACTGACAATCAGTAAGCAAATTTACTAATTATGTTTATTTAAGAAACGATTGATATTCAATAACTTTTTTTGTCATCGCTTTTAAAAATAGTTCGGCATTTTCGTTAATGATGCGCTGTTATTTGTTTAAGCTTGAGTTAATTTTCCTAGTTCTAATTTCAATTTGATCGAAACGCTTTGATAGCTTCAGAGTTAATTTTGTTTTAAGACCTATTTTATGAATCTATTTTGAAATAGTAAGAGGTTAAAAATTAAACAATTTCGCATACTTATAATTAATTTAAAATAAAACAAGAAAAGTTTTAGCTCGTCTCATTTTCTGCTCTGTTCGGTCCAAGGAATATAATTTCAAATTAAATGGCAATATTTCTCATTGAAGATTTCACTCACTCATTTATAAATTAGCTTTCTTTAAGATTTTGTGTGCTAATTTTCACCGATGGACCAAGTAAGCGTGTAACACAGAATCTGATATTGTCGCGAAAATGAACAGTGAAAAAGTGTAGTAATTTTGAAGAAAGGGTTAAAGGTGATTTGCACATAAGGGCGTGCACCCAGGAAAATGTAGTAATTTTCTTTAATTAGAATTCTCGTTCACGCATCTGGATGAATTTCGCTGGAAAAACGAAAAAAACAGATGCAACTATATGTGGATTGACGGGGTCTTCTTGTTTTAACGGACGCAACCTCTGAGGTTTTGCTTCTTTGCGCGCTTGGTTGTCTTTCGCGATGTTTCGTGTCACAGCTGTGACGTCACAGCTCCTGTCGCACGGGCCTTGTAAAAACTGTCAAGATGAATTCTTAAAACTTCTTTACATCGCTAAGCTAAGTCAAAAATAAACACGCAAAAGCAAAAACATATTAGGAAGCTGGTCTATATTACCACTTCCTTGCTGAATGTTTCACGGAACGTACTAGCTCAGATTTCATTTCATCATAGCAGAAGGAATAAAATATTATGTACGGTATATTTACCCGTGCAAGTTATACACTTGCCCTTGAGAGGGACAAGTAAACTTAATTAATGACACTACGTCAATAGTATTTCACATTGTTACAGAAATGAGCAATCTTGAAACAGTAGTAAATGTTAGACATATTTTACTCAATATTCTACCGAATGACTAGTATACAATATTTTTTACAAATAAATGTCAGCAGGATTAACTGCTTATTCTTTAAGAGCCGAAATTTCCAGTATTAGTGTATTATTATGGAAAAGTGTATGGTATTGGATTCAGCAATCACGTTGGAGACAGTTGTAAAGATGTTAACGAATGAGAATTTGATGTATAATTCAGGAAATCAGATGTTAAAAAAATGTTTCTTTTCTTCTCTTCATTTTCTTTTGAAATCTATTCCTGCAACATTGAGGTAAGATGCCAAGGCTTGCAGAAGATTATTAATTCTTTAAATGTATTGAATAGTGTATAAAATGTGTTTTTATTTGGAATACTTAGTAAAAAAATAATGAATTAACGTAAAGTTGTATTTCCTCTTTTTAAAATCAAAGTTCTTAGTAATGTTTGGAAAGAAGAAAATGTTCACTTGATACTTATAGTTTTTGTATCATTTATGTAAAATAAGAACACTTTGTGCAACTGATTTTCTTAACATCATTTTTTGTTTCGCGCCATATTTAAAACAATGATCCTCCTTACATATATTTATCTTAGCACCACTTGAACTCTGATAATCATCATCCTGCAGTAATTGTGGTACACCTGATTACATGACGCCTCTCTTTCGTCTCTTAAGGGCGAAAGTAGAAACGCTTTCCAATTTGGTGAATGTCCAAATAAAGCTGCCCTTGTTTAGGGTCTCTCCCTCCTCAATTCGGACAGAGCAAATATTTGAATAAAAGCACTTTCAGTGATTGAATGCGGCCCCCAGAAATCGCCTTCGAATATACGGTTTGGAATACCCATTCTTCATTTGAAAATAATTTCTAGGCGTCCTATCGATCCACTTTTCTCGCTCGGGAAATCGTTTAGGAGAAAAATAGCGTTATAACTTTCGGTAGTCCTTTCGTTAACGTCGCTTCCGAAACGATTCCGGGACGCTTCTAAAACCATTCCACGGCTATTTATCGCTCGGGCCCGCGTTTTATAAGGGGTCCCTAACTATGGGCCCCCAAATGCGGCCACTTCTTTTGAGAGGGAATTTCACGCAGGTGTCCGCTATTCGTTTAGCAGTCTTTTGAGATTTACGTTTGGGTAATTGGTGGAAGAATAGTTTTCCCCAACATAATGGGCGAATGCAGGTGAAAGAGAATTACGTGATCGGAAATTAAACGCAAGGAAGAGCAAGGGATGAAAAACACAGGGAGAAAATCTTACAGGGTTTGCCAATGGGGGGATCCAAAAAATGCCTAATTTTCAGGGGCTGGTATATTCATGCCCGATACTTACTACAATATATGTCAATTATTTCAAAAACCAAATGCATTGAAAACTAGAGGAGTTTAACTCTTATGTGGCCATCTTATTGAACTTTCCAAGATAGTAGTTTACATAGGCAAACTATTGGAAACTCATCATAGGTGTTGTTTGGATTTCCAGTTTGGACGAGTTTCATATCTATTAAAATGTCATTTTTTCTATGCTGAAGCTTTTTAGTGTTGTAGACTTCCCGAGTCTTTGAGAGTTCTTTCTTCCAAGAGGTTGCCAAGCGTGAGAAGGGAAAAATTAGTTACGATTATTTGGCAAGCGATATAAAACGTAACATCCACTCATTAGATCCACCACATTGGCGCGCCCATGCTTATTTGAATATATTTCCATTTTAGACTATATCATCAGCAGAATTTGGAATGTAATTGAAATTTCGCCTGCCCATAAAACATCATCAATGTATAAAAATAATGATATGAAGTCTATATACAGTTTATTGCACAAGGTTTATATGCGCCGTGCCAGAATTTCGCTACAGGAATCTAAAGTTAACTAGATTTCATAAGTAAGATATTTTATCAGATGGAATTTTCTTATAGGCTTACAATTAAGCCTGACTTCGTTATTTATGTATATGCTAAGTATTTAGTTGAATGTGTCACATACCGAACATTAAAAATTCGGCTGCATTTAAAAGTATAATAGACTCTTGATTATAGTTGATATTATAATTGAACTTGCAGATTTAAAGTTACATACCAAGGTGAAAACAATGAAGACGTCAACTTACAATTATTTAGACTAAGTGATAATTAGGTGGTTT
The DNA here is from genome assembly GCA_947579665.1 of Sympetrum striolatum. NCBI lineage: Eukaryota > Metazoa > Arthropoda > Insecta > Odonata > Libellulidae > Sympetrum > Sympetrum striolatum. Next base: position 78,733,427 of record OX388351.1, read on the forward strand.
AACCAGCAGAGATCCGCAAGACCCCTCACCAGTTGCATAATTTTTTACGCAGTTTTATAACATCATTTCAAGTAGGCACTGTTATTTTCCGCCCTGTTATAAGACAGAGTATAATGTTTCTTGTTGGCATCAGTTTAAATATTTGAATATTTTGAAATTAAGGGCGAAAACTTGTAGCTATAGGTTCATCTAATATCCACGTGCAGTGACTGGCCATCTTGGACAAAGTGTAGCCCCAATTGTTGTAAGGGTATCTCTCCCCTATTGAAACGCCCCTCTTCTCAGTATATATGCCCCAGTGTGTATACGCCGTTTACCAATTCGCTGATGGTTCGATTCCAGTGAATTATTTATATCCCTCAATGCATTTCTTATGAAGATAACGGAAATCAATTTCAGGTACTTCCCGGCTTCATATCGACTTCAAACTTAGCATTAAATAAGAACAATTTCTAAAAAGTCATAATATGTATTCATATCTGCCAATAGGTCCTGGTTTCGACACCAGGCGTCTCTAATATTGGTAAATGAACGATTTTTAAGATTTTTTTAACCCCGTCCCAATAACATAGGAGCCTAAAACTTGACATGTGAATGAAGATCATAATACATATCATACACGCTGCTTCAGGGTTTCCCTGATCGTCCTTGGTTCGATCCCAGAGAGCCATTTACATTACCCTATGCATTTCAGATGGGGATATGGAGTCTTAATTGTGGACCTTCCCGGTATGATATCGACTTCAAAATTTGAATCAAATTGAGTTTTATATCTATCAGGGCGTTACATGTATTCTCATCTTCCAAAACACCCTGGGTTCGACACCAGTTGTCTATAAATGGAATATGGGACTTTTTAGTCCCAACTAAGTCGTCAATAAATAAATAAATATACTATCTGAAATTTATAGTGGGAATTTATTATTACGTATAATTCATTTACCGAGGAGGTGGACATTCTACGTGCAGGCCTGTGAGCAGAAAGATTCCTTGTTATTTCCTTTAAGATATTTATTTAATCATTGCAAAGTATAGTACTTTATACATATGCTTGAATTATGCAAGCAATTTTTACTCGTACCTATATATACACTCACTCATTCATTCATAGGGGATCAAAATTCTAACCATGTTCTACAAGTGTCACTGACTTGCCATTTTTACGACGTACTGGCCATAACGTGTTACCGCCAGAAAAAAGGCGATTTCGCTCCTCAGTGTCATGGGTTCGATCATGGGAACGTCCTAAAGTCACGATTTTTTCCGTACAGATGCATTGCGTGGATTTTCGAAAATCTTTTGATACAATTGAGAGTTGAAATTCGAGGGATCGCTGGAAGCCGTGCGTATCCGACGAAAACCAGAAAGACAACTTCGATGATTATCCTTGGTTCGAGGCTAGGTCAGGGCAAAGATACTCCCATTCAAAATGCATTGCGACGATTTTTAAGATATTTTTGAATCACTTCCCGATAAAATGGAAACTCGGCATGTAGATAGACATCATAAATATATTCTATGCACGTTGTTTTACGTTTCCCTGATTCTCCTTGTTTCGATCCCATTTAGGGCCAGCCATTTACATTCCTTCATTCTTTTCAAATGGGGATTACAGTCTTATTTTAGGACCTTCCCGGTATGATATAGACTTCAAAATTTGAATTAAATAAGTTTTATTTCTACCACGTCGTAATATGTATTCACATCTTGCGAGAAATAAAATTATTTATGAGTCATTTACCGAGAAGGTGGAAATTTTACAGCCAGGTTTGTGAACAGAAGTAATATATGGTAATTCTATAAAGATTGTTATTGAGTCATTGCAAATTACAGTACTTTAAACATATGCTTGCAGTATGCAAGCAACTTTTACTCGTATATATATATATATGTATACATGTGAGACGAAATATGTTTGTTAATATGGGAAAGTACTGATGAAAGAACATTCGTCTCTTGTAGACGTCCACTATTTCTATTACTATTCGACGGACGGAGGAGAGAAATCAATGTACACCAGATGCACTATGAAAAATAAGTAAACAAAATCGCGAAATATAGCGCTGAAGAGTATTAAAATTATAAAATAGTTTCAATATCCTGCTAAATATGTAATATCTGTTCACGTATTGCATGAATTGCTAACTTATTATGAATTTGAAGTAATTCATGAGCTTTGATTAATTCTATTTTGATTTGAAAGTCAAACGTTACGTGAAAAGCGCATGAATTACATAGTTCGGGATTTTGATAAAGTAAGAAAAGTCGCTAAAAGGTGAAAGAGGCGAAAAGGTATATTGCTATAAATTCGCTAAATTGGCGCATGTGGTCTCTAACAGCGGAACTAACGAGTTTGAGCAGCATTAACTTCAAGAAAGTTAGAATCCTACGTGTTGATTCTTTTTTTAATTTGTAGTTGAGAGAGCTTCACCCCGACAACGCTCTGTAGCGCCAGCAGCTCTGTGACGCTACAACTATATTTTCCACACAAAGGTCGTTTAGAATGTGTCCGTAATACAGTTTAATGTATTGACCTTGTTTCAACAAGGTAAGCGTAGACCTTCATTGTGTATTTTAGCACTCGTAAGGAAATGTAAACGTAAAGAAAAACCAACATAAAATCACACAAGACGATCGTTAAACAGGAGCATAACATTGTTTGCATGGCGCAATGTTTACTCTCTCTTAAAGACTTCGTCATTCCTTTCTGTAACTCTCTGACTTTAGTATATATTCGAGTATAAGCTGACGCGAATGTAAGCCGAGGCACCTAATTTGATCACATAAAACTGGGAAAACTAATTGACTCGAGTATAAGCCGAGGGTGGGAAACGCAGCAGCTACTGGTAAATTTCAAATAAAAATATATGCTAATAATATTACAGTAATTGAGGCATCAGTACGTTAAATGTTTTTGAACATCTATTCATATATACTACTTATGTATTAATTTAATTATAATACTCAAGCATAATCCGAGGGGAGCCATTTTCAGCATAAAAATGTGCTGAAAGACTCGGCTTTTCCGCTAGTACATACGGTAGCTAAGGAGGTTTTCTTATTGCCGTGTAGGCCCTTATTTCTAAGAGTGCAATACTACACTGACACCTACATTTGAAGAACTCTTTCTGCTTGAATTTAGATGGCGCATTCGTTTTTTCGGCTCGTTTTTATCGAAGCGTAACCGCGGAAACGAATCGAGAGCATAAATTACGCTCGCAGCAGCCATGTTGAAATTTTTCGCTCGTTTCATTTCAAACGGACGATTAATTATCAGCCCAACGAGCATTTAATCATCTTAATTAGAATTTCGGCCCGAACATCGATATCGTCAATTTCGCGTGATTACCTTTTGTGTGAGAGAATAATGAATTCTCTTTTTACATCGCAAACGAATTCGGTTGAGTCCAAACACTCTTTTCGGGCTTAAAAACTGAATAAAAGTTATTCAAACTTTCAATTCAGAATTCAAACCATCTCAATCATTGTTCTTATAATCTGTTAGGAAAAAAGAACATTCTTCCTTGTAACTTGACTAACGAGAAAATTATTTCGAATTAAAGTCGTTAATCTGTGCTATTCAAGAAAAAGCAATCTTGATTATATGATTGAATTATTTCGCTCACTTGGCGCTCAATTGCCTCATAAACTTTACAGACCGAGGAAAATACATTTAAATATGCATTGCGTTTGATCAAGAAGCGGAACTTTGCTGATTCGAGCATCTTGGATTTGTCTTAACCTGTGTAATTTGTTACATCTGTGAGGTTCATGATTTGGAATATCACTGCATCACGTCCGCTCTCAATCAGTGAGTTAATTGCCGCTTTACCCACTCTTAAAATGTATTTGCACTTAGGTAAACTCTCAACCAAAACGAGTAAATCAGAATTATGAGTTGCCAATTATCAGGGGTGAGGCAGTTGGCAACCTCTTTAGTACTTCAACATCTCCAACATTAACTATTGATAATTTGAATAGTTTATTTTAGGCAATAATAACATAATGATTAGTTAGGTTACAAAGTCATATTCTTTAATATATCCATTAGTTTTGGTGTCCTAGATTTTGAATATTGAACGACTTTCCCGGCCAAATATTCCCTACAAAAATCAACGTCGAAGTCGTTGAAATATGAGCATCGTTGTTAATTGACGTAATTTTTGATGCATCTAGCTATTAGTTCCTCTTTTGTGATCTTTTCTTATTTTAGCGACATCTTGTACTACATTTACCTCGTCATGTCAAAAAGAACCCTCCTCTATATTTCCTTACCACGATTTATATTAAGAATAACATCGCGGTAGGTTTGGTAGATAGCAAACTTATAGTCCATGGTATGTAAGTAAATAAATTGATTCCTTAACTGACGTTATATTTATAAAGGCGAGTTCGCCTTTTTATCTTTTATCTGTATTTTTTAGTTTGGGAACTTTTTAAGATACTTTTTATAGTGCATCCAAGGCCATTTTCAATACCTAATCGGTATCTCCGAATGTAAGTGGGAAAAATAAATTCAGCGAGCAATTGACCACCACGCAATCCCGCCTACGAAAGATAATGAGTGCCTCTCTTGTTGACCGTTAAATAATTATTTTTTAGTCGATAAGGAAAAAGTAATTTTACGTTGCGTAGGCGGTTATCCAATGGGAGTGAGTGATAGAAGTAGCTGAGGTGCGTCAGGTAGGTCCATCTGCTGCTCCTCGTTCTTTTTCTTGTCACGTATTTTATCAAGCTCCCCTGCCCACAGTAAATGCTGGATTCGATCAATCAATCCCAATCACACCTCTGTCCCTTTCTCTCCTGCCCTTTTCTCCTTTAATGAATTCTCGCCCCTCTGTTTAACTTACTTTTCTTTACGATTGTGAGTTTCTGCAGGTTCGAGGGGGCTCTAATCGCATTTTCTCTTCGCGCCATTGAAGAAGTCTTTTGCCGCTCGCCAAGATTCATATGATCACGTGGTGATTACGTTGGATCGTGTACTTGAAATTGCTCATTACAAGGAAGAACGGACTTGAAAAAAGTCTGACAGGGATCGAACCCGGGATCTTCCTCTATCCAGAAGGCAGCCTTAACCATCTAGGCTACCCGGCCAGAATCTTTAAACATGCCGTTTTGGGAACAAGGGCAAGTGTGGTTTCGTCCGACTGTGCGGCATCGTCTCATTGAGGCAACACAAAGTGGTGTAAAGGGGAAACCCACCTTAAGGAATCACACAAGGAAAGGGTTAAGGTACTTTGCAGATAAATGGACGATGCCGTACAGTCTGGCCGGTTAGCCTAGATGGTTAAGGCTGCCTTCTGGATAGAAGAAGATCCCGGGTTCGATCCCTGTCAGACTTTTTTCAAGTCCGTTCTTCCTTGGGATTTTTCCTGGGTGCACGCCCTTATGTGCAAAGTACCTTAATCCTCTCCTTGTTCATTACATCTTCGCGATGGTAAATGGGTGAACCACGATTATCGCCCATTCGTCGAAGAATGATTTGAAAACTACCGCAATATTCATCTTGTCCACTCCTTTCCGCTACCAATATTGGAGAGAATTCCAAGCAGTCTCTGAAGGCTTTACAAGGGTACACATAAGAAAAATTGGTACCCAGAACCATGACCATTAACCGGAACATTTTATAAGGAAATCATGCATCTATTTTTCATTTTGAAAGGACTTGTAAAATTTTAGAGTCTAATAATATTATAGGATTTTGTACTTTCCTTAAGCGTATTAAATAAGGAAAATCATTGCGGGATTTATATTATAGGTATGTTATTAGGAAAACTTACCCTGGAACACTAAGTTAAATATAATTGATAGGGCATATAGTATATAAACCATATATACTCTAATATAAGCCGAGGAACATAATTTTAACGCAAAAAACAGGGAAAAGATTGACTCGTGTATAAGTCTAGGGTGGAAGTAGCAGAAGCTAGCGGTGAATTTGAAAATAAAAATAATTTCGATAAAATTACAGTAATTGAGGCATCAGTAAGTTGATTTTAAAAATATTTATTCAGTTATACCATTTTTATACTAATTTAATTAGGTAAGGACCCTCATTCGAATATGGACACGGATGCTTTTTCAGCATAAAAATGAGCCAAAATCTTGGCTTCTGCACGAGTTTACTCGCTATATATAGCTATGTAGTTAATATTTATTAAGTGGCGGAACATGCGAAAATCCCACTAAGATTCAACATATTATGAACATTATTGCTAGTTAGCGAAAATAGGAAGTAAACATGATTTTAGTAATTTATATTGCTATCGAAAGTGAGAGTTCATTTCATTGCGAGGTTCTCTCTCTATGGATAATCTGAGATATTTCTCTTTGAAATACGAATGGAAATGCCTTTAGATGACTCGGAACATTTATTTGCCGTTACGTGCGTATTTTTGCCTAGGCTCATCAATTCGCATGCGTGAAATGATATTTCACCTCTGCGCCTGAGGGGTTGCCAGATTTGTGAGGAACGGTTGCGCCAGAGTCATCTTTCGGAAGAATTCTGCCAAATATTTCAGTCACATCTTCCGCTTATCCCAATGGACTTCCGTTGTCTAAAGATTTATTCAAAAAAGGTTTCGTCCTTTATCTCTCTAATGTACACGATCATATGCCGTCTGATTTAATATGTTTTCTCTTCCGTGAATCTGTATTCTCTTGAGAGAACCGTTTGAATGCGTTTTTTAATAGATTTAAGGAGATTAGCGATAACAAGCTCAAATGGGTCATACTTAATCCACCTACTATAATTTCTGCTCATTATTTCTCAATTCGTTCTGTTTGAAATGGACCTTTTAAGCACGTACTTGTATCAATTAATTATGATTTCATAGAAATCTATGTAGTGCATGCATACAATTGCTTGACGATTTCATTTTTTGCTTTCACATTTACGGTGTCATTGAGATTTGCGGAAATACGTGTGGGACACTCTTTTCTAACGCAGTCCATGTGTAATTTCACTGTAAATGATATGTAAATACAACTGAACTGAAATTGCTCCTTTATTTTTAATTTGAATCTTTCCGTATATCTTTCATTTTTGTTTACCACATCTGTAGAAATGCAGAAAAAGTCTATATTAATGTCTCTTTATGGCTCAATGAACATCGCTTTTCAAAGGATGAAAAAGGATATAAAAAAGAATGATAAAGGACATAAAAAAGGATGACCGCAATTATTCAGTGCCACTCATTTATCTACAGCTTTCGTATTATCAAGACTTGAGCAATATGGATATAATAGTAAACGTAAGAAACATTTTTCTATATCCTGTATCCAAAGACAAAATATCTTCCACTCATCTAGCGATGGTGCAATCTAAAATCAGTAATCGGCCCGAATTCCGGTTGGAACCTCATCCCCTCTAACGTTAGCTACGAAAAGTAAGAAGAGGCTTACTTGAAAGTGAAAGAGAGAGGTAGTATTACCTTGCTTTCCTCGCCAAACCAAAATGCTTACAAATATCCTAGCTAGTGAAGCATAATGACTCTACGGATGATGCTTTTCTTAGTACCATGAGTCAATATCACTCATACATCAGTAGCTTTCATGTCATCACAATCATGAACAAGACTGATGTATAAGTACGAGATAAAAAAATACATTGGTCTCCATCCTGAACCGAAAGACAAATGAAAAATATTCCATTTATCTAGAAGTAATATCTGTAACCGAAAATTACGATTGAGAGGGATTCCAACTTGTATGAGGTTTTCCGATATCTCCCTTTCTCATCTCAATTTCCTTTATTTTTATTATCCCCGAACCTGGCACTCGATGAGTGGGTTGTTTAGGCTAAAAGTTAATCCTTGTTGAAGTACACGAGTACTCTCCCTTCAATTGAATCAAGGCACACGCCCCCTCCGATGATTTCCATTTTTGTCGTCACACATGTACTTGACGCTGCGGTTTTCCGTGCACGCCTCCTCGTGTCCATTTCCAGTGATTGCCGACTCATCCATCCTCGAAATACTCATCTCGATGTGGGAATCAGTCCTTATCGCTGCTTGTCCTTCGGTGTCATATGAGCCTCCGAAATAATTGGAATCCCGCATCTCAGCGCTGCTTCATTTTGCCGCCATTATGGAGCCTCTGCATTTGACCACGGAGCCATTTTCGTTTCCCGCGATCATTAGATCCAGTCTGCGCCGCTCGAGACGGATGGCAGAGTGGTCGATGCGCCTAATCACTTAAATGCTAATCCTCATTTTAGTTGGCTTAAGAGCTGTGATGGGATTCCAGATTGGACGCTCCCTTGTCAATCGGTTCGCAGCGCTACTTCACCGGTCGGCTTGCTTCGTAACTAATCGCACTGTCTTTTCCTCCATTCAAGTTGTTGTGGTGCTTGTCATGTTCTTTTTTTGTTTTCTACGGACAAGTAGCCCTTGGAAACTTTTGATTAATCGCTACACTCCTTTGTAGACTGAGAATTTAATGTAGTTTTTGTAAAATAAAAATGACAATTCTTGTATTATAATAAATGTTACTTGTGGAGTATATGTGGTTAAAACAATAGAAACCTAATCATTAATGACTGGATAATGAACATTCTGTCTATCAATGAACTCTATAACTAATATTTTGAATGGTTTTATCCGTCACTATGTGGAATTCTATAGTGGATGAATTGAAAAAACACTTTGTAATAATTTCACGGAGTATATTTGATGTACACGACCGCTTTAAACTATTGATAGTCGTCATCAATAAAAAGAGATATCCGCATGTACTGCATGCTAACGGAATCTTTATTAGAATGTGAAAATCCATAGTACGAGGCATTTAATCTTAAATGTGAATACCACAAATCTCAACTACTCTTCAAGTACCAGTTGTTACATTCGCCTCAAACGTATGTATTGCATTCCTTCATTGTATGAGTATTTCATTGAATTATCTGTTGCGGAATTCAACGTTGATCCCTAAAAATTGCTTTTCTTAAATCTCCTTTAATATCGAAAAATCCAGATTCGAGAGATCTAGCTGTAAAAATAAAAAGGGCCCCCCTAATGGATTCCCCCCTTTCATTCAGATTTCACTTTTGGGAATTCCTCCAATTCTTCCGTTATTAAACTGCTATCGTCTCCCTTTTTCATCCTCCGGATACGTTGAATTTCAATCCTCCATCCGAATTCGCGTGTTTGCGCATTTCCATTAAAACACTCTCCGACCATTAATTACCTTTCTCTCGCTTATCGCTGCCATCTCACATTCGTTACCTAATCAGGTTTATTATTACTTTTCTGTAACTTTCTCTCTCCGCCGTTATGATTTTTGGACTCCTATGTATTCAGAATTTCGCCGGTGTTTGTTTGATTAATTCCGGGAAAAGATCGTTCTTTGGACCGACTCTTTTCATGCAGTCAGTTATTGTTTCGGATTTTGAGCGGCTGAATCCTCGATCACGTGGAATTCCGTGATATATTAAATAGAATGACGAACCTTGTTCTGTCCTTCCCACAGTAGATGCTTCATAAAGACTATTTGTTTGCCGAAAGCGGTCGTGCTAAATAAATCTGGTGAAATTTTAACTCGATTATTTTATTTGATCAGGAAAGTTTAATTCTAAAAAGAGTGTGAGCATTTTGCCGGACTCGCTTATTCTTTTGTCTTTTCTTCTACTTCATCAATTCCATTCCAATCGAAATTATTGTTTAGCTTTAAAAATGTGTTGCTCTGCGTGCAAATTGATGTATACAATGACACAAGATGGGATGGAAGATGAATAAAAAGTCGATTGATCTGTGCTCATCGGTGTTGCATTCGAATAATCGCTTTACTCCATTCATAAGGATGGATTTCTCCGTTTATTTCTTAACATTATTTATCGTTAAAACATCCTTCAATAATACCGTGAGTTGCTAAGGGAACGCATATCGAATGCACTTGGGATAATTTGGAAGGCATTTGTGAAAGTTTCGGTGATTTCTAATCGAATGCAATATTCGATTATGAAAATGAGAAATCTCACGTGAATTCTTTTCTTGTGATGTATGTAATGCTTAGTACATAATTATGTTACCTTTTTAGATTAAAATAATCTGGCAATTTATCACTTTATTCATATTTAGAATAACTTCCGCAAATTTAAGACAGTAAATTGTGCATCGCTAGTTGCAAATATATCGATTATGTATTTTAGGTATTTCTGGCGGTGATCAAAATGGCTTTGTTAATATTTCGAGGTCGTATTACTTAACGTTCATCTCGATGAATAAGGAGCTAAACCGTCCTCATTATTTCTTATTCATCCATTCGTTGGCTTTCAGCAGAAGATAGAAATTGAATGAAAAGTCATATGGCCGTAAAGAGTGTCCCCGCAATATTAATCATTGATTCCACGAGCTTGCGTTTGGTGAGATTTGTAAATATAGACGATGAATCAATACTCCAGCGATGCTTTTCAAGTCTCAGTGAAATAAACCGCTCCTTTAATGAGGGTCTTCAAAGCCCGCGTAATTGCAGTTTTTGATGCGATGTATATTAAAAGGCAGTACTTAAAGTTGATCCACTTTTACGCTGTGTATCACTTCCCCAATGAATCTGCAGCGATCTATTTTGCAATATCTCTTGCTCGTTCATCCTTGCTTATACATATAAGTATTTTTACTTTTAGTTTTAATATAACAAAAGTAGACATATCCCTCACAAACATGACAGTTTTTTGCCAATTAAATACAGAAATATGGATTCCTGAAATGTCTGATAGGTTTTTAAATTTTGTTCTGAATATCGGACTATTTGATTCCATTATGGAATTAGTTTGTAAAGAACATTAAATTGAAACCGTTGTAGAGATTTTTCAATACCCGATGCGGAGCGGAGAGTTTTCTTTTGAGGGTTTTTGGTGAAAATTCTTTGTTTTTTCTTAAATATTTCACATCCAGTAAATTTCTTTAAATTTCATGATTGAAAACTGTTCGAACCGAATGAATGCTTGTCCGTTATAGATGTAACTGTGTGCTAAATATTGTTTGATTTTGTTTTAGCTGAAATTTAAAGTTTCTCTAATTGGAATTTTTTTATATTTGTTTACCTTTATTAATTATGTTATCTTCCATGGATTTCATATCACGTTGTCTTGCATTCATAGCTGGAGGTCGTTCTGCGATTGCATCCTGTCAGGAGTCAATATTGAAATGATTCTTAGAGATGTGCCAATTGTACTGATTCCTTTAACTTGAATAACTCTGGTGTTGACATCTATCGGTATCATCAGAATTAATCCATTTAACTCGCATTTTCATGAGCTGCGTTATTAGAAGGGCCATATTTCGATTGAAAAGTTGTCAGGTACGAATTATTGTACTTCTAAATTTCACTGCACCTAAATCGTTTGTGAAATATAAATTGCCTAACTTGTTTGTCAGAGGGCGTTCGAAAAGTTCATGGGAACAAACTTAACCACATCTGAAATTGTTTCAAACTAAAGTGAAAGTAAGCGATGCGGTTGTACAGCGTTGTCGCAAGTATCTAACAAAACAATGTATGGACGAGTGCTCGACAGTGAAGTCAAAAATAAGCTTATTTTGAACAAAATTGGACGTCTCTCTGGAATTTTTAACTCTCTTCCTATGTGCTATAGCCATTCTATTGGATAATAAACTTTATATGCAATTTATTATCATATGCCTTCAAATTTTACTAAACATTTTAACACAATGGTTTCGTTAATATATTATTATTTTTAATACTCTATAATTTTTAGCGTAAGTTAAATAATTTAAATATGTATCGCTGAAATTGAGAAAAGTTTGGGATCTCAAATGTTCCTCTCCCGATGACTTGCGGATTCAGCTCTCGGTATAAAGGAAATAGAAAAGACCCACCGGAATGGGACTTATTACTAGATCGACATTTATTTTCGGAAAACGACGGCAATATTACATTCCTAGTTTCTGCCGGAATCCCCAATATCAATTCATCGCATTTCCCTCCATTGAGCACGTTCGAAATCGCGTTGCACTGTTTCTCCCTCCCTCCGCCAGATAGGGCTTCTTTCGAGGGTAAATACCAGACGAGGGAAGTATTTCCCTGAAGCAATGACTTGAAGGGAATTTTCCCACCCTTGCACTTGTGAGCATCAGCTTGCATGCATATGGTTCAACGGAAGAATTACACGAATTTCATCACGCAGTTAGCTCCTTTTCCTGTGTTTCTTATTACGTTATTGCTTCATTTACGTTTTTTTATCTTCGTTTATGCCTTTTTAGATTTTCCCTTTCTGGTCCATGTTGTCTTATTTTGCTATTTTTTCAATCAATCTTTCCATTCGTATTCAAATACCGCTTTGTAACACATTCTCAGTCATTTGCCGTAAACTATAAAAAAGAGTTGCCTCCTAAATAATGAATCGACATTAAATCGTCTTATTATAGTGGATTGAGTCACCATCAAAATTTATGGCGCTCTGAGCCCAATCTGCAGTTACAGGGAACCTCTGGATACTTATATAAAAACAATGACTTACAATTTTACAGAGGAACCAAACTCCGAAATTTATTTTTTAATCAATATTCTCTGAACAAGATATTTTCTAACTCGCTTGTGCAATATCACAATCTATACAACTTAATATCAAATAGTCTTCCGTAATTCTTAATTTTTTCCTCAATTACCTTTCACTTTCCCTTATTTTGTTCTTTATCTCATTTTTAGATGGAAGAAGAGACTTTTAGTCTTTCCCTGATTTTCTGCAAGAAATAATTATATTGCGACTTAAATAAATTTTGATGGATTCAACTGACTCAAATAGTTCATAAAATCCTCGCTTTAAAATCATTTTGTATTTCAAATTTCATTATTCGCCTCTCTTTTGTGGGATTTTGACTTCATTAATCGTGCGTTTTTCGTATTCTAACTTCACATTGATTTGTTTAAATTCCTAAAACTGACACGAGTCTTACACTACCGGAACTCTAAGCTTTTTTCATATAAAGCACTTCCTTGGGAATCGCAACTGCTCTTTCGCCCTTTGTACCTATCTCAACGCGGAAATTCAATATTTCTCTAAAGGGAAACAATTCATAGGTTTGCGATGTTTTCCACCGTAAAATACGCATAATCTGCTTAGTAAACCGGCCATTTATTCCTTTAAACGTTTGAGATTCATCGCGGAATGAGACTATAGTTAATTCTTCATAATCGTCTTTTAATATCTTCCCTTTTTTTATTAAAGCTTTCAATCACCTTGGTTGGCACACTCGACTCCACTCCAATGACACTCCAATTTACACCTCTTCTTCTCCGAGGCTTTTGAGATCAAAACGATGTTTACTTTATCAATTGCTTTCCCTCAATGCAGTGGCGCAGCGAGGGGGGGGGGGTTTAGGGGTTCAAACCCCCCCAAGAGTCAAGTCCTATGACTAGCTTTGTACTTTTATTTCTGCTGAAGAGTACAAACCCCCCCTCGCTAAGGGGGGGTTATCACGCAAATCATACAGATATACTGCTTGTCATGTGTTTGCTTGATAAATTCAGCGAAAGCTTCGCGTACCCGTAAATATGGCTCCGATTTCAGTTAAGGTGATGCTTTCGGTAGCATAGTAGACATCGATATCAATGGGGCGCAATGATACGAGTGTTTCGCACAATATGTTCAACGCGTGCACTTCTTGAATTTCGAAAAGAATCGACATATATTGTAGTAAGTAGCGGGCATGAATATACTAGCCCCTGTAAAGTAGGCATTTTTCGTTTCCTCAGACCCCCCATTGGTAAATCCTGGCTGCGCCACTGCCTCAATGTTCTAATTGGTACTCGTTTCTTTCGTGTCACAATTATTTCAAGATTAAATCAGATGAGAGGGAGATGTTGAGTTTTTGTGCGGACGATTTGTGCAAGTTACAGCATACAGCTACATAGTTATGCTAACTACACCTAAGCTACATATTCATTTCATAAACCAATACAAAATTGCAATTCTGAATTTGGAAGAATTAGGAGACTATTGGAGGCGAAATTTATCGAAGCGATTTACAGTATCTCGCTATCGAAAGCCACCGAACAAAATAGCATAATTTACTTATGTGTGAGACATGCTTACCTCTCGATATTTTTGTATACTTAAAATAAATCAACTTATCCTATTTATCTAAACTATTTAAAATACCATAATTAATTCGTTGTAGAAACCCTTAACGTAGTCATTATACGTAGAAAGAGCAGGGAAGGAATATTAACTGGAAATCATCGTAGATTACAACATGTATCTATAAGAGAAATATTGTCTAATGGATGTAATTTATGATGCATAAAAATAATTTTTGTGGTCACTTAGCTCGATATGTTTCTGGATTCTCTTTCTCTATATTTTGCTCTTAAGCTGGGTTTACGCATGCAATGCCATTTTTTTTAAATTAACTCGTACCAGTTATTACGTATTACGTTCTTACACACTTCACGAATTTTTAACTGGCGCAGTATTAAGCATGTCGTTAACTGAGATCCTTTGCGCGTACGTCGATAAGGACCGTTATCAATTTAAAGGAAAATTATTTTTCTTCGGTAGGACTGTGATTAAGGAACCTCATGATGACTCGATGAGTTAAAACTAGTTGTTCCAATATAGCGTTTTCCATGAAATTTTTCACTTTCTGCTGCCATTCCTGACATGGAGGTTCGCTAAGTGACGGCTTCAGCGCTTGATTATATGCAGTGCATATCATGCACAGACGAAGGAAAACAGTTGACGAGGGAAGTCAGTCGATTGTTTCCATACGCAAGTCGACTGGCGCCAGTAATCATTGCATGTGCGAACCCTGCTTTATTCCTCCTTCTTGACTTCTCAGTGATATCTGTATCATAAATTGATATTGATCTATAAAAAGAGGTTTATAGTGTCTGTAGTCAGTAAGTAACTGATACAGCTTCTTATTTATTCTTTTAATTCATCGTTAATGTTTTAGAAGATAAAATCCTTCAATCAACTCATTTTCTATTAAGGTTTCCAGGTCCCGTCGGACTTTTTTCAATTCTATTCTTCCTTGTCATTTAATTTTGCGTATTTAGTTATAATCTTGGACACCCCTTATTCATCTCCGTATAGTCGTCTTAGTGTCATCTTTACTGAATGGGCTCTTTCCTATCGTAGCTCCGCATTCCATATCAGGTTGATTGTTGCCCATTCGAAAAGATGTGTGAGTAACAGTCCACCAGTTGAATATAATTTTGACAATGGATTCATAAGGTTAGCCACATTAATTGCTCCAATATTGAGTTCAAGCGAAGCAATGAATTCCCAGTCTAACAATTCATCTGAATTCAACTCTCGTGTCTTCCCCTATCAATTCAGTTTGCTGTTGAGGTCCTTCGTAATGCACTTTCCGGGTTAATTGAATTCCTTAATTCATTCTGTTATTCCTCATTAACAATGTTTATCCTTTCTCGAATTGCTTGATAAGCCGCCATTCTTTCGTTTTAGATGAGCATACGTAATAGGTGAGATTCCTCAGCCGCAATAAAAAGAAATTGAAAACCGCGGTGGGAGGATGGACTTCACGAGTGAGCCTTTTCGCCATTTGCAAAATTCTCAAAATGCCTCGGTGCAAAAACGTTAATTTAGTGGTTAAGGAAATGGCGGAGTGTGGAGCCAGTGCGTGTGTGCGCGTCGGAGGCCATTAAAAGAAGCCATCTTCCTTTCCTGAGCGGCACGTGCGATCTCCAGAAGACGGCTTTTGGATATTTTAAACCTCTAATTCATTTACAGCCGTGCTCCGACATTTCTTCCTTTACTCAAGGTGTCCGTGATCTTGTTTTCTTTTGGAAGGAGTCGACTCATAATTGAAGAGTATGCGTGGAATGAAAATTTCCACCAGAGTTACAGTTAACACGGAGAATAGCGTTCTGCTGTTTGTCGAAGTGAAATCTCAATCTAACATATTTACTGGAAAATCGACTGCGGTGAAAATTTCAACGTAAGGACCGGGTATGTGTTGGAAACGAGAATCTCGGGATTTCAGTGTATAATCTGTGAAAGGAAAACATTTAATTAGGCTTAATTACCTTTATTTTCAAGCTTCCATAAATTAATGTAATTGTGTTTATGTATAATTTGAGTATACGGAAGAATTCATTACTGAAAGTTATGTGTTCATTATTATAATCGCTTAGTTCATCATTTTATCTCTCTTAGCTGTTTCTTCTAGATTTGCTTCACATTAATTCCTTCATATATTCTTCATTTCTGCCCTTTTAAATAACCTTCCTTATCTGCTTGACATTTCTCTCTTATGCTCTTACTCTAATCTTCTTCCCCGATTAAAAGAATAAACGTGGATTCGGAATACCTTAACGATTTAAGAATTACGTATAATTTGGGCCGTTTAATCCTGAATTGCGTATAAACGGAAATTATTCGATAAGTCTGGTGCTGGACCAAATACAGGGAGGGCAAAGGGACGATGGCTTTAGTAGAACTAGTAATGATCCAGAAGATAAGATTGAATTTGAAACAGATTTATTAAGTTATTCGATGATTTCCATGTATACAATGCTTCATGTATCATGAAAAAATGACCTTTTAAATGTAAATCGAAGATGAGTTCAAAAAGAAAATAAAATCGCTCCCATTCCATCTTTAGATCCTAGATTGTAGATCATGGACCTGTCGATCACACTGGTTGTGTTTCTACTAACAAATCGGGTGTGAACGCATAAATGACAGTTTAAATGTGTATAATTGATAGTCTCAAATGAAATCTGTTCGAACTTCATTCTAGAAATGTACTAAGAAATTAAAACTGTCCATAGAATAATATATTTGTTTAGAAGATCATGTTTTCAGTTGATCATTAAGTCATCACCTGATTATATTGAAGACTGAAAACGTTGTCTTGCGAATCTTGTGCTAGTATATTTTAATTTCTTAGTAGTAGCAGGTAATAATAAGTAGATGACGTTTGACTTAAAGAACATAGACCGAATAAAAGGTAACCGGGATTTTCCTCCGGCAGTCGGTTCTAAAATGGCTGTGACGTCATGTGCACTCCAAAGGTGCGTTCTCCAAAAGATGACTCCAAAGGTATTTCTGAAATCTTCGATGTTGGTGCAGTTTGTTAGCCATACCTATCTGCAAACGTACCATGAAAATTAACCTCTTACTGTTATGGTAATTCAGATGCCCCAAGGAAATTACTTCATGACAACGACTTCAGTGGTAACAAAAATATGAAATTGCGTGATAGAACATTTATTGATTATTAACAGTGTGTAAACAAATTTTGTCTAAAAACATTTTCACCCAAAATATTAAAGTTTTTCCGCACCCATGCATTTGGCCATCTCTCCCGAGTGAGAGAGATTCCCCGTTAGCTGAAACTGAATTTAATCTGGAAAATGATGACAAAATTGTTAAATTAAACTTGAAATTAGGATCAAACTAAACGTGTAAGTTAACTGTAACTGTAAGTCTATTCAGAAGTTTAATTTTCAAAGAATAGCCAAATGTTGCAGTATATTTAGAGAACAATATCCATTTAAAATTATACTGAAATTTGCAATTGATATGAATGGGGGCTAGAATAAACACCGTCGATATGCGTGAAGAGAACTCCTGACGGAAGTTCGTAGTTAAGTTAAACGGAAAAAGCCCATTCCATAGATTTCCTGATTAATTCCTCGAATATTCGAAGGATACCATCCTTCCAACCAGTATTGGTTCTTTCCTTCCTACCAAAAATATTAATCTCGTCACCTTTAAGTTAGGTCATTGTGTACTCAGAAATATAAGTATACAAGAAATAAGATAATACGTCATCTTCTGATCGTGCATAAAATACATTCGACTGTGGATTGAAATTTGAATTGAAATTTAAATGTAGGTTACAAACGTTTTCTTGAAAAGAGCCTTCATCAGTATCACCTCAAAGTTAAATTGATACTAATAGTGCACATATTCCTAAATATAGCACTGGGGAATCTATCCCGAAAAGAGGTCTACCCTTTCAGTACGGGAGATATACAACCAGTGGGGCTTCACTTGGACCAAGATGGACAGTCACTGTACGTGGATATTAGATGAACATATAGCTACATGTTTTCGCCCTTTAATTCAAAATATTCAAACATTTAAACAGATGCCAACCAGAAACATTACACTCTATCTTATAACAGGGCGGAAAAAACAGTGCTTACTTGAAATGATGCTATAAAACGACGTAAAAAGAATTAATCGCCGTGAAACTCTTGCAGATTGGCATGTGCCTTCCAAATGACTAACGCACACCGTCGGTAGAGCAATCTTGTGGTTTTCCTTAAAAATACTTCGACTGGGGCATCTCACCCGGAATTACCTTATAAGTAGAGGATACCATTGCTTAAAGTACTGGACCAAAATTTATGGGGAACCGCTGCAATAGGTTAAAGGTACGATAAAGAAATAATCTTTTTATAAGTTCGTTTAATTTGGAAGAATCGTCGTTTTTGAATAAAAAATTATTTGTCTTCAGAGCTTTTCCGGGCGAACAAGCTGTAGCATCTTCCATTCCCCTCACATCCCTCGTCTTATCGTAAATTCCCTTTTCTTTCTTCCCTTTTAGATCCACCACATTCAGACCTCCACCGCTAATCCTCTTTTCCATCAAATACACGCACCAACACACGTTTGCCGTCTACGCATTCGTCAGCAACGCTATTTGAACGTTATGTACGGGCATTTTCGGTCCATTAAAAACGTTGTACTACAATTAACCTCAACTGTTCTTAATTATATACTTATCACTGATTTCTTCTCAATATCATGTCTCCTTTATTGCATTTAACGTGAGAATTGAGTATTTGCAGTGGTAATGCTAAATTCAAGTTTATTGTTGAATTAAAACGCGTTGAATTATAAATTACGGTGTATGGAATGATGTACTTTATTAAATTCGGAGGTTCCCGAATAAGAATAATGATATAATAATAATGTTAGGAACAGGACGTAGAACCTTGCTATTTTTGGCTCTTGTTTTCGCTCCAGCTCTATAAAATGGATCAATTTTGCTTATGATCGACTCCCGCGCTTTTATTGGCTTTTCTAAACTTGGACCCGCTTCCTTTTAATTCAGGAAGCTTCCCATTGTTTCGATGTAGGGTAAACATCATCGCCCCCTCCGGGAATCTAACCCGGGACCGCTTTCACCGAAAGCGAACGCTTTACCCAAAATGATAGCAATTGATATATGTATTGTAGTTTCTTCTATTCAATCAAAAGAAAGTCGGTATTGCCTTTAAATCGAAATAGCATCGGAACAAACATTCTTTTTCGGTTTCGATTTAAGAATTTTAATCGTTAAACTTTTCGTTTTTTCCCTTTCATTTTTCGGCTCTGGCTCGAAGTTAGGAATAAGAAAATATTCTTTTCTCATTTTTCCTATTTTATTAAACGTTTTATTAATATAAATAAGTTATCCTAATTAAAACTATATCCCTCAGAAAACATTATAGAAAAGCAGGTTAGTATTTTGAATTGATTCGCATCGTATTATGGATGTACTAGATAGATTAAACGAACACCAAGATGTCATACTTACACAAAATAAAATTGTTTGATTATCGCAAATACCGGTCCTTTTGTGATTGAAATTTTAGAGTCAAAATTACCACGTCTCACTAAGCAACAAAATTTTGCTCTTTTACGATGTATATTCAAAGTTGAATCAGAAACTCAGACGTTTCATTTTTCCCGGTTTGCCTTTGGTAATTCCCGTGGCCGCCAGTGAATAATCCAGGTCACTGCTCTCAGCTTAAATATAGAGGCGCTAATCGCGTAACGTTTTTAATTTTTCGGCCCCAAATTGCGAGGGCCTCTCCGAAAAGGGCCTTCTGTGATCTCAGTTTACGCCTCCGAACGCGAATTATTTTATCAGCAGACGGCGGATCTCACTTTCAGAGTAAACAAGCATGTACCGACACCAACTTCTCATTTCGAGAAACATCTGCATTTTTTCCTCGCTCGAATCTTTCAGGAGCCGAAAAAAAGGAGAGTTAAATTGCCGCCGGGGAAAATGCCTCTTTCAAAGAATCATCGCCTGACGTCTTGAATGAAAAACGAGTCGGCCATTGTGCATCTTAGAGGCATCAATCATCACCCACGTGATTACGTCGGAGAAAAAAAATCGGGTGACAGCGGATGAATGATGGGCTAATAATTGCAAGTGTTTGTTTGGATATCGATTGCAGAGACAGGAAGATGTTTGGATGTGCGTTAAATAGAGGAAGTTCGAGAAACAAATGACACCTGGAAAGCGTGACTGCTTCTTTAATGCGAGACGCGGAGGTTCGAGCCACGTCCTCTTCCGGACGTTGATGACCTCATTTAGAATTCGCCAACGAACCGGAGTTTCTGAATAGAGAGACGATTTTCCTGTCGCTAAGAATATTCAGCTGTCAATTTTGGTTTTCTTAAGAAGATGACTCAATTCATTTGTCTATTTAAGGCATTAAATTCCATTTCCGAAGTATCGTTTGCATTTTATTTGGATATTTTGATATGAAAAACGCGGGTATGCATTGAAAAATGCAAGTTTTATTTAGCTTGGAGGCTCTCATGAAGAGAATTTATTAGGGAAAATTTAATTTTCTAAAATTGAACTTCACTCGTTGGTGAAGCATAATTAATATGTACTACTTGTAATTAGAGTTTGCGAGATACAGTTGCCTTCCCGTGCGGCGCATTGGTGCGTCGCCCTACTTGTTTAGGGTATCCTTTTATTCGAATTTAGCGTTACCTCTACTTTAATAATTTCCTGTATTAATTATATTTCATATGAAGTACTAATGCATCTCATTCTAAACGTGGAATTTTCTTCTTTCACAATTTTCATTAATACAAACAAGCCCGTTATTTAGTATGCCGCGAAATGTATCAACATATAAGAAGACCAGAGGTTAGGAAGCATTAAATTTAAACTTTAAATTAAAGTTTTGATGGAATCGTTTAAAGCCATTATTATTCCTATTCAAAATTAACCCTCGTGTAAAGTGATTGTTGAATTTAAATCGACTTTAATCGAGAGAGTCGTAAAATAGAGAACCCAACTTATCATCGGACAGACACAGCGCTTGTAATAATTAGAGAACATTTATAAAAAGTGTGAATTGTAAAAGAATAGTTTATTAGTTCTTTTGATGTTAACTGTGATCACGAATATTCTGTTGGCATAAACCCTTAAACTAACGTTTTCCTCTCTTCCTAGCTGAATCTTTATGATGGAAATACGACATTTTGCTCCTTTCATTTAATCCAGTTTTTCATTTCTTGGCTTCCACCGAAGGATTCCAGCAGTGCGAGAGGCGTCATTGCGAAGTCGTCTCAAAAGCCCATCTTAGGTGTATCAGACCTCAGAAGTAATCTTTCTTATTGGAAAGGCTCGACTTGTGGGGCGTCCTCACTCTTTGTCTCTTTCCATTGATCCTTTTAAGGATGATGACTAAGGGCCGCTAATGCATTTGTTTCATTCAGGTCATCTGTTCACTCCGGACCTCTACAGTTCACCGGTGACGACGTCTGAGACACGCTATTAATCATAATTCCCTCGGATTGCGGCATAAAAAAATGTTGTATTGCGACTCAATAGATGAAAAATTAGTTCCTCTCGAAATTTTCTATTGACGTTTCACTTTTAAAGGAGAAATCGTGTATTGATTGATCCTGGTTATGCATTGATAGATGGAATTTAGAAGCAATCTTGGGACGTTATCTGTAAAATAGTAGACATTAGTTGTGGAGAATTTTATTATTCTTAATTGCGATAAACTGCCGGTAGATTATAAAGCTGGTGGCAATTTTTCTAGCTACGTATGCATTCAAGTAATAAACATAATTATTACACAATACATGCATGATAAATAGGCAATACCCATAGAATTGTTATTTCCTGTGTACATATATAATATTTACCCAACAACTAAATAATGTAAAATTTTACATGTAATTGCTTTTACTGAATTTTCGGGGTTCATGACAGGTCCTCTCGGCTAGCGTATTGGTCGCGAAGTAGAGCCAAAGAAGTCAGTTATCGTGCGTACGCCTTCAGATATTGATTCCAGTGGATCTTCGGCTTTAAGCTGTGAGAATTCGAACTCTTATATAAACACAAGGTTCACCGCAGGGTAAATATTGATGTATTGCTAAAAAAATAATCTTAAGATGAATTGACACCAATATTACTCGACAAATAAACTTTTTTCTTTAAATCTTTTCGTTTAGCCAATACACCCAGACGCGGTGAAAAATTACAAAAAGTTGTCCTAATTTCTGAAGATTTAAAACTCCGAAGAATTCCTCGCAGGGTAAACTAATAAGAAGGAGGAATTTCGTGAGCTTGGCTAACGTAATTAGGGTAAAGGAGCCAAACTACTGGGGTTCGCTAGGGAAAATATCATGGTCTGCATAAAATTTTGCTCTGACGCTAAAATACTGGAAATCAATATGTATACCAAGTTTCTAATTAAACGTTATTTATATAATGTAATTCGTAAAAATCATATTATCGGTGAAGTGTGCTACAAATCTAAAATCGGTAAATTATTGCTTATTGAAGGACTGACGATGATGAAATTATAAGTTCAAAAACATACGAATTTGCGTTTTTATCCTTTTGTGATGGTGGATTATTTCAGTCTCAATAATGTCGTAATAGGCAAATATTTCCAATATTAGGTTCCACCTCAGCTAAGAGAAACGTCCTCGAAGTATCCCTTGGCTTCGTTTTCGCGCTTTAAAGCACGATAAGAATAATATTGTATTTGGAATTTATATTCGACGTCTGCTACAGCTGAATAAACAGTCGTTTCTAAATCATATCTAAGCTGCATTTTGTGAAACGTATTTCAACCTGGAATGCTATAGCACTGAATAAAGTCGGGGCTTCTGTGAGGAAAAACATAGCCATTATGTAAATAACTTATACAAGCATTTAGAATAGCATTCCTGCGCGTGACATTATTTAATGATTTTATAAGTTTAGAACAGAAAATTATTCTCTTCATTTTCAGGCGAGCATTGGCAAAATATGCATACTTAAAAACCGTATACTGTAAACATCATATTAGAACGTGTATTTCTACTGATTAGGAAATGAAAATCTCTCTTAATACTCATGCTGATCTGACGGAAATATTATGTCGTTTAATCGTAATTTGTTTGAAAAATATTTCGGCGATCAGTAATCTTCAAACACATCTAAATAAATAAAATTCTTCTTTTTGCCTAACCTCCTGCAAGATCATATTTTTAGTATGTGGATTGTTTAGCGTATCATGCGGATAAAGCAAGTCCTTTGAAGATTTTTCAAAGTACTGAGAGGATGGATGGAAAACAGGGTCAAAATAAACGAAATCCTAGCTTCAAAGTGAAGTGCGTAACTTGCACCTGAGTAATTTCGTACGTAAGTCGAGTATGTGGAGTGGCCTGCATTTACTCGGCGTGCGCCAAAGGATTAAAGTTGGAAAACTCCGCCAGAACAAGTTATCTGATATTTTGAGAGTTTAACTTGCTTAAATTGAAAAGTCAATCTTTGTTTAAACCTTCTGATGTAGTCTTGCTCGTTTGCTCTTAACCTCCGAAAAGTAATTAGGAACTTCCGAGCTCTTATTGGTTTATTAGGAAATATTTAAACTGACCATTTTCTTGGAGAAGAAAAAGAACTTCTCCTAAATGTCGTTCAAGAATGTTGTGACGAAGGTAAACTAACAGATGACTTTATGATAAGCTTGGCTATAAATCCATACCAAAGGAAGTCGATAGGATGTAACCGCTGCAGAACAATAGCCCTGTTGCTTTCATCTGGAGTGTAATACTTTGTGGAAGGCCAATAACAGCTCATTAGAACCGCACGATCACTTGGTCGCAGCGACAAGGTCTTTGGCAGAAGAAGAATCACCATCACTATTGAAATGTCGATTTCTAATATCTGTTGTACGGGCCTTAACCTGGTGGTATTCCATTAAAACAAAGAGCAAATTGGCTTACTGATTTAAAAATAAGAAACCGCACAAAAAGTTCGATTCAAAATTATTTTTTGGTGGTTTCGTATAAGTAAACTTGTAAACTAGTTTCTGTATATAGTTTCAATATATCAGAATCTACTTGTAAGACCTGATTTACTTAAAAGAATACAAGTTATCAGGGAATTATAATTAATCCTAGAAAATCATCCACTTTTTGATTAAAGGTGAGATCAGTAGGTGAGAGCTCAGTGCTAAATTACGGCTTTTTTAATTGATTAATTAAAAAATCTCAAATATTGGAATATCTTAATTATATACATCTTACTGTGCACATGTACGTAAATCAGTGAAGATAATTCGAAATGTGAATTATTTGGCGTTTTAACTCTGAAATTCGTGACGATTTGAAAAAGGGACAACTATTTTTGTGAGGAATTTTAATTTCGGAGAACATGACAAATTTCAGTTATGAGACTTTTCTGTTTCGACTCAAAGCCTATTAAAATGAGTTGGAAATAAACTAAAAGTCCCTCGAAGGAGTTCTGCACAAGTCCCATAATTCTGTGCAAATAGTGAGATTAAGTAAGATAAGAAAAGATTTAACGAGGGCCTAGCAGGTTTGTCCCTTGGCGTTTAATTAACTTTGAAATCGTTGCAAAGGTGTTTAGATCATTGTTTTGGACTCGACCGAGAAGATAAACAATTAAGGACATTAACTTTGTACAACTCCATGGGGAGTGATCAATTTTAAATACAAATGACCGCAATTGGAAAATATATACTGAACCGCTTTAAATGGCCGCTGGAAAATATTTTTATAACATTTCCGTGGAATTATTAAAATGATTTATCCTCTGTAATTCCCAACCAAGGAACAATCGGATTGAGGAATTCGATTAGTGCATTTGTTTACTTATCCATAATGCCGTATTTTTTTATTGGCTAATTTTAGCTTTTGAAGGCTTCCAATAAACACTTTTTTGCATTCTCCTTTTTATTAACAAACAAATACACAAACACAGACAACCATTCCATAATCTGAGAAGTCTGATTAGGATTCGAACCCGTGACCGTGAGTTTGGAGCGCTACTTCTAACGCCGCCACGAACGAAGAAGAAATATTATATTTGAAGAAATAAAAAATAAGACTTTTGTAGAACGGGCAAAAGTCTTATCTTTTTATTTTTCACGTTTTGGAGTCTAACTACAAATTTGTCGTTTCAAGTAAGCAATTGATACATTTGTTTGTTTACCTCTAAGTTTATTTTGTTGTTCTTCTATCTTCTTAAATTTCAGTAAAAAATTATTCTTATGTGATAAAATGGAAGGAATACGTCGAGGAATTGTGTGGGAAAAACATGAAACCCACCAGCATAGAAATAGAGAGTGAAGAAGAAGTTGAAGAAGACGATGTTAGACCTAGGACTTGATAGTGAAATTGAACGGGCATTGCAGGATATGAAAGGGAATAAAGCAACGGGGATTGACGAGAGCCCAGTGGAGTTCCTTAAGAACCAGAGGATAAGGGCAAGAAATGTTTCTATGATTTAATTAGAAGATTTATGATGAAGGGCAATGGCCAGAGGATTTTACCAAACCTATCTTGATTCCTTTACAGAAAAAGAACAAGGCTACAGAATGTTGGGATTATCGTAGAATTAGCCTAATCTCTCGGGCGGCAAAAATACTTCTAAGGGTTCTGAATAGACGGGTCGAGGGAAAAATTAAAGGGCTAATCGGAGAAGACCAGTTTGGTTTTCAGAGAGGGAAAGGAACGAGAGAATTAATTAGGGTGAGGGTACTTTCCTGGAATTTAAGAGGGACTTACGTGTATGTTTTGTAGATTTTGAAATGGCTTTCGATAGAGTCCAGTGGCCGAAACTGATGGGGATATTAAAGAAACATGGGATAGACTGGAAAGATAGACGTTTAGTTCAAAATCCGTATATTAATCAATCAGTCCGCGTAAGGATAGCTGATGGGGAATCGGATTAGGCTGAATTGGGTGTCCTATGTCACCAATGCTTTTTAATATATATGCCGAGAAAATGGTGAAAGAAGCTTGGGAAGAAATAGACAAGGGGTAAAGGATGGTGGGGTCTATGAAGTATTGAAGTCTGTAAGGTATGCAGATGATAAAGCTATTGTGTGTGATTCCGTAAGGGTTTGCAAACACTAGTAAATGCTCTTAACGATAAAGCAAGGGAGTTTGGTATGAAAAGTAACGTAAGTAGAACTAAAGTTTTGAGGTTCACTAAAGGAAAGAAAGCTAAGTTAACTATTAGGGTGGATGGGGAAAAACAAGAGCAGGTGGATAAACTTTCTTACTTGGGAAGTACTCTCTCTTGGGACGGAAGATGTGAAGATGAGGTTCGCAAAAGAACGGCCAAGGAAGCCTTTATGAAAGGAAGGGAATTGATGAGAAAAGGTCTTGAAAAAGGAATCAGGAAAAGGTTGGCGAAATCCCTGGTCTGGAGTGTGTTGCTCTATGGGTGCGAAACGTGGACTTTAAGAAAGGAAGTAATTAAACCTTTGGAGGCCTTCGAGATGTGGGTATAGCGAAGAATGGAAAAAGTTAGTCGGGTTGATAGAAAAACAAACACGGAGGTGTTAGAGAGGGTTGGGGAGGAGAGGGCTTTAATTGACGTGAACTACCATAGGAGATGTGGGTGGGCCAAATGTAGAGGGGAGAGGGATTGGTGAAGGTTGTAATGGAGGGTAGGATTCAGGGGAAAAAACAGAGGGGAAGACAGAAGATGTTGGATGTCATAAGGGGTGGGGTTAACTATAAGGAAATGAAGGAGATGATGTTTAATAGGGATTTTTGATTGTACATGGACCTACCGAAAAGTAGTAATAGTAATGTTCCGCGGAACTCCATTATGCAATTAAATCCATAAAATGTAATTAAATACAAGTGTACACCTATACGGAATACGTGTAATACACGTATAATTTTAAATAGGCGAAAACATTTTTGTACAATTTTGGAGCTTCCGAGCGTCGAAGTGGTGCGAATCGCAAACCCTCAAAAAGTGCTTCAATGCGAAAAGGGCGTCTTTTGGGAAACAACCAAGTACACATAATTCGCGATAATCTCGGACCCAAAAGCGGTCATTCACTTTTAGGAGCGGCCGTTTCCCGCGGTTTGCGTTTCATCCTCTTTTGAATGTCCGACGAAGCAATCAATTATATCTCTCCCTCTATGTTTGGACTGGAGAAAAAGCTCTCTCTCGAGAGAGAGAGAGTGAATTCGTAAGGAGGTTAACATCTTTTCTACTTAGGTTTTCGCGTATTTTTTATAATTGTTGTATTGTGATATTATCCCATTTTATATTCAAGGAAATAAAGAAAGGAAAAAAAAAAACTAGAATAAGTTTGAATTTCGTATACACTAGAGTGTATGTAGTGTTTCCAGATGCACCTGTTCTTTAGATTTGTCCTGTATTTGATCTGCTTTCGGTCCCGGAGAGCATTTTCGGGACAATGGAAGGTCATTATGTAAGGCGTGCCCAAATGTCTTGCTGTTTGTAATGTATTCAACCGGAATGCCGGTTGGTATCCCCACTGACATAAACTACTAGGAGCTTGTAGAGAATAATGGGGCATGAGGTAAGCAAGATGAGGAGTGAGGTAGTTTGCCCTTGCTTTCCTCATCAGGCCAGAATTTCATAACTAATAAGCTGAATATTTATGTTAGTGACTATACTAGTGGCACATTTCTTGGTATTATTTATTGGTATTAAACCTTTATCTGCGGTATTTGCCTCTCAGTAGCTTTCATGTCATCACAGTCGTCTTCGAGACTGGACTGACAAAAGGAAATGAAAAACACATTATTCTCTGTACCAAAAACCGTATAAAACATATCCTACTCATCAGACTATGGTAGCAGTTCATCGCTTTTCTCAAATAACCAATGTTCGTCACATCAAATGCAAAATGTGGAGTTTTCGATACAAGTGCGTTTCAGTTCACTAGTCTACGGTTTCTGGTATCTATAGGTTCGACCTTTAAAGTCAAAGTTGAAATCTGTATTCAATCTATAGAAGAGAGAGATGCTCTCTTTAAAAAAAATAAAAAGACAATAAAAAAATATGCACTGCAATGTCCAAAAGATCGTATGGACGAAAATTATCGATTGTATAAGTGTAATAAATCGATCTATCGAAATTGGCCACCTCAACAGTACCTTGCTTTCTACTCAAGTACTTATTTTTATGAGCGAAAGTTTTATCAACTTACAAGATTCAAAGTAGTCTTTAAATATTCGAATATCTCCTTTAAATTAGAAAATATGCCTCTTTTAGAAACGGAATCAGTTGAAAATAAAATAAATCCGCTAGAATCAGCTCAAATGTGAGAAAACCATGTTTACAAAAAATATTCACTTTAAGGAAAAATAAATGCAACTTCTTTCTCCTTATTGTAGACATTGAAACCTAGGCCATGCATTTGGTTGTT
Organism: Sympetrum striolatum; assembly: GCA_947579665.1. NCBI lineage: Eukaryota > Metazoa > Arthropoda > Insecta > Odonata > Libellulidae > Sympetrum > Sympetrum striolatum. The sequence goes on from OX388351.1 coordinate 78,761,828, forward strand.
ATTGTGGTTTTCTTTATATTTTATATCAATAAATCTTTAGTTGATTTTATTTTTGTGGTGCAATACCACCAAGTTATTACTTACATTACATTACCCTACGTAATCTGTATAAGCACAGAAGTACATCGCAAAAGAACGGAAATCCCAAGTATTTATGGTAGTACGAGCACAGCTCGTAGCACAGTTGTCTCTGTTTTTTCGTCTAACCATTATAAGGCTTAACATCTGCAGACCTCAGCATACTTGGCTACAGTTATTGATAAATATTTTTCAATGCATTTACGGTAACTTCAAATTAATATTTCTATAATTATTTGTAGTATCATTTAGCCATCATTATTTCTAGAAAATAACTTGATGTAAGGTACACCGTGTAACTTTGTGTGACGGTGATGTCGTGTTTTGGTTGAAATTGTAAACGAAATTTTACTTTTTTCATTCGTTTATTTTCTCTTTATGAGACATTATATTGAATCTAATTAAGCCGTTTGTCATAATAATTTCGGTCGTTTTAATTTATTGACCATATTTATCTGTAAAAGAGTTTCGTATAAGCAGTTCTCGCATCTCAAGTAACATCTTTTATGTAAGCAGGTATAAATACAACTTCCGCGTATGAATAAGCCATATTTTTCGTCATTATTTTTAATAATTCGATAGTTAACTATTATCTATTTCTATTCCAATACTTCGGAAATACTAAAGACTTTTATTGTCATTCTTCACTTGTATAACCTTGGGTTAAGTCGCTCGCTTTCCTGTGCAAAGTTAAATTTCATTTCCATCATTTGAATTGACCATTGATCTCAAAATTCTTAGGAAAAGTGATGATTTACTTTCTGATAAATCCTATTGTATTACAATGCATATGAACTTACACTGTCATTGAGTGTTAACTTAGTCTTTCATGATTCAAAAGTCGAAGTCGGGAGGGGATTTCATTTTGACCAATTAAAAACCGTTCTTAATTAGGTTTGTTTATTCGCATCACCGTTGAGCCGTTGGACACGCTGCCAATCGGAAGATAAACTGAGAGCAAATGTATGCGCAGAAACGAACTTCGTGATTCCACACGTCACATATTTCCTGTTCAGTTTTATCTCCATTCTCAGGAGTTTTCTTGCGAGGGAAAGTTCTGCGATGATTCGATCACAAAATGCCAGGAATTCACTCAGCAGCTCTGTAATTTAGTTATCTAAAAACCTATAGTTGAAAACGTTCATCTGATAGGAGAGTGAAGGATTTCCTCATTTCACCATTAACTTGTTTCGAGTTCCTTCTCGATAAGCATGAAATCGGACTTCTGACATTTTATTCTGAATAGAGGTGAATAAAACGGACCAATTTGGAGATTGCCAAAACAAAGAAAAACACATTTAATTTTCGTTTTATCTTGAGGTACATTTCTTAAAACTCCATCTTAGAATAAACTAGGAAACTATTACAATAACTATACTTACCATTACGACTATACACTTTCATCGTTCACCTCCATTCTTATATCTTACTGAGAATACATTGCATGTATGTGTGTTTGCTAACATCTTGGGAGTCAATGTCGCCTGTATTTCGAGATAAGAATTGTAATAAATCTCTTCTCCGTGTTTATAATAAGCCTGCTATATGGTCCCCGGTTCGCTCCCAGAATTTTAGAAGCTTTCCGCTAATAAATGTAAATAAAATTCATTTTTACTGTTTATCAGGCATCATTTCTTGTGCGAAATTTGAAAATTTCTTAGGTGATCTAGAATAGAAGAAAAGAAATAGATTAATGATTTTAATCTCTATTGCCTTCACCAATGGTGTAAGCGGTCTCCGGTTCGATTCCTGGGAGGCTATCGATCTTCACCCAGAAAAATAGGAATCTTCCTGATAAGTAAAATTGTGGCATCCATTGCAGTCCTCGACTAACTATGAAAAGGCTTCAGACAAACTTGCTCGGCATGCTACCAATGTATGGCATACGTCTCGATTCTAAAGCTGCTCCGATTTAAAGCAAATATTCTGGGGAAGAATATATTGAAAGAGATAGAGAAGAATCGTTCTAAAGCAAACATTCTTTAAATTGTAATACTGCATACTCTTACAGTGCATAAGAAAGCATGCTAAATTAATTCGGACAAGGTATTCAAGCAAGGTCATCATGGTTTCGACTGCTTAATAATGTGATAAGTCTCGGTTTCCTGCGATAAGAATGTCTTATCTATTGTCAATCGCACAGTTTAGTGTAATGATAAGTACACTGGGGCAAAATGGCAGAATCTCTGATTCATTTTTCTGTTAACAAATACGCGCTAAAATTTACATTTTTCTGAGTTTCGTGCATCCGAATGTCATAATTTTGTTGTAACATCAAATTACGAGTTGAAAAATATCCTCCACGAGGATTCCGAAGCCCGTTGTGGTCCATAAGGCGGAAAATAAGACACCGAATGTAATTGCCTCGAATAAAAAACGATTTGATTGACGATGCGAGGAAGACGGGCGATTCATGTTAAAGTGCGAATCCATTCAATCCAGCAATCTGTTGGAAAATATTCCTCATTTTTCAACTTTTCACTCTCAGCAAAGCCGTTTCAATTGAAAACGGCTTCGAGCGATATTAATCCGCCCAAAGAGAGGTGAATTTCATTCGTGGGTCAGATAAAGATCGGGAAGGGTCATGTACTTGGCGCAACCTCATGAAAACCACTCCCACTGTGTCGCTCTCTCAATTAAGCATCAGGAAGATCAGCTAAAGTACAGAGTGGGGTCTTGATTTTAGCTTTGACCATTCCTCACCACTCCATTCGTGTGCCTTTCCAGTGTTACTCGACCTAACTGCGCCTAATTACATAACTGTCTTGCAGACAAGGGGCTTTGGAGAACTTCCTGAAATCAAGTTTTCCCACTTCCTGCATTACATCCAACCTATAGTGATACCTGTAAGTGACGTTTATGTTTCAAACTCATACAGCAAGATTGTCGCGCAATGTTGTTGCATGAATTTAACAGTGAAGAGTCCTCCGGGCACAACAATGAAATTTCAGAAGGTGAATTAAAAACAACACTTATACCCGTACCTTAGTAATGTGGTAATAAGTGCTGTTTTTATTCACCGTCTCAATGGCGTCCTACCACAAAGTCACGCCTCAAGCAATTGATAATGAAATTCAACAATATCTTTTTTTCTACACCAATGAGCACCTCCCAGAATTGGGAGGTGCTCATTGGCCCAAATCTTTTGATTGCTTTATATTAATATTCTCTTGCATGTGTTGCGTATAGTTTTCGTTGGCCTTTTGCGTATTCAAATTCAAACATTCCCAAAACTCTGGCATTATGCAATATAATGCTAACACTTTGCTTTCCCATACAAATCAATCATAAATAATCGTCAGTCAAGCAAACGTCGCTATGAATTTTTAACATCTTGAGGTGAAAATTAAGCTGCGTAAATGTGATAGGAAATGCTGCCGGATGTGTTTTTATAAATGTTGCTAGTTGTTCATTTAAAAATGGCTGAAATGCTTCTAAAATTGTTTCTTTATAATAATAATATCAGTTCGTATAATACCCAAATTACATATCTCATATGAATTTTAAGTTATTTACCTGATAACACAATGTTATATCAACTTCAAAATGAATAGAGCATGATATGCGGCTTAGTAGCAGAGTGCCTGCATATGCTGTAATGCTATTTAGCGATGCAGTGATTGCTGCCTATATTTCAGGAACAGTGCTCGTTGCTGTAATCTACCGATGATGTTCTAATTAATGGAAAGCGATGGCCCAACTGAAAAAGTGAATGTTTCGTTTGTAGAGATTTTAATTCTGTTCTGCCTCGTATATCTTCGCTTATGACGTTTTTATATCCATCACGATTGTCTCTGCTTCTTTTTCACAGAAAAATTGAAGAATTCAATTTTATTTCTGAAAGCACTCATAAAATCAACCCAAATACAGGGAGTAAATAAAGACCCTGTGTCGAGGTGTTCTAAGACTATGCTATCATTATTTGGTCCTGTTTACTCTATTAACGGGTTGAAGCAGGATTTCTGTATGATTTCAATAAATTAGTGCCAATAGACTTTTTACGAATATTACTTTTTGACTAATCTTTCTTCTTTGAATTTATCCAGTCATTTGTATTGCTAAACCATCCTTTTGCCAAACAATTCACTTATTTTACTATCTTCGAATGATATCGCCGGAAATATGTTTAACGCAAATATTTATTAATGTGTGAATGTCAAAATGTGCGATTATCGATAATTTTGTGACATTTTTGTTGGACACATTACAGATAAGAAAAGAAACTTCCAACTTGTGAGAGTACTTGTATCACCAAATGAGTAATTGTAATATAAATGATAAACTTATTCTCAAATTCCAACGGTCGTGAGAAATATTTTACCAATTTTACTCATCTCCTCAAAAGTTAAAACTGGAAGAGGAGGTCAAGAAATGAACGAAAAACTATCTGGCGTAAATAAAAAATGACGATCGGTCGTGACGATTGTTTTTTCAACCTTCGATATTTTATGGTAATAAGCGATTGTCACTTTTTCACTCGCACAACCTTGAAAGAATATATTCGAATGTGAGTAGAGTAAACTTGTTTAGATTCAAAGGAACACGATATTACTCAGAATGAGCGGTTTCTGGATCCGTTTATTCCCAGTAAAAGTCTCTCAAAATCGAGCTTTTTAAGAGGCGTTCGGAGGTAATCCTAATCTCTATTGGAAAACACATCGGGTTTTTCCCGAATCAACCTCCGGTAAATATCGCCCGTGGTTGTCCGCATTGTAAATATAATGGTCATCTCGTTTACACGGTCGTTTTACGGTCCCTCTCCTTTATCGCTCATTGGCGTTCGATCGTAAACCTTTTTTCTCTCTCGAAGAGGGTTTACGCCGCATCTTCGGAAGATAACATTCTTCACATATTTGACGACCTTTCCCTTCATAAGTCCACCGAACGTAATCAAGCGTCTTTTACAGGAACACCGTCCGGAGATTTCGTTGAAACTTTGAGGCGAAGGAAATCTCGCTTCTCTCGAAATTCGACGTTTTTATTCGGATAATTATTTATAAGTATGCTTACCAAATAACTATGCTCTAACCAAGACTGCATACACATTCAATAGCGTTTCAAAGACTCAACATTAGAAAGTGGTTAAATTCTTCGTGCTATATTATTGTTATTTATTCGGTATCGGTGATACCTAGCAACGTGCTTAATTATGGGCTTTGAACCTATCTTGCGAAAATATTAGTAAGGGGTCGTACACAAATTACGTAACACAAAATTCTCCAATTTTCAACCCCCTCCCCCCACGTAGCAGGACCATAACGCCAGGCAGGACCCCTCCCCCCCACTCCGTTACGTAGTGAGTGCATTGAAAAGATTTGGGCTTTCATTCAGGAAAGAAAGGCTTTTAGTTCCCAATAATAATTCATTTTTAATAAACAATTTCAATTTTAAAGGCCTTTCTTACATTTCACCTAGATTCGATGCCATGACCTGTTGATAATTAGCATCACACAGAATGCAGCCTACCACACTCCACTCCGACTATGCACTTCTGTTCGACGCTCGCTCTGAGCAGAGCTCCCAATTATCCCGGACGCGCGCGAGTTTTAAATTCAAACTTTAAACATGTTTAAATTTTGCTATTTTTTGCAGTTCTAACACCGCGACGTAACGCAAACCTTGACCCCCGTCCCCACGGTACCGTGACGCCTCGCCGGACTCCCCCCAAATTGCGTTACGTAATTTGTGTATTGGTAACTATGACTAGATGGCTATTTCAACGGAATCTCATTACCAAAGACTTCAGGTGATACATACGTTAGGTATAAAACGATTATTTATGTTATGGGGAGAAGAAATAAATAACTATGGTTCCATGAGGAGAAACCAAGGAATTTATTAAGGAAGGTTTCCCTTTGGTGTTGAGGCCTAGTTAAATTGTTTCTCTCCGTCGTTACATTGAGTTACAGATTCCTCAACTTACTATAATTAATTATATGACAATTTTCATGACGTCCTAGATGATGTCAACTAATGCCAATTTACCTAATTTGCTTCAGCCTTGTTTTGTTGCTAAATATTGCTAAGTATTGCAAAATGCTAGCAGTAGTCAATATCATCAATAATTAATGCTCTGTAATTATCAGGAGCTATTGGTTATACCTACCTAGTATTTCCCACAACCTTTTTAAAGGCCAAATGATCCATTTCGCTTCTTTGGTACCGGCCAATGTAATTGTAAAAATGTATTTTTTCCGTTAATATCATGTAGGTATATTATATGTACGCCTCCTGGGGTTCAGCCCACTTGCGGTTTCAGTACGTGTTAATAGTAATATTGCCATCCAATGCTGATGTCAATCCATTGCAATTAAATATTCTTCAGCGTTCTTTTGTTACTAAATACAGTTACATATCGCAAAATTCTAGCTACCTGAGTGATCTTCATGAACACATAAATAATATGTTTGTTTTTTTATTATCAGTAGCAACGTTTACAGTGTATGAAAAAAGCTATTATTATTCGCAACCTTTTCTAAATTGGCGATCCATTTTGGCACTGGTCAACATAAGTGAAAACGGTCATCCGAATTTGCGATGCGTATCTCATCCTCGGCTCTTTAACATCTCGGTAATCCTCCTCCTCTAGAGAGCCACTTCACACTCGGCCCCTGTCGGTATTGTCCGATAATCGCTGTGCTTCGAATCTCGTTAAGGAGAATCATTCCCCTGGACCGGTTCTCCCCTCTTCTTCCCGTCCTTAACTTTGTCTTTTCTCTCTCCAGATGCCGCCACCGGCCTCCCTGGAACAGGATTCTGCAGACCCTCATGGTGAGTATGCTTTTCCGGTGTGTTGGACAGGTATCCGGAAAATGCCTTCCGACTCAACCTTTCCCACGAATTGCCTTTCGGGAGTGCTTTTCCGATTCTCTCTTGGGATTGCTTCCCTTTCCTGGAAATATATTTGCTTCTGAAGAGCGCCTCCGCGTTCGCAGGAAAAGCGGATTTGTCAAATTTTGAAGCGGTCGAATCCGTGCCTTCCCTCATTCGAAGTCGAATCCGTGTGTGTCGTTTTGTGCAGCGTCGAAGTTAAGTGAAAAGTTGCGTTTATTTCTCTTGTTAAAGTTTCTATATTATACTTCGTTGCGTTCTTCAAGGATTACAAGGGAACCAATCATTTTCTTCTCTATGATTTTGAATACATAGCTTAAAGCATTAATCCGAAAGTGGGTTTTAAAATTTTGAAGATATCCCAAAATAAATCAATTTCACGGGCATTTCGATTCCGTTTTGTCATAACTCCCATTTTGTGCCCCCGTCCTAATTCACGCCCTGGGAATGCTGTCCCACTACGATCCTGTGTAAGTAAATGTATGTATTTACCGCGAGTAATGAGCTAGTTACTAAATATCCATGTAATCAATAGAATAGCGCATGCATCGCTCGGAATAAAACGAATTTTGTGAAATTCTACGTTCATTAAATGCCTTTTATATGACCTTCAAGTTTCAAAAAAGCTTGTAGACGCTCATGAGAAAAAATTCCTAAAAATGATACTCGTTTAAACATTTCCGGAGGACACTCCCAATAGAAGCAAATATATATAAAACTCGAAATGAAAAGTTCAAACGAGGTCGCAGCTGAAATACACTCGATTGAATAAACTGCGATTTTCCTGTCAACACTACTTTTTCTAACTGCTCGAACCGGAAATGTATGTATAGCTCCCGGAAGTACGTTTCGGCTTCTACTCTTTTGGCGTCCATTGGAAGAGGTTTTTATGAAAAATGTAGCGAAAAAACACAGCTTCGGGGCATCTCTTTTACGACTACTTTAAATTTCAGATTAGCGGTTGCAGAGGAATGGCGGATTCCTTTGCTCCGGCGGCATATTTGTCTGCATAATTTGATGTTCTCGCGTAGAATGAGGCAATATCTACCGACAAATGAACAGCTAGACCGTAGATTTGCGATCTCTGAGCGTTTCTCACGGAAGCAGTTAGACACACCTTTTTGCATGGCCAAGTTCTCTTTAATTCATGATGAGAAATTTTCGTTTTGCCGACACTGCATTTTGGCAATTCCGTTTCACCGACAAGTTCACCATGTCTTTCAATCAAATTTAAAAAATTAAAATATTAATGTTTGCCGACAGAATCTTAGTTTTCCGGATCCTTTATTTTAAATTATGTAACGAATTATTTCAAGTTTGAATATAATTTTTTAAATTTTTACTATTTACATATTCAACATAATATTTTATTGGTTGTCAAGCAAGTTAGCCATAAGTCTTAAGTTACTTTCTATTAAACTATCAGAGCCGTCCGTTGATGCTAAATGTAATGTGAATATGATAAAGATTTGTATAATCAGAGGAGAATGTGTCACAACTTGGCTTCCCATGCTGGGTTGGCATTTAATCGTTCCTTTAATTATATTCTTATTCAAAAGGTTTATTTGTATGGCTGGCCTGTCGGTGTTCCTTCAAGCGTTATATCGGCGAATGAACATCTCTTAATGGAGTCGCACGTAATTATGAGAGCAAGTGGTGTGATCATTATGATCAGAGGCTATCACAAATAACGATGATGCCTCAGGGAGTGATCCTCGCAGAATGCTTTTCCGCTCCAAAGCGTACTTACGATTCATTAAATACGCACTATGTTAAATATACGCTTAGAATCTGACCAAGGATCGTTTACGTAGCACTGATATGGAGAACCATATCAGTGTATATGCGGATATGCATCTTTTTCTTCACGAAAAAATACATATTTTTGATCTTATTGATCTCTGTTAGATTATTTGGAAAATGTTCTATTTCCTCTTGAAATCGTTTTATTTAGTACACTTTAGATGCTTAGTCGTTTTAGTTTAGTTTAGTTAGGTCGTTTAATATAGGCGATATTAACTGCGTAGTGATTACAGAGATGCCTTTATTTTCTTACGAGTTCGAATGTTAGATATGTTCTTCCAATGGAAAAACCAGTTCACCTCCTCTAATCAAGTGTGTTTACGCTTATACATTTTCAGCCATATTCTTGTACACTCAAACAATAGTCGAGTGTTTCTGTCCAGTGTTTAAGGCTGGATGTATGTTAGGATGGTCCAAAAAATTTTTCTTTTTAACAACAACTCCACATGTTTGCCCCTGTTCCAATTGGTGTTAGAAAACTATGAAAAAAATTCAAGCAAATTGGTTAATATTTAGAGGTCCCTGTGATTGAGCACTTTTTGGGTGAATGCGGATTTTTAACTGAAACAATAGTATTTTAATGGAAAAAATTAATGTTGACATAACTGAATACATAAATAATGCTAAATGATCATGATGCGTTACTGTGACCATAAATAAGTCTCTGAAAAAGTAAAAGGTATGTTAAATAGAAGATTGTGATATGTTTTCTTCACTAAGCGCCATTACCATCATCAGCCATGAGTAATGCCTTCTTGCAAGTTGGATACTTGGTTAAGTGTGATTGAACAATCCGAAGAAGATGCTGAAACTGGTCTTCATTCTTGGTTATACACATATTGAATGTTTGTAACAGGGCAATGCCCCTTTCGGCACAATCATTAACTACTTTCATCTTGCGAACAGCCTGTTTGAGTTCAATGTAATCCGAATCCCACAAATTAGGTTCTTTGCAAAGAAATGAAGCAGCCTTTTCACTTCCATCTTTATGGAGAATGTCAAAGAGTTCCGCAGTTCGTGGTGTCACATATGTTTCCAGAAGAATGTCATGTTTAAATGTTTTACTCTCAACTCTCTTAAGAACCTTTTGGTGGGTGCAGTAGGTTAGCAACCGTTTCAACATTGGTAGAGTTACACAGGAATCAAAGAGGGGGCAAGTCAAACCAAATGCTCTGAAAAGAATCACAGATGCCGCTGAAAAGCTACCAAAGCAGCCTTCTTAGGGGCCTTTGGATCCAGTAGGACTTTGACCACCAAGAAATGTATAACACAACTGTGAAAGCTCGAGGTAATCATCTCGAAGCTGCTTTGACTTAATTGGGTCTTCTAAAATAGCAGATAACATCCTATCATTTCTCCTCATTTTGATTTAATTGGAAGCATACACATCATCACTGCCTTGAGAATATATTTCCTTGTCGATACGAGGCCAGTGTTGCTGGAAATGCTTGAATATTGCGACATCTGGACCCCCACTAACTCCAAATGCTGCGGTAAAAACAGAAGACAGCACGATTTCAAGTACATGGTGCCTGCATGGAATCCACACAAGACTAGTTCCTAAACCCTCCTCGAGAATAGTACACGATCCACTCTTCAGGCCTTTATTGGCAGCTGTTGTGTCAAATACTAGAGTCTGCACATTTTGTCTGAGATTCCAATCATCCAGGGTATTAAGGAAAGCTGTAGCATGTTCCTGTGGCCAGTTCCACGGGCAATCGTAGGGACCCCCAGCAGCTTTTCTTTTTCCCCTCCAGTGACAAGTATTGCCACTCTGTCAACCTTTTCCGTGCCCTCTAAAATATCAGTGATTATATTTACTAAGTGTAACAAGTTGAAATGAAATTAATGAAGACTCAATATTCAGAAGAGAAATGAACAACACACAGCTTTTGCTGAAATCAACTAATCACTGTTACTGGTTACTGCTACTAAGGGGGAGCATAGAAGGGGAGCATTCTCAGTGATCACGTGACCACAGCCAATTTGTGCTTGAGACTGATCATAGAATAGAGATTTACAAAGTATGACAATGACACTGACAGCTGGCACAAAATGGCCGCATGTCAGTATGATGAGAATACCTAGGTAATAGTATATAGTATAGTTAGTAGAGAACCTATATAGGTTTTTTACTGCTACTGCTTTCTAGTGTTATTCTATGGAAATACTTTCTCAGTAAACGCTGGAACGTGCTATTATCTATTGAGAATTGATATAACTAAGTAAAACTTCTTGTCTATTTAAGGTACATTCTAATATTCCAGTGATTTTCTAACAGGAACCTGTATATGGCAAACGTTTAGAAGCGATTACTAAAAAAATGCTTATTTCTTCAAAACGTTCAAATCATATGGACCCCTATACATCATCCTATTGATGCCAATTCCAGCATGGTATTTCAGTTTACCTAGTGGAACAAGGGCAGCAATGTGGAGATGAACATTTTTAACTTTTATTTTTTTCCTGCGATTTTGGACCACCCTATTCTATATAGATACTGTTTTTATAGGAAAAATATTTGTTAGCAGAAGATTAATTTAGGTATAAGTCCTTACAGAACAAAAATAAGAAGGATAATGGTTATTTAAGTATGATTGTATTCAATATAGAGCAGGTCTTTTTTTTAATCTCGCTAATGAATTCGTAACAACCCAATCTAACTATAACTTTTCCTTGGTTAAAACTGCTTATCCTGTATTTTTTAAAGTACGTCTTTACTTGAGCAGGCCGAGATGTCAAGTGGTACATACCTGTAATGTGATGCTATAGTTTGCTGAAAAAAGATGCATTTTAAAACTTGGGTTGACTTTTATCTGAAGAACAGGAAAAAAATCTCGGTTTTCTGGCCATAAATTAGGGGCTCGACTCTTAACTGACAAGGGAACACCAGGTTTATGGGAAATGGATTCGAACGAAACTTTTAGGGCACATTCTTTGATTGAATGTAGTGGACAGGTGGCTGACCGTTCAACTCAATATGCCTTTTTTATGAAATATTAGCAATGGGATTCAGGTAACCCTGCCACACACAGCTTCTTACAATCCAAAGCATTCTTTACCTTTTATTATAATGCACATGGCGGCACTCAGTTGGCTAGAATCGAATAAAGTTGGACAAAAACAAAATGGTTTTGTTGAGTGTGGACTTCGCACGGTTACTGCTGAATAAATTTTGCATACAATATCACTTGGGTGTGTAAATGAAACTTCCCTTCTCCTCGATGTTGGATCAAGAACGAGATCTTGCAGAAATTATCCCGTACATTCGGATTTCTGTTTCGAATTTTGCAATTTTTCAAAGCTCGATGCATCGAATTTCAGCCTTTGGTCCGATAACTTCAATAACAGGATCCATGATCGAATGCAGTTCTTCTCGGTGCCATTTACTTAAATTCGCATTAATCAAATCGATTTTATCTGGGAACACGGTCGCTCGGTTTTCTACCGCCCTCATTTAATTAGTAACTGGTTCGCGTTTGCGTGTGTGAATGAGGAATCTCAGTTTCGGCGAAAACTTCGGTCGAATAATTGAATGCATGTCGCTGAGCAGGAAAACGTCTCAATTAAGTTGTTAATAACTTCCTTCCCACTTCGGAAAAAGAAATTTAAAAAAAATATAAAACTTTTTCGTAGTAATAACGCTGTGGCTTAATTAAGCCTTCGGCTCGTGTGGATTTAATAGGTTGGGTTCGCATGCAATCGCTGTCTCGATGTGTATGGCCATCAGAGCAGTCGGTGGAGCAATTAACGCAAATTGGTCTTTTCCGGAAGCCCACTTTGTAGTCTATCTATTCCGGTTCCCTGTAGCGGGATGAATAAAGCTCGAGTAATGAATTTTGACTCTTGTTTTTAGAAAAGGCCAGCCAAACATCGCCTGAAACCGCTGTTTATCCATGATTTGGCGTGAAATGGAGTATCTAGGAGATGATGGATGATTAAAGTGCCATCGTAATGATCTCTGCTCTACTTTTGATATTCCTTTTCGGTGGTTACTCCCAAAAAGTTTCTAAACTTCGGAAATACCCGATGCAAACAGTCACTTTCGTAATTGCCCTGTGGCTATATCAAACCAGAGAGACTAACGTCAAAGCACTGAACTGAAGAAAACTAGAACTAAAATGTATTCCTAGAAATTTTGTATGAGTAGTTATAAATATATTGAGACGTCTTAAATCAATGTGAGATAGATTTCATTCCGGTTCCCTTAAATAAATGCAACTCATCAATTCTGAAAATACTCTAAGGTTGGTTAAGTAAACTAACGAATAAAGATAAACTAAATAATATCGCAAGAATTTTAATTATCAATCATTCTTGAAAATATATTATTTTTAGGGAATTCCACGTTCTCCTAATCAGGCAGCCTCTTGAAACTTTTGCATCGATTCTGGTTTTTTTCGATAAAGTTGTTTTAATAATTTTCATAACATTCTAAAAATTCACCCATTTCGTTATGTTTATTCTCCTGCGGAACTCCATAATTGCATTTTATGAATGGATGTACTGATTATTAAAAAATATTTACATTCCAAGAATGAACATTAGGATGGCCGTTGCTATGAGGTGTATCTTTTGGAAATGTGGAGTACTTTCCTGATTAGTGTGGCTCAGAGCTTTTTGAATCGATGCGGGATAGATTTCATTCGGCCTTCCCACGTATGAATGCAACTCATTGATTTTGAAAGCACGTTACAGCTGGTCAAGAAATGAACGCTTTTTAGTGGAATAAATAATATCGTGATACTTTTTTTAGGGATAGATTTGGAAGGTAAATTATTCGGAGGACATACACGATCCTGTCGCCAACATCCTGTGGCTTTTGAATACATTTTATTTTCTGGTGTCCAATCCCGATGTTTTAATTCGTCCTTTAAGTTCGGCAAAGTCAAACCTTTATGAAACATGAGAAAAAGTTTTCTCAAGTCAAGGAATTACGAAGAAAATTTTAGAATCCAGTCATAGTGACGAGTAAAATAGCTGTAAAGACATGAGCTTCGTATTTCTTAGGAACCTACCATAATTACGTCTTTATTTCTTAGCTAGAAAGATTTTTATCGTATAAAGATTCCCCGTTATCAATTAATTAATCAACTTTCCTTAAAACAGTGTTCGAGATTGATATCGGAGGATCTCGGTTACCAGTCCGACTTTTTTATTCGTCAAAACGTCGCATTTTAAATTAAGCATAAGTAAGCGCACTTCTTCGAGGCCCTTAATAATTGGGCTGCCCCCAGCGAAATCCATCTTACCTTCGAGGGCCCAAATAGAACACTTGAGGAACCCTTGCCGAACAATCACTCTGCCATTTCGCTCATTCATTAACTCCGTCAAGGGGGACATAAAGCAGTTCTTGAAAAGAAAGTCCTTTTCAGAAATATTCACCTTATTGCGGCATCGAGAAATTTATGGCGGTTTTGCAGAGTAACTTTCGCCAATTTGTAATCAGTTTTAATGAAAGTCTCTCTTCATTCTCTGCCTCTCCCTTTAACCCTTCCTAAATACCCCAATTAAGTCTCCTCCGCTTATACCCTCTGCCTAAATTTCACCGCGTCATGATTACATGGCCCCGATACCGTTAATGTCCCGAATCGATATTTTAGAAAGCCTCTTTATTTATCTTTTTCGCCCCACGGCGCCTAAGCAGCGCGTTTCCTCCACACGCAACTCGTTATTCATTTGCACCCTTCGACGATAAGAGCGTTCTTGGATGTTATTTGAGCCTAAATCTGTGATTAAGCAAATCCCGTTTATTCAGAATTAAACTGTTTGTATTTCAAGAGTAATACAATATTGCAGATATTTTATTAGTTAATTTTATATTTTATTAATTTAATTTCCCTTCTTTTAGTACTTCTCTCTATTTCTCTTTGTTTCTAGTTTAAATTTGCAAAAGAAGAAAAGTCTGCGTAACAACGAACTTTACGTACATTTCTTATTGAAGATTCTTTCCGAACGTTCTGGAACCGAACCCAACACTATCACTGAATAATGACAGTTTCTTTTTTCGCCATACAAAGGTATGCGAACTTTGATTGGTGGAATGGAAGAAAGATCGACTAACGTAGATTTTCGGAAGGAGAAATTACGCAAACTATATTTGCCATCATTTAATTATGTAATAATTATTTTATTGCTTTTTGTTATTATCTTATTATTTTTATAATATTGCTCACTTTCAGGTTCTCCGACCTCCTGGTTCGTTTTCGATAGTCCAATAATCTCAGCCAATAATTTATATTCATAAGTGCGTATAATGCAAATCGTAATAAAAATTCATTCTTTCCGAGAAAGATAGGCGACAGTAGGATTTCTTTCCTGGTGAATTGCTTGAAGGAAGTATTCTCGGGTTTCCAACCGGGCAGCGTCTCTCCATGCTGCCGACGTTTCGGCTACGCGCACTGTAGCCATCTTCAGGACTGAATTTCCTGACTGAAAGAGATCAGTCCTGCAGATGGCTGCAGTGTGCGAAGCCGAAACGTCGGCAGTATGGAGAGACGCTGCCCGGTTGGCAACCCGAGAATACTTCCTTCAAGATTAGCGACAATAAGAGAGTAAAAAGTAGTTGAAAGAACTAATATTCACACCCAATGCTATGTAGATGCTAAAATTTAATGCTTTATCATCCCCCTTCCATTTTGGATTACACCAACCGGAATAAATATTGAAGAAGGTCGGGAGAAGTTTGAATAGCCACGCAGAACAACAAGCTTTATGTATCTCCTTCCAGTTTATTTTCTATGATGAGGTGATGATGAGGATGATTAGGGATCGAGCATTTTTCTATGAGGGTCGTTGTGTCGGACCTTTCATAGGATGTTGGTGTTAAATGCCATCAGAATTTAAGCAAATTGGTACGAAATAGATTGTAATCGGGGACAATCATCCAGTATTGGATGTCTGTTATTACTCTCCGAAGCAATTAACAGGAATTGCTCATCAGTCTTACGTGGGTATTATAAATGATTGCGATACCATTAATTGCCGATAGGACCTATCAATTACCTATTTTCAGTTCCCTAATGGAGCTATTAATCAATTAGACAAAAAGTAATCTCTCTGCGGATGATTACATAAATTTATATTTTTTACAATTTATTACAAAATAGAAGTCAATGTAAACTATGTCTCCCCATTTAAGGACACCTTTGAATGTGGTCGAAAGTGTAAGAATGTGCAATTAATGTAATCAACCGACGCCACCTCCCATTTATTCCAGGACGGTCTCTTTTCTAATTGGTATGTCCCGTCTGCATTTAAATGCACTATGTTCAATTCAAAAATTTTAGAATCAAAATAAAATCACAATTTGAGCTTTTCACTTTGTGTAAGAAAGGCACGATCAAAATTAATAACAGACTTTTTAAATTCCACTATTTATTAACAATTCACAATTAGTTTCGAGCGTTAGAACAGTTTCTCATTTAGTATTTAGATATTTCAGAATAATTTTATTTAAAGAAAAAAGGTGGTGTAATCTGATACAAGACAGTGTATTGCCATCATTTTGAAAGGGAATCTTGAATAGCGTTAAACTCTTTGTTCCTTTCTTAGCCTAAATGTAACATCTCCTGTTTTAAATTTTGCAAAATGTTTTACTCATATGAAGTCGAGTGAAGGAAAGTCAATATTATTGAAAATTTCGCTGATTCAGAAGTATGTCTTCCCATTTTGCTTCAGAAATATCGGTGCGATAAAAATATCTCCCAAAAATCGTTCGGAATACATGTCCTGTTTTACCAAAGGAAAATGTCCCGTTTTCGAATTTTTCCGATATGGCAAGTCTACGTATGTAAAAATGCTGAAAATAAATCTTCTCGAATGGAAAAACGCCGAATGAAAAGAAGAATGTAAAAATAGGCGAATCATGAACGCTCCGAAATTTCGTTTGTGCTCGATTATTTATTGGTTTCCGTCATTGAAAAGCGCTTCAATTGACCGTTAATTTGGCATTCCAATTTGCCTTCCTTTTTCAACTCCCTCCTGTTTGCGCTGGAAATTTTATTCGTTTATTTTCCCTTCCTGAGCGCCATTTACTCAAGCGTTTAGGCAAACCATTATGGTATTTACGGAAGCTCTGTTCAACGCCGAAATAGCGTTGTTCTCATGCGTTTGAGAGGTGAATTTGAATGCTTGAATATTTATATTCATACGCTTCCTTTTACAACTATGAGTAATGACGAGTTATTTAGATTAAACTTATAAATCAGTGATCTGCATGTATTGAAAATTTCACAAAATGACTCCTATGTTTATTCATGGCTGATGTTGCTCGATTTTTAAATAAAAATAGAATCAACTGTACATTGACCTATTCAGGCAAAATTCTTTTGACGATACGCATCTGACGCTCCAAGGCTAAGGAACTTACTTCTGTTATATCTCATTTTGTTTTCTGACCCCGATGCATTTATTGAAAATTTGTTAAATTCATAGCATTTTAATTACTGTACGGATTAATCAAAACCCGTGATGTTATATCCCATGATACGTCTTTGAAATATCCGCACTCTTAAGCTTTAAAGACAGTATATATCAAAAAAATAATTTTTTGATCTTTCAATATTGATCTATTATTTTTTATGTATATATTTATCATTTAATGATAATCGGCGATATGAGTTTAGTATTGGATACTTTAGGTTCGGTTGAGATTTATCTGAGTTCATCATTTACCTAACCCCTTCAATCTTGTACTTTGTACAATACAATCTATGTACAATATATTTAGAATATGGTGTAAATGGAGTGTAAATGAGGTGTATATTGGGTCTAATTCCCCTACTACACTCTAAGCGGAGACAGAAAAGGTACATTTATGGCTGTAAATAAATTATCTATTGATAATTCGGTTAAGCTTACAATAAATAAATTAAAACCCCACAAGCCGACTTTCGGCATTTTTTTAATTGTTTTTCATTTTTTCCGAATTTATCAAATTCGGTACTCTAATATCACATTCGATAAAACATCTTTGAAACGTTTTTTCTCTAAAGCACAAATTATCAAAACAATTTGTGCCCTTTTTATGCAACACACAAATAATTTCTAAAAAGTGCTTACACCTTTACAACAATGGAATACAATAATTTATCCCACGGCCATAGTTTCAACCCTTTATGGTCATCGTAAGGTAGAAGTGCTTTTTTCGTTATTCTTTAAATTAGAGTACTACCACAAAGTAGAATAGTAGATTTTAATAACACAATAATATAATAGTGTAGTATAATATACGTGTGAAGAAGCGGTATTACGCACGCACTAATAAACTCGGCTTTTCTCGCACCGTGAGGCATGCTGGGTAGCCAACTAACCTATCGATCATTCTACCGACCGTTGTGATAACAATTATCGCGATTAATCTCAAAGCGACCGTGGAAAACCACCAGCTACAGCATCCAGTCATCATCTTTATGGCTTCAGGTTACCAACTCGGCAAACCCCCCCTTCCCCATTACATAATCTGTAGTCGACGCAGGTACACTCGGAGGGAACGCTTGGCTTTTTTCGAAATCTTTTCAGATGCGCTTTGGGAGACTGTGTTTTCTCAGTATCGAGATATTTTGCGGATTTTAGCTCTTTGTGTGTGAAAGAGAGATCGTGTGTGAAGTAACAAATCTCAGGGGGTTCTCGGAAAATAGTTCTGCAAATTTGTCTTCCTTTAGATGACGACTACGGACAATAATCACATGACAACAATAATAACAACTTAACAATAATTTTATTACATTCGGTATTTACATTGTTAAAACAAAAATACAATCCCTAAAGGATAAAAATGTGATAAAAATGTCTAATTAGTCCATTGTACTCGAGGAGAATCCCAATGAACATAAATTCAGTCCTGTTGAAGTCGTTAACCACCCTTAGTCGAATTACTCGTTCGAGCTGTCACATTTTAATGTAAAATAATCAGAAATTGACATTTCCGACTCTACCACCGCGTACACAGTGGCGTAATCTCCTAGATAATTTTCCAATTCCATGTGAAAGGCTTTTTTATGTGCCATTAATTCGTTTTACTTATTTTCAGTTTCTTTAATTTGAAACGACACTTCATGTCTCTCTTTTTTCCAATTTGAGAATATAAAAATATATAACAGCGTATAATGGTGGATTACACAATGAAAATAAAATAAGAGATATAGTTAATAATAATTGTATCTTTCCTCAGTGGGCCTCAGCTATTTAAAACCCCCGCCAATGGACCCTTGAGCAATGTTGCCTGGTGTCATTTCTAATGTAATCATGAAAACCCTTAATTTTCATCATATAACGTCGTTAAAAAGACGCTTTTGTATCTCTTTGGACGAGTGAGACGACGAAGATAATAAATTGTTACTCATTTGAATTGTTTATAACTTTTTAAATCGTATTCCACGCGGTCAGCTTTTTTCTTTTTTTCAGCAGGAGACCCTTTCTACCCAGCTCAAGGTAAAACCCCCAGAAGAATAACCCTTTTTTGTTTCTGTCTATAATTGTCTGAAAAAATTATTATGATTGTAATCAGCGTATCATCGATGACGACGAAATATTTTTGAGCTCACGTCGCGAAAGAGTTAACGTAATTTTTCTGAATGAATTATTAAATTGTGATTCTTTGAAAAGATTTCCTTTTGCGAGCCGCCTCGAAGTAAGAAAGGGCTTAAAACATAAAAATAAACGCCAAAGTAAACACTTCAATTAGGAAATGTTCAAATTTTTACTATATTGCATATAATGATTATTATGATGTTAAACGAAGGGGAAAACGAATGATATTTATCGTCGCGAGGAAACGTAATGAAAATATATGTAACATACTGGATGTAGCGAAAAATGCTGTGTATTTATCATCGGTTTCTAATTTGCTTAGTATAATATTCCAATATCGGCGAAATTTTTTGGCGTTCAATTCTTCCCTTGTTTTCATTACGATAACATAACTATTCAACCGCAATCTGTCGAGGTAATATAATTTGTGGTAAGCACAGTTTAATGACAAAACTCGTGCAATTCCACAAAATTGAGGAAAAAAAACAAAACAGTTGACCGGTTTCGGTGATAACTGCTATCCTCAGAACTGAAGTGAGGAACGTAGAGCGGAGTGGGGAAGGAATTTAATTATTTCGGGAATACTCTCTTCACCCAGTTATCATTTTTGTTCGTTTGAATAATACCTGATTTACTCATGATGTGCAGTCATTTCAGTAAAGAGCGGAAGATAAGAGGATCTTTTGCATGTAAAACTGAGGACAGCACAATTCTATATTGTTTTGGATGGATACATCGCTGAAAATGTTTCGAGTGTATAAATATATCCGACGTATTTTACTGTTCCCGGCGAATATTTTCATTCATCACACTCCCCCGACATATAATCATTCAAATGAGGTTATTTTCTCCTCATTCGTTCATTCCACAAATCCCTTTAAAGTGGATAAAATTTCATCCGATTTTGAAACTCAAAACTCTATTTAAAAAGAATTATTCATCTCAAATCCACTTATAGGAACAACGCGGAATTGCGTTCTTCATATTACAATTTTAATTTAGATTTAACGGCCATAAAATCGTCCTTCTATATTATGCATAATATAATGTTACGTATTTGGACGTAACAAACACTAATTTGCATTAATTTTTATTTTTACAAAAGTGGATTAGTTAAAATTTGATCACCCTGTTTGATGATTCAATTAATATTAGTATTAATCTTCAATTCCTTTGAAGCCGGTAAATTTAAAATGTGTGCAATTTCAAGATTTAATAATAAATAATTAAATAAAGATTGAAATAAATCGAGGAAGCCATTTTTTAAATAAAGATTGTTACACTGCACAAAGTTAGTTCGTAATGCCAGCGATAATAACTAAAATGAAATACTCTTAAACTTTGAATGATATTTTGTTTGTATTAATTCAATTTTGTACTCTTCTGTAGTAAGATGTTTTTATAGGTGTTCTGGAAAGCATATTTTTGTTAATTTCATAATAATTTTACGTTTACATGTATCAGTACATAATTATGTTTAATTCCTCAGTTTAATAATAAAAATTGGGAATGTTCATTCCAAAGAGTCTTATAATGATAAAAAATCCAAAGGTGGTGCGAAAAATGGGAATTAGCTATTAACGTAGGTAAATGCTCCGTAGTTAATTTCTTCGAAAAGAAAACATTGCGTCCAAATCACCCATACAAAATTAATGGAATTAGTATCAAAGTAGTAGATTCAGTTAAATATCTCGGGATCAACATTACTAATAACATAAATTGTTGCACGCATATTCGAAAAATCTGCGGCAAAGCAAGTAAAAGGCTTGGCTTTGTAAAGCGTATTGTCGGTAAATGCGATGAAAAGGTGAGAGAGCGATGTTATTTTACCTTGGTCAGACCCCTTCTGGAATATGCGGCAAGCATATGGGATCCGGCGGATGAAACGTGTACTCGCGAACTCGAGAAAGTGCAGCGTAAAGCGGTTCGTTTTCTTAAGAAATGCTACGATAAAAAAGCAAGCGTTACAAAAATGCTCTCAGACGTAGGTTGGGAATCCTTGAAAGAAAGGAGATTGGAAGCTAGGCTGCGATTGCTTAGTAAATTCAGGGAAACTACATTTTCGGAAGATAGAATCGGTATCATGCAACCCCCCTGCTACTGATCCGATAATGACCGTAAGTTAAGAGAAATAGATGCTAGATCGAATCGTTTTAAAAATTCATTCTTTCCGCGAACGATACGCGACAATAATCGAATAAGGAAGTAGTTTAGATTCCACTTGTATTTACACCCCCTGCCACACGCCGAAAGGCGGCTTGTAGGGTATTAATGCAGATGTAGATGAAAATATACTCTTGAATTAGTGGAGCAGTCTTTTATAATTATTGATAAAGATAGAGTCGACCGAAACGATAGGTACATACTTATAATTAAAGATAAAAATTTTAGTGAAAATTCAGGTGCTAGATTGATTTTCGTCGGCTATGGTTTTCGCTGTTTTTTTCGTGAAGTAGCAGCCAATAGAAATACATTCAGACATGGTTATAAATAATCAGTTTTATAAAAAACTAATTTCGTTTAAAATCTTTCCCATTGTAGAGCGAAGGTTTCTGGAATATATCCACACTTTAAAATATTTTGACGAATATACGATGTTCTTGAATTTGTGATTAATAGAAATTTCTTCAGAAAAAAGTGGATCCACCGCCACCTTACTCAACAAAAAATACAATCTCACGCGTCATTTGTTCTGCTCTCCGAATTTCGCCGAATACAAATCGGAAAATAAATCCTCTAAATTTAGGATCGACGGAATTATTCGCAAAACACAGCCTTCCCTCGATCGAAAAAACGTTATTTTTGAAGGTCCGCGTTTCGCTGATTTGCACGAACCTGCACGAGGGAGGCATCCAAACGGGCAGAGGAAGAACTTGTCACCTCGAGCAAAGTATGTCTATGTGTCGTGAGGACATTAATGAAACCACAGGTTGGCCAAACAATTATTTTATTCATCAAAATATTACATAATACGAGCGTACCTTCGTATCCGCTAGGAGTCCTGATGTGGCGGGTAGTCTAGCGCGTAGACCGTCAAAGGTGCGTACCGCAGACCGGGAGGGCATTCTACTACTAGCTGGTTCGCTAGAGACCGGGGAGTCAGTCTACCAGCTAGTTCACTGCAGACCAGCAGGAGGCCAGTCTAGCAAGCGAGCTCGCTGGAGACCAAAATCTTTTTGGTCGGCTTTATATACCGTTTTGGGGACAGGGTTTGGAGGGGCCCCAACGTGGTTAGAAGTGCAGTAGTGCATTTTGACTAATGTGGTCACGTGGTTCGAGCATGGTTATAGTTTACGGGCTTGCTGGGGGCTCCAGCGGCGTCAGTGCAAGGGGTCAAGGGGCGAGGCGTCCCTTGTAGATCACACATACTACGAGCTCGCCGGAGGTCCCAGCGTGGTCGGAGAGGGCTTCGCGTCCAATATGGATCGCGCATGGTTTTATGTGTGAGATTGCGCCCCCCCCAACATATGAAAGAACAAGCCACCGCGTGTGGCAGGGGGTGCACCTTGACTCTATTTTCCTAAACGGTTGCTTTCGCGTATAGTTCGCGGAAAAATTGAATTTTTGAAACGATATGTTCTAGTATCTATTTCCCTAATCTTTCTGGCAGTATCAGAACGGCCCATATATTAGGGGGACCGCATTATTTCGGTTACATCATCTGAGAACGTAATTTCTCTGAAATTATTTAATAAATTTAACCTTTGAATTTGTCTTCTATCTTCTAATGATTCCCATCCCGCTTCCTGTGACATCTGAGTGACACTCGCTGTTTTATCGTAGCAATTCTTTACAAATCGTATCGCCTTTCGTTGTACTTTTTCTAAATCCCGAATATGACATTTCTCGGCGGGGTCCCATACACTACATGCATACTCAAGGTGAGGCCTAACTAACGCTAAGTAACATCGCTCGCGAACTTTTTCTTCGCTCCTACCGACTATTCTTTTAACGAAGCCGAGTTTCTTAAGTGCTTTTCCACATACATTTCGGATGTGGGCACTCCATGATAGATTATTTGTGAGAGTTACTCCAACATACTTCACCGATTCTACTATCATTAGGTTTACCCCTCGGAGGCTGTAAGATAAGTATCACGCTCGAAGACATGTTTTCAAAGGAAAATCAAAGAGAAATAAAACGTCTAGGCGGAAGAATACAGCGCATGGATGTGGGAATCCTGGAGGAAGAAAATGGAATGGAGAAAATAAAAGCTTGATGTGATTCCAGAAGTCGATCCCCTTTTAATTGAAATCAACGAACCGAGCGAAGGAAGTTAATCTCGCCTCCCCCTAATTGCCTCTGTTCCCAAATTCCGATTAAACGACGCAGGACTCGCTTATGTCGTCTGATGATGTCGCAACCGCTGATTGACGAAAATGACATTTCTGGTTAATATCTTTATTTAGACGGTGTGTTTGATCAAAAGACAGCGCATATGGTGAAATGAGGCGAAAATATCGAGAGCAAGTGTGGAAAATGTATAGTTAAATGTCAGATTTTTAATTATTTTTGAAATTTCATTGAAACCGCCTTTGCTGGGATTGATAATCGATTAATCATTATATTGTAGTTTTTATATAATAATTGATCAATAGTGACAGGTATCGAGCAGAATGTAACCTTTAATTCGATTAATAAAGTTAGAACTAGTGAGCGTCCAATGGTCGAAATTCAACCGTAATTCATTAAATTTTTGAGTTTGAATTTTGTCTTTTGTCAAAGATTTCACCTCCATGCTGAACCTGTACCTTGATCGTATTTGTATTATTTCTTGTGGTGTAGTGAAAGTTTTTATTACGAATCAGTTTATTATATATTTATATCTTATTGTTTCACCCTTTAGCTTTATTCTACTACTTACGTCTGTTTAATGTGTGTACATTCAATCTCTTATTTTACGTTTTACATCATCATCTTTCCAATTTTTTCCTTTCTTTATCCCCTTTATATTAAAATGTTTAATTATCAGTAGGGGGTTTTCACTCCTCCCTAACCGTAGGCGTTTTCCTGCACGAATTTTACATTTACGCTAAGAAATTTGTTAGTGAATTTAGTACATTTTTCCTAAGTTCAGACTTCGGTTATTTTATTTGTAAACCCACAAAATATTTCCCTCTTTTTGCTTTTTTATTTGACTAATTCAGAAAATCTCTTTTATGAAATACTTAATGAAATAGGTTTAGCTGTAAGTCTCTATCTTGTCCTTTTATAAAGTCGTGGTTATATGGTAAGGAACTTCATAACATTATCTGTTCTCTTTTCTTGATTTGTTATTCGAAATTAGTAGTAGTAGTAGTATTGCTAAAAGTGCTTCGACAGCTTAGGTCATTTCGCACATTGGCTCCCACCGGGATTCGAACCCGGGACCGCTTTCACCAAGGGCAAACGCGCTGTCCACATGACTATCCGGAAGCCCTTATTTGAAATTATATGTGTTTATGAATTAGGAGTTGTGTTTAGAAGGAAACTCGTTAACCATGGTAACCAAAAACAGTTGCGTTAATTAGATTGGCGAGTTGTCTTTCTTCTTTAAGTCTATGAAATTACAGCAACGACAGTTCGTTTAATGTATGGGTATTGGTATATGTAAATTAATTAATGATTATTTTCATATTTTTTGTGCATTCGTGACCACCGTAGAGACGGTATTCTTTAGTGCACGAATAGAAACAAACGCAAATTTGTATGCGATGATGCTCTGTAAAAGCCTAAGAGCGCTAAAGACGAAGATCCGCCCCGAAATCGAGTTGTTGCGAGAGGGTAGTTCCAGAAGTTATCTCGAGAGGGCGGCCTTTTGATTAAGGCCTCGCCTTTGGATCTGCCATTGAGTTTTAATTACGTTTCGGGGGCTTTGCCTGGAATTCTTCGTGTGTTCATGAAAGAGTTGCAACTCCTGACCTATTTAATCCGATACAAAAGCACATATGAAAGGGCTTTTGTACGGGCTTATCCAGCCTTTATGGAAACAACCTCAGGATTAAGTTCTCCTTTCGAGATGAGTGAAGAAATATCCTCATCCCGGAGCGTACTTGAGACCATTTGCATCAATCCACGTTGAGAAGGCATTTTGTATTAAATATTAATTATTTGTGGATCTTTTTGAAAATATTTGAACTTAAGGAAATATTCAGTCATAATCGGATGCTGATGACAGTCAGAGCCGTTGGCGGAGCGACCACTGAGGCATAAATACTTCACTTTTGAAGTAATAATATCGTGTTTCCAATTGTGTGGGCACTTCAAACTGTAAAAATTAAAAATATGGAACTGTCATGGATAACGCTGACAAATAAACTCTAATTAAAATGTCGATTAGTCCATCAATGGCGAAAGCAACGAGTATCAAATTAATGTTGTGATTAATACGGCATAATCCAACAACTGACAATGAGAGTAATTACGTAGGAGTACAAAGAGAGGGGATCAAAAATTAAAAAGCGAAATTTAGCGCAACATCACAATCAAGGATGTCTGATTTCCTATAATTAGAATATGGAGAGAAGAAGCCAATAATGATGACATTGAATGCCTGTTTTGGAGCGATTGTAGTTGACTGGACATCACTTGGAAATGAATATGCTAAGGAAGATCGGGAAAAGGACACGAACTCGGATCGCCGGTTGTTCGCTCTTTCTATAACCGAAGTGGTATTCTTGGTACAGTTTATTCTTAATCAATTTTTCTAATTTAATTTCCTAAAAGAAATTAATCCTTCAAAAGGCGAACTTTATATGCATTTCTTACGGAAAAGGAGTGTGGCCGAGATTCATAATAAAATTATCTGCTATGGAAATAGAATTAACAATGCGCAAAGTTTGAAAACCATTCGACCTCTAGTTTTTGTAATAAGTGTGTGTGAAATAGTGATGGAAAGCCGTTGGCCTTATATTTTTATGCTATAAAGTATTATCTCTGATATATTTCGCTATTAGGCATGATGTCAAACAATAGATTGAATGAATGAATTATCATCATTTGCAAAATATGTGAAATTTTTGTTACTAAGTGAATTGATCTCGCTTAATGCATTTTATGATTGTGATATACAAATCGCAATAATTGATAATGTGACTGACAATCCCTCTTTTGAAAATATGCGATTAATGAACGGAAAACGTCAAGAGTTATAATTCTATCTAAAACGAAATTTACTGGGAATTTAATATTCTCTTTTCTGATCCCTTTCATAGAAATACGCATGTTTTGACATTTAAAATGGAGATTGATGAATTTTATAAATATGATCAGACGCGTAATTGTATTCTTTCTGTTTAACTGGCAGATTTGAATGATGAAACTTATTTTTTCTCTCAAATTTTCGTCATAATCCAAAGGTCCGGCCCAATATTACGTTTTAGGCAAATATCCGATTGCATTCAAACATACCGCACGCATTATTATGTTGGTAAATTCATGTAATTGATGAATAACAAATGATAATTGAGAGTTTGAAATCCCAGTCATGAAGGAAGCCTGAAACAAATGGCGTTAAAGTGATTTTAGAAGATGAACTTAAATTAATGAAACGATGACGAATGGATGTGTCCTATGCTACGCTCAAACATATTTAGTATCAGTGACTACAGTTCCAAAATTAATGAAATATCTCTATAATTGCTTTTATTCTATTTTTATGAAATCGAAGATTTGCTTTCAAATATAGTTCCGTATATAACGTACGTTATGGGTAGAGTTTTGAGGTAAAAAAGAAAAACCTCTCTTATCATCAATTTATCCTTTCATCTTTGCTACTTCTACTATTATTTATGTCCGGCGACATTTAATCCAGTAATCAAGATAGCGACTAAAGAAATATTAGGTTCTATACATTGATTTAGATATTTAATTTGCTTATTAATTCTAATTATTCTTAAAAAAGGGAAAGCTTCTCATGCATGATATGACTTACTGTTTATGAGACACGGGCAATAGGAGGAATGTGGTTGTTTTCCCGTGCATTCCTTCATGTGAAAAAATATCATGAAAGATCTGAGATATGTATGTGTGTAATTCTGGTGTATGCAGTATGTCTATAATAAATTTATATATCCGAAGACTCGCTACCTCAATTCTTCTACTAATTATTACCTATCAAAAGGGCAAGACTTAACAATCAAGATAAGGAGTGAGGAAGTTTGACTGACATGAGATGCTATAGACGGAGAGAAATTACCCAAGTGCTGTACAATGTTTCTATGAATAATACTTTTTATAATCTTTATTTCTTTAATAATTTTTCATTGTAAAGAATAATATGTTAAGAAGACAATTTAAATTTCTCAGCATTACTGTTACTTCATCAGCGTTCATATTATCACAGCGATGAACAAGAGAGATAAAGAAGTGAATGAAAGATACATTCTCCTGACCAAAAGACAAATGAATACATTGTAAATATGGTTGCAGGACCGCTTGACGTTTACTATCGCACCTAGGTCTCCGTGACCGCGGTTTTTGCCGTCCACTTCGTAGAAACACGAGCGGTACTGCATTCGTTACTTTCAATCGTTCTATTCCGCGCATACAGATTTCCGAGAGTGGACATTTTAATCAGCATTCCATGTTCACCTGGATGATTCTCTTGAAAATCCCTTCCATTAAATTCCGTCTCTCATGGGGATCCCTCCGTGTCCATCCTCGGCACAAATCTTGTATTCTCCCGGTAATGAAGTCGACCATATCTCCGAGTTTCTTTCCAAATGTGCTATCCATTCACACTCGTAAATCCTAGGCGTTCATCTAGGAATTGTTCCACCCGATGCAATCTTTTCCCGCAGCCATTAGAAGCAATCTGCAGCCGCCCTTTATAATCTCTCCGCTCGCCCATTTAATTTTCCGCCCCAGATATCAAAACGACTTTCCTCTTAATTTTCGCGCCGATTAACAAAGTCCGAATTTATGCCGCGTACTCCTAAAAGAATTCCCTAATCGATCCCTCGCTCTCCTCCGTCGGTCATTTTTATTTACGTATTAATTCATCGCTTTTGTTGCTGTTTCCGGAAATACGTATTATCTCCTTCTGTTGTCCGCTGCAATCTTTGGTCGAGGTCGTCTCGCTTTTGGAATTAATCTTCATTCCGAGGAGATCCAGATGAAATCTCTTTCAATCCTGAATATTGTGTCTCTCTCCACACATTTTCAGACTGCCGTTTTTCATTACTCTTCTGTTTCAGTTCTTGTAAGTTTTAAAGCGTTGGATTCCGTGATTGCTTTCGGCTAACCCATAATGTGCTGCAAATGAAGTCGGCAATCATTTGCGGATCATTTCTCATTTTTTCAACGCTTGGACTCGCATTAAAAGTTCTCTACCGATTTTATTTACTTCATATCATGAAATCCGTTGATAGATAAGTATATATGTATGTATGTACACGTGAAAAGTATATATATTTCACGTAATTGCCGAACTATTGCATAATTTTATCTTGTCCGGTTATCTATTATTAAAATTTACATTCATTAATTATAGGAAATCATAGACATTACATATGCCAATTATCACAAAGCTATTTCTGAAAAATTTTCCCTAAAAGTTTATGTATATAAACAAAAAATATTAATATAAAATTATTCCTATTTATAAGAATGAATAGGATTTTCCAAAAACATTTCTGTATTTCAGTTTTAATATATTTAATATGTTAAATTATTAAGTTATCAGCTTCATATGAAAAGGAATTTCGATGAAACTGCCTTTTTCACTTTTAAATTCATCCAATTCTTGCATTTGAATTATTTTTCGGGATATTTAGTATAATTTACTCCATTTAGTTATAATTTATTCAATTTTCTATCCATTATTATTCTATCCCATTCGCTTATTTTCAATTCAGGGCTAATTTTCCCTCTTTCAAAGGAGCAAAGTTTACTTTTTTACATTTTCAGTTGTTTCGGTGAAATTAATATTTTGATTGGCTTTCGAATCCTAATTGCGCATAATAAATATCCTCTAGTAATCATTTGATAACATTAGCTCGTTGTTTCAACAAGGAAAATGGGTAAGATGCTCGAGATGGCTCAGAAAAGATCCCAACGAAGAATATAATTAAAGAATAGATTTAAATGTTCGATGGGACCGAACCCACTGACCCTCAAAACGGTCATAGCGCTGACTTTCTTCTATAGTATATATTACCGAGATATATCGCTTATACGCATTATTACATGTGTTATTATTTACGAATAGTGAATTTAATGCGGAAGACTTTAAAAACTCTATATCGCTCGTATAAATTATCTTTTATTATCTCAATTTTGATAGTTGAAAAATATATATAAATATAAAAATTTGTGCAAGAGGTCATAAAAAATAACAAGAGCATAAACAGGGCCAGACGATGCCTAGAAATACGCAAAAAAAGGATTTTAGACTTACAGGAAAGAGATGACACAACAACATGTAACAGACCAGCAATAATGAGGACAGCAGTAGAATACTTTAGAAACCTCTACAAGAAGATGAGAAATGCCGAAGAGGAAAACCAAGAGAAAAGCCAAAGCTCACAGAATCTCCTCTCAATACTCCCAGAAGAGGTAATGGCGGCGATTAAGCAGATGAAGAATGGGAAAGCAGGAGGAGCAGATGGGGTGTTGGCGGGTATCTGAAAGCTGGTGGAACAGAGATTGCTAATGTTTTAGCAAAATTATTCAGTAATTGTCTAAAACAAGAACTTCCTATCATTTCGATAAGTGCATCAAAATAAATTATGAAAAACTACCCCAATGTATTTTATATGGGAGATATATTTACCGCCCGGCTTCGAACATGGGTCTTCCTGGTGATACTTACTATGCAGCACAACTGCAGTTCACCATCTCTAACTATGTATGAAAACTCAAGCAGAAAAATTTGCTGCAACTGCCTCAAACGACATCCTACTTTTCCCATGTATTCTTTATGTGAGAAATATTAATGTTCTCTGGCGTCGAATCCAGGAACAGCATGGTCTTATCTAAAGTTTTTTCTTAAACCGAGTCATAATATGCATCTTCTAGCTAAGCAAGAACTTCCTATTATTTTGATAAGTGCATCAAAAATAATACTATAAAACTACCCCAATGTATTTTAAAGGGGAGATTTTTGCATCGTCCTAGCATAGAACCCAGGACATTTTCGTATATAGGTATATCCGGAAAAATGTCTATATATAATAGATGTACCATCTTATCAATTACCGTCTTATGAAATCACTTTTGACCATTTTTGTAGGCATCAAACCGTTCCTCGGGGTCTTTGATCTTCCGAGAGACTGTCGTCCTCCGCTTTTTTTGTGGTCGTTCGTTTCCATATCATTAACTGCCGACTCGATTTGAGAGGATTTGTCGTGAGAAACCTTGTCTGAAATTCATTCAGGCATTTCGCATTTCCTTTAATGTCGTAAAAATATCTCACCCAATCGGACTGTAATATTTTACTTGCTAAGCAGACTTATCTGCAGCCGATAAAAGCGCCAATCATCGGTCGGAGGCAATTTATAAAGGCGTAACCATATTCCCTCGATTTGTTTTCATGAAGGAAAAAACCGACTATGTAGCACCTCCTCTCGACTCCGTTTTACGGCGTTTAAAAAAATCGCTTTGACTGAATGGCAAATTTAGTGCTCGACCGGTTTCTCTTTTCTTCTGTATTTAGAAACGAAAGGGGATGATTCTTTGGGGGAAATGTTTAACGAGCTTCTTGAAATACGGAATTGAATCATAATGAGGTTAACTGAATCCTTAAAGAATATATCCAAAACAGGTAGTATGGCATAAGACCCGTTTTACTCTATCACTTATTAAAATAAATTTAATTCTCTTTATTTTGCATAAGCCACAGAGCTTGTCGCCCTTTATTAAAGAAGTCCCGGGTTTTAATCTTGGTGTGGGTCATTCGAGGTTATGGTTTTAGACTAATAAGTCTCAATCTCGTCTGTAAAAAGGTCTTTTTATATTAAACGAATTTGCGCTTCTCAAAGGTCTGGCGGATGAATTGGGTCACTCTAGTAGAAGTAATGAACCACAGACAGACTCGAGGAAGAATTAGGCCGATAAAATATATTGAAGATTTGTTAATTTGCTGATTGGTGTGTTGTAGTCCGGAGCGGCAAAGAGAGAAGTAGAGGAGGATATATATATAGTAAGCAAGATTGCATTCCATTTTGGATACAACAGTCGATGTTGAATACAGCAGTGAAGGGGAAATAAAGATTCCCAGGATTGGAGCGATTTAGAGGAGAATGGGCTTCGATCAGATCAGTATGTTGACTCATGCAACAACAGTTTTTAATTATATAGTTCAATGTCAGTGCGTACTTTAATATTTTTTCATCTCCTTTAAAAACGATTATAGTATTTTCAAATTATTTTACCATATTATCATCGTTATCAACTTCTTTTACTTGATTTATTTTTATCACTTCTGTACAGTAGACATTAGAGAGATATTGTAGAAGTTTCCTCCTCAAATAACATCCTTTATTTAAATCATCATAAATGCCCCTCTCATGAAGAGGTTGACATTTTTAATGAAAAGCTTTCATCTGAGAGTCAACTAATGCAGGTGTAAGTACAGAATTTTTTTAAACTGCTAATTTATTGTTTTTACCTTTCAATTAAATTACTTAACTTGCTTCGCTAATTATTTATTTGCACACATTGTTCCACTCCTATCATATGATATTTTTATGATGGTTTTACACTTTGAAAGGTTGAATTAACCTGTCAAGAATGATAATACTCTTAAAAATAATTTTAATGTTTACTTTGTCAACTTTATAGTAGCGTAAATAAAGATTCCAATTCTCATACTGTAAATTCATGATGATTCTGTTGCTATGGATAATTTACTTCAGTTGTTTCAACAAACTTCCATCCGGTTGATATTAACTGCCAGATATTGATGTAAATTATCGTTAAGCTTCATTAACGACATTTGGTGGAATTTCGTCTTTTCGATGGAGCTACAAAATGGCAATTGTGAAAGTATTGTCGTTTTATTTCACCATCGCATATTACAATTCAAATGTACTTGTCTCTCCAGCAGTCGTATATCTTCTTCCAACCACTTCGAATGGTTTATCTTCCTCTATGACATCTTCAGTACAAACTCAGGAATATGAGATTGGTTTGTGGCAGTTATCATTTGCAGAGATAGAGAATTCATTGTAAATAATCTTTTGGAAATATTACCATTTTGTAACCTTAATAAACAGAAATGCACAAGGCGTGGTCACCTTCTCCGTCTTTTATTTATGATTCCCTTTTAAGAGAGTTATACTATTTTCCATTGATCAATTCAACGCTGGGCCATGAATCTTCCTCGGTTTCGCTTGTGTAGGCGTGAATCAAGCAGTCACTCTCGGATTATGTGAGCTCGTATAATCTAAACCGAGTACACTTCAGCCACCTACTCATAGAAATATGATAAAAGGGGACTGAATTATTCATGTATTATAGTAAAATCGTGAAATCCTATTCGAGGGCTCTCGGTTAGAAATTCATGAATGGTAATAAATGCGGTGAATTGTTTTGATACGCCATTACGCCAAGTGGAGGACAAATCGACTTTAAACCAGCTGTTTCGAAGCCGTAAAATCCTTGCTCTTTCCTGGAGCGAAAATAAAGATGCTTCGCGGACCATTTGTTTCAAAAGTTCGTTCAATTCTTTCCCAAGAGACGTTCATTTTTGAATTGTAATACGCAACTCATCTTTCTTGGCTTCAGTGTTCTTCTTGTGCTGTGAGCAAGAGTGTGGACGTGGACGAATATATTTTATTTCAGATAAATTTTCCCCATAAAACTATTCTTAGAATAATAATGATAAAACATCACGAATTTCAGAATTGTGTTGGTTTTCAATTCTAAAAAAAAAAACGTTTTCAATTGCTTCAGCGGTATTCGATCGTTTGGAATGATTTTGAATCGAAGAAGTTAGAATATCACAGAGACCAATTCCTAGAACTACGCCAGGCGTAGCTTTTAGAAATAGACTTATAAATAGAAGCTTGTAAGGAGCGAAACAACATCTGTCGTTCAAATAAAACAATATATATCTTGATTGAGTTTTGACTCATTGAAACTTTGAAGCAGATTTCTCTAATATAGAGTAAACTTTGATCAATGTATTCCCATCTTGAACCAATTTCTTCTAGAGCTAAATGAACTCGAATTCATTAACATCTCGCATACATTCCTATAGTCTAGGTGGTGAAGACTATAAGCACAACTTCCAAGACCCCCAGAGAACATTTTAATATCTAAGCTACTTCTGTCTTCACCTCTACAGACCAACCCTCAGCTACATCCAACGATTTTAATTTAAACTCTGTGTTCTGCGGTTTTCATCACAATCTTCCGTTTCTATTTTCAGCCTCACAAGGAAAGCACTTTCGCAGAGGCTAATTTGTTTTTTTATCGGTCATTTCTCGAAAAAACCCATTTTCAACTTCCACAATGACCCAGTTCGTTACGCCGTCCTTTGATAGATGAGGATGGATGTCGCGAGCCTTACATTTATCAGTCCATAGCTTTTTGTCTAGCGCAGAATAGCTTCGGATGGATTTCTGATGCTTTGTTCTCGGCGTAGGGAAACATGCTTCCAGCGAATCTAAACGAATCCCTAATGCCGTACTCTGCTGTGTTTTTTCATTGCATTCCCTGTGTCGTACGTCCTAGATCTTATGTTATGAAAACTCTATCGATGAGATCAGTTCAGAAAGAAACATTTACAATTTCTCTTCTTGCTTGTTTGGCGTGACTTCCTTATGAGAGAGATCATCATTTCCCTACTGCTTTGGCCTGACATTAATCTTATTCTGGCATTGCCGTGAAACCAGATTGACTTATTAATTAGTTTATTTAATTATTCACGTTTCAAGAACTAGTTCGTTTCCTATTTTGGGGGAAGCGGCCACGGGTTCGAAGAAGAAGAGGAAGGAAGGAAGAGCTCAGAAAAATAACACTCAAAGCCAAATTGATTAGTTATTAATAAGCTTTATCTTTTGAATCGTCAGTCGATGTCATAAGTGTTGGAAAAAATAATTGATAAGAAAATTATCAACTTAAACTGAACCTATATTCCAGTTACAACTTCATTTTCAGATGTACTTTAACGTATGGAAATGATTTTCAGTTACACTTATGTATTATATCTCTAATATTATTTCAATAAAGATTTCTGACTTCTGACATTTCTGAAATGATATTATTTAGACGCATAGTCCCGGTTTGAACAAATTATACCTTTAGTAAAAATCAGTTACAGCGAAAATGTATGGGAAGATTCTCCAACACTCCAAACTGTTAAACAGATAACACTAACAGTGATTAAATGAGGAAATAAATATATGGAAAGATATTCCATCACTTAATTATATTGGTTACTATTTAAACTCGTAAATAGTAACATGCAATTGGCTAATGATAAGTATTCAATAAACGAACCGGTTTTGTTCCGGTTTAAATATCATCTAACTTTGATTGGAATGTGCCAATTCTAGTCCCCGATCATAAGTTTTCGGAGATACGGTATTATTGGCGAATTTCATTCGCCAGTGACTTCCGTGGCAAGCTTCGGCATTATGATTTCAATTTGCGGAGATCTCTGCGGAATTTCCGGTCGCGTAATGTTTTAATATTATACCCAAAGAGTCATCTCGACACGCTCTCGTCGTCGTGCTATCAACGACAAACACACTCTTGAGGCGATCCATTTAAGGGACCCTTTCATTCGATCCACGAAGCCGATAGCACAGGAAACTGCCGGACGCGCATGGACTTCTATAAATTCGTGTCTTCCAGTGGACTTCCCGGAAAATGGCTTGAGATAAGTGATCGACGTTAATTAATTCTGATAATAAAGCGACGCTTTCTAACGAAATCCTTTTTGATCCATTGACGTCCATTCTCGAACCAAAACTTCATATTATCGCAGTGATTGTAATAGACATTTTAAGGGGTAACGGGCAGTTGCTAGCCGCACGAGTTTTAAATTTAAAGAAACTTAAATGTTTCCATTTTGTGCACACACGAGTTGGAAAGACGGGCAACTTTAAGACAAGATGTGTAGTTAGTTTACTATTTTAGAAGGAAATACAATTTTAAAATACTAACCATGTAGTTTCACTAGTGCAGAGTCATATACCATCACTATATTACCAACATCCTGAAAGATATTTTTGCAATTTTTTTTTTCTTTTTCAGCTCTTGTAAAGTGGCCAGGGAAGAATTCTTGAGATGATAAACCCGGTTACATACAAAATCAAACTATATTTGTATTATTAACTATTATAAATCAATATTAATATCAGAATTAACAATAGATGAATATGATGTAATATTTGTTTGCAAAAAGAAACTGTATTTTGTTTTAGAAATTCTCATGCAGTATTCACAATCTTCATCTTCTTCGCATCCAGCACACGCTTCATGAGCCCATTTGTGGTAACCGGAACATCTCGTTAAAACATTCAGCATCACTATCTCCATCTGATTAAATATTTAGTTGTGTTTCAGTTTGTTGTGTTTTTTGTTTCAGTTTGTGTTTTCATTCTTTCTGATGTTTAGTTTTTTTACTGGAGACTTTGCATTATTTTCCTCTCCTTTTTTCTTTCTTCTTCTTGTTCCGTTTTAGCTTCTTCGTCCGCAAGTTCTGTTTTGAAGGGACGTGATGTTACAATATCTTGGACCTCTTCCAAAACTCATCGACGTTAGGTTTATTAAAACCCTGGGCTAATGAAGTTGAGTCTGGTTTTCTCTCAGATTAGGATGACTCTTTCTAAAACCTGCAATCCAGTCATAACCAGGCATATGTTCTTCCTTGTCAAATCTATGAGGTAAAAGGTTATTTTCCACAACTGGAAGGCTAAGCGGCTTATATCATTTACTGACACGACATAGAAACGCTGTTCTAACGCCTAAAGATGGTCTACTAATTCTTTTTTTCTGAGAATCATCAAAAGTGGGTCTGTGTATGCCTAGAAATTGTTTGTTTTCTTTTCTTGTTGAATTATATTATATAATTGTCAAATTAAAAAAATAAACATGTCATTTTAAGCAATTGGTACGTTAGTTTTCTTAAATATAAAGAACTAAATAAACGCTCAGTAGTAAACATAACATATTTAAATAATGTACCAATTCAAGTTCAGGGATCTGAGGCACTGGCTACTTCGACCACTGCGAGCCTGGCCACTTTACCCCGTTGCATGCCATTTTAGAATTTCACAACGACCTTCAAGGGAGAACTTTCTAATTCATCATAAACAAAATTATTTTAAATATGATTAAACAGAGTTTTAAGCTTTGTTAATTAAAATATCGTACCAGGAATTAATGACAAAATAATGAGAATAACACTAAACCTTAGATCCATACTGTAAAAAATAGAAAATCTGTTGAAACTCAAACAATTCGGCTGATCACTGACACATCACTTTAGCTTCTGCACGAGTTAGTTTCCCACCAAATTGCAGTAGTTTCCAGCAAGTGTATGCCCACTTTATCCCTAATGGCCACTCTACCCCAGTCTCCCCTACATCCCCAATTGGGTTGGTAAGCAATGAGGTTTTAATAAGTATTCTTTGCCTATCCCGCGTTGATAATATATATATTTTACATCCCTTCATATATACTCATAAATATCTATTTTAATAATTTATAATTAAAAATTAATGATGATTAATTCATTGATATTTATAATTTCAATCACTCGGAATCCTGTAAATCATGTCTGACCGAAATTATTTAACAAATCATCGTAAAATAGTAATAACTGGGCTTAAGGAATCGGATTATTTGTCAAATAATTTTAATTAATATATTAATGTAAAATTTTAGTGAAAATGGTAATTTAATCGCAGCAATTTCTGTAAATGTTTACTGACTACTAATAAGTGATTTGAGAAATCCTAGCATTATAAAAAGTAGAAATAAGTCAAAAAGGAAGTGAATGATTGATCATAGAATTTTGATCACTTTCAAATTATCAGTCATTTAAAAGCTAGCAAACGCTAAGTGTCCGCATAGCAATTTACTGTCTTCAGTCTACAAGCCATTGTTTGAAATTCTAGACATTCATCTAAGTTTTCTCCGCCAAATAAAATCTAATCTGATAGGGTCTCTCCCTAAAAATGCAAAGAGTAGCGAGGAGCTGGAGTAAACTTGAAGCCCACTATTGCCTCGTGAACCTTCGTTCAACTTATTCCCAATTAGGGTTAGTATTTTCTCAACTCCAGCTTTCGAAAACCTATACTTGCCTTTTAAAGTTCAATACTCAAAAAATAAACTTTCCGACCGCGATTTCGTATAGCCTTCTCTTCATTCATCACCTCCAACACTTCGTCGTTGCCATTTCTTTCTTCGCACGATTTAATTCACATTACTTAGAAAATTAAGTTTCGGAAATCGACTTTGCCCTTCTTTACATATCGAGATTTTCGAAATTCAAATATAGAGACATTCCAACAGGATCTTGCTGTTGGTCAATTGTGTATTTATCTAATGATATTGCCGGGGGGCCGAGTGGTGCTCGCACGGTATCGCTCCAACCCTGTGGTCCCGGGTTCGAATTTCGGCTAGACGGATTTTTCCGTTTAGGGAATGGTCTTATGTTATTGTTGTTGTTAATACCTACCACTGTAAAAGTATAGAAAATGGATATTTGTGGGGAATATGAAATAAATATTTTTAAGTATTGATGTTAAAGTAAGGTACCTGAACGAAAATATTCTCGGTAATGTGTAGAATGACACAGTATTACGCACAATTCTTTCACGTCGTCCTGCAGCTCCATGGTTACCAACAGAACTTAAACAAAAAATGAAAGAAAGAAACGTAGTTGCGGTCTATGAATACCGTTTTTAGAGTTAGTAGCTACTAAGGGCTTTAGTAGCATACTGAAAAGACTATGAATACGGCCGTAAATGTCCATAAAAGTACTATCCCGTGCGTCCCTTGATTTAGGACTATTTTCTAAGTTCAAATTCGCTTTATATCCGCGGAAAATTAATTTTGGGAGCGACTATTTGTGACGTATATTACTCAGTTATTTCTCCCTTTGTATCATAGAGGCATGTAATATTCTTCTGGTAATATTAATATATCTACCGAAAAGATTATTTCACTAAATAGAGAACGTAAATGAACAAAAATTATAGAAGTGTGTCTATTCTACTGTTTAAAATTCTAGTAAAGTAAGTAAGTAAAAGTAACAAACGCTTACTAAGTTAATCCTTAACGAAACTTACCGATCCACGCTGTTTCTTTTCATCCTCACGTGTGCAGGACTTATCCGAAGGATGTTCTATACTGCATGCATAGCATAGGTCTAACAAAGTCGAGCTCCTCTTTTTGAACCTTTTTGGTATTAGGATTAAGTTGGTCATCTTGAATAAGCTGTCGACA
The DNA here is from genome assembly GCA_947579665.1 of Sympetrum striolatum. Taxonomy (NCBI): domain Eukaryota; kingdom Metazoa; phylum Arthropoda; class Insecta; order Odonata; family Libellulidae; genus Sympetrum; species Sympetrum striolatum. The sequence continues at coordinate 78,800,459 of OX388351.1, forward strand.
ACCTGCGTGTTTAGGTTCCCATTCGAATGCCAATGGAAGGAGTCCTCAACTCCGGTGGGCGGCGTCAAAAGACCTGACGAATCGGTGGATTCATTGGATCCTTTCTGATGACGTTTATCTAGCGTTTACGATTATGACGTTTACCAACCGATATCGAGATTTTGTTGTATTTAGTTATCCATTATTAGTGTTCAGTGCCACCAATTTACTCAATTGTAGCCTTTGAATAATTTATATTTTCACGTTGTAAAATCTCCCATAATGTAGTTCGTAAGGAATAGAGCAGAAATCTAGGAAGATATTGCTCATTCTTAATTATTGCTAAAACACTATGGTACAAAATTCATACTAGTTTCAACGTGCAAGCGTCATCTCGAGTTCAATTTTCAACATAACTAGCCGTTAGATTTGTGTATTGAATTTTTTGCAAATGCATTCTATTTTTCTTGAATGATTGATTCCTTCTTTGTTACTTCTGTCCTAAAGTACAACATCTCACGTGAAATTGACTACATTATGAGTTAACTGAAAACGGGACGAAATGAAAAATGTAATTGCAATAATTACGTTGGTATTGGAAGTCTAGTAAAAGGGTCATATGAACTCATCGAAATCGCTATGCCGTATTCATCTAAAGATGAATAACATTTCCCAATAATATTCATTAAGTTTAAACAAATACATATATGAGTTAAACAGAACAGATATTTGTCTTTATTAGCTAAAATATTTCATAAATTAGACGCAACTATTGAATAGAAATTGTAAAGGTATTACTTTGAATGATATCTGTGCACACATGCAGTTATAAATAAACTCAAAACCATACGTTAGACCGGAATCATCGGAGGCCGCTTACAGCAAATGAAGGGCCGAAAGTATGGGACCGTGCGGACAAACCCTAAAACCGTTTGGCCGCACTTAAGTGCATTTTTATAAATCGCCCAGTATCGAAGCCGTTCATAAAATCGCCAATTTATTTTTATGTATACTGAAAGAGAATAGTTTATTTTCGTTTGAAAGTACAACCGAAACCGCTAAATAATGCAGGAAATCGAGTAAGCTTCAAAAACCAACGATTGAGGGTCATTCGTGTCCCAAAACACGGAACTTCTCTGCAAGAGTCATTTCTGACAAGAATAACTCGAACAAATTGCAAAATTGTTACTCAATAATCGGTTGGACCCTCTAAATTTTAATTTTTTCCTTCTGCTCTCTATTTATTCATTGACGATCATTTCATTCCTTCTTAACAGTTACGAGGGTTGATCATTTATGTACTATAAAATAAAGATTTATTGCTTTACTTTAGTGTATCGACAGCTTTATTATGTGATAGAGATTTGTGGAAGGTACATTCCATCATCAAGTATCATCTTTTCTTTTTAAAAATATAGATCTTGAGTGAATGTTAGCGTTTTTAATTCGTATTTCGTTGGATAAGGTCGACTTTTACTTGAGTATGTACCTTAAGTTTATACTCTTCGAATTGCACCTAAAATAAAAGGGACTTTTTCAACACTGTGAAATAAAACATTTCATGGCCCTCACTTGTAGACCTTAGAATTTGGAAAATTCAGTTTTTTGTTCTTCTTTATTCTCAGCACTTTGTAATATTGTATAAAAGGCGAAGAAGATGCTCTGGTTTTATAACGCGGAGGCTCGGAATTCCATACGGAGCTCTCTTTTTGTAATTTTCCGTCGGATGCAATTGAATCGAGCGGAAGAATCACGTTTGGCATTTTTTTTACCTTCCCGTATTCGTAGAGCAAGGGGGATTGAGAGATTTTGATGGATTAACACGTCTCTTTAACTGATATATCAAATGTTGGCTGCCCTTTGTTTTTTATCGTGCTTTTAAACGATTGAGCCAGACATGCTTTTCTTATGGAGTCCACGTGATGGTTGGGAAAAATCAATTTTATTTATTTAGTAATTTAAGGACGAGGAATGACGACTACCTGTGGATAGCAGTAGCACTGTATTATTTTAAATGCCGTGGATTTTATTCTTTTTTGTTGATTACTCGTAATTATTTATATTTTGCATTTAAAATCGACGGGTGAATATAATAATTTTCTCTTATTATTATTATTAGCAATAAACTGCTGGTAGGTCGTAAGCCTGGTGTTTTCTACCTACGTATGCATACAAGTTGTGAACATAATACACGATATCTACATGATAAACAGACAACTTCCGTAGCATTATTATATCCTATTATTACTATTGCTAGTTTTAGTGACAGCATTACGTGCTAACTTTATTCGGAATAAAATTACTTCCACTATTCCCATAATTCTTCCAAAAGCAGCTATTTAAATGACTTAACAAAAAATCTTTGGAGGTGATAAGTTGCATCTTATGGAAACTTGTGATGAGGCAATTCCCAACGGAAATGTAAGCGAAAATAATACGCATGTTGAGTATTTCACGAAATCGTAAATCCAATTAATGAAGTAAATAGTAGGTACAAAAATAGATTTCATGATTCTGTTTCCGTTGATTTTATGGCCACGAAAATAATTTTCAGTGAACAGTTTAGCCAAAATCCAAGACTTGGCTGTAAAATGTTTTCCAAAGAATTGCGTTTTTCAGGAAACTGCTTCTTATGGCTCACAAGCGATCACTGTCGTTGCTGAGTTGGGTGAACGCTTCTCAATTTATGCTTAATTTCACGATCAGAGACGATTTTATCACTCATTACCTTAACAGCTTCAACACCATGAGTGAATATGGGGATCCAGGAAATATATATTTGTGGATAATCACCAACTGTGTCTTTTATATCGTATTTTTCTAATAGCGTTCGAACGTTGATTTAATGACAAGTGTAGTACTGAAACTCGTTGTCAGGCGAAATAATAATGGGTCAGAATGTTTAAATATTTTGATAGCAATATGTTAATTATCATTATGTTAATGCTGATGTTTTAGGATCAAAGGTAGTTTTCGAGTTTTAGACAAATATAAATACATTAACTCTATTTTTACACATTAAAATTAACAGATCAAAGTAAGGTCGTAATGGTTCGCCTATATGCTCTATTCTTTCCTCTTAAATATAAACTGTATTTTAAATGTGTTAAGAACAGGTTTGAGAGATTTAGCAAAGTGATACTTTAGGATGTGGTTGTTATTGCTATCGTATTGTGACACGAGTTTTTGTTTCCAGGTGAGTTTGAACCGCAGTTGTTTTCGGATGACGTAACTCAAGAGGTGGGGTGGCGGGCTTTTCTGGTGTGGCCTTCACCCTGGGGACAAATATACGTATTTAAATTATATTTTCCGAGTTCTTCTTTGTTACCAAAAGTTAATGTTGATGGCAGAATTTCCATCCAAGACATTTATCAATTAACGTCCTTTTATTTCGCACAATTACGGAGTGTTCGCATAAATGTAATTGATGATGTTCATACGTGATATTCCTAAGAGTCTTACTGAAATTCTGCAGTCATAAGGTTGGGTCTACGCCAATGGAGGGAATCCCTCGCTTTCGTTTTGGCTTTTAGCGGAAAATTCCACATAAGTTCAGCTATAGATGTGACTTTATAAGTAATATTTCACAGTTTTAGGTAGTAAGTGACCTGGATTAGTCATACCATTGCAGCTTTCAAATTGCAGTAGTCATAAACATACAGAATACTGTTTTCTCTATTCCTTTACAAAAATAAAAAATAATATTTCATTCATCTCGATGTTGTAGTAGTAACAGATATAATCCATACCTCATTCTCTGTTGGATCCGTAGTTACAAAAATATGATAACTTACTGCTTGGACTGCTTAGTTTCAATCTTCCAGCTCACCACATTATCCAAGGAAAGCATTCAGCCCAAATAATTGGATTACCGATTTCGTCATTATCAAATCGAGTGGAACCAAGTCAACCAACTTTTGCTCGAGAACATTTCTGAGGGGCGGAGCTTGTCATTTGTTTTTCCATAAATAAGCACTGATTCGTCACACAATCGATGTCCTAAAGAAATCGGATTTTTTTCTGCTCACGTTTTCCACGTCCAGAAACCACAGACGGGTGAGCGTGTTTCCGCCCTCCTCCGCCAGGTGTCAGGTGCTCCGAAGATTGAAGCGCATTTCGGCATGGAAAAAAAGAGGGACGGAAACCGTAGTCTCCAAATGACGGCTAATGAAGATGGCGCGCGGGCGGAAGTGTGTTTAAATGCCATCGCAGCTGTTAATCGAGTCCAAGATGGAATCTAAATTCTGTGCAGGTGCTAAGCTTAGGCGACGCGGGGGGCAATTATTCATTCCATTACGATTCTCAGTGAGTGTCAGGGGGATTTAGAAGGCTTTCGTGGCGCCCAAATCTGATAGCTCGCTCCAAATTGGAATCTCTTGGGAAGAAATTCGATTCCACTCTCCACTGTCGAATTAAGTTGTTAAGGTTAGGAATTAAGATATTTTAATCGTCTCATCTAGATGCGACTGTTTATTCTTGTCCTCTTAGTTCTAACAATGGGCTATTCACGAAATTATATTATTCTGGCTGTCCAAGAGATAGCAATCTACTCACACGAGGGATAGGAGTTTAGTAGCGGATTCTAACATTATAAACGTATGTGTTTCAAATTATAGTGAATATCTGTTAGCACGAAATATAGGGGAACGGCTTACCCATTTACACAAAACATACATTGGTACATGATGGAGAAAAACGTATATATCCAACCTCTTTTGTCACGGTCATGGCTGTGATGACATGGAAGCTACTGAGGTGATGAAGGGGCTCTCCTTATGGAATTCCCAGAATGCTGTAATAATGCTTCATTAAAGCACGAGTACGCTGAACAGTAGCTCTAATTAAGTACGCAATACCAAGGAAAGCGTCACTGTGCTTCAATTTCGTTGATATGTTCCACTTATAGCATTCTGAATGGGCGAGGAAAGCATGGCACAACCAACTCACCCCTCATATTACCTAGTAAGACTCTTCTTCCCAGCTATTCCCTTCTTCTAGCTCTTGGTTGCTAATATTAGAGGGGTTGAGGATCCAACTGCAACTCGGACTAAATGCTTCATAGACAGATCTAATTTGTTCTCCTAATTTAAAATTAATGAAGGCAAAATGTAAACTCATTCGGAAGTACGGAAATATCACTTTAGTTGAAATACGACCACATTTGCTGTTTCGTGTTTTCTGAAGAATGTTCAGGCGGCATTTTCTCTACTGAAATTTTTTATGATAACCTCTCCGCGTTAAACAAATATCCTTACATTGAAAGTTGTAGATGATGGAACAAACCAGTGTTAACCGATATTTTGCGTCATCCGTTTTGGTATTTGCCGGCTTTTCTCTGTATGCTGTGTAGAATATGTGATCCTCGAAGGCTCTCCGACCTTTTGGGAGTTATATCTTTCATTCTGACCACAAACACTTCTGAATACAGGAAGAGGAATCCGAAAAGAAACAAATTCGCACTAAATCTCAGATCCTTTAGAAGGTTTACATGAAATCCTCGTAACTTTGGAATGAGAATTCCTCGCTAACATTTGATTCATCAATAAAGCAATCGCCAAAGATTTGGTCGATCTTCAGTAGTTCGCGAAAAGGAAATGGACAAATATCACAGTTAAAACAGTGTACCAAAATTCTAATTCCTTCTGGAGGAAGATCACTATTCTCGGATCGAACGTATAATAATTGAAAGATCTGTTACCTACAATGTAGCTCGATGAAAAAGTCAACCAAAATATTGCGGCTCCTAGACGTAATGTAATGTGTTCTTCTTTTATTGTGATGCAATAGGGTAAAGGAAATGCATAAACCTCCAGTACGTAGAAATTTATGTTCTGTTGAGTATACAAGAGAGAAGGGATTCGATAAAATTTGCGCCCGACACTACCTTTAGAATTGTGTGCCCAGACTCTTTCCGAGGAAGAAAGCTTTGCTATCGCATACGTGTAAGGCACTTTTACGCTTTGAGGACTTCTGTTGTTTTATTCTCCATTCGGTCGGCTGTTTGGTCCTCGTTGCATCCAAAGATATCGTCCTCTTTCCTATTTAGATTTTATGCGCTGTTTTCCTCAAGAGAAAATGTTATTTCGGCTGGAAGATTGTCCTGCAATATATTGCTGACACTTCCCTACGACGACAGATGCAGGAAAAAGATTCTCTGTATTATTCATGATCTGTAGCTATGGGTTCAACTTTAGTTCTTACCAAATATAGCCTGTGCTTGAATAAGAATAAGCGTGCTTCTGAGGACTACCGAAAGCCGCGGCGAGCGCGACGCTCAAAATACTCAATTTTTTTTCTTTTTTAAATGAAATATAACCCTCACCAATTTTTTTAATTTGTAGAGGAGGGTTGTATGTACAACATATAAATAAATGAGATTAATCGAAGTGGTAGGTACACCGTCAAAAATCAATTTGGAATTTTAAAATTGTCATAAACTTTATTAAATTGATTAAATTTTATAAACATTTTCTATATTTATCTTATTAAACATAAGAACTTTAAATTAAGCTATATTGGGTATTTTTAGCTTTTATATTACCGGAGATATGGCCTCAAATGCGAAGGCACTTTCGTTAAATTTTAATTTTTAAACTTTGAAATATTTCGTAAACAATTGAGTAAAATACAAAACGGTTCGGAGGTTTTCATTTTCTTATCAAATCAAAGCGATTTGCCAAATTTGGACTAAATCGGTCACCTCAAGGGTCAATTTTGCCGATTTTCTTGTATCGGCGTGACCCATATGTATGTGAAAAACAATTCTGCTCAAAATAAGAATGTCTCGCCATTGACAGGTTCGGAGGGATATTGGAATAAACAGCACTTTTGAGAGGCGAATCTGGGATTTCCCGAGGCAAGGGGAAGCGTCATTTCTCCCCTTTCCGTGTTGAAGTCAAGGGCGAGGATGCCATTCAAGCAAAAGGTCAATTCCGTAATAGCGATAATGAGGGCTAATTTCTAACTATGAATACGCGGCTAATCCCAGATCATTCGGAGACATCATTCGATTGTTTATTACGCTCTCTCGTGTGTTTATCTCGCTATCTTTTCTAAGTTTTTAATTCCGCGGAAAATCAGAGATGGACCGAAGAATATTACGCTTTTAAAGTTTTAGTGAGAATATATAAATTTGACTTCCGGAAAAAGAAATAAAATTAGTCTTTCAGTCGCAGAATGGGTTCCACCATGCGAATATCTTTATAACTATGGAAAGGGTGGTAAAATATTTTTGATTGTTTTTCCTACTGAAAGTTTAAATTTAGCCGAAAGGTTTGGGAGGAAACGATTGGCTCACCTTTCCCCAATTAACGCTTTTCTCTGTTGACATTTCGTTATCTCGAAGTCCCGCAGCAAAATACAGTTTCGGTTTAGCATATTTTATAATTCCTCGGACGAAATACAATGTTCCCTCTTCCTGATGAATATTTTGAGAAAGGAACAGCTCGAAATCAATTTTCATCTCTCGTTGGTTTTGATTCCATTACCATTCCATTCCATTTTGTTCAATTTAATTTTCAGTTCAATCTTCAATCTCTAGTCAATGCTCCTATTTTCTCTTAAATTATTTAGCACCATTATTGTCGAATCATACATTTTTAGCAGAAGTAAATTTATTTTTTCTTCGTTTTCAAGAAAGCATCTCTGAATGGTATGATGTACGCTCTTAAAACACTTCGAGAATAATCATTTTCATCAATGAAAGCCTTTATTCATCCACCAAAACATTCATTTTTATGTATTTCATTTGTATCTCATTCGAAAAGGCAACGATTGCCTCAATCCATTGATATCGGTAATAAAAATATGCGAAAATTCGCCATCTGTTTCATTTTTTAGACGACAACCTTTAAAATGCAAAACGGTGTCGACAAATCTAGATTTAATTCTGATTTTAAAGGTAGTTCTAAGGTATCTGAAGGTAGTTGGGATTTTTTTAAATCTACCGCTATCTCCGCCATTTTCTAAAATGTATATGTTTAAATCTGATAGTATCTCGCTGTATTTAAATCTGACGATAACTCACCATCAAATTCTTTTAATCATAACCAAATAATTCGTTGATTTCAGCGCTAAATATCTCCAGAAAAAAAATACGCTTTTCTCTCTTCAATTTAATTGAATATTCTGCAGAGTTAAATATATTTTAAAGGACTATAAAACTTTTCGTCGAGTTCCTTTCATGAGATCAAACGAATGTCAGGCAACGCCCAGAGCCTTTCATTTCGAAATTTCGCTTTTTAATTAACACAACGCCCAAATTTAAAATCGTTATATCGACGGAGTATTAAAGTTTTCTGTCGGACTCAATTTTCCACATGTAAAATTGTGTATCCATGCTTTCATTTCATTCAATGCGGTACGATTACAAAACGATACGATTACTATTAAAGTTTAAGGATTTAGGAACCACAGCGGAAAGGAATTCAGTTTTGATCAGATGCATTTCTGCCTCTTTTTGTATGTTAGATTCGGACTAATGCAATGTTTTTCTAATGCAATGTTTTTCTAATGAAATATTCGCATATTAACATAAATGAATCTGAATATCATGTAAATGTAAATAATTAGTGCGGTTTCTTTCTGGTAGTATTTATTTTAGCATTTGGGAATTTTCACTTCCGCTAACGAACCTGATTGCGGAATATGCTCGTCATCTTCTTCTTTTTAAAGATTCCTCCTTCCATTTCTTCGCTCAGTTTTCAAACTTTGAAGAAACGTTTTCTAGAAACTGTTCCAGATATGTTTTTTGAGCTCGGACTTGCGAATCTCATCGTCATCGAGCACAAGATTGTCCTGGCCCTCCGAGCCGCTCATTTCACCTGTCTTATGATTGCCCTCCCATGCTTCCTTATTACACCTTTAATCTACCGCCATGCTTTAGCATATTTCCAACTGATTTTCCTCTTTCTTGTATTCTTACTACCATACATAGTTATGTTGGAATAACCTCTTCTTTAAAGTATATCGTTGGAATTGGAATTTATTTTATCACGTTTCGAACGTATTTTATTTTTAAGAAAATAAATGGATCCTTCCTCCGTGGAATGTATCTTATGTATTTAATGCACTTTTCCTCAGGATTTTATTAAATACTCGCAGAACTGCGATTCCAGTGGGATATTGAAAGTTGGATGCACAGAACCTTAGAGAAGAGGCTCTTGTATGTCTTTTGTAATCTTAGTTCTGTATAATATCTTTAAATGGAATCTATTTTCTATGGAAGCTATTTTATTATTTCGCAGTACGTCTTTTTCATTAAAACTTGAACATCTCACGATTCACTTCCTAACCCCATGAAGATTACGTCAATATTTGCAAATAGTGAAAAAGTCCTAATTTGCAATAATATTTCTGCTTTTTCAATGGTGAAGGTTATATTGTTTATTACGATATATAGGAACTAAAACTCTTATTTTTTACCCTTTATATTCGTTTACAATAAGGATAAAAAATGTTTATTCCCATTATGAATTACATATGTATGAAACCTTTATATCTAGGAACAACGTAATCCCTACATCATCTCATTTGAGGTTGTATATAATTTTTAAATTGATCATTTCCTTTATCAAAAATTAATGAAATAAATTACAAAATTAATGCGATAAAATAAAGGGAATAGGAGTTTTACACAAAAATGTCCAGAATTATGTACTCGTAATCTTAAACATATCGTTAAAACAAACTTATTAAAATTCAACGTCATCGTATTTGAAAAGAAATTGCTTAATAAATTAAATAATCATACTAATTTAGCGATACACGAAAATTAGCTCTTAAAATTTAAAATGGTTGGAATATGAAGGGAATCCGTTATCCTTTAGTGAAAGATTAGTGCTGTCAGGTGACGTGATTTTTTTAAAGGGACACTTGAGCCATCCCAGTTCGGTAGAGGAATTCCATATCTGAAGACTCGACTTCGCATGAATGCACGAAAATCTCGTATTTGTCAACATTGCGATGGGGGAATGGTGGCATTGTTCCGGATGCTGGAAAATCTCCCGGAGCTCAAGTATCATTCTAAATCCTCTCTTCTTTTGTAACGCAGCTTCCTGTGTTTATTATACGCCAGCAGTACGTTTTCCTATCTCGGTTAGAATTCCCCTCGAAATTAACACCCCTGATTAACGGGATGAAATGCATATAAATGACAGTCTCAAACGTCAGTTGACTTCAAATGTTAGGTGCTGGCCGAAAGTTTCTCTGCGTTGGAAATATTTATTTGTAATCGCCATTTCATATAAGTGTTTGTAGAGATAGGATGTTTGCTTTTAATTACAATACATTTGCATATCATATGGAAGAAGCCTACGAATCTCGTAGTGTATTGAAGGAAAATTTACTATTTTCTAGCTATTCACACGTTTTATTGTGTGTGTACGTGTATGCATTCTCTTAACTCAAATAGTTAGATGTATAAGTGAAGCACGTGATCTTACTGTAAATTATTTTATATATTTGTAGCCATTTCAAGTGAAAATCCATGTATTCTTAAATGCCATTTTGTTTAAATGTTTCTCTTTTAGGAGCGATACTTTATTTCGCTCCGTAATAATGATTTATAATATTCGTTACAGAGCTGTATGTAAATAAAACTAAAAAGCCTTCTAAATTAAAGCGCAATTTTGTCCCAGCATTGTAATGGCGCTAAGTAACAATGCACAAAATGGTGACAACTCGTATTTTGATTGTTATTAATAACTGAAAAACGCCGCACTTGTCGTAATTAAACAGAAAGAATCAACTCCCGGTTCTTTCGAACAATATGGACCTGGAAAGAGAGAGAAAAACATCTCTCACGATAATTTTTTCCGGAGTCTTTAGGCTCAACATTCACATTATTTTCAATCGGTGCAGTCTTAGCGTCTGCATGAATATTTATGCTTTTTGCGTGTATCCAACGGCCGTTATTTCGGCTTATAAATGGACGTGAAGCACGCGAAACAGAGGAGAATATATTGGGCGGCTGCACGCACGAAATCTTGCAATTTTTTGAAGGCTTTTTCACGAGCTTTCCAAATTTTTTTAAAGCGCCGCGCAGCGAGCTCTGTGGGAATTAACGCGCGGCGAGAAGAGAAAAATGGGGAAGTAAGCTTTTTGCCGCGATGAAAAAAGGTTTCTGATCCTGTGTTTCAGGGAAATCGCCAGCATGAGAAAACAGGGAAAGTACGAGATGAAGGAAAATATTGAGTTGAGACATGCAGACGCCGAGCGATCGCTTGAGAGACTCGATTACAGCGATATATATATATACACGAATAAAATGTAGCTTGCATACTGCAAGCATATCGTTAACGCTAAATTCAAGTCGGCATCATATCGAGAGGGTCCTCGTAAGAAAAAAAATGGATTGAAAATATTCTTAAAACCGCTGCAATGTAATCGTCTGTCATCGAACACGGGTCTTCCTGGTGAACTTACTATGCAGCACAACAGAAGATCACCATTTCTAACTATGTGCGAAAACTCGAGCAGAAATATTTGTTGCAACTGCCTCAAACGACGCCCTACTTTTCACATATATTCCTTATGTGAGAAATTTTAATCTGCTCTGACATCGAACCCAGGAACAGCATGGTCTTATTTAATATTTATCTTATTAAAATTGTCTTATTTAATTTTTTTTCTTAAACCGAGTTTTAATATAAATCTTCTAGCTAATCAAAAACTTCCTATCATTTCGATAAGTGCATCAAAAAAAATAATGAAAAACTTCCTCAATGTATTTTAAAGGGCAGAATGTTGCCTCGTCCTAGCATCGAACCCAGGATTTTTTTCGTGAAAGTCATATATGTATTCGATAGAGCATGACCATATATATAGATTTTTGTTTCTCTACCTATCCGGGAAGTACTTTTTTTTAATTCCCGAAAATCAAAGCAATGATTTTAAATGGGAAAAATCGGGACCTCTGAAATAGAACCTATGACACTAAGGTTCAAAATCGCAATTTTTCTGGCGGTTACACGTTATGGCAAATACGTGGTAAAAATTTTAAGTTAATGATGCTTTTGGTTTAGCCTGTGAATTAGTATCCTATCTATCTGGCCTTATATATATGAATGAATCCGGAGAAGCGTCTATGTATAATAGATATTAAACTATCAGATAACAAGGAGTTTCAGCTGGAACTAAGAAATAGATTCTCAGCACTTCAGGAGGAAGAACTCGAAACCAAAGTTATGGAAGAATTTTTCGAAGCAAAGGGATAAAGATCGGAAGCAAATTGAAGCAATATGTCACAGCATTGATACCCAAAAGATTGATTTAATGTCATTTTTTTGATTTCATTCGGTTTGAACATTCGGTTTCTAAAATTGATCCATATGGTGACCGAAAACTGAGGAAGGATAAATAGTAAAGTAGTACGAGTTTTAGTTATTAATACATATTTATTGCAAATTAAAATATTGTTTTTAATGCACCATGAATTATGCGTGTACCGTCTGATGACAGTTCAATCGAAATCGTAGTCGTGCAATACAAAAAAAAATAACATAAATACTTCTATGGGTATTTTTTAAGGATAACGTTCTATCAGAATTCCCTGGACGATAAATATCAATTATTTAATAAGTAAATAAAAAATAATGGTATATTAAATAAGTTAATTATTAACCTTGATCTGTTTAATTTATATATTTTACTCATTTATCTTTAATAGCCTTTAATATATTTAAAATCTATTAGGACTTAGTCATCACTAATAAGATGAAGAAGTCTTTAGAAATTGAAGGGATTTATTTCTTCAGACATTAAGTACTAACTTCGATTACATGAAAAAAAGAACTACGATTAGATTTTCTAACCACCAAAAAATCTAATCTAAAATCTATACGTTTCACTTGAGTAAGCTACGAACTGGAAGCATTATTGTATGTATGTATGTCCAATTTCGAACAACTATACCTTGAAGATAACACTCACTTTACTCTTTGCAAAATATGAAAAATGAGCGAATTACGTCTTCATTTGCGTGAGACCAAAAAGTCTACTTTTCCATCAAACACAGTTGCTCACTGAAAGACCCTGCAAACATTAAATGGCGCATTTTTTTATCTTATTCCACGTCAACTTTCTTTCAGAAATTCATGAAAAACCGTTTTGGGTTTTTCACGTTCAATCTCCACATTTTGATGTAGACAGAATAATTTTTCGTGCGTATTTTCCGTTTCTCTTTTACTTTAATCGTTTTCAACCGCTATATGCCCTTTAAACGTTCATTTTTCGCCTTCGTTGAATGTCTTTGTTTTCATACGTGTGTATTAGAGGTCTGCATGGGCCAGGTAAGCAGCCAGTCTATCGGGAAGGAGAGAATTCGTTCTTAAGGAGCGTTAGTTTCTTGCATAGCGGCAAAATCCTCTTAAAGTTGTAACGCGATGCTTAAACAAAATGCTCGGTCTTTGTGAAAGGCTAAAAAAATGTATATGTTCACAATTCACAACAATTTATTACAGGGCGATTTGTGGAATGCTAGGGCTCGGGTTGAGAACGAAAATTAGTATCAGCGTTAGGGCTCAACGACGAACGGGCCGGGCTTGGGCTGAAATATTCGGTCCGGCTTTGATGTGATACATATAAGATGTGAATACGTATAACGCCCTGGTAGATATACAACTTATTTGGTTCAAATTTTGATGTCGATATCATGCCGGGAAGGTCCTAAAATAAGACTCCCGTTACCCGCATCAGAAATGCATAGGGTAATGTAAAAGGCTCTCTGGGATCGAACCAAGGACAGCCAGGGAAACCTTAAAAACAGCGTATACGAAATGCATTTATGATCTCTATTCATGTGCCGGGTTTGAAGTTTCCATGTTATTGGGAAGGGGCTCAAAAAATTCTTAAAAATTGTAGCAATTTCTAATTTTAAAAACACCTGGTGTCGAACCATGGACCTATTGGCAGATGTGAAAACACTATCATACCGGTAAGGACTTAAAATAGGGTTCTGTTTTCCCCATAATAAATGCATTGAGGAATGATAATGATTCTCCGGAATGGTTGAGTACACCTTGAAAATTTCGAAGTGCGAGTTCTTTAAAGAAAAAGTCGAGTTTTTAGGATTTTAGAATACTAGAAATGGAATCAGACCAGGTTTTATTTTATCAGAAGGAAGATTTTGGCAGTGAAGGATTTTCAGAGGCCGGAGAACGTACAGTCCTGGCCAAAATTAACTCAACACCGGTCGTAAGGATCGCTAGTGAGGTGCTGCGTTAATTTTGGCCAGGAGTGTACATGACGTAAGGCGATTCGTTGGATTGACCAGTTTCTTTGGAAGATTTGTACACGGATTTGCCACAATAAGCAAACCGTTGACTGCATTGACAAAGAAGGATATTGAGTTCGAGTGTATGGAAAGTGAAGAAAAGGCATTCCAGGAAGGAAAAGTTGATAGAACGCCCAGTGTTATAAATATATACGCTATAAATATAGCGTTATCAATGCTGAACATGAAGTTCATACAGTAGACCGGGATTGGCAGGAATCTTACTACAGCATCGTGAGACCAGTTTGCCATTAAACCACTTCGGAAACATAGAGAAACCATCAGGAAAAAATGCAACATTTGACATTTTTCACAAAAATTAAAAACTTTGACTAAAATTCGCTAAATTTTTTTAAATGTTATAATTTCCACCAACCACAAGCTGCATTAGCCGTTAACGGATTTCGAAAAAACGTTTTTTCGATCCACCCTAACATATATTCATTCACTCATAGGGGATCAATTTTATAACCATGTTCCACATGTGTCAGCGATTTGAAATGTTTACGACCTACTGGCCATAGCATGTAACCTCCAGATAAAAGGCGACTTTGAACCTCAGTGTCATGGGTTCGATGCCAGAAGTCACGATTTTCTCCGTAAAGATACATTGCGGGGATTTTAGAATTTTTTTCCTAACAGCTTATATGCTGTTTCCGCATTTGCCAATAGATCCTGGGTTCGACACCAGGTGTCTCTACAATTAGATATTGCTACGATTTTTAAGACTTTGGAACCCCATCCCGATAACATGGAAACTTAAAACTCTGCATGGGAATAGAGATCAATAATATATTTTATATATGTTGTTTAACATTTCGCTGATGGTCTTTGGTTCTATCCCAGAAAGCCATTTGCATTCCTCAATGCATTTCTTATGGGGATAGCGGAGTCTTATTTCAGGACCTTCCCGGAAGGATATCGAATCCAAACTTAGCATTAAATAAGATCCTAACAAGTTATAATTTCTTTTCGTATCGGCCAATATGTCCTACGTTCGTCACCAGGCGTCTCAAAATTAGATATTGCTACGATTTTTTAGATTTTTATTAACCCATGCAAGTGATTAAAGTTTAAAATACATTTCGTATGCTTGCATTTTATTTATTTTTCGAGACACTTCTCGGCAAATTAGAGAGTTGAAATTCGAGGAAGCCGTGCATATCCAACGAAAACCACAAAGATATCTTCGAAGATTATCCTTGGTTCGACGCTAGGTCAGGGCAAATATTCTCCTATTTAAAGGGTGATTTTTAAGATTTTTTAAAAATCCCTTCCCGATAACCTAGAAACGTAAAACTCGGCTTGTGAATAGATGTCATAAATACATGTTATATGCGCTGTTTACGTTTCCTTGATGATCTTTGGTTCGAAACCAGATAGCCATTCTTTATATGGTATTTTCAAATATGGTATGATTTACTTACAGAGAAGGTGTATGTGATATAACATTCATAAAAATATCTCTAAAAATACGTCATCGCGAAGAATTTCTATTTTTCTTAATCAAAGTCTACTTGCATCTTTTATAACTCTTGAATTATATAAATTAAAGGCTCTATTGACCACTTATGCTGAATTTTCAGTAAAAAATGTTAAACTAGAACCTGTTACTCGTCATTAACCTAGCTTAAAATCACTCTCTTTGTTCCCCTAAGATTTTTGAACCCCTAATTTATTTGCGTTATAATTTAAGACATGTTATTTTACCGTTTAAATTAAAGTGTAAAATTGTTTACAAGGACACATCAATGCGCCAATTCGTAATGTAATTTATTGACTTTAAGGCTTGATCTGCAGAAAATTGATTCAAATCTTTTCTACTTGGAAGTTGTTAAGATTGTACTCGCAGCCTATCGCGTTATTCTATAAAAATTGCAGTTATAAAATTAATGTGGACTTGGTGGAATTTCATAGAAACCAATTTAATCTAATCATCTAAAAATATGTTGTGGGAAGGTGTTTTTCTTATAAGAAGGTTAGTTAAAGTAATAATGCCCACGTCTGGCTCAGAAGTGTTGCAACGAAACTGCTTTTTAAAATTCTGAATGGTTGGGTTGGTGCACCTGGCGCTGCGAAAATTCCGGGAAAGAAAACTTTCAACAGTCTTTTATTCACCGCTGTCCTTCTTCCGTAGTAAATGCTCTGTGAAGTCAAAGTTTGGATGACTACAAAGTTTTTTTCGACGTTCAAATTTCGACTCGAGCTAAATGTTTAAACTAGTCCTCGGCTGTTTTTGCTCGTTGGTTGCCTGGTGACGGATCAAGGACGTTCCAGTTAATCAGTGGCACCCACGGAGGGTCCTCTCGGAGGGTCCTTTACGGAGGGTGTGCTTTATCCGTGGCGAATCGTCTCTGAATAGATGTCCCCGTCGCTACCTGAGTGGCTTAACGACGCTCAGTAAGTTCTAGAAAAGGTGCGTGGGGAAAATGGTTCAGCACGAATGTCTCGTATAACGCGAGATTTCGTTACCATGGTGACAAACATTAATAGAAAACGTAGGCAGCTCAATTAAATACCTAATTGGTATATTCGTGGATAGATTTAACTCGTGAAGAGTTCTAGCCCCAACATTTTCCTCAAAGTTTCCGTTCGCTATTTCATTTGAAGTTCCGTATTTCATTTAAAGGCGATTTTAGGGTTGCTCACAAATGTTATTATTTTTATAAAACTCTTCTCTATTTTTTATAATCTGCATTGTAGTATACATGAATGTGCTTCCTTCACCGCAGTGCAGTGTTATATGTGAATTCGTTGGCCATGACGGTAGTCATTTATTTACGGAATAAACGTATGTTTGCTTTTGATTGCTTGTCCTTTTCACCGTTTACGGTTTTACATTTGTGACGTATTTTTGTAGTTATAATAACAAAATTAATTATTGTCTTTCTTTTTAATTGTAGCCTGAATTTATAAATCATTTTAAGGCATACTATGGAGTAATAAAGCTTAAATGAGATTTATCACATTTTACCATCAACTCTACGAGGACATGTTAACAATGCTCACGTCTAAATTTCTACGAATTCCCTGCTTCCTTTTTCCAAGAGTTTAAGCTAGGAGAATGATCATAATTCTATTTTTTGCAGGTGTATAATATAATTAATTTTATTA
This sequence comes from Sympetrum striolatum, assembly GCA_947579665.1. Lineage (NCBI taxonomy): Eukaryota > Metazoa > Arthropoda > Insecta > Odonata > Libellulidae > Sympetrum > Sympetrum striolatum. The sequence goes on from OX388351.1 coordinate 78,817,824, forward strand.
TTAATTATAATTATTTGTAACTTTAATGATAATTATATCTAACTCTTGTAAAGACCGTCAATGGATACTGAAAGTATGAATTTCGAAGGTCGATCTACTTATAAATACGTGCGTTATATTTATATACTTATAAATACGTGCGTTGTATCGCGCAGTTACTTACTTCGGAGGAGTTCTGTTTCCTGTTCGATTTAAGCAAATTGGATTTTCGAAGACCATTGAACGGATCGAGACGCAAATAACGATGGAAATTTCACCACAGGTGCAATCGTCTTGATTTGCTCACGTTCTTGATTTCATGGGCTCCGTGGAAAAATTCCTCGGTGGAAAAGCGAGATATTTTCACGTGGTAGGAGGGCTGATGTACGGTGAGGATTAACCCTGGATCTATTCGGAAGCCAATGGAGAAACCTGAAAACTTTGCGTGATCCTGGCAATGCAAATGTAAGAGATAAATTCCAGCATAAATCATGCTAAATTTATTCAAAATGTATGCATAGCAGTTGAAGCCAAACTAAATTTTGTTTTGGGGAATTTTGCATTTTCTATTCAATATGATCCCGATTACGGAGTTCCACCAAGTTAAGGCTTCTTCGATTGAATTTATGCGTGCATTAATTCTGCTCATCTGCAGATAATGGTAGGCGTGTGAAGTTTTAGTTCTTCATGCCACGTATATTAATATCGGTGTAGTCGGTTACGTGAAACATTCAAATTTTTCGTGTACACAAACATAATTCAAAGAATGCCTCTACTTATAATTATAGCACCACATACATTTATTAATGCAATGACGAATATAGTAGGTCGATACGTATGTGACCTCACACTCATCCAGAAATGCCAATAACGTTTTGAAACTTTGCTGCAAGTATGTACTCTTAAAGGTAGCTAAATCGTTGATGAAGTCGGAAAAATCTCTAAAAGTAATAAAATATGTCTTGACTTAACTTTGCTTCCATCGCTGTAATGTAAGTTCACATATTTCGGTAATTTCTCAGAGAAAGTAAATTAATACATTTTATTTACTACTTGTTATGCTAATCGGTTATTTATAAAAAATTGTAAAATGTAAGGTTACAAATGCATAGAGATTGATTTGCAAAAATAAACATGATAGATGGAGTGCGAGATATATCTGAAAATATACGCTGAATATATCGACTTCATTACTAAGTTAAGGAAAATACTCTCACACACATATTTATTGGTATTATCTGCATTAAAACGCAATACCTGATTATTACCTTACTGCGTATCAATTCATGATTTAAGTCATTAACGAACAAGAGAATTCCAGGCTTTGTGTTTTCCTTCGTCACCCAAATGTTACCATTTCATTCCAATACCATGTTTCCTATCTGAAAATTATCTTATAGTTAAGGGTCCCTAGATATAAATCCTACTACTAAAAAATACATGACGTTTAAAGAATAAATTATTATAAATAAAGCATAAATTAATGCTGTATCGTCTGTTTACGAAAGTTAGAATCATGAACAGCCAAATTCATGAAGCCCATTTCAGGCGGTTTCTTTATTCAGGCCTTTATTTCAAAGATCGATTCTTAAAGACCCTTTCGTAAGAAAAGGCCTCGGTAAGTGATTTCAATCTCTCTATTTACCGATTTCAATTACAGATAGTAAAAAATCTTTTGCAGTCAGTTTTTCTCGCAAAATAGAATTCGGTGTAGAATAATTCCGAATCGGCTTCGACCGAAATTTCTGTCCGAACGGAAATTATGAACGCAATTTGCACGGCCCAGAATTATGCTCTTTGGGACTCTCCATCATCCGCCCCGTGGGGATAAGTTACGCTGACGAAGAAGGACGTCTTTTGCCTAATTGCCCTTAAGAAGTCGGCCACTCTTCTTAGATTACTAATTCTTCGAGTGCTATTCTACGAGGAGTGGAAGGGTGTTTCCGAATGACTTCTCGTCCGTGTCGAATCGGGACTCTGTAACTAATCACCAAGTGACGGAGTTATTCTGCCATAAATATAATATTATAGGAGTAAAAAACTGTGGTCAGATAAAATGGAATCCCAGAAATAACAACATTTGATTGGGTGCGATCGTTTTAGGAGACTTAATAGCGAAGTTTTGGGAATCGAACTGAAGAAAACGAAAACTGAATAATAACAATATTTTAACCGAAGCGAGTTCCGAACCGTAATTGAAAGACCTGGCATCGTTATTTTTCCGCTCCGGTTCTCGGTTCGTATTCTCATTCCCTGTAACATTAATAATAATAATACTAACTAATATTTTAATAGCTAAGCTCATTCTACGACTATTAAGGCTCATCAAGGATTTTTTTAACTCTTTACGTAAATACATCGAATGATTACGAACCGAATGATTCCGAAACGTAATAGAAAAATTATGATCGAGATGTAATTTTCGCACCGAAAGATTTTAAGACGAGAAAGCAATGAACGTTTGCAATCTAAGCAAACACATACTATTGAAATGCTCGTTTTATTTTCTCATTATCGTATGCATTACTACTCTGTGTCCCTATTTGCTCCGTGTCCAACTCTTTTGAACGTAATCGATTGCAATATTGACGAATTTAAGAGAATGTGAAGAGTAAAAAATATTTAATACGGCTCCCTGCCAATTCAACCGAATTGAAGTTCTATTTATTTACTCCCCCGTTTTGCGACCGTTGTTTTGCTCAGCCGAGGGGTCCACTTTGATGAAAATTACGTGAATTCTAAGCCCCCCTAAAATCAAGTATTTAATTATCTTAAATTTTAGTTTCTTCCTTTCGGCTCAGTATTTCTCATCATTTTATTAATTCAAGAACTAGGGAATTTGACGATTCTGATTCATTTAGTTTGATCGCTGTTGTTATCGCAGAGTTTTTTCCTATTAATTGGAAAAAGTGCAATATAAATTGCTTGTTTTCCATTTTTAGTTGGGGAAAAAACGAAGAAAGGGCACTGAAACTTTATCATGATATTGTACTTTCTTGTGTTGTGCTAAATCGGCTTGTAGTCCTCTTTCCTTGTTTCTTCTCTTCACAAGTTGAAGAAGTTAGGTCACCTTCAGGGCCGGCCGTTGGCAGAAAACACTTCAGATCACATGCATGAACGTCTAATGCCTCGTAAAAGAAGTTCTATTCATACGCCAAAAATATATCATTTTAATGCAGATTCCATGTTGAAGAGCTTTGTAAGTGTAATGGGTAATTTTTCTAAACATTAATCGAAATGATTGCGATTTAGTTAAACAGAATCACGATATTATAACAACAACAATCAATAAAAAACGTTTGTTGTTTCTAATTCAGCGATACAAAACGATAATAAGCTCCAAAGTTGATGTCATATTTTTTGAAAGAAATTTTTTTAAGAATTGAGGCAGTGAACTTGCATTAAATCGTCGAGAAAGAATAATATATATAGAAATAGGTATGTAAAAATACCTAGCAATTAAAATAGTACCCGTTGTTGATTATTACTAATTATATCTCCTGGAGTATATAATACATGAAAATTTCCGTGATAACAGTAACTAATCGATTAATTTCTGTTATCGCTTGTCTCGGACTTTTGTATTCAATTTTCTCATTCATTGCAAGTTATTTTTCTTTTAATTCGCGAAATAGCATTTTCCACCAAATTCCCAAATTTAGATACAACCAAAATCCGTGCCTTCTTCTCTATTCTCGTGAACTATTTCGGCTTCTTCACTTTGCTTATTCATTATAAAGAGAAAAATTCTTTTCCCAGAATGCTGCCCTCACATAAATCTAGCTGCAGCATCCTCAAAATGTTCTTGATGGCTTCAGCTGAGGAGAAGAGAAAAGAACCGCAAATAAAAAAGTGCTATAAAGCACGAGAAAACGCCGCCGCCGGCGCAAAATTTCTTTTATGGTGAGCTCGATAGAGGTGTTTGAAGTGCGCACATTTTGCAATTGGGAATTCCCGTGTATTATACCTTTAATCTGTTGTCTATATACAGGGCATTTCTAAAAGAGCCGAATGACTTTTGAGAACCTCTAAATGTGAGCTTTTACAGCGTGTTTAGGTCATAGTTCAAAGGAAAAGAGTCAGGAAGCTTTTTTTGTCCAGAAATTTCAGATTTCCACGATTTTTCCATTAGCATTATATTGATAAATTATTAAAGATTCGTTTGAGTAGTTATTGGCCACATTCTGTCGATGGAAAATCATCAAGAGCATTATTATTTTATACTTCAAATCTGTATTTAATGTCAGATAACTTTCTCGATATGAGGTAAAATCGCTTACAATGTCTACCTCCATCATTACGTGTTTATTTAAGTTTATAAAAATAATTGTTTTGTGTATTTATGCTGTGATGCATCGACAGCTGTGGCCATTTAGCACCATTTGCTAATTTTTATTATTATTTCATGCCAGTGAAGACCTTTACAACGTAAAATCAATGACATGCGACTTAAAATCTGCTCTACTTCTAGCTCGATTTAAAATTTCATTAGTTTGAAGTAAATAAAAAATAAAAGGATAAATTTGACTATTATAAATAAAGGAAATGCTAGATTATTAGTTTTATGTTCCAATTTAAATGTTTTGTTGTGTATATTTATTAACTTCATTGCGTATTTATTTGTAATATTCCAACATCATCGTAGTTATTCATCATTATCATTACAATTTAAGTTGAAACATAAATTAGCTTTGTTAAATAAAACTCATTGTGAAGACAATGTCCGGAAAGTGTTTCTACAAATATTGTTTTAAATACATTTTGGGTAAATATCACCATTAACACTACAGTCGTGGTGGTATTAATGGAATAGTATTAATGGTGACTGCTGTAATAAATCATCGAATCACTTTTATGTGTCCGAGTGTATAAGAAAGTGAATAAATTGTGACCCATGAAGAGAAAGATGTAATTTATGATTCCAGCATTCGGCTCGTAAGAGGGCGGCTTTTGAATAGAGGATTCTTGATGGCGTCACTAGTCACCAGGTGGTCACTCCGCGAATCTTGATATGAAGTTTTTTTTGCGATAAAAAGATGCGAGGAGTACGGCGAACAGGTATGTTTGAAAAATTCTTACGCTGTGTGGGATATTATTTCAAACGAAACATTTTCTCATAAAAGTTTTATTTTTGATATATTATGCATCAGGCCATCCGTCTTCGTTAAAATAGCCATAAAGTATGCCTAATTCTATTCGAAATTTCTATGCATTCTGCCTCGTTCACACTTCTCATTTATTATGCCGACTTCATCTCTTCTCCTATAAGTTTTGTCCTCACTTTTTACACAGAGAAGGATAAGTTACATTAATTCTCCAAGATGACTTTCCTTGCCTTTTGATAGATCTATCGATCATTTTAAGAACTAAGAAAATTGTGAACTTTATCGCAGGTGTATATTGTTAATAATAATTGATCAGAAGTGGATTATTTATTTATGGAACTCCTCTTTTATTTTGAACCTTCTGCAGCGTAAAAATGTATACATGTATGGAATTATCCTGAGTAAACTTGTTATTTACCTCATCCTGGGAAGAATATATTTATGTATTAGTCTCAATGTGTAACAAAATAATCGAATGAATATATAACATTATTTATTTGCTTTTCCCGACGATTTAGTTGAAGATGAAACGTCACCTTCTCTAGAATTTACTCCTATTTAGATATCTTAAATTAATGCTCGAGATATATTTATGTGCCTTATCGGATGTAGATTATAAGCGAGATACACGAATCATGTGTTCCTTTATGGATAATGGACACCCCGATTACTTTATGGCTATTCGTGCGGAAAAATACGTATTGAATCAAGACGTGTTCAAGAACGCCAACCCGGACTACGCATCTTCAACAAAATGGGAAAAAACACGAACCTTCAAAATGTAGTGTCGTTCTATTACAACTTAGTTTCTGCTTTGATTTTAGATGTGTTCTCTATTTGATATCTCAACAAATGGAGCAACTAAATATTCATATTTGTAAAATAACAAATATTCTCTTGGGTTGGAGATAGGCAAAATAACCGGTCTCAAAATGTATTTAAAGTGGCATAATTGGGAAAAACCTGTTTCCGTTATACTAAATATTAATGAAGCAAGTAAACGCAACTGCCGTAGAATTTCTTGTTTCAACTCCTCCTATTGCTTGAGAGTGGAATATTCTACTCGTCTGATTTTGAAAAAACTGAATCATTGGGCTTGAGAATAATTGTCCTTTTAAAACTTTAGTCCGAGAAATGCAATGGGCATTGAGCCCTTTATATACTAAATCGGTTGGAAATAGGCAGTTGGTGATTCTTTATCTGTTGGTCAATTCATGTTTTGTCGCTAACTATGACGATGAAAATTAATCTCCCCATTTATACATTAATAGACTCATAAGGTATGAATTTATTTAGCGTGACGGTACTACTTTCTGTTATTTTTGCGAGTCATTGAAGAGTTTGCATTTTATAAAAGCGTAGAAATCTTTGTAGATCTGTGGATCGAGAAAGAGTTGTAGAGAATGAAGCCTTTCGTTTGAATTTTAGCGGGAAGATGAACGTCGTAGCCAGATGGAACTTTTCCCACACTTTTCTCCTCTTTTTCTCTCTAAAAGTAGACAATAATCGGAGTGGACGTCCTCGTTATTGCTTTGTTTCAAAACATTCGAGAATTTTCCAGAGCCGAGTTTTTCGACCTTTTATTCGAAATGTTTCAGACGCCACCAATAGAATTTTTGCGTTACTTTTTTTTTGTTTCTGTGGAATAAAATGGAAAATTTAATGGCCGTCCGAAACAGCGAAAAGCGAATAATTGGCTCGATTCGATCCGTCGCAGAGACAAATGAAAAAATATAATTACGCCGACAGAATAACAATGAGTGATTTTCTTTCCATGAATATTTCGCAAAACTATGAAAAGAAAACTATTAGAAAGAATGTATTTTACGCGTTACAATTTACGTACGTATATTTTAGATATATTATTTCCTACAGAGAAGCTCGGCGATGTTTAAATAAATATATTTGTTGCGGACACATTAAAATTTTTGAAATGTAAATTTTTGCTTTGTACCCACGGGAATTAATGAAACACTAAAAGTCAGTTGTGTGGGAATAATAAATTGGCGTTTCGAAAATATTAAATTAGAGGAAACGCAGTGGGTAACCGGTCATGTATTCTCTTTCTTTTTTTTTCGAAAATAATTCGGCAAATTCTCGGTCTCGACGTTACTTTTCCGATATCGAACCAAAGCTTTTATTACACTATCTGAGCTCTTTCGGAAACGGTAAACTAATTAAGGAAAGCGTGCTCTCTTACTAGGCAATTTGAATAATTTGTATGCCCACGATTTAATATCCAACGCAAAAATTATAAAAAACAAAGTATTTAAATATATTTTATAATTTAGTAAAAATTCGATTTGCGCATTTGTCATCAGCTTTTAGCTTTGGAGGAACGTTTTCGAGGAACCTTAAGCATTAAAATTACTTTTCGTAATTATTACGAGTTAACCGTTTTATTTACACAAAACTTAAACCATTAAATTTAACTTATTGAATAATTGCTGATATACTATAGTTATTATTTTGAGATCCGTTTCTAAGGCGCGCATGTCAGTTTAAGTGAGTTCTGTTAATAATCTAAAAGTGTAACGTAATTAATAATTTTTTTTCGTGTAAAATCACCTTTATACCGAATTCTAATCACTAACTTAATGAATTTATGTTAATGCTGTCTTTTTTAGATTCTCCAAGTAAACCTATAGACGTTAAATATTCTCCGTTCCCTCCTCTGGATATACGGGATTTTCTTATACGTCGGGCTCTTGATTATTCTGGCGAATTCGCCTAAGTAAGGGTCGCTAAGTACTTTACTAAAGTAAGTAACAAAGTAAGTCGCCTTTTCCTGAATAATGAAACAGTATCATCTCACGGGAGATCGTCGTATCGCCCGAACTCAAGAAGGAAATACTATATGAAATTCTTTATCTCGGAGGGGTAGTGAAATCTCAAGAGATAGCAGTCGACAAAAGCATAATTGCTTTTAAGCAATAGTCTGTCGTTCAATTTGCCAAAAACTGTTGCTAGCTTATCTCGTCAGCTAAGCCGCCATTCCATATCTTCATGCCAAAAGGCGGACATTTTATGATTGCAAGAAATTGCATAGACTTGAGTAAAAAGTATAAAGAATAAAATCAAGTATATTATTTTACTGTAGTAATTATTTGAATTCAATTTAAAGTTACTTTTCGGAGTATAATAAAAAGGAAAAAAATGTGTTTGTAGCACTCGAGAAGGTCATATTTTTAAACATACTTACGAAAAATAAAAAGTATTAGCATTTCTTTAAAATATACTGTTTTATTATAATAGTCGTTTTACTACTTTTATTTTATAGAAGTTACTTTCGGAAGTTATGAAATAAAAAATATGTCTACGTTGAAAAGGGAAAAATGTAGTACTTAAAAAGGTCTTATATTTTTTAACTTTCTGCAATTTTTAAAAATTTCTTTAAAATTATAATATATTAATTATAGTCTTGGTGGAATCAACTGCTTGGGCCTTGACTTCGTGGTATGGATCCATCAGGAGCGATATTGAAACCAACTAAAAGTTGGTTTCACTTCTCCCAATTATAGTCTTATTGTATTATTTTAAAATCTCTTTTATATCGTTAAGCTTTTATAACACATTTTATTTGGGATTATCCTAGTTGTCAAATTAAATATTAATATTATTATAAAAATAGGAAATATCAAAATGACTTATTGAAAATAATTTTTCATTGTAAAAGTACTTTAACTTCATTTTAAACTTAATTTTCGGAGAAAATAGAGCATCAAACCAGTAGGGAATTCTCTAATCTCCGTTAAATGATTCCCGTATATACTGCCACTATAGGAAAAGCAGTGGACGAAGCGTGGAATACACACGTTCATCGTCGGCCTGTACCTCGTTTGATTCTCTCGGATCGCTCGTTCGAAAATGAATTGGAGATTCGCCGTTAAAAAAGTAATTGATCTTTATGGTGAGGAGGCCTCAAAGGGCCAACAAGCGGATGTTGAAACTAAATTACCGTTACAAATGTTATACTGACAACTTCATCTGCATTCACAGATTAGGCAGTGTCGATGAATATGCAGCGGAGGCAATAAGTGAACGAGAGGCGGATTTTATCCCCTCGCTTAGGAATTTGAATTTTCCTTTGAAGCGCTCCATGTTTGTAAAGGATCGAGACTTTATTCACAACCTTATGTATTCCGCAATTATCATGTTAGCCAGAGCGGGGATCTTCTCGAGCCGATTACATTTTTACTGCATTCAATTCAAACTGCGAGTCAACTGTACATTAAATTCATGCCCCAAGTCTCTGTGATTTCGTCTTCGATCTTACCGTGCGATTGTTTATTTCCGCAAGAGAATTCAATTTTTTGGACGAATATGCTTTCAAATTGAGCCATTGATGATTTAAATCATAACGCCTTCACGTTCGCCATTCATGAATTCATTTACATTCATTACCAACGCGACGAATCTCATTGGATTATTGCGGAAGTCACTGTATTGTTGCTGTTGATTGTGCTGCCTGTTTTTCTTTAATCTCGAAAATATGTAAATAAATTTATATAATTATAAAATTTAGAGTATGATGTTCGTCTACAGTTTGATAAGCAATTTTTGTTGTCGGCCAACTCTCTTCTCTCTCTCACCTTCTGCCTAATGGTTCGATCCCAGATTAGCACCTTAAGCACTGCGAGACGAGTACCGTAAAAATATACCAGAATTTAATGAAAATGTATTTCTCAAGTGTTCACTTAAAGTTTTAATTAAACCAAAGTCAATTAAGTGCAATTTTAACTTTAAATCTATTCTCACGAATAGTTATGATGACTGAAATAATTTAGTAACTATGGAATAAAATTGATAAATATAACCGAAAATATTTCCTTATCATAAATATTGTTTATATGATAACATAGTGTAATCTTCTGTGATATCGTCTTTAGGTTTCATTTTTCATAGATAAATTAGACTGAATTGTCGAGTTAGGCCTGGTTATGTGTCGTGATAAATTATATTTATTGAAGATAGATGTTGATTCATGTCGTCTAAATCACGTCGAATTGATTAAATATGCCCAAATTTGATCGAATTTCATTCTTCATTTTTCCTTGTTAATTTAATTTGAAACGTCATCATCTACGTTGTTGAATAGAAGAGGCCATTTGCAAGCTTCTCTGGTTAAAGAACAGCGAGGCAGTTATGTTATAGCGAAAAAGGTTTTGAAAACCATAGTGACAGTCTCGGAATTTGTTTACGGTTCAGTAAGTGTGAGTTTTTGGCTAAATAATACATTTGAAAGGCATTTAAGGAACACAATGTCGTTTCATTTTTGTACAAGTCTAAATCCAGGTAATACTGTGAACCAAATTCCCATTTTTATCGTTTCTCCTAAAAATTAATTACGACCGAATTCCAACCGATTTTATTTTAACGAAGCATTTAATCGGGAATAATTTAATTAAGCGTCGGAATTAGACTCCGTAGTTATGGGATACAACAAAACAGCTGCGCAACGAAACGACCACTCTTGTTAATTCTCGAGTCCACTCATTTGGGGCGTAATTGGAATCGTGGTAACAAAAAAGAATCGCGGCAATCGGTAGCGATTTCCGCTTCGGGTGAACTAACGAATGCCCTGTGAGATGCTCGGAATCTAAATTGATAGCGATTGCGTTTTTTTCAATCACAACGCGAAAATATAATCAAGGGGAAACAAAAGGCATTTTTCATCAAAGGCCCGATCTCGACACCGGAATTACATGGAGCGGTCCTTTTTCTCCAGAAAACCGCCTGACTAATGCACACCCCTATCGATCTGAGATGGGCTCCGAATCAGTGCTTTTGAATTTGCCGACTGGGCGTGGTCTCGCACTGGTTGGAAGCACCTTGATTAATGAAAGCACGCAAACATTATGGAAAAACGGAATTTAATTCCCGTCCTTCCGAGATGTCAAATTTCGGCCCGGGAAGAGTTGAAAAAATTTCGGAGACTTCTTTTAATGGAGGTTTTTTTTTGAAGATGTTTCTCGCTGTTCATTTGTCTACTGCTAAAGAGATTCGAACTCGACTGTTTAAACTTACATTACGGAGTAAGCAGTGAGTAACGTACCTGTGTTTTTATCAAATTTTAAAAAATTGTACGAAATATACAAAAATCGTACTGTGATCGTATAAAATACACAAAAAGATTGAATTTAGTTGAAGGAAAAATTAACGCGCAACATTGTTTTTCAAACCTCAATATTACTCATTTTTATAGTATATTATATAATATTTTCGTATTTAGATGTATAATAATATCTGTGAAATATCCCCAGATGTTAACCACTATGTTATATGGTTGCCAAGTTACTATTTTTCACTTCTCGTACAACCAAAAGTATTGATTTGGGAAACTGAATTTTTATCCTATATTTATTATCATAAAGGTAAAGTATCGAGTGTTTATTAAACGAGATCAGATTTCAATTTCTTAAATGTTGCTATCAATTTATTTTCTTGTTTACAGATAAGTTCTAATGTGACTTTAGTCAAGTTATGCCGATATGAATGGGGAAAATAAACTAGGGGAGGGGGGTTAGGGAACAAATATTCATTTTTTTAATTCAAAATCTAATGTTTGTTTATCGTGGATGTTTTGAATTTGATCATTTTCACATTGTTAAGGAGTAAGGTTATATATATTTTTTTCGAAAGAATCAAAAGTTTTGAAATTTTTACTTTCAAAAGCGCTGATCTAAAAATCAGTTTGGTCAGGTGGAAGCTATTGAAAGAGTTAAATGCGTGGGTGAGGCTTCCCAAATGAGGAATCAAAGAAAGACAGAGAGAATTTGAGAAAGAAGAGCATTTATGAATGAAGTGGCAATTTCCGATGCTTCGGGAGGAAAATTTCTGAATAAAAATCTGGACCTACCACAAGCCGTTAAGAGAGAAATTTGAAATAAAATCGAATTGACGGATATCTCAAATTTTCAATGGACTAACTTAAATTCATAATCTCTTCACATAGTATAGTGCTTTGATGCTGGAAATTATGAGGGTTTCGGGTATTTCAAGAGTTCAATGAGTAACAGCAGAAGATAATTTTATGCTGCACATTCTAACAGTTATTAAAAACTCATAAAATTGACATAAACGGAATCATGTAAAAACATCACAGGTTTGTTATATGTCGATTTAATATTGGATATTTTCGTGCTTATTTCTATTATTTTAAATAAAGCCAAATCATATACAGGAATTACGTCCTTTTTATCGTGCAATAATGTATTTACAGGATAAAGAGTAATTAGAGGTAATGAGTAGTCAAATGATTAAAGTGAGCTATCAAAACTTGAATGATGCTGATGTATTGCATTAATCTCGGTCTTTGTTTAGTTTATAATTAGCCATGTTTATCTTTAATTTCCATGGAAACCATTTACTATTCGGTTTTTTTTCCGCATCAATTCTCAGTCGCGTATTTACCCGAGGTTCTTGTGTTAAATTAGTTGGACATATTTCCGGTCAAAAGTTCGCATGAAATTTCAATTGCCGTATATAGTTATTCAAATGACTTTTCGGTCGATTATAATATCTATAATAATCACGAAGGATTCAGAAAATATTTGAAGGAAATAAATTTTTCTGTCGATCTCTACTCTTGTTCCATCAAATTTCCGGCACTTTTGAGTGTTTCTTGTTTCATTTTCAGTGTTTCATTTCTTGTACGGTTTAACTTGCAGTGATGATCTTCCGTCTCTTCATTAAACCGAGTTTGCTCCGAATACAAATCCATGGGAATGCTTTTTCCGTTTACCACCTCGACACTCATTTTGGCTACTTTAGATGTTTTGAGACTTCATAAATTAATATCGAGGAACTTCAGTTATTTCTCGAAAAGATGAATTCGGCGGAGTTATGAAGTTGTACTTTTTCTCAGCAAGTATTATTAGAATTCGGTGCTCGTTTTTCGAAGGCTATTTTAGAGTTGACCAATTGTAATTCGAAGAAGGTTTAATAATAATGCGAATTTCCGTGTCAAATTTTAATATTTATAAGTTTTTCATTATTATTAAACTATCTGCATCTTTTATCTAAACTAAATGTACAATTCTCTTTGCTTCTTCGTAGCCTGTATTTTTTCTCTCCAGTTTCCTTTCGAGAATCTTCCTTCCCTTGCCTTACAAGCAATTGCTTTCAATGTCTTTGTCAAATTTTATTTTTGTTTTTTTTTCATTACATCTCTGTTTCTATTGTTACGTTTTTTCCTCCGCGATAATTTTCTTTATCTTCGTGAAAGCATGCTATCGTACTCTATTTTTCTGTTCGATAAACATTTCTGATCCGTTCCAAAAACGTGAAATTTATTATGAAAGTTAATTTTTTTAACGAAAGTGAATTATAACATTAATGATATTGAATAACATAAATTTAATTTTAAGACTCTTGATGTTGGTGAATTGAGTTTTCTGTCACTGTTGGACGTGTTAAAAAAAATACAACTGCTGCATCTAATAATAATGCATTCCTGAAAATAAGGTCAGAATAATTAATAGTTTTCTGTTTCAATTCGTAATTTTTTTGTTATTTCCCGTTTGAATCCTCTTAAACTAAATTCGTTAAAGTATCTAAATGAATGTGAATTATCATCATGTAAAGGATGCTCAGCAGATGCAGACACGTGTGCGTTTCACAACTCAGAGCCGTCAGTGCACCTCTATATCCCAAGATCATTGGAGTGTACTTCTTTCCGAGGATTCTAACTAGCGCCGCGGAGCGTTAAAATGCGGGAGGTATCGCTGCATTCCTGTAAATAAGCACTTCCGTTTATCTCGCCATCCATCTTATTCGGCTAGATTAAGAGGGAGCTCTCTAGTGTCAACTCCGCTCCAATAAAGTCGTTCCTCTATTTATCTTCCTCCCCCTTCATCAATCCTTCGCCATCTGCACCCTGACCGCCCCTGCAAAAAGGGTCGCTCTGCGATCGTCTGCTGTTCTGCAATCCATATGACGCCAGGGGAGCTGCCCTTCCCAGAAAGAGAATTCCGGATGGAGATGAGGCTGACTCGTACGAGGTCATCGTTTCCCGGAATATATCTCATGAATAGAAAAACTGCGCTAAAATTCAATTGGCAATAATGCAATTTCTAATTATAACAGTTTGCATAGCGCATTTAGTCTCGTATAAGTTTACTCTTAAATCGCAAATTTAAACTAATAGGATCGAGGAATTTATGCAGATGATTTTATAAATATATAGGACTTCATAGGTCGGAAATTGAGACTATGGTCTTATCTTCCATTTAACCAGTACAAAAATAATATAAAGAATACATGTGTACTCAATAATGAAAAATCGATAAGAAGAAAGGTATTGAAGAAATAGTTATGCTACAAATATCAAAATAACAAATATTAAAAATAAAATTATTTAAGGTACAAATATTAAAATACAAATACTATAGGTATTTAAATGTAAGGTTTTATTTATGGTGCGAGCAAAACCTCTGCAATTAATTTTTGTGGAAACAGTCGAAGTGTTGAAATAATCGAAATACATACATCGATTTTCCCTGCTGTGACAGCTATCGCAATTTTGGAGTCATTTGTGAAGTGAAAAAATGCGGATGTCGACGTAAATGCGAGTATATATAGTAACGGATGTTGATAATGACCGACTCAGGCTTTTCTAAGCGTTTTCCAACTGTCTGTTACGATGCTCGTTTCCCCTAATTATCTGACGATGTCAATTTTTCATCGGTCTCTTATCTTCTTGGTGTCCAGGTGAGAACTACTGACGTCCAGCGGTTGTCATTTGTCACATGCCCACAACCTTTGATCTACAAGTCACTCTCGTCATCATCCAGGTGCATTTCTTGTGATTACAATATAGTACTCAATACTTCATTACATTGTCTGGTGTTTGGGCTATTGCTACAATTAACACCCAAGTTTCACTTATATGGAGTAAGAAGGGCTCTTCTAAGGCGTTCCGTCCGAAGCCGCTCCATCCAAGTTTATTCCGTTTACTTCATTCTTCGACATCAATGAAGTGTGTAGATGTACAATTAAAGCGTAAGGTGATGCACCAAGCTTCTTTTCTTAATTAAAAGGAAAGCAAGCACGCCTCTGAATACTTCATTGCCTAAATACGCAATGTGGCATAAATTAATTCAAGTCACGCCATCCTCCATAGCTAATTGCATTTGTGCGTTATATTTCTGCTCCTCTCCCCCGTCATACCCCACGCCCATGTCCCTTCCGATCCATCTTCGCTCCCTCTCTTCATTTTCATCCGATCCAGTATTCGCTTTTAGGTCGTTATTCAAGCCCATATTACCGAGTCCCACCGAAACACTTTACGGAGTATGCAACTGTGAAAACCAGCAAACTAAACTCTTTGTTTGACCTTTCCGTTTATTATTGACCATTTACTTATGCGTGCTATATCGAATTACCGGGAAACGTGATCAGATTTTATTTCCCTCGTGTTATTGATATTTTTAATTCTACTGTTACGATTTGTTTAGTTGGCTTGCAATTGTTTTAATAGCATCTCGTTTCGGGTATTTTTTCCGGGGAAATACGCCAAAGATTGGCTCGACCTCATTTGTTTTCTATGTGTTTTGCTTATTTTGTGTCGCATTTTATTTATCCACCGAAACAGTACAACAAAATGGACCTTTTAAATGACATTTTATTGAAATTTTAAAGTTTTACAAAGTTTTGATTGTAGATTATTTTAAAGATGGTATATTTTTCTATCCAACCTTGCAGGTTATCTACTCCTGAAATCTATGAAACACAATTTCGGAAATACGAATTTTTATCTCCAACCATATGGTTTTTCTGCCCAAAAATCTATGAAAATGTAAAAAAATTGCATCCTATACATACACAGGAAAATGTAGAAAAAGTAGCAAAATATTATTTGTGTTTAAATACACAGGGGCATTCTGGGAAACATCCCAGGGACCGATTTTACTTCTGAGAAATCTTTATTTTTTTACATCGTTTGAGCATTGATCTACTTCTCCCTCATTTATATATTATAATCGTATTTGTTGAAAGGAACATCAAGTTCAACTTTGATGACGTGGGTCATCATACTTTTGTTTCTCAAAATAAATGCGTAGATGAGCCCCCAAGGCTTGATTGAATCTCTGCATGGTCCCTTGATGTTTCTGACACGTCCTGATTGCATCTATTAAAACTACCAAATGTCTATTCCGCCCGAAGGATTAATTAATCAAATGCAGAAACAGAAACTTGTTAGACGATCTAATTTATGATAAAATAACGATGGGAAATTTTCATGGCATCGCTACTGATGCGAGAGAACATATTTTTCCAGGATATAGGAATTTAAAAGGAGATTAACCTTTCCCGCGTATAACAGTGCATTTCGATTCAACAGCAGATGCAAAGATGCCTGGAAGGCGTTGGGTTGGATGGATCGAGCCTTTGTCACGCCATTTTGACCGGAAAAATAAGTAGGGTTGCGAGGGAAGCAAATGAGGAAGCGTTAAGAATGGGTTGAGAGAGTTTTGATTAAAGAATACAAAAAGGTCGGAAGGGTTGCTTGGATCCATGTTTTGGAATCCCACGCGACACTTTCGAGAGGGCGTTTCTTTGTATCTTCACGCACTTCCATTTTTTCGTCCGATTCGGAGAGGGGAAGTTATTTTCGAGGGTTTCGCTCCCTGGTTTTCCTTTACACATTCCGACTTTGACATTTCTTCCCTCCAAAACTCGGCGTTTTTCCGTCTGTCCGCAAGGCGCGCCACCGTCGATCCTAATGGCTCCCCTTTTATGCCGTTACTTTGTCGTATGTCTTCGGCGTTTTTTTTCCTTTATTGCGGTTGGGGGTGTAGCGGAGGTGGATTTATGATAGAGGGCGATGGCGGAGGTTTTCGGGAATGGATTTGGGGTGCGGCCTCACGTTCGGCACCCCTCTACCACTGAAGTAAGGGCCGATCGAAATTCAAAGGCGGAATGAGACTAGCGGGAACATGGTGTAATATTGGTCGATCAAAAGAGATGTAGGAAGTAGCAACAAGTATTGCCAGAGGTGCCTCCGGGTATGTTGAATGATGGAGGAGGAAGGCCAAAAGAATAGGTGAATATCGATATTAGTATCACCGGAGCCCCGCCAGAGGGTAGGCCTAGCTGTCCACTTGCTTCCAACGAAACGCTTGCGAAGGGAGCTAAACTGTAATTAATGTAGAGATATTCCATCGAATTGCATAGTAAACATTCAATAAATCATGGTAATGTCTCTCTTGCTAACCCCTCTCGGAGTACTTGACCCTCTGAATTGTTTTTACTTCCCCTTCCCTGCTTCCTTTAAATACCCCGACTCTTTGCTTTCATTTAACTCGAACGTATCTCGCCGAAACTGTTCGCTTTTTAAGACGTTTTTAGTTTCAGCTATTTTTGTTTGTTTTAGTGGATTACAGTTACTTCGATTTTTATCCATAATTTTGTATGATATATATTTTTTAACCTAAAAGCAAATCGATGTTAAACCGGAACTAAAATATGATTGTTTGAATTTTTGTGAAAACAGAATTAATTTTCGATGGGGGAAAGCTGTCTATGCGTGTCCTTTCATTCGCAATTTTACTATTAATTTATTGTGTATGCGTGACACCCAATGACCCCAATTCGGAAGTCATATATACAATCATTCGTATCACTATTCAATATCGGGTTAATCACACTGCTATTGGCGGAACTCCCCCATACTCTCCTTTCCTGGCAGACATCTTTTTTATACATTCCCATTGAGAGCGTCTCGTACAACCTGCTTGTTTTGGTCTCCCTCCCCCACCTGCTGTCAGCCCAAACCAACTCAAAACGCCATTTCATACTGCTCATGTCGCACAGATTTGCCATTAGGCGCAAAGCTGTGGGTCTCGTTTTTAAGTAGGCATTAGGACATTTTGTCGTTTTTTAAGAAGTATTACTCCGTCTTCTTAAGAACTGTATCCGATTCATTTTTGCCCTTCGGAAATATATTCATATCTCCAATTACCGCCGTCAGTTGAAGTGGTTAAGACCAAATACCAGGAGAAAATGCATACTTGGTTGAAAATGAACAGCAGACTTTGTATTTTCCACAAGAAATATTTTACTGCACGACCGGTTTCAGTTCATATCGATTTTACATGCTTGGTTCATTATTGTTTACAGTTTTTCGCGATCTTCAACCACAGTATATCCACGGCATGTTTACTTCCAAATATTCTGTAAAACTGCCCCCTCCGGCCCTAACTATCTTTTATGTCCAATCCCTCGGACTTACTTAAAATCCTTCTTAATTACTGCATCTAATTTCTGGAACAACCTGCCTGTGTCGGAAGGACCGAGGGCAAGGGATGATTCAGAGTCAGTCGCAGATGAGAATTATCTACGATATGTTGTTTCGCACTGGCTCTGGCATCCCTCACCCTGCTGTTGGGTGGTGCCCTCTGAACCTTCCGAAAGAGATATAAGGAAGGCCCATCTTAGGAAGGCCTTCTGCCCACCGACGCACAGTGGGCTAGATTCGAAAAAACCTGGACAAAGGGCGAAAAACGGTTTTTTTGAGTGCGGATATTGAAACTTGGCATATATAGTACAAAATAATTAAATTTTATGTTCCTGCTTGTCGTTTTTTTAAATTGTTAGGTGTAAAAAAGATAAAGGGCGTCAAACTTGAGAAATTTTTACAAAAACGGGAAGTTTCGGATTTTTCAGAAAAACGTTCAAGTTCGTTGATATATAGTTACTTTTGAAATAAACTGTTGGAAAAAACAACAATGCGGTAAATTAACATAACTCTTTGTCTTTCAATTCGCGTAATGTTTTATACGCTAAGGTATACTCTGCTCATTTAAAGCAACAAAATGGCGGACACCTTTTTCAGACAAATTTCGAGATAAAGTAAGGAAATCAACTAGGTAAACAGCAATGGACTATCAGTCTCTTATAGCACGTCAATCTACAAGGCGTCTAGATAAGAAGCTGTTTCATTTCACCTGCTACCCTGTGATTGCGGTGGATTTTTCGTAAGCGCTGCGCGGTTCGGCGAGGTGCCATAGAATCCCCAAATCCAGTTTCGGTGTCTTTTCGATTATGTTGAGTCGAAAATTTGGCTTCTTTCATGTTAAATTCTCGCGAATCTTATTAAAAACTTATTTGAATACATTTTAAGATATGAATTTGAGACCTTTACTATAGAATAGCCTTTGTGCAAGACATGCTACCGACCGATCCTCAATCGGTCGGCCATGATGGTCTTCCTCGATCTTATTGTTAAGTTTCGTTTCGTAAGTGAATAAATCCGCTCTGCCAATCAGATTATATTGTGTCATTCCATTGTCGTTACGACAACTAATACCTACTTCAAAACATTCTTAATTACTGCATTTAATTTCTGGATCAACCTGCCTGTACATATTAAAAATTCCACTTCTTCACAATCATTTAAAGAAAAATATTTTGATTACCTTATTGTTACCAAGGAATTGCTCTAAAACCATAATACTGGCTTATTTCTTTTTTCTTTTTTCCTTATATGTGTCATTTTAATGTAAGAAGTCTATATTTTGTATTAATACCTTATGTCTATAATTTGTATTATTATCTTATGGAGCAGACAATATGTGTTTATTTTTTTTCTGCTCTTACGGGACTTTTCCAGAGCACAATAAAGTTGTTAAGTTGTTGTTGTTATGTTTTGCTTTCATTTTCGGATCGGCTGAATTTGATTGTCCACCTATTTTTATGGAACTAGCTGTACCAATAAATTTACCGCAAACGTACTTGCTCAATATTTAATCCAATCCTCTCTCTTCGAATTTCCTTGCCTCAAATCTCCCCTCTTCCTTCGTTGGAGAGCATTTTTGTTTCGTCATGATATGCCTCTTATAGTGTTTGAATATTCTTAATTTTTATGATATATTTGCGTTACATATGGCTAGTTTTACCCATTCTGTTGATTATTAATTTTTAAAGAATATCGTATTGTAAGCTGGAATTTACTTAGTTTATTTTCAACTCTTGTAAAAGGCATTCCGATGTGCGAGTAAAACGAATTGCGGTTTTTCTGCAACTTCTTGATCACATCGACTGATGTAATCAATTTCCAATTCTACTTCTTACCTCCCTATAGAACGTTCTTCTTGCAGAAAAAGATTGTTGTTAGTCGTGATCAGTTGTCGATGGACTCTCGAGGTAGTTAATTTGCTAATTAAGGTTCTGATATGTAGAAAATTCAGTTTTCATTTATTAGTTCGGGTAATAGAAAATAACCGTAGTACTACCAGCTTGAGTAGCATGAAAAAATCAGGGGTTGGGGGTGGTTTCGTCAAAATCATAAGATTAAAAAAATCGTAAATAAAATGTTGAAAGAATTTTACATATCTATCTCTAACCTATTTACGTTTTATAACCTGATATTTCATTTGGTTAATGGTAGATATCTGGGGATTTCACCATTACTTTTTTTCAGGTAGAAATTTGGAGTGTGTTCCTGCTAATCCGGACCCTTAGCTCGCCTTCATGCGAGACATAGCTCCTCGGACTAGTTCAAGATATAGCCGAATCTATGGATATACGGGAGGAAGTGGACGCGGTGGTAATTGATTTTGCAAAAGCCTTCGATATGGTCCCACATAATCTACTTTTAGCGAAGGTACGTGAGTTAAACGTTGGCCATCGTGTAGTACGCTGAATTGAAAATGTTTTTGAAAGAGAGAACACAGAGAGTCAGGCGACGCGACGTTTACTCAAAAGAGTTAGAAGTCACCTCGGGCATCCCCCAGGGTAGCGTTCTTGGGCCATTGCTATTCCTGATTTACATTAACGATCTACCTAATAAAATGAAATCGGAAGTCAGACTGTTTGCTGATGACTGTATGTTATATAGACGCGTAAGTGAAAGACGGGACCGCGAAATATTGCAAAGTGATTTAAAACAGCTATCCGAGTGGACTAAAGTAACTGGTGATCAATGTAAGCAAATGTAAACATATTAACTTTTCCAGAAGAAAGTCGCCCGAAATAAATAACTACACACTGAACAACGAAATCATTCCCACCGTATCCGAATGTAAATATCTAGGCGTTAAATTAGCCGAAAACCTTAAATGGGGAAGTCGCATCGAGGATATTACCAATAAAGCGCATAGAAATCTCCACTTTGTTATGAGAAACCTAAAACGGAGTGGACTCAGAGAAAGGGGGTATAAATCCCTGGTTAGGCCGATAGTGGGATTATCCGATCACTTCGTGGAAGCGAGGCTATGGTAGAGATCGACTCGGCAGTAATCGAACTCCAAGTGCATATCGAGATATTGTTCATTTACAGCGCTCCCACGTGACCAAAAAGTAAATGCCGGTTGCCGTTTGAATAATGCTAAGCAGTCGGCTTATTGTCCCTTCTCTACGGTGGATACTTTGCCCACTCACGAGTTTCCCACGGAAATATTATTCTTCCCTTACGGCGAAAATAAACTCGGAGTCGCTCTGAACTTTACTATTAAATCGATGCGGCCGATTGTCTCAGATCCTCAGGAGGAAAGAGAACATATTTCTGTTGTAACTTCAAATCTCGGACTTACTTTCAGAGATGAAAATTTTCGCCCGAGAAAACCTTCCGCCGGAGAATCTGCTTTGATTACATTACTACGCGAATATGCTGAAATCCTAGCACTTAAATGTCCGCGTTAAAAAAAAACAGACTTTTTTAACTTCCTTTTATTTTTATCATCTTCTATCTTTGCATCCGATGGTCACAGGTTTTACACGCTGAATTGCGATATAGAACGTTTGTGAGTATAGAAGTATTAAGGCAACGCCTCAACTACAGAAAGTAAACCCTCTAGAGAGGGAAGTTTTTAAACTAAAGATTATCTTATAATGTTCATGTAGTAATGAACTTATGTCCTAGATTACTGAATTTTATGCTCACGTTCTTTAAATTCTCGAATTCGATTTTTTGTTTATCGTTTATTGATAGGCATTTAATGTAATATTGGTTTTTGACTAAAATTCGCAACAAAGACGATTATTATTATAAAGTTTTTACTTCACAAATGTGCATATTTAAGTATATATGCATAGTAAGAAATTTAATCCTTGATGTGAGCGGCAGATAACTGCTTCCTTTGTTCAATCATTTGAATAGTGTGAATAAAACAAGCAATATAATAATATCTATTCAGCCTCGTCAAAATTTGGTCAACTTTTTTCTAATTTCATTTGTGAAGAATGTGTGTGTTTTGCGATTCTCTTGCGATAACGATTCGGCAAGTTGGACGATATTGAAATATTACTCTCGATTTGAGCTGCAGACATGAAAAATTATGCGTCCCATCGCAAATAATTCATAATCGACCTGATTAGCTGAAAGACCTTTTGGATCCTTGTGATGATTCTTTTTTTCTGTTTGGCACACACGGGGCAATTAATTATCGCTGAGTCATTTGCGCCATTAAATTCTTATTTTGCGCTCGTTAATGAAGCGAGCGTAAGATGAATTGGGGGAGACGACGGTGCACTCTGCACTTCCTAATTCTAAATGACAGAAGAAGCAAATGTGGCGCAGGAGCGCGGGCATTTCGACGGAATTTAAAGCTGAAGTTTGCTTCCGGTTATGTCACCTTTTAAATTATGCGCTTGCACGGAGTTGGATGCGCAATTCGTCCGAAAGATTATCATTTGAAAAAGTTTTCTCGGAATTAGAATTATTTAATCGCATCGATTTTAGTATCTCATAAGTACTGCCGTCATGCTCGTGTCACCTTCGGTGAATCTGCATTTACAAAGGTGTTAATTTTTTCTATCTCTCATATATTGTGTTTCTTTTCTGCAATTTTGTTATGTTTTCGAAATTGTAACTTTGTTGATTTAAAGAATTTCTCGTAATCTGAATATTAGAAAACTTCTTACTAATTGCCAGTGCTACTATTTTAGCTATAAATCATAATATTAACCGCCCAGTTATGGGGAATTATAAGCCGCTTTTCTTTGAAATAATTCAGAAAATATAAGAGATAAAACCTTTATGGTCCTCCTAAGCCAGTCATAAGCTCATCAGGAGGTTCCAAGGGTAGTCCATCGCAGACTGAATCTTAATTGCAGCATACAATGCTCAAAATGTGTGAAACACCATAAACCTATATGAAATTCACCATCGTATAGACAATTAACGAATAAGATGGTCTATAAGTTGCAATAATTGCACAATCCTTTACTTATAGTGAAATAATATTTACTCTATACAAAACATAAAATGTCTAGTTATAAACAAGCTTTTTAAGCTACAAAATACATTCTCATACACATGAGCAACATAAGTAACGTAAAAAGTCATAATTCCAATAAGTTTACACTTATTTCCTTCTAATAACCAACTCTTAATTTTCTTTTTCAATGTAGAGAAGTTATTGATATCTCTTGACTGCATTGGTAATTTATTTAAGGGAATGAGTACCATAACTGGCATTTGCCTTTTACCGTAATAGTTAAAATATTTTGGCACCAGAAAGTTATCAATTCTCCTTAGATTTATACCATGAGTTATGAGTATTTCTTTCTTTTTTTATTTTTAACTGAAAAATAGTTATCAGTAATTACTATATACTTAAATAAGCAGTTAATTGGTAATAAATTCAATTTGCTATATATTTTCATTATATCTCCATCTTTATCTGCATAATTTGTTATATTCTTAACAATAATCTTTTGCAATTTAATTTCTGGTTTCAATGCCGTGTTATTGGCTTTTCCTTTCATAGTCAATCCGTAACAAATGATTGACTCCGCAAAAGAAGTATAAATTAACCGTTTGGTATTTACTGTAAGTACATTTTGTAAATTGTAAATTTGGTGAGAACCCTTTCTCAGTTTACCGCATATATTCAGCATGAGTATACATTTTAAGATTATCGTCTATAATAATCCCAAGATATTTATGTGAATGAACTTGTACAATATATCAACATTCGCATGTATTTACAGATGCATGCAAGAATTGCAGAGTAATTTAATGGACACATTTTTGCTCCTATACATTGAAGTACTAATATGCATTACCTTAGTATTTTCAAATTAAGCATTAGTTTATTGTTGCGACACAATTTGCTGACATTGTTCAGGTCCTCTTGTAAATACATAATTACAGCATCAACAGCATACAGTAGTATTTCACAAAATTGAAGAGCAGAAGTAATTTGATTTAGAAAACTGAGAAACAGCCGTGGTCCTAAAATGGGGCCTTGAGGAACACCAGAGTCAATGTTACATGTTGGACTAAACTGATCAGCTAACTTAACAATTAATTTCCTGTTTGTTAAATAACTTTTAAACCAATCAAACAAACCTCCTTTAATTCACGTATCATATAATGTAGATAACAATATCTTTTCATATACCACATCAAATGCTTTCTTAAAGTCTAGGAAAGCAACTATAGTATTATTGTTATAGTTTAAACTATTATATATTGAGTGACTAAAATCTTCTAATATGTTTTTGTTCCTTTTTGAAATCCATAATGAAACTTGTTTATAAAGCCATTTTTCAGCACATAATCCATGAGATGTTTTGCCGCATATTTTTAAAATATTTCATCAACAACTGACAAAATAGAAAATTATTTATGTCAGATAAACGTCTTGCTTTGGTCGGACTATTGATATATTTAGAGATAAATTATAGTTATTATTGATATTTAGCAGTCTAAAGTGAAATCTTTTGGAACTTTATTCTGAAAAATTTTCAAGAATTCGAAGTATACTATACTTTAAATTACACACATTTTAATCTGAATTTTTTTACGATTATGATCTCATTTATTTATCACTTTTTCTTTTAACGGACTGTTTGCTTTTCGAATTAAAGTTTTTCCGCCTCCTACTAAATATTGTATTATCAAATTTTAAACTAAATTAGGTTTTTATTCCTCTGGCAATTTCATAACTTTTTATTTTAAATTTATTATTCTTTATAGTTCCACTGAATCGTCAATGTAAGATTCTCCGACAGTGTAAGTTCTTTGCTAAATCGTATTCGTTAAATTCATTTAACATTCGTTTCTCATTATATCGGCCAATTTAACGAAGTTAACGAAACTCTGGTTATCAAGACACTTTTCTTCCTTTTGCACAAATTTTCCTACTTCAGCGATATATCAGTAAGATATAATGTTACGTTGACTCACGTCTCTGCTCTCCTAATGTAACATTTTAAATGTAATTTGCATTTTAATTAATATTTTAAGTGAATAAACCAGAAGAGCTTAATGCTTAGACAAGGGGGAATTTAATATTTTTATATTATCAATTTTAATGACGTAATATCTGGTTTAATGTTATAATCGTTCAATTTAAGCCTTTATATTTGAATACTTTTAGCGATATTTTCTTCTTATTTTTGTGTCTGTCTGCTTAATTTCAGGGGATATCTAGCGACTTAAAAAAAATTAATGTTCATTTTTGTTTCGTATCTCTTTGTTCTTTAAATATCATTACTGTTACTTATCTTCGCTAACGATTAAAGCTTCAATAAATTATAACCAACACATTAGGTATACTTTAGCCTTTAAATTTCTTTTAAGTCAACAGGTCTCTCAGAGGTAGTAACGTCTCGTTAATTCAAAAAGATATAAATCAAATGCTTTCCCTAGAAATAATTCAGGGTCTAATCATTGCTCCCAAAGAGTTAGAATTTATTTTTAGGGGACTTTAATATTTTGCGGTCTCTACTAAATATGTATTTCTAAAACATAAATATCGTAATTTGGTTTTTACTGTGGCAACGAATACTCTTTTGCTCTTGCTTATCGTTTCTTTAATACACTATTTACATATTTACTGTATAATTAAATTACCAAATAATGCAGTATTTTCGACGGACTTTCAAAATACGAACTAAATTTATCAACTATGGAGTATATTTGGTGTAAAGCTTTAACCAAGAAAATCATGAATAATTATGTTCGAGCAATTGTTTCGGATTGGGTCTTATCCCTGAAGAAAAACGGTATATTTACATTCGCTGATTCGTACACGTAAGTGAGTAGGTAAATTTCAATTCATAATTCACATAAAAATTGTTGTTTCATTAAAAGAATCTTTTTATTGTAGTCAAAATTGTTCGGCTGACATGCATAAAGATTAAAATCTGAAATTTGCATTTACTTTATTGCAATTAAGGATGTCATTGAGCTAGCATCCATTGCAAATGCACCTGAAGTAAAAAAGTTACAATTTTTGTGAGATTTTAATTCGATGCGTTGACCTTCTGAGTCTAAAACGGCAGTAACCCAAGAATAATCCATTCGAACGATTCAAAACAATCTGTGGGAGCATATTTTGCTTCCTTTTGTCGTCACGTTGACTGAATTAATCGCCGAAATCATCATCATTTATTAGAGGAAACCATTTGCGCCATTTTTACCCCGAACTCTCTGAATTTATGGCGCGAACCACATTTTGCAGAATCCGAAGGAAATCTTTTATCATCTTCGGGGCACTAACGACGTCTATCGCAGTTAGCGAACCCTCCGAAAATAAAGTACTTTTATCCTTTTCCGAAAAATACGCGTTTCGTAATGGAAATTCCGTACGAATCCCGTTAATCGACTCATAAATCGCGCCGCTTTAACAGCTGAGATTATCGCATCGTGAAATATGAGAAATAAATCCTGCGGAGACTGCGTTCGGCCGTCGCTAAACCAGAATGAATTCATCGACGGGAAAAAGGTTTTTACGGATCAAAACGATCTTCACAACTCAATTTTGGATTCCTTGGAAATGGGTGTACGGTCATAATTAGTGGCTCTAAATTGAGAGCCGATGTTTGGCCTCCGAAAAAATGTTCCCTGAGAGAGAAGCCGCTGTGCTTTACATAGTTATGGGTGTTTGCCCGAGGTGTGTGATTTTGTACTTTCTTGCGCAATTAGTTTGTACAGATTAATAAGTTCCAGTGCGGTACTTTCTTGCAAAGCAATTACTATGATATTAAAAATAAATTGAAAATAAATTTCCTCAGACTTATTTTCCTGATGATGCTCTAAAAGAAGCAGAATTTTCGTTGGTAATTTTGTCCATTTTTGCGCAATCAGCTTGTATAAGATACAAAACTCCAGTGCAGTACTTTCTTGCAAAGTAATTGGCTACTTAAGTATTATATTTAAAAGAAAATAAAAATAAATTTCCGTGGACGTAACATCCCGGACTAAATTCTTACGGGCACGGATTTTTTAAATTTTTATATTGCTGTACTTTTCAGATTTTTTTCTTCCACCAAATTAGTAATCAACTTTACATAAATAAACGGTTTGGTCAAATTTTTCTCTCCCAGACTGGAGGATGCAGTATTTTGAAAGGAAAATGATTCAAAGACTTCGTGAAGCTGAACGAGCTATATTATATTTAAATGCTACTGCACATTTACTATAAATATCAAAGTTAACTGAAACTGGGTACATGGTCCCATATGTACACCGATTTAAATTTCTCCAAATTGTGGACCGTCCCACATTTTTGGTATCGAAGCACAGTAGCTCTACTTTTACACCAGATAATTAGTACTTAACGTGTTCCCTTTTTAATGAGTTTGCGATTTTTAAAAAGAAATCTCAAGAAGGAATTTTTTGTGTTGAAAACTTGAGGTTTGCTTTCCGTTATTTAATGGGTTTTCGCGGTTAATATTGAGTAATTGAAGACTGGTTAAGTCGACGATCTGCTTAAAATGATGATTTATATCACGTGATGTATCTTATCATCGATCGGATTGTCATCTTGGTGCTCGTGGCTCAGATGTCCGAACTTCTCAAAATGATGATATCAAACTTTTCGAAAGTATACGAAAACAAAGAAATCGTAGACTTTTTGTGGCGGCTGCGAGCCATTTCAAAAACATTCCACCAAGTTTGTTTCCATGTGCATAATATGATTCCCTCACGAGAATATTTCTACGCGAAGTTCTCGCCAAAAAAATTCATTGGAAAGTTTTTCCTTTCCGTCCTCTGGACCACCGTCTCCTTGGAAACTTCCGTCCACCAAACTTGATCCTCTCGCGAGTGCCCATTATTACTCCGGCCGTGGAAAAGAAAGACTGCCGGAGATCTTCCGGTCGCTCCAGAGCATGTCCTCATTAAGGAGACATACGTAAGAGGGGAAAAAGAGATATTTCTTCGCCATGCAGACAAGAGCACCAAATGGGGGTGAAGTGGCGATGGAGAAGGCCATTTGAAAGAATTTATGAGGCGTTCAGGGGAACCGAGTGGTCTTTGTTTAACGCTCGATCTACTTTTGCGACCGCTTCCCTGGTCGTACGTACGCCGCTGATGGCCGTTGGATGACCAATTTATGGAGTGCTTTCGGTTGCCTGGGGATCGCCCTCCATAAACTGTTTTTGGAAACAGTTCACCACGCGGACTTCATTAGAGATTTATTAAGCTTTGCGGGTGGAAAGACCGAGATTTCCGATGCTATGCATTGCAGTACGTAGATCAATGGAATATTCTTCATTTGGTCTTCGGGAGATCGTGACATTTTCACTTGTCTCAGACTTGTTCATAGTTGTGGCGGTGTGAAAGCTTGTGCAACAAGAATGTCACCTTAAAATTCTTATTAACACTGAGAGAGATTTTTCTCTTCCAACCCTTAGATTCTTAAAGTTCAGAAATACAGAAATCACGTTTGACCCAGAGATTTTGTTCTCTCATCCAAAGGAGATTCCATCCCTGCGTATAAATTATGTCGAAATGTCTTCTTCAACTCCTCATTGAATATCAGGTGTTATTCATAATATGGACTGCAGCTGATAGCAGCCTGACTCGGTGAGGTAAGAATTTCTCTTCGTCTTACTTTTTATTAGTAAGGCCCTCTCCAAAGCTTTTCGTTGCTATTGCAGGACAGGTTGAGGTTCCAAACAGTCTTCAGACCAGCAAACGATGAAGACAGTTCAGTTAATTATAGAGGACCTCGATATGAGTACATCAATTGTAATTATTACTTCTAACGAAAATATCTATTTTGATATCGCTCGATTAATCTCAAGTTCATCGTCTTCGTTCGCTTACCTTTGTAAATGGGAAATATTTGACGGATGAAATCTGTGTAGATTTTATAAGGATGTTGATTGATGATATTTTGCTGTTATCCAATATTCCTCTTTATTGTTAAGTACCAAATATAATATGCAATAAACTTGCAAAGCTCTGTAATTTTTCCGCTTATTGCGACATAACAAAGCAACATTAATGATGTTAGGCATTTTCGAACGATTTTCTGCCTCTACTGGTATTCTTCATAAAATCTATGCTGTATTATAGT
Organism: Sympetrum striolatum; assembly: GCA_947579665.1. Classification (NCBI taxonomy): domain Eukaryota; kingdom Metazoa; phylum Arthropoda; class Insecta; order Odonata; family Libellulidae; genus Sympetrum; species Sympetrum striolatum. The sequence goes on from OX388351.1 coordinate 78,847,168, forward strand.
TCTATGTCATGTGTTTCTATGTAAATTTGACTGTCTTGTGTCGGTATAATTATTTATGACTTATCCTATACATGCATATGCATGTCCTTGTTTGAATAAAAATTATTATTATTGAAATTATATAAAAATATTATTATTATTGCTTATCTTTTCTTGGCGTATAACATATTTATCGCAGAATTAAAGATTGAAACCAGCTTTTTGAAAGTTGTCTTATTGAATAGCATAGAAGTAATGTCCTTACTTTCAGAGGAAATTTTCTTAAAATTAATGTTAATAATGCTCAAATCTATTCAATCAATCCGTGATTTGAAGGACCTGTTAAGTTTCTTCGGCCAATTATCGAAGACACACTTTATATGAAGGAAGTTTTTAAAGTCGACATTGCGTGAATCGTTACACTGAAGTTTTTTGTTAACATTCTTTCAAAGCTTCCCATGCCTATCGAAATCTTCGGAACCTTTAACTGTTAATTCAGAGTCAAGCAAGTTTTTTTAACTAAATTAATTAGTGCCCCAGGTTCTCGCAGGATACATTTGAAATTTAAATTTGAAGGAACTAGGCTTTTTTGTCGCTAAAATTAAATTCTTTCTTAATATGTTTTAATTGCCTGTGTTCACTTCCACCTCCCATTATGCTCTCTTGACCTGAATATCTGTGCATTCATAAGTATGAAGCGAGGGCAACTTTTATGGAAATGAGACTTTATTGAGGTCCCGAGAAAAAATTCTTGCGCGCCCCGTTTGCTGCTCAGCCCTGTGACAACGACTTTCATTTGTTCACCGGTTTGAATGGGCCGAGTCTCGGAGGGGGCGCTAAGATGAATATTCAAATTGATCAATTTTAATGGAAATTTATAGAAACTGATGAATTTCAGCTTCGGGAAAAGCTTTTTCACGTATTTTCAACGAAATTACAGAATGAGATTCTTGGAAATGAAAGAAAAGTCCTCTGCGACGAAATGGCTCAACACCGCGTATCAGTAAAAATAGGATTTTTCTCTCTTTTTCCGCCGATTAACACACCGCAAAAAAATTAAACACGGGGATTATTTCGCTGAAATAAGTGATTTCTATAGATTTGAGTCCAGTGCAACTAAAATGCTCCCCTGTGGAACACCCGACTGCCCCTTGCTTTCCACCTCGATGGCCAAGGGGTGGCGTCCCTAATCGATGCATTAACACCGCAGCGAAGGTGGTGATCGGAGATAATTAGATCCATTCATCTGTGGTCCAGATTCAATCCAGCATCCGGAGGAAGGCCATTCATGGTCACATCTCCCAGGAATTCTCACTTCCGTTGTATGATTTCCTCGTCTTTTCTCGACTACATCTGTTGGCGAATCCTCGGCACTATGTCTGTCACAGACTTGAATGGTGCATTCATCTCCAGACATTCCTTACGTTTGATGGGGGTCATTCAAGGGCAAATTCCGCCACCTCCAAAACTGAACTTTTCAACGTATTTCGTTTGGGTAAATTATTTACATCTGGATTGTAAAAATGTGAGGAAGATGGCCGCAACCACATCGGCTCGTCAACATCCTCGAATTCATTGACAGGTGCTTCCCAAAAGGAGTGCAGCGGCTCAGTGGTGTGCATTGTCTTGGCGTGCAGTGTTATAACTTAGGGAGACATTCTTCAGATCTGGCGTTATGTATCTGCTCTATTTTATTCTCATTCATAACCACTTGTGAAATAACTGCAAATATTTGATTTATTTGCGAGAGTTATAGAAATGATTTAATATCGAAAATAATTAATAAATACATTTTTTATTTCGCGATATAATTTTTCGCTTACTGGAAGCTCGTAATGAAAGCTTTGATATGTCCCATATCCTTATTATTTATTCTTTTTCAATGTAAATTTATAATTTAAATCATGCTTTAAAGTGCTGTGAAGTATTCTATTGTATCCGAAATAGAATAGTCGTAGTCGTATTGTTAAAAGTGCTTCGACAGCTTAGGTCATTTCGCACATTGGCTCCCACCGGGATTCGAACCCGGGACCGCTTTCACCAAAGGCAATCGCGCTGTCCACATGACTGCCCGGGAGCCTCCGAAATAGAATAACTGAGAATTTGCGAATTGCATTCTCATGTATGTGTTAAACCTAAAGTATTTCTACGTCGCATCATCGTAAAATAGCTTTTACTTTTCGATGATCTACTTTTATGCGAATAAAATAATGTAATTTAATCTTATTTTTGTTAATCATGTAAGAAAATTAACAATGTGGAAAAAGTCAAAACTTCTTGATAAAATGAACGAATGTTACTCCATATTAAATTAAAGTGTAGATGATTAAGTAACTTATAATTCTTGAATTTCAACTTTCTCGACATTTGAAGATTACATACGTGTATTTTTGTCACTTAAACAGCTTACTTCACATTTCCCTTCTCTTAGAGCCGACGTATCTGCTAACATCCTCGTGTTCTCTTTACCGTTTGCAGTTCAGTTGTCCACTGCCTGCATTTATTTATATATCGTATTTCCACTTAGCTTTATTATTTTTGGTACTTTCTTTGCCAATTCCTCCTTAATGCATTTGCTCACTCTCTCAAAAACTTACTCTCGATGTATTTCAGCATTTTTTTCTACTCCAATTATCCTCAGATTTTGGTTCCTCTTTTATCTCTTTTTGGTTTTTCATCTCCGTATGAATCATCTTTCTAATGTTTGTGTGTGTTTTTTTCACACATCTCTCTTTTCCATTCTCTATTATTGCTTCATCATTAACTATCCATCTCTTCCATATTACGATGGTTAACAAGCTATATAGACATTTATTTCGTTTATTATAACATGCAATCGTAAAAATTTATCTTGTAAAAATTATTTCTTCGCATCAAATAAAATTCAGCAACTTTCATGATATCTCTCATGCGTTGCTTCAAATTTCTTTTATCGAAAATGTTTGCTCCGCTAGTGTAGGAATAAAATCTGTAAATATTTTCGTGGAATTTTTATCGAGTCTTTTCCAACAAATTTTTATTAGAGTTACGAGTTATTTCGTGCTTGATCTATGGTTTTTTTGTCAAAGAAATATTCCTTAGTTTTATGGAGAAAAATATAGCGCTTAATAACTAATAATGCTTCAATGTACCGTATGAATAATTCCATCGCATTCTATGGATTTAAATACATTCGCCGTGAAATATAAGCACATTGGAGCGCAACAGCTGACGACAGATGTGCCGTAACTTCAGACCCCATTTCCGATCGCCATTAGGTTAAGCGACCGCACAATTGCTCCATTGAGGAGATCCCGTTCAGCATTTCTTCCCATTTATTCGTTAACTTTCGCCGGTTGATCGGACTGAGCAGTTGTGAACCGGCATTCAATGCGACCTTTCTTTTGTATTTTGTGTCTTTGTTGTTTGTTATCTTTTCAGTTATGGTTGATTTTTACACATAAATCCGCAATTTATGATCACTGTAATGGCGGTAATGAGAGCTTTTTGTCGGCCTTAATTTTCAACGGGGATATCGGTGTTTTCGTCCGTCTGTAAATTGCAATTAGCTGATTAATGAAATCTTACATTGAATACGGTTGGTTATAGTTTAAGAAGAAAGGATCCCAAATAAAAAAACTGAAAATTAGTTCCAAGCAAAAACGTAGTTTTAAATCGATTATATTAAAGAGATTTAAGTTGGGAATATGCGGCCCATTTTGCCGTTCTTTGCAACTTTTTCTTCATTCCTTGAAATAAAAATGACACATGCATAGAAAACATTCTATTAAGGTTTACTCAGCGTCATATTTCACGTTAAATTTAGCGTAATTAATCAACTCTCCTTGAATTAAAATGATCTACGGGTTGTCACATTTCTACAATTTCATAAATGATTAAAGGTGTTGCGGCAACGTTAACATACCTTGGAACAATTAATATGTTAATTTTCACATTTCATATGAAAATAGTCTGAAATAAACATTTTTCACACAGATAGCACTCTGTGTATAACTTATTTTTACTTTACATTATATTTTATCCATGGCTTCTTCATTTTATTTTTATATCTTTTATAAAGAGGATTTTTTTGAAGATTACGATTCAAAGCGAAATAAATAACGAGAGAGATTGATTTAACTTTCAACTCGAGCGATGTATCGTTAGTGCCTTTTATTTAAACTAAACACAGTAATGGAAGCATTCATAGCGCAAAATGGCGCCCACTGCAACAGTCGCACCCATTGTGTTTTAGTGGCTGTCAAAACAGGCCCTCTTCGAAACCACGCGCGGAAGGATCCAGAGATAAATGAGGCCATCTTTTGGCTGAGAGATGTCATGGGTGATTATGCGACAGGTTTCAAGCTTCTGCTTTGCATTTTGTCTCGTTAAAATAATGCCATTATTAACCATTGATTATTATTCTCTTGTTGATTGGAATGTTATAATCTAGCTACGTAATTACAAGTAGCCGTTCTGATTGTAATTGTATGTAATTTATACAATGTGTTAACATAGTTATTTTCTATTACTGTAATCACTGCCACCAGGTCATGCACCTACTTCCAGTGATGTGTTCGTATTAATAATAAGTTTGTTAGTAAGCAACTCTGTAGATATTTGTTGTAGTAGTATGCTTAATTAAAAGAGCTTCGACAGCTTATTTTGTGCTGAGCTAAATGACTGATTATGATTACAATAACCTTACTGGACCTTAAGCTTCTCAACTTGCATGATTTACACATGCTAAAGTTCTTCGATGCCCAAAATACTTCGAAAGTAATGTGCATTCACTTCTATGATTCATTTCATTTCCACGCACTCGTAATTAACAAGATATGAATGGCGTATATTGCCGCGATATTTTATCCGTAATTTATTTTAATGATGTAAGGGTGATAACCTTCTACAATTTCGTTGACGGGTTCCTTTCCATTAATTAATCATTTTACAATTCAATTTGAAACGCGTCTCCCGTACGTCTGCAAAACTACGCCATTATTAGCATTTCAATGCATTTACTGAATTTGCAAGGCGACGAATAATTCACCCGGAAATAAAGTTACTGCTCTCGCGCGATATTCGAGAGAGTTCCAGAATATTTTCGGCGCTAAAGCAGGCTAAATACCGTCTCGCATGGAAAAGTACGAAGTAGTTGCTTATGTTTATTTTCCTTGAGGAATTTCACAACATCTGTTAACTTACTTGACTATTGGTTGACATAATGTTAGTTGTTTTTTATCCGTTCAGTAATCATTTCAGAGATGGAATAAAGTCAACATAGTAAGCGTTTAAGGAAGGTAATTGTTGTTGTTGTTTTTTAAATTGCGGTGCGTCGACATCTACGGTCATTTAGCACCATTTGCTGGTCAAAATAATTAGGTCACACCTCTATGGAACTTTAATCTGTGGCTGAAATTTGAGCTCGATTAATTCCTTGTTTTGTATGTTCTTTTTAAAAAAGGCCTGTTTTCCTGACGAAGTGCAGTGCTCTGAAAATGGATTCCATCTCCTAGCACTGCAGCTAAGTCCCCTCCGATTCCTAACAGGAAGATAATTGCGTGAATATTTGTCACTTTAATATTATTTGTTTTTGCAAAAACTTAACTGGTATTGGTAGAAATTTATTGTTATTATTGATTGAGGTAATTGGAGGAACATTTCTCATCTGAAGATTTTTATAGCTATTATTGCTTTAATCTTATTGTTGCTATTTCTAAAAGTATTATTGTCTATATCGCTTGAATTCATAGTTATTGTTGCTTGAGATTAATTGTCATTTTCACTCGAACTTAATAGTTATATTTTTTGTAACTGATAATTTATTTTAATTCGGTCCGTTGGAAAAATATTTTAATATTTTAAGATGTAAAAGAGGGAACCCTCTTTCAATAGTTAGTTGGTTTTAATATTAGTTGGTGTTGGAAATAAAAGCTGCCTTGATTAAAATGAACTAAGTAATCTAGGGAACGAAGAAAGAGCAAGGCGAAGAGGTGAAATTGGGAAGGTGGAATTATTATTACTGCTAGCCTTTTATTGTTAGCTTTGCTGCAACCGTAATTCAATCATCTCATTCAAGAGATGTATTCCCTTCCAAGCGTTCTATTCCAGTTTACCCAAACTAAGTTAAGTCACTAACTAGTGAAGGAAGCGAAGTGAGCTGAAAGATAATTCGATGATAGTAATGACCCACTGTTTCTCAGATCATTCGGGACCATTGTGCGGTAGTCACTGAGTTGTTCCATTTAGTTGGTAAAACTATTAACGAAGGGAATTGGACTATTATTTATTAAACTAGTGAATTTCCCCGTCAAAAATGACGGGATTTAAATTAAATGTAGTTACCAGAAATATAAATAAACACGATACCTCTTGGGGGGTATGGACGCGATCAGTATCAATTAACCGCCTTATACGTTATTAGTGTTGTGTGTATAGGAGCAGTAAAGTGTGGTTGTGAGTGTAAGGGAGGGGGTATACCACCTTATGAAGCATTGTTGTGGGCATACGGTCGTCGCTTTTGACTCAAAGTGAAGCTAAATAAATATATTGCTTATTTATAAATTACAACTTTCCTCTTGGTACGAGTACTTTTCACGATGTTTGCCGAAATACAGCACAGACACGAAAATTCTTCACTTTTTGGAAAAAGTTCCCTATTTTCGAAGTGGTGTTCCTCGGAGAGTTACTTTCAGCACTAATTCGTATTTCGTTCAAATCGTAGTTCAGAGCTAATTTTGCTCTTAGATTGTAGAAAACGTTATCTTCTTTAAAACGTGTAAGCACAGTGTTTTCTCTAGTACTCAGTACAGTTACAATTCTACACAATACACTTATTTATCTTTAGGAAGAGGTGCTTCGTATGCCAACTTAAGCATCTTTTCCGTAAGAGAGTTGAGTTCAACAATCACCTTTGTCGTTAGGGACACTCACAAAATTACACAAATGTTTCGTCATTTTTGTCTGAATTCTCTCGATTTCTTCTCGAGTACAATATTCTACGTCCAAAATAAGATCTTTATTCAATTTCCTTTCTTTTGGCACTTATCTTGATTTCGTGCGACCATTATTTCTAATTTTATTCTGCAAAAGGAAAAGTGTCTGCAATGCAATTCAATCGATCAAAATTAACTTTGCGTGGATTTCTTATTAGAGATTTTTTTTAGATATATACCCTGTGAGCCGCCAGAGGCGTATGGCAGGGGGTATAATACACCACCATTATTCATTCCTCCCTATTAGCATCTCTAATAGCCTGGGGAAAAAACGACCAAAAGTCCGTCCTTGCGATTACTTCCAAATAACACTTCGTCGATGCCTCTCGGAGATCGCGCCTTACTGGCGTTAATATTTCATTTACTTCGTCTATAAATTCTGAACGAATGACCTTTTCAAAAAGTGTCTAGTCAGATATTCTCACCTGGAGCGAGTTCCAACCGATGGACTCCATCATAGCCGTAACGTTGCTATCGAACCTGAAATCCCAGTAAACGAATCGGTCTGCTCTACGCTGGACCATCTCTAAATCTGAGACTAAACCTACTTCTTGCGTGTCCCAACCCGCACAGCAGTATTCTAGACTCGGACGAATAAGAGAAAAGTAAGCTATTTCTTTGACTCTCGATGAGCATCCTCTCAACGTTCTACCAGTTAATCTTTGCATTCTATTCGCTTATCCTATCGCATCTCGAATATGATCTTTAAAGGATAATTTACTACTAAACGTGACTCCAAGGTATTTGTTGTCGTGCACTAACTCTATTGGATGCCCTGAAATTTTGTACTGCGCGGGAATTATGTTTGTGAAGCGCGTAAAACTCATGGCAACGCATTTATTTATATTTAAATCCAGCTGTCAATCTTTACTCCATCCTGATATTACGTCCAGGTCGTTTTGAAGTATATTACAATCGTTTTCTGACAAAATCTCTCTGTGTATCAGGTAATTGATCTTCATGTACGTCACCTTCATTAAAGTTGCCACGTGACTGCAACTGTAACGCAGTATCGATGCTATAAGATAATATTTCCTGCTGCTTGACTTCTTACTATGTAAGTATTTCGCTTTCCTGCCTCAAAACATAAGTGAATTAATCAAATGAATATCAAATGGTACAAGTTGTAATTTACCCATTAAGAATCGTAACATTTTCTATGATATGTAGAAAATTTTAATTTTAATTTAAACGTAGAATAGGGTGTGTAAGGATATTCATTTAACTCGAGTCCCAAATGTCCTCCAACTTTCAATCTTGGTATAGAATTTAATGACATTCCTGTGTAAACTATAGGTTACTTTTCACGTACGTAATGTTATACAGTTCGATCTCTGATGAGTCAAATGATTTCTTAAAACATATGCCGTATATGCATGTGTATAAGCCGAGTTTTACAGCACACTTTTAAGCTGAAAAAGCCCCCCTCGACTTATAGTCGAATGAGGATCTTTAAATCAATATAAAAATAAATAAATCAATATAAATTGCATAATTGAATAAATATTTTTTTAAATTAGCATACTGATGCCTCAATTACTGTAATTTATTGTAATCTATTTTTATTTTGAAATTTACCTCCATCTGCTGCATTTCCCGCCCTGGGCTCATACTCGAGTCAAGTAGTTTTCCCATTTTATGTGATCAACTTCTCGACTTATGTTTGGCTCGAGTATATAGGCCAGGGAAAGTTTACTTTTATCCATATTCTATATCGGGAATTGTTTAAATTTTCATTTTCTCTTCGTATTTTTCAATCTCACTTAATTGTCTCTTAGCGATATAATTTCGTAAATGAATAATGCAGTAAGGATGTATAATATGATTTTTTATTAAATCTATTAGATTAAAAGTAAATTTTTTAGTAGTAGGTAAAAGTTGCTAATACTCTCTGACGTTATTTCATCAGGATTTTATCATATTAGGTCTGTAACATTATGGATTTGGCGGAATCCAGGCTGTCATTGTCATCCTCTGTGGCACTCCTCGTGTTCCTTTTTTGGGGAAAGCTGCTTTGTCATGGAAACAAAAGAACGCGGTCGATACCAACTGATAATGAGGAAAATCAATATATTTCGTTCTAAAGGACCCAACTCCCGAGGAAAATAAATTAAGGGTGTCTTGAAGGAAACTTTCCATCAATGCACTTTATAAAGCAAAAATAATAAAACGAAATTGGTAGGACTGAATTACCTTCATTTTGTGGGATAGTAATTCCAAGCACAGAGAGGAAAATAGAAGTGCGATACGTTAAAGTTCGTTTCTTCTGATTATACATATCGCTTTTCAGCTAATTAACGCATCATCTGACCACGATATATTTTATAAATGTGACCAACATAGTCGGTGATCGAGAATAAAAATAGAAGAAATTTTTAAGAAGTGATGAATTGGAGTTGGTTTATTGGAGAATTATAAATTGCCATTAAGTATACATTTATTAATTAAAGGATTTTCACTTATTGATAGCTATAAATCTCGTTGAGATAATAATTATATTTATTCGGTGGAAAGTGTTATTTTTCTGGTCCAATTTGAATATTCAACTCTTCAAAATTTATTTATGCGAATACACGGTAAGATTCGTGTTTTAATAATTTTAACTGCATGTGACTTCATCTTGTTTCGCTTTAATGGTTTTTGGGTTTTCCGCAATCGTTTATTTCGTTTTTTTCCTTTTTCCAAGAATTACAAACGTTAAAATACTACAAGAATTTCGTACATTATTGGGATTCTAATTTTTTTATCTGCTAACTGTGATACAATTCATGAATAAGCCAAACATGTAATTCTGCAACAAAAATCAAAACAGCAACTGTTTTATAGTTAAGATTCAACGTAACAGAGTATGCTAAACATGATACAAGAATTGCTATAACAGAAAAAGTCAATGAAATAAGGAAATATGGATAGAGTTTGAGAAATAATCGCGGTAACTATGGAGATTTTTCTTGATCGTTTTATTCTTGTTACTTCGATTTTCGTCTATTACAGTTTTATCACTGAAGTTAATGCATCAAGAAGTGTATCAACGTTGTACCTAAAGTCAGGAAGACAGTTCAGTCGAAACCGTATTTGTCAACTGAACAATTTTTCTTTGTGGTTCTCTGCGAAAAGCCGTAATTAGGACGTTCGCGTAAAAAACTTTTTATTGCCTCTTAGACGATTTCTCATAATTCCGCTAGAAATGCGACGGAAATGGAATATTAGAATCGATTGTTTGCTTCCGGCAATCTCTCTAATTCGTCACAGTCGACATGTTTACCAAGGGTCCGTGAGAAACCTCCTTTCATCGTCAAACGCTCTATCTCTCTCTTCCAAAATGGCTGCAGGGACTAATAGGACGTCATAACTGTTCATCTGCGAATTTATCGTTGATTCTAAGTAAAATATGATAAATGTTATATTATGCATACATTGCATCTTCCCGTTTCATTTTAAGTTTTACTTATGTAGAATGTAATGTACTTGTAATTTACTAATGTAGAAATCAAAACGATGATAAAAGGTAACTTAGGTCTCTTTCTGGGTCGTCCTCGGTGAGGACCTCTGGTGATGGTCGGTGCCACTGTTTGTTGCGCCAATGCGTTGCTCATAAAAGCACAGAACACCAATACCAAGTAACTAATACTGCGCAGAAGTGAGAAGATCTCGGTGATTCAATTTTATTTATGGTTACAGAGTTGCATTGTTGAAGCAAATTAGACGACAGACTTCTGGAAAAAGGCGCAGTATTATTCTTCGATCTCAGAGTAATTTTTCGGAGTTGAATATAATGCTATAACCCTGACAGGTTTTACAATTATGCGTGTATCTATCAGATCAAACTTTTGGAGTTCAGGCCTTAACCAGTTCCGGAAATGACTGAAGGAATAATTTATTCCCTTCCCCTAATTAAAATGACGCTTCCATGAGTGATAATTAAGTCGCGTTCTTTGTTTGACCAATTTGACATTAATGTGGATTTTTACAAAGCGTATGGGCGGTGATTGTTGCTGATAAGGGGTGAAATACAGGATGGCCTCTGTGTTTACGGGCTCTTTCCTGCAGGAACCGTTGACCTAATTCACATTAATTGATTATTATAAAAAATGTATTGCAGTAATGTAGGTATAGCTTCATTACTAATTTATCTTATTCTTATATTAGATTACCTATATTCTAGATTATCTTAGTTCTTCCGCCTTTCTATTTGTGGTCTTCTGCGGTACCTAGTGCCTTATTTGCTTATTTTATTTGAAGTATATGATTTTTCCAAATGTTTTTATTAATAAGTGATCGTTTTTGTGTAGCATAGAAATGTACTCAACAGGTTGATTCAAAACAAGGATCTGAAATGTTTAGAATTATGACGTAACGCTGTTGAACCTGATGTCTTCCTCATAGCTAAGCAGTTTTCCATTTAGTATTTGTGAAGGTCGAGATAACAATGCCTCCGACCACACTTCACGGACTGTTGTGGCGCGAAATAACACGCAGTGAAACGACTGACAGACAAGTGACTGCTGGGAAACGACGATCATGAATCGATGCTGCTGGATCGAACCATATCTCTCCTGTGGGAAGCTAAAAATTCTAAAGGAAATCGATGCTGGATCCCTAGCAAGACCGAATTTCATTCTTTCCCTTCCTCTGAGGTGTTCCGCCAGGGTACCGGGGGGTGTCTTTTGTTAGGTCCTAACCCCATTTGGGTTGGGGCATGTGCTTGGGAGGGGGGGGGGTCCGTGTCGCCATCTGCCGGAGACTTTGTTGTGGGAGCGCTCAGTTGTGTTCTAGGATCCTCCACTTCCTCACCGGGAGCATATGCCTCCGATAAATGCTGCTGGAAAACAGGTTGGAACGCTCGGATTATAATCTTGTGGAAATGTGAGTTGGACTTTAAATGTGCATCCTTTGTTCTATGGTATCTTGGTGGCTCTGGACTCGATCTAGTTCACATTTATGAGTGCTTTCCGAGTACCGTTTCCCTTCGGGTTCATTAGGAATTCCGTCTCTTTTAATGGAGGGAAACGTCGATGAAGTTTCATCGCTCGGTATGATTTGGTCATAGCATCCTTGTGATCCAGTGATTGTGGTTTGTGTGCTTTGCGGAATTGCGACTAAGGAAGTGTGCATTTACCGAGCGATTGAATAGGACGCTGTCGGAGCTACTAGTTTTCGTTTTCGTGAGTACGATAGTTTCTAGTTACAAGTATGCTTCCGCAAGTATCTTTTCCTATTTCTGTGAATTAAACTGCAATTTTTTCCTATAAGGTTTATGGAAATTAAGGAAATGTAGAAGGATGACTAATTTACAGCTTAGAAACAGAATATCAAATCACATTCTAGTGAAGTAACTTGTAGCATTGATGTTGAAGTTGGAGTTTGGAATTGTGATGGTGAGATATGTTAAATTAAAATGTTTTCATCGATAAAAACGCGCTGATTCAATGCTAGCTCTGAATAGTGAGAATCTTTTATATGTATATTGTGACCCACGAGGAAGTAATCGGTTTTATTAATCATTCACCTTTTTTGTCTTGCAAAAAATAACTTATATTAACGAAAACATAGGGCGTTCTAGATGTTTACGGAAGACGCTTTCGGTCATTTTAAAGAGCTATTGCTATAAATAAATAAATAAATATAAATATAATTTTATTATGCCCTGTGGCAAGCCACCTAAGGGCAACAGTAAATAACAGAACAAAAAGCAGTCGAAAAACTGTGAAATACTACTATCAACAGTTTAGATTGGACAAATCAAATTAAAAAAGAAGTACAAAATCATAATAGTCAAAACAAATAAATTACAAAATATTCAAATCTTTAAATTAAACAAATAATCAAATAATAGAAATTTAAACCTATTTATATTTGTTACATTACGGATTACTATTGGTAGAGAATTCCAGAAATTGATGGCGGATACTGTGAAAGATTTGTGAAAGGTGGTGGATCTATGAGATGGAATGTAAAAAGTACGTGAATTTTGTCTCAAATCAGGACGAGATAAATGAGACGGAGGGAAAGTGAAATCATTTACTAAGTACAAGGGCCTATTATTATTCGTAATAGTAAACAATAGAAGTCCAATAAAATATTTCCTTCTTCTTGAAGCTGTCAGCCAGCTTAAATTTTGTAAACAAGGGCTAATACTCTCGTACCTCTTAACATCGCAAACATATCTAGCACAGTTATTAATTAATCGTTGTATTTGTATATCCAGTTTAACGGTGAGATCATTATAGACCGTGCAACAGTAATCTATAGAGGGAAAAACAAGAGTCATAACTAAATTTTTACGAATCTGTGTGGGAAGAAGATGCTTCTGCAATTTTAATTGATACAAAATTGAATTTACTTTACTATGTATATACTTGCTATGTCTTACTACCGTACGCGTGAATTTAATCGAAATTTTCATTGTTAAAAACTTTCAACTATACTGAGTGACATTGTGACTGTTTTATTTTGTTTGGAAATCATTTCCGACACGTTAATTCATGTTCCCTTGGCTATTACATCGTTCCTCGGACAAGCATTGAGTTGGTTAAAAGTTAAAATTAAAAACATCAAAGTAAAGGAAGTGTAGAAGTGGTTCCATCTTCTTCATTTACTGGAGAATTTTTTTAGGCGGCTTTCACAATTACACAAATTTTCAGTTAAACTGTTTTAGAAAATTTCGCTGAAAATTTCTTCTGTGACGTTGAGCAAAGTAAGCGTATTGCAGCATTAAATTCGTTGGAATATCCGATTAGAGAATCCATAGGTCTAGAGGAAATTTCAGAAAGACTTGTTTTATTTATTTTAAAAAATCTTGCTTAACTAGAAAATACTCATCTCTCTCGAAAAGTAGCCATTTTTGTTTCATTAATAATACTTAATAATAATACATAAAATAAACACTTGGAAGAGGACCCAAAAGCGTTTTGGTCGTACGTTCGTGAGGTCCAAGGTAAAGAGCAAACTGTTGGTTCATTAAAGGATACTAGCGGTAATATAGTAAACGATGCTAAAGGCAAAGCTAATATCTTGAATGATTTTTTTCGAAGCGTTTTCACGTCTGACGATACATCAAATACTCTCCCGAATGTTGATAAACCTGAATCGATGTCGAAAATCACCTTCAGAGAAGACGGCATCATTAAACTATTGCAACAGATTAAACCGAATAAAGCTCCGGGTCCTGAAGACATACCGGCTCGAGTGTTCAAGGAAGTTGCGGAGGGCGTAGCACCTTTTCTTAAAGTTATATTTGATAAGAGTATGAGCGAAGGAAAGGTCCGGAAGGATTGGAAAATTGCAAATGTCACGCCAATATTAAAAGTGGCTCTAAGGACGATCCAGCTAATTACAGGCTTTAACATCACTGAGCGGTAAAATTATGGAACATATAATAGCTAGCTCTTTAATGGGTTTTCTTGAAACGTCCAATTTCATAATTAGGAATCAACACGGTTTTCGTAAGACTCGTTCTTGCGAGTCTCAGCTGGCTTTATTAGTACACGATGTTCTAAACTCTGCTGAAAACAATAAGCAAGTCGATGCGATATTTCTAGATTTTCGGAAGGCTTTCGATAAGGTACCTCATCATAAATTGCTGTACAAATTAGAAGTTGCGGGTATCAATGCAGAAGTTATTAACTGGATAAAAAACTTTCTCACCGATAGAGAGCAACGAGTAGTACTCGATGGTATTAGTTCCAACTTGGTTAAGGTGACCTCGGGCGTCCCTCAGGGCAGTGTAATTGGACCATTGTTATTTTTAGTATACATCAACGACCTCAGCAATCACATTGAAAGCAATGTTAGGATATTCGCAGACGACACAGTCATTTACAGGGAAATAGATAGTTCAGAGGATAGATTAACCCTTTCGAACGACTTAGAATTATGAACTGGTGCGATGATTGGCAATTAGAGCTTAATTTAGAAAAGTGCTCGGTAGTTAACTTCTTCGAAAGTAAATCTATAGTAAATGATTATTCTTATAGCCTCCGAGGGGTAAACCTAATGACAGTAGAATCGTTTAAGTATCTTGGAGTAACTCTCACGAATAATCTATCATGGAGTACCCACATCCGAAATATATGTGGAAAATCACTTAAGAAACTCGGCTTCGTTAAAAGAATAGTCGGTCGGAGCGAAGAAAAAGTTCGCGAGCGATGTTACTTAGCGTTAGTTAGGCCTCACCTCGAGTATGCATGCAGTGTATGGGACCCCGCCGAGAAATGTCATATTCGGGATTTAGAAAAAGTACAACGAAAGGCGATACGATTTGTAAAGAATTGCTACGATAAAACAGCGAGTGTCACTCAGATGCTACAGGAAGCGGGATGGGAATCATTAGAAGATAGAAGAAAAATTCAAAGGATAAATTTATTAAATAAGTTCAGAGAAATTACGTTTTCAGATGATGTAACAGATATAATGCGACCCCCCTGTTATATGGGCCGTTCTGATACTGCCAGAAAGATGAGGGAAGTAGATGCTAGAACGAATCGTTTCAAAAATTCATTTTTTCCGCGAAGTATACGCGAAAGCAACCGTTTAGGAAAATAGACTCAAGGTGCTTGCACCCCCTGCCACACGCCGAAAGGCGGCTTGCAGGGTTCTTACATAGACATAGACATTAATATTAAGAGGGATAATTACGTAATTGATTAAATATTCATATATCCATGAGCTGAATTTGACAAAAATGAAATTTGAAATTTATATTGACAGACGCGCTAAGGAGGATCTGCGACGAAATCCTTTGCATAGGTTTAATCCATGGAAGGTTTCTTATCTGAAGGCCGCATTATACAACTCATACGAGACCCTGAGGCTGCACTTACCTATTGCCTACTTTGAAATAGTTTAGCGTGGAATTAATACGAAGTAAATCGCATTTTAACGCGAAGTAAAACTTATATGCTCAATTTTATTTTCATTTGACGTGACAAACGAGATTTGAAAACATTCGTCTCGTCATTCGTCATAGGCGAACGAAAAGGCCGCTTCTTCCTCACTTTTGTCTAGATTCCTTCTAACTTTCCATATATTAAGGTATATTAGTCTCTAGCTGTTAATTGTGTTATATGCCATATTCGTATGATTTTTATATATCGCACTTAGTGTTGGGATTGGTTACTTTGGTACTTTCTTGTTGTAGGAGGTGATATGGAAAGATAAATCGGTATCAGTATTTCAAAATCGTATTTTAATCGTCGAAAAGTATCCTGGGGCGTACAATATAGATTATTAAATAAAAATGAAACTTGAAATGTATGTTGGCTAAAAATTCTCGCGCTGTTTCTTTATGGAGAAAGTGAGTGAGAAAGAAATCCTCTGTATCTCCAATGGTATCATTTTAATATGTTTTAATGTCCAATTAGTATCAAATTATTGCCGCACGGATTGGCCTACGTGCTCTTTTATGTTATGCAATCATGTTTATAGACCGTATTTCCTCGTATATCGTCAATTACAGCGCATCGGCCTTATGTCTATCGTCTCACCAATTGTAACCCTCTTATGTCCCCGCTCTAGCGTGGGTTCGCAAATGATAAATTTAATTTGGGCGCCAGGGTGAGAGTAAAGAAAAATAAGGACTAAGGGTAGGCCTCCGCCCGCACTCGGAGGGGGTAAGGAAAGGAAAATTAAGTAAAGAAAATTACTTTGTTCCATCTGCTACGGAGCGCGGATCATTCACTCAATGATTCCGAGGCCGATCATCATAGGGTACGAGGTTGAAAGGATAATAGGAGAGGTAAGGGGTTAAAGGTAACAGGGGTAGGGAAAAAGGAAAATCAAGCAACTCAACTAACCTTGTCGGCAAAGACAACCAAAAGCGAAAATGAAAAGAAGGAGAAACCAAACAGGGACTTCCCGAAACTAAACTTCTAACCACGAACGCAGACTTTCTCGCTACCTTGTTCACAATTCCTGAGGACCGTAAGCCCGAAAATCCGCCCTACGGGCTACCGACGCCGGACCTATATACCATCCGCCCCCCTCCCCTCCGCGAACCAAAGAATCGCGAAAGGGCGGAACACGCAAGTCCAAAGGCGCGAAACGTCACACAGTATTACCTAAGAATTTCTCTTCTATGGAATCCCTCTCATCCTGCTTTTACGATTTGACCAAACCGAGTCGTAGATAACAAGGAATGATTATTACCTATGTTAGTATTTTACGGATGTTATGACTTTCGGTTATTTACGTTAAGATCTGTTATGTTGACTCCATCTCAGAATTTAACCAGTTTTTATTTTTTGAGCTATCCAAACCGGAGTTGATTTCTTCAAATGTATCCGATAAGTTACTTCACCAGACGTTCTTCTATGAGGTCAATGATCGTGCTTGTGAAATGCTCTCACCTCCGAAGAATTTTCCAGTTCCTTCCTCAATGAAGCCATTGTGTACTTTCTGGGATCCGCGATTTTTAGCAAATGCTCGACAGTTCGTTCTATGGCGCTTTCATGAGATGGATTCTGTTAAGGAATAACGATGGAACCTGTTAAAACCACAGTTTCGTCTGCTGAATTTATGACGACCATTCGCAACGTCCTTTGAAGCGAAGTGCGCAAAATTTCAATCCAAGTTTAAGTTTATCAGCGTTCGCCAATTTTTAATGCCGGAAATGCGTGCGCGATATGACAGGATGTGCCATATTAAATGGATCTTCTCTGAGGCGTAGGTTAAAATAAGTCCTCAACTTGAAAATGTGCAATTTAATTAAAGCAGAGACGTAGCTAGATTTTCACCGTGGGGGGCCAAGGAGGGGTAATGAAAATTGAGGGAGAAGGCTCTCGGGCCAAAATCAAATACGTCTTTCTATATATTAGACGAAGCTAGCATTTCTGGCTGGAGAAGAAGAGAGGTTCTCATGAAAGTGATTACCCAAATCAAAATTATCCTAAATTGAGGATTTAAATGTTGCAATGCAAAATCCATAGAGGCAGGTGGACTGTGCAGCATCTTTGTCCACATTTATTACATTCCTGAATTGAAGCTAAGAATGTTGAATTTTTACTTTGAATTGTAAGAACTATGTATTAACGTAAACCTTTTGTAAAAAATACTGAAAGCGTCTTTTACAGAAAACAATCATCTTTCAAAAAGTCAACAAGTTTTGGTTTATTGGAAATAGATGACAGCGTAAGTAAATATACGACTGAACAGAAACCCAAAAAATAATTTTAATTCGGGTTATAATATTCTGTATGAAATGACACCAGAAATATGAATGTTTAATTATTTATTTAAGTAATGCTATATTTAGTTTTACCATTTTCTCGCTTAAGAATATGGTAAATTTACTTCTTTGCTCATCATGCATCTTCTTTTTTGCAGGTCCTCAGTGCTGGTAGTGGCTATGAAGGTGGGAGGGACCAGAGGTTGAAACACCCCTCCCATCATTTTCCAGTTAGTGCTGGTTCCAGCCTCTGCACTTCTAAAGTGACGTAACCTGAAAGCTCATTTAGTACCTGCAAAATTATCCACAATGGAGGCGTGCAAAGCTCCCTCTATATCATCCATTCTTGCCGTCCTGCTGCTTGTAATGACCCCAGCTTTCCAAGGAGTGGTCAAAGCAGAAATAGTCTCAGCTGGGGTCACCCCATTACCTCCAGGTAGTAACTCCTCAAGGGATGTTCATATGAATGGTAATAAAACTACTTCAAGTTAAGAAGTGCCTGAAAATCTCTGTATTCTAAATGTCTAGGTGTGACTGAAAGAGAAAATAGAGAATTGTTTAATGATTGCATTAGGTTTAACTCTTTTTAAATTTCATTGCTCTTAAATTAAGTATTGCTTTAAAATTTTCAGCCATAATTATTTTTAATACAATCTTTATCCTCCCTCAAAAGATTCATCTTGATATCATGTATTTATACTGTTAATTCTTTATACTATCTATAATTGACCTTGATTTATAATCCAATTAGATTAACTTTGGATCAAAAGACTATTAAACCATTTAGACAAAGCTTTATGAATATTGCAAGAGGAACTGGGAATAATAACAAAAGATATATAAATTCAATACAAAAATTAACTGTTCTTTGTGCATGTATTATATTGGATAACTTTATCAGATAATGATCATACTAATTATAGTAATCTGAAAAAATCTGGTGTATTTTATATTTAGAACCATTGCATTTTTCTTATGAGGAGTATTGTTCTAAGTAAAAAAGAATCAAACACAGAAAAAAGTATGAGGATGTATTTGCGGTATTGCTAGCTGTAGAATAGGTTGATTTCCAATGCTAGTATATTTGTCATTGAACTTACGATATTGGCTATTAATTGTGTTTATGAACTCAAAATTTCATAGGTTTTAATACAACTTTGAATGTTGACAAGTTTTTAAATATTATTAGACTTCAAAAATGTATTCATTTGCAGTAAATACATTTTATTTTTAGAAATAATCGAATAAGCAATAGTCATAGTTGTATCAAAATTAAAAACTTTTTTTTCCAATTATCTGATAAAACTTGTGAGTGAAAATACCCCTGAGCTTCTCATACAATGTATTGAATCTTGTAAATGTAAGCTCTTAGTCCTATATTTAACAATTTAACAGCACAAAAGAAAATCTTAGAACTTAAAACAAAGTTTAAAAATAGTAATAAATGTGATTACATGACCAAAATGAATAGCATGTTTGTCCTGTTCTTGGAAATGGAGAAAAACCTTATAATCTTACATTAACGGTTCATCTGTAATCATTTAAGCCAAATTGCAGACGACCGAGAAAAAATGATTCTGTGTGCATTCCTGACTTCTAATTAATTTCACTGAAAAGGTTTCAAACTAAAAGAAATATGCATACAAATTAAAATAATAGAATATAATACAGGTATATAAAAATATCTTACAAAAATACCTATATAAAATATATTTATTAAATCTAATAAATAGGAATAAAACTGAAATATATTTGTTGGGTTAAAGAAATGAATATTTTGTTGACGCAAGAAAATTTGTGTGCATAGCAGAGAGTATAGCACAATGCATTCATCTTCCCTTGATGCTTTGCTAAAGTGTTACAGTATAAAGTAAATTTTTTTCAAGGATGCGATTGATTCTTAAAGTTTACTTATTGTTGATATTGATTTCTGAATGTTTTAATTAATGATTTTAAATTACCATATTTTCTGGTAGATAACCTGTGTGTTATCTATGCAAAAAATTTAGAAGAATTATAAAAATAATAGAGAGTGATACACAATGGAAAATCTCATTTCATTGAATACTGAACTCGGAAATAAACTCACATCATATATCCTGGACGTCACGGAGTAAATACTCTCTTACTAGAGCAATTTTAATTTCAACCAACATATTGTAAATGTTAATATAATCATATAATTACATTTCAAAACACAAGAGTAATTATTTATTATAAAACATTACAGTAGTGAAAGAAACTTTTTGTCAGCATAATGCAAAGAAAGAAAGCATATGAAGAAAAAAGAAGTAAGTAGTAAAAGAATTACATTAAGACTTGCAAACATAAATTTTGGTCGAAGGATAAAATTCATCCCCCGAGTCCAGAACGACTCCATAGTTTGCAGTATTTTCACTGGAACATCAGGAAATTTGCGTTCTTCAGTAACTTCATCGTTTTCAGATTCTGAAGTTTCTGTAAGCTCCAAATCCTCAAATGATTTATAAAACCCTCTTTGGATGCAAGTTGTCACATAATTCCCGCTTTGCAATATTCATTTGCATATTTCTTCATAAGATGATCGCTCGATCTTCCCAGAGTGTGTATATTCATGGACACCTGCAATCATCCACTCCTCCCACTTCGCTAGAAGGTTTGATTTATTCTCCTTTAAATCAAGGGGTTGAAGTTTCTTCATCAGTCCAGCAGGTATGATTGCAACCTTGGAGTATTTGTTGATCAGTTTCTTTACTTCAGGCACTAAATGGGCTTGACATGCATCCATAATTAAAATAGATTTGGGGCTAAAGAAAGCAAGTTTACGTTTTTTCCAGACATTATCAAACCTGGTCTTCATCATTTCTTTATTTATCCATCCATTTTCATTTGTGGTAACAATGAGGTCTTTCGAAAAACACCCCTTTGGAATGGTTTCCCTCTTGAATATTACCATAAGAGATTGTTTGGAACCATCTGATGTCACACATAATACAACTGTAAAATTTGACTTTTCGTGTCTTTCTTAGCAATGGACACTTCCTTTGCACCTTTAAGAGTTAGAGTCCTTGCAGTTGGAAGGTCAAAACTTAATGGGACTTCATCCATGTTTCCCACATGCATTTCTTCTACTTTGGAAATGCTCTCTTTCACAAATTTTCTAAATTTTATTAGGTTCGCCTCCCAATCTATATGTAGTTTCTGGCCAATGGTTGTCGAGGCAAGAACACTTAAATTATTTCTCTTCATGAATCGGAATCCCCAAGAGCTTTGAAGTCAATTATGTGTTTGTCTCATGCACTTTGCCTTTCGCTAGAAGTAAAATTTGAGTTGTTGTGAGTCTTAACCCTCTTGATCTTTCAAGAATAACCCAATGGTAAAGTTCTTTTTCAAGTATTGGCCAGAAACACTTTCTGTAGCACACAGCTTGTTCTCCATGATACAGTTTCTTAAAAATCTCCTCATTCTTTTGCCACTCTCTCACACTAGCTTCATTTTAACTGAATTTTCTCTCTGCTGCAGGATTTCCATTTACTTTTGCGAAATGAATAACTTCTAGCTTAAACTGAGTCGTGTACGATTTGCGTGTTTTTGCTTTTACTTTTTCCATGGCCTTACAAAAATAAACATAATTAGTTACTATTTAAATGACTTTGTAACCACAGACAAAATTGGTTTATTTCTTAGTTCATGAGTCCATAGAAAGGCACAGTAATAAATTTTGCTGCAACTAAGCAAAAAAACGATTTTTGAAGCGCTTTATTATGATAAACACTAAAATTTTGAAATGTGTGTTATCTTGTAGGTGAATATTATTAACAGAAAATACGGTAATATATAATATAATATATATTTAATTTATCATGAAAAATTTTACCTCTTATAGTGGACACTGTGAAGAAGTTCACCTGTGGACAGTCCTTCTACCGTACATTCCACTTGGATGAGTCCAGAGATGCCCTATATGTTGGTGCTATGTAAGTAAACAAATAATTAACATGCCTTAACAAAACCATGAGATTTTGTCTATAAGTATACCTTGGCTGAACTTTGTGGAATTACTTAAAGAATAGATACACACACACCCTAAGCAACTCCTGACTGCCTCCATTTTATTTACTCTATTGGCTTAAGAAGAAAAGGCAAACCATTGTAATATAAAAACAGTGTTTTCTCTAAACGCAATGATATTAATTTATCCATTATTTCCTTTCCTGTATTTAGCCCTCATAATTTTATCATCAGTAGCTTTGGTTTAATTATAATTATGTTTTTTATGCCCTGTGGCAATTCGCCTAAGGGCAAAAAAATTAGATTAGTACAAGATACAAACACTCATTTATGTATGGAAAATTATTAGGTTTACAAAAAATTTACATAAAGAAATACGCGCATCTCTCAGTATTCAAGAACATGAATTGAAAACAAATTGAAACAACAGGATTTACTTATTTTTTATACCTCATTGATAGTTATTGGGAGGGAATTCCAGAATGTGATAGCAGAATGATTTATAAAATGGATGTGACCTATTGACAAAAACATAAAAACTTTGTGAATCATTTCTTAATTCAGGGCAAATAAGACACTATGAAAGAGAATTTAAATTGCTAAGCAAATAGGAGGGTCTATTATGACTTTAGATTGTAAACATAATTTATCCAAGAAAGTATTTTCATATCAGTCAGCCAACATACATTAATTAGATGAGGGCTAATATATTCATAGGTACTTCTCTAATGGCCTTGAATTTAAGGAAATATTGGAATAATTTGTAAAATTATTTCTCACAAATTTAATTTTAAACCAAATTTAAAAGTAAAGAAAAGAAAGCTCATTCAAGAAATTTCCTCTCTTATGGGCTTCTCTTGAGTTCGTACTACCATTATTTCTACTTCTATCTTGTTAAAGAAATAAAATCTACAATGGATAAAATTAAAATTTTCCAGGCCTTTCTCCATAAGCATAGTCAGGTAGATCTTTTGCAAATATATTAGGAAAACCTGAACTCCAGTTCTAGGCCTTGTACCATATATATATGCAATAAAATGACAATATTAGTAATTACCTACTTACTTACTGGCCTTGGTGGCTGAGTGGGTAGCGTTCTAGCTATACTATTGCTACCCCAAGGTCCCGGGTTCAAATCCTGGCTGATTGGACTTTTCCGATCAGGTTTGTGTGTGTTCATTGTTGCTGTTCCCTCAGTGAAGCACCTCCTGATAAGTTCATCAGACCTCATTCAAGTCTCGCTGTTCAACATTATAGCATATTTTATGGAAATTGTGTGTGATTTAAAATCTTACTTCTTATCATTGTCAGTGAAATCTATTATCCTTGCTCATGGCCTTGCCTCTTCTCCTATCACCCCCTTGATGACATAATTTTTAGAAGTGATACCCTGCAAATGTTTTGTCTAGTTCTCACCTCTCAGTAGTTTCCTCTCTTGGCCTCTTTCTTCTCCTCAGATTTTATACATTATTGTTATTGTTGTTGACCGCATATATATTTTTTCCTTGGCAGTAAATTATAGAGCTTTATACAAATATACACTTGTGCTGTTCTTTCTTGTAATTTTGACATGCAGATTATCTGTCCTGCATTTATGACAGTAATGTATATCAAAGGTTTTTGTAAGGTAATCACGAAAATATATTGCATCCTTACTGACAAATATGTTACAAAATATCTGTAAAACCTTGTCTCTTCATTTATAGAAAATAATAACACTGTAATTCCACACAGTGTTATTATTTTCTATAACTTTAGAATGCCCTTCCACAAAGTTTGGCCGAATATGATATAGTTTACTTGTCTTTACAATTTATTCAGCCTAAAATTTCTGCATTTCTTCTAACCGCAACAAATTATTTAATAAAACTCTTTTTGCCCTATTTTGCACCACCAATTCCACTCACCTCACGCAGATTAGCTAAATGTAATACCTTTGACATTCTAATAAATGGCAGATAAAAGTATTATACTGGTATTCGTTAGGTTTTGAATGAACACTCCATTACTTTAAATAACGTGTTGTTCTTTTTCCTCCAGTAATAAATTTTGTTCTATAATAATAACATTCCTACATAATTCTGCCTTATATTAGCATCTGATAGTAAAACAGTTACTTCTGTAAATTTATTTCTGGGGTCTGTATGGAATGTTACAATCAGAAAATCAAAAAGTAATTAACTTAGTAGTATCCATATAATTGTATTTATTTCGTGTATTTTCTATGTATAGGGATGCAGTCTACAGATTAAATGCTGCTAACATCAGTGCTTCAGATTGTGAGGTAATAATTCAAATTTTTCATGTTTATATTATAGAATATTACTATACACATTCATTTAAATATAATTAGAGTATAAAAGTGTAATTGTTATTATTTAAGTAAGAAATTCATTCATACATCTGTAAAAGTTTACAATATCTTCAATTCATATTTTTTCAGATGTTGATCAATTGTTGCAGTAATTAACTTATGTTTTAAAAACAGTGTACTTGAAGATTTTTTAAAACTTTTGAGGATGATAATCACATAATGCTTTTAAGAACTGCATCACTACCTAACATGTCCAGAAATAGTATATATTTTATCCTTATCTACAATTCTTACTTACGGAGAAGTAGAAAATTTCAGAAATTTTAACATATATTTTCCATTTTCAGAGAGATTTTCTCAACTTGGAGCCTAGCAGTGTTTCTAATTGTGTTTCTCGGGGTAAAACTGAGGTGAGTATTTCCACATCTTTGAATATAAAATTACATTACGGAGGCATCTAATTGTGTTGGCAATAACTAAACTTTTTTATTGTTTTCTTTTCAGAATTTTGACTGCAGGAATCATATCCGTGTGATACAACCAATGTCTGATGGCACTCGTCTTTACATTTGTGGCACCAATGCTCACAGTCCTAAGGATTGGGTTATTCATGTAAGGAAGTTGTCATTCTAATTCTTACATCCTTTCATTTTATCATTTTGTTACTCTCATCATTACACCATCTTTGATTGACTATTTGGTTTAGAAACTTAGCATTCAATCAAAAAGTACTAATTTACGATATGCTCATCTAATTTTCAACTTATCATTGAATAAATTCTTCTCGGGTCCTCAGCCAGATTAAATTGGTGATTGCCACTGAAGTTTGAGCCATAGACTCAGCAGCCATCCACAGGGTTTTCAAGTTCGGTTTTGGTCGTCCTATATATACCTTGGCTGAGGTTGCCTTTCACTTCTGGGCGTCACAGCGCGTTCTGATTGGTCCGCTAACTAATCATTGTTACTGTCTACTAATCCTTATTTTTTGTGATCTAATTTAATTTACCAGTTTAGAAATCATTTAATTGGAGCAATCGGTTCTTCTGTAACTGTCAGTAAATTACCTCTCATTTATTCTTGTTTCTTCAATCACTTGTATTATGACTAAAAAATCTTCACAGGTTGTCAACTGGGTCAGTTCGCTGGTATAAACTGACGTTTTGGCATAGGCCATCGGCCAATTGTATTATGTATCACCAAAATTATCTAATTTACAAGCAGTTTTAGCACGTTAACTCCAATAAATCAATTGATTTCTTTCCTTTAGTCAAATCTCACCCACCTTCCACGTCATGAATATGTACCAGGAATTGGAGATGGTATCGCCAAGTGTCCATTCGATCCAAATGACAATTCCACTGCAGTTTGGGTGGAAAAGGGTAATCCAGGAGATCTGCCTGGACTCTACAGTGGCACTAATGCCGAGTTCACCAAAGCAGACACTGTGATATTCCGCACTGACCTATACAACCTCACAACTGGAAGACGAGAGTATGCTTTCAAGCGCACACTCAAATATGATTCCAAATGGCTTGACAGTAAGTACTCAGATAATATTACTTAATTAGTTTAAATGAATTCTATAATTCATGTGATACGTATGCTTTCTCAACCACCTCCTTCTTTAGCAGTGTAGAATATTCCTCTGTGACTTAGGGTACAAATTCATACTTCAAGCGTTAATTTAGATAAAGATTTTATGCCAAAAATGAAAATTGATCCTATTTGTTCAAGATTACTAAGATGTCATTGAAGTATTTCTTGTAATGGTCTACTTTGATATCTCTATAAATATGTCTACTAAAATTACATGTTGAATTGTAAGCTATTTCTTATAACTTTGTTGAGAATAAAAGTCCAAAACTTAACTGGTGTGGATTAATTTCTGAAATGGAGAAAACCAAGCATTGATCAAGCACTAATTCTTGTGTGGGAAAACAATCAAGGAAATGTAAGAAAGTCTGGAGAAGAAATATTTGGTCTCTTTTCCATCTCATGGTGAAGTTCAAACATGGCTCATTTTTTATTCTGGTACATGTCCAAGGGATACCAGGTGTTCAGGACACACTCCTAGAAGTCTTAAATGAAAATTGATTGACAAAATTCTCAAATCGAGTTTGAGGTTTGAAATCTCTAATTCATTAACAGCCATGTTCCAATTTTTTTTTCTTTACTCAAATTGAGAGTGTGACTACTGAGTGAAGATTTGCAAGATAGTTCAGTCTGTAAACATCTCAATTGAAATGTATTCTGCGTGAGCATTTGTGTCTAATGAAGCTGTCGGATGACAAGGCAAGATGTGTGCACTCACAGTTGAGCAAGAATCACGTGATCATTCTCCAGCAATGTTTGTATGAAAGTACAATCCAAATGAGTTGTTCAGGTGGCATGTCACTATTGTGAAATTTGGATACATTACTTACAACTAGGCTCCCGGATAGTCATGTGGACAGCGCGTTCGCCTTTGGTGAAAGCGGTACCGGGTTCGATTCCCGGTGGGAGCCAATGTGCGAAATGACCTAAGCTGTCGAAGCACTTTTAACAATACTACTACTACTACTACTTACAACTTGAGAGCAAGAAACTATTCAGACAGTTGATTTCCGCGACAGACATGCTCCAAAGAATGTGAAACCAGTTTCTTCAGCTGGAAAAGCTATTCCATGAATTTTTTTGAAACTTGCTTACTGTGATAATAAAGATAATAAAAGGCCAATATTGTTCTCTTCATTGGATAAACTTTCTAATGAATTGATGAAAAATTGACCTCATTTGGGGAAAGAAAATATTCTCTTTGATCAAGAGAATGCCCCTGCTAACATATTTGTATTTTCAATGGTCAAAGTAGTCATAGTACTCTGTAAATTGCTACCTTATCTACCCTATTCTCCATATTAGGCCTCTTGTGAGTATTTTGTGTTCTCAAACTTGAATAAATGGCTAATTGGGAGAAAATTTACATAGAATGAATTGATCATTACTGAAACAGAGCATTCAAAGAGGCTATTTTGCTGAAATTGAAAATAGTCAATCTTGACATAAAGAAGCTAGAAAAAAATTGTATAATTTGCTTTAGCTTAAAGGATTCCAGTTAGGAAAGTTTTTTCATTTCAGTTTGATTTATCATATCATATTTATCACGTACATGTAGTAACTTTCCTGCACATATTGAAAATGGCAAATAGCTTCACTCCAATTAGAAAATGATTTTAGCTTAATGAATCACTATAGTGTAGTAGAATATCTACAATTGCTTTGACAGCTGAGATAATTTCGCACATATGCTATTTTGCCATAATAATGATGATATTTATGTGATACAAAGTGATAACTCTATAATGTTGATATTGTAGATTAACAAAGATACAATCATCAATCTAATAGAATTGATTTTTTCCTCAGAACCCAATTTTGTTGCTTCATTTGATGTTGGGCAGTATGTCTTCTTCTTCTTCCGAGAGACTGCAGTGGAGTACATAAACTGCGGCAAAAGTATATATTCCCGAGTTGCCCGAGTGTGCAAGTGTGATACTGGAGGAAAAAACATTCTTAGTCAGAACTGGGCTACATTCCTCAAAGCAAGGCTGAATTGTTCCATTCCTGGGGAATTCCCATTCTATTTCAACGAAATCCGTGAGTAATCATGAAAATAATGTTATGTTCTCATTGTGGAAGATACAGGAATGTACTGTATAACCCATTTTCCAGTAACCTCTAAGAACTCACCAGGAAAATAATTCAGACTCTCAAAGTGACAGCTTTCAACTTCTTGTATAGAAACTTGAAGGAATGAAAACAGTATTCCATAATTCTATTCATAAATGATATTCTACCAAGTATGGTCAAATGAACTTTTAGAAAGCATAAAATAATTCATACCATGAATAGTCATAGTTTATTAGACTATAAATTAAATTTGAATGTCATTAGCTTATTAGCTAGCATATTCACACATTTCAATTTCTGCACCTCCAAGATATCATAAATGTCTTCCTTATCTTTAAACTGAGAAGTTTTAAGGCAGAATAGGTGAGGCTTGGAAACCACTTTAAGATTCAGTGGCAATAGATTCTCCTGACAATAGGAAATATTTTCCAATAAGGAAATCTTTACTCATCTTATTTAAAAGTAATTATAGGTAATACGTATGAAATGTCAGTATTTCTAGTGCTGTATCTGATAATGGCTGATGGTCTAAACTGGCCTTACATTAAAAAAAGGTAGTGGAAAATACAAAGCCTAAGTTTTAATTTTTAAATGGCTTTCCCTGATGTCAGGGCAACTCATATTGATACCAGACCAAGTAAGGGCTTCTTCAATCAATTAGACTATAAGGAAATTACTCAGAGAACTAGGACCAAAGAAAGCTTCATCCATAGCGAAGGAAATTAATTCCAATAATTGGGAAGTAGTAATCTGAAGATTATTGACATTCTTGGCAGGCAGACAATTAGAACTAGTTCCCCTTAATGGATTAAAGAAACTCAAACAGTTAAACTAAATATTGTGACCGGGTGTAATCGTTAAAATTACGTAAGCCACACACATAATTTTATGATTGAGATTCTTCAAGGGATCTGAGAAGAGCCCACAAACACCGTGGATGGTCTCCCAGACTGCCCATGTCTCGGACTGTCTCTGCTTTCAGGAGTAGAATTAAACATATATTAACTATAGATCATTACCGTGGAAATTTAAGCTTCGGAAAATTCTAATTCCAATATTACGTTCTCAATATTTAAATTCATCTTTTCAGGATTCTTTCTCTATTTCTTCTTACCAATGAATTTCATAAACCCTAAACAACAAAACGGGAAAAAGCACCTAAGAAACTTGGCTTTGTTTAAAGAATAATCGGTTGGAGAGAAGAAAAATTTCACAAGGAATGTTACTTAACTTTAGTTAACTATTAGGTATATAACCATTAAAGTTATATAATGTGCATAATCAGGAGAAATATGATGTTTCTCATGTAAAGAGTAGCACACATTTGAGTGTAGTTCAGATGATTTTGAAAAATAATACAGTATTTGTTTTCAGGAAACAATACATTTTCAAAATATAATACCTAAAAAAGTTATTTAAACTGAGTTAAAAATTAATCTAATTATTTTATGTAATTAACTTAAAATAAAAATTATAATATACATGTATAACATGCAGCATGAATATCTGACCTAAAGCACATGTTATATGCCAATAAATAAGGTAATTGTATATTTTCTTATTTTTACGTTATAGTAATTGTAATTGTATTCACTCATTCTCATTCCAGAAAGCATGTATAAAATGCCAGGTGATGACTCCCATTTCTATGGCACATTTGCCACATCCACCAATGGCCTCATGGGCTCTGCTGTCTGCTCATTCACTCTGGCATCTGTGCAGGAAGCTTTTGCAGACAGATTCAAGGAGCAAGCCACTAGTAGCTCAGCTTGGTTACCAGTTCTATCTAATAGGGTTCCTGAGCCTCGTCCAGGACAATGTATAGAAGACACTGAGACTCTTCCTGGTATGCTGGCATTTACATATATATTTACCTCAATTATCATTTTAATTTAACGATTGTTCTAAAAGGGACTATTTTAATTCAACTGCAAGTAGCATAACTTTTATCTTCATGTAAATTACTTAAATTGCATATAAATCCAAGAGCAGAATTGTGGTACTTAACCCTTTGATGTAAATTTTAAATGCTGGCTGCCAACACATGGCAGCTGTCATATTTGTATGCCTAATCTTGAATATCTGTTGAATTGAAAATCTTCACAAGGCTGTTTTGGCATTTTGAAAATCACAACATTTTTCATAAATTTACCAGTGAAATGGTTAAACTAGGAACATGCATAATAATCAAATAATTTTTCTTCAATTAACCAAGTATTGATGCAATTCTTCGAGTTAGGATTAGCCATAGTTAGTTGCCCAAACTATATAGTTTTATTACAACTATATACAAACTATATAGATTAGCCATATGGCTTTGATGAGAAATCCATCTTGTCACATAATTTCATCCAGCTTACAAAGATGTTTGTAGACCAAATATTTCATAAACTTTAGTTCATGGGAATATTATAAATACCCCCTGGTATTTAACAATTCATCACTTATTTCTTTTCAAAGTATTAAGTTCTAGAAAGATTAGAGAATTGACAAAAATGAAGTATATTCTTAAAACTTACTTTTACAATTTTGGCCCACTGAACTCTAAGGAAAGAGCTATCTGGCATAGAATAATAACTTAGGGATCCTATAGTTTAAAGGATGTATGAAATCAGCCTTAGAATGCATCCAAAATAATAGATATTTGAATTTTATTTCAGAACAAATGTTAAATTTACCCTGCTAAATTTTCTGCTTAAACTAAGAGTATCATCCAATGATGGGGCTGCTGTTTTATTGCATCTCATCATAAGCAAATTTCGCTGAAATTCAAAACTTCACACTTAACTGTTGTGTCCCTTTATGGGGCATAAATGAGATATTTATGAATGTAGGTTAATATTGTGTATTATTGTTGATACCCTTAGATTTTCTAAAATTATCTTGTTTTACTTTTTCCTTAATTCTAAAATCTGTACCTCTCCCTGATAAATTCCTAAACTGAATTAAATGGATTCATTTAAACATTCTTGGACATTTAACAAGTCTTGCAATGAAATTAGTGTAGTAAAAAGTGTTTAATTTGCAATATTATGTGAAATCACTGAAGAAACTACATATTTATCTAGTAAAAACTCTCTAATGACAAGAGATCCTTCTGTGATAATTGCATAAGTTGTTTCAGAACTGATCTTAGGCTGCAAAGGAATCAACATCTTGTTTTTTCACACTAGTGAAAGGAAATCAAAGTAAATCAGTCTATAACATCTAACAATCATGCATAATTTAAAATTAAGTGTTCAGTTTTTCCAAACACTTAGTCACCATCAGTCAGTTTCCTTTCATGATCTTAGTGCATTTCAATGAAATAATCAAACAAATACTTCTGAAATTAAATTAAGAAATTAATTTAATTGAATTTTATAAATACTTCTTTGGTTGAAATTTTGAATCTCTCTTACTAATGTATGTATTTTGACAGCTTTATTAAGTGATAGATTTTTTTGTATTTAATTGTATACTCTGAAATTTAATTAAAGTGTTTCATTTTTGTTCTGTTTCAGATAATGTATTGAATTTCATCCGCTCCCATCCATTAATGGACATAGCAGTAGGACATGAGTTTTCTAAGCCTGCATTTTATAAGAGAGATGTCATATTCACAAAAATTGTGGTTGAGAAGATTAATGTCACTCTAGAAGACAAAGAAGTTACATTCACTATCTTCTATGTGGGGTCAAGTATGTTTAATAAATAGCTTCATAGATTTGATTGAATTTGTAAAATTGCCATATTTACTCGATAATAACAATGTGTTGAATACAATGTGCATACCAAAATTGGAGCATCAGAAATAGAAAAATCATTTGACCGTAAATTTAATTCACACCTTAAGAAATCCAGTCATTTACTGTATACATGTTTACTATACACATATATGGTGCCATATTTGTATATTAATACGTATATACACTATATACGAAATACTGGTGGCATGGATGATTATCCGTGCCAGAAATTTCTACTCAAGTGGATACATTGACTAATTTTAAAAGTTCGATTGGTTAGCCAATCCACTTTCAATTATAAACCATCGCTGACAGTAGAGTGTGCTGAGGCTCTTACAGTCAAAACAGCAATAGTGTATTGGTGGAATGTTTGATGAGCTACATGGAAAGAGGGTGAGTCGAGGATCTGGCCTACTCTAGAGTTCCAGGCCCTGTGCTGAGGTGCATGTGAATGAGTAGTAGGTTTTGTTTCCAAATCTAGTGTGCCGTTGATTAGCGTAATCCTTCGTTTAGCCAAAAAATTACCCAAAAGGGTACATGCTATTTTCGAGTATATATGGTAAATAGAGAA
This sequence comes from Sympetrum striolatum, assembly GCA_947579665.1. Classification (NCBI taxonomy): domain Eukaryota; kingdom Metazoa; phylum Arthropoda; class Insecta; order Odonata; family Libellulidae; genus Sympetrum; species Sympetrum striolatum. The sequence continues at coordinate 78,879,554 of OX388351.1, forward strand.
ATTAAATTCTCAATAAGAGTATTCTATGAGAATTTTTAAGTTTTCCCATTTTGGGTGAGAATTTCAATGTAACTTTGAAATTGTCTAAAAACATATATTCTTCCTAAGTTCTTCCTTGTGAAGATTTCCCATCATAAGAAAGTTTTGTATGCTCTTTTCATGCACGTGTTATCAATTTAAATGAGTGGCTAATAGGCCATGAGCATTTGAATATTATCACAGTCAATGACCTTAATAGACTTGGCTTCCTACTAAGTTCTTTCCTCTGATTTCCTTGGTCATTATGTATTATTGTTTTCTGCTTATAATTTTTGAAAGCAATAGCTTGAATAAATTTGTCATACCAGTAACTTAGGAGCTATCTTGATTAAATAACTTGTTCGTAAACAAGTTGCAATTGAACAATATATAATTGGAACCAATGTTATAAATTAATAATTCAGTTAAGTATGTACAATTGTAAGTTTTAATTTCATAACCTTCCTTAGTATATTTTTTCTTTATATCACTCTATTTAGATGAAGGAAGAGTCTACAAATTAGTTCAGTGGGTTAATGAAGATGGTTCTCAAAGTTCATCATATCTTTTGGATGTGTATGATATCACTCCAGGAGAGCCTATCAGAGCCATGGAACTATCAAAAAAGGTATCCTTTATACTGATTGTTTTATCATCCACTAAATTTCTCAGAATGCTCGACATCTATGCAAAATGGTGTATACATGTGTTTCATGGTGTATGTATTTAACTAAAAGGAAAATTCTGCAATTAATGATTAATCCTTCCTCTTTCATGTAAAAACTATTGATTATAAGAGATATAATAAGAAAAATACTCTTCTATACCTCATTTGGAAAGTTATCTTAAATGGGATACATTATTTTGTTGAGCATATTCTGTCCAGTTTAATTATTTATTCATTGCCACTTAAGGTTTGATTAATGTCAGAAAGAAGTAATAATACAGTTATAAAATAGTATTTTAAACATTTTTGCTATGGAATTCTCTGGTGTAGTTCTTTCACCTCAAGATAAATCTCATGTTTTCCATGTTTCTGTTGTACCTTCTTGAAAATTTTTGGGAAGCAATTATAACTGTTGATAATTGGTTCACTTTTTAAGTGCATGAAATTTTGTATCTACTAAAACTTTAAACTACTCTTTGATATCTGTAAGTTACATATTTCTATCTTTCAGCACAAGTCTCTCTATGTTGGCTCAGACTCACAAGTCAAACAAATTGATTTGTCCATGTGTAAACAAAGATATGATAGTTGTATGCGGTGCATAAGAGATCCTCATTGTGGTTGGGATAAAACCAAGAGCACTTGTAAAATTTTCAAGGCAGGGTAAGTTGCATCATTTGCTTCATAAAATATGATATATTTTTAAAATTTTATTCTGCATTTAAATTCTTTGAACTCTATGTTTACATAACTATGTACAGTTTCTAATTTCTTGGCTCTATCTAAGCATAATTTATCAGGAAAATATTGTTGTTTCACTGTTAATTCAGTAAATAGTTGTTTAATTTTTACTCCTTGTATCATGCCATTAAATTAGTAATTTGCCTCACCCAATCTAATGATGCGGTAAACCTCCCTATTTGCATTTTATTTTGTTAAATTTCAATAAGTTCTTTTCTATGCTTAAAATACTCTTTCTCCATTTGTTGCCAACCTTGTAACATTCTTTTTATTCTAGGGTATCCCAAGTGTTTTTCATAATATTGCTGCATTTCCTTTATAGACTCCTGCAGGATGTAGAGAACAAAACTTTAGGCCTTTGTGATGCAAGTGCATTTAAGAAGAAAATAGTAGTCACATGGGGGCAAAGTGTACATTTGAACTGTGTGATACATATTGCTGAAGAATTTAATGACCAAAAGGTTATTTGGTATCATTATTCAAAAGACAAAAAGAGGCAGCCAATCTCTTACAGGTAAGAGGAAAGGAGAATTTTAATGAAGGTACTGTTTGTTACAAAAAAAATATCATGTTTGATTGTGACCCTTTAAGATTCTATCCTTGTGACTCGGCAACCACCCCAACAACAACAAATATGGCAACCCTGTAGAAGATGCCCTTGCATTCACCATTCCTTCCCCTTTCTTTGTAACTTTGCATGGTAAAAAGCTGATCAATTGGGTAAATCTTTGAGGTAGACATTGAAAATATTAATCTAAAATGACTGTTGGAATTGATTGAAAAATTGAATTGAAAATATCCTGCTATACTCACCCAAAAATGTATTATATCCACAGAAATTTGCTTCATTTTTAACCAAAAAATCACAATTTTCAATGTGAAAATTAATAAAATTCGTCAATATTAATTGCTTATTAAAGAAACAAATCCTGTCTTTCTCAACTATAAGTTTCTTATATCAACCAAAATTTGCTTCATTTTAAACTAGAATCTCAACTTCTTAAGGCAAAAATTAATCATTATTGTTGATATTTATTCATTTTTAAAGAAAAAAACCCTGTTATTGTCACCCAAAAATTGATTCTATAGACCGAATTGGCTTTATTTTTAACAAAAAATCTCAATTTCTTAAAGCAAAAATAAATCATTTTCTTCAATATTAATTCCTTTTCAAAGAATAAATCCTACGATTTTCAACCGAAGATTTATTATATCAACCGAAATTTTCTTCATTTTTAACCAAAAATCTTTATTTTTTAGTGCAAACATTAATGATTTTTGTCATTATTTATTTCTTCTTACAGAAAAAATTCAGAAATTCTCATTCAAAAATTCATTTTATCCTTGACATTTGCTTCATTTTTAACCAAAAATCTCAATTAGTTTACATGATAATTGATCACTTTTGTAGATATTTTTCCTTTTTAAAGAAAAAATCCTGCAATTCTCATCCAAACATTTGTAATATGGACTGAAATTTGCTTAATTTTTAACCCAAAATTTCAATAACTTAATGAAAAAAATTTAACTTTTTGTCAGTATTTATTTCTTTTTAACATTAATTCTTACCCAAAAATTTAGTATATCCAAGAAGGTTTTTATATTTAAAATTGAATTTTCATATCCTGAATCTGATCCCTCTCAGATTCTGGTTCTACTTGCCATGTTGTTAGATTAAAGGTTTTTTTCCTCTTTTTCATTTTTAATTCTAAACTTGCAATATGTGCAGATGTTTCGCATTTTAACTTAACCTTGATAATTATACCACTTAGTTGATTTAATTTCATTTTTGCTAAAAAATAAATAAATGTTTGCATAACTTAGGTTCTGGTAATCCTTTTGGTTTAGATGCCCTTCGTTATCGAGGAAGGTAAAAACAAAACTTTTTAAACTTCCATACTAGTTATTTAAATTAAGACAAAAAATGACTGGTTTCAATTGAATTGCCCTCTTCTGGCTAAGAAAATGCTATGTGCATTCTTATGGTTAATTGTAAACTTGCAATATGTGCATAGATTTAGATTCTCCAAATCACTTAAAAAGAAATCTCTAATTCATATTTGCACATACATTCAGAATATGAGATGATTACAAAAATGAGGCCTCCTTAACTGCAAAACCCACAAACTCGTGCTTGCCAAATTGAAATTGTTTACACTTTGAAGCTTCCCATTCGTATTTACAACATTACCTCTGGAAAGACAAAGAAATAGAGGCTGGAAGGAATTGAGAAGGCAGTGGCTTGGGTGCACCTTCTACATGGTTGCCACATTTTTAGTGGTCACAGTGGTTGCTGAATCACAAGGGTAGAATCTTAAAGGATGCACAATCAAACAGGATCATTTTTTTCCAATTAATTGTACATGTCCATCTGAGAATGAATTTTCAATAGAGGTAACTAAAACTTTGTAAATTTTCTTATGCAATGCCTTAAATTAAAAGTTGTCATTCAGATATTGGAGCTGTCACACTCATGGTATCTTAAATTTATAATTGTCTGAATTATTGTGCTTATTTGTTTTCATCCTTAAAAATAATTCTATCCTGTTTTAAAATAACTCGATAATTGCTTTTTTATATCTTAATGCTTTAAAAGTTACCAAAAATAGTTTTAAATATAAGTTAGTATTTTAACTTTTACCCTTAGATTAAATTTATAACTCTATGAACCAGACCTTATTTAATCCAAGTTAAATAGAATAATTGAAATTTTTCTCTTTTACAAAAGAATATTATGAGTGTTTTTTCTTTCGGTTAATGGCAGTTAAGTGAGGTTTTTTAAAGGTCCATCCCTAGGCGCCGTTTTTGCAGCTTTATCACAGTTTTTTTCCCACGACTCGAGCTCGGAGCTGATAAGGGACCTCGACTTATCAGCAGATATCAGCCTTTATCAATTGAGAGGTAAAGAAAGGCGTGCAGTACGATTTGAAAAGTTATAAACAATTGCAATATACAACAATTTGATATATCCGTCGTATCCTTTGTCTTAAGACAAGTATATGCGTCTTTTGATCTACGTTCTACGATGAAAATTAAGGTTTATTATGTTTTCTATAGAAATTACCTGGTGAGTTATGGCAAGCTGCATTGCCAGGAGGATTGGGTTGGGATGGGTTGGGCTGGGATGGGTTGGGTTGGGTTGGGTTGGGTTGGGTTGGGTTGGGTTGGGTTGGGTTGGGTTGGGTTGGGTTGGGTTGGGTTGGGTTGGGTTGGGTTGGGTTGGGATGGGTTGGTATGTAAAATGTATATGAATATCTTCCGCATTCAAATACAAGAAATCCTAGCCTCTGGATCTCCTGGCAATGCAGCGTTGCCATAACTCACCGAGTAATTTCTATAGAAAACATAAAAACCTTGATTTTCATCGTAGAGTGTAGATCAAAAGACGCATATACTTGTCTTAAGACAAAGAATACGACGGATATATCAAATTGTTGTATATTGCAATTGTTTATAACTTTTCAAATCATACTGCATGCCTTTTTTACCTCTCAATTGATAAAGGCTGATATCTGCTTATAAGTCGAGGTCCCTTATCAGCTCCAAGCTCGAGTCGTGGGAAAAAAACTGTGATAAAGCTGCAAAAATGGCGCCTAGGGATGGACCTTTAAAAAACCTCTCTTAACTACCATAAACCTTTCTTTCTCTTAAGCTGTAAATAAATAAAAAGTGCACGATATATCCAAATAGTTATAATCGTTTTCTTTATTTTGCTTAGCGAACACACTACATTAAACATGATGTTAGAGTTTTGACTAACAATGCATACATTTTAATGATGTAAGTAATGCAATGAAACTTCTTGGAACTATCCCATCATTCAAAGCGAAGCTTGCTTAAGAGCATGTTTTAATTTATGAGAAATGTGCTATTTAAGAAGGCACGTGCAAAATCATTGCAAAGATTACTGTCAAGATGTAACATTTCCAAGACAAATTGCCAACTGACATGAATTAAGCATTTAACTCAGCATGGACCTCAAGAACAATATAGCAAGAAATATGATATCTATAACAATAGCGATCATATTTCTTTAAAGTGTGAATTTATTTTTCTGATTAGCTTGTTGATACCATCTCTCTGATTGACTACCAATTTTCAAAAGTGAAATATTGCCCAAAATCAACCTTTTTTTGGTATAATTCATCAAAAAGGGTTGGGTATTACCTGTCAGGCATTCATTTAATTAATTTCAAGTTTTCGTAAAATAGGATTTTGTTCATAATAGGTATTGAATAGGAATTTGATGGGACCAATAGCACTTCTTCATTCATCTGAGTTTTTCGTTAAGTGCAAGTTCATAAAGTAGAGGTTCTACTGTATGTAATTGCCCTATGTGAACTTTTTTAAACATTTGGTGTACACATATTAAAAATTTTATAACAGATAAAGATGCTATCGTGCCTTGATATTTTAGTCAACAGTGGTACTAATGTGCTGTACAAATATCTCTGTATCCTTTTATTTTTTGCTCAATAAAATTTATTTCTTTCATAATTGTATGCATTAAAACATTCTCTATTCTTCCAGGCATGACAAATTTATAGAGACATCAGAGCATGGACTGGTAGTGGTGAGCGTGGGTGAAGAGGAATCTGGTCGCTATGATGCTCGTCTTGGCTCCTCACTGCTCTGTAGTTATAATTTGACAGTGGATGCAAACCGTTGTGGAGCTCCAGCTCGGTCTCGTGATTATCAGCGGGTCTATTCTGATTGGTGCCATGCTTTTGAAAAGCACAAAGCAGCAGTACAGGCATGGGAGAGAAAGAAATCTGTAAGTTGTAATTCATATTTAAGGGAGGTTTTCCTAACAACAAAATTCATCTGCCGCAGAGAGCAGAAAACGTCGAGGGCGCTGCACTGCCGACTCCTTCAATGCAAAGTAAACAAAATGTTTGCCTAAGGTGGAACTAAGTCATCTTACTTTGCATTGAAAAGTCGGCAGTGCAGTACGCTCGACGTTTTCCGCTTTCTGCAGTGGATGAATTCCATCGCTAGGATAACCAACCATTAGCTAGAATGAGGAGAATATTTCCTCAATTATAATTCACAAACCAAAAATGGTAACAAACCTAACAATGTCTTACAGAAAGCATGATCAATAGGGTCTTGATATCCCTCATTGGATTATCTATATTAGTGGTTCCCAAATATTCTTACATTGCATCTCATACTTTGATTTATCAAAAAACACCCTCATAGTCCAATCAAGACATGTTGGAGGGTTCGAGTTTTAAAAATTACATCACTTTCACATTTGTTAAAGCTAGTGTTAGTTGTCATTAGCATAAGTTGTGTGGATCAGACTGAAATTCCCCTAGGGATGAATGTGCAAAGCCAAACCATTATTATTGAACACAGATACTCTTTTGGTAACTTGGCCTTCATAGCTTGTATCACAAAAACAACTCTAGATAATTTGCTGTAGATACTTTTAGTATGCGCATCCTAAGACAATTTTGGGTCCAGATGAAAGCCTAATAATGTCACAGACTGCAAATCCTGTTTAATTGCCTTTAAGGTAAAGACAAGAGATTGATTTTTATTTTCACGAAGCAAAAACTTATTGGCAGAGAACCAATTGGCAGTATCAGTGAAAGCCTTAGACATCCATTATCTTAGAATTATCACCTGAGGCGTACACATCATCTGCATATATCAAAGTTTAAGATCTGACATTACTTTTTAGGTTATTCATCATCATTAAGAAAAGAAGGTGTCCCAAAACAGATCCTTGAGGAATTCAAATAGTGATAACAGAGGAAGAGGACCGTTCCCATTTGTGTAAACAGTTTTACAGCGTTTGTCAAGATAAGACTTAATGATATCAAGCTCTTTTGCTCAATTGTTCAATATTTATGGATATCTATTATATATAGACGCTTCTCCGGATATGCCTATTTATATATAAGTTATATATAGGGGATCAAAATTCTAACCATGTTCCACAAGTGCCACCGACTTGAAATTTTTACGACGTTATGGCCATGACGTGTAACCACCAGGAAAAAGCTGACATTGAACCTCGGTGTCATGGGTTCGATTCCAGAAGGCCCCAAAGTCCCGATTTTCTCCATAAGGATACATGGTGGCGATTTTCAAAATTTTTAAAATAATACTTCCCGGACAGGTAGAGAATCGAAATTCAAGGAGCTTACAGATATGGTCAAGAACTATTAAAAACATTAATGACTACTAATGAGAACGTCCTGGGTTCGATGCTAGGACGATGCAAAAATCCTGCATTTAAAATGCATGGGGATAGTTTTTCATTAATTTTTTTGATGCACTTACCGGAATGTAAGGAACTTTTCACTCAGCTAGAAGATATATATTAAGAATTTGTTTAAGAAAAAAAATTTCATAAGCCCGTACTATTCCTGGGTTCGATGCCAGAGCACATTAACATTTCTCTCATAAGGAATATAAGGGAAAAGTAAGTCGTCGTTTGAGGCAGTTGCAGGCAATATTTCTGCTTGAATTTTCACACATAGTTAGAGATAGTGATCTTCTATTATGTTGCATATGAAGTATTACCAGAAAGATCCGGGTTCGATGCCCGGCGGCAAATATGTCTCCCGTTTAAAATACATTTGGTTAGTATTTCATTATATTTTTGATGCACTTATCGAAATGATAGGAAGTTCGTACTTGGCTGGAAGATATATGAAAAGAATTGGTTTTAGAAAAAAATTTTCATAAGCCTGTACTATTCTTGGGTTCGATGCAAGAGCACATTAGCATTTCTCTTATAAGGAATATAAGGGAAAAGTAGGACGTCGTTTGAGGCAGTTGCAGTTAATATTTTTACTTGAATTTTCATACATAGTTACAGATGGTGATCTTCTATAGTGCTGCAAAGTAAGTATGACCGGGAAGACCTGGGTTCGATGCCAGACGAATAAATTGCAGCGGAAATTAAGAATATTTTCCATCCATTTTTTTTTCTTTTGAGGACTTACTCTATGTGATGACGACAAAAAATTTGTGTTATCGATGTGCTTGCAGAATGCAAGCAACATTTTACTCGTATCTATTATATATAGACGCTTCTCTGGATATACCTATATATATATAGGGGATCAAAATTCTAACCATGTTCCACAAGTGCCACCGACTTGAAATTTTTACGACGTTATGGCCATGACGTGTAACCTCCAGGAAAAAGCCGACTTTGAACCTCGGTGTCATGGGTTCGATTCCAGAAGGCCCCAAAGTCGCGCATTTCCCCATAAGAATACATGGCGGGGATTTTCGAAAATTTTTTCGAGGCACTTCCCGGAAAAGGAGAGAGTTGAAACTCGAGGGATCGCTAGAAGTCGTGCATATCCAACGAAAATCAAAAAGACATCGCCAAATATGGTCCATGGTTCGATGCTAGGTTGGGGCAAAAATCGGCCGTTTAAAATGTATTGCGGCGATTTTTAAGATTTGTTTTTGATGTTTCCCGATAACATGGATACTTGAAACTCGGCACGTGGATAGATATCATGAATATATTTCATAATCAAATTTTACATGTTCGCTGATGGTCCTTGGTTCGATCCCAGAGGGCCATTTGCACTTCTCTATGCATTTCTTACTGAGATAACGGAAACAAAATTTAGGTACTTCCAGACATGCTATCTACTTCAAACTTTGCATGATACAAGAGCAAGTCTTTGCAAATCAAACTGTGCATTCACAGCTTACAATATATCCTGGGTTCGACACCAGGTGTCTCTGCAATCAGAAGTTGATCCGATTTTCAGGAATTATTTTGAAACCTTTCCCAATAATATAGAAACTTGAAATTCGGCATATAGATAGAGATCATAAATAACTTTCAGAAACATGTTTTAGATTTCCAAGATCGTCCTTGGTTCGAATCCAGAGAGCCATTTACATTCATGAAAATTAGAACGTCTTTTGAGGCAGTTGTAGCCAATATTTCTGCTTGAATTTTCACACATAGCTAGAGATGGTGATCTTCTATTGTGCTGCATAGTAATTTCACAGTAAAGACCCGGGTTCGATACTAGACGATTAAATTGAAGCGAATTCTAGGAATATTTTCAATCCTTTTTTTTTTTTCTTTTGAGGACCGTCCCGATATAATGCCGATATGAAATTAGTGTTGTCGATCTGCTTGCAGTATTCAAGCTACATTTTACTCGTATATCTATTATATATAGATGCTTCTCCGGATTCATTCATGTATATACCCAGATACCCAGATAGGATACTTATTCACAGGCTAAACTACCAGCGTCATTGACTCGAAATTTTTACCACGCATTAACCATAACGTACAACCTCCAGAAAAATTGCGATTTTGATCCTCAGTGTCATGGGTTCAATTCCAGAGGGCCCCAAAGTCCCGATTTCTCCCGTTTAAATGCATTGCTTTGATTTTCGGGAATTTAAAAAAAATACTTACCAGATAGGTAGAGAATCAAAACTCAAGGAGCCTATATGTATAGTCATGACCTATCGAAAACATATATAACTTTAACGGAAAATATCCTGAGTTCGATGCTACGACGATGCAAAAATTGGCCGTTTAAAATATCTTGAGGTAGATTTTCACTATTTTTTCATGCACTTATAGAAATGATAGGAAGTTCGTGCTCAGCTAAAATATGTATATTTTAAAAATTAGCTTAAAAAAAATTAGATAAGACCATACTGCTCCTGTACTGCATAGGAAAAATTTTCAGAAAGACCCGGGTTCGATGCCGGGTGGTAAATATATCTGCCATATAAAACACATGAAGATGGTTTTTAATTATTTTTTTCATGCACTTATCAAAATAATAGGGAGTTCTTGCTTCGATGGAAGAAGTATATTAAGACTCGGTTTGAAAAAAAAATTAGATATGACCATGCTCTTCCTGGGTTCGATGCCAGAGCACTTTAAAATTTCTCTCATAAAGAATACATGGGAAAGGTAGGACGTCGTTTGAGGCATATGAAGCAACCATTTCTGCCTGAATTTTCACACATAGTTAGAGGTGGTGATTTTCTGTTGTGCTGCATAGGAAGTATCTCCAGAAAGACCCGGGTTCAATGCCAGACGATGAAATGTCACCAAATTTTAAGAAAAATTTCAATCCTTTTTTTTTTTTCTTTTGAGGACCGTCCCGATATGAAATTGGTATTGCCGATCTGCTTGCAGTATGCAAGTATATATATATATATATATATATATATATATATATATATCCCTAAATATTGAAAAAAGGTATCAAAATTATCTTCAGCATCAGAATGAATTAAGATTTCACTACAGTTTACTTCTTGAAGTAGAAATTTAAAATAAACTGTTTTATGATAGGAAAAGGGCCTAAAATTCATAATATATATGACCTGTCCAAAATAAATGTGCAATTAATAAATAAAAATGTGTTGTAAATTGATATAATCTAATGCAAATCACATTTATTTAATATTAATTAAGGACTATATAAAACTTGCAAACACAATGCTTTCATATCCTTTGTTTTGAAAAACATGCCATGTTTACGTAAATGTGTATCATTTCAAATTAATTCTAATATTAATTCATATGCAGTATAAAATTAATTATATCTGTATACTACTGTATTAGCTAGAAAATAACATGCCATTGAATGTAACTCACACTCCAAAATTTGAGTGTCAGAAATTGAAATATAATTTGCCTGCAAATATAATGCGCACCTTAAGGCATCACACTATTCGCAGCACCATATACGTGTGTACTATACATGTATACATTGATATAAACACTGCATACGAAATGCTGGTTGTCGTCTACTCCAAAAAAAATATGTAAGTGCGCATGTTAACCAATTCTAAATCGGTCATTTAAAATGTTTGATGGGCTAGCCAGTTTTCCTTTCCAATATAAAAAACAATCGCCTATTGCTATCTTCAGGAATAACAAGGTGCCTTTTCACTCCTGGAGAATAAAGCATTGCTTTTGAAATTGCACATTGTGTGTTATTAAAATGCTACCTGCAGGGTAAATTTCTGAAATTTACCAAATGCAGTGTCCTCTCTTGTTTCCTCCGAACACCAGTGAATGATAAGAGGAACAGCTATTGGAGTTTTTCAACCTCTAATTATTTAACAGCCATGTTCCAAAATTTCTTTCTTTTCAAAAGGGTGTGTGTTATTTTCGAGTAAATGTGGTATATTGGATTTTCATTCTCTATACACTTAACACATTCATTGCGTGTCTAAAAATGTGCCATACGAGGTGTGGCAATTAAATAACAAGACTGATTCTGCTTCAGAAGAAGTATGCAGGCACCAAATTCCAGCAACCAACAGTTGTTTATCGTGAAGCCTTCTCTTTCGAATGAAGTGCCTCTCGCTTCGGTAAACAAATCATATAGCTATTCATTTACATTAGAGATGTTTTTTTGTTTTGCTGGAAAAATGTTAAGTGTTACAATAGAGCAACAAATTGTTGTGAAATTTCACATGAAACTTGGAAAAAACCGCTACTGAAACTTATAATTTATTGAAATAAGTGTATGGCAGAATGAATGTTTATCACTTGAATGTGTTTTTGAGTGGTTTAAGCATTTTCAAGATGTCTGAGAAGACTTACAAGATGATTCCCGTTGATGTAAGTCAATTTATACACGATGAAAGTCGTTATATTATTATTATTCATGCCCAGGTCACCCTTCCACGTCAAAAATCAATACCAATATAAAAAACGGTAATGTGATTTGATCTGATCATTGGTTAAGTATTCAAGCGATTGCTGAAACTGTAGGAATTGATAACGAATCTGTACAGCAAATTTTACATGACAATTTTAACATGCAGAAAGTGTGTGCCAAAATGGTGCCTAAAATTCTCAAATTTAAACAACAAGAAGCTTGCAAAAATGTTTGTATTGACACTTTAAATGCCATTGAAAATGACCCAAACTTATTGGAAAGTATATTAACATGTGACGAATCATGGTTTTTTATTTATAATCCTGAAACGAAGCACCAATCACTGGAAGAGCCCATCTTCACTGAGAGCCAAAAAAGCTCAAATGAGCAAATCAAAATTTAAAGCAATGATGATTTTTGTTTTTCAATATTATTGGGATTGTGTTCCTTCACTGGGTTCCTGAAGGTCAAGCTATTAATCAACACTACTTTCTTGATGTTCTTGCTGAACTCCGTGACATGATAAAGAAATAACGACCCAAAATATGGAAGGGCAAGTCATGGGTTCTCCATCAAGACAATGCGCTGGCTCATTCCACGTTGTCTGTCAAGAGGTTTCTAGAAAAATACAGCATCCCAGTGTTAAACCATCTGCCTAATTCACCATATATTGTGCCGTGCAACTTCTGTTTCCTAAGGTGAAATCTGCATTATGAGGATCAAGATTTGAGTCCGTTGAAGCAGTAAAAAAAGAAAGCGGCACGTGTCTGGAAGGAGCTGACAGAAGAAGACTTCCAGCACTGTTTCAAACAATGGAGGATTTGCATGGAGTGTTCTAGGGGTAGAGAAGGGGTGTATATTGAGGGTGATAATAAGTAAATATGTATGAAATCAAAATGAAATGTTTTACAGCATCAGTCTCAAAATTTAATAGCCATGCCTCGTACACCCAGAATCTGGATTCTTTTTTTGCAGTTATTGGTGATAGATAAGCTTATTATGTTTAAATGAAGTGAGGTAATGGAAATGCACTCTTTAGTTTTGTTTTAGAAAAATATTTTCTGTCCATCACTCATGAGAATCTCGCACCTCTGTGATTTAATCCTATTCTTCAATATTCTCTCTTAAGATCCAATTGCCTGAAAATATATTAGCTACTTCCCAAGAGAGTATCACTTCTTCCTAAGGATTCATAAGATTTAAATAAATTCAGAATAGTTTCTTTGGGCTCCTGGGTAGCCATTTGGGTGTTCCTTTCAGTGTAAGAGGTCCTGGGTCTCGATGGAAGCCCTCATGCAAAATGACCTAAGCTGTCGAAACACATTAAACAATACTACTAATAGTGTCTTTACATAATGCACTCTATATCCCTGTAATTTGGCTCTCCTACCCCTTACACTCCCTTGCTTAGAGTGACCATTTCTTGACACTTTTCTGTTCACTCACCATGTGGTGAATGGAATCTGTCATATGACGCTGAATTTACAAACCAAGTATATCCCTCCAACTTTTCTAACTGCAAACTATTTGCCCCCCTCGTAGAACCTCCTTTCTCCACTTCTCTACTCTATCCCGCTAAACTTAAAATAAAATAAATCCAAGGTGTTTTTTATTTAATTATAAAGATATTATTTATTTCCATTATAAATATCCACATATTAATCTAATCATAGTAAATACAGCTATTTTTCTTTTCAGCATTATATCATATTTGTATCTATATATATACATAATAAAACTAGAGGGGATTGTGTCTGTACATTGATGCAATTTCAAAAAAAGTTGTATTTCTGGATACAAGGGTTGTTCCTGAGTCCAAAACACCTTTTATAAATTTTCATGTCTGTCTGTCTGTTACAGCATCACACAAAAATTATCCAATTGATTTTGATGAAATTTTGCATGATGATCATTTGTCATCCGACTTCGAACATACTACTTTTTATACATCTAGCTGTCCCCAGTTCGACTCCAGACAAGGTGAAAATTCTATTTTGCGCTATAACTCTAAAGCTAAAAATTTCCAAAATTTGTACAGTATTAAAAGTCTCTCCTGCACAGATGATAAGCTATTTTTTTTTTAGCTGTACTCGGTTTGACTCCAGATGGTCAAAGAATTTCCATACGAAATGTATGGGTAGCAAAATTTTATGCCCCTGCTGGGTACTTTTCTTTGGCAAAATTAAATTATACCCTTTTTGACTTAGGAAAGTTAGTAACTTTGGCAATTGCAAACCAGAAAAAGGTAATGATATAATTTAGGGCTCTTATGCCACGAAATATTCAATAGTATCACAATTAATTAGTTTCAAAATTTGCATAATAAATGCTGAATATTAAACATATTAACAATAAAAAAATAATTTTTGCAGGGAAAGGATAAATAAATTTAAATGGTGGATAGGGAAGTTTTTATAATAGGTAAAACTAAAATATGCAAAAATTACTGCAATGCTGCTGTAATTCCTGCTATAACCTTGATTCCATACTAATATAACAAATAACAACATTAAAACAAAAATAAGAAACTGTGCCCAATAACTCAGAATTTGGACAATACGTGAGAAGCTGACGCAGAAAGAATGGCCGCAACAGCACCCTTGTCCCTTCTCAAAGAAAAACTCCGTCCCTTATGTGAGTCACATGACCCTCACTCACTGCATCACTCACGAGTGACACACGCACTGAATGTGTTAAGTTTAGCTAGTGTATTTGTACAGAGACTGCAAATTTTCCCATAATTTGTAATTTGCTTAAAACTAAAAACGGTTTGTGGTTTTTTATTAGTTGGCACTGTTTACCGTAGATGTTATGAAATTTTGTGCAGTAATGTTCTTCATGCCAGTAATAGCTTCTCTCATCTATTCAGTGCACCAACAGGGAGAACAACAGCATTCCAAACACCCAGAGGATGAGGCGACAAGTTGATGAATCATAGCGATGGGTGTTAGGTAATGCATCTTATTTTTATGCCTTTCGCAAGTGACCCTTTCCATAGCAACCTGATTTCTTCTAAAAAGGAATATTTATTATCTTTTCTAGCTGTTCATTCAAATTCCTGCTTTCATTACTAAAGCAGAGTAATGTAAATTTTCATAAGATAATTAGAGAGTAAAATTAGGGATTGTTAATTTTATATTGGAAATGTATTATTATAATAATATATTAAATTTTTACTTAATAATTTCATAAATAATATTTTTTATAATAAATTTCTGATCGATTATTTCCTAAAAAAGGTAATGAATATGAAGCATACATTTAAAGTAGCATCTACTTATCTATTTACACAAATTTATTTTATCCTAAAACTAATCATTCAAAATTTGTTTTTATTCATAACATAAGGTATAGATAATGTGGAAAATAATCTTAAACTCATCTTTAATTTTTTTTATTATTACTTATAAAACATTCTATGAATAACACAATATATCATACGATAAAGAGTTGGAGATAGATATGCTACTAGGTACACTGCAGTGTAGCCCATGGGCTCCGGCTGAGGGCCTCGCTGTTATTGAGATCCAGAAAAGGTCCTTTAAGCATTTCATAAGATGAATAATCTCTTGGTTGGACCAACATTATTCATTTGTCCTTGCATGCAAGGTCGGAAGGTTTCAGATCGTTAAAATTATCCACTGTAAAGAGTGTACTCAATGCAAAGTTTGAACAATGTTTGCTACAATTCAAGCTGCTGACATAGAAATACTACTCACAAAAAAATGATAAACTTCAGCCATGGTGGTTTTGTAACCAAAATTTTAGGTTGTTCATTTATGTATGATATTTTTCTTTGAGTTAGTAGTTAATTCTACCTTTATTTTTTTCTGATAGAAATCTGTTAACTCCCATCTGAAATACAAGAAAGAAATATTACTAGTTTTCCATCGCCATTCTGCAGATTATGAACAATATATTTTAGTGTTACAATCATATTCATATCTCACTTATCATTCTTACTTTCAGATTGGACTGATGTAAATACTTCTCATGGAAAAGGGTAGGATCTAGGATTCATTATGTTGTTTGGCAGAATCCTCCCTCTGATTTAGTGATGTGTGGAATATGAAAACTGTTAGAGAGTTCATGAATGATGAAGGATGTATGGATTTATTGAAGAGCCTATTGTGTACTGGCGTTTGAGCTTCAAATGTAACGCCACAAAACTCCCTCAAGTCTACAATACTCGTTGTGTGAAATTAATGTTTCATTTTGTGTGCAAATGTGAGGCAGAGTGAAGACTTTAGTTGTCAAAAGGTGTAATATGTGAATATAATTACGGAAAAACATAAATCCAATCAATGTGTTGTCTATGTGTATCTATAAGCATTCCTTAGAGACTCCAATGATGGAATGTGATGATGGAGTAGAACAACAAAGACCAGTGTATCAGCAACAGAAATACGGTACATCCAAATATGGCTCTTGTTTCGGAGTGACAGGGGGACAAATATGTCTATCTGCGGAGATTAAAGAGCAAGGAGTCATTGTGTAAGATGTCTATGTATTTTTGCAATTTTTTTGTATTTAAAATGCACTGATTTTAATTCTAAGATTATATAAAATCTGCTTTAAAGTACAACTGAAATGTAAATAAGTTTTAATATCGATTGGCAAAGAAAGTGTAAGTATTTGACGTTTGTTGTCCTTACTTGTCTTAGATATAACAAAGGAGAGATCATAATGACAATTCATATCACCAATCTCCTTTGGTAACTTGCATTCATCATTTTTAACGCATTACCATGTTAGGGGCCTCAAATTCCATTCTATCAGAAATTTTGTTTTTAAGAGATTTAATGCATCGGCTTGTGATGCCCATTTTATTGGCCTCGTGAGTGCAAGTTACTCTAAATCTAAAGTAGAAAATGATGTCTGTTAAGATAGGGTCGATTGGTTGATGAACTGATTTCAAAGCCTTTCAAGTATTTAATTGATTATTTATTTTCTAAATAAAATGAATTTGGTTCTCTCAGCTGGATTCACATGCAGGAATTGAGTTTGCTGTGATTTTGTGAAGGTAACGATTGTGATCATCCATTGTGTACTCTTACTTATAAGTAAAAAGATCATTATTCATACTTTATGGATGTGCAATTCCTTTATTTTGACCTATAAATGAGAATTACGTTATCAATAAAGGACAATCTATATCATTGTATCTGAACCATTTTGGAGATAAAAACCTATTTAGATGTTATTGGCTCTACTACTGAATCTCAAAAATCTTATGATTTCAATTTGGCTGAATCAACTGATATCTCAATAGAAAATATTCTTTCTGTACTGTACATTTATCAATAAGAATGGGTAATGTATGGATTATATCCAAGTACCATTTGTGTGAAAATAAACTGTATCATATGAATTTTTAAATCTATTTGATTGGCATTTTCTACTGATTAAGAAGTTCACTAGATTACCTATATGCAATGTTGGTAGTAGTAGTATTGTTAAAAGTGCTTCGACAGCTGAGGTCATTTCGCACATTGGCTCCCACCGGGAATCGAACCCGGGACCGCTTTCACCAAAGGCGAACGCGCTGTCCACATGACTATCCGGGAGTCCCTATATGCAATGTTTTGGAAATTATTAAGAAAATCAATTCTTTCCAGCTAGGATACTCAACCTGGTGCTTGTGGGCACCGAGATGCTCAAAGCAACCTTGCATAGTGCCCTCCAAGCTTCAGTAAAAAGAAATTTTTTGTTTGCTATAATAGTATTTCTTGATATCTCATATCCAAACATCTCTTTTCTATTTCTGCTCATCATCGGTTTTACTTATTCCTTGGCCCACACATTCGAAGTTTCTCACCCTTTCATACACCGTATCATTCTGGCCTCTTTTCTCAAGATCCTCGATATCATAACATTGCTCTTTGAGCCAGTTTTCTCTCGCCTTATGCACTTCTCTCCTTAATTCATTGTTCAGTCAGCGGTACATTGCTTTGTTCTAATCCCCACTTCTATTTTTGTACTTCCTTCTTTCTTCCATCTTATATAACATTTCCGTTGTTATCCAAGGTTTCTTTGCTCTTCTAACGCCATAGTATCCTATTTCCTTCTCTACTTTCACAGCATTCTTTATTCTTTTCCATGCCTCTTCTACCTTCTCATTTCCCTTCTTACCTTCAGTAATTGCCTTTGCTAAAATCTCGCCCATTTTTTCTTTTCCTACATTTTCCAATCTCTCTAGATTCTATTTCTGTACTTTCTTTGCCTTTTCAATTTTCTTCAACTTTATTTTCATCTCCATCATGGAATGATCAAAAAATGGAAAAGAGATGTTTGGTGAAAAAGAAGTAAGGGAAAGGTGGAAGGAGTATAAGGAAGACCTGTATAAGGCAAGGGAGAAACCAGATATTCTAGACATAGAAATAGAGCAGGAGGTAGAAGAGGAGGAGAGAGGCCCAAGAATAATGAGATCGGAGATAATGCAAGCAATGAAGAACATGAAAAATGGAAAGGCGACAGGAATAGATGAACTGCCAATAGAATTCTTTAAGTGTTTAGAGGGTGAGGGTGTAAAGGAAATAGTAGAATTGTGCAATAAGATCTATGATACTGGAATATGGCCAGATGAATTTGTCAAGACAATTATGGTGCCAGTCCCAAAAAAAGCAGGCACCAAAAAGTGCGAGGAATAAGGAGCAATAAGTATCATAGCCCATGCTGTAAAAATACTACCGAGGGTTTTGAATCAAAGACTCCTAGGTTTGGCTTTAGAAGAGGAAGGGGCACTAGAGAAGCTATTGGACTATTGCGAATAGTGGGAGAAAGATACCAGGAAAGAGGAAAAGGAGTAAGCTTATGTTTCATTGATTTGGAGAAAGCTTTCTACAGGATCAAGTGGGATAAGTTAATGGAAATTCTTAAAATTAAGAGAGTAGATTGGAAGAACAGGAGGCTGATCAGGGAATGGTATAGAACCCAGAAAGTGGCAGTGAAAGTTAATGGGAAATTGACAGAGTGGATGGAATTGGGTCGAGGGGTAAGGCAGGGCTGTTGTCTTTCGCCATCATTATTTAACCTCTATATTGAGAACATGATTAGCAACACCCTGGATGAGGAAAAAGAGATAAGTATTGGAGTAAGAGAAATAAAATGCATCAGCTTTGCTGATGATATGGTTATCTTGGCCGATGACAACCAGGCACTCCAAGGTATTATAGGATGTTTAGAAGAAGAAATGGAAAAATATGGGATGAGAATAAACACCAGTAAAACAAAAGTTATGAGAGTGAATGATGGAGAAGTTGTTAATGTTGTAACAAATCAGGGTAGAAGAAATGATCAGATTAAAAGGTATAGATATCTGGGGAGCATGCTGACGGAGGATTGGAAGAGCAGTACGGAGATCACGACAAGAATAGCTATGGCAAAGGAAGCCTTCTATTAGAAGAGAAATGTGCTCTGCAGTAGTATTGATCTAGAACTGAGGAAGAGATTGGTGAAATGTTATGTATGGAGCGTTATGTTATATGGATGTGAAACATGGACCTTGGGAAGAAAGGAGAAGGATAGGATTGATCCTTTTGAAATGTGGGTGTGGAGGAAGATGGAGAGAATAAAATGGGTGGATAGAAAAAGATATGATGAAGTGCTAAGAAGAGTTAAGGAGGAAAAAACATTACTCCGCACAATACAAAAGAGGAAAGGAAGCTGGATCGGACATATTGTAAGAGGGAAGGGAAGCTAACTACAGCCATCAAAGGAACTGTGGAAGGAGAAAAGAGAAGAAGAAAGCTAAAGTTGAAAAAGCAGAATACCAGAAGATGATGAGTATTTCTTGGAATTGCACTATCGAGGAAGGAGTCAGAAACTTGATTGGCATGGTCTTGGGTTTCATAAACATCTAGTGTGATGACGTGTCTAAACTTTATCCCTCTTATCGCCTCTGTCCAGATTAACAAGATTCGTATTTATGTCATATTTTGTTTATAATGTGAATGTGAAGATTCAGCTAGGCTGAGCTATCCTTGTAATCAATAACTGTTGCTTTTTGGAACTCAGCGGTGCATATGCAGCGAAAACCTCTATACCAGATTTATTGCCCATTATCAAATTTTCTTTTGAGATAAAGACTTTCTCACTTTGTGAGGTTGTGATAAAATTATATACGTTGTAATTTTTTCAATCTTATTTACCAAGGATCGGTATTTAAAATGGCCTACGGTTAACTAGTAAAATCAATAATATTGCCAAGGGATGGCCTGAATATTCTGGAGGGAAATGTTATTTGGTGCCCACTTTGCTTTCTGAAATGCACTTGGGTGCCCCGGCACCAAGAATGGTTGAGTACCAAGGCTCTATAGTAATTCATTATATTCATGGTTAGAAATTAATTCCTGTGTGCATATATATTTGTAAATGTAGGTAAAAACTGCTAGCTATCCCAAATAATTCTACAGAGGAGACGAGAGCAATTAAGAAGACTATGAGTATGGAGTAAAGAAAGAAAATTTGGAAAATGGCTGTTAACAAATTAGAGGTTTTAAATCTCCTGTAGCCGTCTTTGTTACTCTTCTCATTCCCTGGTATTAGGAAAAAAAGAAAGGAATGCCGAACTTTAAAGGTACCCTAAGTGCCTTTCAAGAGCCAAGCTTCTGTCATCGGGGATGAGGCATTCCTTTCTTGTCTTCTCTTTTAATAAGATGCAATAATGATGACTTTCTATGCAGTCATCCTTTCAAATCAAAGCCTCATTTTATACATTTTTTGTGACTATAGAATCTTTCAGAATATCTATATAAACAACTGAAATCATTTTTTATTTTGGCTGGAAAACAAGATTTTTCAACTACATTTATATATTCTTCCTTATCACAACATTTTTATCAGCTATAAAAGAAGAAGAGAGAAGTTTTTAAACGAATTTTGCTAAACCTATAGATATGTCAGTTAACAAATATACTACTAATCCAGCTCTATGAATTATCTCTTCTAATTACTGTACATATCAGTGGATAACACTAAACTTGTTTCCAAAGATTTAGGTCTGAAATTCACCCTGAGTGTTCCATGTGCATGTTACATTTTTTATTTATATTTAATAGAATAGAACTGGTTATATTCATCTTTACTTCAGTTACAAACAATTTTTGAACAACAAATAAGTTTGAGTTACAAATGATATTTTCCCAAGGAAAAATGGTATTT
Source organism: Sympetrum striolatum (assembly GCA_947579665.1). NCBI lineage: Eukaryota > Metazoa > Arthropoda > Insecta > Odonata > Libellulidae > Sympetrum > Sympetrum striolatum. Next base: position 78,900,779 of record OX388351.1, read on the forward strand.
TATTTGGAAAATTCCTTCTCTCCTTAAGAACTTTTATTTTTCAGACCTATGTATACTTTTCAACATCTGTTGATCAACGCTCAAATTTCCTAATCTTTACTAGGGAAACATCATTTTTTCCTGATTATGTAGGCTGGCTGGCCTCTGTGGCATAGTAGTTGCTATGCTAGCCTTGCATATCCCGGGTTCAAATCCTGGTAAGGGCATGGTCATTAGAATGCGCTAAATGGGTTTATTTAAAGAATGGTCGTGTTTGATTAAAATGTGTCCAACAATAAAGACAATATTATTATTACATTAGATAATATTTATAATGACATACTATTAATTATGGAAACAACAGGTACAGAGAATCAAACATCTGACTACCCACTAATTATGCATAAACACTTAGCCAATCACATGAAACAAATATATTACCATCTGAAATCAATCTTTGTTATAAAAACAAACTTACAAACAAACAAAAAAAAACAAGATTTTTCATGTACTAATAATTTTTTTACTTCTCAAATAGTAACAATAGACTAGCTTTTATAGTAATTGGCAAATACTCTACAGAGTGCATTGTGCCACAACCATCTCCAGTCTTTTATTTTAAATTTTAGTTAATTGAAATTTCCTTCCTAAAATCAGGGTGCATGTTATATGATGATAAATACAGTGATTCCTATCACTTTCTATTCCTTTTATTACTCGAGAGATTAAGACTTATTTCTTCAGTAGCCAGTTTAATTTGAAAAACAAAATGTCTTATTCCAAATTAGGTTTTAACACATATTTGATTGTATGGCTTTCATTAAAAGGAATTTTAAATCATTCATGTGCTTTTATCCCTGATTATCCTTTTATTTTTCGTTTGCTTTATTTATTCTCTGATAAAAAACCATCTTCAACATTCCAGGTTTATGTTTTATTTTTAATTATTAAAAATATAGCAATGTGGACCAATTATTACTTGTTAATATATCAATGACAAAAGTAGCCTATTATTAGAAGCATTATATTTCAGTTTTCCTGCAACCATACCTTGATTAGAGAATTATTTTTCATTTGGGATTTGGTTCAAGATAGGGAAAAGTGAGCTGTAAAATTGAATTATTTCATCTAATTTTGTCCCTGTCTTGCTCATGACTTTGATGCGGGAGATCTGCTGAGGTATGATTGTATACAGGCATCCCTCGTCAACCGCGGTTTCGCCAACCGCGGCCCTTGAGTATCCGCGGTTAATTATTTGATACCCAGTCTTCTCAACCGCGGGTGTTTCCCTTGTCAACCGCGGTCTACGAGGCAACCAACTCGACAGTCCGCAATGTAAATTCAAGTATAGCTGGTGCCCAATATTTTACCAAGCTTCGCCGAGTGCGGAATCTGAATTAATTTTACTCGGTATGCTTATGCGGCCATTTTTAGCATTTCTCTTCGAATAATAAAAACTATTACTTAACAATTCCTACCGCAACTCAAAATTTTACCGTACTGCGGATACACCTCATTCCAAATTATTTTGTTTCGTATTCGAATTATGATTCATCGAGGATTTTCACCAGATATTACAGAATTTCCTTTCATTAATAGTATTTTCTGATAAAATGCATTAGCTAAGGTGTTTTCCTTTCAATTTGGTTTCTATTGGGAACCAAAAGTTTCCATAAACGGAACGGATATCTTCCTATACAGCTGAAGCGCGTCGTTTGCATCTTGAGGGAGTTACTTCATACACAGAGGCACTTCTTTGAAATGTCTTTGCTCTTTTTATATCCTCAACTTTTTAGAAAGGTTTATGATGATATTCCTGAAAAGGGCTTCATATGCGTCTATGAACCTGGGCATCTCATCGGTCATCATGGGAGGGTAAATAAAATAAATCTCATCGGGGTTTGAGGGGTCTAATAAGGGCTGACTGTTCTCTTCAACGGTGTGGACAGCCGAGTCTTTAGAAAATGATTACATTGTCATTTTTTCCCGTAGAGCAAACCCTAACTCGAACTTAGTCAGATTAGTTGAGTTGTCGGAGAAGTTTAGTTGCGTGTACTGAAGACGTATCAATTTTTTGCGAATTTTCCTTTTTGTATGAGCTGTGATGGATCCGAAGCGTAAATCAAGGTAGGAGAAAAGTAGTTTCTCCAAACGTGCAAGACGAGTAATGACACTCCATAAGAATTTAGAAGTTCTCGGCAGACTTGCCCGCTTGTTATGAATCACTTGTCAGATCGATGAAAGTGAATGAGTCCAATATTAGGAAAATTAAAAAGACTGAGTCTTCAATCAGAAATAGTGCTCAGAGTGGAACTAGCGCAAGTGTTTAAGTGTTCTATGTACCACGAAATATTAACGTCAAAAAACAGAAAAGGCTCTGAATATATGGATTGAATCGCAGACACAAAACAGTGGTGCCGTTAAGCACCTTAATTATCCGAGAAAAAGCCTTGCGATTATATAAACATTTCGCTTCTTCAGGTGAAAGCAGTGGCGAAAAACAATTCACCGTAAGTAAGGGCTGGTTTGAGAATGTTAAGAAAAAGACATAACCTACATATTGTGAAGATTTCCGGTGATATTGCATCTGCGGACCACCAAGCTGCGAAAGAGTTTCCCAATTTGTTCATGCAGCATATTAAATAGGAGTGTTTAATGCCAATGAAACCGGACCCTTCTGGGAGAGAATGCCTTCCCGGACTTTTATCTACAAGTCTGAGAGAAATGCTCTGGGATTTAAGGTTAGCAAAGACCGCGTCACGCTTCTGTTATGCTCCAATGCAGCAGGCGATTTCAAAGTGAAGCCTATGCTAATTTACTGCTCTCAGAACCCGCGAGCTCTGTCAGGGAAAATTAAAAATAATCTTCCAGTGGTTTGGCGATCCAACCGAAAGGCTTGGGTGAGTCGAAATATCTTCATGGACTGGCTTAACAATTGTTTTATTCCCGAAGTTAAGAAATATATATCATCGAAAGAATTGCCTTTTAAAGTTCTTCTCGTTTTGGTTAATGCCCCAGGCCATTCTCAGGAACTTAAATCTGCTCACTCAACCTCCCACCTAACACCACATCACTCCTCCAGCCTCTAGATCAGGGTAACATTTCTACCTTCAAGAGTTATTATATTCGGCCTACCTTCTTTTTCTTGTTAGAAATGATAGAGAAAAATAACTCTCTCTCTGTAACTGATTGTTGGAAAAAATTCAATAATGCCGACAGCATAAATATAATTAAAGAATCACTAGACGAGATTAAACCATCGACACTGAATCCATGTTGGCGGAAACTCTGGCCGTATGCAGTCATTGATTTTAAAGAATTTCTTAAACTTGTTGATGAACTAAATCTTATCGTTTCACATGGAAGGCGACTGAAAGGGGAAGTGCTAGAAGACATGCAGCCAAAAGATGTCGAAGAACTTTAAAATGCAAGCAATGAAGAGTTGAGAGAAGAGGATCTGGAGCAGCTCATCGACAAGCAGGACTAGGCTGAGGAAGAGGACGAAGAAGAGCAACCTTCAACTGAAATTACTTTGGCCAATGTCAACAAAATCGTTAATATGGCCTCAAATTTGTCAGATTTTGTGATTGACGTGGACCAAAAATGGACCGTAGCTTGATTTTCAAAAGAGGATTGGAGGAGTTGCTGCAACCTTACAAAGAACTGAGGAAGAATGTAACGAAAAAACTGAGCCAGCCAACTATCATATCATTCTTTAGTAAAATAGGATATGCCAAATCAGAAAGTGCTGAGAGAGAGTGATTCGAGTACCGTAACTGACGCAACAGACACAGATCATTGATTACTCAAGGCAGTCCAAGTAAGTGAAATGATATTTTCAATAAATCATTCTTTATTGATAAATGTCGACTATTTAAATATTATCAGTTAATAATTCAGGGCATAAATGTATTTAAGCTGGGAAATTACTTCGTAAATGTAAAATTTATGTTGCAGACTAGCGCGATTCCGTTAGAGCAAAAATTTCCAATGCAGAGGGAGCTGATCATTTTTATCGGAAGTTATCGGCGCGTTTGGGATAAAAATGCGGCCAAAATTAAAGAGGAATAATATCTTAGAAATATTAACATGTAATTAACATGGAAAACTATTTTGTACTAATTTTTTCTCCTTATATTGTTGCTCGCAAAACCTAACCCTTGATTTCCCATATACGTAATGCTTCGCCAACCGCGGTTTTGCCAACCGCGGGCTCTTTCGATTCCCTAACCCCCGCGGTTGGCGAGGGATACCTGTAATTGCACTGATTCTCCTCCTAGGGAAAGCTATTTGACTCAACCGTCGACTATTTAAAACACGTTAAACTTCCCTTCTTAAGACATGGAAGAAATCGGATGGATGAAAAGAAACATAACTATTTAAGTGTTTAGAACAAAAACCGAACTATTTCTTTCAAGATGTCTATTCTAGTATAGAACCAATAAACATCTCAAAAATGCCATATTCCAATAATTAAAAAAATAAACAACTACAACAAAACTAAACCAATTGGAATAATTTGTTTTGTTAATGGGTACCAACAGCCAATATGCAGGGTCGGATTAACCAATAGGCAGAATAAGCAGTTGCCTGGGGCCCCCGAAAAATGAAAAAATCTTTGAAATTTTTCTTACAAACATAAAATTCCAAAGAATTAAATGAAAATATAATCACAACTGAAAATTTTTATGAAAGCTATAAGTTTTTATTTTAATCGAAAAAAAGAAGGTAACGGACGTGAAAAAAAGGGCCCCCAAATTGATGGTTGCCTAGGGCCTCGTTGAGGGTTAATCCGGCCCTGCCAATATGTGCTATACCTAATACCCCTTGGCTCAGCCCTGCATAATAGGCTTTTATTTTTGAATAAATTTAAACTAAATGAAGGTTGTAAGTATATAATGGAAATAATAATCAGTGCACCAATCTCTTAGAAGAATATAATAACAGGTGTTAGAGGTTGAGCTAATTTTTCTGAAGAATTGAGTGAGATTGCAATGGACAGTCTCCCATAATTGCACTGATCAGCAAAACCAATGCTTTTAGTGGACAAATGTTAGTTGGTTATCATTTAGTCTAATTAAACTAGGAAAATATTATAAAATAGTTCATAAAATTTGCTTGTATTTAATTTCTTGATGAAGTTAAATTTCCTATTAATCATACATTCTTACATTTTCTTCAATTCTCATCTCTTAAAAATATCCTAATCTCTTGATAAGTGCATTATAAATGCATTCACCTTCTCCTATTTTCTTTGGTACCTATTACGTACATACAAATGAAAAATAAGTTAATTATCTGGGCTGCGAGTGTGTAATTTTAGTGAGAAGTGAGAACGTAACGTTTGTCACTGGATGAAAAGCGATGTCGGAACGATTTAACCTAATATCGCGCCGTTTCATTTCGGTGACATCTGTTAGGAACAGCGTTGCCAAATCATGCACAAAAGTGGGCGGAAGTCGTCATAGAAATGTAATTTTCGGCTGCTGCTAGTAGTAAATAAGGCATGGAAGTCAATTAAATTTCAACGATTTACCTGTATTATGCAAATGATATGCGTGATATGTGTAATACGGTAATTATATAGGCATTAAACCTTAAGAAAATAAGTCAATGTGTTCTGTAACTTATGTAATTACCTTATAACGAGTCTATTTATTTCTCTCCGTGTAACAGTTTGAGTAGACAATTGGATTTGAACGGAAAAGATCGGTTTTTTACGCATATATATTAGTCTACCAATTATTTTCATGTACACCAACAGTAGTATAGGTTAAGCTTTTATCTATAATGTAGTAACAAATGTGAAGTAGTAAGTTTTGAATTATACAATATTTATACGAAATTCTAAATTAGTTAGAATGTTTGAAAGCGAGGAAGGAAATGAGCTGGATTCATTGTGTTCATTTGATCCCATGTAGATTTTGGTCCATGTGTCGCAAATATTTGTGGAGGAAGGTACTAATTGTAAAAACACAGAACTAGATAGATTCACAAGAATTAAGATATCTAATTCTCACGACATGATTTCTTTCAGTTTGGCAGGATAACCTATCAATGTAGCTTACCAAATAAGTGATTAATGCTGATAGAATCATTAGCTTTCTTAAATTTTCTATATATAGCATCCACCTGAACACCATCTTAAAATGTTTTTAAGATTTACTATGATATGTAACCAGATTTTTGGTGATTGAATCATGTTGAATCATGGAAGAAGCATGGTTGAATGTCCCAGGTGAAAACAATCCTTTTTATTGACATTAAAGTGTTTGGATGTGTTTAATAATCAAAGGCAATAATTAAGCTAGACAGGATTAAAGTTGAAATTGGTCTATCATTCAAAACATATGCTACAAGACTTCAAAATAGGCTCAACATGGTTGATCCCAAGGGTATTAGGAGTTCAGGCATTGTTAAATACATTAAAAGTGGTATTCATTACATACTTATGAATTTATGTCTTGATTTAGAAATTTATTTTACCAAAGTTAGTACTATTAATGTTTCTCATGGATATAAAGATGTATATTTGTATTATAGTTTCTTTTTAGCTCTTAAGTGGGCATATTCTTTTTATAAATGAAAGCGAATTATCAGCTTCTTTAGATGTATATCTTCTTTGTGCATAAATCGTTGAACTGCTCATGCTTTCTGCAATAAAAATACATAGATAAATAAACTAATAGTATTAAAGAAAGTATCATATCAGCGGTGGAATACACTATACTTTCCCAATCAAAGGATAGGAGATTGTCATTCATCTTAGAATGCAATGTATTTATGATAAAAGTATCTCTTTTACATCTTTCAGTTATTTCTATCAGTAGATTCGCACTAGTTTTTCACATCTATTTTATTTGTGACAGGGTTAATGCTGTGAATAATACATATTTCCTAAGATTCACTTACGTTTTTTGTATCCACGACAAATTTTTTCCTTTTCAATATCAAATAAAACATTATTTATGATTATTATTTAGGGGAGAGTTAGGTCATCTGGGCCACTCTTTTTCAAATTGATCTGAAATATTACCTATTTAAGTTAAATACATGAAATTTCACATGAAATTAAAGTAAACTGTTCTCCTCACAATCTGTGAAGCAGTATCCCCACAGTGCTTACCATTTTTATGAAATTTGAAATTTTTACATCTTTTGCAAAAGGACCACCTAACCTAACCGGTAAGGTTAACTGGACCAGGCAATGAATCCAATGCATATAAATTCAATAATTTTATTATCATCTTGAACACATATTACAAATGATCTGGAGTATTGCTTTGGGCAAAATATTAATTGTTAATACAAAAATAGAATTATTCACCGTATTTTATTAGAAAATTATACCTAGAATAAGCTGTATTCACGCAGGTCCACATTAAAATAAATCATCCCCTCAAATCTTTCTCGGGCATCCCTCAGAGGATTAGGAAGTTTTACAACAATATCTACGGATTTAACAAAAGCATTTTCATCAGTTATGGAAAATCTGGTTGAGGGGAAAAGCCGTTTGTAGAATGTGACTTCAGCACCACTACGACGTGAGTCCTTCACAACAGCAATGAAGTTGCGACCTGAATCCTTTTTCACTCCATGAACTTTAGCAATTATAAAGTCGCCAGCTTTAATTTCAGTGAAATCATCATCTTCAAACACTTCATTACAAGAAGAATCATCTAACAGCATGCTCTCACTTTCATCAGATGAAATGTCCAATTGATCCTTTTTAGCAGTTCTCTTATTTTTAGTCTTTTTTAATTCTCTGGAATGAGCTTCTTCTTCCAAGCGGGCCTTGATTGGTGAACTTGTAAGAATAAGAGATTCTCCTTTCTTTCTGCCACAACCATCTGTTTTTCGTGGTCCACACTTTGGGATTGGCCGAAAAGACTCAGGAGACACAAAATGGTCTGCTGTCTGTGATTGCTGTGCATGAGAATGTGAAGAAACTGTATGAGTAGCATCGGTGCTGGAAGTCGAAGGAACTGGAGCAGAGACATGATAGGCTGAAGGAACTTGATCAGTTTGAGTAGCTTGAAAAGGACGGTCTGTCACAGATGAACAAAGGAAATCATCTTCACCAAATATTTCGTCATTGAATGGCACTATCCCTGTAGCTTTAAATCCTTTAATGATATTAGCAGGAGTGAATGCACATGGAAAAGCTTCGCCCACTAGTCCTGCTACATCATAAATGCAAAGTGTCTGACCAGGATGATTGAGTAGCTACCTATCACAAGCCTTGTCATAGTAAGCCTTTAAAGGTCCATAAACTGCTACATCCAGTAGCTGGAGCCTATGGCTTGTATGAGGCGGTATTGTTAATAAAACTATGCCATTTTCTTTGGCAAATGATATTGCCCTTATTGACATATGGCTTTCATGGTTATCTACAATGAGAAGCTTTGGCTTTTCTTTGCATGGTCATTCATGTTTGACAAAATTTGCCAGTACATCTATAAATATGTCTCTGGTCATCCATCCGGAGGTATGAGCTGCACCTAAACTTCCAGGTGGGGCATTGTGAAGCATATGGTCCAGGAAATGCACACGAGGGAACACAAAAAATGGAGGAACTGCTTTTCCTGTGCCCCCAATGATACCACACATAGTTATGAGAGTGCCTTTTTCTGCAGAAGTCATCTTCCGCACTTGCTTCTGGCCACAAGGAGATACTATCTTTCCAGGCTTCTGCACTGTTGTGAGGCCCGTTTCATCGAGATTGTAAATGTCCTCTGGTCCAAACCCAAATTTCTCAAATGCAGCTTTCAAATTTGAGTAAAATTTACCCACATTACATTTATTGAAGCTGGTAGCACGGCTTAAACTTGTAGCTTCAGGCTGTCGAAGAGAAAGTTTGTGTCTCTTCATAAAAGAACGAAGCCATTCTTTCCCAGCCATTTTTTCTTGGCTCCAATTTGGTAATAGTTGCTTAACTGCTGCATAAAGCAACTACTGCCGCAAATTCATATGCCAGCCTCCTTGTGTCCGTGAATGATAAGCCATAATGCATACCTGCAATTTTCTTTAAGTAGGAGCACAAAGAGAGTTCTTCTCCTGGAGTGAACACTTTTTTGTGCTCATTAGATGATGGTCTAATGTTTACTTCACACCCATTAACAGATTTTTCGACAAACCGTTTTAGTGTTGTCCGTGGGATGTTGAATTGTTTAGATGCTGTACGAATACTAGTTCCTTCTTTGGTAGTTTTTACAGCCAGTTTCAAATCTTCTACTGAGTAAGACCGGTGATCAGTTGTACGCTTTCGAACACGAGGCATCTAAAATATAAAATTTGAATTAGAGATGTAACTCAATTAGAATTAATTAAATAAAATAATAACATAACACCAACTCATTTAAGATAGTAATGGCAAATCATCAATATGAATCAGCTACAAAAAATATGATGGGGTTAGGTGGCCCGGTCCACATAACCTCACTGGCTAGGTGTCCAGTTTACCCCTCAGAACATGTTTCTCTTTATCTGCCCCAAAATATGCTTTGAAACTATTTCCATTCAAAACAAAACAAACCATCATAAAGAATAAACACTTACGATTAATATGGTGTAAAGAACTTCATGTAGCTCTTCTTGGGCAGCAATTTCGATGGTGACAAGATGAGAGGGAAAAAAACTTGTGATCATGAAAAAGTAACAATTCAAACTATTAAGTACAGGTGATGCTTTTCGACTGTTAGTAAAGGTTTAGGTTGTCTATCCTGTGGTGTTCTTTAGGTCATCTATTGGAGAAGACAGGAAACAGCAACCAACCAATTTTAAAGGCATGGACCACTTAACCTAACCGGACCAGATAACCTAACTCTCCCCTACTAATAAGATTAAACTGGTGATGGATTGAATTAAAAAAATATTCATAGCTTAAATGTGAAGAAAAACGCCTACGAGAAGAAGAGTACACAAATTTCTGGTAAAACTATTGTTTAGGACTGTTTGGGAATTTTTTTCTTATACTAGAAATAGCCCGATTTCCGATAATTTTACCCAAACTTTTCACCAAAGTATATACTAATAATATTAAATTCACTCTAGTGCGACACACTTAAGGCAAACACACTGATTCAAACGTGAATTACAATCGTCTATTAATAAATTACTTGGCTTATTACTCGAAGTGTTTTGATTTCACAATGTATAAGCAGTTAGTTCAAAAATCTAAAGATGTAACACTGACAATATACCCGAAGATATTGATTTTAAGCTTACATTTATGTCAAGAATGAACGATCTTAAAAACGTTTTCACTAATAAGATTCTAAATGAAAATTCTTAATTGTAAGGTGACTATTTTATTCACAATTAATGGCTATTTATTGATTCTGTAAAAATAAAGCACCGTGTGTATTTACTAGAATATGTGGAGGTATTGACGTGCATCTTCGAGCGGGTGGCAAAGAATCCGATAATTCCTCAATAACTTTAGGGATGCGATATAATTTGATAAAATCGCTGTCCGCCACATCGAAGGGATTGTTACTGTCTATCAATGCTATCAATCTCCTTCTCGTTACTCTTAAATTATTTACTTTTCCTACGTCTCTCCTCCAAAACCGCAGCCAAAATAAGATGCCCGTCCATGTTGTCACTGCCGGTAACGACGTAACTACACCTTTTTTGAGATCGTTACGTTCTTTCACCTTATCAAATACCCCTCCAACGGCAAACAGAAACCTTGAGAATGCATTATAATACCAAGCAGATTCCACAGATGTCGCCTCTAGTGCGTTTTCTAAGGTAGAAGTTTGTTTTTCTGTCACAGCTGTTCAGAGGGCCAAGGAACTTGATGGGAAGGAAATCTGAATGTAAATATAAATATTTACTTCTTTATAGCTTCATTGCGCCAAACGTCATTTCCTGGCTGTTTTTTCTACCTTTTCGACACTGAAAACAAATGACGTCACCATGCATGTATTGTATTGGATGCAAGCAGAAGGGAAGAACGTGAAAGGTCTATGCTATGAAACGCATTTTACTGCGTTTAAGGCTTCATAATTTCTTTACTCGTTTTAATGTGCGAGAGATTTAAGTCATACCATGCCTTGGTATATGCCGTGGTCGGATAGCATAAAAAAGCGAGCATGTAGGTATCTTCTTCAAAGATATCTTGGACAGTTTTTAGAAGAAAAGTTGACCTTGGATCAGCTGACTGTAGATTTATACAATGGAACTGGCACTGTTCGTGAAGTCAGCTTGGATGTACAAGTGAGTTATCTTTTCACTAATTTATGTTATTATTTAGGAGTTAAATAATTACGAAGGAAGTGGTTATTATATTTATGATATTTTGTAATAACGGAGCAATTACGTAGTTTTAGAAACTTCGAATTTTATTTTTCCATTTTTCATCTAATCAGGCTCTTAATGAGTTAGGAGAGCAGCAAAATATACCTGTTGAATTTGTAGATGGGTACATAAGTGAGATTTCAGTTTCAATTCCTTGGTCATCAGTTTTGAAAGATGCTAGCTATGTTGAAGTTACAGGACTCAGCCTCACCGTGCAGCCCAAGAAAAGGGCGGATTGCGGTAAGTGATTCGAAATTACTTCTCCTTCTCCATTATTTTCTTAACCAGTCTAATTCAAAGTTATGAAACAACTTTTGTAGGGATATATAATACTTTACAATTGTGTCTGAGATAAAATTAGTCAGCATGTGACCTTGTGAAACACATGGAACCATATGGATGATTAGATCTATTTCTTCGACACAATGTAGAGATATATTGGCAATATGCTAAATTTATTATCTGTTTGTGAAACCAGTTTGTAGTAAAGTATCCTTGGAAAAATATTTTGTCAGCAATAGTCCATTGTCTAAGATCATACTTGGTTATCAGCTTCAAATTATTCATCGATCAGCCTATTCCTAGGTGTCAAGTTTTAATCGTTTCAATTGCAATAAATGTTAGATTGCTTTATGGAAGTAAGCTTGAATGTAGACTCAGTAGCCATTTTCCTGAAGTGACTCATCACAATTTGATGTTTTAAAGGTGCATCTATGTTTGAATCAATGTGGAACAGTATGTCAACGAGCATGCAGTTGGCACAAGAATGTCTCAAACAGGATGCAGAAGATGGCAAGGATAGTGATCAGGCACAGCCGTTGGACGGCCTGGAATTATTTGCTCAAACTATTGACTCAAGTTGGTGATATTTCCTCCTTGTCTTTTAAACACTTTTTATTTTAATGACAATTTTCCTTGTTCACTGGCGTTTCCTTTTTATTCCAGTTTTATGTAGGGTGAAAGTCAAGTTTGTGGACACTGTGATTAGACTAGAACATGTTCCAAAGGAAAGCAATGCAGGTGTTGCACTGGAGTTGAGAATCAAAATGTGAGTGCTTTTGCTTCATCTGTTTCTGATAATGTGGAATAAAATGCTAGAACCAAATTTGCAATCTTACATGACTAATATGTCTCACCAACCTTCAGTTTTATTTTTTTGAAATTTTTACTTAATATTTTCTTTACTACCATAGCATACCTTTCCACATGTCAGGTCTGACATCATCGCAATAAATTTACATTATATTTTTATTGGTAAAATTATTAACCCTTTAAATAGTTTACCTTTATTTTCCTTATAATTTTGAGTCATAAACTTAATTTCAAAACATTCACCCATCACTATAATTTCATGGCCATTAGTGATGAATGGTTTCTGTCACCTTCAGCTAAAATCAACGACAAGGAAAATAAATCTTTTTTTTGCATCCAGCTTTGTTCTTCTCAGAACATTGCATTGCTTTGGTCTCTATGCTTAGGGAGGGGATTCTTTGCAATATTTGCCTCGTAATTTTCTGAAAAACTGCACTCATTAAAATTTTAAAGAAAATTGCCCCTTGCTCAATCCCTTTTGTTAGCAGTACATTTACGTGTGTATTAATTTTATAAGTTTGGTTTTATTTAAATAGATATCCTATTTTATGCTACAATACGGTTTAACTTGACTGCTCAGAGCAATTTTTGATTCCCATCAACATTCTAGTGCATTGAGTAAGTTCAGTGTGATACTTGATTATGTTTGAGATGATACATTTTATTGGCTCTAAGAAGATGGATTCTGTGGAGTCATCACAATTTGGAAGACGTGCTTAAATCTGCCTTAGAAGTATTAATAGGAAAACAGTTACCATTTGAATGTTGTACATTTTTTAATTTTCATTTTTATGAATGATTTAGTGAAAAGCTTTGACGCCAAAGAATTCTGAAACCTCAGTATGCTATTCTTATAGAGTACTTTCTTCCGGAGTTGTGAGGTCTGGTTTATTCTCTTGGCCACCATCTATTTCCAATTCTGATCTTGAAATTTAGTATCATCTGCCTCCTCAACCCTTTCTAGTTCCCCATCTCCTTATGATTCTCCTCTGCTGTTATTAGAGGTTAAAAATGTCCAAAGCCGTCAGCATTCCTCATCTCATTCACAGGTGTTCGGAGAAATAATGCTGTTATTGTCTGTTTCATGGAAAAGAAGCCTTTTAAGGAGTCTTGATTCTATTTTCTTTATTTTATATTCATTTTATTTTTAGATTTATGTCTATGTCTATGTAAGAACCGCGCAAGCCGCCTTTCGGCGTGTGGCAGAGGGTGCAAGCACCTTGACTCTATTTTCCTAAATGGTTGCATTTGCGTATACTTCGTGGAAAAAATGAATTTTTGAAACGATTCGTTCTAGCATCTATTTCCCTAATCTTTCGGGCAGTATCAGCACGGCCCATATAACAGGGGGGTCGCATTATATCGGTTACATCATCTGAAAACGTCATTTCTCTGAAATAATTTAAATTTAATTTGACATCTATTTAAAAATAGCTTAACTATGTGAGTATGGTTACTGATTTTTTTAACAAAGTATTGAATATTAGTAGTTCTATGTTTATTAGAATAGAAATATCAACAATTCAAAAGGATATAATGAATTTTTATGACAATCAAACTATTAATAACTATATAAAAACAATTTGATATAACAAAGTTAAAAGAAAGAAAAACGCCATTCTGACACTCAAACTTCGAAGCAAAGACAGATTTCAGCTCAATTCCTTTCAACAAAAATCATGCAAAAAATGGTTGACATGGAAAAAAAATTGTCTGCATAAATGTCTTTGCGACTTGTGTCCCTATAGCTATTGAAAAGAAGGCAATATCATCAAAAAAGGGGCAATCATCATAAAATCAGTTGGGCAGGGTTATAAATTACAACTAGCAAGGGGTTAATAAAGTATTAAGGGTATAGAAGTTAGAGTATATCAAATTGCCATTACAGGATGGATTACTTTGACGAAGCTGGCTCGGATCCACAGCCTACTCCATCACCAGAGATTTCACAGAAGGTGTATGAGGTGGCTGCATTCACTTCCAAGAAATTCTGCATGGAAGGAGTCAATGTTTACACAGACGAATTCCCATTCCAAGCTCGAACATTCTCTCGGTCCCTTATGTCCACATCTGGAAGCGGCTCTACCCCTGAATCAAAGGTACCTAAAAGTCACTTATGTGTTTGTTTTTGTGTAAACGTTGATCTAGTGAGAACACGTAACTTATAGATCAACTCTAAGGAACTTTATAATATTGAAAGTATTTTAGTTTTTATTAATTTTTTTCTGAATTAATGTGAATTATCTTAGGCTATGTGCAGTGACTTTACTCAGTGACTGTTGAATTTAGAATAAGTAAAAGTTGATCTGGAGCTTGAACTGGGATAAATTAAAAAAATAGAGTTCCCCGATGATGTAGATGTAGAATGGGTCTTTTAAAACGGAAAATGTAATTTAAAAGGAGAGGAGATGTTTGGAGCTAAGTTCTGTGCAAAAGTGTGCACATTTATGCATTATGTCTGTGCGAATTCTGTCAGTGATAATGGCTATTGATTTATTACTAAATTCGTGTGAATCTTTTTAAAGTAATTAGAGTTATCAAACTATTAAATTGATGCAAATTATCAATACTCTTTAACTTCTTTGAAGTAATTTTCTTTACTCATCGAATCATTAGATTGTTTTTTTTTACAGTTCCTATATAGTCTCAGCTTATGAAATTATTTTTTTATGTAAAATTCATTTAAAATAAAACTGGCCAGAACATTTTAACGAGCCGTCTGGCCGGGTAGCCTAGATGGTCAAGGCAGCCTCCCAAATTGAGGAAGATCCTGGGTTTGATTCCTGGCCCAATCAGACTTTTTTCAAGTCCGTTTTTTCTTGGGATTTTTCCTGAGTGCATGCCCTTATGTGCAAAGTACCCTTAACCCTTTCCTTTATATATAAAATATTATTTCAAATTATCTTAATTATTATTCCCCAAAAATTGGGTCAGGGGTGTCTAACAAGCTAACTGAATGTATTCGGAATGTTTAATAACAGGAATTTGGGTGGGTTCTTAGGAGATGAAAAGTTGGTTGGCTAAATAAGATTATGCAAAGGAGAAATGTATAGCTTTATAAATGAAGCAGAATGCATGACCATATGTATTTATACGTGTCTGAAAAAATGATGCAAGAAGGAAGGAGAATTGAGGAGGAATATTGTGAACAAACTAGCCTAACAACAAGCTTAAATGGAAAGGAAGTTTGTTTGTATGAGTATAACATGCTGAATATAGTATGAAATCTTGCTGATATCTGGAGTCAAATGTTAACTTTGTTTTTTTTTTGTCATGCGTTCATCCTGCTAAGCTAATGAGTTGTGGTATCATTGCCGCAGTTCCATATTTGAGAGATCAATTTATGGACTAGATCAATATTTATATTTTTTGTTCATTTACAGAATTCTGAAGAAACTAGTCCAGTCGAGGAGCATACGGCTTCTCCATCCAATGTCTCCACCACTTCTGACCCCATACTCTTTGCAAAGCTTCATGGAAGGCAGGAAATAAGGGTGAAGATGAAACAGAACGAAAGCATACCAGGACCTAAGGTGAGGAAAATATATTCTGTAATTTCCCATCGAACCCCATCACTAAGTTATGTTTTCATCAAGAAATTTCAAATGTACAAATATTGGAGTAATATTTTTGTGGTGTATTTGTTTCCTAATGTTATGAATGTTAAGAGGCCCAAGTAGTGAAGTATGGCTTGGCTTACGAAATAAAAATTTGGTTTTGTAGATTTTGGTATGTTCGTTTTAGAGATACCTTGGACCAGTTAAGAGATTGATGTAAAGTTCATTTTTATGATTGGATTCGCTTGTAGGTTTTTGTTTTTTGTGAAATTAATCCTTCCTTGACCTTTTTTAAATACACTTCTTATACATACAGATACAGGTAGTTGGGATAGGGCTAAATTAGAAAGAATACTTGTCCAAAAATGAGACTAGCACCAAAAGAATTAAGTTAATAAATATTGAAGAATAAGAATACATTCAAAATGTTGAAGATTGATTCTGATATTTGTCCTTTGAATTTAGTTTTTGCTTTTAAATTGTGAGAGTTTTGTTAATTCTAATAAATTAAAGATTTTCTGGTAATAAATAGGTCAACCCCAATGTCATTGATGACAAAGAAAATAGTTTGAGTCCAAGCTCATGCATTTTCTTTTGAGAAAACATTCGGACTTTTGGCAGATTAAAAAGTAATGGTTGGAATTGATGATGATATACTGTGTGAATTGTATGGACTTTAAGAGATTCTTTTACAAAAATTGTTTACAAAGAAAATTTTGTTGTTTTCATTCTAACCAAAATTTGTGTTAGCATTTTCCATAATTTTCCACTTTAAATATGTGTTGCAGGTGGACTTGGAATTGATTTTTGGTGCTGTGTCGGTGTTCCTGTCTCCAAGACAAGTGCATGCCCTTATGGAGCTGATGAAAGGTCTCTCTAGTCCAGATTCTGTAGATAATAGGTAAGCAATGTCTCTTTGAATATTTTATTCTTTCAGTGTATTTCATAATTAGTTAAATTTCAGGCTGTTATTTTCCCAACCTAATCCTCATATTTGTAGTCTCTCATCTCTTTCCAACAATGTATGCATTAGCAAATAATTCCAACTGGAAGTAAATCCAGCAAGGAACACTTTTCTGTCTAAGCGTTACGGGGTCATGTCAAGTGGTCTAGGGGTGCCTGCACAATGTTCTCCAATTTTGATGAAATTTTCAGTTTGTACTCAAGACTTTAGATGAACATCTGCTGAATTTTAGTTCGAAACATACATTTCTGGCCGAGCCATTTTCCTAGAGGACACTCGTTCTTCATATTCGATGCCATGCAAAAAATGGCACTTTTGAGCTGTAATATTGCGGTAGTTATTTGAGCAACGACCCCGAAAATTCATTTCTAAGGTAAATATTATGCGTAGAATACGAAAATTATAAAGATAAGTTGCAGAAATATCTCGTACCTACATGGGCCACCAAAGTTGCCAAAAAAAATTTTGCTGAGATTTTTTTTGGATTTTCAAGCAATCTTGCAGGAATATGTAAAGTAGATATGGCGTTCATACTTTGTACTTTAGATGTCTACATGTGTACCTACAAGTAAAAGGATTTACAGCTAATATACTTTGGTGAATTTGGCACAACAAACTTGGCACCAAAATGAAAAATGTCAAAAGTGAGCTAATTTCATATGGATGAATCTTCCAGGTGGACACCAGTTAGCATCTTCTAGTTGCTACCAACACAAAGAGCAGGTTTTTCTGAACCAGAAAACTTATGTTTCATTTTGGTGTCTGGGCTGATAAGGTCTAAAATTTAGGGTTACGCAC
The DNA here is from genome assembly GCA_947579665.1 of Sympetrum striolatum. NCBI lineage: Eukaryota > Metazoa > Arthropoda > Insecta > Odonata > Libellulidae > Sympetrum > Sympetrum striolatum. Next base: position 78,918,473 of record OX388351.1, read on the forward strand.
TTGCCTGTTTTGGCGCTGTAAAAGTGGCTTGTCTTCCCACTGCTAGAAATCCAGCCGTGGGCCTGGCCACACGGCGCTTGAAAAACAGCAATCTTTCTTGATCACTGCTGATGAACAAACGTTAGAGCAAACGTGAATCCGTGTCCTGCAAGTTTAAATGAAAATTCCCTAAATACAATATGTGCGCTGTTAGTTGTTCATAGTATGTTATCAAATGTTACATCACTGAAAAATAAAATCGCGCCTCTATGAAGAATCACTTAACTTTTGGGAACTTATAGAAATAATAATGTTTTTCGAAAAACACAAACACGATATGCCACAAGCAGCATGTTTTCCCGCAGCTGAGCATCTTCAAATTTTCTCCTTCGTTAATCTGTCGTGGACAGTTGGATTGATCCATAATTTCCTCTTTTGTTTATCACGTCGGCGACGAATATTAAGAGAAATCTCTTGATGTTATTTTTTTGGGTCAATAGAAAACCTTTAAAAAAGTTCCATAAAAATCTTTGTTAAAGGATAAAAACCAATTCAGACAGTGAATATTGTTTTTGAACATTCTTAAAGATTCTGTAGAAAGCAGATAAGTACAATATTTCACCATATTGCATAGGGTTCCTTCAGGAGTATTCTTTATATTGGGTAACTTACTGCATAACTAATACTGCTCATTGCGAATCTGGATGTTCTTTCACTATCAATCTTTCACTCTATTGGTAAAAAACATTTTCCCTTTTGCTCTTACAGTCATTGAATTGTGCAGTGATCTATTCACATTTTCACAGGTTCACATTTCATTAAATATGATTAATTACACCAATTTTGAAATCTCATCCATTTTGCCATGGATTTTTTGTGACAGTTTTTTTTTTCGTAGCATTGTAGTTCTTTATTGCACCTATTTTCAGATTGATTGTAACATTTTCTTCCACCATTCAAGTTTTTTTGCAAATATTTCCTCTTTCTTAGCAATGTTTGCCCTAGAAGTAGGTGTGCAGAGAAGCCAATGGAAGCATCAGACTTTCAAAGAGTAGAGCGAGATTTACAGCAACAACTTCGTCTGTTACCTGCAACACATGGAACTGGTCTGCAGTTCTCTAAAGGATGGTCTACAGCTCCCCTTGGTACGCTCTTTTATTTGTCTGCTTGCTTCTTTGTTGCTCTTTTTTATCATCTCATGTGTAAATTCCTGATTTTATTGCAAATTTTATTCCTAAATTTACCCTGAAATAAAGTTTCAAATTCTAAGTTTCTAAACTGATGCTCATTCACCAACAAATTTCAAAATCTTCAATGATTAAATAATTTTAAAAAATATTCCTAAGTTAGAAGGCTAATATTGTTTTTCTGTTATAAGTTTCTCTTTAAGATTGTTTTCTAAGCAATTATTTATAATTAAAATCTCGAACTTTGAGAAATCTCAATCTTTGAGAAGGTTTGATTAGATTTTGAATTTTCTGTCTCTGTCCTTGTTTATCAAACATTTGAAAGCTGAAACTAGAATTCTCATGAATTTCATCTGATCCATTTTCCAAACAAGTGAAGTCTTAATTGCTTCTAAAGAATGTTTTCTTCTACACCTAGTGAATTAGTGAGCTAATCAGGATGAAACTACTTTGATTTTTTTAAGCACTTAAAATCTAAATTAACCTGAATTAATCTTAATTTAATTAGGAAATTAAATCCTATAAAGTACCTTTTTGAATTACTTCATCAGAATTCATATTCTTTGCATAGTTGACCATAAGTTTTCATACCATTTGATGAGAATATTCTAATTCTTTTTTATAATGGCACTGAATCTTAATTAATATGTTTTAAAGTATCTCAGTTTTGATGATTGAAGATAACTTATTTCAAATAAGCCAGATTATTTAAATTAACTTACTTTTCAATAATTTTGCAGAAGACAGTGATGATGAGTTTCTGCCAATGCAAGGGAGGAATGAGCTGAGTGAAAGTGCTGCCAGCATGGACACCTCGATCTCGTCAAGCATGAGTGGATCCAGTTACATGAGCAGGCCTTCTGGGTTTGAATCTTTTTTCTAAAACTAAATATTGTAGAGGTTTGCCAATATGGAATGTTAGAGCCTTTTATAGAATTCAGATATTTCCCGTTTTTGTTTAACATTCTGACAAGTTCACCACAACTGGTAAAATATGTCTGCATGTAATATAAGCAACGGTAAAAAGCTTAAACTTACGTTTTGTGCAGTAAAACATCTTTTCACGCTAACCAATCCCCAAGACAGAGTGAACTACGCAGTCATGATGCAGAGAATGGTGTTTGTATTCACAACTACCACTTGAATTCAGTAGTCCTTTATCATGCTGCCATAAGTTTGAAAAATTCTTCAAATATTGTTCCCTCTTTTGGTTGCTTCAGTTATTTAAAATTCTGGATAAGCAATCCTCTACTGTATGTCTTTTATATGGAAATTAGAGTATGGCATCAGAATAAAATAATTATTGATGAATTTTTAATATGTATTTGTAAATTTATGCATTTGTGCATTCTTCTTTATTTAACCCTTTTGGCAAGGCTAGGCCTCTCTACCACCCAACCTTTACAGATAATATTTAAACAATTCATTCAAAATCTAAAATTAAATTATGACAAAAAGAGAAGTATACACTTCTAAAAACAACAATGTTTCATAATAATTGTAAGAACATATAAATTATACGTAAAAGATTTGGGTTGTGGGGAAAAAACTCTTCAACTGAAGGCTACCGGTAAAAAACCACGAAGCGTGAACACTTTGATGCAGAAATTCCTTGGGAATTTTTATGTATATAGTTGTGCACTAATAGAGCTTTATTAAATTTAGAAGTAATAAAGATATGGTATCATAAAAAATCTCTTCTTATATCTTATGGAGAAAGTTTCATCATAGAATTAAAGTTACTCTAAAGACTAAAAGGCAGTAAGTGCTTGTTTTATTTCCAGTTACTCAGGGATAAATTCTCCAGATGGATCGGGACTGGATTTTCGTTCAAATGTACATAAGTCATCAAGAAGAAGACCACCCTCAGGTATTTCCTTTTGCATTTTACAAATGATGGCTAACAAATGATTTGAAGGGAATTCACCCTCATTTGATGATAGTGTAGTAGAAGTCCGTTATAACGAGAGCTGACAAAAATTGGAAAAGTACTCGTTATAGTCGATTTCTAATACTTAATGTCCATCTTCTTGAACCTAAAGGGCAGCAAGTGTGACAGAATGGAACTGTAGGGTTTTAAATCCCTGTGCAAATGCTTCAGAATTCATTTAAAAGTACATTTGTGTCAAAACTATTGTCATTGATTCTTATACCATAACCAAAGTATTATAAAATGTGGAAAATTATTGCTCAGTATTTGTGGAAAAGTTATGGTATATCATTAGATAATCCTAATTCATATCAAATAGATTTCTTGGTTATTTTTCATTCACACGCTTCATAAGCAATAACTCTGTCACAAGAGGGGAGTAAGTTTCCCTGGGAATCCGAACCAACTCTGTTTATCTCCTATATTCGCACCCATTCTGGATCAGTTGATTTGGTACCAAGCCTCTTATTGAAACAAATCCCATGGGTGTATGCCAATATGATGGGAACTCAATTAAAAATTCTGGTTCGGTCTGGAGGGGTTGTCGCCAAAAAGAGACGAGGAGATAGGACGTTTGTACAAAGAGGAAAGTGAAACTCATGAGAAATCTCTAATGAAAGGGAAGCATTTTTGCTGAGGATGGATGAGGCGAATTGTGGGAAACAAAAGCATGAATTAGGTTATAATAATTTTTTGCATTTCATTTTTTTTACTCTTTAAAGTGATAACAAGCTTCAGATTACCTTTTCCATGTTGCAAATTATTTCTCATGCTGATTGACAATCCAAGATATGCCTCCTGAAAGACAAATATAGAAAGGTGGCACTCATTATACCAATACTTCAGAATTAACAACTTTTTGCAATGGATGAAACTCCCTATCCTTTTGCCGGAGACGGACAAAGGCCAAAAAATCACTCTCTATAATGCAACTCTCGTTATATGCCATACTCGTTATAATGGACTTCTACTATATCAAATGAAATATTTCCTTAATTTGAAAAATGATCTAGAATTTCCATCTGTAGTATACACGAATTTGTTCTTGAAGAAATTGATTTTTTAACTGATATATTCTTTTTACATAATATTGAGCTTATTTCTCTTGTATTTTTCTTTAATAAGCTTATTTGAAATCCTTTTATTAATTATTAAATCTTTTCAATTTTAATTATGATAATTCTTCCGTTTATCTTCCTGAATACTTGGAAATACCTAAACCAAATTTTCTAGTTAATGTTGCCATCCATTATTGATTTTTTATGTATAAGTTGGTATTGTCACACTTCACTGTTCAGTGATGTACATACTTAACCCAATAAAATCTATCAATTCAAAAAGAAAGTTTAATTTAAAGTTGTATTACCTGTAGAATCAGAAGAGGCAGGTATGACTTGGTAGCATAAAGAGAAGTATAGTCTTACACTTCTGTCCATTGGAAATTTAAAATTTTAGTGATTTAACTTTAAATTATTTAAATTTCAACTATAAAAATGTCAATAAATTATTCTACATGAAAGCTTAACATATAGTTAGTGCTGTGATTTTTTTCCTCCCATTCGACATTCCCCCAGCATCAAATTACCATACACTCCGCAATACTCCTCCATCTTGTTTACTTTTTGCTTCTGGTTGTTTCTCTCCTGTGCTGAGGAAGCCTTGCTTTGAAATGGAGTTATTTATCATGTTCTAATTTGGAAATTGAAAGTATAAGTTAACTTTGGTATATGTTTAGTTATGATTGTTCAATAACTTTGGGATAAATTATTATATCGAACCAGTGTAAAAGTTATTGTCAGCTATGGTAGGCCTACATGTTTTCAAATTGTATGTAACGTTATTAAAACAAAATTTCAAATTTTCACAGTTGGAGGTATTGAGGAGTCATGGGGTGAGACAACTCGGTTTCAGCTACGGGCATCAAGTATTGCTGCCGTCCTTCTCCATGAGGACATTCTCACAGTCACTGTTGTAGATACGGATGCTCTGGGAAAGAGGACCGCTTGTGTCCAAGGAGGCCTTGCAACTTCTTCATTGCTTCAAATGAAGGAAGCTGCGCAAGACTACTTCAGGGTGATCACAGACTTTGCACAGTCTGGAAAAATGGAAACTAACCTCTTGACTGACAAAGATATCTTCTTAAGAGCATGCCCCCTCAGTCACCTAAGGTTCGTTTTATTTCATGATTACACCTTGAGCTAATGTTTGTGCAGTTTTATGTGCTCATAAATGTCTATGATCTCTATTTTGATTTTTTGTCTTCCAACTGCTGTTCAGCCTTGTTAAGCTCATTTTTTCCATCTTATTCAAATCTTTTTAACTTCCTGTAACTTTCATTTTACAGTTGAGTCCCTTTAATCTAGAAATATCTAATTAAAAAAATATTTTATTTTGGAATTTTTCATGGGCTATTTTATAGAGATGAAAACTTTGCTTTAGAATTTCTGCTTGCTTTATTTTCAACTTTTGATGTTAATTTTGCTGTTCTAATCCAAGAATAAGGCAAATCTAAGTATATTTTGTTCTTGTGAGATTAATGTCATTAATTAGTTGCCTTTTTCACAAACTTGGACAATACAAAATTGAAGACTGTTCAAAGCTAACTTAAGAAACTTGTTATTTGCTAATGGTATGCTTTTGGCTTGTAAAATTTCAATAACTCAACTGTCTTGTTTTTATAATGGCAGAAATTATTTAAAAAGTTGCTTGACCTTATTTTATTTTGTCACAAATTCAAGATGTAATTTATTTAGTTAAAAAAATCGAATGTCTGATCCTTTACTTGATGGTATTCCATGACAACAGAAGCAAGCTGACAAGCGAATAATTTATTAATACAATAACAGCGCAAGAAATGCAACTGACGACCCGGGTTTCGATGCATAGCATCATCTTCAGGTGCAAACACAGCACATAGAGGAGAGTAAAAGGAAGAGACAGTGTATTGGATGTGGAGGAAAGTTGGGAACAGCATTGCTGAATGGTTCTCAGAGACATATTCATTAACAATATTACAATCAGGGTTATTTTTGCTTTTAAGTTTTTCTAACTGCTCAAATGCGTCTAAACGTTTACCTTTCGTTGCTAAATGACAAGGTTGTATCAAAAACCTTTTTCCTTTACCTTTTTCTCTCCTATATATGCTGTTAGTTTTAGTCTGTTTGCACCTGAAGATGATGCTATGCATCGAAACCCGGGTCGTCAGTTGCATTTCTTGTGGTGTTAATGTATAAATAAATTATTCCGTTGTCAGCTTGCTTCTGTTATATATAGTTAATCAGATCCAATGTTTAAGTTGAGATTAGTCGAGGAGACTGTGATACTTGTGGATCTTTCACCACTGCTCTCAAGTACTATTTATTGAAGAAGTATTTACACTGAAATAATGCTCACCTTTTTGGGACATTTTTCAGTTAAGAAATTTGGGGTGGGTGTTCTGGTGCGCTAAATCTATTGCACGTTAGAATCAATGTTGCACTAGATTCGGCACAATACTACTTGTGCACATGTCCTGTAGCACAGGGCTGCCGAATCTTTGATTCATCCTGGTTCTATGTAACTCTTCAAGCGTTCCACCAATGCGCTTTTGATTTTTTTCACTGTAAAAGCCCCCAAAAGACTAGACTAAACATTCAGCCGTTAGTTTTTAATTCCAAGGAAAATGGCATTAAACTTTTTAAATTTCCAAGTTTTGAATTGGTTAATGTGCTCACTTACTTAGGACTTTCGGAGTAGACAACTACCAGCATTCTGTAAACAGTGTATATGCTTATAAGTATACATGTACAATAAAACATATGCGGTGTTGCAAATGGCATGATCGTATGTCTTAAGGTGTGTATTCAATTTTCAGGCAAATAATTTTCAATTTCCAAAGCTCAAATTTTGGGGTGCGCATTGCATATGTTGGTGTGTTATTTCCAAGTAAATACTGTAATTCATAATTCATTCTTGGGGATTTTACTTTATCAGGAAAGAGGAATAATTTTAAAAATATGTAGCTTTTGTGGTCTATTAAGATCTCCAATTTGTTATCTTCTTGATTCTAACATTTCCTGGCAAAAGATTTTTGACTCTATACCTTCTTTCTTTTTATATCTTTCTCTCAAAGATATCTCACTAATTCTTTCTTTTCATCTTTTTCTTTCTATTAACATTTTAGCATTAGCCAACCTCTGTGGTTTAGGTGTTAGAGCCTAGCTACACTGGGTTTATATCCTTGTCTGGGTATGGAATTTTGGTGTTTGTTTTATTTGTCCTCTATGTAATTCACCAATTATAGCTGTTGATAAGGTTAATGAATAAAAATTAAGTTTTCACTTTTCCAGCTCTGTTTTAGGTACCTGAAAATAATTTTCTTGGAGATTTGTTTCTTATTCAAATATGTTGTTGTTCCTCTAAGATTTATTCTTTCAAGTTTGTCGTATTTGTCAAACTTTCCTCTCTTTCAGTAATTCATGTTTTCCATAAATCATATTATCCTTATTTGTTATCACTAAGGGGCCGTACACAAACTACGTAATGCAATTTGGGGTAGGGGGGTCCTTCCAGGCGTTACGGTCCTGGTACGTGGGGGAGTCAAGGTTTATGTTACGTCACGGTTTTACAACTGCAAAAAATAGCAAAATTTCTGCATGTTTAAAGTTTGAATTTAAAACTTGCGAGTGATATACTGGGAAAGTGATCAGCTCTGATCCGAGCAAGCACGAGTGTCAAATGGAAGTAGTCAGAGTGTGATTGGTGTGTGGTAGGCTGCAGAGGCGTCACTAGGGGGTGGGGGCCCACCTCCACTGTCACTGGTGTCGCCACCATGGCGGTGTAACGTACAATGTATCATCCTAAGCCCTGGACACTCAACCTGGTGCCCGAAGTGACCTTGCACAGTGCCAAGCTTCAGTAACAAGATTTTTTTAAAATTTGCTACTACAGTTTTTCTTGGAATTGCACTAGCGGGTATAAAATGGAGGTTCGGCAGGGAAGGAGTCAGAAACTTGGTTGGTCTGGTCTTGGGTTTCATAAACATCGAAGGTGATGGGGTGTCTTAACTTCCCTCCCTCTTATTGCCTATGTCCAGATTAACAAGATGCGTATCTATGTCATATTTTGTTAGTAATGTGGAATGTGAAGCTTAGCTCAGCTTATCCAATTCCCTGTAATCAATGACCAAATGCTGCTTTTGGGAATGCAGTGCTACCAGATGTATTCCCCTCATCAAATCTTCTTCGGAGGTAAAGACTTTCACACTTTGTGCGGTTGTGATGAAATTATATACGTTGTAATTTTCTCGATCTTATTTGCCTAGGAGTGGGTTTTTTTTAAAAGGCCTATGGTTAACTAGAAAAGTAATAATATTGCCAAGGAATGGCCTGAATATCCTGGAAGAAATGTTATGTGGTGCCCGCTTCGCTTTCTGAAATGCCCTTGGGTGCACCAGCACCAAAAAGGTTGATTACCCGGTTCTAATAATACAGTAGGAAAAATTACCCAATTGGGTAATTTTTCAATTTGCCTGGTATTACGGTCCTGTTACATGGGGGAGGGGGGGTTGAAAATTGGATAATTTTGCGTTACATAATTTGTGTACGACCCCTAATAAGCATGTTCATTGATAGGTTATCCTTCATGTAACATAACTAATTTTTGCTTTCTTATGTCTTATTTACTTTTTTATGGTTAATTGCATTATGTTTATCCATATTGATAATAATTTTCTTCTGAAAATATTATATATAAGTTAATGCCAAATATGTATTTCTCCCATTTGCTTGCTTATCTCAAATTCTGTTTAGTCCTGAAATGAAGTCTATAGCTTATGAAATCTATATAAAAAGCATTTAAATTCAAGATCCATTTGTATTAATTTTTTCTTTAGCTAAACATTGGCTGACTGCCTGGAAGTATTTGAATGTTGATTCACGTGTATATAGAGTGGGACTTGTACTGCCGATCACCATTTAAGCGATGTTTAAGATTAACCTGACCTTTAATAGAAGCATTGCAGCATGAATGTGTCCAGCATGGTCCATAACAAATGCTGTTCTAGATTTCTATCTTTCTATATTTTCATCTTTTAATTAGTTCAAAAATATTTGGAATATATGTATCTCATAGTATAGATAAAAATTATCAGGAATTTTGTACACTGATCTCTAGTAATGTTATAATGGGATGGACTAAAAATTTATGGAATAATTATTTTTCCATGAAATTGAACATTTTAACTTTGACTTCAGTTGAATATATCAGTTTTTATTTATATCTATGAATGTAAATTTTATATATGAATTTTTGGTGATGATTGTTTTATAGAAAAGTACTTATAAAGAGTCATTCTTTTTTTTACAGATTAGTTATATGCCCTTTGGTTTTGGAAGGAAAAGAAAGGACTACTCCTTTAGTGAGTGTAGTGCAAGTTAGTGTAACAGCGGCAAATCTAAGCTTCATTGAATGCCTTGCGGAGAGAACTTCAAAAGCACCTTCTGTTGAATATGTTGAGGTTTGTCTCTTCTTACTCAAGCCTCCGTAAGATTAGCCTTTAACTTAATATACCCTTGTTTATTTTTCCACCTTACAGAAACGCATAATTTATTTCCACTAAGGATTTCTTGACTGCTATACCAAGTATTTATTTAATTTCAGCCTACTTAGTTGTGTCTTGAATTTTGTAACTTAGATTTTCATATAATGTTTGATCTCTGTCTGCTTTCAGCTCTTGAAATTTTCCCAAGGGAGCCATGGCATGTTGCCCAATGTACGGGCTCTCTACAAGTGCTCTGAGAGGGCTGCAGGTCATTCTCGAAGATACTCACATCCATGTGGCAGCCTTACGTAAGTCACTGTGGTTTATTTTATTCATGTGTTTGTTTAATGTTATGTTATCCATCTGTTGTGGTCTTGAAAATGGGTGATTCAAATCCTCTTAGAATCATTATATGATGATTATTCCTCTTAATTCCTCCAAAGATCTACCGAAGTCTCCTCTGTCATTTGTACTCAGTAGCCTGAACTTTCCCACTTCTTCCCCATCTTTGCCTTGTCCAATTACCACATTCCAGTCTCCTGTAACAATAAGAATTTTATTGCCTTTATCCTTCCCATTACCTCATCTATTTGTTCATACACTAAGTCTACATTATCATCTCTGTAATCACTAGTGGGCAAGTAGGCCTGAATGATCTCGGTGTTTACTGGCTCAGCCTTTACTTTTACTGAAATAATGTAGTCACTCATTAGCTCAGTGGCTATTACAGCATTGCTCCAGATTTACTTGCAGAAAATCACTATTTCCTGTATTTGATGAATATGATATCCAAGCCCTTCTTGCAATTCATATAATTTAAATCATTCTATGATTTATTTGAAATCAGAAAATGGCTTGAATTCCGTTATATTTACTATACCCAAGCACTTAAAAAAGGGACAACAAATAAGCTTTTTCAGCAATTTGTATCAAAGGGCAAAAAAATTGTAGAAGTGATCAATGATGTTATTCACCTCTCTTATTCACCATCAAATGATTAATCTGAACTTATACATTGTGCAATTCGGGTGGACTATTTGAATTCTTTGTGGATTAATTTTGATATTTCTTTATCCATGTGTCTAGAATAAATTTGCAGCCATGCACATCTGAGGTGGACATTTCTATTAGTGATCGCATCACTGCCATTCTCAATCCACAGCCACTTTGCCAAAAAACTGCCAATAAGTTTGTAATTAATGTTGGCCAAACATTTATGGTGAGTATTTATGTGTTGATTTAGGGAGTGATGATAAAATATGTTTCAGTAAATTCTATAGTATTAGGCCGGACTTCGTGGAAAGCCATAATGAGAAATGAAGAAGGCACTTCTTAGTTTCCACACTGTTTTATTCAAATACAACCGGTTTTGGCTAATGCCATCATCAGGTAAGAGAACAGAAAAGCATATCTAAGCAGTTTTGAGGTTGTGAAAAATGCAATCATTGGTGAGATTGTCAGCAGAGGTTATTTCCATAATTTCCAAAGCATCCAGCTTCTTTCCTTTGGGATGTTGGTGTAGGAGTTTCGCGGAAAAGGAACTATTGTGGCCGCTCTCCAGGAGATGGGCAGCGAAGAGTTGGGATTTTGAGGCGGTAAGTTGCTCTTGCTCCCTTATCTTCAGGGGACCACCAGTCTGACGGTGGTGGATCGCCGAACAATCATTGCATCTCAATTCGTACACCCCTGACTGAGAAAAGGGGTCCCTTTTGTCCTTAGTTTGCAATAAGGAGTGCCTAAAATTGAAGGACTGTAAAATCCTACTTTAAATTTCTTGGGAAGGAGGTTGGCTAATATTTAGGATATATTTCCTAGAAATGGGAGTTTAACCCATTTCGGTTTGGGGTCATCAGATATGGAAAGGGAATGGATGATGGAGGAAATAGCATTTTTCCTAGTTTTCTTTTTCAATAACTTGTCCACAAATTCACAGGAGTAACCATTGTTCTGGGCTATAGTTTTTATGGTATCCAACTCTTTTGTAAAGGTTTGGGGGGGAGAGGGACATTCGGTGGATTAAAGCATGGAAAGATGCGTGTTTGTGGGGATGGTGATGAAAGGATTTTGAAGGGATCACGTGGTCAGTGTAGGTGCACTTCCTAAAGATTTCCAGGTAAGCTTTGCCATTGTTAAGGCGGATAGAAAGGTCTAAGAAATTTAGGACACCATCAGTTTGATGGGGTTTATTGTTTTTCGAAATTGTTTAGTCTCGCACATATTAAGCATTCCTCTAATGGAAAAATGCTGTCTCAGAAAAGTATCACAGCTTAGATGTATTATCACAATGAACGAAATACTTCGCCCTCCATCACATCATTGCAGCCAATGGAGAAATATTTCAAATAGTCTGTCCACCTCTCGTTTCTTGTTATTAATATGCGTGTTTATATGTTCACAAGAAGAAGTTGCAGGTTTGCATAACTCCCAATGGACCGTCCGGACTACCGAGGGTTCCGGATTGCGAGTGTCCAGATTACCGGGGTTCTACTGTATTTGGTTTTTGAAATTTGTTTTTCTCTTTCAGAATCGTCAGTCATGTTTTTATCAGGCTGTTGAGAACCAGTGCACACAAGATTATAAGCAAGATATTAAAGTTACTTGTCCCCTTCTTAATTTAAAGATCAGGTAATTAAATTTGTTTTTAAAAGATTCTCTGTTCGTTAGTCATAGTCCTTTCAAAATGTTGATTCTGATGGTATTTTATTAATTACATCATATACTGATACTCTACTAATTATGCTGCAGGAAAGCTGTTTGCATTTGGCTTCACTCTCACTAAGCACCTCCTGTTCTATGTTGTTATATATATATTATATAGTTATATGGCTATTCAGTTACGGAGTTTTCAAGTTCAAGAAGAGTGTCTGAAAGCACTTCAAAAATCAAATGCTTTTCCTGAAAATTTTAAACATGCTCAGACTGTTTGAGAGTTTCTAATCTATAGCTGAAGATAGTTATGTTAAAAAGGCATTAATTCCACTTCTACTAACCAACTTGAATGATGTTTCATTCTGATCAATATTTGTTCCTCTTCAAGTTCATCTGTATTATATCATATACATATTCACTTCCTGAAAACTAAAATATTTAGTTTACTATGGTATTAAACTATAGGATATCCGAGAGATCATAATATCAACCCGAAATCTTTGCAACTTTTTCAGGTTTCCTATAGCTGACCTACGACCCATCCATGATATGGATCGTCCTCCTTGGTGGAAGAGATCTGTGCATAAAGACATATTGAACCTAGAATTGACAAATGCTTCACTGCGAACTGTCATAGACAGTCGGGAACCTTGTAATAAATATGAGCTACTGTGTAGTGACATTCATGGCTCATTCAGTGTATGTGTCCTTTTTCACTCTTGAATCGAAGATTTCAACTTAATTTATTATTATGGCTATTAACTACTTGCTTGAAATCTCAATCTTTTCTTTCCGTATGAGTTATATATTTATTTTCTTCCATTTAATTTGTAAATGCTTTTCAGTGTATGAGTTTGGCCATAAATATTTTCACTTAATCTTTACTCATGCATTTAAATTATCTCTCTTAAACTCGATACCGATGAAGAATAAAAATATGATTTTTTGTTTACCTAAATACTTTCTTATTCATGTGAGTGTAGTGAAAACATTCTTGAGTAGTTTCCCAAACTCTGTCTTACGAGACCCAATCATAGTTTGTTGACTGGGAAGGAATTTTATCAACTTGGTTTCAATTCTACAGCTACCATTTTTTTATGCCAATTAAATCACAGATTTTTTGATTCAGGCATTTTGAAGTGATTAGTTTAACTTACAATTAAATCTCTTTACTGGCGGATGTATTATTCCATGTGGGGGAAATGCAAGAGGAGAATTTTTTAAAATAAATGAAGTACTACTATGCATAACTCTTATATGGAATGGGGCTTTGCTGTAATTTCATGCTCACTTAACATAATCTATTCCCATATCATAACAATTTTAATTACATCCATTAAATGCATAAACTAAAAATTCATTTTTCCTTTACATTTTTATAACTACTTGGTTAATTTATAATTTATCCTTCTCATATTCTAGGAGAGTGATACTGATTCTCCTGTGCCATTTGTAAGGGCATCTGCAAACAAGGCTGAGAGTGAAATGCAGGACCCTGGAGATGGCTTTGGCTGGCCTAGGTATTTTCACATTCCACTTCTCCAATGAGTTGAACCCTCCAGTGGGGTGTATAGTACACCCACATTCCAATTTCCAGAAAAAATACCCTTTCCATTTCATTTTGAAAATTTTCCTGGACATGTTTTACAACTTTTCTCAATCTTTCGTCTATTTTATGCAAAATCTCGTTGATGTATTAATTATTTTTGTGAAGTTTGTCCTGCCTTCTGCCTCAATTCGTGGGATGGATCCTTCCTATCCCTCTCCTTATTGCCCTTTTTGAGCTTTTTAGAATATACTACTATATTGCATTTAGTAAGGGAATGATTTGGACATGCATGGCAAAAATTTTTCCTTCTATTAATGTATTGGTTTGAGTCTAGGGGCTTCATGTGAGCTCGTGTTCTTTGCAAGGACAGATGGCAGTGGTCTCGAGGGGCTTGCTGAACGTTGAGGATTAGGTATTTTCAGAGTCAAGTAAAACGCTTGATAAGTAAGACTTAGTTCTCTTTCAGCTGTCTTACGAAAAAATCTTTCAGTAATTTATTTCAATCCAAAGGTGTATAAAATGCAGTCTGAAAGAGATAAAGAAATTGTTGCTTACCTTATGGTCGAATCTTCAGAAGATGAAATATCTGATGATGAAATTGAAGACTGCGCAATTGAATCTCCTCATGAAAGTGAACAAGTAGTTAGTGATGGTGACAATGAAACTATATCCTAAACTGATAACTGATATTTGATTGGAATAGACAATTTTACAAAGTGGAGCAGAGAAAAACTCTGAGTTAATGTAAAAAAGCAATCGCACAATATCTTTTCAGAGTGACACAGTTTCAAAGGGGATAAAGAAGGAATTTCACTCCCAGTGGACTGTTTTAAGCTTCTCTTTGATGAAAAAGTTACTAAGCTACTTATAGAATATACGAGTAAAATGTCGCTTACATTCTGCAAGCATTATGATAACACAAATTTAAAGTCGACATCATATCGAGAAGGTCCTCAAAAGTACAAAAAGTATTGAAAAAATTCTTAAAATTCGCTGCAATTTCTCCGTACGGCATCGAACCCAGGTCTTTTGGTGATACTTCTTCTGAAACACAATAGAAGATCACCATCTCTAACTATGTGTGAAAATTCAAGCAGAAATATTGGCTGCAACTTCCTCAAACAACGTCCTACTTTTCCCTTATATTCCTTATGAGAGAAATTTTTATGTGCTCTGGCATCAAACCCAGAAACAGCATGGTCTTATCTAATTTTTTTTTTCATAAAGAAAATCTTAATATACATCTTCTATGTAAGCAAGAACTTCCTATCATATCTATAAATGCATAAAAAAATTATATAAAGTTACCCCAATGTATTATATATGGGGGATATATTTACCGCCCGGCATCGAACCCGGGTCTTTCTGGCAATACTTTCTATGTAGCACAACAGAAGATCACCATTTCTAAATACGTATGCAAATTCAAGCAGAAATATTGCTTGCAACTGCCTCAAACGACGTCCTGCTTTTCCCTTATATTCCTTATGAGAGAAAAGTTATTGTGCTCTGGCATCGAACCCAGGAATAAAACGGGCTGATGAAAATTTTTTTCATAAACCAATTTTTACCATATATCTTCCAGCTAAGCCTGAAGTTCCTATCATTTCGATAAGTGCATAAAAAAAATAATGAAAAACGACTTCCATGTATTTTAATGGGCAGGTATCTGCATCGTCCAGGCATCGAACCCAGGATATTTTCCGTGAAAGTTATTTATTTTTTCGATAGATCATGACCATATATAAAGGCTCCTAGAGTTTCGATTCTCTTCCTATCCGGTAAGTATTTTTTAAAAATTCTCGAAAATCAAAGCAATGCATTTAAATGGAAAAAATCGGGAATTTGGTGCCCTCTGGAATCGAACCCATGACACAGAGGTTCAAAATCGCAATATTTCTGGCGGTTACACGTTATGGCCAATACGTCGAAAAAATTTCAAATCAATGACGCTTGTAGTTTAGGCTGTGAATTAGTATCCTATCTATATACCTATATCCCTATATATATGAATGAATCCGGAGAAGCATCTATATATAATAGATTCAATTTCATTCAAATTTCTATTTTAGCCAAAAGTATTCCCATAAGAGGGACGCCAAACCAACAGATGAATTGGAGATAATTTGCCTGGTAGGTCTCCTTTTTACTTTCTCCATATACGTAGTATAGAGAAAGTATTGTATTCATGAAAAAAATTGACTTCGAGATTTCAACGGTAATGCATGTTTTGGGATCCCTAGAACACGTTTTGACCATTATCGGAATGATGTATGTGTGTGTGTATGTAGGTGTGTGTGTGTGTGTGTGCTTGTGGGCGCTCTAACGTGAAAACTATTATTCTTATCAATACCAAACTTCATATATAGTACTGTGGTTTGTGCTGTCAGAGTTGATTAGTTTTTGGAGTAAATCGGTTGACCGGAAGTCGAGCTTCATTCATCAAAGCTCATTTCCGGTTTTCACAATATCTCCGTAAATATGATATATAGGTATATTGTATGCCTTATAAAAGTTTTAGATAATGTGATTTACTATAACTTTTGAATTTAACATATTTTTGTATCACCGGTTGATTAGGAGTTATTAGTGAAATACTGATAAACCGGAAGTAGCTGATTATGTACTTTGTGGGCGCTCTAACATGAAAACTATTAGTCGGATCGATACCAAATTTCATATATAGTATTTTGGTTTGTGTCTTTAGAGTTGATTAGTTTTTGGAGTAAATCGGTTCACCGGAAGTCGAGCTTCATTTTTCAAAGCTCATTTCCGGTTTTCGTAATATCTCCATAATTATTATATTTAGTTATAAACTATTTTTTTTAAAAGTTTTAGAAAATGAAATTTACTATTACTTTACTAACTTTTGTATGAAACATATTTTTGTATCACTGATTGTGTAGGAGTTATTTGCGAAATACTGATAAACCGGAAGTTGCTGATTATGTACGTTGTGGGCGCTGGGGCAAATGGCCATTTCATCGTTTTTCATCGAACATGTCCCGAGAAACATTATTTATAATGTTTGTGACGTAAAAGATAATACGATATAAATTAATCACTCATCTTCCAAGTTTAGATGGAATATAGAGTTCGAAAATACTGTCGTAGATAAATATTTACATCTTATATATGGAGAAAGTCATGTGCTGGCCACATCAGATTTTTTTTAAAGTTTTAGAAAATGTAATTTAATATAACTTTTGTATGAAACATATTTTTGTATAACTGATTGTTTAGGAGTTATTCATGAAATACTGATAAACTGGAAGTTGCTGATTATGTACTTTGTGGGTGCTGTGGGTGAAAGGCCAATTTCAATGTTTTTCATCGAACATGTCCCGAAAAACATTATTTATAATGTTTGTGAGGTAAAAGATAATATGATATAAGTTAATCACTTAGCTTCCTAGTTTAAATTGAATTTAGAATTTGAAAATACTGTCGTAGATAAATATTTACATCTTATATATGGAGAAAGTCATGTGCTGGCCACATCAGATTTTTTATTTGGATACTCATAAATTCGTACGTCAAAATATAAAGGATATGTGGGATTAAATGGATTGGGTGTAGATATTTTTTATACGTCAATGAACTACCAAAGATTCTTTCTATTGAGATGTTTACAATTCGACAATGTGAGGGATGTAGTAGTTAGACTGGCAACAGATAAATTAGCGGCCATACAGGAGAATTTTGATCACATAAACCAAAATTTGGATGGGTACTAAAGGCCAAGTAAAACCAAAGTGGGTACTAAAGGCTTGGGTAATTAATTATTAGTACAAATATATACTCAACCCTTTCCTTATATATATTGTTCGAAAAATCGAAGCGAGCCCTGAAAATACCTTTACTAAATGCCAGTACATCAGCAAAAATAAGAATTCATGCATTTCCAAATCATTTTCCAAGCATTTTACTCCACTCTGAAAATACCTAATCCTCAACATTCAACAAGCCACTGTAGACCTCCATCGTCCATCCTCACTAAGAACATGTGCCTCTACACCATTACTAATTCATCAGTAAATGGAAGAATTCTTGCCATACATGACCAAATCACTACAATACAAAATAAATTATAGTATAATGGTCAACAAAACATGGGACGGACAGGAAGGATCCGTCCCATGAATTGAGGCAAAAGGCAGGGTAAGTTTTAGGAAAATAATTTATGTATCAACGCAATGTTCGGTAAAATAGTTGAAAGTTTGAGAAAAGTTGGAAAAGATATCCATCTCCAGACCCTGAGAATGAAAACTTTCTAAATGTAAGGAAAAGGGTAATTTCCTGTAAATAGCGCATAGGGTGTACCATACACCCCATGCAAGCACTCGCATTGCAAAAAATGATAGCACTGGAGGTTAACCAGAAGCAAAAGGTTTTTGGTGAGAGGATTTTGTGAGGCTCTTTGATATTTAGCATGACTGCAGGGTCGGTGTAGTGACTCCCTGAATATCGGTGACAGAGCTCTTCCCGGGTTGGTGAAGTAATGCCGGAATCTCGACGAGACAAATTGCTTCAGGTCTATGTAGTGACTCCGAATCCCGTCGAGAACGAACTCTCTTTTCTCAAAAAATCCCAATCCTTATATACAGATGGCAGTTTAGGGCCGTACGTGCCATTTCGGAACTTTCCCAGGTGGAGGTATGCGAGGATGGAAGCGGCGTAGGATCCCAGGGACCACCCAGTCCTTCCAGTCGCTTTCTCCGGCAATTGCATCCTAAATGCATTGTCAGATTGAACTCTGCCTAAGGGCTCTGGCTGCTTCGCACATCTGCAGGTACCCTCCACCTTTCAGCATTCCCTGGACTGCCCTCATTGCAAAGGACCTTTTGCGTCCCCTGGTCCTACCCTAGCGTGAGAATTGGGGCAATAGGCTTGTAGCACATCTCGACTTCCCACAATAATTTCGATTAGTGAATAACATACTGTATTTTCCAGCATTGAGGATGCACCCCAGTTTTTGGGAGCAAAATTTAAGGGAAAAAGTTTTGTTAGCATTAAAAAGCAAGAGAGGTATGTAGGTGATTCAAATTGGTTACATCAGTACCAGGAATCAATTGCTGTTTTTCTACATATTTTATTTCATCAAAGTGATGTGATTTCAGCTGTTACTGCATATTCATCATTGTAGTTTATTCACTTACTGAAATATTTTCAAGTTCTCTTTTTTAATTAGCGTATTTTGTGCCAAATATCCCACATGTCATCTATAGCAAAAAAATCAAAATCAGGCAAATATTATTATGCTAGTTGTTTATTTATACATTTTTAGATAATTTTCAGGTAATTGTGTAATGCAGATAATCTTCCTCTAGCGTGGCTGGTGAATTAGTCAGGGGGGAACTCGTACGCAGGGAATTCGTACGCGGTGAATTCGTACGTGGGGAATTCGTACCCGGTGAATTCGTACGCGGTGAATTCGTACGTGGGGAATTCGTACGTGGGGAATTCGTACGTGGGGAATTTGTATGCGGGGAATTGATCTCCCGACAAATTGGTACGCGGGGAATTGATCCCCCGTGCTGATGTTGTACTCCTGCTATTCAGTCTTATGTTAATGATTATTGGTTAATGTTATAAATGAATGGAATGCAACATTTTAGTGGTAATTATGATCCTTTTTATATAATAACGAGTAAAATGTAGCTTGCATACTGCAGGCAGATCGAAAACACTAATTTCATATCGGGAAAGTACTCAAAAGAAAAAAAAAATTGATTGAAAATATTCTTAAAATTCACTGCAAATTAATCGTCTGACATTGAACCTGGGTCTTCCTGGTAAACTTACTATGCAGCACAACAGAAGATCACCATCTCTAAATATGTGTGAAAATTAAAGCAGAAACATTGGCTGCAACTGCCTCAAACGACATTCTACTTTTCACGAATGTAAATAGATCTCTGCATTCAATCCAAGGACGATCTTGGAAATCTAAAACATGTTTTTGAAATGTATCTATGATCTCTATCTATATGCCGAATTTCAAGTTTTAATTTTATCGGAAAGGGGTTCAAAATAATTCTTGAAAATCGGATCAGTCACTGATTGTAGAGATGCCTGGTGTCGAACCCAGGACATATTGGCAGCTGTGAATGACTTGTTAGGACTTGATCTTATTTCATACAAAGTTTGAAGTTGATATCATGGCAGGAAGTACCTAAAATTTGTTTCCGTTATTTCCATAAGAAATGCATTTAGGAATGTAAATGGCTCTCTGGAATCGAACCAATGGCAAACAGCAGAATGTTCAACAACGTAGATAAAAGATATTTATGATCTCTATCTACATGCCGAGTTTCAAGTTTCCATCTTATCAGGAAGGGATATAAAAAAATCTTAAAAATCGCAATGTAAATTAAACGGGAGAATATTTGTCCTGACCTAGCGTCGAACCAAGGATAATCTTCGATGATGTCTTAATGGTTTTCGTCGGATATGCATGGCCTCCAGCGATACCTAGAATTTCAACTATCTGCCTTGCCGGGAAATGCCTCAAAAAAGTTTCAAAAATTCCTGCAATGCTTTTTTATGGGAAAAATCGGGACTTTGGGGCCTTCAGGAATCGAACCCATCACACTGAGGTTCAAAGTCGGTTTTTTTCTGAAGGTTACCTATTGTTCAAATTTCAAGTCTGAGAGAATGAATGAGTCCATGCTGATGTTGTACTACTGTTATTCAGTCTTCTGTTAATCTACATGCCCTGATTATTGGTTAATGTTATTAATAAATTAACCGGGTGGGTTGGGTTGGGTTGGTAGTACAACATCAGCGCTGGGGATCTATCCCTGCGTACCAATCTGTCAGGAGATCAATTCCCCGCGTATGAATTCCCCACCAAACCAATTCACTGGGTGCCTTCCTCTAGTATTAGCATTGACTTAACATAGAAAAGCAAGCTTCAATATCAAAGATGTATAAAGGTGCATTCACACGAGGGGACTTTTCTTGCAGCGCGTCCCGAAATGCCGCGCGGCTCAAATATTGCGACGTGTGAACGACTGTGCGGCTCAACTTTAGTGACCTTGAGAGCGGGTGTCTGCAGCTTTCTTGTGCGGCAAAGACGCTTCGTGTGAATAGGGATTTTTAGGCTCCTGCAACATTGACGCAAAGTTCTAACCGGCTGAAACTTTCCCGCATGCCGCGCGGTGAGTTGACGATTATGAGGAGTGTTAAACCACTCGGATAGTGGTGCAGATAAAAAATAAAAATGAAGTTTGAATGCTGTAGCAGTAGGAGGGAGTATTATCATCGGTATAACTTTCTCTCTACTGGATTTAAAAATTATTTTATTTATTTAGTAATGATATTTCTATGTAAAAATGTCGGAAAATAACCTCGCACATTTGCACAAAATTAAACTTATGACAAAGTGAACCTTATAAATAAATGAACTTCAACTTTAGGATTTCTCATTATTTATTCTATTCCAAATGCTTTCAAAATGGGCCCATGCTCTCCTTCCATTCATATGAAGACCTGCATTCATAATTTCATCAGTGGTTTTTTCAAAACGGGTTAAGAGAATGGTGCAAAGAATTTGTTTAGAATAGAATGGCTGTTCGGGCTTACTAAATATGCTTTTAGTAACGATCATCATCTCAACCGGAAAGTGTCGGCAGTAGCTTTGATTATCTATAAAGAGAATCCTCAGCAGGATGTATATCCTTCCCAAAAAGTAAAATGTGAACTTAGAAAAGGTAGACCACCTCCTGCGCAGGAGGTCCCCATCGTATTCGTAGGATGTCTTATCTTTAGATATCGTTCCTGTCTTCGAATGAGTTCGTAGACCCTTGTGCCAACCTTATTTCGAAAGAATTTATCAATAGTCTGAACACATAGAATTGTGAGCAAAACCTAGTCTCTTAATCTCTTCTAGGAATGCATTTCCAAGCCTGAATGAAACTTGTGTAGACAGTTTTTCACCCAATTTATTCAAGCATTATTTTTTCTTTTCCCCTTAGAATAAAAAGAGATTACAATAAATTTGGTAGACTTAAATTTTGAGGATAAATTATACCCTCTATGAATGAACTATGAGGAATTATTTACATCCTTATTTCTCCCTCGCCCTTGAGTAACACCAACCTTCTCGCACATTTAAACATTCTGGTATAAACCAAGTAAAAATCAAGGCAAATCGAACAATTGCAGCCTCAGATAATGGACAGTTTTAAGTATACCTTATTTATAAAAAATCCGATCGAATTTTAAGTATACTAATACCGAAGTTACTATGTGGATACGTATGCATCGGCGTGAAATGATTCACAAAGATTTATAACGAGTAAAAATTGTAAAAAAAGCTATTGATATTGTTTAATAAGGTAATTAATTTTTTGGAAGAAAATGAACACGGCTGTTGAGACAGTTGTTCACAAAGCTCCAAGAAGATTTCAATTACGGTTTCTTGAAGGTTTGTGAACAATTATAATTAATGGAGTGTACCCTATAAAGAGAAACATTGGTAAGTTGTAATCAAAGAAAAGAATAAATGATGGCATATTTACAACAAAGGACCTAATTAAACAAGTAAATACAAAACTTTACATGAAGAATACCACTGAAACTGTTGTGATTGATAAATTTTGCAACATTGTTCCAATTTACAATTTGAGGAGCAATGCATGCGTATTTCATACATATATACTTCATACACAATATACTACACTACACAATACACTACTATAAACTACACTATGCAACTGGATGAACTGATATCCTTCTTCCGCTTGACTCCACTCCGATCCACTGAGAACTGGCACCTGATCCCAACTGCTTGATGCAGGAGGGCCAAGTTGCTACGTGTGAACAGGTTTGCAACTCAGTGCTGCAGTGGAGATTTAAGAACCGTTAGAAGCCGCGCGTACTCTCAAAAAGTTCCTCCGTGTGAATGCGAGCTGCAACCCATCCGGCCTCAACCATAAGTCCCCTCGTGTGAACGTACCTTAAGGCTGAAAATGTGAAAGGCAAATTTGTTTGGTCGATCTTGCCCTTCTGAGTTAGTGAAGGGGTTTTCCATGCACACTCATTCTCAAATTGTACTTAATAAAGATTAGTCTGCAAATTACCTTGTGCAATAATATGCTATTATAATATTCCTGAAAATAATGGTTATTTGCAGTTTTTCATTTCAGAAATTACTGAAATTAACTATAGCGTCATTAATTTTCTTGAGTGTGGTGTTAGATACCTAAGTTTTTTTAGTGGTTAGCTAGCATAGTCACACCTAGATGTTTTCTGCTTATCTACTCATTTGCTTTTTGGCCACCAAAGATTTCTGTCTTTGAGATCGCATGTTTTAAATTTTTATCTTTCAGTTTTTCTTGTTTTAGCTCTATCCCCTTCTTCTACTCTCTCCTCAAGATGCCGTAAAAACCTTTTACTATTTCTATTCTTCCAATTTCAAATCCATTAATTTTTGTCATCTTCTACTCATTTTTATCATCCATTGCATTAACTACTCTCATAGACTTGTGTTGATGGTGAACCCTGTGAGTGGACGGAGGGACCTCGAGGAGCCGTTGGGCAGCATTGGTATGCAGGAGTCCTCAATCGAGAGTACCCTGGAAGGAAGCACGAGGAGGGAGCCGTCTCCATTTAGCTCCAAGAAGGTCATACATGAAAGTGATACACCTCATGCCAAGCACAGGCCGCAAAACACTGGACATTCGGATGCCTTTCCTCTTTCCCAGCCGACCTACAATGCAAACCAAGGTACTTTCATCATTTATTTATTTTTGTCTTTCAACCGCATTATGTTAAGGATGGTTTCTCCACCCACATGCATCTCTAAGAATTTTATTTCCTTACATTTTGTCTTTCATTATTTTTGTTATGCCATCCAAGAATTTCTCTCATGGATCTCCTACTTTTTGTTGAGAAGGAAATTTCATTCTTTATATTTAGTAGGTATTTTCTATGATATTAGGATATTTATATATATGTAATAAATATCTCTTCTCAATGGTGTTAAAAATTTATATTTCTTTAAATTTGACTTTCATCATGAATGCCGTCATAATTATTAGAATACGTAGTTTACCATCTCTACAGTTATTAGTTTCTAATGAGAAATGATTGAATTTTTCTGTTAGATGAAAGTGAGGAGCTAATAATTCCTGGAGACAAGCAAGAAATGTCTGATTTCATTGACCAAGCCTCTGTGAATAGCAGGTTTAAACTTGATATAACATTGCCTTACGCTATCATGCAATTGTCTTCCAAGCACTTCTATGAAGTCCTCTATAACAGGTTTGTATAACACTTTTTGTAATATTGTTGTTATTCAGTAATAATTCAGTAATTTTTATTTCTAGTGCTTTTGATAGTTTTAAAAATAAAATTTTTGTTAGTAATCTTTTGAATGATTTTCTTTGTCAGTTTGAAAACTTTTTACTGGTTTAATTGATTTAAGTTGTGCTTCACCTATTTAAAAAGTTATTTCTGATTCGGTATGGTTTTTCAGTGTAACTAATTTTTTCAGGTCTTAGGAAATATTGTAATATAGTCTAGATTTGAAATAATATGCATCAAATGCTGTTATTTTGTGTCTGGTTATGATTGGGTTGTATCTTACTATTTCCCAGAAATGATTTGAAAAGTTCCATTCATAAGCAGATAGGATTAAATTTAATCATAGATTGATTTTTGTTGTATTTCTAAGTCGGGCATTATCCATTGTTGCAAATCTTCTACTATTGTATTTTCAAAACTGTACACCAGCCTTTTACTTTGATTTTATGCTTAAAATTAATTTACGAGTTGGACGAAATAAAATATGACTCAAGTTGGAACTTTTTTGGTATACATTATTGCACTAGGAAACATCATCAACAAGATCATTTATGTATGTAAAAAGGTAGTAATTTGGGGTTCATTTTTAAACTATTGAGATGTTTGTGGAAAATTTAGTTTTGGAATGTTATTCAAGATCCCAAGCCTTGTTTTTTTATATCTGCTAGATGAAAATGAATTAACCCAGATATCATGTTCTATTTATCAATGGTTCATCTAAACATCTTTATTTGTCGAGAAGGAAATTCGACATTGAGTTTCTGTTGCAATTCAAATGTTCATAGTTTATCATTCTTTTATTTTTATTATTTATCTTCTTTTATTCCAGAATTAACACAGACATGTTTTTATGGGAAGCATCAGCTCCTAAGCCGTCATCTACAGCAAGCCCACCAACAGTGTCTTCTGAGTATAATCCTTCCCACTCTACTTTCTTGCAAGATATTGGATATACATTTGGTCCATGTAAATCTGGTATTAAAAATGGTTAGTCTCTTCTAGTACTTAATACTATATATGATTAGGTTTCAGATACTTAAATTATCATCAAACTTCTTTTTTCCATCTAATTAAAAAAGTTAATTTCACTCTTCTTCTTCTCTTTGTTCTTCATTTTTTAAATTTAATTTTTAACATTGATAGAATTTTTAATTTAGAAAAATTATAAATTTTGAGTTTTTTTTTTGATAAAATAAATTTTCTGTTACACGTAAGGTTTAAGAAATCACAAGAAAGAAATTCTTCAAAAATTTTGGTGGGACGAAAATGAAGTGATTTGCAAAACAAATAACTTAAATTAATACTGGTAAATTGGTTGAATTTTTCCTTGTCCATTTATGGTGGTATTTGTTTTGGATGAATATTGGGTTGATATTATTTAAAACCAAAACTAACTTCTTCTCTGCCAGAGACTGTTAACCAGAGAGATTAAAAAAATGATCCTTTAACATTCAGGCACCAACAAGTCTTGGGAGAAGATATGGAAGTTTGGTTTTAAATAACATCGATGTGGTTTTCATCCCAAAAAAATGATCATATCATTTAATTAATACTATGGAACATTTTACTCAAAAAATGATATTTGATTGTTTTATTGGCAAAGTACATAAATATCAATGAAATAATGCTAATTAACAAATGTATATTTTAAATAATTTACCGTCTTTGGTCAACAACAGAGTAGCATGAAATATTTCTGGGTATCAGTCCTATGTTCTCACTTATGTACAAAAATATTTACTTTGCCATGTTTCAACACATATAGTGAATCATTTACTCCATGCATTTCACACATGTGAGTAATCAATTCAATGCGTTATAACTGTAGTTTATGTGGCAATGTTGTATCCTAATACAATTAGCTGATTATCTTAACGAAAATATGAGTATTGAGAGTATTAAAAACTAGTTTGAGTGCTCCTAAAAGATTTCCACTGAAACTAGTCCTTAATCTGTGACTAGATAAACATCTTCGAAGTTCATTTAAAATTTTCTTAGTTTTTTTAGAAGCATTATTTACTAGAATTTCCAATAAGCCTTCTTACAATTTTTTTCTATAAAGGAAATGCAAATTATGGCTTCGTATTCCTTATATTTGTATGTTCCATTTACATAAAACTATAGACATGTATAGACTGATCTCATGTCTTGGTAAATTTCCTCCTAAATTTAAATTTTAATGTATGTCATGTCATGGGTCTAACTCTAATTACATATTAATTTCTGTTAAGGGAAATCCCTATGGAATAATTTTGACCACTCCAAAAGTTAAATTATTTTTGTTGTGTTTTAAATTCACTTACTCATGTAGTGATGGGTCGATATACTAATTTTAATGGGGTAAATTTTCAATAATGCAATAAATAGTAAATGAAAGAGCATTATTATTAAACCTCTGTGGGGAGATAATTTATACATAAAATATTTTTGCAAGTTTCAACTAATTGGAAGAAATGGAAGACCAGATGATAAATATGCTAATAGATAATTATCAGTTGTGTTTGCTAGCACATCTCTCTCAAGCGTAGATCTACTGTAGATATTCTATATGTTATGCAATATTTTAATATCTTTTCTGTTGGGTGACTTAAGGTAAAGAGTGATAATTGTTTTTACCACCTGCAGACTCTGACTCCGACTCAGATGAAGCAGTCTACCATTCGGTGTACGAGCACAGCCAGAAGCAGAAGCGAAGGCAATTTTTGGAGTCCCAAAATAGTGCCTTTGGTCAAAGTTTCCTCACGCTCTCACTGAATATTGGTCATGGGGTCATAGGACTTCAAACACCAGTCAGAGTTAGTAATTATAATTCTTTAATTCAATTATAGTTCTTTAATCAACATTCAAACTTTATTATTCATACTATTCATTTGTATTTGCTTGATCAATAACCATGTCGAAGCACTTATTTTTTTGTAATATTTGCTTAAAATCACTTCTAAGTTAACCTCACATTAGAATTGTCGGTTTTCCAAGTTTTTGCTTAATGATATCTACCATCAGACAATACATAATGGTTCTTTATTCTTCTGTGTATCATTGTATCGATTTGTTATTATTTCACCTGTTTACTTGAAATACGAATCCTTATGCATGTGAAGGAGATTTATTGTCACTTATTTCCATCAGGATGCCATTGGCAATGTTATTCCCAACCAACATGGGGAGCTGGATATACTACTAGAAGATGGAAACCTGTTTGCAGTATCAAGTTACAAAGGAAACCCTGATCTGGGATTTGTTTGCATCCAAGTTAACAAGGCTGCCCTCAATCACAACGGTATGCCAATGAAAATATTCAGATAAATTTTTCTCATTAAAAATAACAGATTGGGGAAGTTTTTTTGTATTATTTCCCAAATTCCTTCAATTTACTGTCCATATAACACTTTTCTTATTACTCAAATTATCAAATGCAGAACTTAATTTTTATTATGTATTTATTATTCCTCAGAACAATTAAATTTGCAACTACAGTAGAAGTTTATTATGACGAGAGCTGAAAAAAATCAGAAAAGTACTCGTTATAATTCGTACTCATTATGGCCAATTTCTAACACAAAGTCTAAGTAAGTCCGTCCTCTTGAATCCAAGAGCAGCGAGTGCGGCAGAATGGAACTGTAGGGTGTTTAATCCTTCTGCTAATGCTTTAAAATGCGTATAAAAAGTATGTTCGCGTCAAAAATACCATATTTGCTCGAAAATAATGTGCACCCTTTTGGGTCTTTCTTTCACCTCTAAAATCAGGGTGCGTGTTAGAATCAATGGCAAACTAGATTCGGTTACAATACTACTCAGTTACTGATTGTAGAGATGCCTGGTGTCTAACCCAGGACATATTGGCAGCTGTGAATGCACAGTATGACTTTTTAGGACCTGATCTTATTTAATATAAATTTTGAAATCGATATCATGGCGGGAAGTACCTAAAATTTGTTTCCGTTATCTCCATAAGAAATGCATTGAGGAATGTAAATGGCCCTCTGGGATCGAACCAAGGACCATCAGCGAATTGCTAAAATTCGATTATGAAATATATTTATGATCTCTGTCCATGTACCGAGTTTCATGTTTCCATGTCATCGGGAAGAGATCCAAAAAAAATCATAAAAATCGCCACAATACATTTTAAAGGGAAGATATTTGCCCCGACCTAGCATCGAACCAAGGATAATTGTCGAAGATGTCTTTTTGATTTTTGTTGGAGATGCACGGCTTCTAGCGATCCCTCGAATTTCAAATCTCTCCTTTTCCGGAAAGTGCCTCAAAAAAATTTTTGAAAATCCCCGCCATGTATCCTTATGGAGAAAATCGCGACTTTGGGGCCTTCTGGAATAGAACCCATGACACCGAGGTTCAAAGTCAGCTATTTTCTGGAGGTTACTCGTCACGGCCACCACGTCGTAAAAATTTCAAGTCGGTGGCACTTGTTGAAGCCACCTGTTGGATCTGTTTTCATATGAAACTTGGCACCATATCATCTGATCCAAAACGGGTGAGAATATAGGAGATAAAAGAAGTTCTGACATGGATTCCAAGGGTATGCTCTACCCCTCACTCAACAGCCACTGTTTATGAAGCCTGTGAATTAAAAATATCTCAAGAAAGCAATTCGATATGAATTAGGATTATCTAATGATATGCCATTACTTTTCCATGATTATTTAGCTATAATTTTGTACATTTTATAATAGAGGATACTTTTGGTTATTGTTTATGAAATTATTTATTGAATATTTTTGATTCAAACGTACTTTTTTAAGCATTCTGAAGCAATTGCTCACAGATTACAAACCATACAGTTCCATTCAGCAGGACTCATTGCCCTTGGATTCAAGAGGACACGCTTTTAGCATTAGAAATTGGCTATAATGAGTACTTTTCTAAGTTTTTCAGCTCTCGATATAACAGACTTCTACGCTATTTTTTCCTAATCCTTCATTAAAATGAGATAATTTGCTTGGATTCTGTTCCTTCAAATATCACATCTGTATCCTTCACATATACCATGTTTTTTGCTTCCAAAAGTGTTCAATAAATCAATATATTTCTTTGTGTAGGTTACAAGCTAATGATATTTTTTTAAAAGTTGTATAGTAGAAATTTCCTTTTTCAATCCATGTTATTCCTTGGAGACGCTGCTACCATAGATAGTGGTAAATCTCTGCGATATTTTTATAGGAATGCTTCCAACTGCTGGTGGTTTTGTCAACCTTCCTCCTATTGGTGCTCAAAGATCTTCGACTCTGAGACCAACGATATATGAGTCAGGTCCTGGTGCTTCCACTGGCAAGACTCAAGTGGCGCAGTGGGTGAGGCAGATGCAGCAGAAAAGTGGCGGATGGAGCACAGGCAATCAAAGTCATGCAGACATGCTCTCAGTCGCAATACGCATACATGCTGATAGTAGCACCAGTCTCAAGGTATTACTTAACCAATGGTACTTCAAGGTTCTGCTGAAGAAATATCAAAACAATTCATTAAATACTAATTAATTGTGAAATATAATTAATGTTATAACTCTATCATATTTAAACATGTAAAATACTGCATAGTGGAGGCATTTTAGGCAAGAAAAGGCTCAACTTATCCTTTTTGGTTTATCAAGCTGAAAATTGGTGGAGATGTTCTTTGAACAGCCAAAAGCAAAATCCCAAAAATCCCAAAAAATCCCAATTGGGCAACATGCCTAAATATTTAAACAAAAGTCGCCATCTTGGATTTTCGACCTTGCATCATATTGAACGGTATATCTCCGTATATAATGGTGATAAAGACACACGGTTTGATTTAAACTACTTACTAAAGTGTAAACTAGACCCATGGCATTTTATATTGAAAGAAAAATGAGTAAATATAAAGCTACACACGAAAAACAACTCGTCTTAGGGTAGCTTCAACGGGAAAATCAGCGTTAAATGTCGATTTTCGACCTTTTATTATCATTAAATCAAAAAATATATTGAAATAAAAGTTGTAGAACACATCAAAAGGCTTCAGAATGTTTTATTATAATCTCCGTAATCCAAAAATTGTAGCTTCTACGAAGCGCCAAACACGTTCGCACACTCAGTAGATGACCTCTAACGCGGAGCGCCAATGTGCGAGTATCCATCAAAACACCGATTATAATGCCGGAAAGTATATTCTTATTCCTACAAGTAAATAACTTTACTAATAAAATATTTAAGCGTTTTATAATTATAACTTAGTAAGATAATATTTAATAAAAGGAAAGATACCCCATTAATTTAGACGAATGTTTTTCTTGATGTTTGCATCCTCGGGCGAGTTTTCAATTTGGCGAGAATGAGGTAAGATATCGAAATGCGGAGTAATGTCGTCTTCTTCTTCCTCATTCATTTCATCTAAATCGTTCGGATCCGAACCATACCAAAATCAATGACCGGATCGTTACCACAGCCGTTTCTTCATTGTCCAAAACCACGCTTTTGCAAATAGAACAAACAACCTCCACTGAAGTAGCCATGCTTTTACGTGAATGACACCCACACCACAAAGAAACATACAGTAACGCAGCACTTACAAGTCACAAACCCAAGCCCACACTAGTCATTCAAAACTTAAAGGAACGCTAAGAACTACGCACAAAGTCACTCTAGGAACTTAAAAAACGAATAAATGCCAAATAATGAAATTAAAAGCTGCGCAGCAGTCATTTTCCGGTCTGAACGAGTTCTAGATTCCAAAAATGGAATCATCCTGCGTAGAATTCCTTTGGAATCCCTTTATCCCATTGAATGGGCTTGCTTTGATGATAAGGTGAGAACATTTGGCAGTGAGATCTGTTTTAAGAAGTTAAATACCCTCCGCGATAAACTCACCAGATTATCCCAGAAGTAATTAGGCAGGATGATTCCACCTGCCGCCGATTTTCCTCAAAACTCCCTCCCACAGAGCATGTATTTTACCAGTGAGTGAAAAACCTATCCTACGTTAACTTTTCTGATAACGAAGTCAACTTCCTATCAAAAGGCCTGAATTTTAATTCTAGCCATTATAACGGTAACGATTTTAAGTATCTGATAGCTGATTGTGAATATATTTTCAACCATCAAGGGAATGATCGTTCCTTAAAACATAACTTCACCTATACCATCACTTAAAATCTGAAAAATCTAGTGTTGCCTTCTTACTTCCCCGTAAACTTACATCCCAGAAAACTTTACTTAGCATCATGAATACTGTGGAACGTGAAAATCTCGTTATTTCCAAAGCCGACAAAGGAAAGTGCATTGTCATAATAGACAAAAGTAATTACACTCAAAAAGTACAAACCTTCATAGAAGACAACCATATATTGAAAATAAACGACCCTACGAACGAACTAAATAAAAAAGTGAAATAAATAATGAAAAAGTGTACAACTGTGCTAAAACCCAAGGATTATTATAAAATAATTAATCCAAATCCTCTTCCTCCACGATTATACGCTCTCTTAAAGTTACATAAACTTGATATCTCCATCCGCCCAGTTATTTCATGTGTTTCCTCCCCAACCCACAAACTGGCATCTATAGTGAATGAACTTATTTAAAACTTAACCCTGTTTTCACCTAGATATGGTATCCGAAACTCCATCGGCCTTGCTAATAGACTAAAAAATTTGAAATTATATACAAACTAAAAAATTGTTTTTTGACGTTAATAACATATTTACAAAAATCGCTAGGAAAGAGGTGTTGTTGCTGTTGGAAAAATTATTGTACGACAAAAACTTGGACAGAAATGTTGCTCACGATATTTTACTGTTGACAAATTTATGTATTTCGTAGAATTAGTTTTGTTTGAAAAATCTTTTTTTAATCAACCCGATGGTATAGCGATGGGATCTCCCCTCTCGCCAATTTTAGCCGAAATATTTTTAGATAATTTTGAGAATAATTTTTTTATAAATTCCCAGAATGACGAAAACCCGTTTTCTTGTGGTTGAGATTATTAAGATATGTTGACGATGTCCTTTGTATTTGGAATGGATCCCACAGACAGTTGAATAGCTGTCACACCTAAACCAACAACACAGTAAAATCAGATTTTCTTTAGAAATAGAGAATAACAACAATTTGAACTTCCTAGACTTAACTCTCTCAAAGAATGCAGATTCAATTGAATTTTCTACCTATCGAAAACCGACTTATACGAACCGCACAACTCATGCAACCTCTAATCATCCAGTCACACATAAACACGCTGCTTTTCATAGTTTTATTCATCGCCTCTTAAATATCCTTCTCTCTCCATCAAACGTTTCTCGGGAACTAAAAACCATAAAATGCATGGCTCTCTCCAATGGTTATTCCGAAAAACTTATAGATACCATACTTTCACATGGACAAAGAAAACAAAACATTTTCAGGATATATCCCGATTGCTCCATTTTCACGGAAATATAACGTTGGAGGAAACTACCTTTCCTCGGCCACTTCAGTTATCATCTTGCCAATTTTTTAAATGCTCTAACATCAGACCCGCTTTCTATACAACACAAAACATAGGAAAAACTATTTTAAACAATAAAGATAAATTCGATAAAACACGCAAATCTGGTATATATAAATTAACTTGTAAAGACTGTAATGCAATATACATAGGCCAAACCAGTAGAAATTTACACATTCGAACAAAAGAACATAAACAGTCTTTCCTCAATGGTTCCAGTGCCTCACATTTCGCTAAACATTTACTCGACAATAAACACCATTCAGACTTTACCAACACCCTCCTCCATAGCTATTCTCAAGGAAATAAGCTAAACTACCTGGAGGAATTAGAAATTTTACATCATAATTATACGCTAACTAACATTCACCTCTTTCCTAACCACTCCCTACTTTTATCAACTGTTTGCCTCCTCCCGCTGCTTCCCTCACCTAATATCCTTAACCCTTCCTCCCCTCTCAGACCTTGCTTGCTCATTGGCCATTGTTTTGTATATATTCACTGGAGTTGTGGTCTCTTTACCTGATGATGGACAGAATTTTCTGAAACCGATCGTGTATTAAAACTCAAGTAGAATTTTCGACATAGTGTTTTTTATTTCTATACTTATGTTGGTTTATTGTTGTTAGTGTTTAGAAAGGTTTTATATTATTATCCTTCGATAGTATTAATTCTTCCGGTTATATTTCCACTTTATAGTCGTTAGCTTGTAATTTTTTATCCTTTTATATTATTGCCTTATTTTTATAAATCATTTTCGTTAGTTTTCCATTTGGGAAAATATTTGATTAATTCTTTGAATAGTTATATTATAGTCATAGCAATTCAATAGCATATAATATAACATAAGGATATAAGGAATATAGGAATAAGAATATACTTTCCGGCATTATAATCGGTGTTTTGATGGATACTCGCACATTGGCGCTCCGCGTTAGAGGTCATCTACTGAGTGTGCGAACGTGTTTGGCGCTTCGTAGAAGCTACAATTTTTGGATTACGGAGATTATAATAAAACATTCTGAAGCCTTTTGATGTGTTCTACAACTTTTATTTCAATATATTTTTTGATTTAATGATAATAAAAGGTCGAAAATCGACATTTAACGCTGATTTTCCCGTTGAAGCTACCCTAAGACGAGTTGTTTTTCGTGTGTAGCTTTATATTTACTCATTTTTCTTTCAATATAAAATGCCATGGGTCTAGTTTACACTTTAGTAAGTAGTTTAAATCAAACCGTGTGTCTTTATCACCATTATATATGGAGATATACCGTTCAATATGATGCAAGGTCGAAAATCCAAGATGGCGACTTTTGTTTAAATATTTAGGCATGTTGCCCAATTGGGATTTTTTGGGATTTTTGGGATTTTGCTTTTGGCTATTCAAAGAACATCTTCACCCATTTTCAGCTTGATAAACCAAAAAGGATAAGTTGAACCTATTCTGCCTCCACTAGCAATGTAAAGTAAATTAACATTAAAAGAGAGGAATAATCTATCAGAATCACAGCTTCAATACAAATAAGTTGACTTTTCTTTCATATCAGTCAATGCATTCAACGTGACAATGATTTTGCAATTCTGAGATTCTTCAAAATGTGCTGAATTTCATTTTTCATCAAAAGAAGTAATTTTAGCATTCATAAGAATTTCTTGCACGTTACAATAACCTTTCTTCAATCTACTTTATAAATTATAGTATGAATGTATATGTATGCATGTTTACTCGAGAACCAGCTGTTGCTAAATTTTTACACTTAGCACATTATAAAAAGTGGACACCAGGGAAATAAATGGCTGATTTTAATTTATCTGTAGGTTTTTGGATAGACCTCAGACTAGTAAAAGAGTGCCCATAATAAATGCATGTAAAGTTCAATTTTATTTTTAAAGTTCAATTTTCAGTAAATAACTTCTGGCCGTACTTTGTGGAAAGCCATCTAGAGAAATAAATCATCATTCATCAGGTCCTGATGATAGTGAGCAGCCGAAACTAGTCGTCCGAGTATATTTAGTGGAAAAATACAAAGTTTTCTTCATTTCTCTTTTCAATCTTATTGTTGCAGATTTGATTTCTTTTGTAAAATTAAATGATAAATAGGTAATTGTCGTATGAAATCAAGTTCACCAACAAAATAAGGAAAACTGTGAAAACATGATTCTTATTGCCTAATCTAAGTAACAATAAGCATATGATCATTAGAAAAGTATTTTATTCTGTTCAATTTTGCAAACAGGTTTTTGAAATGATAAAGCAACCAAATATGCTTTTTGTTGAATATATCTACTTATGGACAAACTTGTCCCCTTTCTATGCATCCTTTGTGTAAGAAATCTACATTGAATTGATAAAGATATAGGTAATATAATCTGGGTATGATATTATTGTAAACTATTAGATTAAATGCCGTATTTACTTGAAAATAAAGCACACCCTTTTGGGACCTTTTTGGTGCTTGTTGGAATTAATGGCGCCCTAGATTCGGATACAATACTCCTTGTTCACATGTCTTGTAGTGCAGGGCTGGCCGCATCCTCAACTCGCCCTGGTTACACGTAGCTCATTCGTCTTACTATGCCCTATCGATGTTTTCACTGTAAGAGCTTCAGAAGGCTACAGACGAAACTGTGAGCTGATAGTTCGTAATTGAAATGGAATCACTAAGCCCATCATACTTATTAAATGACCCATTTTGAATTGGTTAAAGTGCTTATTTATGTAGGACTTTTGGCATAGACGACTAATGGCATTTTGTACACAACATGTACACATGTATTGGGTTAGACGTATTAGATTTGCAGGCTACTGATTTTTATATTTTCTACTCTCAAACTTTGGGGTGTGCATTACATTTGATGGCTTGTTATTATTTGTTATATACGTTATTTTCAAGTAAATACTGTAGCTATCCTAAGAGTGTCATAAGATAAAAAAATTCTAAGAAGTTGTGCAAGTGTCATAGTAGCCAGGAGACCGAGCCTCCTGTTAATGTATAGATTTATTAGTTTTCGGAAGCTCTTCCTTACAATTTAGAAATACCTTAACTTATTCTTTATGTATCAGTTGATACCATGATGAAGAGGATTTTTTGTTCAGATCAAATTATTTTCAAATCATTCAAATTTTTAATGCCTATATTTTGACAGAATTTCAGAGTAGCAGCTGGAATTCGCGGGGCCACACTTCGGCACTACGTGTCCTCCAGCGCTAGCAGTTGGCTCACTCAGTTGATTGACTTCTTTGATGTCCTTGACTATCCTGTGCCTGGCTATTCC
Organism: Sympetrum striolatum; assembly: GCA_947579665.1. Taxonomy (NCBI): domain Eukaryota; kingdom Metazoa; phylum Arthropoda; class Insecta; order Odonata; family Libellulidae; genus Sympetrum; species Sympetrum striolatum. Next base: position 78,954,337 of record OX388351.1, read on the forward strand.
CCTCCACGAGTCATTACCGAACTTCATCTTCATCTCTGGGATTGTGCTGTGGATTACAGGTAAACTTTTTGGAGTCAAATTAAAACAAAATTTTGTCTATATATGTATCTGTAGTTTGCATCAAAAGTCCTGAGTGTAATTCTTCATGTCTCAAGTTTCGGTTTAAAAAAATGTTTTCTCATAATAACTTGATGAACTATTTCTACTATTATTTGGCAATTCTAATAAAGGATAATGTCTAATACTACACACAGTTGAAATAATGAATTGTACATTGCAATGTTAATCCATTACTATTATATGGGTAATCCTCATGCCATTGTTTTCAAAGATTTATACGACATATTTTGTTTACGGTAGGGCATTTATTTACATGAGTTGTCATTTTCTGCACTGCTCTTTGAAAATACTGTTTTCATATCTTACTTTATCAAAGAGTTTGTCATTTTTGCAAATTCTCATTTTACAAGAATTGCCTACGTATTACTCATCTGTGTTTTCTTTTGCAGACCTCTCCACCTTCCTTTATTATCTGTGATAACTTTGGGCAGCTTTAGTGTTTCAAGCAATATGGCTGCTCAGACCAACACATCTACTCTGCGTTTCATAGCAGAAGATGCTGCTTTATTCATATCAGACAAGGTGCCTAGTAAACAACCAACAACCAGACGTGTTAGACTCCAAGGAGACAGCACTGAAACTGCTGATAGTGGCCTTGGTGTGGATCTTCGCAAAGATTATGTATGTGTTTTAGATGTGGGACTCTTTGAGCTTTCTCTTCGGTTATACGAAGGCCCTCATACTTCAACGCCAAAGGTCAGTTTTCTTTTTTTATCGCATGATTAATTTTCATGACCTCTTTTCTGTACTTTTCAGTTGCAGTTCAGTTGGGTTTCTGTTTTATCAATTGTGATCCAAAAGATTTGCTGTATCTGTACTTGAACTAAATAATGCTACAAGTGTCACTATGGGAGATTTTTGGAGGGTTTATTCTTCTGTCGTTGGGTAAATGTTAGGCAATCTCTTCTATGTTATGCTCCTCTCCAAGATTGCCAGAAAGCCAACTAGCAGCTTACAATAAATAAATGGGTGTTTTATCGAAGCATGGGTATTTTATTGCTCTCTTCTATTGATTTAGTGATTACCCTCCCTTCTACTCCCCACAGCCACTGCTTGGGGATTGTAAATTAACAATATGTTTGAGCTGCAAATTAGAAATTACTTTGAGGATTATTTTGCTTAGGTAATATTTCTATTTTATTTGTTTAAATTTTTATTGACCATACTGCTTCCAAAATGTTTCAGAAAAGACATTTTTATAAAATTGATTCCGCAAGTGGGATATTATAACCTATTTTGGGGTGCAGTTACTTCAGGGAGGTCACAATACTGAACATAGGCATTTGTTGGTTGGGGTTGGTATTCATTTTAATGTAAAATTTATTTTGTTTCACATAAAGCTGTTTTTACTAATCTTTAAATATTCAACAATATGATTTTTAAACAGGCAGAAAATAAATTTGGTATGAAGACATTGATAAAAAATGCTGTGCAGCCATTGACTAGATATTCTTAGTTGAATTTTTTAAGTTAGACTCAAGAAGTACAGTTCTTTTCCATTTTAAAGGAGACATCCCTTTCTTTATTTAATCCCAAACATTATATGGTCACCTAAAATTCGAAATTTTTATTATATTTAGCGGTAATTGTTTCTTTTCAGGTTGACCTCCGTGCTTCGAACAACATTGTTCATCTTAGGACATGTGCAGACTCAGGTCGTGCCCTCACTGAATTGTTAACGTACTTTGCCTCAGATGGAGATCTTGTTGGTGTTGAAGGATCATTGAGTGAGGCTGTCCCTTCTCCATCCCCTCTTCCTAGCACAGAGAATCTCTCAACTGATAGTGGTAGCCCAGCCATGTCTCGTGTCAGAGCTGAGCATGTTCACGATTTGATGGAGGAAGCAATGAGGGATACAGGCATTCCTCAGTCTGATGGACAGCCAGGTATATCTAATTGAAATATTTTCCAGAAGTTTCAGCTGAGTGAGGATTCTCAATCAGTAAAGAAAGGAAAGATAGAAATTTCTGTCTCAGCATAAATTATCGTATTTACTTGAAAAGAATGAGCCATCCAATGTAATGTGCGAATTCGAGCATTGGAAATTGAAAAATCATTTGCTCGTGAAAGATTTGAGCACCTTAGGACATTCAGTCATGCCATTTGCTGCACCATATGCTTGTTTACTATGCACATATACGATTCTATATATATGTATACACACTGTAGAAGTCCGTTATAACGAGAGCTGACAAAATCGTAAAAGTACTCATTATAGCCGATTTCTAATGCAAAGTCTAAGTCCGTCCTCTTGAACCCAAGAGCAGCAAATGCAGCAGAATGGAACTGTAGGGTGTTTAATCCTTCTGCTAATGCTTCAAAATGCGTATAAAAAGTATGTTCGCGTCAAAAATGACGTATTTGCTCAAAAATAAAGTGCACCCTTTTGGGTCTTTCTTTCACCTCTAAAATCAGGGTGTGCGTTAGAATCAATGGCAAACTAGATTCGGGTACAATGCTACTCGTTGGCATGTTTCGTAGTGTGGGGCTGGCCGCATCCTAGGCTCACTCTGGTTCCATATAACTTATCAAACGTTCCACCAATCCGCTATCCATGTTTGGACTGTATACTTGTGTTCCTACTGTATTGATGTTTGCACTTTATACAAAACTGTAGGCCGATAGTTTTAATAGAAAGGGATTTGGCCACCCTTAAAAATTTTTAAATGAATGATTTTGAATTGGCACTTACATAGGACTTAGGGCGTAGACAACTACCGAAATTTTTTATACAGTTTAAACGTGCATAAATCTATAATATAAAATAGAGTGTGGGTGTGTGTGTATGTTCGCTAAAAATTCGAGAACCAAGAGTCGCAAAACTTTGAAATTTTCCACATTATTAAAAATCGATCCCGCGCAGAGTATAGGCTACTTTTTATTTCCCTAAAGTCCACGGTTCGAACCCAGACGTGTCAAAACTTTTCCATAAAAAATACACATAGAGGTAATTTTTTTCGTTGCAGGGTTCAGTTCTTTTGCAAAATTAAATTAGAAATAATGGTCCCTAAAAAGTCAAATGAAGTACCAAAAGAAGGAGAACAGAAAGAAAATTCTTATTTTGGTTGTGGAATATCGTTTCCGACTCGAAATTGCAAACAGTTTGATAAAATGGTGAATATTTTATCCAAATTCTGAGGTTGTAAACAACCCATTCCCTTGACGATCTAGGTGATTGTTGATTCTATCTCATGAGTTTATATATAAGAAGACATTGAGAATTAATGAAATATATAAGAAAGTTTTTCGAATTTTGTTTAAACTTCTGTAGCAACCATGAATTATTTATAACAACATAATTGTTTACCATAAAATTATAAGTTTAATCATAGTTTCCGTTTCGACTTTCATTTCCGTGATAGTGTTTGTGTTAATGATTGTGTTCAGTGCTTATGTGGTGTGTTAGTTACTTTTCGTAAAAATATTCATCGGTTGTTTTCACAGTAATATTTATTTCTATAATTTGCTTCTGCGTTTCCGTATTACCTTTGTGCATTTCTGAAAATTAATCCTTAAAGATGGTGATGTTTATCATAATTTTATCTTTGATTATGTTTTTATTATCTTTGAACGGATGCTGTCTTTATCGAAGAAATAGTTAATTTGAAATATATGTGATTGAATATTTAGTCAAGGTGGCTTTGTAAACTTAAGTACAATTCTCATATCTTGGTTTATTGGTTTGGAAATATAAATCGAAATATCGGTCGCAGGCTCTATTTCAAGTTCAAAATCAAATTAAGAAGAATCATTGTTGTCAACCTGTGATAAGTTTGGCAGAAATATTATATGAAAATGAATATTCAGATGACCAAACTAATAGATTTCAGCAACAAATTATGAGAGTGTAAGATATTGGGATTTTCACGGAAAATTTTTGTTTACGGTAATCCAATGCTAATCTGTCCCATCGAACGAAGCTAAAATAATACATGTTAGATTATCTTCTTTTATATAAAAGGATTACTGTATTTAATTCTACTTCTATTCTCCCTGTTGAGAATTAACGGGCGCTACAGCTAGTATACACATATATTAGCGTATGCCTGTATGGTACAGACGCATAAGGTGCAGCAACTGGCGTGACCACATATCTTATGGGCCCATTTCTTTTGCGGGCAAATGATTTTTCAATGTCCGACGCTTGAATTTCGGGGTGTCCATTACTTATGAGTTTATTGATTAATGCATCATAACAAAACTGCATCCGCTAATATAATGTAAAGTCTCTACTCAAAGCTCCCTGAAGCATCTTCGCCAAGGAAGAGTGAGGCGACTTGTGGAAAACAAATGCATGAATTAGGTGACAATATTGTTTGCATTTAATATTTATCTGCTATTTGAAGAGATAATATGCCTCAGATTACCGTTGGCTTGTTGGACTTCATCCCTAACGTCGATTTACGATTCTGAGATATGCCTCCTGCAAGACAAGCAAGGCACTTGATATAACGATACTTCAGAAATGACTGCTCATTATAATGGATGTAACTCATTATCCTTTCTGGATTGAGACAGACAACGGAAAAAAAATCACTCGATATGATGCAAATTTCGTTATGCAATGGCCACCGGGGGCCTCGCAGGAGCCATGAGGAGGCTTGTTATAACATGGGAAGCCTCATTCTAGATTCTGCCAGGAGCCTCAGAAGTCATAAATATGCGTGTACTCTGTATTCAAAATGCTGGTAGTCCTCTATGATGAAACTCCTACATAAGTGTGCATATTAACCAATTTAAAATCGCTCCTTTAAAAAAGTTTGATGGGCTAGCCTATTCCCTTTCAATTGAAAAGTATTGGCCCACAGTATAGTCTGTAATCTTCTAGGGCTCTTACAGTGAAATCTCTTGTGTGAAGAGTTATGCAGGACCAGGGTGATCCGATAATGTGGCTGTCCCTGGGCTACGGAGATAAGTTGTATCTTGCCTAAATCTAGTGCATCATTGATTCTAACATGCACCCTGATTTTTTAGGCCAAAAAAGACCCAAAAGGGTGTGCATTATTATCGAGTAGATAAAGTATTATATCATCCAACTGGGGTTTGATAACATTGATATAATTAACAAGTAGAGGCCATCAGAGTTTTTCCTCCATTTTGAACAATATATAATTTTTAATGATATTCTTGTACCAAATATCTAGTATACCTTATTTCAAACAAATAAACCTCAATGATGGAGAGCTTTGCTAGAAGTAGCAGGAATGGTGATTTTCAACTAAGTATATATTTAAATTGCAATTTGGCCTCTCTTATTTTAAGTTGAAGTACTGCTTGTTGTCAAAATTTATTTTATGAAACTAATATCAAGTTTAAGATAATGGGTGGAATAACATTATTCAGTTTCATGCTTCTCCTTAGTAAAATGTATGCATAGACCAACTGTATTACTACATTAAACATAGCAAAGTATACTCATAGACTAATTTTCTTTTCCATGGTTTGCTAAAATTTTGATTCTTGTGAATTTCAGTGTCTGTGATACCTGACCCCAGCAAAAAAGGAGTAGAGGTGTTCTTCTTTCCAGATGAAGGAATCATTGAAACATTGAAGGGGGAGGCTGGCCAAAAGGAGGGAAACCAGAGGGTCCCTGTATATACTGGAGGCCCTGAGGTGGCCTCTTTGGATGCTGAATATGAGGGAATGGATGTCACAGTGCCTCAATGTACGGATGATGATGATGATGAAGAGTTCTGCATTCTTGAAGATGACCCTGGCACTGGGATCCCTGTAAGATTCCAATTGCTCAGAGATATTCTGACCACATTATTATCTAACATGAGTAGAATAAACTTTATTGGAGACTTTTCTCTTTATTTTATATCTTATTTGTAGAGATATAAATTTTTGTGAATATTCTTTGCGACATTTATTTGCTATCCATAATTGTTTGTTGGTTGATCACTTTTACGGGTCAGTTTAGTGAATGGGTTAACCTTAATTTTTACTTTGTATATCTTACTGAAATTCATTTATTTTCCATCGTTTACAAATTATGTCCATGTAAGGTTCCTGCGAGCCACCTTTTAGCACGTGGCAAAGGGTGCAAGCACCTTTACTCCATTTTTTGTAATCAATAGCTTACGCTTATCGTTTGTGGAAAAAATGAACTCTTGAAATGATTAGCATCTATTTCCCTCATCTTCCTCGCAGTATCAAAATGGCCTATATAACAAGGAGGTCACATCATATCAGTTACATCTTCTGTGAACATAATTTCTTCGAACTTATTTAGTAAATTTATCCTATGAATTACTCTAATCTTATAATGATTCCAAAATGTTGTCCTGTGTAATCTTATCACTGTATTATTGTAATGATTCTTTACAAATCATATCACCTTATATTGTACATTTTCTAATCCCCAAATATAACACTTGTTGTGAAGGTCCCATACACTACATATATTTAAGGTGAGGCCTAACTAACTCTAAGTAACATCGCTTGCAAACTTGTTCTTCGTTCCTATCATCATGTTATGAAAACTTCTCTACGAAGGTAGTCTTTTTTGTTATTTTTATATATTTACCATTATAAACTGCAGAAGAGGCTTCATAAAAGTTATATCCCCTTTGAAAATTACAAATATTTATTTAAGTGAATATAATTGTTACTCTCTCTTGCACAGATTGAAATAACACCTTATTTTCAACAAACTTATATTCAAGTAAACTTAAATATAAGTATACCCTGTTACTAGCGTTTATAAAATAATATAGTTAAGTTAGCAGTTAAGAACTTTAAGTATATTACACCATAAGAATAAAATTATTAGTGTCTATGTCCTTACATAGAGTACTAAATATTATTTGCTTGTCTTCTTTGAAATTGCAGTCAAGGACGGGTGAGCCTGAGGTGCGGATGTTGGAGCCAATTCGCATAGTGGACAATCACTTCTACATCCCGACGGGAAAAGCAGATCTCTTAAGGGCACCAGCCCATTACCCTGCACCTATCCTGCGCTACGCTCTCAGGGAGATGACGCTAGTGTGGCACTTGTATGGGGGACGTGACTTTGGTCCACCTGAGCAAGACTCCTCAAGGCGCATGTCAGGGCGCTCCCATGGTGCTGAGGAGAGAACATTATCCATGGAGCGGTAAGAACCCTTCTTTCACTAAAACTTCTTCAAAATGAGCATCCAATTAAATCATACCTACAGTTATCATCATCATCATTATTTAAATCAGAAGTGATGATAATTCCTGATGTGATGACTTATGCTCTTATCTCAGTATGGTACCAAAATAATAGAAGTGCGTAAGAAAATAATATCTGTAATAAAAATAATATAACTATCTGTACAAATTGTAGATTTTCTGCCCTTAGGGGTCGTACACAAATTATACAATGCAGAATTCTCCAATTTTCGAACCCCCCCATGTAGCAGGACCATAATGCCAGACCATACCCCCCCTCCGTTATGTGACCAGTGCTTTGTGAAAAGTTTTGGGCTTACATTCAGGAAAGAAAGATTTTTAGTTCCCAATAATGATTCATTTTTTAATAAGCAATTTCAAATTTAAATGCCTTTCATACATTTCGCCTAGATCTTATGCCATTACCAGTTGATAATTAGCATTGCACAAAACAGGGGAATACCTGTGCAGTCCACTCCATTCGAACTGTGACTACTTCCGGTTGACACTCGTGCTCACTCATATCAGAGCTGCCAACTTTCCCCAGTAAATTGCGTTTTAAATTCAAACTTTAAACATGCAGAAATTTTGCTATTTTTTGCAGTTCTAAAACCGTGATGTAACGCAAATGTTGAACCCCCTCCCCTCATGTACCAGGACTGTAATGCCTGGCTGGAGCCCCCCAAATTCCATTACGTAATTTGTGTACAGCCCATTTGTTTAGATACTTATAATTTTCAATCTGCTCTATTTGTTTTTATTTTTTCATTTAGGTATCCATTTATAAAACCAGTTTTTTCCTCTGTTTGTTTCTATTTTTTGTCAATTATTTTCTTGTAAATGTTGAATATTTCATTCTTGCTTTTCTTTAACTTGAAATTTTTGTATGGATTCTTTGATACATTAAAATTGCCTTTTAACTTTCATTTACTTTCATTTTCCAAGTAACAATTTAGTTGTCAAAATATTTTCCTAAGAAGCAGTAATTAATGCTCCACGTTCTTTATGTGAATATCAAATTTGTGCTTGAGTTAGTAGAATACTTATGTGATGTACTTTTTGTTTTTTTCCTCATGTTCTGAAAATGTTATGAACTGACGTCAGAATTTAGAATGCATTCATGTGCAATTCCAGTATTACTCATTTATGTATAATTATAGTATTTCTTGCATGATTTTATTTTTTTATAAATTGGTTATTTGTCTGGTCTGTTTTTTCTTGTAAAAATATACTATGTTTCATATAATATCCATTAAACGTGAAGAAAAACAGCACATTCCAAAATGTAGAGAAATATATTCTAGTTTATTAACTTTTTCATCATATTTCAGGGCTCCTGTTGGTAGCAAAGTTCAGTATAGTCGTACTGTCTGCGATCCAAGCTATGGTTTGGGAGGTGGAGGGGTTTATTACAAATCTGGTTCACAAGAGGTTAGTTTTTAGTTCCTCGAACTGTAGAAAAAATAGATTTCTTATTAATATTTTACTCTAGGTGTGATCTGTCCACAATTAAGTTATACAATTTGTTCCTTGGTATCAGTTCCTTCTGCACTTTTCTCACTCTTGTAATTAGTTGTATGTACTGTATGCACAGTATTTGTAGCTCCCTTTTTCTGTTTTCTAGTTGTAATTCACCAAAATAGTTTTTAAGCATCTTGTGTCTGATATTTGCTCATATGTAGTAGAAGTCCGTTATAACGAGAGCTGAAAAATTGGGAAAGTATTCCTTATAAAGAGTAACAACTAATCTCAAAGACATTATGTCCGTCCTCCTAAACCTAAGGGTGGTGAGTGCAGCAGAATGGAGCGTTTTAATCCATATGGAAATGCTTCAGAATATATTAAAAAGTAGGTTTGCATCAACAATATTATTTCATTGATTCATAAACCATAACCAAAAGTATCCTCTACCATAAAATGTAGAAAATTATTGCTCAATAGTAGTGGAAAAGAAATGGTGTATAATTAAATAATCCTAATTCGTATCAAATTGCTTTCTTGAGATATTTATTGAGATATGCTTCATAAGCAGTGGCTGTCGAACGAGGGGTCATACCCTTGGAATCCATATCAGAACTGCTTTTATCTCCAAGTTTTGTGTGATAACAAATCCCACGGGTGGATGCCATTATGATGGGAATATGATGGGGATAAGATGTACAGAGGGACAAAGGGGAAAGTGAAACTTGCGGGAAGTCTCTAATCAAAGCTTCCTGAAGCATTTTTTTGAGTTTTGGGAAAATAATGCATGAATTAGGTAATGATAATTGTATGTGTAAACATGGAAAGTGAAACCACAATCTGAAGTATGGTATACACATTCCTGACAGCTGTAATTCTTTAGGTTTCAGAGGAAATACTATTTTTTGAAACTTTTAGAGAATTCCCTGATTCTGATTTAATTACCACCTTCTTGAAGTTAAATATTAAATCAACAAAACTTTAGAAAATAATATCTTTAGTTGCATTCTAACTAATGACTGCTTTGATTTTCAGTTAGGTTGTTTGGAAATGTAGAATGTGGAGAAAAAGAAAGTATTTTATGCTGTTCCATGATGTTAGGCTAAATCATGTTGATTATATTTCTTATTTTTAAAGCTTGTTTGGGTATAATTCATGAGGATCTCATGATTTGGTTGTATGAGAAGTGAAAAATAGTGACTTGGCTGGGATCGAACCCAGGTCTTTCCCCAGGCATTCTAACCTCTGCCAATCCAGACCCTTTTCACTTCTATAAATGGGATGCTTTATCAGATAGTGGCGCTCCAGGTTATGGCTCGGTACTTCAGTGGTTAGAAGGCCTGCCGGGAAAGTGGAGACCTGGGTTCAGTCAAGTCACTATTTTTCACTTCTCGTCCAACCTTGGGTTAAGACGCACACTTTCATGTGCAATGTTAAAGTTACCTTTCATCATTTCTCATGATTTTATAGAAAACGTAAAATGTAAAGCTTGGGGAGGTTAATATTTTAATGAGTAATGCTGGGGATTATCAGTGAAAACATATTGTCATCACTTTGCTATTACTATTTGAGGCATATGGAAACACCTTATGGAATCGTCAATAATTGAAATATAAATGGTCTTCCCTTAATTGCAATTTTACCTGATATTTTTACTCATTCCTCAACAGTGTGGAAAAATTTAGGTAAATATATTTAGCCTACGTGTTCATTCAAAAATTATTAATCTATTAAAAAGAACAGTAATTTTGAACTCACACCTATCTGATTAACCCTTAATTAGTTGCGTGGAGTCGATTTGATCCCAAGCGTTGTATTTCCTTCAGAAAAATAATAATTAAGGCATTTCAACCAAATTTTTGTTTTGTGAAGATTTTTGATATGTTATGATTATCTGAGAATTTTGCTAGTTTTAAATAATTTTAATTTTTAACAAATAATGATAATATAATTATAATTTCTAATTTTAAATATTGTTTTGTTATGAAATATTTTGTTATCAAATTACTAGTAAAAGTGCTGAATTAGTTCCAAAATGAACATTTCTGACATAATAATAATTAGATGAAATCATGGAGAATGTCGGTAGCTCTGTTTTTTGGAGTTTACAGCCATTATCCATCATCAAGAATAAAAATTGAACTCCTTAATAGGATAATCAACTTAAGTTATTCTATTTTACCTCAAAATTTTACTTTATCCTTTGGTTTAAAATTGGTAATGTTGGCTACCTTGTATCTATAATCTTTATAATGCTCTTCGGGATCAGAAAATACTTTATTAATTCTTACTGAGAAAATCTGTGTTCATATAATTCCAATATAGTGCTAAAGAGCTATGCAATAAAAACTTTTGAATAATTCTTTTTTAGCAGTTGGTACCCTCTCTTGTGAAGTTGTTATGCCAGATATAGGTTTAGAAATGTTTATTAATAACAACTAGTTTAAAGTATAATTTATACACCCCAAATTTAGTCTGATACAAAAATGTGTTAAAAGTAATACTTTCATGGGTTGGTAACACTGATAATGATAGATTTTTACTACTTTGAAAATGTTACTAATCGTTTTGTCATGGTCGAAAACCCCTAAGTTGAAAGTTTCATAAAGAAAATAAAAATTGATGTTTGCCTCATATTTTGACGTTTTTCTGAAAGGAGTGAAAGCAATTTTTCCGACAGATGGCATTTAAAACATAGTGTAATTTTGCTGAATAAAGTTAAAATAAAAAACTCTCTTCTACATATTTCAAAAGTTTAAAATTCCTAGGTCAATTTTAATTGGAAAAATGTCAATTTTATAAGTAACTGCAATTTTTGTGCGTATTTAGACATTTTATGCAATTTATTATTAATGGAAAAAGATATTACTTTAAAAAAACCTTCATTAATTTTTTTAGAGGATCATTTATGAATTATGATAAATTGACTTCATTGATTTAACATTGAAAGAGGTATACGGGTATAACTCTGTCCTACAATAAGCTAGTCGATTCGCCAGGATACATGCATACCATTAAGATTTTACCGTATCAGGCATCGAAAATAGTTCAGTTAATTACAAATCTCGATAATAACACTTTTTTGATTAAGTAGTAAGGAATACAGTTTTAATATTTCGATGACAGAACTTCCTTTAAAAATATTCCCAGATAAATCGGAAATGCATACAACGTAGCACGTTTAGTTTAATCTCGCATGTGGTGCTGCTGCAACACTTATACACATTGGGCTAACGGAGATGTCATCCCTATGCTAATACATTGTACTTCTCGCGATAAAGAGTTTACCGGCACTCAACCTTATGTAACAAAGTATGAGTTTTTTTGTAAATTCTTACCTGAAAAATCAAGGTGCGTCTTATAGGCCAGGAAATACAGTAACTTTTTCACGCAACTAATTAAGAGTTAATTTAACAATCAAAGCCCTTTCAAGATATGCAATAAAAATCAACTCATAAGTAAAATTACATTACGCTATTGCCAATCATACAATTGATTTTCCTATCCATAACTGTCTAATAGAGCACAAACAGACAGAAAGAAAAAAATTATAAATAGTTTGCTATCATTAGCGCAGTAGTGTTCTAAGAGCAAAATTTCTGAATGCAAACTGACCGAATTGTGAGCTTGCACAACAGGTTCATTCACCTTCCAATGCAGATGGTCAATAGTTGCCTCTCCCTTTGTTATCATCACTTCTCCGATATTGAAGTCTTAAATATCCTGGTTCCTTGGATAGACTTGTATTATTCAATTGAGTTTCCAGTGTCATGGGTTCGATTCCAGAAGGCCCCAAAGTCACAATTTTTCTCATTAAGATGCATTGCGTGGATTTTCGGAAAATGTTTTGAGGCACTTCCCGGCAAAGCAGAGACTTGAAATTGGAGGGATCACTGGAAGCCATGCATATATGACGAGAACCATAAGGACATCTTTGAAGATTATCCTTGGTTCGACGCTAGGTCAGGGTAAATATTCTCCTATTTAAAATGCATTTCGACGATTTTTAAGATTTTTTAAACGATTTCCTGATATCATATAAACTTAAAACTCGGTATGTAGATAGAGATAATGAATATAATTTAGGACCGCTATTTAACATTTCTCTGATTGTCCTTGGTTCGATCCCAGAGAGTCATTCACATTCCTCAATTCATATCTTATAGGGCTTTTCGTAATCCTCTTTTAGGTACTTCCTGGTAATTTGCCTTAAATAAGATCAAGTCGTACCACTTTATAATTGTGTTTTCTCATCTGCTAATAGGTCCTATAGGTAAAATTTTTTTTGATTCAGTTTCGAAAATATTTAAAGTTACATCCCAGTAGGATGAGGAATACAAAATCATAGGGGTCACAGGAAAAGCACTGTTCTATTGTTATATCTATGAAACTGAAGCCAAATGTGGGTGAGTTTATCGCCAGGTGGGTGAAAATTTCTCCTATTTAAAATAAATTGCGTTGATTTTTAAGAATATTTTCTTACTTTACTCTGAATCACTTGTTATGCTGTATGTATTTGCGACGCTTATTATGACTCTCTTTTGTTTTGTTATTTTTATGTATTTATATTCTATTGAGGAGTAAGTTTGGTTTTTTAGGATCAAATTTTCTATCTTTGTGAACTAATTGACATGATTTCTAAGGCGTAGGGTATAAAACAAGTGATTTAAGAAGAAATGAAATTGAATTCTTTTATTCAGTTTCTTTTATGCTTATTTGAGTTATTTACTTTAACATTACCTAAATAATGATCAAAGATTTGTTGACAATTAAATTTGTGTTTTTATATTTTTGATGTAGAATGTAGTTATTATTCCTTGCATATTTATGTAATTACCTCAACTCTCAATCATAAAACTTAGTAAATATATTTCTGAAGTAATCTCAAATGAAAATTATGTGTAGGAGGTTATTGTTACTGAATTGTTCTTAATTATTTCAGAGTCAGCATGATGGAGGTTCATCTAGAGCAGGCTCCCATGTTATTCTTCCCTCTTCCCCATCTATTTCTAAATTTAAGTTGCAACAGCCACTCTCCTGGCAGGCAAAAGGAGGTGCTGGGAGACGTCATGACATCCTGATGGAATTACAGCTTAATAAAGTACTTAATATTTTCATTGATTTATGAGAAAGAAGTATTGGAAAACTTGATCACTGATGGGTTGTATTCGTATCTCAGTCAGTTTTAAGGTCAAGACTGTTTTCAGTTTTATTTTACTTAATGATTTTGGATTAATAAAAAGTGAAAAGATTATTTCTTGATTATGTAGTTTCCCAAATATCTTCTTTGTAAAAGAAAATTACTTCTATGAATATGTAAGAACCCTGCAAGTCGCCTTTTGGCATGTGCAAGCACCTTGACTCTATCCTCCCAATTGATTGCTTTCACATATCATTTGCAAAGGGAATGAATTCTTGAAACGATTCATTCTAGCATCTTCTGTTATTTTTCTCCTTTTAATATAATTGTAGTTAATTTCCTACATGATTACAATTTAAAGTTGATTGTTTTAATGTTGGAATTATCATTATATGTGTATGAAAATATATATTAGTATTTTAACTTTCTCAGCTTCTTTAGCTCATATTCACTTATAAAATCAAGGAAATTAATTTATCCTCCTATATTTTACTTAAAGGTCCGTTTTCAGCATGAAGTATATCCTGAAGACACAAAAGAAGCTTCAAGACAAGTAGTTCTTGTTCATGACGTTGAAATTCGCGATCGCTTAGCTTCTTCTCAAATCAACAAATTTCTCTACCAATACTCAAGTGAAACAAGACCAAGACAATCCCATGCCAATATGGTGAGTCATATTGATGTGTAATGAAACATTTATTTAGTTGCTCCTACGAATGCTGTGCATTGACATTCCAGGTTGTGATCAAAGCAGTCCACATTCGACCTGACCCTAATCTTGGAGTTCAGGAATGCTGTCTCAAAATCTCCGTTTTACCACTTCGACTGAATATTGATCAAGATTCTTTACTCTTTCTGTACAATTTCTTCAACCAACTCTCAGGAGGATCTATGAAGGAAGGTAAATCATATTTTTGTTAATTCAATTTCCAAGTAGAACTTAAATGAAGAAAAACTTAGTTCTTCGAGGGTTACATTAATTAAATATTTTGCGGGTAAAGATATTATTTTAGAAAGTGGCTATTAGGTTAATATGTTTTCTTTTTATTGAAACTGTTACTGTTTCATTTTCTATTACCTATATTTTAATCTTTATGTTTGCCTTTATCAATTCTAGTTCATCAGAAATCCTACAATTATGACAAATTAACTAAAATTACAGAAATATACATCATGATGATATCTTTTTAATCAAAGTAGAATATGCACTGACACATATGCATGACTGTTTGTGGAGATTTAAAAATTATATCAATGCTTCTTGGGCAACAAGGCGGATACACTAAGTACCATTGTTTTCTATGTGAGTCGGATAGTCGTGACAGAGCTAAACATTGGGTAAGAAAAGATTGGCCAAAAAGACAAGTTCTTGAACCTGGGACCAAAAATGTGATCAGAGACAGTTTAATCAAACCAAAAAACGTGCGTCCTTTGTACATCAAATTAGGATTGATGAAGCAATTCGTACAGGCACTACCGAAGGATGGCAACCATTTTAAGTACATTTGCAAAAAGTTTTCAACGCTGTCAGATGCCAAACTGAAAGGTGTTTTTGTTGGCCCAGATATCCGAAAGCTCATGAAGGATATGGAGTTTGATGGAAGCATGACACAGAGTGAAAAGGTGGCCTGGATTGCATTTAAGGAAGTTATAAATAAATTCCTGGGCAAATACAAGGATCCTAATTTTGAGACGATTGTTGAAAACATGCTAGAGAAGTTCAGGATCTTAGGTTCTTCCATGAGTGTGAAAATGCATTTTCTACATTCCCACTTAGACTTCTTTCCAGACAACTTAGGCGCAGTGAGCAAAGTTCAAGGCAAAAAGTTCCATCAAGATGTCAAAAACATGGAACGCAAATACCAAGGAAGGAACTCTTCTCGGGTTGTCAACAGGAACAGTGGAACGGGTCCAACGTTTCGGTTGCTATCTCTGGAACCATCTTCAGGGAAGTGCTGAGTGATGACCATGTTCAGTTTCAAAGGTTTTTATTTTCTTATAGTCATTGTTATTTACATGGGCATGGTTAGTGACCCTTTTAGGCATCGCCTTTCTTAGGGCTTTGTCTGGGGAATGGAGGTGCTGAGTGATGGAAATCGTCCGGTTTATATAGGGACTCTTGGGTCCCTTTCACTTTTCTCATTTGCCGTTGGAATGGCTGGATCTGATTGGCTCGGAGGGGTGTCTGCTCTCGAAGATTTTTTGAAGGATCGGTTTCCACATTTTTGTGGAGAGTAAATCCTTCATGTCTGTTTATGGTCTCCTTGTCCAAGTGGATCTCAATTGACTCCTTGATGATTCGATCCCAAAATCGTGGTGCCTTACATAATACTTTCGTGTCTTCGAATTTGTCATGTCCGGACTCAAGGCAATAATCTGCAATCACAGATTTTTCGGGTTGCTTGAGTCAGATGTGACGTGAATGTTCCTTCCGACATTCCTCATATAAACCGGACGATTTCCATCACTCAGCACCTCCATTCCCCAGACAAAGCCCTAAGAAAGGCGATGCCTAAAAGGGCCACTAACCATGCCCATGTAAATAACAATGACTATAAGAAAATAAAAACCTTTGAAACTGAACATGGTCATCACTCAGCACTTCCCTGAAGATGGTTCCAGAGATAGCAACCGAAACGTCGGACCCGTTCCACTGCATCACCCTGTTGACAACCCGAGAAGAGTCCCTTCAACAAATCCACCGGGAAAACACCAGATCCTTCTGATCCTTCACCAAGATCCTTCACCAAGGAAGATGGAATAAAAATATGCCTGACTACTGTTTGATGTTTACCAGAGATGATTCCGAAATTAAACACTAAGACAAACAGCTAAAAGAAGTTTTAAAGGCAAAAGTAGCAGTAAATGAGTAAAAAGTGAATGAAAGTCTGTAAGCTCTAAGTCTGTAAAAGCTTTAAACTATAAGTATGTTTTTAAAGTTTTTTTTCCCATTTTTTTTGCATTTTAGGGGATTTTACACACTTTTACTTTCCTGTTTTTCATTTTTCAACATTTCTTTTTTGTCAAAAAGCAATAACAACAAAAAGATAATATATTATGTAAACAAATCTGAAATGTTTAAGATTGTTAGTAAACTGAAAATAAATTTTACTACAATTTATAAATAGTGAATAATATTAAAAACATGAACATTGAAACCTTAAAAAATCTTAACGTGACAAAAGAAAATAAAGGCTATTTTTGAAATCACCACCTCAAGATACACTACAAACACTTTTTTCTTGGTCTTGTTTTTTTCAATTTCCCCAATTTTGCAGGCCTGTGTTATCATTAAGTAGGCAGAAGTAATTAATTGGATGAAAGAGATTCTTACTGACAGAAAACAAAGAGTAGTTCTTCATGGCGTTAATTCCAACTTGGTTAAGGTGACCTCAGATGTCCTGCTGGGTTGCATAATTGGACTCTTGTTATTTTAGTATGCATCAACAACCTTAGCAATCACATTGATAGAAAAGTTAGGATATTTGTGGATGTCATTTACAGGGAAATAGACTGTTTAGAGGATAGACGAAGCCTGTTGAACAACTTATATAGAATTATGAAGTGGTGTGATGATTGGCAATTAGAGCTAAATGTTGACATGTGTTCAGTAGGTAACTTCTTTGAAATAAAATCTATTGCAAATGATTATTCATACAGCCTACTTGTGATAAACTTAATGACAGTAGAATTGGTGAAGTATCTTGGAGTAACTCTCACGAATAATCTATCATGGAGTGCCCTCATCCGAAATATGTGTGGAAAAGCACTAAAGAAACTTAGCTAAAGGAATGGTCAATAGGAGCAAAGCAATGTTACTTAGCGTTAGTTAGGCCACACATTGTAGTGTATGGGACCCTGCCAAGAAGTGTCACATTCAGGATTTAGAAAAAGTACAACAAAAGGTAATACAATTCGTAAAGAATTGCTACGATAAAACAGTGTTACTCAGATGATATAGGAGGTGGTATAGGAACCATTAGAAGATAGAAGACTAATTCAAAAGATGATGTACTAAATAAGTTCAGAGAAATTCCATTCTCAGAAGATTTAACCTATATAATGCAACCTCCCTGTTATATGGGCCGTTCTGATACTGCGAGGAAGATCAGGGAAATAGATACAAGAATGAATAATTTCAAGAATTAATTTTTTTCTGCAAACAATATGTGAAAGCAATCGATTAAGAAAATGGAGTGAAGGTGCTTGCACCCTCTGCCACACGCTGTAAGATAGCTTGATGGGGCTTTAAGTAGACATTCATGAAATTTATTATGTTTTCAAAATCCATATTGATTTGTACAAATAATTTTGTTTGTGAATGACTTTATCTATTGAATCTGATAATTGTTCTGTTGGTGTCATTGAAGAGGAAGACAGGGCAAGTCCAGGACTTCAGGGTCCTACGACACCCCGTCATACTCCCACACATCAGGTTCCTGTGATGGTTGTGAATATGAGTGGTGCATCGTCCAACTCACCCCATCAATCTCCGTCACCCTGTGTTGATGGAAAATCTGAATCTCCAAGTGGCCAGAGCCGTCCTCTTATTTTGTTAGAGGAGGAAGCTGCAGACACTGTGTCCAGTTCCCTTGAATGGGAGTCTCCCAACAAATCTCCTGTCATTAAATCAAAAGAGGCCTCTCTTGACCTTGTCTCTCCAATTCAAGACGATGGTGACTTCTCTGGTTCTCCCTCTCCACCCATATTCTTCAGGTTGGTTTCATCACTTTGCCTTTCTTTGTTTTACTTAAGATAATACTTATAATAAATAAATCAACAAAAGTTCTTCTTAGTTTTCCAAAAATTTAATTTTTCAAAATGATTGATTTCGACCTGTCCATCATCTTCAGGTACAGGGTATCCATAAATGAAAGAATTTATACTTTGTTGGGCAGTTTTGATGGTAGGGAAAGGAGGCGTAAAGGTAGGATAAGTCATTGGTGAGATTTGGGGTTAAAAATATTTCCATCTTCTCTAGGGCGTTCAATTTCTTCCCATTTGGCTGGAAGTAGAGGAGTCTTGCTGAGAAGGAACTGGTATGCCCTATCTCAAGCAAATGATTTGATAATGCCGAAGTCGTATTACCCAACTATATTTTGTATCCTTCTGCCCTCCATCTTAATGACTTTCCACTTTGGCCAACATAACAGTCTGGGAACTCAAAAGGAGAGAAATTGGATGCCCTAGAGAAGATGAAAATATTTTTAACCCCAAATCTGACCAATGACCTAAACTACCTTGACCCTTCCCCCTTCTTTTCCCTACCATCAAAACTGCCCAACAAGGTATAATTTCTTTAATTTCCTTATACTTTGTACCTAAAGATGACTCTAAGGTTGAAACCGGTCATTTCAAAAAATTAAATTTGTGGAAAACTGCAAAGAACTTTCTTTGATTTTATTTACTTAGATGGCGTTCCACAATATTAAGCCAGAATACCTTTATGATACACTGTATTATAGAGAACAGATGCAGCAAGGTTCTGTTGGTTTTCATGTTTATTCTATGTGTCAAACTTGAATTTCTATTTTTAACTGAAAAAATTTAAGGTCTACCTTAAATTTTTATCAAATAATTAAAAGATGTTATAGGAGTTTTTAATAAAACTACTAGAAAATCACTTTTATAGATTTTAGTATGTGAAAATAATCTAAATATATATAAATTAACGATGAATACTCGAATATGTAAATGACAGAAAATTAAAGAATATAGAAAATCATAATTAGTCAAAACACAGAGATTTGAAAGATATTTAGCGGTGCAGAACGAAGATGCAATGTTAAGGACTGAGTAAAATTAATTCACAAAACTATTTTTGTGATATGTATTTTCACATGTTTGAAAGTATTGTTGATTTATGCAATGAAAAGCTTTTAATAAAAAACTTTACAGTTTATCTTGAAGCCCATAATATTTTATTAATTTTTATAGTATTTAAATAAAGTCTCTAAGCAATGATAAAAATTAAACCAGTGGTATCCACCCTAGAATTTGTAGAAAATTATAAACATATTAATAGGGATAAATCTTTGTATGACTAAACTTCTTCAATAGTGAATGTCGTAGAAATAATCTGAATTTAATTGCCTCTGTATTGATTTCTGGTTTCAAAATATAAAGGTTGAGTTGTTTCCAAGTTCTTAAGTAACCAATAGAAAATTCCTTTTTTACTGTTTTGCAGGAGTCTCATCTTTTCTCCTGATGTGCCCATCAGATTAGATTATCATGGCAAAAGAGTGGATATGACTCATGGTCCACTTGCTGGACTTTTAATGGGTCTTGGACAACTCAATTGTTCAGAAATAAGGCTGAAACGTCTCTCATATCGACACGGGTGAGCTCCTCTTTTACCATCAAATCTTTCTTTATTAGGTACATGTTTAATTTTCTTAATTTCTGTAGACAGCGAAAAAATTTTAGATAATAGGCTTTCTTGTTTTAAAGTAGTTCACAAATTGATTATTGCAATATATCATACGAGTAAAATGTAGCTTGCATACTGCAAGCAGATCAACAACACTAATTTCATGTCGGCATCCTATCGGGACGGTCTTCAAAAGAAAAAAAAAGATTGAAAATATTATTAAAATTTGCTGCAATTTCATCCTCTGGCATCGAAACCGGGTCTTACTGGTGAACCTACTATGCAGCACAATAGAAGATCACCATCTCTAACTATGTGTGAAAATTCAAGCAGAAATACTGGCTAAAACTGCCTCAAAAGACATTCTGCTTTTCACGAATGTAAATGGCTCTCTGGATTCGAACCAAGGACTATCTTGGAAATCTAAAACATGTTTTTGAAATATATTTATGTTCTCTATCTACATGCCGAATTTCAAGTTTTAATATTATTGGGAAGGGGTTCAAAATAATTCTTAAAAATCGGATCAGTTACTGATTGTAGAGACGCCTGGTGTTGAACCCAGGACATATTGGCAGCTGTGAATGCACAGAATGACTTGTTCAAACTTGATCTGATTTCGTACAAAGTATGAAGTCAAAATCTTGCCGGGAAGTACCTAAAATTTGTTTCCGTTATCTCCATAAGAAATGCATTGAAGAATGTAAATGGCCCTCTGGGATCGAACCAAGGTCCATCAGTGAATACAGAAAATTTGATTAAATATATTTCTGATATCTAACCTCATACCAAATTTCAAGTTTCCATGCATTCAGGAAGGGGTCCAAAGAAAATATTAAAAATCACCACAATGCATTTTAAACGGCCGATTTTTGCCCTGACCTAGCATCGAACCATGGACAATATTCGAAGATAACTTTTTGTTTTTCGTTGGATATGCTTGGCTTCTAGCGATCCCTTGAATTTCAACTCTCTACTTTTCCAGGAAGTGCCACAAAAAAATGTTCAAAAATCCCCACCATGTATTCTTATGGAGAAAATCACGACTTTGGGGCCTTCTGGAATCGAACCCATGACACTGAGGTTCAAAGTCGGCTTTTTTCTGGAGGTTACACGTCATGGCCATAACGTCGTAAAAATTTCAAGTCGGTGGCACTTGTGGAACATGGTTAGAATTTTGATACCCAGTGAGTGGGTATATCTGTAGGTATATCTGGAGAAGCGTCTATATATGATAGATATGAATGTATAGGTATATCCAGAGAAACGTCTATATATAATAGATGTTGGGCTCTATGTATACATTATAATTGGCATCAAAATATATTTTTTAATTACCTGATTAGAGAAGTGTGTTTATTTTACTTTTGTTATCTTATTCATGTCATGTTTATATGTATTATGTAGCATTATTTTATTTTGCATTAGTAATTGCAAAACAATGGAGTAGTTCTCAGACGGACCTTTTCTATCATTTCAAGTGAACGGTCAAATTCTTAATATTTAAATTCTCTCATTAGAAAAGATAGCAAGTTAATTAATTTCCAAGCATAAAAAAATATGTTTCTATTAACTAAACTAGCACAGGGTATAAAAAGCAAATGTTTGAGTAATTTATAATACCTGATGATTACTTAAAAAAGTCTGGGATCTTTTTTCCCAAATTTCGAACAAAGGTAAAATTTCCTCGATGAGATTGCCCCTATTGACACTTCTCTTGGTTCCAATGATAATTTGTAGGGAGAAATTACTTTGGGACATTACATACCGCATTAACTCGGCATTCAAACAGTAATGTCCATTTTTTCATTGTGTATCATCTTCCATCTTCCATCTCAAATTTGGTACTTTTTAAGTTAAGAGTGTTTTTGAAATTTTAGATGCCATTTAATATCATATTCTGAAGAGATGTTAATTTTATTTAAGAAAGGTTGCAAGATGAGATATGAAGTATGTTTTGCCCTCCGAAAGGTAGCAAATATGTCTTTCAGTCACAGTTTTCCCACCCATGATGTAATTGATGACAGCACTACCTTATTTGTCGATAAACTTTCAAAAATTGTAATTTCACTTACCGTGGGCAGAAATCTAGAAATTTTTATGCACCTCCAAGGAAAAAATTTTGAAACCTTTGAGAAGAAGTCTTCTCGCTCACTTTGTGAAGCACCTTCTTAATTCTTTTCAAACCCTCCATTCTAAAACAAAAGGTCTCAAAGAATCTCAATGATTTACTAATCACTTCTGAATTATATGCACAGATATCCGTTATATATAATTCCTCCTCCAGATTCATTCCATAACATAAATATACATACACATGCAAAGCGTCATCTATCTGTCCTCACGATAAAGACTCCTAAAGAATTAAGAAAATTCAACCAATATGTTTTAAATGAGATATGTTTACCGTCTGGCATCAAACTCCGGTCTTCTTGGTGATACTGTAACGATACTTTTTAAATAAAATAAGAAAAATAATAAAAAATGACGTGCGGGGCGTAAAAGGTTATAAAGAATTAAACTACTGATCAAAAGATCGAATGTTGGGTGCCAATATTCAAAAGAACAAACAAATTAAATTTACTGCGAAATGCATGAGCTCAGGGTCGCTCGGTTTCCGAAGGAAATAAAAACCACAATTTCTCTTAATTGAATTAATCTCTATTCAATCAAGAAAATGCAAGACACATAAACCTCAAAGCTAATAAACACCACACCCCCAAAAGACACACATATTATAACTCAAGAAAACACCAACCGAACACAGATGGAGAAAACGAAACATAAAGACACCACCACCAATAAACCTTATACCACACTATAATACCCTAACACACAGAACACATATTAATACACTAAACACGATAATTGGGGGACGAATTCACACAAAGGGAGGGAACACTAAAAACACAACAGGCGTGGGTCCAGGGTTTTTGAGGGCCGTTCTGGTCAAGCTATATTGTTTGACTGCCCTTTTCCAAAGAGAGGACGCCCAGAAGTCCGCGTCTTCTTTAGCATTGGTTTTTCTCATCCAATCAGTACCCTTTGTTCAAACCTCGAGGACCAGCGCTTTTCCCATTCCCTTTCTGCAGATGGTCAACACATGGTTAACCACCCGCACCCTGGAAACGCTCTGATGGTTGAAACAGGGTCAGGGTGTGGCGCATTCCTGCCTTAACGCGTCCTTAGAAATCGCTAACCATAAAATTCTAACCATAAAATTAACATTACAATACTTACTATGCAGCTAAACAGAAGATCACATATCTCCCATTTAAAACATATTGGCTGAATTTTCTTAATTCTTTTGGAGTCTTTTCCTTGAAGACAGATAGTTGACACTTTGCATGTGTATGTATATTTATGTTATGCTATAAACCATTTGCTTGCAGTATGCAAGCAGAATTTTACTTGTTATTTATACAAGTAAGTTTGCTCTAGTTTGTTTCTCTCTTTCTATTATCAGACTGCTGGGATTTGACAAACTGCTTGGCTATATGCTTACTGAGTGGCTCCAAGATATCAAAAGGAACCAGCTGCCCAGTCTGCTTGGAGGAGTTGGACCGATGCATTCTTTAGTTCAACTGTGTATGTATGCCGTAGCTGTAATTTCATTTTATAACATTGGTCAAAATAGAATCCATTATTGAAAAATGATAAATACCATAATTTGAAAAACGTTTGTTGAAAACCAAGTGAAAGATTATTAGCTAGGAAATTTACTCAGGTGTTTATTTCAGTTGTTCAATTTTTTTGTAATTTTATGTTATAGTGAACCCACTTTTTGTTTGTTTAATATTGATATTATTTATAAAATTGATGATTTGTAAAAATTTCACATGGAAAGATTTAGATTTTTCCTGGTGTAGGCTGTGGATGAAGTCCTCCTGGGTTTTCCACCAGATCAGGTAAGCTGTAGCCGATGATTCGATGGCTCACTCCACCATGGTCTTTAGGGCGCTGAAGTGGAGTCAAACATCAAAACGACAGCTTACCTGACCTGGTGGAAAACCCGAGAGAAATTTAACCTTTCTGTAAGGGGTTGTAAGGTCAAATTTTGTGAATCCAGGTGCTGCTGAAAAGGTTAAGAATATTTATCTTTTACTGCATTGTCTTTAATTTGAGAAATTAATCATTCCATTTACAGAGAGAAATAGGTATGAAATAAGGCTGATTGTAACTTCCTATTCATTTTCTACTCAGTCCAGGGTATTCGTGATCTCTTCTGGCTTCCCATTGAACAGTACCAAAAAGATGGCAGAATAGTAAGAGGCTTGCAGCGTGGTGCGAATTCCTTCACTACATCTACTGCAATGGCTGCACTTGAATTAACAAGTCGGCTAGTCAATGCCATACAGGTAAAAATATTATTTTGTTTAGATAATCCAGTGTCTTTTCTTTGCTAGCCATATCATATCACCTTTATATATGTCTGTGTTTATCTCCTGTAATTAATTCTGTGTACTTACATAAAATTTATTGATAATCTTTTGGTGTCACGAAGTGAAGATGTAAATAATTTAACAATATCCCCACCATGATACTGGTTTCATTACCTGAGTCATATAATGTGAATCTGATCATTCCTTTTTATAGCTCCATCTCAAATACTCCTAAAGTTGACTTATCTTATTCCAGAGCACTGCTGAAACAGCCTATGATATGGTTTCCCCTGGTCCAAGTGTACGTCGAAGGTATCCAGGAAGAAAGGATTGCCAGAGGAGGTACCATCAACCTGCTGATATTAGAGAGGGCATGGCTAATGCATACCTTCTTGTAAAAGAGGCAAGTGAAATTTATTACAATTATTTTTAGTGAAGTAAAGGCATATCTCAATACCTTACTTGGCAAGAACTCAAAGCTATAATTTCCTGAAATATTTACATCATCAGGGAGAGTAAATTGTTTTTGTCGTGTAATAATTATAGATGCATTGTTCTAATTAAAACAGATATTGGAAGACCTCTTTGGCAGCCAGATTTCAGGAACTCCTACTACCTAGTCCTTTTCTAGTGCTAATTCATTACTTACTTATTACTCATTTATTATATATAGACGCTTCTCCAGATTCATTCATATATATAGCCAGATAGATAGGATACTAATTCACAGCCTAAACCACAATTGTCATTGACTTGAAATTTTTACGACATATTGGCCATAACGTGTAACCGCCAGAAAAGTTGCGATTTTGAACCTCGGTGTCATAAGTTCGATTCTAGAGGTCCCCAAAGTCCCGATTTTTCCCATTTAAAAGCATTGCTTTGATTTTCGGGAATTAAAAAAAAATACTTCCCGGGTAGGTAGAGAATCAAAACTCAAGGAGCCTATATATATGAACATGATCTATCGAAAACATAAATTACTTTCACAGAAAAAATCCTGGGTTCGATGCTAGGACGATGCAAAAATCGGCCGTTTAAAATACATGGGAGTAGTTTTTCATTATTTTTTTTCATGCACTTATCGAAATGATAGGAAGTTCTTGCTTACATGGAAGATGTATATTAAGCCTAGGGTTTTGAAAAAAATTTAGATAAGACCGTACTGTTCCTGGGTTTGATGCCAGAGCGCATTACAATTTCTCACATAAGGAATATATAGGAAAAGTAGGATGTTGTGGCAGTTGGAGCCAATATTTCTGCTTGAATTTTCACACATAATAAGAGATGGTGATCTCCTATTGTGCTGCATAGTAAGTAAGACGAGGAAGACCCAGGTTCAATGCCAGGCGGTAAATATATCTCCCATTTAAAATATATTGGGTTGGTTTTTCATTATTTTTTGATGCAGTTATGGAAATGATAGGAAGTTCTTGCTTTGCTAGAAGATGTATATTAAGACTTTGATTTAGAAAAAATTTAGATAAGACCATGCTGTTCCTGGGTTCAATGCCAGAGCATATTATAATTTCTCTCATAAGGAATATAAGGGAAAAGTAGGACATGGTTTGAGGCAGTTGCAGCCAATATTTCTGCTTGAATTTCACACATAGTTAGAGATGGTGATCTTTTGTTGTGCTCAGGTACGGATCTAGAAAAAAGTTTTGGGGGGGTCCGATCGAAAAATTTAAAAATAAAAGATATTTCGTCTTTTACCAATCGTGACGTTAGAATTGTGTTAGACGAACTCGATTTTTTTCGCTAGTGATTGCTTATTAAATTGTGTTTTAATTGCGTTATTTGAATTTCATTTTCGAAAAATAGGCACAAGTGATATTTCGGGGGGGGTTCCGGACCCCCAGGACCACCCCCCTGGTTGCGCTGCATAGTAAGTATCACCAGGAAGACCCGGGTTCGATGCCAGACGAATAAATTACAGTGAATTTAAAAAAAAATTTAATCCATTTTTTCTTTTGAGGACCCTCTCGATATGATCCCGTCTTGAAATTAGTGTTATCAATATGCTGGCAGTATGCAAGCAACATTTTAATCGTATAATATAAGTAAGAGATATTTGGTTGAAATAGAAGTAAGAAAGAGCTATAAATATAGTTTTTCTGACAGACTAACTGACAGAGAAATTGTAAAAACTGTAGATATATATTTAATCCTAAGTAAAAGATGGAATCTTTTGTGATGAGTTAGTTGAAATTGATGACATTATCCATTGGGAAACAACTTATGATTTCACTGATTGAATTTTCTTGGCCTAATTCGAGAAAAATATCTCTTTAATCATTTTAAAACAACTTTGCCCCTCAGTTTCTCTCAATAGCACTAAACTTTAATTCAATAATTCAGAAAAATCATTAATGCTTATTGGGTTTCCAATATATGTCCCAAAGCAATGTTCTTACCTCCTAATGGATACCTGGAATATATTTATTTAATCTATATAGTTATTTTACTATTTCTAATCGATGTTTAATCAGATTTATGTTATATGTTAAGTATGGATGTAAAAAGTGAGTAAAGCAAACTCATTCCAGAGCAGTCCTTTGAAGATTATTTATATGGAGTCATTGATGAACAGAAAATTAGCAAAATCTGGAATTCTTAAATTTTATTTCCCGAGCGTAGTAGGCATAAGTTACATTGATTTGTTTGTAACTAAATATTTTTACAAATGTATTCCAGTTGGAGATATATGCAAACTGCTGATGTTGCTAATTTGTTTCTGGTATATTCCATTGGTGTTTCAGATTTTGGAATTATTTAGACTGATCTCAATGCATCTTATAGTCAGTTGAATAAAACGTAATACGGCTATTGTTAGAATAGTTTATTTGCTCAAATATGTTCCTGTTATTGTGGATTGTATGCATTTATTATATCTTTAACTGCCAGTCTCCATCATGTACTATATGGGATAACTTCCAGTGTTTTAAAGAGCAGAGAGCTACTTTTAAATACTAACTAGCAAACTTCCTACATACATACTATACACAAACTTTTTGTAATTGAAAGCATGGCAATTTGGATAAGGTGATTATCATAAGGTATAATTTGCTGTACAAAAATTATAAACAGAAAGGAGGGATAGTTATTCCAGAATACAACATATCCTCATGGACAATAACATCTGAAAGTTTAATTAATATATAAGCCCACTGGCAGCATAAGGATTAATATTGATATTTCTTAATAAATTGGGTCAGTCTCTACTCAGGAGTTAACTAAGGGTCAACTGGAAAAATTACAAATTTTAATTAAAAAATCGATAATTATTTATTTTGTAAGTTATTTTTTAATACTTTAGTACGTTTTCTCTCAAGTTCATGTAATTTGACATGGATACATTATCATTTTGTGTATGTATTTGAGATCTTAATTGAAATGATCATTAAATTTTGTTATTAATATATTGTGAATAATCTTAATTAATGAGCAGCATTCACTCATTAATTGAATCACAAAATTAAAGTTTATTATTTAAGTTGTAAAATATAGTTTTCTTGTGGATTGCAGATTATAAGGGGATTTTGTTTGCAATCTATCTTGTTTAAATAATAGGGAAATAACACTATTACTATTATTAACCTTTATTAGTTACTTTCTGCAATTTTGAGTTATGATTTCATCTTTGCCTTCAATCACGTATGTTTCTTTTTGAGAAATTACCATCTCACTTTTGTTAACGCAAGAAAAGGGATACAATTTAAACTTCTTTTCCAGGGTTTGGGAGATACGGCACAAACAATCGTGCGAGTGGCAAGTGAGGAGCATGAGCACAAGGGAGTATCTGGAGCTGTGGGAGGAGTTCTGCGCCAGATCCCTCCAACAGTGGTTCGACCCCTTGTTTTGGCCTCACAAGCAACCTCTAATGTATTAGGGGGAATGCGAAGCCAACTTGTACCTGATGCACGACGGGAAGCTGTGCAAAAGTGGAGACCAGAAGATGATGACTTATAGCATTTTACATTGCCAGTCGAGTGAAACATTACATGTTTATGAAAGGACAGAAATGGGTGCTTGAATTGCTTCTAGCAAAGTAATGGGGCTGTGCCAACTGCATCAGCATGAATTGAGTGTTTTCAATGAAAGATAATGACTAAAAATGACTCTTCATGTTCTGTTTTGTCACCTTTTATAGTTTTTTATTTTATTTTCCCTGGGAAGCAAATGCATGAAGAGACCATTGTTAAAAAAGAAGATTACTCAATTTACTGCTATGATTCCAAGTTTGTCATTTGTCAAATTTTATTACTGTAATTGAAGCCAAAGTTGCTTCAAGGTGATGTAAGAAAACAGCGTGTGAGGCTGACCATTTAGTTGCGTTTACTTGCCGCACCAAGTATTGAAGCTTAAATTTGGTGAAGCTATTTTTTCGTGTGAACTATATATTTGTTTGCATGTTACGAAAATTAGTTTTTTTAAGTTACTTTTTATGAGCTGATTAAAGTTATATAAGATTTCTAAGATGTTCCATATAAAATGCTTCAAAATTTGTTGCAAATTTTTCGATAAAACTATTGTAAACAATTTGGAAATATTTCTTTCGAATCCTCAGTTTGTCATCAAGAGGAACTTTCTGTTATAACTAATATTTGAATGCTACCAGTTTGGTATATTATTGCAAATGATTACTCTGGAGAAAGTAATTATCATAACATTTCGTAAATTTTACCTTGGCTACGCTTTGAATTGATCAAACAATGTCGATGCGCTTTCGGTTGCTAATAATTAAAATGAGTTAGTAGTCAGAAGTTGAAACAGTTCGATATGTCCATTGAATCTATTGTTAATTCCGAGAATTTTGAAGAAGAAAGGATCACGATCGAAATTCCAGCTAAGCCTACTACTTATACAAAATTAGATATCTCATCAGAACGATTTCAAGATGTAGCTTACGAATTAGGTTTGATAAATCTCGCGTGGGAACAAGATGAAGAGCTTGTAATGTAAGTAATTATGATTTAGCAGCTGTACTTATTTCTTTTTCACCCGTTGTGATTTTGAATAACTTATCTCCAGAGCAGAAAATTATCCACCATCCTACACAAATAATGATGACAAAGAAAAACTTTTACTTTGGTATGCCGAGAACTTCAGAAGACAATATCATTTTGTTTATGCCGAAAGGAAGCCTCTACTACTAGCAGCTATAAACGAATGTGGAACTCAGGTAATCATGTTCTAATTACAATTCATATTATCGCATTCAGACGAGTGAATTGAAATGAAACATTGAATCTACAACGTACCTTTAATCTGCTATCACGGGATACCGTACGTAGTATGTGCAATTGCGATTGGATTCACAGATGTAAAAGAAACAATCATATAGAGATCTTTCATATTATAATTTTTTATAAAAATTCACAAATCATCCAACATAAATTTGGCTTCGTACATGTATTACGAGTGAAAAAGTCACTCAAATATTTATTATCCATGTTCTATTGATGAGGTAATATAACTGGCAGCCTCTTCGAGAGAGAAAATGTAAACAAGAGATATTAAGAATACTAGTTTTCGTTTAAAACAAGTCACATAGCAAATTGGCCATACAAACTGGAATAGTCTCAATAAATCTATTTGAGTTATGGTATGAATCACAGAAGAAATGATTTCAACAAATTTACAAAAGAGATATACTAAAAAATAATTAAGATCTCCAAGTGGACTGCCATCACACACTTCCTTCAAGGAATAATAGTTAACACTTAGAAAGCTCAAGTCTTTGTAGGGTAATGAGGGGAATGTAGCTTATGTACAACATGTATAAAATATAGCTTGTTTCCAAACATAGGAAATATGCACAATTACTTTCTTACGAATATAGGAATGAGTAGACGTCACGCAGTGCTCTGTGATGTCCAGATTTTTGAACAGAAGCAGTCTCTACATTAATTTTTGTAATTCGAGGAATATAGCACTTAAATGTTCCCATGAATCTATTTAAATACTAACTGCTTTACATCTCTCGCACTTGTTCACAGAAAATGGTGTGCACAGCAATACGCCCGACAATGCTGCCATATCCAGAGTTCTACACGTGGCAGGGTTGTGCCAAGTTCGTGGCTGATCACATCACGTATAAGCCTCTAGACAGGACCACTTCAATAGTAAGTACGATGAGCAATAAATACTCTAGCTAACGTTATCAAGTAAACCGTTTTCAATCACTTCCACGGTCTTACTAAGTGCAAAACGCCGTCTCGTGAAAAATAAGACTACCACGGCATCGAACGATAACAAATATATATTTATATATATATATATATTGCATATCAACCTTTCCGTCACATAAAACAAATACCGGCAATCACTAATAACAGCAGCAGACACGTTGTTTCGAGATTCGCGTGTGACCCGTTTACATGCCGTTCCTTTAATTACTGGTAGATGGCAGTGCAATCCAGGATAAGAAACATGCTTCCTGCGATACAAATTCTTCAATGAAGTTTAACATCGCACTCGACCAAAATCATCAAAACATGCACAGATTTACCGACTTGCACTCGATTAACTGAAAGATATTTTCGTTAGTGATTGCGGCGTCATGTTATGCAACGAAACAAGTTTGAGACTATAATGCCGAGCACATATTCTTCAAAAAATAATAGGAGTAAACAAATTCAGACTTTTCTGTAGTAAAGGGAGTGACTTTGTAAAATATTCTCCACCCGAGTGACACTATTATAAATGATGTCACCCGTCCCCTGAGAATCGAGACTTGTTTGTCCGTCAACCTTCTTCGGATGCGGTTTGTAAAGGAAAAAGCGTTTCAAAGCGAGGGGCGGAGGGAGGACGAGAGCGACCCCCTTCCTCCCCCTACACCCACCCACCCCTTTTACGTGTGCTTGATAACACTAGGCGACTTAACCGATTTAGCTCTCCTGGCAGCGCACGCCCTCACGTTGTTCAACAGATACCGGAACTGCAATATCTGCAAAGCGGTAACACTGGGGTCCGAGCAACACTCCAACCACCTAAGGAACTTCTCTCCGTGCTGCACGGCCACCGCAGCCGATGGCGGTGCGTCTTCTTCATCTTCTTCGTCCTCCTCATCGTCGTCTTCACTGTGCTCGCCATTTTTCCTCTTCGCCCCTTCCTTCTGCTCTCCGTTCGTGGCTTCGCCAATTCCGAGCGCCTTAAGACCGACAGCGTCCGATGCCTTGGTGGCATCCACGGCACCTTCGGTGCTAACTCGCGATTTGCCGAAGATGGAAGGCGGCACCGCGGCGGCGGCAGCCGCGGGATGGTAGGGCAAGGTCGCCAGACCGTACCGCTTGTACCACTTCCAAAACCATCCCCCGCCTCCACCGATACCGCTGAGTCCGCCTCCGATGGGTGCCGTCACCACGTCCTCCTCTTTCCTTTCCGGCGCCACTCCGCCGTCTTTGCAGACACCGGCGCCGACGGCCGTGGCCGCCGCACTCTTGAACTGTTCGCTGAGAGACAATGCGCCCACGTGCGCCGGTTGAGGTTGGAGATGCGGATGAGCGGCTTGCTGTTGCTGCTGTTGTTGTTGTTGTTGCTGCTGTCGGAACCAAAACCACAAGGCTTCGTCGAGTTCCGGATCCTTGTCACCCAAGGAAGATCGCGACCTTTTCCGCGACGGCCCTCCGTCGCTCACCAGACTCAGAGGACTGCTCCCCAGCATTCCAACCGCCGAGCCGTCGTCGTCCTTCTCGTTGACCGCGAAGTTCCTCAGCTTGTCTTCGCTCTTGCACCATCCGCGAAGGGTTGACTCGGGCACACCGATGTCCCTAGCCACGGAGGCCTTAGACTCTCCGTCGTTTACCCTCTGGATGGCATCTAGCTTGTCCTGGACGGACAGCTGTCGTATTTGCCGTTTGGGTGCCATTCTCTTGATGGACATGTCGCGACGCCACGCCGAACGCGCCTCGCGGTAGACGAATTCAATTGCAGCGCGCACACGCGATTCGTACGAACCCTCCACGGTTCTCTGTTTCCCTCACGACTCTCCGTCTCGGACTCTCTCTCTCTCTCTCTCCCCCTCTTGCCGTGGGCTAAACTACGGGGAGGGTGGTGTGGCTCCACCCACGGACTGGCATTGGCGCGAAACAAGGTCCAATCAGGGAACACGGGGAGCGATTCTCTCTTTCTCTCCCTTCACATCTATCTCCCTCGCACGTCGATCTTCTCTATCTCGCGAGTACTCTCTCGAATTCCCCCCACACCACCGCGGAGCTTCGGATGTAAACTTTTCCAGTAATACTCGGGAGAGCTGGGTGACGGATGCGAGGGCGCCTTTTATTCCGCTCTCCGTTGCGCGACCGTGAGGATCGGTAGTCGAAGGGACTCTGGCAAGGACTGCGCTCGGGTCCCCCTTTCCTTTTGTCCCGATCAATAACCCCACTGGCCCAGTGGCTGGTCCGTCCCTCGGTCGGTCGGCTCTTCCTCGCCTGGGTGGACACTGCCCTGCGGCGGCAGCGGTGGCGGGGGATGGGGGCGCGGAGGGTGCGGGTCTGTTTCCACGGCAACGGAAGGGGCGGGAGGGTCCGATGGGCGGCAGCTGTGCCGGCGCTGACTCGGCTCCAAACTTTTTTTTCCCCTTCTCGTGAGAAGCGGAGAGCAAATCCCCGTCTCTCTTCCCCCTTCCCGACGACGTGAGACTAGCCTTGGACGTGTGTCTTATTACTGCGAAAAGTTTTTCGGCTGGAGTAGATGCGCATTTATACCGCTCCCCGTTTTTTCCCTCTCGCTCGCGGCCTTCTTTTTAATCCCGCGGCGCGATCGGGAGGTTTCGGAAAAAATGACGGTTTTTATTGCCTTATCATTCCCGCCGCCTCTTTTGTTTCGTCTTATCGGGGTGTTTTTTTTTCACGAGCGCGTTACTTGAAGATGAGAACCGAAAACCGCGCTTTGAATGAATGGCCACTGTGGGTTGCGCAGTACATTCGCACAGACGCAGTGAATCTCCCTTTCACTCTCTCCTTTTTCCTACTCCCACTTTGGCAAGTTTTCGTCGTGTAGAGGGAGCCCTTCCCTCGGCGCGGGGGCGGTCGGGGGAGAGGGAACCCCGTCCCCGCAAGGTTTCCTCCTCTCGCGTTTCTGCGGAAATTGCGCCCCCTCGGGGATGGAGGGGAGGCCGTCGGGTGGGGGCCTAAACCTCGCCAACTAGCCCCCGCCGCCAACCCTCATCGATGGCCCCTACTTTTTTTTCCTCCTTCCTGTCCCTTCGCCCGCACACACACACGTTCTCTTCCACATGCCACCCCGCGGCGACGCGAGCGACCCAACCCCACCCTCCCGCCCCCATTGCCGTCGCGCCACCCCTCGCCCCTTCACGACGGCCCTCTCTGCTTCGCGTTTCCGTTCGGCGGATGTTTCGGCCCTCCATTTCTCCCCGTTCTCTACCTTCTCTTCTCCGAGGGACTTTCACTTCCTCGCAAGGTTTCTCTATTCCGTGGGAGGAGTCTTCTGCCCGATCCGGGAATTGTTTTTTTCTTTACGAGTTGCCGTGGAGGAAGGCGTTTGCGATAGACGAGTTGTGTGGCTAACGAAGCCTCCTTTTCTTTTAAATCTCGTCGAGATTACGTAACGCTTACGATTTTCTTTCGTTTTCGCCGCTTTTCCGCGATGTTTTCGGTCGATCTGTTTACATTGCGGCAAGAAGCGTAAATAGAATATTCCGCCGTCGGTAACTCGAAGATGTTTCGCGCACCGCAAATGGGGTCAACGCATTGCGATTCGAGCAATCACTACGTAATACACGATAATTTCGATCATTAGTGCGGGAGAATGAATAGTTGACCATCCAGAAGCAAATCCATCAGAAATCATGCGTTTCCATATCAACGCAGTCGAGAATCACAATTCTCTTCGAGCGCGGGTATCTTACAGTATTCTGCACTCCAAATTTAAATGAAGGATGACCCAAGTACTCGCCCGAGCGTAGGTAATCAATTTCTCATACTTCCTTTACCCTGTCGTCAATCCCAAATACGGATTGAGATGATGGAAAACGTAGCGATTGGGGTTTAATGGCGATGGTCCACAATAAGTCCAGTGGGTAAGTCCGACGGGTGAATCAAGTCACCGCGGCTTCCAAATTTCCGCTGCGAATTCAAGAAATGTGAATCGCAACTCATCCGCCTCATAACCCCAAAAGAACGCATTTCGAGCATCTCTTTCGTAGCATATTTTGTCATTTCTCACTTTAACTGCCCGTGTAATCCGAGGTAAACATTACAAAAATCTGTTAAGCCGTATGAAAATTCCTTCCATTTTCAGGCGAACTGCACGTGACCTCTAGATTCTCGAAATTACGCGATTAAAAGAATGGAAAAAGGATGTTGGTTCATTTATTTGAATTTGCCGATCTTTCTCGATTCTTCGTAATGTTTTAGAAATAGCATTTAGCTTTGTCGCATTTCATCAACGTTCATCATTTCCATCTATTTAGATGGATTACCTGAAGAAATCGAAATTAGTTCTAATTACTGTAATAATAATAATTGACTGCATTCACGTGGGGTGCTCGAAGACACACAATGCAACAAAGTTTAACAATACAGCGTAATTTTAAATAATAATATTACTTTATTTCAGGGCGAGATTGGGACTTGTCTCTTCGTACCTTTATATTTCACTACTATAGAGAGATCCCGATGATCATCTTCAAAACTATATCTGTTCGTATGGAACCTTGGCTCATTAACGTTTTCGTCCAACAGACTAAAAATTCCAAGGATTTTATCCGCGAATAGAGCCGGTCAATAAGTTAACACGGATGTCTATATTTCTTTCCTTTGTTTCTTTCTTCGTTTCATATTCGCTCAGAATCATAGCAATATTGTATGTAAGCGATATTTCATTTCCATGTTTCAATTCGGATGCAAGTCATCTAGTTTTCCGGTACGTATTCGTCCCACCGAGGATATCGGTTTTTCGTTTGGGTCCCCTGCCGCCCGTAACTCCTCTGGAAGCCCCTTTGGGCCCCACGAAGCCCCGTTCGGAATCCTAAATCGAATAGCTGTTCGATATCTCGAAGGACCGCGGTGTGATTCATCGCGCACTGTCAACCCACGCGTCCCTTAACGAACCGCCCTCTTCTCCCTTAATCGAATTCCAGGATCTCATCCCTTTTCCGCCCCTGAAATGAAAGAGGCCATTATGTCCGAGGGTATTCGGTTCGTTTCCCGACGCCGCCCCTACTTGTTTACGGTTTTCTTTTCTCCTCCCGCGAAAGCGCTTCGAAAATAAACTCGGTCGCGGAAAGTGAAATCCCAGGAGTCACTTTTTCCGTTCGATAAACAGGAGTTTCTGAAAAGCGCGGTCGCAACGGTAGATTACTTCATAGCATGTGCAGCTACACATTTAAGAAAATACAATGTTGTTTCTCCAAAAATGAACGTTACTATATACACTGTAATCCACCGGATGTGTGTGTGTGTGTTGAGGTGGAATTAGGCGAAGCGCAGGAATATTTTGGATTGTACTTTTGGCTATTCGTTTTCTTGTGAGCAATCGCTTTAAAATCACATTTTATTCCATAGCACTCGAAATGATAAGGACATACATTCGTTTTCCTGTTGTTGAAGAGTTCATTTCAATGGAATATTTTCCTGGGCCTTATTTTGTTCTTACATTATTACCGGCATTTTGTATTGCGTGATTTAACTCGCTTAAAGAGGTATTTTATAAAGTTAATTTACTTAATGGAGTATTGTACCTGGGTACTTCGTCAATCCTAAAAGCCCCCTTCAAAGTCTGTCGAGAGTGATGTTTGTCCTCTCTTCCGCATAACCTCTGGACTTATAGCCTGATAATTTCAACACTATTAAATATAAACAATTTATTACAGTTGACTTACGTCTAGAAAAATTAGTTAAAACACATAAACTAGCCGAAGATTATCATATACTAGATATTTGGTAGATAATATCTAAAACACAAAATAGTTTGCAAAAGTGCAAACTATTGATACTACTAGATGACACAAACTAGATGTAGATACTAATAACCACAGAAAGAAAGGGAAACTCTTCAACGGAAGGTTTTCGGAGAAAAACCTGTGAAGCTGAAATTCGTCCACCCTAGGAGACGGGCAAAAATGCTACCTATATAACATTCAGTATGAAATATATTAAGTAATGCTATTCCATATTGCGTTAACATAATAATTGGTCTAAGTGTAAATAAAATGTTTATTACACGACTCTAATTAACTGCTCAATTAAATAGAAAAACACGGCTTGCGGAAGAAAAATTATCGCACTTTTGAATAACTCTTTGAAATGATTATAAGAACTTCTGTTGGATCTGAGATTTAATTTCCTTATGAAATAAAATGCAACTATCCGATGAATTGTATTGGTCAGTATATGCGTTGCTATTTTTCGTTGTGATCGTGAATTGATATCTACAGATTACCATTCTTGATTTATTTTATGTAAAATTTAGATCACATATCGAAAAGCCCTATTATTTATTTCACTATTCTACTACTGATGAAATGTGTCGAAGCAAAGGTGCTAAGATTCGGAAAATCCTAATCGTATATTTAGGTATTCGGGCCTATCTCAACTTCTTCGGGAGAATTCAGTAGCGCACCGCGGCGATTACACCCTCACTATTTCATTGACTGCAATTTTAACTTCGCTCGCGTGTGTGCAATTTATTACTACCATTACTTGATAAATGAAATATTTTTAATTTGTCTTCTGGTATAGGATAGAGAAATCAGTCATCGTATCAATATAACATCAGGACATTTTCCCTCTTCCTACAATGTATTCACGAATAAAATTAAAAGTGTTACGTGATTTTGTTATAATATTTTTTTTTTTAATTTATAATGTTGTATTAATTATTGAAATATTGTATGATTGTAAATTTTGAAATATGTTTGTAAATTTTGTAGTTATATGTATTACATACTGCCTTCAGGAGGTTTTTGGGGGTGTAACTCCCGGTTAGGGTGAATACCAGGCAGATTATTTAATTTTTCCCTCATCCAACATAAATGACTACCAGCTGGCCTGGTGACTATTTGTAGTTTTAAGAAAAAAATTAATGATAAATTCGTCTATTCTTATCGCGGTCTTGTTCATGGCTGTGATGACATGAAAGCTGCTGAGGTATGAGTGAATAATTGCACTGATTAAGTTTTTTTCTTATGGAATGTCAAGATAAGTGCTACTACACTCTAGAGGTCTGCATGGGCCGAATATTTTAGCCCGAGCCCGGCCCGTTCGCCGTTGAGCCCGACCCGGCCCGTTCGCCGTTGAGCCCGACCCGGCCCGTTCGCCGTTGAGCCCGACCCGGCCCGTTCGCCGTTGAGCCCGACCCGGCCCGTTCGCCGTTGAGCCCGACCCGGCCCGTTCGCCGTTGAGCCCGACCCGGCCCGTTCGCCGTTGAGCCCGACCCGGCCCGTTCGCCGTTGGGCCCGACCCGGCCCGTTCGCCGTTGAGCCCGACCCGGCCCGTTCGCCGTTGAGCCCGACCCGGCCCGAAAGTTTCGTTCTCAAGCCCGAACCGAGCCCCAACTTTCCATAAATCGCCCGCAATAAATTGTTGTGAATTGTAAAGAAATACAATTTTTTAACCCTTCACGAAGACCGAGCATTTTGTTTAAATATTGAGTAACAACTTTAAGAGGCTTTTGCTCTTATGCAAGAAACTAACGCTCTTTAAGAACGAATAATTCTCTCCTTCCCGAATTTTCCATGGGCCCCAGACTTCTACAACACTCAACTATAAGTTGATTATTTTTACTTATAGCATTCAGTGGAAGAAAGAAAGGCATGTGTCCTCACTCATCTGCCTCATTCCCCTCTACTTAGAACTAACTTAGTAACTTTAATTTTAGAGGTTTCAACCGGCATATTCACAGACAGTGCTATCGAGTTATTTTTGGGATAAGAAGTCTCTAAATCTACCAAAACTATCAACAAACGCGCTAAAACGGCAACTTTGCGCCCTATTTGTCACGAATTCTTTCGCTCGCATTTCTCAGAGAACTCATTTGTTGTGGATTATTAACTTTTGTGTTGGCTGTATCCTCGTCGGACAATTTTCTCGAGATGGTGTCATTTTTGCTTCCCTTTAATTCCATCTCATGAATATCTCGATTCTTAGCACAGATTTAATGAAAGAATGACTTTACGGATTCTAAGGCGTAAATCTCAATCCAAATTGCCTGAATAATCAACGAACTGACTGACTTTGAAGAAACAACAATATATCTGCGTTGAGAAATTTTGAGAATTATTTTTGCACCCATGCTTGCTGATTGCGCGACTCGCAGTGCGTTGAAAAAGTTTTGATGTGCAACAACAATTAATAGTTACCACCATTGCAAAGGTCTTTAAGTAGATTATTAATTAAAGTGTTTAAAGCCAGGATGAATGTTAATTTATTACTTTTAAGGTTGTTATGTAAAGATCTTACGATCTTCCCCTTTTCGTCAATGATTCTCATCCAACGTGTAACTTATTCGTAATATTTATAACCAACTTTACGAACGAAGAATATCTAATTTTAGACCTGAAGCTTCATTAATGAAGTCTGCAGAAGATCTCGTGTTTTTTAAGTTTGTTCCTACGATTTAACAGGATTATCTCATAGATTTCTCTGAAACGGATTCCATTCTCCCGATTAGTCAGAAAGTATTCTTCGAATATCATCGCTCGAATCGATATTGTAGATTCTCTCATTAAGTCCTATTTTTAGGTTGTTAATGAGATAAGCTTTGCTTGACAGCTTTCGTGAGCTAATTAGCCGCTGAAAATACGACAGAATGCCTTCTAGAGAATCCACTATTCACTTGGTGGTAGTTTTCCGCCATAGTGGAATAAAAGCACACTTTTACCCGTTACCGCGATTTCGTAATCACGCACGACCTGTTTCGGTGCTAGCGTCATTATTAAGTCAAAACATCGGTTATGTGTGATTAAACATTGTGGTAACAGGTAAAAGTGTGCTTTTATTTTATTCCTTCAAGAGTTCTGCTAGATTCCGCGAGTTTTCTATTTGCGCGTGGCAGAAGGTGTAAACACCGAGAAGTGAATTCCTTTGCACTATCGTTCGTGGTGAATTTGCGTCTCTCTGATCGGCCGAAGTCGCACACACGTCTTCCACAAACGCTCTTCATCCCAATTCATCACGGCTTATCTTCTAATTTCCTCTTTCAGGGTTTCCAAAGCTGCGTCAGAAAACATTTTCGTATCGTTTTCTGTTTAATAATAACATTTGTTAACTAAACGCATCTCTTTCCGCTGCATTTTCTCAGGAATATTTTGGTTGAAGTTGACCTCAATTTCTCGTATTTTGATCGTTAATGAATGTCTGTGGATCCAAAGTGTCATCAGTGCTAAGTATCACAATGGCTATTGTCGTCTTCGGAGTAAGGCATCTAAACATAGAAATAGGAATCTCGGTGGGTGGGCGGCGGAAGGGTAAGATGAAAAAGTAGGGAAACGGTGGGATGGGCGGTAAAGAGGACGACAATTAAAGTCTTTTTTGGATTTCTTGACGAAGGATGTAATTGCTCAACTAAATCAGTTTGCGAGATTTAGAATTACGTGGAATATTTTGGAAGAAATACGGAAGTGTGTGTAGAATTCGTTTGAGAGCGAAGGACTTGATAATCGACGGAAGATATCGAAAAAATGTATCCATACGGATATCGTCGATAAAATCTTTGATTTTATTATTCCAGTTAAAAGCGCACCCAAGCGTCGAGAGAAATCGAAAAAGTATAGCAAAGAAATAAAAATGAGGAGACCAAAATTAAATTCGATTATAATCGGTCGTGGAAAGACAGGTAAATAGACTATATAATCCTATAGGATAGGGAACCGGTCGTAAAATAAAACAATGCTGGATATTGCCAAATTTCTCTATTCATTGAACCTTGAAATTCTTATTACGAATTCAACTAATTTAATATCTGAATTGAAATAACATTCATTAGAGAAAATTCTACTTTGTAGCGACAGTTTTGATGAATTTATGACCTTTTTGTAATTTTTCAGGGCACATGTTACAACACATTCAGTTTCAATGCCCTTTCTTCTTTTCCAATTTCTATACAAAACACATCTTAACTGTTTTAAAAGTTATTTTTATTTAATAATAAAAATATAATTATTTGGATAATATGCTTGCATTATCTGATTTATAGAATACCAGAATTCACTTTGAGTTATTTAAAAATATTTCTGTTACAATCCGTTCAGGATCCCATTTTTTATTGGCTGATTTGTCCTTTTAACTAGGAAAATATGGTAACCTTAGGTATCTTTTTTTGTCAGTGCAACGTTTTGGGAGTGATTATCCCAAAATCCTCAGTCAGCTGATCTTTCCTAGTTTGATACTATTACCGTATATATCCTTGTGTTAGCAGTATTTCAGGACAATCCTGAAAAAGTCCCCCTCGGCTTATGCTCGAGTGAGGGTCCCACTTTCCTGTTCTCCGGTGTCCGCCGTAGTCGGAAATCGGCTCGTAAATTCTTCATTGCTCCATTAACAATTATTTGTTGATTTTCTCCGTAATAGCGTGCCGTCCATCGGGAGATTGAAAACAAATATGTTTAATCGGATGTCCTCTACGTCGATTGTCGTCGGATTTTCCGCCCTAGGTTATACTCGAGTCAATTAGATTTCCCAGGTTTTTATAATAAAATTAGGTGCCTAAGCTAATACTCGAGTGTATGCGGAACTCGATGATGACATTCGGCGAAACATCCGAATCGCGATTTGCGGATCTTCAGCGGAATGTTTCGAGCACTAGGAAAATCCCTCTCCGTTTATGAGGATCGATAGGTCTTTTCGTCGGAACTTTATATATTAGTTTGTGGGGTCAGTCGTAAGGGATCCACTCGAGCGATATACTGGAGACGTGTTTTCGCGATGTTTACTACTCGCAGTAGGGAATTTTATTCTAGTAAATTAGGGCTTCTCCGCCGAGCGAGATGTTTTGCGAACTTTTTTAATGCTCTTTCTCTTATGGAAAGTCATTGGTCGGAAAAAAGGTGTCCGGAGGAAAGTGGTGACTTTTTGGCAGGAGGACGAGAGAAATTCCCGTGAACGGTTTATCGCATTTACGGGGAAAATAAGGCGATTCGAACGCCACGGCGTTTGTCACGCAGAGTTTATTGTTCTTGCTA
The DNA here is from genome assembly GCA_947579665.1 of Sympetrum striolatum. Classification (NCBI taxonomy): domain Eukaryota; kingdom Metazoa; phylum Arthropoda; class Insecta; order Odonata; family Libellulidae; genus Sympetrum; species Sympetrum striolatum. Next base: position 78,996,093 of record OX388351.1, read on the forward strand.
AAATCGAGCGTCAAATTAAGACACTGTTCGGAAAGAACGAGGATCGAAATGAAAGAGTATATCAGATACGGAACCTTTTTTTCTGCAAAAGACTCAGAATGAAACCATCAGATCGCATGTGATGTACTTGAATTGTGTATTTCACTATTGTTATTATTAAATAAATCGTTAAAAACTGATATATAGTCTGGTGGAAACGTTATTGTAAAATTTAACACAGCAGCCCACCATTACAATAAACGTATCTTCTACCTACAATTATGCTCCAACAGAATACTAGTATGTATGTACGTGATACGCTGTTACACTGCAGAACTCTCCTAGACACAAAACTACACTAATTTAATATGTCTACATTAAAAATAATATAATTTCATAGAAAATATAAGTGACTTAATACTAATATATCTATTATATATAGATGCTTCTCCGGATTCATTCATGTATACGAGTAAAATGTAGCTTGCATACTGCAAGCAGATCGACAACACTAATTTCATAACGGCATTATATCGGGACGGTCCCAGAAAGGAAAAAATGGATTGAAAATATACTTAAAATTCGCTTCAATTTAATCGTCTGGCATCGAACCCGGGCCTTTTTGGTGAAATTACTATGCAGCACAACAGAAGATCACCATCTCTAAATACGTGTGAAAATTCAAGCAGAAATATTGGCTGCAACTGCCTCAAACGAAGACCTACTTTTCACGAATGTTAATAGCTCTCTGGATTCGAACCAAGGATGATCTAGGAAATATAAAATATGTTTTCGAAATGTATCTATATGTTCTATATATATGCCGAATTTCAAGTTTTAATATTATTGGGAAGGGGTTCAAAATAATTCTTAAAAATCGGATCAGTGACTGATTGTAGTGACGCCAGGTGTCGAACCCTGGACGTATTGGAAGCTGTAAATGCACAAAATGACTTGCTAGGACCTGATCTAATTTCATAGAAATTTTTAAGTCGATATCATGCCGGGAAGTACCTAAAATTTGTTTCCGTTATCCCCATAAGAAATGCATTGTGGAGTGCAAATGGCCCACTGGGATCGAACCAAGGACCATAAGCGAATACAAAAAAATTGATTATGAAATATTTTTATGATTTCTAACCCCATGCCAAATTTCAAGTTTCCATGCATTCGGAAAGAGGTCCAAAAAATATCTTTAAAATCGCCACAATGCATTTTAAACGGCCGATTTTTGCCCCGACCTAGCATCGAACCCAGGATATTCTCCGTAAAACTCATTTATGTTTTCGATAGATCATGACCATATATATAGGCTCCTTGAGTTTTGATTCTCTACCTATCCGGGAACTATTTTTTTTTAATTCCCGAAAATCAAAGCAATGCATTTAAACGGGAAAAATCGGGACTTTGGGGCCCTCTGGAATCGAACCCATGACACGAAGGTTCAAAATCGCAATTTTTCTGGAGGTTATACGTTATGGCCAATATGTCGTAAAAATTTCAAGCCATTGACGCTAGTGGTTTAGCCTGTGACTTTGTATCCTCTCTATATCTATTATATATAGATGCTTCTCCGGATTCATTCATGTATCCATATATATATACGAGTAAAATGTAGCTTGCATACTGCAAGCAGATCGGCAATACTAATTTCATATCGTCATCATATCGGGACGGTCCTCAAAAGAAAAAAAAAGGATTTAATTTTTTCTTAAAATTCGCTGAAATTTCATCGTCTGGCATCGAACCCGAGTTTTACTGGTAAACCTAGTATGAAACACAATAGAAGATCACCATCTCTAACTATGTGTGAAAATTCAAGCAGAAATATTGGCTATAACTGCCTCAAAAAGCGTTCTAATTTTCACGAATGTTAATGCCTCTCGGGACTTGAACCAAGGCCAATCGTGGAAATCTAAAACATAATTCTGAAAGTTTCTTATGATCTCTATCCATATGCCGAATTTCAAGTTTCTATTTTATTGGGAAAGGTTTCAAAATAATTCCTAAAAATCGGATCAACTTCTGATTTCAGAGACACCTGGTGTCGAACCCAGGACGTATTGCAAGCTGTGAATGCACAGTTTGATTTGTATAGACTTGTTTTTGTATCTTGCAAAGTTTGAAGTCGATAGCATGCCGGAAAGTACCTAAATTTTGTTTCCGTTACCTCCGTAAGAAATGCATTGAGAAGTGCAAATGGCCCTCTGGGATCGAACCAAGGACAATCAGCGAACATGTAAAATTTTATTATGAAGTATATTTATGGTATCTATCCACGTGCCGAGTTTCGAATATCCATGTTATCGGGAAAGGATCCAAAAAAAATCATCAAAATTGCCGCAATGCATTTTAAACGGCCGATTTTTGCCCCGACCTAGCATCGAACCATGGACTATATTCTAAGATGTTTTTCTGATTTTCGTTGGAGACGCACGGCTTCTAGCGATCCCTCGAGTTTCAACTCTTTCTCTCTCCGGGAAGTACCTCAAAAAAATTTTCGAAAATCCCCGCCATGTATTCTTATGGAGAAAATCGCGACTTTGGGGCCCTCTGGAATCGAACCCATGACCCTTAGGATCAAAATCGCAATTTTTCTGGCGGTTACACGTTATGGCCAATACGTCGAAAAAATTTCAAGTCAATGACGCTTGTGGTTTAGGCTGTGAATTAGTATCCTATCTATCTATCTATCTATCTATCTATCTATCTATCTATATAGGTATATCCATGAATGAATCCGGAGAAGCATCTATATATAATAGATATATAGAGAGGATACAAACTCACAGCCTAAACCACAAGAGTGATTGAGCTGAAATTTTTACGGCGTATTGGCCATAACAATTAACCACCAGAAAAATTGTGATTTTGATCCTCAGTGTCATGGGTTCGATGCCAGGGGGCTCCAAAGTCCCAATTTTTCCCGTTTAAATGCATTGCTTTGATTTTCGGGAATTAAAAAAAAATACTTCCCGGATAGGTAGAGAATCAAAACTCAAGGAGCCTTTATATATGGTCATTATCTAACGAAAACATAAATGCGTTTTACGGAAAATAACCTGGGTTCGATGCTAGGTCGATGCAAAAATCTGCCGTTTAAAATGCATTGTGGCGATTTTTAAGATTTTTTTTGGACCCCTTTCCAATGGCATGGAAACTTGAAATTCGGTATGAGGTTAGATACCATAAAAATATATCATAATCGAATTTTGCGTATTCGCTGATGGTCCTTGGTTCGATCCCAGAGGGACATTAATATTCCTCAATGCATTTCTTACGGAGATAACGGAAACAAATTTTAGGTACTTCCCGGCATGCAATCGACTTAAAACTTAGCATGATAGAAGAACCAGTCTTAACAAATCAAACTATGCATTCATAGCTATCAATGTCTCCTGGGTTCGACACCAGGTGTCTCTGGAATCAGAAGTTGATCCGATTTTTAGAAATTATTTTGAAACCTTTCCCAATAATATAGAAACTTGAAATATGGCATATAGATTGAAATCAATAATAACTCTCAGAAATATTTTTTAAATTTACATGATCGTCCTTGGTTCGAGTCCAGAGAGCTATTTAAATTCGTAAACATTAGAACGTTTTTTGAGGCAGTTGTAGCCAATATTTCTGCTTGAATTTTCACACATAGTTAGAGATGGTGATCTTCTATTGTGTTTCATAGTAGGTTTTCCAGTAAGACCCGGGTTCGATGCAACACGATGAAATTTCAGCGAATTTTAAGAAAAAATTAAATCCTTTTTTTTCTTATGAGGACCGTCCCGATGTGATGCCGATATGAAATTAGTATTGCCGATCTGCTTGCAGTATGCAAGCTGCATTTTACTCGTATCTATTATATATAGATGCTTCTCCGGATTCATTCATATATATACCCAGATACCCAGATAGGATACTAATTCACAGCCTAAACCACAAGCGTCATTGACTTGAAATTTTTACGACGTATTGGCCCTAACGTGAAACCCCCAGAAAAATTGCGATTTTGAACCTCAGTGTCATGGGTTCGATTCCAGAGGGCTCCAAAGTCCCGATTTTTCCCGTTTAAATGCATTGCTTTGATTTTCGGGAATTTAAATAAAATACTTTCCGGACAGGTAGCGAATCAAAACTCAAGGAGCCTATATATATGAACATGATCTATCGAAAACATAAATGAGTTTTACGGAAAATATCCTGGGTTCGATGCTAGGTCGGGGCAAAAATCGGCCGTTTAAAATGCATTGCGGCGATTTTTAGGATATTTTTTGGAGCCTTTCCCGATGGCATGGAAACTTGAAATTCGGCATTGAGTTGGAGACCAATAATAAATTTCAGGATCAAATTTTACATATTCGCCGATGGTCCTTGGTTCGATCCCAGAGGGCCATTTAAATTCCTCAATGCATTTCTTACGGAGATAACGGAAACAAATATAAGGTACTTTCCGGCACGATATCGATTTCAAACTTTGCATATAGAAAGATCAAGTCCATACAAATCAAACAGTGCATTCACAGCTATCAATGTGTCCTGGGTTCGACACCAGGTGTCTCTGCAATCAGAAGTTGATCCGATTTTTAGGAATTATTTTGAAACCTTTGCCAATAATATAGAAACTTCAAATTCGGCATATAGATGGAGATCATAAATAACTTTCAGGGACATTTTTTGGATTTTCAAGATCGTCCTTGGTTCGTATCCAGAGGGCCATTTAAATTCGTGAACATTAGAACGTCTTTTGAGGCAGTTGTAGCCCATATTTCTGATTGAATTTTCACACATATTTAGAAATGGTGATGTTCTATTATGCTGCATAGTAAGTTCACAGTAAAGACCCGGGTTCGATGCCAGACGATGGAATTTCAGCAAATTTTAAGAAAAATTTCATTCCATTTTTTTCTCTTGATGGCCGTCCCGATATGATGCCGACATGAAAATAGTGTTGTCGATCTGCTTGCAGTATGCAAGCAACATTTTACTCGTATATATATATGAATATCTATTATATATAGATGCTTCTCCGGATTCATTCATGTATCCATATATATATATAGCGAGGATACAAATTCACAGGCTAAACCACAATCGTCATTGACCTGAAATTTTTACGACATATTGGCCATAACGTGTAACCTCCAGAAAAAATGCGATTTTGAACCTCAGTGTCATGGGTTCGATTCCAGAGGGCCCCAAAGTCCCGATTTTTCCCGTTTAAATGCATTGCTTTGATTTTCCGTAATTTAAAAAAAATACTTTCCATATAGGTAGAGAATCGTAACTCTAGGACCCTATATATATGATCATTATCTATCGAAAACATAAATGAGTTTTATGGAAAATATCCTGGGTTCGATGCTAGGTCGAGGCAAAAATCGGCCGTTTAAAATGCATTGTGGCGATTTTTAAGATTTTTTTTAGACCCTTTCCCGATGGAATGGAAACTTGAAATTCGGAATGAGGTTGGAGATCATACATATATTTCATAATCAAATTTTACATATTCGCTGATGGTCCTTGGTTCGATCCCAGAGGGCCATTTACATTCCTCCATGCATTTCTTATGGAGATAACAGTAAAAAGTTTTAGGTACTTCCAGGCATGATATCGACTTCAAAATTTGTATGAAATAAGATGAAGTCCTAATAAGTCATACTGTTCATTCACAGCTACCAATATTTCCTGGGTTCGACACTAGGCGTCTCTACAATCAGTAAATTATCCGATTTTTAAGAATTAATTTAAACCCCTTCACAATAATATTAAAACATGAAATTAGGCATTTAGATAAAGAACATATATACATTTCAAAATCATGTTTTAAGTTTCCTAGATCGTCCTTGGTTCGATTCCAGAGAGCCATTTACATTATTGAAAAATAGGACGTCGTTTGAGGCAGTTGGAGCCAATATATCTGCTTGAATTTTCACACATAGTGAGAGATGGTGATTTTCTGTTGTGCTGCATAGTAGGTTCACCATTAAGACCCAGGTTGGATGCCAGACGATTAAATTGTAACGAATTTTAAGAATATTTTCAATCCCATTTTTTTCTTTTGAGGGCCGTCCCGATATGATGCCGACATGAAATTAGTGTTGTCGATCTGCTTGCAGTATGCAAGCTACATTTTACTCGTATGATATATGAATGAATCCGGAGAAGCATCTATATATAATAGATAGATAGATAGATAGATAGAGAGGATACATTTGATTTTCGGGAATTTAAAAAAAATACTTCCCGGATAGGTAGAGAATCAAAACTCAAGGAGCCTATATATATGATCATGGTCTATCGAAAACATAAATGACTTTTACAGAGAATATCCTGGGTTCGATACTAGGACGATGCAAAAATCGGCCGTTTAAAATACATGGGAGTAGTTTTTCATTATTTTTTTTCATGCACTTATCGAAATGATAGGAAATTCTTGCTTTTATGGAAGATTTATATTAAGCATGGGTTTTTGAAAAACATTTACATAACACCATACTGTTCCTGGGTTCGATGCCAGAGCACATTACAATTTCTCAGATAAGGAATATATGTGAAAAGTAGGAAGTTGTTTGAGGCAGTTATAATATTTCTGCTTGAATTTTCACACATAGTTAGAGATTGTTATCCACTGTTCTGCTGCGTAGTAAGTTCACCAGGAAGACCTGGGTTCGATGCCAGACGATTACATTGCAGCGAATTTTAAGAATATTTTCAAACCTTCTTTTCTTTTGAGGACCGTCCCGATATTATGCTGACATGAAATTAATTTTGTCGATCTGCTTGCAGTATGCAAGCTACATTTTACTCGTATATATATATATATATATATATATATATATATTTATATTATTATTTATTGATTTATAGTATATAAACAATCGTTCCTGACTTTCCATCTCTTATATATCACACAATCTTTTTTCGTGGTTCCTCGTCTTCATCGCTACCTTAGTGGCCCAGGAAACGTTCATTCTAACAGTTCCACATCAAAATCGTATAGAAGAAAACGTATGTATTCGATAAAGGAACAAAAAGAGAATATTATCCAATTTGTTTCACTTGACGCCATAACCGAGGTAGAGAAAAAAAGTAATTGAATTAATGGCAGAGAAACAAGGAAGGGCACAAAACAGCAGCAAAAAGGCCTTACTGTCTCAGGTATCCCACCAAGATGGCCATCTTTGAAAGACAATGTCGATGCTAACATCAACATTATTAATGTTAATGCTAACATTAACAGCATCAACTCCGTAATCGGGATCATATTAAATAAACTTTCAAAATTCCACAAAACAATTTTTTTGTTTATTTTGTTTTGTGGAATTTGACAGTTTATTTAATATGATCCCCAATGAAGAATGTTTTCTTATCAACCATCTTTAAAAAAAATACTTAGTTCAATGAAAAATATAGCGCTCGATAAATTACCTATGATGATGATAAAGCATATTTACGAAATACCGACACAGATTGAAGAAGGACTTTGTGGAAGATCATTGCAAAAGCTCATAATGATGATGCTAAACTTGTATCGGAGAGTTATTGAATTGTAAATAGTCTTTCTGTGCTTATTAATTCGTACATAAAAAAGCTATAATAATGAATCTTACCCTTTTGAATGTGTAATTTGATAAATTTCAATGCTAGGTTAACACCAAGATTAGACTGACGTGGTATTTAGAACGCAATTGAACATTTAGAATTCCCTTGAGGTAATGGTTAACCTAATTTAACACAATTTAACTTTTGGAAAGCGTGTAATAGATTTATCTGAACAAATTTTTTAACCAGAAAGAAATACTTGAAATGATTCTGAAACCATTCTCGTTGTCAATCCCATAACATAGCCAAAAAGAATGTCTGTTTACCAATAAAACGTCATTTTTGCTGCGCGTCCGTGGTTGAGATCTCCGGCGCATACACCGCAACCATCGAGAACTTTGATTGTCTCATAAAAATTCGTTCTCGATGAATTTGCCACGTAATTGTGCAATCGCATCGCGGCTTTCCCAAATGGTTTTTCCTCCTGCTATTTCTCATTTCAGAGAAAAACATTTTGCGCGCAAGTTCTCGCGAGTTCTTTCATTTTCTCCTTTTTCCGATTAAATTCATATTTCAATATCTCATTGGATAAACACCATTCCCGCAGTTGCAATCAGATTGCAGTTTCGTTAGAGATTCGGAATCTATGTTACAAAGTCGGGGACAGCGCACTGCACCCACTTGGATTCGTGAAGTACCTAATGCATAACGACTCTTTAGCGATAGAGCATAGCATTTTTCCAAAAGGTATATCGGAAGGAATTTCAAATGCATCTATGGATGTGCTTTTGGATGTTTCTCCTCAAGCATATAACACATTCTAAACCCTTTTCTATCTGTAAAAAATCACTTATCTCAAGTTTTCCCGCTTGTGTAAATCGTATAAACGGAGGTTGTTTTACCTCGATTGGCAGAGAACCACCGAATAGCCCGGTTCAGAGGTGATAAGCCAGTTATCTTTACTTCGCTTCTATAAACTAATTCATGTTTAAATTACTTTATTTTTAGTTTCATGTATATGGACATAGATTGTAAAATGTCCTTCTTTGGTTCACCTGGTGATTTTTTCCGCTGTAATTACAATTTCGGACTGCTAAGATACAGATTACACGCATAGCGGGTTTAGCACTCGGACTGTGCTTCCCCAATAATGCCCTAGTTGTGAATGCCTTTTGAAAGGGTGGCAACGGTCCCAAATTCGGTTCCCAGTCCAATCTTCAGCACCCAATGATGGACGTTGATTTGTCTTCTTCCTTAAAAATCAAACATACTGAACCATCAACTCTCTATCCCGAACGCCTTCCCCCAAATGAGAATAGTAATTAGTAGTTACCATACATTCAATACTTTCACATAGCTCCCATATTTTTTGCTTTACCTTCCGAAGAAGAGGGAGAGAGAAATGTTTTATGTGCATTCTGGAACAGCAGTCCATGCTTTTCATTCGGGAAATGAAAAGTACTTTCTGAATTTGAAGATCCTTTATGCCGTGTATAGAACTATTTTTCTACATGCCGAAACAACAGTCCAAAATTGAGTTGCATATTACTTTCATTCAAATGTTCCAAAGAGGACGTTGTGCGTGAGAAAACGAATTATTCGCCAAAAGAAACCGAAATGAAGTTTTTTAGAGTGTGTGCTTTCTTAACGGCATTAAAAGAATCAGAAAAATACAGCCTCTTGAAGAGAAAAAATGACCGTTCCCATATGTCTACTTTTGATAAAGGAACGCCTTGCCTTATATCCGTTCTTTTCCTTTCAGCATTGCATCTTCCTTCGCCAGTTTTAACATCGGTGATTTATTAAAGAGATTTCCTCCTCACGCACTTCAAACGCTCAATGAGTCCACTATCTGTTTGCCCATTAAAATAACCATTCAGTCGTCGTTCTGAAGCGGCTCACGTAACTGAATAAGACTGGCGTAATAGTGACGCTGGCAAACATAAAGATGTTTAACGTAGAGATTGTCGGTAGTGAGGGTTTCCGCTGTTCGATTTCGAGATTAATCTCATTTTGAATCAAGTTTTTATAGATTTAATTTTGTTTTAATGGGGAATAATGCACAAATTCGGTTAAATTAAGTATTAACCTTTTGTTTATAAATTTAGAAGCTGCAAAATAATAAAAAGTTTCACAAGGATTTAATTGAAGGCATACTATTCGAGAAGTCCCTACTAATTCTCAGTTTCTAAGACTATAAAAGAGCGATTTATAAAACATTGTGCAAACATAAAGTTTTATTGTTGATAAATGATTGATCGAGAATACATAAATATTATAATTAACTTCTCTAAAAACTTTTGTCTAACATACTTGATGATGATTACGTTATAATTACGATTATGAAATAACCCAGAATCAGCTTCTTACGACAATAAATTTTCCCCATCAAAATTTTATCCTTAACTAGAGACTCTTAACATAAGGAATATGATCACAAATACCTGTTTCAAGTTATAGAAACGCCGCATCGCTGATATTTAATGCTAGATTTAAGAGGATCACTCTCTACCATTTTCTCCTCAAGCACACCTGTGGATGCATTCCGAGTGCTTTTAGTGACTCTCGATCAGAAAGCGTGGAGTTCAAAGAGTATATTTCCTCAATTGTAGAGAAGAAAGGAGTGAGATTATTTCATACGACTTGAATTCATTGTACAGATTTGGCCATTCTTTTAATGGAAAACTGTTGAAGCGTATCCAGCCCAGGCGAAAATTAATGAGAGCTAACTTTGTAGTTTTTCGTTACTGCGAATCTTAATTTAATAAAACATTTATTGATGATTTTTCAGTCTCTGCTTTCAGCAATATAATTTGCGAATTATGTTTATCAGATTATTATCAAGAGATTCTTAACTTCAGGCTGATACATGTCCTAATGACAGATCGTATGTTGTAGAAAACAAAACACAAATGATAAGAGGAATTCGGATGGAAGAGAGAAATTTATCTGGAATTTGCCAAATGATACTGAGAAACCCCTCGCAGAACCTATTTAAGGCATTAGTCATCTTTTATATGATTTTTCTATAAATAAATGTATATATGTGCTTGTTTCAATGAATTAAATAAAAGTCAGAATGTTATAAAACATCCCCTCGCATCCCTACTGGGAAATACACAGAGATTTCTTATTTCAATCTCTCAATATACATACAGGTCTCAATGCACAAATGACTACTTCATTGCAAATTATCCTTATATATAATTTGCGAGGAGTCCTTCTGTCCGTCTGTCTGTCCGTCCGTCCCCCCCTTTGTTTATTGAAACGGTTTGACTTCGAGTTTCGATACAAACTGCATTGTGTTTCTACGAGTTACATACCACTAGGAAAACTATTCTCATTACTAAGAAGGCTCGGGTTCAAACCCAGGAGTCCATAATACGTTTCCATAAGGAATACACGTAAACTTCACTTTAATCGGTTGCAGGGCTTATTTATTTTTCAAAATTAAATTAGAAAGAATCGTTGTTAAAAGTCGGAAATACCATCAAAAGAAGGTAAATTAAATAAACATTCTTATTTTGGTCGTGAAATATCGATTTCGATTTGAAATTGCCAGTATTTTGATAAAATAGAAGACATTTTTTAGGTTATAAACAAGTCCGTTCCCATTAACGACGAATGCGGTTGTTGAATTTTCCCATTGAACCATAACGAGAATTTAGGCCCGTGTTGATGTCATGATTGTTTATAGCAACGTAACTACTTACAGATGGTTACGCGGATTTGGTATTAGCGTGTCACGTAAATTACCTTTTGATTATTTGTATGCTCCCAGGCAAGTTAAGGACCTTTTTTAATGTTATATTTTGACTTTATTTAAATTATAAAGCATATCTATTTACGTACGCGTATTTTCCGCGGTCATCGAAAATGATTAACCTGATTAAGTAAGTGAACATCTTTTGTTATGGTATTTGTTCTCTTTGAGGTGTTGAAATACAAGTGGTGAAGTAGTAGAGAATATTGAATATTTCACACCTGACAGAAAAGGTAAGGCGTAAATATGTTTAATTATTTGTAGAATTCAAATAATTAAGAATATATCAGTGCGATAATGATTGTAACTTATTGTCACTATCAATCACATGGCATGGAATTATGTACAAGTTAAAACTGATTCTCTAAACTTAGGTCCAGTATTACAATATATATTTAGAGTCGACCTTGACTGAAATCTTCACTTAAACTCTAAAAAAACGTTTTATGGTCGATATTTAAGCCTTCATTGGTATTTAACTCTTAAAAGTAACTTCAACCGCAATGCATCATGGATGTAAACAAACTATATGGCGGAAATTTCTAGAGCTAGCCTCTCGCCTCAGTTTATTGCTAAAACACAAGTTTGTTTAGTGGTATTTTTGGATGAAAATCCTCAAAATATTTTAAATAAATTTGTCTGTTTCCTTTACACAGATATTTCTCGTGACATTGCCTTTTTCTCTTTGTAAATCATAACACTTACGTTGGGTGCTGTGAAGTATTTTTTTATGATTCAGATACTTTAAAAGTGTTATAATTAGTTATTTATTTAGTTTAGAACTACCGATTAAAGTTACTTATTGCATTTATTACTGATGAAGAATAAGCAGAACTCAGTTTCAACGTCAACATAGACGAATTTGACATAGTTAATAACACGCATACGAGTATAGTCATTAACTTATTGATTAGCACAATTAATCATGAATGCATACTATAATTTACCTAAGTTTTTAATGGAAGTATTTCATCAAAATATAACTGTGATTCTGAAAAGAGGCCACCAAATTTCAATATTTTAGCATGTTAGACTTTCTACCAGTGCGTTAGTTAGGTTACGTACCTTAGTTAGGATTATTGTAACCTCATAAGACGATGACGCACGTATAAGCGTTGGGGATTTTCCAAAATGACACTAGGTTCGCGTACAGGAGATTTAAACTCCAGTGGATTTAAATATTAATGCAATGTACGGTATCTGTAGAATGGGAGAAATTAGAGGCACGTAGTGCTGGGATCTATCAGTAAAGGTTTGCTTGGGACAAATTTGTGTCTATAAAGCTTCTTGGCTTTCTACAATCGTATAAGAGCCATTTAAACCGTATACTTATTAATATTCAATGCATACTTATGAAATACCTACAAGTGTATGTATACTTATTTACTATCCAAGCATCATAAATTTCGTTATCAATCCATTTTCCTAGGTAAAAGCTTTCATGCATACCAATATACAAGCCATAAAGTCATCTACCTAAAGGCTCAGAGGGTCCTCTACCCATCCACCATTAGCTGCTAAAATCTTTGGAGGGAATAACTTCATTTATGTCTACTCATTATCCCCGTTGAATTTAAACGGAAAATTCTTGTAGTATTGAGTCAAACCGTGATAAAATAATATTCTGCATAGTTTTTGTCTAGATAGAAAAGTATGTATGAATGTGACAGTAAAATTTTGCTAATTGACAACTTTTTTTCTTCGAAACGCCTCATCATACTTACGATATAACCATTGGACTAAGTCGCTGTGTTTATGAATTTCCTAAATAACTACAGATTAGTTAGTATTCTTTGATTTTAATTGGATGTGAAGGATGAAGAAATCATCAAAAGAAACTCTTGCTAGAATTATATTCTGCCACGAAATGAATTTGATATATCCCTTCTATTGAATTTTATTATATAAATACGTTTATTATATTTTACCTTTCTGTGGTTAACAGGTACTCTTGATTCCGTATGCCATCGGTCATTTGCTGTAATGGCTCCCACTGAGCAATCCGTCACCCCAACTGCAGTGGAGAATCCGCAACGTGAATCAACCGCACCAACGACCCTTTGCCAACCAACTCGAACTCCTTTTACTATTTGTCGCTGTTTCCAAATTACTTTCATTTTCAATGGCGTTCCAATTCCACGTGACGGATTGCTCCAACGACACCAAACACTCAAATATCCGCCTCATCGTATATTTAGCCTCTCGAGATTTCTAGGCGAAGGTCAGACGAAAAAGAAATCCACTCGTAGCGGGAATGTTATAACGGATTTGTTTTGATGACACAGCAAAGATGCTTTCCGGGAAATATTACATCGGATGGGCGCGTTCTAATGCGATTCGGTTGCGATGTGCTTCCGCCAGGTATCGCACTGTTTCCGAGGCGATTAAAGAAATCGGAAATACCGTCATCGAATTAAAAAGCGAATACAAACTGACAATTTAATATTCTCGGAACTGAACGGAAACTTATTCTTACTTTTGTTTGCTATAATAAGTGCTCTGGTATTGCGATAATGATTAACGGTGATTTTATACTCACTAGTTGACATTTTTAGTTGAGCTATCTTTATTCCTTTCATATTATAAGCTATATTCTACAATGAAACAAAAGTAATGGTATGGTAAATTTTCATTCAATAAAATCCCTACAATATCCAATACTGGGAGCGGAAAGAATCGGAGCAGATGCCGTAACAAAAATAGTAACGGCTCGACGCCCTTTGTTTTGAGTTCTCCATTACCACTACTTCTTTGTATACAGGACGAGTAACTTCGTAATCATCCCGTGGTAAACATTTCTTAAAGGTGTAATTAATTATCGAAAAATGGATAGTAATGCGTTTAGGCTATGGAAATGTCTGCAAATTTTATTTTTAGTTGAAAATTTGTTGCGTTAATTCTATGATGATATCTATCGTATCGTATTTAGCAATATTAGACACAGTAGGAGACGAATCTTTTTCGCAGGCTTAGTTAAGGCTTTTCAACTGATACCATATCTCAATAAATGGAAATTTTATGTATTGAAAGTGATTACTTGCACAGGGAAAACCATTTTGAAACATCATAAACTCCTCTTTTTCCATGGAAAAGTTTTATTTTAATAGATCTTAACTTTTTTGTGCGAGTTTCCTAGGTTACAGGACGTATCTTTGACCAAACTTTCCTCCTTCCATATGTTAATTAATGGAAATATTCATTTGTTATTGGCAAATAGCGAAAGAAAATGCATCCTTCGTTTACTTTTATTTCAGTATTTTTCATGGCAATGATATTATAAAAGTATCTGGGCTATGAGTGATGCTAAATAACAGAATTCGTCCACTCCAGTTTTACGAGTGTAATGCAGTGAATGTGCTATCGATGAAGTCTTATTGCATGATCGTGTTTTGTTGTAGCATTTGGCTGAATGAGGTGAGCATCAACCTCACTCTTCATCTTATCTGTCCCCTATTTCCCCTGACATGCAATGGTGTTGAAGATCCAACCTGCCTTCGCTTCTATTGTTTTACGACAGTCGACGTTTGATAATGCACTATATCTTACGAACTCTCATTTTCTAAATTCTGGCAAACTTTAATCTATTCACGCATAAACATTAGATTATACGTATTAGGATTCATGACCTTGGTTAAGATTTTAATAATAGACATAAGTGTTTTCCCTTTTAGCTTCTGAGTTTATTTAGCACAGTGAGCTATCGGTGGAAGTTTCTCTGAATATTCGAGAAGGCTCAACTTAGTTCGAGAGTAAACATTTCCATTCATACATATACATCGGTCGTTCGATGTCGCGAGTTGGTCGAGGGCGAATGTATCTTATTGTGTGACTCAATTAGCGGAGTAATGCTAATCGAGATAAATAATAGATCGAACCTAAATTAAAAGTTCTTGCGGTTGATTAAAGAAAATTTCCGCGCCAGGATTCCGCATATTTTGTTGAATAATCCAGGATTGTGTTGATTCGGGTCCAGAGGTAATTCTGGACCCAAGGGATGCTGTTAGAGATCGCCAAAGGAGGCTCGAGTATTTCAACCACGTACATTTATTTAGTCTCTCTAATATTACCTGAAAGTCTAAGAAACACTTAAAGACACATTAGGGAAAAACGATCACATTTATGAAGCTCGAAGGTAAACAAAAAAAATGTTGGGAAATATCCATTTTCAAATAGATCCATATGGGATAAGAAAGAATTACCTGGATGGAATTTCTTACCAGTAAACGAAAAAACATACAATGAAATACTTAGCGAAAACCAAGTGTAATGGTATACAAAGAGATATAATTGTTCATCATAACAATTCATAATCATTTTATAAACATTCATTCAATTACATCCTTTTATTCAGAGGATCGTTTCAAGCATTCTTCTCCGGGTAAGAGGCGAATTTAAACTTTGCTCTCCATATTTAACGGTTCGTAGATTATCTCAGCAATCCAAACCAATCCACTTCGTATGGCTTCTCTTCTTTGCAACCCATTTGTGGTGCAAACCGTATCACTAGCGGGGACACTCTTTTTTCAAGAACAGAGTAGAGTCAGAGAAATCTACAATAGCCTTCGATGGCTATTGTGAGGGTTTTTATATAGAAGAGCGTCTTTAACAACTTTATTTGTTATAATTTATTACCAATACACCAATGAAAAAGTTGTAAAGTTTGTTTTTATGTATATTTGCATGTTATCATCAATCTTCGTCTAAAACTTTGAACCACAATAGTAAGTACAATTTCTAAAATTCACAAATCCACGAATATCATTAAATGCGGAAACAGGCTACTTTTCATTTACTCTATATTTCCCTGTGCGCAGAGTAATGTTTCCAAAGGAGTAACGCAAATACAGTTTTGTCATAGTTTTCAAAGCCATTAATTATTCACGAGAGAGTTGAAACCATACAAGAATTGATATTTCTGGCAAGTTCTCCAGCTTCCATCAGAGATTTGATTATGTACGCTGGTAAAACTAGAATTCGTATTTAGGTTTTGATCAACCTTCTTAATTTATTGAATTGAAACCGAAAATTCTTTACATCTAAAATTCATTTAAATTCGCCATTTCCTCACGTAAACTATAAATGTCCACGAGTCTTTCTGGACAGTCGGGAGCATCCTATTAAATTAACAAGATTTGAAATCCGCGTTGGGAAAACATGTACGCTTACTTTTGCAGGAGGAATCAGACCAAATAACTCTGCTTTCTCTTTTCACTCGGATCTTCTCTAACAAGATCCATCTCCCCTTTCGCTATAGAGACATAATCGAGTCTGTTAAGCATAATTTTAATGCGCTGTTTGAGCAGCACTCACCTCAGCGCATTCCCAACCCTTTTCAAGCCATTTTTCTCCCTCGCCGCTAATCTCCACTCGGCATCCCCTCACCACTTTACATTTTTGTTTATATGATCGCGTTAGTGAAGTGCTCGTTGACCTTAAGATGGCCCTAACACTCCTAACTGGCTGTAGGTTTAAATAAAACTCTTTAAGTATGACGTTCATTTCCATTGCGGAAAGAAGTATAAAACGTCGAAGGGAATGTGAACTTTACTCTCATAGTCCTCTATATTTGTAGGAAGCGATGATATTTCAGAGAGTAGTTTTCGCATAGAATATTAAAAGATACATTTAAAGCCGTCGGATTTTTAAGATAATGTAATGCTGATATTTCATAATTTCCATATATTTTAAATGTTCTGAATTCCTGCTTTTCTATTTTTATTTCGATTGTAGTTTTACTAAACCTTCGGAAACGGAATCAGCCAACGTAATCTGTAATATCTTCGTTGTTTAAAAAAAATGGATCAGTAAATATAATCATGGATTACCATAAAATTTTTTATCAATTCATTTATTGATATGTAATTATATTTAAGTTTCGTAGGCAGTTAGTTTCAGAGTGAGGTACTCGTTGTTCATATTCGTGAAATAACGTATCAAGTTATCATTTTGAATTCAAATTTGTTTAGTTGTACCTATGTTTTATTTATTTTAATAGAAACCCCTGACTAAGGCACAATTCTTTGTTTATTCCGTCTCACCTCTTTCCTACATCAGCATTCTTTTTACTTTTGCATTACATGTAGTTGGGTTCTTTTTAACCTGTTTGCAAGAAATAAATTATCATTATTATTACATTCGGTTTGAGAAAGCACTCTTCCATATCGATTGTCTTTGATATGATTTTAAATGCCTTTCATTCATTTTCTAGGTGCTGACAATTTTCTTGTAAAAACTGATATCGTTACACGAATAGCGCCTTTGAATATAATTTATTAGAATATGTCTATTAGGATGCTTTATTATCTCTCACTTTTGCACTTTCAACAAAGAGAAGCTCACAATTGTAATTAAGTCTTTTCTTGACAATAATTATTAAATATAGTTTAGTAACTTGCAGAAGTGCCCGTTGATTCTCAACGGGGATATTAAATTTCATAAATACAAGTGTAACAACCTTAATCGTAACACATGCTTCAAAATTAATGATAGATAACAAATACCAGACGTTCCAATCCAATATACCAAGATACTTAAGTTACAATGATGTCTACAAAGCCGCATCAACTTAATATTCAATCTCATATACTTTGAATGAAATATATCTTCAACCAAGGCAACACAAATATATATATTCTAAGATCACATTAAGGTAATCAGCTTCACATTTAAAGAGACATTTTCAGACAGGTAGAGGGGGACAAAGTAATATCCCCGTTGAGAATCAACTTCTGCTATATAGTAGCTATGATCGACATTTTAGTCATCAGTATAAGATAGATTTCCTATTACATCGACATTTTCTCTCTTTGAAAAGATGGAAATATCCTTTGTAATGTCCGAAGCTAGTTGGATCCCCAATTCCCCCACTGTAAGCACTTTACAGAGGAAATGAAGCTTACATGAGGGATCTCTTCGATCAACCAGATTCTATAAAGGAAGAAGTTCACGTGCACGGAGACCCAATGTACTACTTTTTATAGAATTCATTATGAAACGACCAAGATGGATGTCATTATTAAGAATCATATATTAGGTTCTTTCATATTATGAAACATGATCGAGATGAAAGTAAATTGAAGGTACATTTTACCTTTATCACTTACCAAAAAAATAAATAAATTTAATAAAAAGAATGGGATTGCAGGAACTCTTTTGAGATTCAGCGTACATTTTGCTAGTAGACCTGCATCTAGAAAGAGGACGGTTTGAAAGACATAGTTGAGTAGCCTCCCCAACCAGTCGCCAAGGTCTCCCAACCGTATCGAACTCGGTCCCGTCGTTCCGGAAGCCGCCAGAAACCCCATCCGCGACTTGAAAACCGCACCCTCCCCCCACACCCTCCGGTGCATACACCTAATGAGAAAAGTCCCCTTTTTGTTCATTCGACTTTTTCGAAAAGGCGTTTTGTGGACACGTGAAAATCAAGGCGACTCCATTCACGATTGTGCGAGATCGTCCACTCGGTTAGATTCACAAAGGGAGAAAGATCCACGTTAAAAAGAAAAGCGCAAACTGGTCCGCTCCCCACCCCAGTCCCCCTTTCCGGGCATGCGCTCTGTTCCCGAAAGGGGAAGCGAATTAATCATCTTCCGATGGCCGACGGCGCCTTTTTGAAAGAGCCGCCTACAAAGCGGTCGGCTTCCCACCCGAACGACGTCGCTCGATTCCCGTTCGAAGCATCGGAGAGGGGTGAAGCCGTTTTGGTCGCGCCCCGGATAACGGATTCCCTGGCGGCGTGACTCACGCGTGTGCCGATCGAACACAGGGGAGATTCCTACTTTTCCCCGAAAAGGGCGTCTCTAGGAAATGCTGCAGATTTCATCTCCGCGTTAAAGCGCTCACTAAGTTCCCCATCCCCAAATAAGGTGATTAACATTTGTTTTTGAGGGAGCTATTGCCGAGAATCGGGGTTCTACTCGCACCTTTGGCTAGGGAAATACGATATTCTATTAACATCATCTTCGTTGCTGAGTTGGAGTAGCAAATAAAGCAGTCTTTGAGGCACCGGTCATAGGTGACTTACCCCGGTCATAGGTGACCTACCCGTAAACTCGGAGGCGCTCATTTTTCTTCTTAGTTCCGTGAGAAACAAGTCTCTGTCAAAAGTGCGATTCTACGTGCAATATACTGCTTTACTTACTACATCGATATTAACCCTTACCGTATATATTCATCTATAATTAATGTCAGTTTAGTGAAGTTCATTTATTTTATCTGATTGTTTGTAGTGTCAGTTATATTTTCCCCCTTTCTTTTTGTGCACTTTTTATATTTTCACTGCCTGTCTATTAATCCGTTTCTTTCTCCTTCATCAAAAATATAGTTTTCTATCTGTAGGTTTCGCAGGTTTTTCACACTCCCCTTCTTGTGAGTGTTTTCCTGCAGTGGAAATTTTTTTCCTGAGCCCTCAGCTTAGGTTTTTTTGAAATCCACATACTAGATTTCTTCGTGTACTTTTGCAAACTATCTCTTTCTTTCTGTTTCGCATATGACGATGTGTTAGGTGTAAGAAGAGACTTTCTAGTCACAATCTTGCCAGAATAAAGGCCATTTATTATTATTATTATTATGGGTGCAGTGCTAGAGCTGGACTATGTCAGATTTTACTATTCATCGCCTTTTCGGCAAACACGTTATTTCTTGAAGTTAGAGTAATTTTCGGACTTTCTACTTGTTGTATTTTTTTATATCAAAACAAAACTTGTGCATAGTTATAAGACTTTTCACATTCTATTTTATTGTGTGATTTTGGATCATACCTTGCTAGCATTTTAAATGGTGTTAAAAATTTGTTTCTCAAGTCGTTTGGTGTTGATGTGCGATTAGCTATTGCTCGATTTCTTATGTCATAACCTGTTTTGTCACATGGGTATTTTACTTCTTGGTTAGTTCTATTGGTGTTGTTACACCCTAAGGGCCTAAATTTCATTGAAAGTGGTCTATTGGAGGTCGATGGAAGATTTTTAAATCAAATGTACTATTACGATATATAAGAAAGGAAGAAAGGCATTAAACGTGGAAATGCAGTCTTGAGAGTGGCTGATTTTTGACGGAATTCTGGGGAGGTATTAAGCGTTTATAATTTTAAAGATTAGTATTTTAATTTACTCTCATTTGATTCGTCTATATACCCGTGCGCTAAAAGACTTCATTTTTCTTACTCTGCCATCTCAGATGAGATGATGACTTTGATAGATTATAGTACTTGTCAAATAACTACCCTTAGGCGGTTTAGGGTAAAATCTAATGTATCTGTTGAGTACATCTTTCCAATATATTCATATAATAAGTCTATCTTAGGAGTCACATTTAGAAGTAACTTATCCTTTAAATCAATAAAGACTCACCACTGACAGCAAATGTTAATGAAGAGTCACAAATACACCTTAAGCTGTCAAAATTTAAACCAGGTCTGACGTACGTTTCGCTGCCTTTGCTGCATCTTCAAAAGACCAGCTGTGACTCAATCAATTTATCCTTTAAAGGTCATATTCGAGATGCGATAGGAAAAGCGAATAGAATGCGAAGATTAACTACGTTGAGAGGATGCTCATCGAGAGTCAAAGAAAAAACTTACTTTTCTCTTATTCGTCCGAGTCTAAAATACTGCTGTGCAGTTTGGGACTCGCACGAAGTAGGTTTAGTCTCAGATTTAGAGATGGTCCAGCGTAGAGCAGCCCGATTCGTTTACTGGGATTTCAGGTTCGATAGCAACGTTACGGCTATGATGGAGTCCATCGGTTGGAATTCGCTCCAGGTGAGAAGATTTGAATATCGTTGGAAACTTTTCGAAAAGTTCATTCGTTCAGAATTTATAGACGAAGTAAGTGAAATATTAATGCCAGTAAGGAGCGAACGCGATCTCCGAGAGGCATCGACGAAGTGTTATAGGGAAGTAATCGCAAGGACGGATGATTACTTTTGGTCGTTTTTTCCCAAGGCTATTAGTGATGCTAATAGGGTGGATTGAGTAATGGTGGTGTATTACACCCTCTACCATACGCCTCAGGCGGCTCCCAGGGTATATATCTAAATCTAAAATGTCTAAATTCTTATAAAGTAACAACAATATTCTTGCCCCATTTCTCCCCATTAGGTGCTCTCGGTTCTAACCCCGCCCTTTAAAGCTCTATGCATCGTTAATTCTTAAAATGCAATATTGTCCTGAATATCCTATTTTTAAGTTGATGTGGAAGCACTTTGGTGCTAACTTTCATTTCGAGCTCCTCGTTATGCCCTTTGAAAATTGCTTGTTCTGTAAAATGATTAAAATTATTACGTGCGATCGGTTTCGTTCTGGAACTGCCCTTTGGCAATCTGCGCTAGAGGTACACAAATTTGTTTTTCGTGTCTCTAGGAATGCATTTCGACAAAATATTTTCCTGCTTTTCCTGCCACCTTGTCTGAACGAATGGAATATTATTATTTGTCTTTTGGTACAGGATAGAGAAAAATACATGTTTCATTTATTCTTGCCGCAATCCATGGAATGTAAAGACAAGTGTTACTCATAGAACTAATGTGCTTCACTTACGTGAACATGCTATAGTAGTCTGGGTTGGTGAGGAAAACAAGGGCCTCACTCCGCATCTTACCTATACAGTAAACCTCATTCCCCTCTTCTAGCTCTTGATAGCTAATGTAAGATGGGGTGAGGTTAGGTTTATGCGAGACCTATCTAATATAGCCTGAAGACACAATGCAAATGAAAGCAAACAATAAAGATGAATATGTTTCCATATGTTGCGAAGCTCTCGCTAATTAATTTCGAAACCAACAGAAAGTTAATTAATTGGTTTGAATGAATTCAGATATAATGTTTTTTTAACTGTTCGTTCTTTCTCTTGCTCACCTATTTTTGCAAACCAAAATACCTAATTCCGAAAGACTTTTACCTTGAGGGATATTCGGAGAATAATAATCGATGTCAACAACTCAGAAAAGAGTACGCCTAACTCTTTCTCTATTACTTTCATTGTGATTTCAATGACCAGAATAAAATTATCCGAAGCTCTAATAACAAATCCTGAGTCCCAGAATCGTCTTGTTTATTGAAGTAATTTATGGACTCAGAAAATTTGCTCAATGTCTAAAACAAGTTAGCTGACATTCTAAAAGGAAATGTTTCGATTTATTAATTAAAATCAGTGGCTAAATACTTTTTTTTATTATGAAGCTTTTACTTGGAATAGGTATTGTTTGTTCTTAATCCTTTTCCATAATTCATTTTAGGTGTTCGTAAAAACCGTTTGTAGCAAAACGAAGATGACTCTATGATTTAACTTAACCCTGTTTCTGCAAAACATTGTAAACATCTCCGGCATATTTTTTAAACGTTGACATTCTTCTGTCTTACTTTTTAATGCTGAAATCCGCAGTTTTTCTTACAGCACATGGGTGAAGTTGCTTTTAATTTTATTTCCACAATTATTTAAATACCAATAGTTCGTTTGACTCGAATTTCTTGGAAATCTATTTTAGCATCGATTTTGTATCTGAATTTCAATCGATTCGCTGGATCATATGATTTTTTCTCTTCCCATGAATCTCATGACTTATCCTGTCAACCACGTACTTATGCAATACCCTATAAACTATAAGGATCGGCCTTCGCGGACCACCTCCTAGAGAGTGGCCATTCCAGCTCTTTCAACCCGAAGCTGCTCCACAGACAATGGAAAGGGAGAAAAATGGATTCCTTAGAAACAGTAGAAATTCTCTCTTCAGAAAAACCCCTAACTAACGATCTCACCTTCCTCAACCCCTCCCCTCTCCTGGCCCTTCCCTCAAAACTCCGTACATCCCTATAAATATTGTTATTTCCGATGTAACATCACCTGAGGATGGCTGTCAATGCCGAAACCGGTCGTTAAAATTAAAAATTTATTGTGGAAATTACTTAGTTTTTTTTCAACTTATGCAATACCCGTTGAAAATTTCAATTCATGGAACACTTTTGTTTTCTTTGAACACTCAATGCGTAAAACTGGGTTTGCGTCAGCTCTCTACTAGTCAAACTACCTAACTATTACCTAACTATTACCTAACTATTACTTAGTCTAAATAATTGTAAGTTGACGTCTTCATTTTTTTCACCTTGGTATGTACCTTTAACACTGCAAATTCAATTATAATATCAACTATAAGCAAGAGTCTACTGTATTTTCTAAAGCAGCCGAATTTTTAATGTTCGGCATGTGACGCATTCAGTTGAATACTTAGCTAATACATAAATAAGGAAATCAGGCTTAATTGTAAGGCTGCTAGATAATTTCATCTGATATAAATGAATTTTTGTTTCTTAGAAGAGGAGGTAATTTTAAATACAACGGATGAGGTCACTCCTATGAAAGCTCGAGTGCATAATTCGTGCAATGCAGCTATCACAAGTCTCACTCGAGTCGGTCATCTGATATTGGATTATTCATTGGAAAAAAGGTAAAAATCCGAATTCTAAAAATATTCTCAGAAGTATATTGAGGGGCACGAGCACATTCTGTTATTCTTTCAATGATTGAAAAAGAACGAAGAAAATGATTTTTTACGTATTATATTCGATTCTTTATTTTAATGTCCTAGATTGATGATACAACTAAAATGGAGATTCCAAGCAATCCATGGAAACTTTTTCTGTGATTTTCTTATTTAAAATTTTTCATTCTTGGTTTTGAAATAAAAATCGTATTTTTGAGAATGATTTTTCATTATTTTTGAGTTTAGGTATTTACTGAATTGAAAGATTC
This sequence comes from Sympetrum striolatum, assembly GCA_947579665.1. Taxonomy (NCBI): domain Eukaryota; kingdom Metazoa; phylum Arthropoda; class Insecta; order Odonata; family Libellulidae; genus Sympetrum; species Sympetrum striolatum. Next base: position 79,020,117 of record OX388351.1, read on the forward strand.
TCTTTTTGATAAAATATCTTAGTTATCAAATCTAATTAACTTCATATTCCTGTAGCAAAATTCTGGCACGGCGCATATAAACCTTGTGCGATAAGCTGTATATATACTTCATATCATTATTTGTATACATTGATGGTGTTTTATGGGCAGGCGAAATTTCAATTACCTCCCAAATTCTACTGATGATATAGTCTAAAATGGAAAGATATTCAAATAAGCATGGGCGCGCCAATGTGGGGGATCTAATGAGTGGATGTTACGTTTTATATCGCTTGCCAAATAATCGTAACTAATTTTTCCCTCCTCACGCTTGGCAACCTCTTGGAAGAAAGAACTCTCAAAGACTCGGGAAGTTTATGTCCAGAACACTAAAAAGCTTCAGCATAGAAAAAATGAGTTTTTAATAGATATTGGTCAAACTAGAAATCCAAACAACACTAATGATAAGTTTCCAAGTGTTCGCTTATGTAAACTACTATCTTGGAAATTGTAATCAGTTGGCTACATAAGCGTTAAACTCCTCTGGTTTTCAATGTATTTAGTTTCTGTAAGAATTGACATATATTGTAGTAAGTTGCGGGCATGAATATACTAGCCCCTATAAGGTAGGCATTTTTTCGTTTTATCGACAGCCTTGGACCCCCCATCGGCAAATCCTGGCTGCGCCACTGATTGATAAATACGTGCCAAAATTTTCAAACTAGAAAATTACAGGGAGCTTAAGCCAATTACAGTTGATACATTTAGAAAATTTACTTCATAACATATTTACTTGCATATTCTTAGATTTAATTGGATTGATTTTATTACGTTTTCTCTTCAATCAACCTACAGAAATAACATGAAATACATAGCATCTCCTTTAATCTTCCTGATTATGCATGGATACCTTTCTGAGATTATGATAAGGGTTTTTCATTCCCCTGAAAGTCGTTGAAAAACATTTCGACCTTATCTCCGGTAAATCACGAAAATGTGATGACGAAAAATCCACTAATACGCAGTGCATATAAATGTGGCCTTGAGACCGATTCCCTTTATTCGAATCAGCCGTCTTCTCTAATCAACGGAGGCATTTGTAGGCGATTAGTACTGCAGATAACTAGGATTCGAGGAAGTTGTTTCCCTGCCGAAGGGGTGTCTGTTATTTCATTGATAGATGCGAAAATCTTCACGTTTACTGTACCTTCCAAATTATTGTTATTATAATACTTAGTTGTTATGCATATGTATGAGTGCTGCTATTTGTGAATATTCGGAGTAATTTTAAGTCGATATGGTCTCTGAATATTCTTGAATACGTCACAGTCTCTTTCCCAACGACAATAAGGATGTCCATTTTCAGAGGGTTTTGGACCCTTATTCATTTTCTTTGTATTGATAATCCTTTGTGAAATACATATCAATAGCCTTTTTCTTCGCTAATTCGTCCAAGCTTTTTCATCCTAGTCCTTCGCTACAATGTCTGAAAAATGCAAGCAACTTCTTCTCGTTACTTTACAGAAAAACCTCGTTATCACGAATTTGTCCATAATGCGAGCCCAACTTGTGGCAAGGACGCGAAGAATCTTAGGGAGATTTCTCCTTCATAAAATGTTCGAAAGTGTGCTCGAAATTCGTTTAACACGAATTTGGAACATGCATATGGGTCCCGCACTGAGGATAGCTCGTTTAAAGCGAACTGCCCATTTCACTGACGTCATTTCCCGTTTTTTCCTGTATGCACTGCAAATCTTTCTAGCGCATGATAGGGAAATTATAAAGACAGTTGAATAGAATGAACATCAGTTTGTGGGTAGCCGATAACCGGAAGATTACAATTCAACATACAAAGCTAATATGTAAATGGATCGAAGAATGAAGAATTTAGCTTGAGTTTTATCGAAAATATACCCAATAGTATACAGACGGAATTCGGTATTTGCATAGTTTTATAGTATAGTAGTCACAGTCTTAGAGACTTGGGAATTGATAACGCAAGATTGTTAAACAATACTATGTTCTGAATGGAACATTATACCATCAAACTAACTCGAAATTGTCTCCATTGTACATGGTTTTATTTTACATATGAGTAAACATTTGTAATAAGAGAGACTGTATGATAGTTATTTTCGCCGTAACTTAGTCAACACGCTTTTTACACAAGATGTGTAAATTTTGCTGTCCCTTAGGATTCGTGTTGACGAAGTTTTACCGCATACACACGCATTTATTCTTACTAATATGTACATATCTTTCGTTTACTTTCCTCAGTGATGTTTGCGGCTGTTATTACGTGAAAGATACTTAGGTATGAATGAGTAATGACATTAAGCTCTCTCCTTATGTAATACAATGAAAGCTGTTACCGTTAAAGTCATTGTACCCTCTTTCCTCACGGTTCGGTGAGGAAAGCAAGGCCCTCATTAGTCATCCTGCCTAGTAAGCCTCATCCTCACTCTTGTTAGCTAATGTTAGAGGGGATGAGGTTCCAACCGGACTTCGGGCTGAATACTTTTAGATACATGCACATAATTACAAACACTGATACTTATATATTTAAAATCGAGTATTTTCCACGCCCGAAAAAGTCCGAGGTCAGAATCGACCGTCGAAATGCACGTGCTCGCGAGAGGCCGCCGAAAATGGCTTCGCGGAGATAAACACGGTACAAAAACGCACTTCCCGCGATGACCTTTATCGCACAAAGGCCTCTGTCGAAACTTCGGCGGTTCCGAAAGAGGCTCGCGGCCACTACAAAAACGAACTTTTATTTTTCCTCTTCGCTGTTTTCCATTTTCTCTCCTCAAGGTCGCGGATTCGACCGCGTCCCCGATAGATGTCGCAATCTTCGATCAAAAGACGGCTAAAAACGGCTCTAATTTTAGGCCGCGGTTCGAGGCCCGCCGACGCCCACGCGCCGTTCGAATTAGCACGTTTAGCTGGGGGACGCAAAAATAAAGGCTGGACGTAAGTCACGGAAATCGAAGCGCTGGCCCCGGACCAAAAAGCGGACAATTCACACGCCAATGGATGTTTAAAGTCTCATGTTGAGTGTACTTTGATCGGATTTTGAAACTCGGTTGGATTTTAACCGCGATAAGAAACTGTGTGACTAGGAATGGGAACAATTGGGCCGCGTATAAAACCGGACAAGGAAGGCTTATTCATATTTGTATGTATCAGTGATTGCTGTACTCCCAAAGATAAGAAACGAGTCAAGTAAACATCCGAACAAAAGTAACTAAATTTTCAAAACCGAATTTGGAAATGATTTTTTTTGTATTTTATGTTCGATTATGAATTCAACTTTGTTGTTTTTGAGTTCCTGAGTACATTATTAAGCGAGAAAATTGGAAATATTCTAATTCCCCGCGGAATTTCTCTTTCCATGTCTTGTATAGTATATCTATTATATATAGAGATATGTATGTATACAAAAGATAAGAATATATATAGTAAGATAAGTTTTTAGACTGACTGTTTTAATCTACCATGAATACCGTTCGCGAATGACCATAGATCATACCTTGCATGTAAACATCCTCGAGCCTTTTTGCTCGAAATAAGTTTGTGCATCTATGAAATGTAATCATTAATGCTAATTAAAATGCGATGAAATGCTATGAAGTCGTTCAGTGATTAGCGAGTTAGGTATTTCACAATCGTCGAATCTTTTGCAACGGTTACTTAAACCGAATTTCTATCCGTTTCGTCAGCGGATATTTAGTACTCGGTCGAACACGTGCTTCCTCCGAAGTCGTTACGTGGAAGCGAAGTGAACTATTTCACTTCCGCGAGAGAGTGCACTTTGAAAAGGTCACTTGCATTAGATATGATTTTGTTAACACTTAGTGTATATATATAAATAGTGTATCGAATGTGATACTGAAGATATTTTTTGCTTATTTTAACGTCTCAACGACTCAGTAGTAATTTATCTAGTTAGACATACGAAAATTGTCGATCGTAATTTTTAGAAATCTGCTTAAAATGGGGATAGAGAACTTGATATTTTCTCTTAGACGCCAAATTTGCGCTGATTAACGAAAGTTGGCAAAATTCCACAATTTCATTTGTTCATAATCGAACATGCCTTGTTGTTTGCGGGTGCTACTCCCTTTGAGGTACTCGCGAATTCTCGCTAATCTGATAAGTTCCTCGCATTACGCCTTCCCATCACATATTGATTAGCCATGAGTTCCAAGCGAGTGTTAACTGCCGATCATTCGGAAGCAGTGATTTCATAGACTAAAGATTAGTTCGCCATTCTTTCTCGCCGAGCAACGGTTTCTCGGCTACTTATTGTTAGTCCTCGAAGGATTTTATTGCTCGCAGTCGTCGGTGCGTGTTTTGTAACCGTGGAATTATGTCGGCAGGAATTAGTTCTCTTTGTCGCAGTGCTAAAAAACGCTGAGGGTGACAATGTGGGGGAGAACGCACTTTGGCCGCATCTTCCAACGGTCGATCCCAGGAATCCTAGGAGAAGGGAGAGGGATCCTAGAACTGGGTTTGACCGAAAACCTCTTGGACACCCCTTACCAACATCCTGTTCGGAGGAGGCGTGGGACGAGGGGAAGGGGCTCGCGGTCGGTCATGTGACCCAGCGGACCCACCAGGTGGTGTCCTGCTAGCTCGGTCGGTCGGCGCCGCGATGTTAGCGGGGTCCGCGGGCGGGGGGGGAGGGGTCGGTAGGGAGCTAGACGGCGCCAGCGGGCATGGGAGAGGGTCGTGGCGAAGGGGGCGCGGGGGGTTCTCCGAGGGGGGAGGGCCCGAGGGTTCCTCGTGGGTGGAGTGCGGTCGCGTGGGACGTAGAATATACAAGCGCGAGTCGCCGTGGCCGCGACTCCCTCGAAACAAAGAGCTTTAGACGGAGCTCTTCTATTTCTGTGAGACTCGACGTAATCCCCTCCTTGGCTGCTCTATTTGTTAGGCAATGGCTCCTCCGCTAATGACTTGGTTTGCAAGTGGTCCAAAGAAATTTATTTTAGTGTAAGGATGGATTGTGTTTCGGGGATGGATTTTTCGTCCGCGTGACGTCGCGGTTATTGGTTTCTTGCGATGGATTCGAAAAGTTCTATTTCGGAGAGGGTTTCGCGGAAAGGGGGCCTCGCCATAAAGGGCGTCTTTTTTGGTAAACAGGGTCCTGGATTCGATCCGACCGTTCTGCAGGAAAAAAGACTTCTCCAAACAATAGAATGCTGTGAGTCTTCGTCGTAAGACCTACAAGTATCTGGATTAGAAGATTTATAAATAAAGCAACGGAGTAGTTATCTTAGATAGCGTTTACTTTATCTTAAAGCGACGACTGGTTTTTTAGCATAATAAAACTTACGCACGTAATACAGCAATTCTAAATATATATGGAGGTTAGAAATAAATATGTAAATGTTTCATACCAGAAGCACATCCAAGCTTCGGCACAAGGTATCCAAACACGTATTTTAAGTCCAGGAGGAATTTAATGTTTAGTAAAAGTGTTTTAAACGAAAATCAGGATATTAAAAATTATCGATTTTGACGTTTCTATCTGAAAATGCATTTAAGGATATAATATATTTTTAAGGGATAAAAATAATTCATTGAAAACTTTCTTTGAATGTTTGTTTGGAAGAGGGGTATTTTCCCTTTGTCACCCTCACGTAATACGCTAATATCCGACACTAATTACGGAAATATTGAGTCACACGGCGTTAGGATCTTTATTTCCCAAACAAACATCCTCTTTAACTAGATGCAAGATGACAGATCAATCATAATTACACTATTTTTTCCTTGGCTAAACCTTTCTTTCGTGGACTTTACTTCCTTCGGCTAAGACGCCAATGGAATTCAAATTCCCACATTTTGCTCTTTGGCTTTCGTCTCTTTTATTTAGGTCTGATCGACTCCACATAGTTTCAATCAATTAAGGAATACCGGGCACCGCGAGCTTCCCTCTTGATATTCGTTCCCTCACGGAAGAGGCCTTGCTTATTTAATCGCCAAGTCTCAGTGGCTATTTGTCCAACTTCTCGCCGACGATCTGCCGAAACGATTTTCGCCTGTTTTTGTGTTTTCTTCTAACGATATGAAGTAAGCCGTGGGAAGGACTCTGCGATGAGTCAGCGATTCGCCGTGTATCACAAGGCGGGAATCGAAAGCTCGTTATTTTCGCTCTTTCTCCACCATTTATCTTATTTTTCGCCTCTGCCACGTGAGTTAAAAGAAATGGCGTGATTAAGGGATGAGGCGCGGATTTTATCTAGATAGCCGTTGCATAACTCAATTATGGCGCAGAGCTAAGATTGAGCGCTCGGGGGTTGTAAAAACGAGGCAGGTTGATTGGACCTGGCTTTGAAAATGTATACCCGCATTTGCTTTGGACCGAATATGTGAAAAATGGGTGACCAGTGGTTCTGGAGGATCCTCAGGCGCCTTTCAAAACATCGATTTCCGATGGAGTCCTCCGAAGTGCCTCGAGTTACGCTAAGCTCTGGATACACTTTTCCGAGTTGCGGATTTCATTCGGCCTCGAGATACGTTTTCTGGCTCGAAATGTGTCGGCGTGCGGTTTGTCCCAAATCTTGTGAAGGTCGTCGATGCCGAACACAGCATTTGATATTCATAATGTTTCGTAATACAGGGAGCGGCAACATAACTTCCTTTCTTACTTTTGATTGTGAAAAAAGGAAGTTATGTTACCGCACCCCGTATCGTTGGAGTCCTGGCTGACGTTGTTCTTTGTATGAGCACTACTCGAAATACACGTGTTCAGCTTTTATCCTATCTTCCGCACCTTCTACAACTTATATCTGAGGTTTATCCCTTTTTGAAGACGTTCTTGTTTTATTTTTGTTGTTCGGATAAAAGGATGAAGAAGTGGGAAAAGGTTTAGAGATACGAACTTGTGGCACGCGGTCGTGAGACAAGGAATTGCTGTTCGAGAAGATTTCTTCAATGAGAAAATGATTCCTCGATATCTCGAACGCCCCTCTCGGGGAGTTCGAGATATCGAGGGCTCCTCGAGAGATCGCTGTAACGTTTCGATACAATTGCATTTCGCGAGGAATGTTAAAAAAAGAATCTAGGTCGTAATAAGGTTTTCTATTCTCTATGAAAATATTCCATTTATGAACAACCAATTCTACTTTGCGGAAAATAAACTTTCGCGGTAGAGCTAACTAACCGCGATTTACGAGGGTCGACTGTACCCGTAAATAGCATTTTTTCACCGCTACCTCAATGGACCAACCTTTGGTCTTTTAGTACAGTTCCATTATTTCCTCCAAGCCGATCGTAGGAAATGTTTTTTCTGGCAAATTACGAAGTGAAAGCCTTCATTCCAGGTCAAGTGTGGCAGTCACGATTGTTTAACCGATACGAACGTTGTCAAAATGGCATTGAGGTCACCCTTGAAATTCAACCGTGAACTTGCAGAGATGAAAGAAAGGACTCCTGTTGATACAAGTGTGCAGAAAGCGAGTGCCATAAGGACGATGCCCCGCCGATGACGTAAGTACTACATTCATAAAAGTGCAAAGTTCGTCCGATGCTTCCCTTTCTCACTGGAAATCCCGGAATCCAAGTCTCCGCCTCAACGAGAGATGAATTTGCAGTGAACGGTACTTTATCGAAGTATCATTGCGAAAGTGAGATAAGGTATTCCAAAAGCGATTATCAATGAATTAGCATATACTTTACTTAAATAAGGTCGTATTTCTATATCTCTTTTACTGTTGAATGTCCAGATCTTGTTATATTCCGCATAATTTACTAACCATTTTATTTGGACATACTGGATGAATTTCGATGCAATACTTTGCTTTTACTCTGTTTTTATCAGCCAGGGCGACAGGTCGGAACTCCATCGCAGAATACAGGAGAGCATTATATTAGAAGTTGATAATGATCGGCGAAAATCAAAACACGTATTAGCGTCTCTTTTTGGACGAAATTGGAACTTTAAAATAAATTTATCTACCGTTCACACCAAGGAATTTTTAGGGTGTTTTTATTCCCTTTTTATTATCTAGCATCTATTAGTAGCATCCCTGCCGTTACTCATAGATACAGCTCTTATTATAATTAACCGTAGCTTAAAATTCAATTTGCTAATTATGCGGTTGAATGTATCCTTTGAGCAACATACAAAGTAACAAACACAATCATATACACGATTGTATAAAGAAACACAGATTATATCTTCCATTATTAGTATTGGTACATTTATAATTAGAGTATTTTCAGATGTCACATAAGTTTATCTCGAATTTATTGACAGCACCACCAGTTATTCCTACATAAAATGATTACACAATGGTTGGTTATTTAAATATCCCAAAGAAAACCAATTACTTAATAAGAACTGCGCATTTAGCTTTTCTCTATCAAAATGTAATATCTGTAATTAAGTCCACATACGAGATCTTCAAGTCGTGGACAATGGAACGATTTTTTCGGTCCACAAATAAAAGGGATTATCGACTGAAGTTATCCGAGTGCAAAATGGGCGCGGGGATCGGAAAATTTCGCGTAATGGGTTTTGGGAAGAAACGCTTTCTCGGGGAAGAAAATTTAAAACGCGAGGCGTTCGGCAGCGCCATGCGATTCCCTAATGACCTCAGTTCTCACGATTGGAAGGACAAATTTTTCCGGTTTTCTCCACCCATTTGGACCAATAGCCGCGATACGACGGATGAAATCGGTTACGCAACGGTTGGCGGTATCGGAGCAACAATAGTTCGTGGAAAATACGTCTTCGGGTGACAGTGTTGTCAACAATGAGTTTATCGCGCAAAGCAAGGTTATAAAGAAGTAGCTGACTGCTGTCAATCCTATTTGTGGTTAGAATTAATTCAATTAATTAATTAACGTTCGATAATTGGGATTTGTAGTGTTTTAAACGATAAAATTATAGAATGGATCACATTCGTGAGTCTATGACGTCGATGACCGGACGTCCTCGGTTGACAGTCGGAGAAAGAAGATTAGTCCCCATTAGCAAATATCGAATTCACAAAACGTCCATTTTGTTATAATTATAAATATATATACTAAAGACAATTCAGTCATTTCCAGGCAAGAAAATGAAAAACATAATATTGAATTATCTATAAGTAGTCTTTCTATCAATCAAGAAGAATAATGGATAGATTTTACATTAGATAGATATCTAATTATTGTTTATATTATATAAGCATCTTATATACCATTACTTAACATGTATAAAAATCTTTCTTTGAGTTATGGCTCATAAACATTTCTTGAATTAAGTACGTTTAAACGCGTGTCCTTACGTAAAATTCCGAAAAAAGTGTGTTAATTAGAGTTCAAATAAGGACGGAGGTCTCCAAACGAATTATCCCCTTAGCGCATAATTGAAAATCTTCCCTTATTTCGGAGTATGTAATAATAATGTTAGATGATAAATGATGTATATATTGCACAAGGGCATGGAATAGATAGACTAGTTCGTCAGTGTGTCATACTTGCCGCAGGTGATGACGGAAAATGTTGTCGTCGGGTCAAATTAGGCTAATTCAAAGAAACATTTTTGATTGGGGTCAACTGTAGACATTGAATCAGCTGGTAAATCTAGCATACAAGCATTATGTGATAATGATTAACGCTTACTTCTCATAACTATGTATTAGAGGTACACAATGTGTCTCAAGAAGTCTACTGCACCCTTTCCACATCATCTCGCAGTGTTTTCGGCTGTGGGTTGGGAGATCCAGTTATCTATCCATCGTGGCGTTCACGAAGGAAGACTAGTTTGGCAACGGGGCTCCCGTCTTGTTACCAAGCCGGTGTTCGTTCGTCATGGGTGCCCGCTCTACTTCCACGATCCGCCGGACATGGCCGCGGACTCCCTCCACGCCCGCTCTCGATCCATCGCGATAAATCGCAATCGAGCGAAAATTGAGGAAAAGAAAGCGCGCCAAATTTTGTGTTTTTGTTCCTTAGATAAAGGAGGATCGCGATCACCGAGTAGGACCTTATTCAGTGATTGGATAAGAAGCTGTACTAATGGTGGGAAAGAAATGCACCGAGTTATCGACACCGTCAACATTGTAGTCTCCATTGATCGACTAACACAAAGAAAAATATAAATGGAAAAACTCCAATATCTTCTTTCCGCTGTTGATTTTTGTATTGATTCGTATCAATGGATTTGTTTTCTGTAATCAACCCTCCCACTTAGAACATAAGGAGCTGTAGGATTCTGCTTTTCGAGCGAAATTTTACTTTCGGAAGAAAGATATGTTCATTTTAGCCCGCTTTTAAATGTGTGAACTCCATTACACCCACTGCCATTACTATTGGTATTTAAATGCAGAATGGAATGAAGTAAAAACAGCTTAAAACTCAGTGTTAATCTCTCTTGTTTATGTCCCTTGCAATCACTCTTCATTGAACTGCTTAAGTCAATTACTTCATGGTTCATCTGATACTATGTTGCCTGTATTCATGGGAATCATATCTCGCATAATGGTCGCGAATAGCGAAAGCATCGCTGTTTCTCTCGTTCGATTTGCTCGGACATTCCAACTTGGCCCGACGAAAGTTCGGTCAATCGAATTTCGCAGCGCCCTCTTCCATTGTCTAATCATCCTGCAGCACCTCCGATAAGGCGGACGCCAGAAAACGAAATCCAAAAGCCCCGCACGTGATTTCCCCTCCCGCGACTGCAGCCGAAAAACGAAGGGCCGCCCTTGATCCATCTCGCTTGGAAGGGGAGCACTTTTTCCGACGCGACGTCGCGGCTTTCCCCTCGCGCTCTTATTCAGCCAACGCCTCCCCCGATGATGCTCCGGCCCCTTCGCGCTGCCCCTTTTCGCCCCCCGGGCTCTACCTTCCGCCCCCCCTCTGCCCGCTCCACTGCTTGCGTGTTTGTCTCCACGCTACGCACTTCGCTGAACACGTATTCCCCACCCACCGACGCCCCCTCTCGCGGACCCCGATAATGCCCTCGTGGACGCCTCGTCTGCCGCCCATCCGCTCTTCTCCCCTATTCCCCTTTGCGGATCCTTCCTTATCGCTCCCCCTTTTGTTTATTGGGGTTCCTTCCTTCTATCCCGCCTCTTACGCTGTCCATGAGTCGAACTTCCAATTGCAGTACTCACTCGACTTCGTTAGTACTCTTTCCTTATGCACATATCTTCGTTCATTTCTTTTCATTCCCAACGAACCTCTTTTCCTTTCAACACCACCGCCGACTTCAACCATTTTCGGTCGTCCTCTCCGTTCCGGAGCTCTCCATCTCTCTTATGATGATTACGATCTTTGCTATGCTGTTTCCATTATCTCTAACCATCCGTCTAATCCTACATAAAACACATTCCTTAAACTCTCTCTTTCGCATTCTTCATATCCGTCTTCGTACGCCAGTTTAGCTATTCAGCCTCCTTCCTATTGGTCCAGGCCGTTCCCACTCCTCGTATAACCTTTCTCTCGGTATATTCTTTCATTCTCATTACTGATCGTAACTTCACGTAACCCGCTCAAATAGCTCTCTTATATACTTCTCTCGAAACACACAGGTTTTGAGCGTAAGTTCACTTCTACAGACAGCCAATTCGAATTCAAGTGATCATCTGTAATCAGACTAAAGGGCCGGTCGGAACCTCACTCCTTCTAACAATAAAAGCTTGTAGAGGAGAATGAGGCTTGCTAGGCAAGATGAGGAGTGAGGTAGTTTGCCCTTTCCTTCGTCACCAAGAAATCTATAACGTATCCAGGTGCCGCATCGTGTATTAGCCGAGTTTTTAGCACATTTTTTATGCCCCCCCTCGGCTTATACTCGAGTGAGAGCACTTCTTCTCCAAAAGTCTCCCGTGGCTGGAAATCGGCTTGTTAATTTCTCACTTGCTCAATTAACAATTCTTTTAGCATTTAGCCTACCAATGACTCAATTTATCTAATTTTATTGGTATCCTTTTTTTTAATTTTACCAGTAGCTGCTGTATTTTCCACCCTAGTCTCGAGTCAATTAGTTTACCCAGTTTTTTTAGCGATAAAAGTAGGTGCCTCGAGTTGGGTTTGTGCTCCAGTATATACGCCACAAATATTCCATTCATCAAAATATCGTGACTTAGCAGAGAACTGACAACGTTTTCAAATCAAGAAAATTTTGAATTTCAAGATCGCCCATACCTCTTATTTTTTCCCTTTGCTGTTCGTTTGGTAATAAGGCATTCTTTTCTCTTTTTATTTTCAGAATTTCCTTCGTTCTCTTCCGCAGTAATATTCCGACGATTTCTTCGTCCACTTTATTCGTTTGTTTCTCATTTCCTCTCGTCTTATCGCCGCTACTTTGTTTCGCCCTTCCTTTGTTTTCGCAGCGCCCCTTTCGTCCCCTTATCCTATTTTTGCCTCCTCTTCGTTCGCCCGCCATCTTTCCCTTCGCCACATCTCCTTTACTCCACTCTCTTTCCTCCTGTTTCGCTCCCTTCCCTTCGTCCCAGGTGCGTTTTCCCACTTTCTTCATCCTCTCCTTTCTTATCCTCTTCACATTCGGTTTCTCTAGCGCATTTGTGTTCCTACTAATATCATTGTTATTATTATTAAATGCATACGTTACAATTGGACAAAGGTTGGTGACAACGTCAATACAACTCCATACATAATTACATCAGTCATCATATTTCATCTAAAATAGCAACAAAAAATCACTACATTCTAAATAACATCCTACAATAATTACATTCTAAGTAATATCAAACAATCATGAAATTTCAACTAAGATGCTGACCAACAATCTTTACATTCTAAGCAATATTGAACAAGTACCGAGTGTAGTCTAAAGTAATTCTTAGACACGTTACCAGCAATTTTCTCGCAACAACTTCATCTTTGCCCTAAAGGAATGAGGAGGGAATGAGTACAAACATTCGTACTGATGAATTGAATATTTTCCAAACGACTTTTGGTCCTTGAATGGCCAAAATAATTATCTGTTTTTGCGATCACTTTCTTTTAAGGTTTTGTCTCTGCTTCTCGGAGATATCGTTAGTTCCTTACTGGAACTAGGATTATATTTACTTCGTATAAAAGCTCCGAACCGATGAATCTTTCGAAAATCTTCTTTCGTTAGAAGATGCGAAAGCTTCAAAGGTATGAGTGATTCTAAGCAATGACACTGATACACTCTTCTTAAGGAATGATAAGAATAGTGTGATTTGTAGCGTCATTTTGATTTACTTACGTATTTCGCTATTCTGGCTTGGTGAGGAAAGCAAGAGCAAACTACCTCACTCCTCACCTTGTCTAGTAGGCCTCATTCCTTCTACTAGCTCTTAATAGCTAATGTTAAAGGGTGTTAGGTACCAACCGGACATCGGGCTAACTACTTTACATTCAGCGCATTGGTTTGCGTACTTATCTCACCTGTATTTTCCTCTCCTTGTCCTATTTTCGTCTTGTGCTCGGTCTATGCCTTCCTCCATCGGTGGTCTCCGCTCCTGAATGTGTTTGTCATAGTCCTGAAGGTCCGCTGTAATTGCAAATTTAACCTGTTACCGTTGAATAAATTGTTGCGTTCCTGTATTCTCCTAGATGGGGTCCTTTATATTGTTTTTGCCGTTTGTTTATAGTCTTACGTTCTCGTTTCGGTCGCATATTCTCACGAAAGCAGGAATTGTAATGTACTTTTTAATGAATATGAATTAGAGAATGAGGAAAGGAAGTGAATTGACTTCTGGGAATCCCATTAAATAAATAAGCTCGAACCTGAGTCATTTACTTTTCGGGTAGTTTTCTAACCGCTAAACTTCTCTGCTTCGTCTTAACAAAAGTGGGATTGACGATAGTTTAGTGGTTAGATCACGGAAAGTGGAAGTCGTGGGTTCGAGTCTCAGCCATGTCGCTGTTTTTCATTTTTGTTTCTCCTACGAATAATTAATTTCATCTTTCTCGCCGCATCTTTCCTTTTATCTGCAAATCGTATCATTTTTGTGTATTTTCCCAACTCCTGTTTTCCGCCATTTCCTCATCCTCGCAAATTCTCTCACAATTAGGTATTTCATATTTTTGTGGTACAACTATCAATCGTTATCGTGCTCTCCTTCTTTCTCTCCCTCCTTCTCTTTCCGATTCTCCTTCTTCGGATTGTCTTTTCGTGTTTCCCTTCGCCCGTCCAAGATGTCTCCCTCGATAATTGCTTTCTCCTCGCCCCGCCCTTTCTTCGTGTCCCTGCGACGTGCCCTTCCTCGCTTTTCGTGGGCCCTCGTTACTGCTTTCCTCCGAGGAAAAAAGGTCGCGGAGATGGTCGAGTGTACCTCGCCTTTTTCCCCCACGAACAGAGAGCGCACTTTGGGGAATATGTGTCGGTTTCCATTCTCTCGGAGTGGCTTGCTTTAAGTAAATTGCGGATGAGGAGATAAGCTAATGGTGAGGAAACCTCCTTGTTCGTCGTAGGGAGGAATTTTGTCGCTTTTTAATCATTGCTCCGAGTGCTCGAACGGTTAACAACTTTAAATGTCGCTCTCATTATGATGGAGAAAAGTACGTTAAACGATTCTACATGCGAGGTCTCGAGGTGAGATTCTGCCCCCAAGTATCAGTTTACGTACCTAAAGCAAGGAGGAGGTTTAAGGCAAGCAAGATGTTTATAGATCTTCTCATGAAAGTAAAGTTATGTATTAGTTTAGTGGTAAAGATTCTCACCCGGAAGCGGGAGACCTAGGTTCGAGTCATGTTGCTACATTTCGGTTGATTCTCCTAAGATTACGCCATACGGCTTTCAATCTAAGGAATAGTTTTCATTCATACATTCGTGAACTCACCCGTTCAGTTCGTCATTCGCTTCATTGTTTGCATTACTCTGTATTTCTCTTTCCTTGACTGCTACATATGCTTCTGACACATCTATTCGTCTTCTTAAACATTGTCGTTTATACTTTAGTTATACCCTCATCCGTTCTTTAGTTAGCTACCCTCATCCGTTCAGCATCTAATACACCACATTAAACCGACTCTTTCCCGATTTTTCTCTCCCTGTATGAATCAGATTCTCTTATGTAGTCAATGTGCTTCCATCCATGCTTTACGTATGTCGTAAACATTTTATACTTTCCCTTTCGTGTGTGAGTTCTTCACAACATTTAAATTCCACGGGACGCTTAAGCATTTATTTAAACTATGCGGCTCACTAAACAAAACGTTTGTGAATTTCAGTACACCTCCCTTTTTTCAGTTTCAGTAATTGAAATTGATTGTTAATTTTTAATTAATTGAAATAAATTGTTGTTAATCCAGCTTTCGACGCGGCTTACAACTGATAAGAAGATTGATTATAAAACTCTTTTCGAAAAATGAAGGTTAGCTGTATTTGAGAGGATTTTGAATTCCTTGATTTCTATGAAGCTATGCTGTACATCTTTCGTCGAATTCTATAATACAAGATCATCTTTAATACTGATATCACAGGAGTAGATAGCAAAATGTATACGTCCTTAATTTTCCATTTGCTTATTTCTCGTTTCTTGTCCGTCTATAGCTTTTAGTTCTTCCTCATAGTTCCATCTATTTTCCGTGACTATTTCGGTGGCGTAATCTTCAATGTTTTCATTCATAAAATTTGCCGGTGGACATTTACTCTAAATGATGTCTTCAGTATTTAGGAAAGTACTTAGAATGAGCTTAATAATTCAAGTAAATCCTTTCCAAAGCCATTATCTTCTTCGTCCACGATTTTAGACATATTTATCGAATTATTGGTCATGAAGTCACAAATTAAGCGGTGTTCTTAAACTGGATTTAAGATATTCTGTTTTGATTTATAATATGACGGTGGTACTTGGTATCATTGGAGAAAGTCTTCCGCATTGCATTTTCGCAATTAATAACTTACCCAGAAGAAAATGCATCTCTACCTTCTACAAAATTCAAATAAAGATATAATTATCCCTAAAATGATTCTAAATTTAGGAAAATTTAAGAGGGAAGAAATTGCACGTTACCCCTGAGTGTTATCAATACTTTATTCGATTGCATAAACTAAGCGTCAGTGAAAGATCCGTTATTCAACTGAATCGGCTATAAACAATTAGTAAGTATATTTACCGCCTTTGTTATTTTCTGTAATCTAAACAGCCCCTTTTACATTACATTGTCTTACTTGTTATATTTAATGAGTGCTGCGAGAATCAATGGTGTCGGCCGGTTGCTGCAAAAGCTGGTCTTAGTGCGAACGGTCGATAGGGAAAGAGCCCAAACACACCGCTTCGCTTGTACTTTGGATGAGCTACTGAAAGGTACTTAGTAAAAAGAATCAAAGCTACGAACAGGTGTTTCTATGATGAGTGTATCTTGTAAGAGACAATTAGTAGCAATTAAGTGGTTCAATTAGTCAAGTATAGGAGGATGAAATGCTAAACAAGTCACTAACGAATGTGTACAGCGGAAAGGATAATTTGCGTCTATTTCCGCGATTTGGTTTTACTTCTCATTCGAGCCATAGAATAACAGTCGATTCTAGTTCAGGCGCGTTTCGTCTATCGTATATTTCACTCCACCCATGAAGAGACGTTTAGTTAACGAGCAAAGCTCAAGAAATGATTGAAAGCTCTTTTTTATCTTCCGCTGAGATTATTTCTTCAGAGTGAAATTTTTTATAAATTTCCACGCAACCCATCTCAATTGTTTTTCTGTTGAAGGAAAACTTTGGAAATATTTCATTTGATGAAACATCCCTGAGGTACCTCTGGGTTGACTCCCTGGATGAACTGTCCTTCAACGAATGGTCTCTCGGGTGAGATCCGACACCCTCTTGAATTAAATACATACACGCCACTCAATTAAATTTTCTAGCGCCTACTATTCATTGGGAAATTTAAAAGCCTTAGCTGTATTTGTTAATTTATTCATAAATCTTGCTGCAGTAAGAAAGCTATCAGGTGTCATTCTTTAACTCCTTATATCAAACATATTTTCGCAAATGCGTTGGTAAATTAACATAATATGAATCTCATAATTAAATAGCGTGGTCAATGTTACCATTTAAGGAAGAAAATTATAAAAATTACAACATGAAAAGCCTCCTTGGCAACTGATTAAACAAAGCACCCACTGCAATATTCATACCTTTCAAAGATGGAATAAATAGGGAGAACTATGGTTACAATTAGGTCGTACGGCTATTGAACGATCTCAACAGTAAATCGTTAAACTGTTAGTTCATGGACTGGCATCGGTTGTTAGCGTATCTCCGAAATTAGCAGACTTAATAATATTCCATTGAAAGAGAGGTAATTTGCCGTATCAAATAAATATCTTTATAAATATAAACATAACCAAAAGAAATTAACTAAATGTTTGAATTATTTTTTTACGAATTGTCACAAGAATAAAAAAACCTATATGGTAGTAGAAAATGTTCGTCGACTAGTGTTTCCGTATCAACATTTCAATTGCGCAATTGCACTTCTGCCAGAAATTATGCTAGAAACGTTTCGTAATGGCGAGACCGTGTATAGAAAACAAATATGTTCGTGCTTGAAGTCAATATTCAAAGGGGCTACGTTTATATTATTTCATAGCCTCGATTCGGTTCGCTCCATTTCGTTGCTTTCCTTTTGCGTGCGTACATCGCAGGAACGCTGTTTATATTCAACAAGTAGGTCGAAACAAAAGCAATAATCCCCCTTTTAGGAGAGAAAAATATCCGATTCGTTTTTCTTTATTGGTCTTGCCCTTTAAGGGACTCTTAAAATTTTACTTTTCGTTAACGGACATTTTTCGTATGTGAGGTAAGAAGGCTGCTTTTTGGAGTGAGAGCTTCGCTTTATTGCCTTCCCTCGGATTACATTCGGACAAATTGAGATCTCCGGCGATGATTGATCGATTAACTTTATTTGGGCGGACGGAAATAATGTTTTTTTTACACGGATGATAAGGATGTTTCGGAGTCGTTCAGTTGCATGATTGATTCGATTTAATTTAATTTGAAAAACATGGGAATTATTTTTATCGTTGACTGAAATGTGATCCGCTTAGTCATTCTGATAATTTTCGGAAGTCATCATCTGCTTTTTGTAACTGACCATTATTATACTATTTTATTATGCCGTGTTATTATAATCATTTTCTTGACTTAAAAAGAGAAAGCACACGTGATAATGGTATGGTTTGCCGGTTTTATGCGATACATATGCATCACATGGTGTGTATTTTTATAAAAATATTATCATTACTAAAACTTTTATTTGTAAGCGGAGAAAACCGGTCCTTTCTGATTAGGATAGTGACCTATTTTGATAAATGAGAGAAGACCCTGAACATAATAAAATATACGGGACCCAAACAATTATCCCCGCAGATGTTGGCATCGCCAATGAATTTGCATATCTAATTAATTTACTCATCCACGATTATTGGGAAATGTTCATATAAAATTTTACAATCCTGTAAATAATAACTCAATAATACTCTCTTACAAAACATAATGAGCTGAAATGGTTTAGAGGCTACATATAAGGGTGTGTTCTTCGGATATAAGAATATCCAGAAAAGAATATAATCGTCACCTAAGAAAAAGATGTCCATATGTTTCTATCTTATTATCAGATCTCTGAATCTCTGGTTTGTCCCTAATTTTGTTGGTAAACATTGTTTTTGTTTCATTGAATATTCCTGCGAAACTGTTGTGTGTGACACTCGCCAGTTAACACCGCTCGGCGATTATGTTTCGGGCCTAAGTCTTAAATGTTAGAGCAACACTTGTTCGAGGCACTTTGTTCGAAGTAACGATCTGAATGATAAACGGCGACACGTGGATCGTAAATTGGCATTACGGCGATCCCGGAAGATGCGAGGGATGAAGAATTCGCTCTCGAACATTCGTTTGGCTTCCTTTTTAGGAGGTTATTTTGACCGCCATAAAAAGATTATTTTGCTGAGATATAGTTCATGGAAGTTGAGTGGCGTGCGGACATCCCGAGGCTCTCTTTATCTGCGGGCAGCTCCAGCGGGACATTAGGCCGACATATGCGGACTCTTGTCACTTTTTGAGAAAAACTCAAAAATTGCGCCAACCTTAATAAATCAATAACAGTAATTTTAAATCTCTTCCCACAATATCGTCCGGAACGTAACATAAATAATTTCATACAAATTAAATAGGTGTCTTTGGTGATTAGTCACCTTGGGATTAATTAATTTGGGATTACCGTCTTTTCATAACATTTAACGAACATTAAATAAGTAATATAAATTATATAATAAAAAAGTAAAGATATGTAAAATACAATAAATACAAAATATTCTAATCAATATGTAAAACATTGTATAGCTCTCAAAATATGTTTTATACAAAAATTCAACATTATCGTATTTGAAAAAAATGTTTAACCGTTTATTTCATAAATTTCGCTTTAGTGGCAGCGGCAATTTATTCTTGCTACGAGTAATAAAGTTAGATGAGAATGATGGAATAATCAACAATTTTTTCCAAGGTTTACCAAGTTTTTAGATCTTATAATGTAAGGGGACAGTTTTGTTTTCAAATATTTAATAGTAAATATTGACCCATCTCGAATGTTCTCAAAAATAAAAAAAAAATCAATTTGGTGTCCCTTAGGTGGAGCAGCTCAAGTAACTCTCACAATCTCAAATGTATTTAAGCGGAAGAATTCCCGTCGATGTTAAATTTACGGATAGTGGAGAGCGAGTTGTAAGTACTCGGGCGCACCACCGTCCGTCCAAGGTTCGAATCCAGGCTAGTCGGATTAGGTCTTGAGTGATTGTTGTTGTTAATACCTAACACTGTAAAAGTCCACAAAATGGATGTTTGTGGGGTATATGGAATAAAAAATAAATGAAATAAATGCGAAGCAGTTAAAACGAGAGAAAAAATGGAAGAGGCACTGCTGAGAAAAGTAAAGCAATAAAGAAATGGCGCCCATTCACACTTGTTAATAGTAAAAGTAAAGTCTAAACATGAGAAAGCAGTTACAACTAATAGAAATCATTAGCAATTAATCGTTAAATTGGGAGTCGATTGAAGTAGACAAGTATGGTTTCAAATGATGTTCCACATGCACATACACAGGTCAGACAAACCTCACCACACAGAAGCACAACCGAGACTGCATAAAAGAGCGGGAAAAGGAAGTCCACGAATAAAGAGAAATTGTTTCATTTTCCTCTCGTGATCTAAGCGCTCCGCACCTCCGAGAGGTAGTTCGTGCGGCCATAGCTGCTGTCTGTGAAGCGAGGTCCCCTTGCGCGGCAAACTTTCGCGAACATTAGGTTTTATTCAAAGCGATTGAATGGCCGAACGAAGATCATGGGATGCGAACACTTGTTCTCAACGGCCACGGCTTCTTGCACACACTTGAGGTGAGAGAATGTTTTTTTTCCATTCGAGGCGCTGCTAATTCGTTGCAGTAAAGGTCATCTCGGCTGCAATGTTATTGTTGCCATAAGCGGCTCTTGGTTTACATTTGAGCAGAGTTGAATTGCTTCTAAGATGAGGTCAGGCACATTTTACTAGTATAATATTCACGGAGGAGGCCGAAATATAATGTGTAATTACTAATGGTAATTAATAATTACTAATCTAATTATCACAATATATTTGTACTTTTACTATTCCATTGTATGTGGAATAGTAAAAGTCTTATTTATTATTTATTTATTATTAATATTATTAATTTATTTCTCTCGCTCGGGTTTCTTTAAAATGAGTCATTTCCTCGAAATTTACATGTGCGAGTTACACATCTTACAGTTAACTGTACCACCATTTGAATGATAAAAAAATGAGCTTTCTTGATTGAATTTGAAATTGCATCCTACCCGTAAATACCTGCAAAAATACTGTGAATGCAACCTAGTCTATTTATTGTTCTTCTTTTTTCTAATGTATCACATCCAAGAAACTTTAACATATCGGGTACGCTGTTAGTTTTTCCGAATCTGCCCATTACATATCGACTTGACTTTCCCTGGACGTTTTCTATTTTCTTCATTTGATTACAATGATACGGACCCCACACGGTGGTTGCATATTCAAGAATTGGTCTTACGAGTGACTTTCTTTCGCTTTTCGGCCCTTTAAATACCTCATCAGGTTATGCAGTATTTTGAACGCCTTCGCTACGATTAAATCGATGTGTTTTGTATTTAGCTCGATTTATACTTTGACGTTCCACACAGTCTGATTAGCTGATTTTTCTTAAATTGATTGAAATATGTACTCTGATATTTTTAATTGATCTTTTAGGTTTTTATTATTATTATTATTATAGAGAGTAAATTTAAAATATTCGATTTAATGAACTTGCTCTTTATAAAATTACTATTTATAGATGATTAAAAGTATGGATTTACCCTTTTTACGAATTGGTCATTTTAGACAGTCCCATTAAATATGCCATTGTAAAGGAAGCAAGAAAAACGAAAATATCCCAATATTCGAAGATACCGTTGGCGCGGGGCCATCGGCCAATGTCCCTCGCTTGGTCCCCTAGCCCTTGGACCCCCGTAGCGCGGGTCTCAAAGGAAAATAATAATCGCGAACTTTAGTTGTTTCTTCAAGCTAATTTGAATGGTGAGTATTTTGAAAGGAATCCAGTAAAAGTCGAATGTTAATGGAAAACGGTTCCTCCATTGTCAATGGATCCACCAGCAGGTAGTCTTCGACTCGAGGGAGATCGCCATTGCTACTTCGCTGATGTCAATGAACCTCCATAACTATGTGAAATAAAATGGAGCGAGCAATGTCAAATGAGCATGTCTTTTGCATTAATTTAAGACTATGGATATGAAAATACTGTACAGAAGAATGACGCATCTCTAGGAAAGGGTATGCATATGTGTGTGGATGATTTAGAGTTTTAGATTTTTTTAGGTTTAGATATATACCCTAGGAGCCGCCAGAGGCGTTTGGCAGGGGGTGTAATAACACCACCATTACTCAATCCACCCTATTAAAATTTATAATAGCCTTGGGAAAATACGATCAAAAGTAATTATCTGTTTTTGCGGTCACTTCCAAATAACGTTTCGTAGATACCTCTCGGAGATCGCGTACGCTCCTTACTGGCGTTAATATTTTATTTACTTCGTCTGTAAATTCTGAACGAATGACCTTTTCAAAAAGTGTCTGTCGGTGGTCAGATATTCTCACCTGGAGCGAGTTCCAACCGATGGACTCCATCATAGCCGTAACGTTGCTATCGAACCTGAAATCCCAGTAAACGAATCGGGCTGCTCTACGCTGGACCATCTCTAAATCTGAGACTAAACCTACTTCTTGCGTGTCCCAAACCGCACAGCAGTATTTTAGAATCGGACGAATAAAAGAAAAATAAGCAATTTGTTTGACTCTCGATGAGCATCCTCTCAACGTAGTTAATCTTTGTATTCTATTCGCTTTTCCTATCGCATCTCGAATATGCTCTTTAAAAAATAAGTTATTGCTAAACGTGACTCCTAGGTATTTGTGGTCGTGCACTAACTCTAATGGATGCCCTGAGATTTGGTTTGCGAAGTGTTCCATTGCAGAAAAAGTTTGGGAAACCCTGTTCTATGTCAATAAGCTGTGATATATTAATGTTTTATATAATTTTTTTTCTTAAATTCTCATATGTTCCTACCAAGATTGGAAACAATAATTATGTATGTTTTTATAGTGTTTGTGTGTTAAGATGATTCTTTGGACGGGTGATAGTTTGATTATAATAATTGTTTATATTATATTTTATATATAAACAATTATTAAATAAACATTATACAAATATGCACACATTTTGTGTATATTTCTATAATGTATTTGTGTTACAATATTTATGTTATTATATCTAAAAATAACTAGTTTGGTATGGTTTTCAAGTAAAAATACGCATAAAATTGTAATTATGGATTTAAAAAATTATTAATTTACATCATCGAAAAAAATTGAAACGTTTTCACGAAAGAATAGTTTACAAATATCAATTTCATATGCGTGATCGGCGATCACGAAACCAATACTCACGTTTTTTTATAGGCATGTTTTACAAATACTGTCTTTTTTGTCAAAAAATGCAAATTATTTTGCGAAAACATAATTTTGAAATAATATCAATGTCATATTCGGAATCAGTGACCTCAGAAACTATGATGTAACGGATTTCAAACCGATTAGATGCGATTTACTTGTTATGACCATCTTTTAGGCATTTGGCCCCACTGTGTCTTCTCGCATCGAACGCAGGCCTTTTGCAACATTTCCTCGGCGGAGGCTGCGGTCAAAAAAGGGTTTGAAATTTTAATGGGGAATCATAGATGTAAGCAGGGCGATTCCTTCCCCCAGCCGGAAGCGCATTATGTTGGCTCAAATGGAGCGCATACTCGCAGATTCGATCACCTCCTTCGTGCGCCATCCGAGCGTCATCCGGGAAATTTTTGTCTTCGCGAATGGAAAGTTTGGCCGCTTTGCGTTTTTGATCCCTCGGTCTCATTGCCCTCGGATTTCGGTTGATGAGAGAGATTGAACGACGAATATTAAATATATATAATACACGGAAATTTGTCAACAGTATTTATTTATTATAATTATTTATAGACCTTATCTGCTTCCTCGTGTTCGTTTGACAAAAGGACCCTTCGAATCTTTCCCCATATTTTATAATCTCTTGGAGCCTTAGAAATATCTTCTAGTCTTGCTTTTCTGTTGTTCAGATTATTTCGAAAGGCACAACCCTAAGGGACGTAGGGCCCCCATAGTTGCAATCGACTTCTCCTCATTTCTGACTAAACCACACATTTATTAGTTTCTTCCTAAAGTCATATTGAAAAAGAAGAAGCGGCACGTGGGAATATGGTGTTTATCTCTCGTTAAAAATTCCCCCATTGGACAAAAATGTTTCGTAAAATAAAACCCCTATGTAAAGCTTGAGCTTTTGAAGCCTATGGTCATCTTAGGACGGCTTTTTCTTCTTGAATAAGCCGAATTATTTCGTCACCAATTCTTGTTTATGCCTCAGAGGAACATAAGCGTTCCGACGTCTTCTTTGAGTCCAATATTCGGACATTGGCTAAATTCCAAAAATTTGCTGGAGTGCGGCTCTTCTTGGGGATTTGTTTAACCGATCTATTCCTTTCCTCGGTTTCTATCTTATTGTTTGAATTTAAGACTTCTGACGTATTTCCTAGATCCCAGAACTGGGCACGTGGGGAGGTTCTCGGAAAGTGACGAAGTCTGCCGTGAAACATACGGAAACGGTGTGTCGCGTGGTTGAGGTTGGATCCAAGTGCATTGCACACTGCCAAAACAAACGGAAGGAATCCACGCTTCGATTCACTGGCCGTATGCCAGTCACCGAGAAGTCGTGTCTTTGAAGGCTTCTCGACCTTGCCCTTCCTTACTTTCATACCTCTGAAACGACTGCGCTAAGTCCAACTAAGTTGCAGGACCTCATAAGGAACTAAGCCTTGGTCTTGCTGTCACGGATCTGTGTTCAATATGATTCTTTCGAATTTCGAATTGTCTTTCGAATTGTATCTTGGGGTTATGTCCGTGAACTATCTTACTTTTCGATAGTTAAACCTCTTTGCGAGTACGCATTTTGTGTATGGCAAGTATTTCGTTCAGAAATTATGTATGGCTTAGCGAAGCGCTTTGTTAACATTTAAGTCGATATATTTTTGACTCCTGGATGTTTCGTGAAGGGAGCCATTAGGAGAAAGAAGATTTAAATCAAGGATGAATTTGTCAAGAAATTCAGAGATAGTACTTTTTCGGAAGACCTAGGTAGCTCTTATTTCTTCTCTCTTTACATAAGTCAATCAGGACAGGATCGATAGGACGACAATTGCCGGAGGAGATGCGTTCCTCAGGAACTGAGGTTCAAAAGGTAAAAAGACGGGCGTTTATTGCTGGCGCGTGGTTACGAGCAGGTGCCACAGTATAGCTCCACAAATTGATGTAGCCAGGTTTTTTGCGTGTCAGTTCTAGAGATTACGTGAATTCTCAGTTGCCGATCTGAATTTTTCATCTGCTCCCAACTTGGTTGATAAATTCCAATTAAACATGCAGATAAGAGAAAGAAACTATTCAAAAACTCACACTAAATGTCTTTTTGACGGTGCTAAGATTCATAAAAAAAATCATGAGTTTGGCTAAACAGTTTTGAAATAACGTCCTTTTCTTCCTAGGTTTATTTATTTTCAAAATTTGGTGTGCCCCGCTTTTTTGTTACCTGGAAACTCTATTTATATGAAAATATTTATTAAAATTATTTTCCGAATAGCGTAAGCTTATTATTTCCCTTGTCTGTTATTATTCTGAGATTTAGATAATAATATCAAATTAAATAGGTAATTTCGTGATCAATTTTCAAACATTCGTTACGCAATTTACAGTGAAATAAAATAAATGGCGTTTTGTAAGGGGCTTATACATGTAATAATAACCACATAGTACTAATGATTGAATAATGATGAATGCAGATATTGTTGGGAAGGAATACGATGGAGTGATTTTTTTAGAGAGGCAGAAATGTTTCCTTATTTTATGAAATCGATGGCCGAAGGCGTCACTTGGTGGAAAAACATTATTAAAATGAAATACTTAGTATTATCCACAGGAAATTTATTTTACGACCGGTTTCACAAGTTAACTTGCATCTTCGTAATTGAAAATTTCCTTATTTTACTCTCAGTAATTCATGGGAATATCAATACCATTTATATTTTAACGTTTAGCGCAATCTTAAATAGATGATCCGTACTTCGTATAAAGGTTTTCAAAATGGATTCTCCTCCTCTGTGTCAAATGCGCTCACTGCGAATGTGAGATCCATCGGCCTCGGCGTGATGATATTGTCCCTTCCCTTTTGAGGTCGGGTTGTCTGTAAACATTTTGTCGTTATTTTCAACCCCCTCTGAAATTCGCCTCCTCCCCTTCCGGTTTCGATGGAAATGACCATTTCTACGAAAAATTACTAGTCCCCGAAGACAGCCAATTACCAGCTTCTCCTTAAGCAATTTTAAAATCGCGAATTTCCTGCTTCATCGACGGTGCTCTCCAATGTCTCGCTATTTCTTCCGTCATTAGTACAACAGGAGAGTGAAAGAATTATTTAGAATTAAATTCTTAATGAAGATTTGTATCCACTTAAACGTTAGTCAGTCTTCATGAAGCGTAGGGATCTGATGACTCTCGATATAAAGGAAAAGATTGGTCCTTTGCGTGTTTTGCTCTATCAGAAAGAGGAAATCGACGATTGGAGTTCTTCAAGATGTTGCGTGGAATGGAAAAAGTAAGTTGAGGAAAATAAACATGGAGGAGGTGGAAATGGAGGCTTTAATTGTAGAAGGAAATGGATGAGTCAGACATTAAGAGGAAAGGGGCTGCTAAAGGAAATAACTGAGGATAAAGCTGAAAGACAAAGAGGAAAAATATATTAGGTGACATAAAGGGTGAACTACGAAACGAAAGAAATGGCCTTTAATAGTATTGAGGCACATGAACCTATTGCGTTAAAACTGTTTC
This sequence comes from Sympetrum striolatum, assembly GCA_947579665.1. Lineage (NCBI taxonomy): Eukaryota > Metazoa > Arthropoda > Insecta > Odonata > Libellulidae > Sympetrum > Sympetrum striolatum. The sequence goes on from OX388351.1 coordinate 79,046,563, forward strand.
TATGAATGCCTATTCCATTGTTTGTTGCGTATCTCAAAAATCCTCCTTGTCATTGGGCCCATTCATTAGCTAATGTCCTCTTCCTTTGAATCGATCTCCCATGGCTAGAATAACCGGAATCAGTGCGTCTGAGACAGGACCGCTGGTCCGCCGTCCTCGATCGCCTTGGATGATGGATTTCAAAATTGGTGCGATTATGCGAGCCACTTAAAGTTTGCGAAAGCAAATACATAAAATAAATGTAAAAAGCAACATAGCAAGTTGTCTTATCTCGATCTTTTGGGCACTGTGAGGATAAATTCTGATTTTTTGATTCGATAATGGAATTTGGCAGCAAATATTTAGTCCTCGCAGAAACATTTAAGTCAGGTTGATACCGAAACCGTGAAATCTGTCACATATAGGCTCACATCAGCTCAAATTACAGGGCACTGAACAGATGTAAAAGTGCTTATATTGATTGATCCTATTGAAACTTTCCTAGTACAATGTTTTTATTTAGGAAATTGGGAATCATTGTTTGGATAAGGCGTTCCAAAATGCATACTCAGTGATTAAATTGGAGATAAATCTCAGAAAACAAGTCTGGGAAGAAAAATCTTCACAACTTCATTCGTTCGATATCAATAGCTAATTCCGAGTAAAATGCGTTCGTTTTCGAAAGAGGACGTTGATATATTATTCATTTGACATTTCTTTTTTGTATCTAATCGATTCATGCTTGCAACGAAAACGCTTTTTTCTACATCTGTAGAACTTATCTCGATGTTTTAGAGCTTATTTCCATTTTGTGGGGCTTATCTTATACAAATTACAGGATATCTGAAATTATTTTGACTGGAAGTAGTTGAAAATTTAGGTATAGAATTATATGGAACTAAAAAAACAATGTAACATTTTCCGTAAAATCACACGCCGGAATATGATAAAAACGTGACACAGCCACTTTTTAAATTTCGAAATAATCACTGATATCGGAATTTTAATGATAACAGGGATAATAAGTAGTGAGCAGTATGCAAAAATAGAATTAGCAAGCAGGATTGTATAGTTATCATTTTTGAATTTTGTGATTAATTTGCGGAAAATTTTAATGTTCTAAACTGGAACCTTTGGGCAACAGCTTTGTTGAATTTAAGGCGTCATTTTCTGTTTCCCGTGAGTTAATAAATCATTTGTGATCGATTATAAATTACGTAACCTAATCACACGCTCAACAAGGGAGACGAAATGACACTTATTCAAGGTGAGGCCGCTTTGGCGATAAAAATGTTCCATCGCTCAAATTGAACTCCGAATCTTTTCGAGTTAATTAACCGGACCGCGCCGACCGTTTTACGGCTGATCCGATTGAACTTTAATCGACATTTTGTCACGCATGGACCTTGTGCGATGCTGCGCCCTAACTCAATCCCGTCGCAACTTTTCGCCGCCGACGATGGCGTTTCTGCAGAGAGCTTGAGGTGAACCGTGACTTACATTTGTTTATTCTCTTCACGCGAGTTTTGTACAGCAGCGTCGCGGCGATGGCGTCCGACCCAAGGACGCGCGCTCTTTTCGATCCGGCGGATGAGGCAACGGCTCGTTAGAAAAATGGACGGTTATTGGAAATGTTTTGGATGTGGGACTGTCCGGAGATGGTTCGAAGGCAGACGAGGTTTTTCTCCGATGAGAAAGCGACTGCCGCAGAATGCCCGATTTGTTTCTCTTGCGCGGTTCTCTTGGTTCCTCATTTACATCGCCTGAACTCCTCTTTATTTTAGTTCTCTTTATTCTCGATCGGTTTAATTCTGCGCATCGACAGTAATTATTTTCAATCCGGCTCAATTCAACCGAAATATGTCGGTTTAATTCCGGTTTTAATCTGCCAGTCTCCTTTAAACCGGTTGAAACCGGATTTTCCGCTTTTTTGTATAGCTATCCTATAGTATTTGAAACGTGAAGTTTTTGTCAATGATATTCCGAAACTCCTTGAAGAAAACTTGTGGCGTTTAAAAAGTAATCATAGTTTACGTTTTATTATTTTAATGAAAATGTGAGAGAATGAGTTACAAGTTTTCGTCTCATATCATTGGTAAAAATTACTACTGTTATTGTAGCATAGCGTGGTCTATTATTATTTATTCGGGGTATATGTCAACAGCATTCATTGTAAAATTGACTTTACATCGGTATTTCACTGTCAAATTTCACTTTCGAAATGTTGTTGAGTAACCCTTGCGAATTATCTTCGTGAGCGATATTTCGCTAGTGGACTCCATCTATTCCCTACATACGCAGATAAGCGTAGAATTCGCGTATGAGAAAGGTCTAGCGTAAGTCTGGGAAGTTTGTTAAAAAATACCATAGCAAATCTATAAACCCCAACAAGATGCTTCTTGACGCAGGATTAGATTCGTTAGTAAAAGAAGATTTAAGTAAACGAGTAAATTTCTTTGTAATTTACGTAATTTATTTTATTCGGAAGACCGGTTTCCGATTGACTCCGATTTCGAAGAGATGCAGAAAGATGCCGAAAGAATTGAGAGAACTGCTGATTTTAGAAGACGGTGAAGAATTGGAATCAGACAGTAAAAACGACCAGAATTTCTCTGAGGATTAAGAATTTCTTATGAAATGCGTCGGTGGAAAGGGTAAGTGGTAGAAAAACAATCAGATGGTGCCTTTTCTGCAATGCATGAACCTGTTACCGTACATTCTAACTTACTAAGTGTGTCAAAAGTTAGAGGATATTTCTAAATTGCGGCAAGAATCCGTTAAGTATCCAAACCAAAGCGTATTTACCTGAGTACCGCATCCAATGACTCTTTCGCACGATCAAATATCCTCTTCATATCTTCGATATGGAATTTATGAGCAGGGACAGTGATAGTGACAGCATACTTAGCTTAAAAACTGCGATTTTAAAGAGTTAAGGCCCAAAAAACTAAAACAATCCAACGCGTACTTCCACGCCCAGCAGCGCGGACCCGGATCGTGCAGCGCGATCGAAAAAACGCGTTTATTTTCGTGGTCGGTAACATTCATAATAGATCTCTGCTGGATATTCTTAAACTGTCTTCATCAAATACTCTGGTGTAATTTCCCGCTGCACATATTTTTTAAACAAAAGATATCGACTACTTTATGTCAAATTTTGTCTGAAAAAAGCGTCCGCCATTTTGTGATGGAACACCACACAAATACTGACCAATATGCTTGAATCTGATGGATAGTATAGATAAAGTACCATTTTAATAGAACATAATGTTTTTTATTCCACTAAATTCCTTCCACAAGTCCACTATTAGCTTAACTTATAAGATTTTCGAAGAAAAATTGAATCGGGCGTGTTTTTGGAAATTTAGTCATGTTTGACCCTCCGTATCTAAGTAACGCATACGATTTATGAAAAATGGCTTACCATTCCATGATCAGCAATCATTTGGCTGTATATATGCAAAATTGCAAGTTTGTATCTCAAAAAAAGCAATTTTGGACTTTTGTCCGGCTTTTTTCGATTTCGGACCACTGTGCGTCGGCTGCTTTCGCTGGTATTTTCAGCCGTCGTCGCAGATGTGCATTTGAACCACTTCGGTGCTGATTCGTCTGTTGGAGCCATCGCCATCAGATCTAAACAACTATTATTCCGATGTTACGAAAGAGCCCTTATCTAGGATGTAGGAAATAAAAAGAAATATTGAATGCAATCGTTGTACGAGGATGTTATTTTCCTTACACTCGGCATTAAAATCTCGTGAATATGGTTAATTGGTTAAGAATATGCTGTGTATTGAAGATCAGCTACTATTGTTAAATCAAAATAAGTTGTAAGTCATTTTACAGCGGTTGCCCTTCATTTTTTTCATTTTACATCGATAGGTATATTTATTAATTTTTAACATTATTATCGTAAAGGTAATTAATTACCGACATGCTTACAGTAAGAGATATTTAGGTTACGTCATATAGTGTGTTGAAAACCTTGTGGAAACAACCTTGTGGAAAAGTAAAAATCTGTTTTCAATAATGTCTTTCCACAACATCTCGGCCGGATCGATTGATTATATTTTATATAATAATAATATAATTAATCAGAATTTTATAATACAGAAAAATGTTAGCAGTTTACGAAATATTTTTGGCCAAAATTAATTGATTAACTAATTTCGGTAGGTTCCCAATAAGTATTCTATTCTATAATATCATAATGATAATAATACTTTTATAAAAAATTAAGAAATTAACTCATAATGATTCAGAGATTCTTTGGTATGGATTGATTCTTTATTTTGGTTCGCAGTCACTTGATTTTGGGTTTTAATTCTAGAAATGTACGAAGTTCCGCAAAATATCAATACCAGATTCACATTGAAATGATAATAAGGAGTACATTTAACTCTACAATAGTTGAGGTTGTATTTTATAGAAATAAATCTTTCTTTTTATTCATGACTTTGTAAGTGAGCAATTGATGATAAATTAAAAATTTTCAATAGACCATTCATATAAATCTTCGTTGTATTACTCGGTCCATATTAAATTTTAACAAATTGCAATTAATTTCAAACGAAGTCCACAATGGAATAAGCACTTAATAATTACTGCCAGTTAATACATTTAAGTAGAATCTATAACTTAAGAATTAAATTGTTGCGAAGCAATTTCGAAGACTTGACACATTCAATTAAGAGACAATATGCATCAATATTATCATTATTCTTATTTACACTGGATATTGTCAAAACCCAGGTGGCAGTGCCGTGCAATGATTATGGAAGGAACACATATCTGAATATACACGGATTTTTTTTCTTAAAATTCCTTTTATTATCAGGAAAAGGATCGAAAATTTCATCAGGTCGTTATCTATTAACGAATGGGAATTTAATAACATCATTTTACAGAAAAATGTACTTTGACGTGAATATTATAAGGATCTGACAGTTTAGAGGATAATTCATTTCTGCAAAGTGTAACGTGAATGGATACACGATCTGAGTTAAATATTTATTTCGAACACAACTACATGCACAGCAAATTATACTCACGCACGCACTTCTAGCTAATCTGCTACGTCTTCAGAGAGTGTGTTTCCTTGGAATTTATCAAAGGAGGGGAAATTTTGATCTTTAACGTGCATCACTTTTTGAGATGCATCCCGGCTAAACGACCTATCGTAATATTATAAGAAAAGCTGTCGATGTTATACTTATTTCATAGGTCATTCGTTTGCGGGTAAATTCTGTCAAATATTTCAGTTGTTAGCACCGTGTTGGGATGTGCTTTGGATGATCGACGGACTCTTTGGCAACGACGATTGACGGAAAAGATTCCTTCGAAGCGGGGATCGACGCTCCGCATGCAATTCGTGCCAAACCGAAGGGGATTGTGGGAAAAAGAAATCAAGTGTGGAAATGTATAATGATCCGGTCTTCAAATCGATTTTCAATTTGTGGTTTTAATGATGAGGAATCTAAATCATGAAATATGTTTTCTGTCCGTGTGATTTAACTACGGGGCCTAATTGTCCTTACTCTCCATTTCTAATATGAAAAGTTTCGCGCTGTCAGGTGGAAATTACCAACTCTTTAATAATTTTAAAATATATCGAATAACTTGAATTTTTGATGCTGTAGTATTTCAAATGTAGGAGGCAGCGAATGAATTTCACACTGTAAGTGAAAAATTTATAACTTTTAGTCCTAAACTTTGCTGTTTTCGCTAGAGTTTCTTCAGTTACATTGAAAATTGATACTTGTAGTTTGATGATTAGTGCAGTTCGGTTTACTGGGAGGTTTGTCTATCCCATGGAGTGGAAAAGGTTAGGAAACACTGGCTTGTGATATCGAAAAGCTCAATGCGAAGGGGCCCAACGGTCCATTGTCCACCGATGCTAAACACAGTAAAGTGCATCTTCTCAGCCTCTACATCAAGGGCAAATTGTAGTTTGCGTCCGCTGCAATTCGATGGAAGTGCATCATCGCCTTATGTTATAGGGCGGACGAGGCTGTAAGACTAATGGTCATTTACCATACCTTCTAATAACTATTATATCAGCATTTATTGAATTTAACAGTAATCTTCTTTCTTCTAGCGATTCATATCAATGAAGACGGTAATTGTTATCAAATTTTCGATGAATTTTATAGGCAAAAAATATTTAAGTTAGGATTTTTCTAACGCGTTGAAATCTATTTCAAGGTCATCCTTGGAAAATAGACGAATAAATTTCAGTTAAAATATTAGTTACACATCAGAATCTAGCGGAGACCTAAAATGCTCGCCTAGAAGATGAATAAATTTAGCAATGGAGAAGAGAGATGAGTGGACAAAATTCGAATATTGTTGAGGAAAAATTGAACTTAATACCGAGAAACAGCCGATAAATCTGACGTAGAATAAATAAATATTAGGCCTTTTATATTAAAAAATATCAATAACAGAAAATTAGAAGGAATAGCGTTAGGGAATGAGGGAAGACAGACTCGAGGGAATGACACAAACCAGGAAATCCTGGATGGAGTTCCTAGCGATAGATTCGGACCCTCGCATTGTGCAATAGTCGAAGAAATGTTTCCGATGCATTTCAACGGCTCCGATAATTCGGACAAATGTGGATCCAAACGCTCACTTTGAACGTCATCAAAAAGACAATCTCTTTGGCCATGGGAAGTATGACGTCAACACAACAATAGCATATCGTACTCTGACCGAGTCTTATGTACTGTGTAGAATTTACAGATAGTTTGGAAACAGCCAGAGGGTAACATGTGATGCTTTGAAGAGGAAAAGTCTTAAAGAACAGGAAAGGTAATATCTTTGCACTTAGAGTAATGTCATACAGCTATGTTTTTCTTCCGTTCTTCCAGTCATTTCGCTTTCCTCCCTCTAAATTACAGCTTAATCTTTACATAAAAAGGTATAAATACGCGCTATTAATTATTTATATATCTCTTAAGTCTTTTATTTTTTATAAATATTTTATTTACATGCATCTAAAACCTTCAAATAGGCAGTCAGTCACTGATATGGAGAAGGAATTGTAAATAATAAATATATCTAATATTTCACGCACATAGAAAGAGTTTTCTCTAAAATATTGTTCGGCGTTTATGACTTCATTTAAAAAAATAATTTTCGTACGATTTCACTTTTTTATTTTAAAGAGCTCAGCTCAAACTGAAAACTTAAGAAAAAGTGTATATTTATTTTTTATGTATTTGTTGCAATTATCACGAAGTACCATATTTTAATACTTTATGATATTGAATTATGGCACTAAGATAATAGTTTGTACTACTTTAGAATTAGTATCTCAGAAAAAAGCGTCTAAATCATTGCTACGTACGTGATTCCACCCTCTAATTGGATGCTAAATGAAAACTGTGGATAAAATGGAAAGATAATGTAAATTAATGAAAATGATTTAAGCATAAAACACCCATCATGTTTTGTCCCTCTCATTTGTCCACCTAAATTTTGACTGTTAGATAATTTTCCAGTTATTTCGATTCCTGGGATAATGCAGTATTCAGAAATCGACGAATTCAATTGTAAATACGATTCGTCCATTGCTAGAAAAGCAGTATTAGAAGTATTATCATAAACCATTTAATTTCATTACTCTTCTGATAGTTTATTGACCCTTTTTTCTGTTATCTTCGAATTAGCGTACGCATCCTTGTTCCACGCGCGTGCGGTCCAACTTTTTTAACTACGCCTCCGTTTGCGACCGAGGCGCTTGCATTCTATCAGAGAAACATTGATCCTTTTGATATCTGACTGCTCTTTTCAGAGAGATCTTCAACTTTCAATTTTTTATAAACGAAATATTGCGACCTTTCCTTTAAGGCTCACAAATTCTCTTAGCGTTTTTTGGAACGAGTTATTATCGGGTAAAACCGTTGAGAAATTGAATGTTAAAGCAGTGTTCAACGCTAAGCTCGAAGAGGGACATAGAATCATACTTATTTCATTGCTGTTTTTATTCCGGTTCTAAGAAAACATCGAATTTCGGCTCCGGTTAGGTTATTTTTCTCGTCGAACCGGTTTTTTCGATTCGAGCATTAAATATTATGGTTGTGCTGTTTAGATGATGAATATTAAGGACATGGAATGCCAAAAAAGTGTTTCCTGTAATTGTGTTTCACTTACGTGGACAAGCATATGGGATTCTGTCTTGGAGAGAGAAGCAGAGACAAACTACCTCATTCCTCATCCTGGTTAGTAAGACTCATTCATCGTATACTAGCTCAAGTTAATTAATGTTAGAAGGGGTGAGATACCAACCGGCATTCCGGCTGAATACTTAACAGACAGTTTTATCCTGTGAAGCATTTCATTTAATATACATTAGGATTTAATTTCTGGTATGAAAGGAATACTATTTGGTCTGTTATCAAATTTGCGATTACATAGCAGATTTGAGCTGTAAGTCATAATATATTCCACGCTTATCTAATGTGCTGCCGAAATATGGATCGCTAAAGATTGTAAAACAGTCTTTATAGATTCATTCAGAAGATAAGTAAATTAATTTATATTTCAGACCCTATGTTGTAAACATATTCCACGCTTATCTAATGTGCTGCCAAAATATGGATCGCTAAAGATTGTAAAACAGTCTTCATAGATTCATTCAGAAGATATATACATGTACATGTAATATCCAAAACTTTTGTCTCTTTTTAATGAATAATTAATATCATCCACGTTTTTAGTAGAATTGGAGCCTCATTTACGTACTTAATTGCTTGTTACTCTGTTTTCATTCGGGGTTTGGCAATTCTGGCTGGGAATTAGTTTTAATATCCGTAGCAATTATTTATTTTCGAGTAGATTCCGATTTCATTTTTCAAGCGATATGAATACGGAAAGTAACCTATTTACTGGCTACAATATATTTTATAATTGAAAATAATATAATCTTGAGTGTTTATTGTTAGTATTAATGGAGGTTTAATAGTCGATTAACTGTCATGTTCGTCTCTCGAGCATCGCCAGCAAAACTTCTCCGATATCGGCACTTTGAGAAGTGTATATTCGAGGATCGAAAATACGTTTATCTCCAGAGATTTAAATTCAAACTCTCGAACGAGAAAGATTGAAAACGATAGTAGTGAGTATTACAGAAAATATTCGAAATAGCATATAATTTAGTGTCTAAATCTTTTTGAGATGTAAGATAATGATTTAATCTCAGAGTAAAAATTCCGATCAATTTTGAATGTCGGAATTCCACATCATTCCAGTGGATACACTTCAAAGTTGTTTGCTAACGATTTTAAATCATAAATCATTAACCCTTATTATTGTAAAAAAAATTCATGTAGTAAAAGTCCTCAGGTTATGATTTGTTTATCCGCCGGAATTATTTTAGAGGTAATTTATTAATAATTATGGAAAAATCCATTGTCATCTTGTTCCCTTTATTTGTAAATCGCGATACTTTTAAATAGAAATTCAGAGGTTTGACTTGTGCGACACGAGACTTACCTACACTTAGAGTATACATGGTAATAAACGTTCGCGTAATGTGGTGCTATGATCTTTGTCACACAGAAACGTTTTAATGCCATATTATGCATCATAAAGTTCCGCCATACAAAAATGTTTGGGGGCCCGCATCGTCATGCTCAGAGAAAGAGAAATAAAGGAGAGGAGGAAAGCGATGAAGTGGAAATAGAAATAAATGAAAGCGGGGAAGTAATTGAGGAAGAAGAAGGAAGGAAAGAAAGGGCTTTATTCGGATGAAATTGAGTAGAGCCAGCCAGCCATATTACGCTCAAATCCTGGAAGACGGGGAAACGTAGGTTGAATCTAGGATTGCCTTACAGATGTTAGGAAAACAATCTCTACACTTTAAAGAAGGTTAAAACTATCGTTCTATTACCTTGTATACTCGTGTATAAGCTGATAAGCACAATTTCCATGCTGAATTACCCCCCTCGGCTTATACTCGTGTGAGGGTCCCACTTACCTGTTCTTCGGTGGAAAAAGTCGGCCGTAGTCGTTATCTATATTTACGTTTACCACTATCCGCTGATTTTCTCCTTCGAGTCAATTTTTTTTTCGCAGTTTTTATAATAAAATTTATTGCCTCGGCTTATACTCGAGTATTTAAGCTTTACTTGCAATCGATCTTAAAAACGTTATACATTATTGTAGGAGTTCGTAATATTTAGAAGAGAGGGTTACTTAGCAACAGTTTCAACCTTGAGATCTAAATATATAAAATAGTGTGTGTAATACGACATATAATATAACATACACACTGTGTATGTTCACTAAAAACTTGAGAACCGAGACTCGCAAAACTTTGAAGTTTTCTACATTATTAACAGATGACCCCGCGCAGAGTATACGCTACTTTTTATTTGCATAAAGTCCACGAGTGAAACCCAGAAGGGTCAAAACCCTTTCATAAGAAATACATGTAAAGTTCATTTTTTTCGTTGCATGGTTCATTTCTTTTGCAAAATTAAATTAGAAATAATGGTCCGATAAAGTCGAATCAAGCACCAAAAAAAGGTAAATAAAATAAAGAATTTTAATTTGGTCGTGGAATATTGTTATTAATTAGAAATTGTAAGAATTTTGATAAAATACGTGAATATTTTATCGAAATTTTGAGGTCATAAACAACTCGTCCCCCTGACGATCAAGGGGATTTTTGAGTCCCCAGATCATGTATTTATCCGTAAGAATACATTGAGAAAATATACATACTTCAAATTAATGTTAAGAATAAGTGTTAGATTATATGAAGAGGGAGAAATTTAAGGAGATATTAGTAACTGCAGCTATGAACGATATACTGTGAAGAATCCAGTGTACACACATACGAATACCAGTAATTAAGAAAGATTTTAAATTGTATGGAAGCGTCTGTAGCAACCAAGTTTTATTTATATCAACGTAATGGTTTACTGACTATTTCTTGGGATAAATGGGTTTATAGTAGTTTGTTAGATGAAATTGCTTTCTCTCGATCAATACAACTGACTGCGTATAAAAATCATGGTAAGTTTCGGATGTTTTTAATATAACCTTCTGCATTACGTATTACAACTTATCAATTTACATTGATAAATATTTAGCGATTGACGAAGATGGATTTAGTGAATATCGTAAAGATTTCCCAGATTCAGTGTAGGAGTTAAACTGCGATTTGTAAAGCTGTATCAAATCTCCAACATCGTATCTCTCCATCGAAAAGATAAATCAAGTTTATGTTTTGTTATACGCAGAATAAAAAAATTATGCATTGTGGTTTTTTAAAGTGATTCCAATTCTTATACATTTACTATCTTCTGTTATCGGTGTTTAATCTTTGGTTCTGTTTTGGCACTGCGATTGCATTTGTGTTGTTTGATGCGCTCCATGTTTATGTTACGCCTTTTAGTATTGGGATAAGAGTCAGCTCCATAATACACTTACTTTCTGCAAAGAATATTCTTTGGTGGTTTTAGAATTATGTATAATATATTTCTGTTTGTGTTTAATCATCGTTTCCGAGAACCAATTTTTCCTTTCTGAATATTTATCCTAAAAGGTGATGCTGCTTATCCTAATCTGATCTTAGAATATATTCTTTATTATCGTTACATTATTTCTGTCTTTATCGAAGATATTGTTCATTCACAGGATATTAGACTGAATATTTACCTGACTTCGTACACTTAATTATAACTTCATTTTCTTTGTTTATTGGTTCGGAAATAATTATAGCCTGGCATTAGCTATCTACCAATATTTTGAGGCATGTGTTACGATCAAGACTGTAACAATAGCATTAATCAATTTAAATTCCCCCGTTAAGAATCAGCGAGCACTTCTGCTAGTTTGTGATAAAATAGCCGGAGATCATAAAAAAGAAGATAAGTGAGCTTTCATTTGTTCAAGACTTCATTTGAAGGAACCGAAAGACGCACTGAGAAGGAGAAAGAGTTTATTTGCATACGGCTGAAAGAGCAAGACTAAATAAGTAAATGGTATGACTGAACAAACGTATATTCATCAGTAAAAACATAATTACAATGTCTTCTAAACCTCTTGAGAAAGTGAAAAAAAGATTTGGACATTTTCTGGCTTAATTGATTTTCGTTGATTTATACTCTTCGTAATTGAAATAACACGCCATGATCATTAGCGTTGTATTAATTACCGTTTCTCTATAATTAATGAAAACAGGTTCATCTCTAATTCGTCTTATAAAATTTAAAAGACCAAATAGTGATGAATTTCAAAACTTAGGAAATGGATGGAATCAGATATAGTTCAACCGCTCGTGGAAATGGGTTTAATGTAAAAGAACAAAATGGGAATAAAATTATTGTAAATATTGGGTTCAAGACGAGCCCCTTATGAGCGTTTTGTGATAATTATTAAATTCAACTATGAAGATGATCTAAGGAGTAATAATGTTTGTATTCGAATGTGAGTTCACTTGAGATGAATTAGGCAAATACTACCGACTGCGTAGACAGAAGCGAAGCGTTTTACGATATTTTTTACACAGTTATTCGAGTACAGGTTTAGATGGAAGCATACACTGCCGTTAGAAGGCATGTTCCTCGGAGACGAATGTCCGTAAGAGGCGAAGGAGAGAAGAGAGCTTTTTCCTTCTCGCGCTTTTGGCCATCGCGTGTATCTCACATCTGGCGCGGGAGGGGACAGAGCGGGGTAAGTGGATCTCCGAATGAAGGGAGGGGACGTGATGTAGGTGTTCTGGGAGGCTCGATCGAAGGGTCCACTTTGAGCCCGGCCGGCGTTCTCATTTCGGCACGTCCGCCTTGGGGGCGGTCGGGGGTGGAGAAGGGGCGGTCAGGGGGCGGAGAAGGGACGCCACTGCGTCGCGGAGGTCCCACTCTCCCTTTCTCCCTCCGGCGTTGCACCACTTTCACTGGGAGCGCACTGCGCGTCCCTCCTTCCTTCCATTATCGGCATCGCCGCGGACCGTGGATCATTCGGGAGACGGAGATCTTCATTCTTTTGTTTTTTGTCCTCATTTCCCCGCCGCGTCGGCAGAGGGCCGACGTGCTGATTACCGTGGGGCGGATGGGGGAGTGGAAGCCCTAAAGACTCGTGTAGGACGCGAGAGTTATACAACGGTCTCGTTTAAAACGAGGGAGCTGAGGAGCTCGTGGAAGATTCCACGATCGAAAACCATGGATGCGTACCGTGGAATGCTCTCTCGAGACTTATGGAGTTATCTTGGCTCGCTCGCCGATCCACGATCTGATGGCATGGCACAGAGAACTGCCAAAGCGTTCTTAAACCGTCTTAACTATAAGATGCATAAAGAAGAAGTTATTTCCCGGTGAATATGATGTAAAAAGAGTTCTCGGGTCTCGAACCGGGTTGCCTCCTGCCATAGGGTTCGGGAGCGTACTCTTCAGAAACTACGTCGATGTCGACGAACAAACGTCGACCCTTTGGCAGGAGGCAACCCGGTTCGAGACCCGAGAACTCTTTCTATATAAGATTCATCAAGGAATAAGAATGATTACAGAAGTCGATGATCTGAAAATGAAATTCTGAATCCTTAGCCTGATTCTAATAAAAATTAAACTGGAGAGGATTTTATTTGAGTATGGTGATATTAGAAGACAAGGACAAAAGATGAACTTAAAGGGTAAAGTACACTACCAGAAAGAGATAGAGTTGACTTTTAACAGGAATTTTTGATGCACACGAACCTTCCGAAAGGTAGAACGCTTCATGCCTGTATGGGGATCTTAGCGAGAGCCCAGTGCTCCAACGTTTTGATTGTGTAAAGTGTCGGAAGTTATGGATAACCTTTAACTCGAGACAACGCAATTTATCCCATACATACAATTATCCGTCATCGTCTTTTCTTAGCAAATCTATTCTCAAATATTGTTTCCAATTATTACTCAGTATAAATTAGTAATCCTAAGTAACACTAATGCAACTAAGTAAATCATCGAACTATTTATTACCTCTCCTATCCCTGTGGATATATTTCAAAGTTATCATTTTAAAATGGAATTCATGGTTACAATTGCGAGTAATGCAATTTACGTTCCACCCATTCCGACTTGCAACTAAATTTACTTTTTTCGTGCCTAATTCAATTTGTCTTCTGCATCTTTCATTAAAACAGAGGATAATATTTATTCCAATCTATCTCACATTCTTTTATGTTTATTACCAGTTTTTCTTTGATGTTGACCAGTCTGTTGTTCATTTCTTTTTGTGTAATGATGTGGATTTACGATAAAGCTACGGTGGTTTTTATATCCGAAGAGTATGCCCTGGTGTTGCAGTTAAGTTTTGAAGGTCGCTTCCATTCTTACGAAAGGAAATTTTATTTCATTCTCTTACATATTATCTGTTGCTATACATACATTTGTAAACCTGTCCTATGTTTGAGAGTGTAAAGATGTGAATCACAGAAAATTGGAGGTTTTTTAACAAAAGTGTTTTCTTTCTTGCTATACTGCTATTTGATGTGACCATGAAGAGACTATTACATCCTAGCGTTCATTTGTGGATAAAATAAAATTTTGATAAAGTTACTGATAATCACTTTCACTCATCAAACTAAAGTCTTGTTGGATCCCCATTCATCAGCCATTACTAACCGCTTGGAGTTGCGATGAGGATTACTAAACAATATGAGGAGTTTCTAACCGAGGCAAAATGCTTTCCGTAGAAATTTACGCATCCTTGGAGTACAATGACTCTGTGATTATCACTTATTATAATAATTTGATGCATCAACCCCTTTTATACCACATTAGCTTCCATTTTGATTTTGTCTTACGTCAAAAATAATACGAAAAACATTTCATGAGTAGAAACATGAAAGTAAAAATGGCTATGTATTCTTTTCCTCGAAGTTCTTTAGAGAATTGTTTTGAAGTTTCCTCGATGTCTTTTAAAACTTCGCCGAATTATGTCTATGGTTTCGAACCGATGGGGCGCTCGTCATTCCGCATGCGGGAGAAGTGTGCATCGAAATGTCCGTCCGGGTGATTAATTTCGATCTCAGTAGGTCGAAGATGCGCAGGCGCCTTCGATGGGTCCGCCACCATCCGGAGGTCTCCGGTTCGATTCTACGCCACGGGGCGACGTCGCTCCGAAATGTTTCGCGGTAGACGCTTTTATCCGAGAGTTTATTTTTTCAAGGACGGATATCTCCCTCACATTCTCCCCACTTCAGCGCATTTATGCGAGCATAACAGAAAATTGGTGAGTTAGGTCGGCGATTTGACGACTTCCACCTCTGGATGCGATTGTCGGACCATGTATGCAGATCCGACGAGACACTTGCTGGTGCGTGCAGAGAAAGATGTTTTTCGTCCGTCGTATAAACAGGATATTACCGCCGATCGCGAAACTGCCACGGTGGCATTTACGGTCCAAAGAGCACGTATCGGCCAGTTTCGAATTGTAATCTCCGCGTGATTGTAGTATTAAGAGTACTTGAGTCCCTCATCCCCACGTGAGGTCAATGGGGCGATCGAATTTTGATTAGCGGAAGCACTACAGAAGGATGAGGATTGACGAAACGTGCAAATATCGGCTGTGGAGGAATTTGAAGCCCTCCTGAAATCCCAGTGACCGACAAAATAACTAAACTAATTAATTAAATAATTAACTACTAAAATTATGTGAAATCAATATACATACACTGATTATACATTTGTTTCATATCTTCCGGTCGCGCAACATAGTACAAAATGAGTAAGATTAGTATTTTTTACAAAATTTCAAAGTTTGACTGTTTAGTACATTTTAATCATACGACTTTTAGAGATGCTACAGTTTAATTCTATTACAATGATATTTGGATAATAAATAATAACAATAATATATTTAAAATCCAAGCATATAAGATAAACTTTGATATTCAAGTGGAATTCGGTCGCGCAGCTTCGTCAAAAACAGCAGAGTAGCCTACCTGGACACAGAGGCGAGGCGGTTTCCTTTCGGATAATTTATAAATTTTCTAATATTAAATATTTGGAAATTTTTTGTTTCAATATTCAATTTTTGGTGCAGATCTTCGCTCATTTTGTTTGCTGCACTTCGAGTTCCACCCACACCCTACCCAACGAACCATCCAATGTAGGATGTATTATTTTCAATATGTACAAATTTATCTCGCTTTCTCTCTCTTTATGTTTCCTTTCTAGCCTTTATCTATCGATAAACAACGTAATTTGGATTTGTGTGAAAACGTTGGAATCTCTGAGTGTGACGGTAATGTGGTTGTAATATAGCCGTTTCTGGAACTGTGTCCACGTACTTTACTTGAATCTTCAGTCACTAGCTTAACGCATCATTCAACTGCCTGTGTATGGCATGGGGAAACATCTATTCTCATAACTGGCTTGAAGTCATTGCTCACATACTGTTTTATCTCTTCATTAGTCAATGTTCTTAACAGTGGAGGAGGAGTCGGTGTACTGGTGTTCCATTTGATGGTATAGGAACGCAATTAAAACCATCGGGCGTGTTTAAAAAATTATGAAAAATTAAGGTTTTTCACAATTTTTTATAACTTCGATGGCATTGCGCGACCGGAAGACGAATTTCTAAAAAAATAATAATTAGTGCGCTTTTCATGTCTATACCAATCGCAACTTTTCCGCACTATAGCGATCTGAAATTTAAAAAAAAGTTTTTTTCGAACCACCCTACTACATATACGTGCAAAATGTCAAAGAAAGAGTCGATCGAAAGAGTTACTAAGTCTCTTGATGCGTAGAGTGGGCATCTTTATAAAATGCCAGGGTGCAGAAAATGAATTCGGACATCTGAAGATTGCAAATAATATTTTCCTAAATAATTATGGAATTTAAATTCATATGAAAGGTATTATTCACCTATACATTTCCAAGCTTACATAGATTCTCCTTTAGCTCTTATTTATTGAAAAGTTTACAATTTACTGTCGAATCGTCTTTACCCGGAATTCCTTAGCAGTATTTAATGATTATGGAAATAGGTCGACTTATGTTAAATTGTAAATCATTCGGTGGTTAAACAATTCAGGAGATCCTCCTGTTTACGTGAATGTCCGGTGAATCATTGGAGAGGTTTAATCGAGTATTTTGCGACCTCCGGAGGATTGGGTCCGTCGAATTCTAACCGTGCGTCTGAAGAACACACCTCCGTTTTGCAGCAGAACGGATTCTTATCTCGACGGAAATATTTCCCCGGCCGAGGAATGGAGGATTTACTTTAGGACGCAGTGAAAGTCAGGGACGATTTCTGATATCTATCAATGGCGCTTCCTGTACGGACGAAGAAAAAGTGGTCCATATTTGGTGTTGAACATCGTCGGCACGACTCATTAAAACGGTAATTGATCTGAATGCGGGATACATTTGACGCTTTTGAAGCAATGTTTCTCAATTAATCGATTGTGAATTCATTGTGAAGATGCAAGGATGAGGTTCGGAAAGGAATAGCCTTGGCCAAGGAAGCCTGTATGAAGCGAAGGGAAATTATGAGAAAAGGTCTTGAAAAAGGAATCAGGAAAAGGTTGGCGAAATCCCTGGTCTGGAGTGTGTTGCTCTATGGATGCGAAACGTGGACTTTAAGAAAGGAAGAAGTTAAACGTTTGGAGGCCTTCGAAATTTGGGTATAGCGAAGAATGGAAAAAGTTAGTTGGGTTGATAGAAAAATAAACACGGAGTTGTTAGAGATGGTTGGGCTTTAATCGAAGTGATTAAGCATCGTCAGAAGAAATGGGGATGTTAAATATTGAGGGGAGAGGGATTGGTAAAGGTTGCGATTGAGAGGAGGATTCAGGGGAAAAAACAAAGGGGAAGGCAGAGACAGAAGTTGTTAATGACGTAAGGGATGGGGTTAGCTATAGGGAAATGTGGGTGATGGCGCTTGATAGGGCATTTTTGATTGCACATGAACCTACCGAGAGGTAGAACACTCATGATGATGATGATATCCCTCACTTCATTATTAGAACTGTTTACCTAAACTCAGAATACTCTGCCATGAAGTAGATATTCAATTATGAGCTTTTCTTTCGTAACAATAAGATGTTTTGGACGATTTTTGGAACTAAATATTCTCCGCATTCACCTTTCCTTAGTGATAAATGAAGTATTTCGAAAATTGGATACCAGTAAATTCAAACCGCCATGTTCTTGATTTAATTTTTATTTTTTACTTAATGACTTTTCCTGCTTTGTCCTACTTAATTTTTTAATTTTTCCCGTCAACAGTGTGTAGAAGGCATTTCCTGATGAAGATCCCGGCGTTAATAAAGGCATAAGAAGGCTTCTTCATATTACTTCATTATTTGGGATAAGGATCCTGAATATGGTAGGAAATTTTTCCTCACGCTTCCCTCTTTATTGGTTCATTTTAGGATGGAATCGAAGTTTTCTTCAGTTGCTGTTTGAAGAGACCAATCGTAGATACTTATTGCGGATGAATGTCGTTGTGAAAATGGGACTAGTGGGTTTAAATGTGTAACCTGACTTAATTCAACGAATTTGCGGGCGTATGGCTTTTTAACTTACGTAACTAATCTGAAATATCTGATTTCCCTATTATCGATTTGTTGGATTGCGGGATTCGATCCATAACTTCCTTTTGAAACGAGTTTTTTATTTGCTGACCACAAGTTTAATGTTTTCCCATCTTCATTTATCCGGTTGGCGATTGAATTTCTCCATTGTTTAATCGTTCGAGTATTTAATATGTTCGTCTATATTTGTATCTTTTTGGATGACAAATATTTCTTCATGCATCTACAATCGATTTCCTCTGGTCGTACGAAAAACTTCATATGAAAGATTCATTGTTAATATTCGAACTAAATACTAAAATATTGGAGGGTTAGTATTATGTAAATACTTGTTTTATTATTGCTAAAATATCGCAATTTCAGCTATAAACTAAAGATGTTCGGCAAAAAGTTTTTATTTCCGTAAACTGAAAGAACTTTTAGTCACCGGAAATTGGTAAATCACCACATTTTTGTAATAATTTCTAAACTCCCGGCAAACGTCCATCCTGAAACAGTAGGGGACTTAAGAAGAGATCATCGCTGATATTCATTCGCTAACCAAACAAAGCCCAGGAACAAGACCAAGCAGAAGATAGAGCCCAGCACGACTTCCATTCAATTACGTTAATAGCAGAACTGAAATGTTTATCAAGGTCCTAGTTTCCTCTTGCTCACAGAATCATATTTTAGTTATACAATAGTTTAAATCGGTGGTCTGTTTAATCAGAATTCTTTGTACGTAGTTTTCCATCTATATCTGGGACTGCTTTTACGATTGATGAAATAAATGAAAAAGCGGCGGTCTCACTTGGGCTCCACTTTCTCCGCGACCTCTTCGTGCGCTTATTTTCGCTCGATGTTCCGCACGCCTTCTGCTCGCGATTTAAAAAGCCTCCACGGCCGTGTCTTTCGGCCGCGATAATGGCGCGCAGAAGGTGTCAACGCCTCTTCAGTGGCGGCGTGCTTATTCGTGGGGACGGGCGCCTGGAAGGCGACCTCGACCAACCCACCTCCCGTCCCTAGATTAAAAGCCCCTCGGAGATGGCTGCAGACCGACGTCTTACGAAAGGCAGAGGGAGTTTTTTACAGCGCTAAGAAGACGCGTTTTGGGCCGCGAGAGATCCGTCCCGGACAAGGTCTATTTTAACGGGCTCATTTTGTGCCTCCGACCAAGCCCCATGCGTGTGCCTTTTGGTTGCTAAACGAACCATTGTCGCGGTTCTAGAAGAGGCAGAGACGGAACCAATAGTTTTATAAGTCGTCAATATGAACCTCCATGGCTGAAATAGCTACTGATGGAATTTAAAAAGGACTTCCGGCCGTTGGAGCGCTTAAAACAACTATTTATATATTCGGGTACACCCGAGTCTAACCTTCCCAGTTTTCCGGATTCCGTACTGGAGTTTGATCTCCTCTCATAGTGTCCGGGAAAGCATTCTCCGGATGTATAAATGTTCTGTTTATTCAGAAACGCAACAAGATTGGTTTCCAGTTTATTTTGATGATAGTGTTTTCAAAGTCTTTTTATACGTAAATATCAGCATTAGCATTAACATTCTTAAAAGTATTTCAACATATTAGCTCATTTCGCTTCCTCCGGGAATCGAATCCGCGACCTCTTTCACCAAAGCAGTTCGTGCTGCCCACATGGCTATCCGGGAGCTTTTTACGAATATAATATTCAATGTTCAATATATCTGTAATTGTTGGTAGCTGTTATTAAGGATAATTTACTTTTCAAGTCGTTCACGCAATATAAACCTAAACACCAAAGCAAACATTTGGTCATGAATATTCGAAGAACGCATGTGTTACACCTCACTGATTTCGTGGTTGTGCCCCGAATGTTTCCCTCTAAGAGATGAATATCCTATTTTTTCATTATCAGCCTCCGGAACACCCTAGGTCTGCGAAGTAATTCGTCCAACCTGTTAAGTGAGACTTCGTAAAATGAAGTATAATCGTATAAAAAATTATACATTAGAAGAAGTCACGTAGCGATGCTTTATTCTTACAAGGGAAGACATTTTCAGAAGACAAAACCGCGATTCCGAGGTTTTGCGAAGTAAAGTGAGCTAAATCATTGTGTTCAGACGAGGATAAAATGATCGTGGGCCGAATTCATAAGTTCGCCTCTCTGTTCGAGATAGTTGTTGAAACTCCGACCTTAAAATTGTCTTCCATTCATCTCTAGTGATAGACGGAGCTCGAATGTCCGTGCGTGGGAGTGCGTATGCTTCGTTCAAGTTAATGCCCACGTTCTCCTCTGTTTGATTCCTGCGTCTTCTGATAGCCCAGGTCACATTTTCTTCGACTGCGGACCGGTGATGCTTGATCTCCCGAAGATTTGTAAATATTCTTCTGTTCTTGTGCAAATGAATGTGAAGCGGTTGCTCGAGTGAAGCGCATGCACACGAAATTTCAGCCCTTCAACGACAAATTCTAAAATGAATGATGCGGAGTTATCTAAGGTTCTGTGAAAACGCGGGAGGTTAAATTCGAAATGAACGTAAGAACCTATTGAGTATATTCCTGACCATTATGTATTATCTACGATCAATCTTTCTTTCAAAAAGCTATTGATTACTTAAATAGACTTTGATTGCTTTTTGACTTACGAATCTTTCCTAGTTCCATTTCTTGCCCTTCGTTTTCGTATTTGCTTGTTATAGAGATTTCAAGAAGGATATCTTAATCAAATTTAGTTTTATATTCTGACGTGATTTCCAATAAAATGACCTGTTAGGTTAGCAAGAACTTTATAAAAAACCCGTTTGTAATCATTGAAGTTTTTATTATTAATTTCTGGTGCATAAAAACTATTTATTATGCTAAAAATTTTAGCGAATAGATACTATTTTATATTTATTATATATAATTCCTTCTCCGGATTCATTCGTATTATATTCATATATATAGATAGATAGATAAAATACAAATTCACAGGCCAAACCACAAGTGTCATTGACTTGAAATTTTTACAGCGTATAGGCTCTAACGTGAAACCCCCAGGAAAAAGGCGACTTTGAACCTCAGTGTCATGGGTTCGATGCCAGAAGGCCCCAAAGTCACGATTTTTTCCATAAAGATACATTGCGGGGATATTCGAAAATTTTTTGAGGCATTTCCCGGCAAATTAGACAATTGAAATCTTAGAATCCGTAAGTATCCAACGAAAACCATAAAATCATCTTTGATGATTATCCTTGGTTCGACGCTAGGTCAGGGCAAATATCTCCCATTTAAAATGCATTGCGGCGATTTTGAAGATTTTTTTGAAACACTTTACCTATAAGATGGAAACTAGGCATGTGGATACAGATCATAGATATATTTTATGTACGCTGATGGGCGTTCCGATCACGGTCCTTGGTTCGATCCCAGTGAGTTATTTACATTCATCAATGCGTTCCTTACGGAGATAACGGAAACCAATTGTGGGATTTTCCCGGCATGATATGGAATTCAAACTTTGCGTTAAAAAAGAGCAGGTTCCAAATAATTATAATATATATTCACATATACCAATGTGTCCTGTGTTCGACGCCAGACGTCTCTACAATCAGTAACTGATCCGATTTTTTGAGAATTTTTTTGAACCCTTTCCCAACAATACAAAAACTTGAAATTCGGCATGTAAATAGAGACTATTGATAAATTTCAAATTCTCTGTTTTAGGATTCCTTGATCGTCCTTGGTTCAATTCCAGGGAGCCATTTACATTGCTGTATACATTTCAGATTGGGATAATGGAGTCTTATTTCAGGACCTTCCCGGTTTGATATGGACTTCACACTTTGCATTAAATAAGATCAGGTCCTAACAAGTTATTATGTCTATTCGCATTTGCCAATATGTCCTGGGTTCGACACCAGGCGCCTACAAAAATTAGAAATGGCTATGATTTTTAAGATTTTTTTTTAACCCCTTCCCGATAACATTGAAACTCAAACATTGAAACTCAAAACTTGGCATGTGGATAAAGATTATAAATGCATTTCATATGCTTGCAGTATGCAAGCAACTTTCACTCGTATGTATATACAAGTAAAATGTAGCTTGCATACTGCAAGCAGTTCGACAACACTAAATTCATATCGGCATCATATCGGGACGGTCCTCAAAAGAGAAAAAAAGGATTGAAAATATTCTTAAAATTAGCTGCAATTTAATCGACTGGCATCGAACCCAGGACTTCCTGGTGAACTTACTATGCAGCACAACAGAAGATAACCATCTATGTGTGAAATTTGAAGCAGAAATATTGGCGGCAACTGCCTCAAACGACGTCTTACTTTTCCCTTATATTCCTTATGTGAAACATTTTAATGCGCTCTGGCATCGAACCCTGGAACAGCATTGTCGTATCTAAATTTTTTTCTTAATCTGAGTCTTAATATACATCTTTTAGCAAAGAAAGAACTTCCTAATATTTCGATAAGTATATCAAAATAAATAACGAAAACTAACTCAATGTATTTTAAATGGAGGATATATTTACCGCGTGGCATCGAACCGGGGCCATTCTAGCGATATTTTCTATGCAGCACAACAGAAAATCACCATCTCTATCTAAGTATGCGAATTCAAGCAGAAATATTGATTGCAACTGCCTCAAACGACGTCCTACTTTTCCCTTATATTCCTTATGAGAGAAAAATTATTGTGCTCTGGCATTGAATCCAGGAAGAGTTCCGTCTTATCTATATTTTTTTCTGAAACCAATTCTTACCATACATCTTCCAGCCAAGCACGAACTTCCTATCATTTCGATAAGTACATCAAAATAAATATTGAAAAACTACGTCAATGTATTTTAAACGGCGGATTTTTGCATCGTCCTCGCATCGAACCCAGGACATTTCTGTAAAATGCATTAATGCTGTCGATAGATCCTGACTATATATTTAGGCTCCTAGAGTTTCGATTCTCTACCTATATGGGAAGTATTTTTTTAAAATTATGGAAAATCAAAGCAATGCATTTAAACGGGAAAAATCGGGACTTTGGGGCCCTCTGGAATTGAACCCATGACAATGAGGTGCAAAATCGCAATTTTTGTGGCGGTTACACGTTATGACCAATATGTCGTAGAAAATTTCAAGTCAATGACGCTTGTGGTTTAGCCTGTGAATTTGTATCCTATCTATCTGGCTATATAATATGAACTAGTAAATGGGTGCTTGCAAACTGCAAGCAAAGAAAATTATTAAGGGATACTACCCCAAGTTATGGGTCTATAGGCTATATTTATGTTCCTTTTTAATTATGCCATTGTCTTTAGTATGCATAATTTAAAATCTAAGGTCGAGATTCATCAAATAATATAAAAATAGAATAAGTACTTCGAAGGCCTTTCACGGTCATTTGATACGGGAGTTTTGGAGTTGAGACCTTAATGAATACACTTTCGTAAAGTTAAAGTAAGGGAATACGCTAAAGTAAATTTAGAATAACAATCTGCATAAAATAAAAATTCGAGAAATCGATAGACGATTGGTTACCTGTAGTATGTACTCGGTTTAGTGCAAGACGTACTCCAGTTGAATCCTATGGCCGCGGCGCCTGCTTCCGGGCAGATCACCATATGATGATGAGGACAACATTGACGGCGTGCGGAATATTATCAAATATCCTTTCCGGTGAAACTAACACCCTGATATTTTCTGAGGAACGTACTCTTCCTAGCGCGACATAAAGCTGCCATTGTGAAAACACGTCGCTTCTCAAATCAATTCCTACCTTACTTAGTTTTGGATTTCAGTCCTCAATGAATATATAAGGTCGAAGGTTTCCGAGGCGATCGGCTGATTCCGTGGTGTCTCTTTCGGGATTCCACCGCGATCAATGTAGCAGCGGCGACGACGACGTTTTAAATGTCCATTCGTAAAAGTAAATTAAAGAAATAAGCTTAAGAATGTTAAGTTAGAATAAAAATCTGCATAAGATAAAAATGCGGAAAATAAATAGACGATTACCTGTAGTATTCGGTTCATTGCAATACATACTGCAAAATAATGCTATATTCATCAAATGGCGTCTACCACGACAATGAGCTCCGTTTCTAATTAAATAAACAAATAGACAATAGGCAACGTAATTATGTAAACAGTTTTAATGAACGTAGGAAAAGAACTTTATTCTAAAGCGCGTTTGGAGAAGATGGGAAAATAATATTCATACAATGATACATGCAAAAATTGGTTTTACTTACGAAGAATTATCCAGCGAACACGAAGAACGACCTAATCAGAAGGTCGTTCAAGGAAATCAGTGTATATTATGTGTAGATTTTTGTTTTTTATTTTGATGAAAGTTGAATTACGTAATATACTACGTACTAATTGTGTACTACGTATTAATTAAAAATACGTAGAAAAAGGAACTTAATTTTCAATTATCTTTGGAGAGGATGACAGAATAATTATATTTAATTAAAATAGAAAAGAAGAAACATAATAGGCATATAATAAAAAGCACATAAACTCACACACGAAAAGCAATCCACCATATACGTAGAACAACGATATCCTAACACCGTTTAATGATACCATGTAATTACTGACTAGATATTTGTTTTTCATTTAGATGAAAGTTACAATTTCTTGATATTTAATGATAACATGGTCCTTCAAGAAAGGCGGGCAGCAATGGGTTTGGTTTCCGGTATGAGCTTAATGAGCATAGTAATGAATCTGGAGAAGCGTCTTTATATAATCGATACATAAAGCACAAATCGTTTCCGATTCCTCTCTTTTATTATGACGGCTATTGAAGAAAGTAAATTAACTCCGAAAAATATTTACTTATTGAACGTACAATTTAATTCGAGAGATTTGAATTTTTGACCAAGAAGAGTTAAATTAGATAAATACTTAGGTAATATTTGTTAGTTTTTAGATTTGTGTTTTCTATCAGTTCGTGGAATATGTATTTAGACCCTAGATTGATGTTAATCGACGCCTAAGGGAATCGTAAGTTGTTGTTGAGTTTTGGCTCGATGTCAGGAGACAGCTTCATTGAAAGCAATTAAAATGGTGAATTATACGAAAGATATGTCAGAGAGGACATACTACTCCGTGCATACTTAAAGCCAAAGCGATATCATTAAACCCTGTAACACATCTTAGTAGTAGTTGACACTTAGATGATAAACCGCAAGGAAATAGTGAGTTGCGAGTCTTCCAAATGCTTCTTAGCTTTTTAATCCTCCACACTTGAGAATGAGTTCGTTCGGAACGGTACTCGATTAATTTACTGGTTGCAGATTCAGATTGAACAGAGTTAAGTAACGCAAGCGTAGTTCCCGAGAAGGATTTTTATGTTTCGGGAAATTTCGCCAGAATGTTAACTTGCAGACACACAGGCCTAATTTACATCTAAATTAATACTTTTCAGACGAGTGACGGAGCGTAAACCCCAGTCGGTTTTACTTCTCTTTAGTCGGTTATTATCGGTCGATTTTAAAACGGCTTGTCTTAGCATCGATTTCTCTTTACGCTCATTATCGGGTCGGCCGAATTGAGGTTGCATGATACCAGTTATATTTTCCGCAAATGTGCTTTCCTTGAATTAATAATAAACGTCTTTAATTGGGCAAGATTTTCACTAAAAGTCTCATCTTTCATCCATTTATCGGGCAATCGCAGTCTAACTTCCAATTTTCCTTTCTTTTGATAGTTCCCAGTGTCTTTGTAACATTCGCTCTTTTTTATCGTTGCATCTTTTAAATAAAACTTATTGCCCTGCGCTGCACTTCCTCGAGTCCGAACTATACGGGTCTAATAAAAAGCATCGAAACTTTCCTCATTTACATTCAGCGGAAGGTCTGTTGTGGAGTAAGAAATTCTAATACCATAAACTTCGATGAATGGGTTTATTCTGCTGAGCAAATCGGTCATCGAATGTGAACCAGAATTAGAGAATAAACGGAAGAGATTCGAAAGTTTTAAGGGAGATTGTTGCATAGCGGGAGCCGTTGCATTGTGGGAGCTAAGTGAATTGGAGTAGAATTGGCTCTAAAAGAGGCCAAGAAAAGGAAGTGTAATCTTGATAAGGGAAAGAGATCGCTAAATGAAGTGATAGAAGCGAGGGGAAGCAGAAGAGGAATTTTCAGGATTAAGCTAAGCGGCTGGATTAATGCCACTAGTTGAAGGAAAGTGAAATCTTTGGGGCGAACGCAAGGCTCAATAATATGTTAGTGACATTCAGTACTGCAGAAGAATCTCACGAATTTTGTTTTTTTTAAGAAAACGTGTTACATGAATACTTTGGGAAGACCTTCCCAATAATTTTCATTTATATTTTTATTATTTTTCTCCGCAATTTTCTGAGATGTCTCAAAAACTGTCATTGAGATTAAGGACTCAAATGATGTCGAGGCAATTATGAATCCCCTTCCTTTCATTTCAGATCCTATGAAATAAAGTGCCTCGCATTCAAATAAAGTATGACATCATTTAAAGACGACCTCTGTTTTTTATTTTGAATCTTCGTGAGTCATTTTGCACGGCTATTTTACATATCATTTCCATAGTGTTGGTGCCAAAACATCAGATTGCCCCGTACTTACTGCTATAAATACCTGAGATATTACTGTTAGTGGACTATTAGCTGGACTGAAATCCTCTGTCCTCGCTAATATTTTACTTCATTTTTATACGCTGAATTCAGCCTCTGTTGACTCGATCATACTATAGCGGTGGCTGATATTTATTAATAATTAACCTGACTGCAGATCGTCGTGAGTCCAATTGCCTTCCTCAGAATCGAGGATGATCTTTCTCATTCTCCATCCTCAACTTATTTTAAAAATATATGTAGAAGAGATACACAACAAGAAAATGATTCTGTGCAGAATTGACAGAATACAAATTAGAAAAAATATCCATGCGGCAGAGAGACTCGCATAAAAACGATGTGCGGAAAACTTGCAAAATCTACTGATAGTTGTTGCAAATGATGGTTATAATCATTTATTTATTTTTCAAGGGGCAGGAGTTCTGTACTCGAGAGAAATACAAGCATTCGCTAAATTACAACTGTGGTTTTAAACAGCGTAATGCTAATCAGAGATTAGTTCTTGCAAGAGCTCGTCATTCATTATAATTTGCAATTCTTTCGGGAATTTTGGAAGTTTAGGAGTGTTTGTTGGTTCTTCATTGAAAAAATAAGTGACGCAAAGGTATAAAAGTTCTTAATCTGCAGTTACTTATTACGTTTCATTATTAATTTGTATACTTTGTTATTAATAAAACTTATAAGTGATTCGTTCGGTTTAGGTGGTTTGCCTTCGTCTGCGGGAAGTCGTCATCCATTAGCTGTGTCCGGGGACACGTCCGCTCTTCCACGAACCGATTGGACACGCGCGCCAGATAAGGAGGACGACCGATCGATATAAATCGATTCCGCGATCGTCCGCGGCTTCTTCTCTCGGAAACGAATTATAGCGTCAGAAGTGCGCATGCGGTCCTTCTTCACTCGGACGTCAGCGAGAGATTCGTGCGCAATTTGTTTGCGTTTTTGTTTTCCGCGTAAACACCTCCATGACGTCGAGTGCGTAATGAAATATAATTGCGCCGCACTTTGGGAGACGCGTGAATTGGGTTCACCTGGGATTACGCGTGCTCGCTTTCGCTCGATCATGTTCACGCGGCGTCGTATTTTATCTGCGAAGTAGAGTCATAAGTATCGCAAGTTCCGGCATAACTTCGGAGATGTTAAGCAAAAAGTATGTCTTACATATATTACTGTAACGAATTGCTTGTTACCTAGAATTGGTAAAGTAAGAAGTCACGGCCCAAGCTGTGGTTTCTGTAAAACGAGTAGCGTTAATTATTCATTTCTTAATTCCCTTACATCATTTCGTAAGAAAGTAAAAGTGAATGCCCCACACAGTTGCGTTAATTAAGTTACGAGATAAATCCCTATTAACCGGGGCTCGAACGCGCGATCTTGGTGTTGGTAGGCTGACATGTTTCCGCTGAGTAGTCACTGCAGTAAATTTACCCTTACAAGCCCGTGTCCGGCCTCCAATGGGAGCACATAGTTGAGTTGCGTTCTGACCCCGAAAGCGAAGACCGTGGATTATTATAATTGGATGTATAAGCGGTTGAATGACAATTTCTGTGAAGCCCAGTGCGGGTTGTTTGATCACCGACGAGAAAAAAAGCAATATTTATCCTTACAATTACATTCTGTCCTTACTTAAAATATTAGGGTAAAAACTATGAAATTAATAATTTTTAGCAAATTTAAACAACAAAATATTTAAAAGTAGGTACAGCGAAGTCTTGAGAAGGTTTTCTCCTAACGCATTCTGAGGAAGCAATTCGGACACCCTTGAATGATCACTTTTGTTTACATCGGGAATCCAATCCGGTACTCAATGGAATGGCATTCGAATACCTAGGAATCTCTTTAGACTTACCGGAAAAGCCTTAGGCATTTTCCACGTTCTAAATATCTCTCAAACAAGATTATGTTTTTCTTACGATTAGCGAATATTTTGTAACAATTTCAATATTTTCTATCGGAATATTAAAAACAATGTAGCGTTCAAAATCGTCCTTTTCAATGCGTTTTTGTAAGTACATGTCTCGAGAAATAAAACCCGATAGGTGAGACGTGCAAATCGAAGAAAGGAAATCGGGAGACGTGATCGATTGCGATCCGCGTGGAGACCACAATTAGGGGAATAACCGTTAGGGGCGGCGTCCTCGAGGGAAGCAGCGGAAGTCAACCGCGCGGTCCCAAAAATGTGCGGTCTACAGACTATGTTGCAGAAAGCCATTTTCTCGTGGGCGAACCATTCGTGACTTTTGTGTTCGGAGGTCCTCCCTCTCTGCTAATTGGAAGGTTCACGTTTTAGTGCGCCTTCGCGATATTATTATCCTTTAGCCTTTTGGCTTAGCCAAGCATTTACATTAGCCTTTAAAAGTACGTTGGCTGCGACACGTTCGCGAACGGTTTGAAATAATGATCACGAAAGCGTATCTTAGATTATCAGGTACGCAAGTGGCATAGTATAGTGTTTATGCGAACATTTTTAAATGCATTAATAAGTCACACCATTTAGCAAGGATTCCACCGTTATTGTAAGTGATCTTCGGATATCTTAAGTGACTACGCAAATACTTTAACCGCCAAAAATGTTATTTTCGTACCCAAATTAAAATTTTACTGATGGGTAATCTATAAATTCAATTCGGCAAAGAGGTTATTATACTTCGAAATAGTGTTAACAATAATGGTAATAGTCTTTAATTTAGGCGAGATTGAGACTTTTAAGTCTCTTCCTACATCCAACCCTTTACAGGTACACAAGCACATTGTAAAGGCAATTATCGTAGCGGAAAGTTCTACTTCAGTTTGTGAAACACAATCACCTTCAAACGAGCGTAGATCGAATGTATATAAGATTATTATTAGATAGTATTATTATTTGTAACTATTTTGTTTGTGGGATTTCCAAATAATTATCCATACAGTGTTGCGATTGCCTGTTGGATTGGCGTGGGGTTGAAATTAAGCTTTTATTATTACGCTATCTCTACTTGTATTTTCTTATTTATTTACCGATTGCGTACCGTTCATCTTTTCTCTGTCATCCTTTGTGAGATGAAAATCGGAATGCAAATTTGGTGATGAGAGGTTCCCAAGATCGAAGTATGCGTTCGTTAATTCGTCGTCGAGGAATTGCCGATAATCCTCGAACGGGATGGGCGCAGATGGGCTGCAGCGGACAAACCGACCTGCCAGCGAAGAGCCTGTGGGTTCGCTCACATCTGCTGTCGCGTTGAATCCAACGCTTCCGCGAGTATGCCCGAGGAGCGGAAAAGGGCCTTCCCAAGATGCGCTTTGTTGGTGCATTCCCGGAACTGTCCGAGAAAGTTCTGTGGGCGGATTTAGCGTCCTTCCGAAAGTTCGGTAAAGATGCCGAAGCCGAAGAGGATACTCGCTAAGAAGTAGCTTTTCAACAGAATTGGCGTAATTATTCAGTGATTAAAAATTGTGATAGTCAACACTTATTAGTTTATAACTTATATGAATTTAATTGTGCACGTTTCATCCTAGCAAACTGCTCATCGGCGAATGGTAGGGGATAGAAACGTCAAAAGATCAATCGCTTCGTTTGGTTCATTGCCGTCGCATATCTTTCGTGAAAACCTATTTCTTGAGGGATCCTTGATGGAAAAATGCTGTAGCGTGAACAATAACCACAGTAGTTATATAGTTTTAAGAAAATCCAAGTTATTCGTGAGAAACGGAATCTGAAATTGCATTGAAGTAGATTGTATCATCTTTGCTTGCTCTTTTCATCGGACGCCCGGGTTACTGAGGGACTAGTTAAGATTTGGTTTATGATTCTTGTTGAAAAAAGTGGGAAATCTACGGCCCTTCCGGCGTTTATTTCGGCCTGGCCTTCACTTCTAGAAAGAAACGAAGATTTATTTTGCTTCAGTCTCCAGTATGAATCATAGTGAAAATAAGACGGTAAGCGCTGTGATTCAGTTTACTCGGCGATTTAGGTTCTATTCCCTGCGTAAGGTTTCCTCACGGAATATTTGAATCAGTAAGACACTGAAGTGCAGCCTCTCGTACGGTCTAACGGCAGACGCGGCCCCCCGACGTAAAGCGGGCCCCTGGGATAAGGGGATGCGAACCAAGGCCCGCTATGTAAGTGTGTCAACCCACGGCGCGTATTCATAATTCGAGGGATTGATTCGTATGGGAAAGCGGACCCTCCGCGATGTCCCCCGGCAGGTGTTGCGAGATCTCCGTTCGAGGAGCCGCGACGGTTTCTCCGAAAAGGTTTCGAAACGCTGGCGAAGCGAGCCCCCGGCGTCCCTTCCCGGGTGGGGGAGGGCGGCCGCGGTTTCGACACGCAGGGGCCCGCCAATGGCCGCCCTTCTCACAGTTGGGTCGGTAGCACCGCGAAAGGGCCGCTTTTTTTTCTCTACCGCGGCCCCGAAAGGGAGCGGCGGTCGGAAGATCGTTCGACCATCGATTTCTGAAGTTTATTCCGAGCAGCGGCGATGTGGTCGTCTTACCATTTCGCCCACTTCCCACTATTCGGTCGCTAGATGTCCTCGCTGTTTTCGTTCCTCTACTAGGAATTCTGCCCAAAAGATGTTCTGTGGGCGGATAATCCTTTTCTTAGAAAGGCAGTATGCGGCTCTCATGCAGCACCAATAGGCCGCACTTGAACCGCGTATTGCCTATATTCCCACTAATGTAATTACTAAATAAATACATCATAACATCTCCCCTTTAAGTTTACAATAGTAATACCCAAGAATGGGAAACACTTCTGAATAAGTCTATTTGTTAGGCCGCATTGAACGCAAATGCCGTAGTTAACCCCCCTTCACCTACGTTTTGATTTTCGCCGGAGTCACTACCTCTTTCTGGAAGCTGATCGAAACTGTAAACATTTGTTTGATGAATGGCGAAGCGCTCGTAAAGAAAACAATTGACAGAGCGGACTAATTGATGTTTGAAGGACTCCTACGTAACCCTTGTTATGGCTTTTACTAACGAGTAATGTAAACATTCTTACTATTCTTTATTATGTAAATGAACAGAGAAAGGATAAGATCCCGAATTATACTTCTTTCCGTTCTTCGGGGCGTATCTCGCACCAAGATTTACTGAAGGATGTCATTATAGAATGGTTTAAGATTATGTTAAAAGGTCTGGCTGATTACAGTCTCAAAACCGCCTAACCATTGACATTTGTAGCGGTTGCTCTGTTGACAGGGTTAATGTTCTCCTTTAGATAAAAAATGCAAAAGAGCAACAGAACTTATTTCTTCATCTAGAACTCAATTTTAACGCCTTCTATCTGCTATAGAAGTGGCTGTACAGACCTAGCGATAGATTGTTCGCGGGATGATAGAGTTTTCAGCGCAATTTCAATTAGTCGTTCTTTATAATGTATGGCGCGTAATAAGATCACCTTAGAGAAGTAACTTCCTTATCCCTTCTATATTTGAGCGTTGATTGGAATGGGAAACAATAGAATGAACGGCACTTGTCGGCGCCACCATGCACTCGCCAAAATGCGGAGGCCAGTGCCGTTCATTTTGGAGGCGTTCGAAGAGACGCAACGCGACAGAACAGAGATGCAACGTAATCGTTTTAGAATGCAGCGGTCACCGTATTTTCTTCTGCAATCAGTTTAAGAGGATCTAGCGACCTTTCGTTGGCTTTAAGTACGTGTGCTATGAACGTTCAGTTCAAGTTGCATTCATTTAGGTTTTGATAAGAGTATTGCGGTTATTTGTTTCCTTAAGAACTGTCTTTCTTGACATTTGATGTTTTGATGCTTCCGTCGTTTTTTCAAAGCGCACCATGACTTGCCATATATTGATGTATGGTTTGTGTATGTGGTGTTTAAAATTTGACGCCTAAAATCCGAGAATGTAACCCATCTACTGTAAATAATTAATATCACTACTATGCAGGGATCTTTTACATCCTAATTCATCATCGGTTCGAAGTTGA
Source organism: Sympetrum striolatum (assembly GCA_947579665.1). NCBI lineage: Eukaryota > Metazoa > Arthropoda > Insecta > Odonata > Libellulidae > Sympetrum > Sympetrum striolatum. Next base: position 79,079,567 of record OX388351.1, read on the forward strand.
TAATGATTCATAACTACGCTATACTATATTTTATCTCAATATTTAGTCATTTACTGAATACCTACGCTTAGTTGATTCTTTAATATTCTGACCTATGATAACGTATGATTTGGAGTTTAAAAAGTATTTTCTTTAAGAAAACCAATGGTTGTAACGTAATATAATTTGTATAGTAACATTATAATTTTGCCAACTTAAGAGTACGAATTAAAACCTATGTCGCTGTGGGTAATTTCTATCGTTCAACTACGACAGTAGACGATATTCTAGATTGGATTCTATCTTCCTAGAGTGACTTCTTTGAGAAATTTGCCAATCTATTTGAGAAATATTGATTTATCATCGAGTATTTGTGTTTCGAAGATTTTCTGTCGATCTCTCTAATCAATTGAATTAACCGCTATCAGTGCAAATCTGTAACTTTTGCTTAAATAAAATAATTTGTTGGTTATATAGTAGCTGATCGGGTTCGATAGATCGATAGATATCGACCGTCCATGTAGTCGTAGATTTCGAGAAGTCGGAAATGGAGAGCAGCGGCCGATGGAGGAGATCTTGGATTGGCGTCGCGGGTCGATCGCGGGGATGTAAAAGCGCGGCGAGGGAAGGCCTATCGATTATAAATAGATGGCGGACGACGGTGACAGACACTCCCAGCCGCCATTAAGTGAAAGCGCGGGCAGATGCGTAATCGGGAAAGACCCTTCGCGGAGGCCGACGTGCGTGGCGAACTGTGACTGGGTCGCGTGAACTGCAGGAGAGGCGCAGTTTTCACGGAAACACGCGCACCATAGAACGCCTTTATCGATTGCGACTAGGAAAACAAAGGTCGCCCTGAAAAGTGCGAGTTGTTATGACCCCATCTGAAGGCAATCGAAAATATTGCAGTCGAATTGATGCTTTTCAATTGCGTTTCTTACGAGAATAAAGGCATTGTTTACATAAATGGATTGCACGAAGGGAAGGGAGTTGTTTAGAATAGGTATCGAATCTTGGCCTCATGGGAGAATATAGCTGTGTTTATATTTACGTATGTTTACTAATCAGAATAGGGTAGATACTCTATTATCTAGATAAATATTTCCCGGAAAAATCGAAAGGAAAGCAAGTAGCGTGAATCTCTCTTTTGTATGCGAGCATTTTCTTTAAGAATTCTTTTCTTTTGTTGAGAGCTCGCCGGTATCTTGGTCGTTGGTCAGTGAAACTCTTACCAAATGAAGGATTTCACGAATAAGCCTTTTTATTCATCGCGACACCTACTGACGAAATGCTCAGAATTGGCTGTTTTCTCTCATTCACTGTAATTTAGACTGTGCGTGGTTTTATGCTTTGAAGGCTTGGACGAATACTGGCTAAGCCCATAACTTACGGCTCTTTATTCGAATATCCTTTCATCACCTCGTCAAAACAATTGCTGGTGTTAGTCTTCCTCTTTAATCCCCGTCTTCTGAGCAAGTGGTGCCGCCTCAACACCCATCTTCTTCACCAATCGCGCCTTTCTTTCATTCGCGATCTCTCCGTAATCGACCATTCTAATTACCGATCCCTCTCTAGTTTGGAGTTTCACTGCGAGAAAAAGGTCCGCCGTCATTCATTCCCTCTCCAACCGACATTTGTGAGCCCTTTTTTCAAGGACAGTCCCACCGGCCTTCACAAGCGCCTCTTAAAAACTCTCCGGCCGCGTTCCGGAAATACCCCAAGTCAGAGCGGGCGAAAATGTCAAGAACCAGTCCATCCTAAGCTCCTTCGCCGCCTAATTGCGCCTCCACTGCACCCTCCAACTGTCGCCGAGCGAAACGCGACGGGCGCGAAATGGTACGCCACCGGATGTCTTTCTCGATTGTTCTTTTGATTCGAAATTGTTCGTGAGAATGCTTCGCACGAACTTTGAGGATAAAGTGTTTTTTAATCGAACGTCTCATGCGCGAGACAACAGCGCCATCGCCAAAATTATCGAAGCACTACTCGAGTATCTCACATGCTGTATACTAAAACGCACTTGTCCCTGAAAGATACTACCTAAATCGAAATGCATCTTATGGACCAAGAAATTCCAACAGTAACATAATCGGTAGATATAAGTTAAAAGAAACTCTGTATGGGATATGAGAAATGTGAAGTCCTGAGCCGCGAGATAAGCTTCGACTTCGCGGGTGGTTTTATAGTTCCTAGAAATATATAGAAAGCAAGAAATTAGTGAATATTTAAAAAATTGTGGAATCAGAAATGTTTTAGTTAGAAGTGAAAATAAAAATCGTTTGAAGAGTGAAACTTCAAATATAATCAAACATTGAAGATGAATTAAGGGCGTTTGAGTTTTGGTGATTATTTTGGGTTTCAATGAAGAATAACTTATTTTGGCGTTGAGGTATACATCTTTATTGTTCATTGTATATGAAAACATTGTGCAAAAACGTAGTGCGAAAAAATTCTACTTTGATTCTTCTTCCTATAAAATAGAAAGACATTTATAGGTTTTATTAGAAACTGATATTTAACAAATTCTTTATTAAGATATCACAGTATGGGACAGATATACTATAGGTAATAGAATTATAGACTTGCTTTAATAAAACATGTAATCTACAAAAACAACGGGGATCGAACTAGGGACCTCTCACATGCAAAGCGAATGCTCTACCACTGAGCTACATTCCCATTTTACAAATTAAAGCGAAGTGTTGAAGGGCCGAAGTGCCTTTAGAATAAGTCATCCTAAAGAATGTCCCTCGGCAATGCATGGGCATCTTCGGCCCTAGAGTCGGCAGCTGGCGCCATAGACCTCAAGGGCAACTCAAGGATGTGCCGAAATGCTCCGTCCGCTGTACCTGACTCCTACGTTCCGATGAATGGATTCCACGATTGGCGCAACTGCTTTTCTATTCCGAAAATTATTAATAATATTAATTTTCTGACCAATTTCTTAATCCTTTGGCCGCGAAATCGACGTCAAGAATCGGTGTGACATCCAAGGAGTTGTCGTATGTTATCTTTTTACACTCTGGTCACAGTTTGTGTATTGAACCAGAAGAGCGAATGATTGAATCGTTCCTGACCAATCGATCCGAGTTAATAACGCTGGCTTTCGAGGGATCGCCCAATCATAAAATGCTCTCTTCGCTTGAGACTAATTGCGCGGAAAATTCTTTATCGCGAAGGATTTGCTCAGGTAATTTTTGTTGATGGTTTGTTATGATTGCTACAGATCGTTCGCGAAATTTCTGTGACGAGAATTGTTCCGCATATTGTTATTGAAAATAAGTTACCGTCCATTCAAAGCTGCCTTACGAGCGGACTTTTCTGAGGTACCCCTCTTTGGGCATCTCTCGTATTTCGATTATTTTGCTCCCGTTATCACGCCTATTAAAAAAAAATGTAATATAATATATCAAGGTTTATTTATAACGTTAGCGAATATGGCGTTTATTTAGGGAGTTTGGTGTTTTCACAGCCCCTGTAGGCTGTGACGCCTATAGACGTCATGGCGTGTTTTGGACTATTAATGTAAATGAAGGTGTATTACAAAAGAACTCCTCCTTCGATATATTTCGATATTAAGCTATTTGAATGTATGCAATCAAGTGCGGCCTGATTGTTTCATGTGCGGCCTAACGGTTTCCTAACTGCTAAACGATACACGCGGATTTTAGACAACCCAACGTTTTCCACGTTCGTGTTAGTACGTGAACTTTGAACTGAATATACAGTTATATAAGGCAGTACGGGCTGTATTATAAACTGTACAGAACTTATCGAGCTTACTAAGTAAATCAGGATTTTTAGATAGAAGCAGAGCATAGGGGAAATGTGGATTCCGATTAATATGCAATCGTGGACTTCTTGAAAAGGTGACGTATCATAAAAGATGAATATAAATGAAAACTCAACGAACACTTATAGGAAATAAGGATAAGCAATGGCATTGCGTATTCCCCATTAATTTAACCATTTTAATTTTCTCACTCTCCTTGACTTTAACTTTTGGAAACGAGGATTTCTTCGACTGGAAATTGGGAGATTCGAACATCTACTGTCACTTCATTGTATTGTATAGAAATAAAATGGAACGAGTGGTCGAAAGCAGTTGGCGTGATAAAGAATGAACGGATACTGCACTTATTTTGCCCCGAGGAGTCTGAGGCTCGTGAATAACCGATGCAGTTTAAAATGCACGAAGGAACATACGGAAATTTAGAAGGCCTCACGCATCATAAAATCATAGTTAATTCAGTTTCTTTAATCGGAAAATATTATTTATAAGAGGTAAATCATAAAAGCTGACTCGTCGAGTTATTTTGGCCTGATATAGAAGAGGACAATTCATCTAATTTTGTTTCCATCTTAGTCATCTCAATGAATAAAGCAAGGGCAAATCCGCTTAGTAAGCCTAAGAGAGGCGCATGCTGAACATAGACATCCAAATTTATACGCAAAGCAGCCGGAAACCTAATTATTATAATGAGTTGAACATCTTCCGTCAGAGTGTTAGTTATAGTTTTTTCATATGGAGTTTAATTAACTTTTTCATACGTATAGATCACGCATTTGTGATAATTACATCGGATGTTGATTATTCGATTAACGTTGTTACCAGCTACGCGAAATTGAGAAAAATACTTTTATGAACGGTAGTTTTAAGTACAGCTGGCGGCATCGATTGCTATTGCAGTATAATGATTGAGTGAAATAGAGGAGCGTGGAGTGTATTACGGGTGTGCGTCTACGCTACCCGCCAGCGGACTCCAATCAGCCGAGAAAGCACCCGCTCGGAGTCTAAGGTCCGTCAGAAGGGTCGAGGTTGGGTGGGCATGCGAGGGCCCCCAAAGGGATAGAGGTTGGCGAATTCCAAGGGACCCCATTTTCATCATCCTCCGAGTCGTGCATCCACGAGCTCCGTGTTTACTCCATGCCTCGCGTAATTTTTAGTTTCTCTTCGGTCCGGCAGGTAGTGGGAGGGTCGTTTTCGGTAATATCGGGCGGCGAAAGAGAAATGCGTCAGAGAACTCGATGTTTTTTCTGCGCAGAGAAAATATATTATTTCGACGCTGCTTTTTAGGTCAGATGATAATTTGGGCCGGCGTCTGGAATTTGTGATTTCGAGACGGAGAAGTCAATTTAGGGAGAAGAGAGCCGTTATCAGAAAGAGGCTTTTCTTTCTCGCGTTATCTCGTGCATACAAATACGGCGACCCATCACGGGGATCTTGATTGTGTCCTCGCGGATTCAATCCTTTGGGGCCCCGAATCAGCACTTTTATTTGTTGCCTTATAATGGCCACTGCCCATTTTTCACACGTTTACAGGTTGCTCGTCGAACGAAACGCGCTGAAAGGTTTTGGCGATCGTCGTTGGATCTGCCAAATGGAACGTTGAAATGTGTGTGGATGAATTGCATATTCTTTTTAATTTCAGATCGTATATCTATTCGCTACCACTACCATATCCCGATAAATGGAACATATTTCACGAGGAAAAATATTGCGGTTTTTACACCCATTTGCATATTTTATTACCCGTATCGAGGGTTTCTATTCACAATCAGGCAAAAAGCAATCGTAAGGTCTCTTTCGATGTCTGACTCAAACCCCCTAACTCAGGAATATTGTTTATTTTGGAGTAGACAGTGGAATCTTTTCAGACTTTGCTTTTAGATGTGATCATATGAAAGCTACAGAGATATAGGTGACTCGTAGTAATTTATTCACCCGTCACCTTGATCTCTCCTTATTATATAATTATGAGAAATATTTTGATTTGAGTATGATAAGTAATAATCAATGGGGAGTAATAAACTGAATAAAGGACTATCTCCGGCAGAGAACAACGACAAATACTGAATTGTTCCAACCTATGTAGAGTGGCGTCCCGCAGGGTCGTGTCCTCGGTCCATTACATCTCAATGACCTTACTAATCACAGTGAGAGCAAATCAAGGATATTTTCGAACGACTCAGTGACTTAGAGCGAAACAGGCAGTAAATAGGATGGATTAACCTCGTGTAATGATTCAGATAGAATTATGAATTGGTGTCGTTACTGCTAATAAAAGCTTTCCATTCTGGGCCACAGCCCCATCTCGAAGATCTTTTAATTTCCCCGTTTCTTCTCACCAAACCATCACAATTTCAAAATAATTCATATAAAGTTCGCATCCTTGTGAGTTTGCAGTTTTTCACTGTTATTTATTAGGAGATGGTCAATAATAATTATTCTCACTTGTTTCCGCCAGCTTTAACCACCGGAGTAAATATTTTAAGAGCCATGCAAATGTATGTGCGAGGGAGAGACTATTTTTTTTAGATTATGAAGTAGAAACGTCACTACTTCGAAAAACATCGCAATAAAATCGGTGGAAAAAAGGGACGGAGTTGAATTTGAAACGGTTTTGGGCCATTCACATTGAATAAATGAGTCAATTGCCTTGCTCAAATAAAAGATACTTCCGTAAGACGTCCGAGGAGCTCTTCATAATCGCCGAATCGATTATTTATTTACGCTATGAGTTCCAGCTTCTTTTTTCCCGTCATTAGGTACGCAACCGTGCTCAATATGCATCCACTCGCATAAATCTTGATGTCGTATTATGTCTCCTTCAGTGCTTAATCCCCGGCGATTCACAGCTCGGGGCGGACGCAATCACGGCTCTATCAATCATTTCTTGTTTTAAACGAACCGACGGACAGACGCACTTTATCGCTGTGAAGATTTCTCCTATGCCTTTCTCACTGCTTGGCTTGATTGGTTTCCCCAAAGATGTCATCAAAATGACAGTTAGCGGTATAAATTTATGTTTTCTGCAAATTTCAATTTTTAGTGCATCATACTCATAATTTATTCGTTTATAGCGAAGAGAGAGTTAAGAAATTACATTTAAACGCGCGTTTTGATTGTGAAGTAAACCCTCCTTCCCACGATATTTCATCATTTGCAAAGTAAAATAAATAATTTATATTATCGTTGCTATCGTTCCTAATAGCGTATCTAAATGAATGAAATATATTTTATCAGTGTTATGGGTACGGGATAGGAGAAATATATCTTACGTCTTCATTTGTCCTTAGGGATGAGGGAAAGATTATTTTGCCTTTCCTTAAATTCCAAGGATAAACATTAATGTAAAATGGCGATATGACTGGGACTCCAACCCACTCTCTTTTATACACTAAACTACTTGTCGATTTCATTGTATTAAAAGGCTGCTGCTTTCTGCATTTGCCAATATGTTGAGAGCTGCCCTGAAAGTATTCAACCTATTTCACTTCTGTTTATATTTTGCTTCTATGTTCGCATTTATTATTATTATGGGACTTTATTTAACGAAATGATATATATGTTACACCCCAAACTTGTAATTGCCCATTTCATGAAATGGGCAGGCGAGGTGCCCAATTCATGAAATGGGCAAAAATTGCCGATTTCATGAATTGGGCAGTTACACGTTTGGGGTGAAAGGAACCCTACCTACCCTACTCAACCCATCGGCGCGGCGCCGCGCATATTTCACGATTTGTAGCGGAGATTAATTAATTAATGAAATATGCGTGGCGTAGTAGTTCTGGGTTGAGTAGGGTAGGTAGGGTTCCTGTCACCCCAAACGTGTAATTGCCCAATTCATGAAATGGGCAAAAGTTACTCATTTCATGAATTGGGAAAAAAGGTTGCCCATTTCATGAAATGGGCAATTACACGTTTGGGGTGTAACACACACACAAACACACACACACACACACACACACACACACATACACACACACACACACACACACATATATATACATATAATTTTTTCATATTATTGTTCATAATTAATGTTCATGTCAGTGATAATATGAAAGCCACTAGCGATGATGAAAGTTATTTAGCTCATGTTGTGTCTCGTAAAATGCAAGGATAAGATTTTCTTCAAATTTTTGCACGCCAGATTTTCTTTTTTTTAAGATATTAATCATTCAACAGGCATCCGTGAAGAGAGTTTTCGAAAAACCTATCTCACGCTTCTTTCTTTTTTCATAATTTGGAATTAGAGGTAAATCAATGAAGGAGTTGTTCAATGTGCAAGAACGTTTGTGTAAAAACATTTGAGCCGTTGGAGAAAAACAGTTGAGAAGCTTTTGAACGCTACAAAAAGTGTTACTCATTTTATAGCGTTCTTGCGAGTCTTTTCAGCAAGTGAAATTGTTTAGAAAGGAATTCTATCTTGCCTTGTAAACTTCACAAACTATTGAGTCCTGCTGAGTATAACCGGTCTTCTTTTTCTTTGAATATTTATAATAAAATCTCTGTAGACTTATTCTATGTATATTCTAATAAATCATGTTTACCATTTCCTTCCAATGAAGTAGTCACGAACTTTGAAAATGAAAGGATAACGTAAAGTTGGTTTTCATCAGTTTTTATACTTGAATGAGATGTGAGGAGAAACATCGTTGGAATCATAATCAACTCGCTCATTTGCATCTGCCCTTTTACTACATCTTACTCCTTGCTTCAGAGACGTGATTATTTTTTTCCCGTTACATATGGAAATTTAAATAGCTTCTATTTTAAAGGATTTCATTGTTTTTATACTCAAATGGGTCTTTTGCGCCCTCTAGCTAGCTGAGGCCCTCACCGGGGCCCTGAAAAAGTACATTTTGTTGTTTTCTAAGGTGAATAGTGTTCTGGTTACTCCACCTATACTAATATTCATCCCTGCTTTGTGGTAGGCTAGAAAAACTGCTGTCCACTCATGTGTTTACATTAAAACGTATTAGGTTAAATTCAAAGACATAGCTGTACCAAATTCTTTACCGGGAACGCTTAGCGTCTGATTGGTGGATGCACTCTTAAAGCGACCAATGACGAGGCTTTATGCATGCACTCGAAAGAGAGCAGCTTTTCCTTATTCCGGTGGTCCTTTTTTCTCCTCTTTGCTAATTCATCAAAGGTCCTCACTATCACGATCCCCTCTGCACGTCACTTCCGGTTCTCCCTCGCCCCCCTCTGGGTCACACAAATGCCTATTAAAATCAGATCGATGGCCGGAAAAATATAATAGCCCCAGCGGATGGAGTTATCCTCCCCCTGCTCGACGGCACTTTTAAGGGGCATCAAAAAACTGTTTCACGCACCTTAAACGCCGTGATCACAGGTGCGATTAGGCAATTGAACGAGTTATATTTGCAGAGATGGAGATTATGATTATGAAAAACATGGGAAGGTTTTTGTGACTTGAGTCACTTCATGTAGTACCTAATAAGATGAAAATTATTAAACTTGATGCAGTTTATATTTCATGATAAGATTCGTAAAAGTAGTTAAATATTCTTGTTAAAATGAATCGAGTACTTACCTAGCTAGTGGTACATTTTGAAGCTACCAAAATTAAAATTGATGAATAAAGCAACTTAATTCGAGCGAGATTGACGGTCTCTTCTAGCATGTAACCTATCTGCTTTTATATAAGGAAAAAGGAAAATACTATACAGAAGAAAAAATGAATTTCATGTTTAAAAACCTAAGATTTCGCTTAGAAAAATATACACCGCAGCAGGAAAACACCCGCAAGAAGTGGGGTGCGAAATACCTGCGAAATTTACTGATAGTTAAGGCTTATGGAAAAGCAGATTAAGGAAGACCTGAAAGGCAAACAAAACAATAAAGATACATATTCGCATAGATAAATCAATATAAATGTTGGCATAACGATAAAGACCACGGTGGAAAGGAAGTAATTAGGTTACAAGAAAATATGGGTAAATAACTGCAAAACTAAAATATGAATAGAATATTGGATTAAATAGGAATAGTGTTTTACAATATTCGTACATAAAATAAACATAGGGTAAACATTGGTAATTTTGTGACCTTGGTAAATTCGTAAAATTTATAAGTTGGTGATAAATTTTCAAACCTCCGTCATGCAAATTGCAGTGGTTTTATTGGCTCAATTTTGACACAGAGGCAGTCACTTAGAAAACGCCATTTACTTTATTTTATCGTAAATTGAGTAACGGTGTTTGATTACTTATCACAAATTTACCAATGCTAACCTATAGTATTTCTATAGCTGCTAAGTCATTGATTAAGATAACTCCATGTTTTAACAGTAGATTGTAAAATAGAAAAAAATTAAATAAAATTTTCTCTTTGGATTTATCAAAATACTTTCTCTGTCTGGTTATCCAAAAAACTCTTTGGTCGGAGACTTCTGTTATCAAAATGGATTTAACGAACTACTGAGTTACCAAAACTGACTCGTGCGTTTATTGCACAAGCGCATGTTTGTTGTCATAAAAACTCTTATCTTTAAAGTAATCACCGATAGAGGATTTTCTTTACGGAAGTACTACCAAATCAGTGGAATGACGGCACAATCTTATACTTTTGAATGAAAATGTATTGCCATCGATAACAATTGCACATCTTAACCGTATTATAAAGCTAAAGATTAAAGTTATAGCTGCCTGCGAAACAACCGGTGGATTTGTTGATAATCTAAACGAGCGCTTACAAACAATCGGTTACAGTTTGCTCTCATCGCCGTCCCACATTTTCTAAACATTTTTCTACCGTAAAAGACAATTTGTTGAAAAATTAAGCAATATTTTGGATTTTCATAAATATTAAAAAAATGTATCCAATTTCTTACGATAAATGAAGGAACAAGATACTCAAAGAAAGTACTCACACGAAAGCTATGAGCCTTCAAAGTGATCCATGTTCGCCGATTTTTGCGAAAATTTTGAGTAAACATTAAAAACTTCGCAAAATGGTTTAATTTTGCTGAGACTCCGTTACTATGGGTTTCTCAAAGAGGTAAGCTAATATGGAGAAATACAAAATTTTCTTAAAATTGGCGTCAATTCTGTTCGATTTTAACAATTTCCTACGCACTGAAGAATTTTTGAACATGAATGTGATAATTTTAGCGGACACCTTTCTATTTAACCGACCAGCGTGACTATCTCTCTACAAGATCCGAGTTTTCCTCCGAAATTAACGTAGAGCGTGTAAAGTATTAAAGTATTATTGATATTTTATTATATTATTATTAAAGTATTATTGATAGTCCAGGTAAATTGAACGTCATACTTAAAAAATACACCGAAGCAGTACATTCATACTTATTAGTATGTTTTCTTACGTTTTTATTTTTCCATTTTCTCGCAAACTCAAATAAATTATATATCCTATATTATTATTATTATTTGATAACTACAAATAAGTTGTAAGCCAGGTGGCAGTTTTTCTACCTACATAAATATACGTATTACCAGTTAAACATACTTTTGTTAGAATTACTAAATGGAAATTTAAATCTATATATACATATTACACATAAATACTAAAATACTATATTTTCGAAGGAAAAGTTGAGAATACATATTTATTTATCTTTCGTGGTATAGGCACTTTTACTTTCTAAAAACTACTACTTACTTACTACTACTTACTTTTACTTTCTGGTGTGGATCGGATGATCCACACCAATTTTGCGCTTGATGGCGATAGCCTTTCATAGTAATGGGAGAAATTGTGTGGATAATCCATTGGTAATTGCTGTTAATGGCACAAATGATGTCATACGAATGTGCTATGCCTCGATGCGTTTTGGAATGACAGTTTAAAGTTGCCGTAAAAGTATAATCGAGGTAAAAACTCTCAGCGTTTTGTTTCCTCTCACTTCAACTAGGAATTCCCGTTCGCACTTGAAGTGATTCTTATAAAGCGGCCCTCTCACGGGAGTTTGGAGGAAATATTTGCTGTAAAAACGAAAGGACGCAAATCTCGTTTCAATCTTTATTCGTATTGACCCATCGAAACGTATGATGATAAAAAATTGTTAAGTAGAAATTAAGTTCAAAAATCCAAAAAAATATCTAAAATATAATAGTACAGCCCAATTTATGTGTCGCCTAAAGAATTTAAGTTTCTCTCGTTACGAAGTTGCCGCGAGAGAAATTGAGATAAATTTCGATTGAAAACAATATAGATGAAGCTAGGTAAACATTGAGATTAAATTCGTTTTCCTACGCATCATTTGTATGCTCATTGAATCTAATTCACTCAGTCAATAGCGCCCCGCCTTCAGATGGATTCCATTTCCCCCGTACAAGGATGGCCGCTTTATTTGAGTCATTCACATCGACTTTATTAATTGTTTCCATCATGAGAACTTCTCTAGAGTCCGATCTCTAAATTTTCACCCTTTTTTCCGACAAAATCCATTCATATTCCCGCTTTGGCCGGTTTCGCTTATTCCGTCCTCTTCCAGAATAACTTCGTTATCCCTCCATAATCATTTTGCTTCTTTTTTGCCTCAATCAACCGTACTAGCCCTTTTAATGGTATTCGGGAAAGCTACGTTTTTATTCTTTCTCACAATCTTTCCTCGCTATATATCAGAAATGAAAGGTATTTTGAAATGCTATCCTTTGTGCAGAAACAATGTGTGGCAGGAAGTCACAGAAATATATATTTATATATATTTGATGGAGGCTCCAGTCCGTATAAAGTAAACAAACATATTTTTGAATTAAAAGTTTATCTAATATAGAAGTTTTTATTCTTTGATCTGTTTTTTTATCAAAATACAATTATGCGAATCTATGATTAGAAATGTTCATGGTTTAAACCTGTTGATTAAATTTGTTTTTTATGTTACTTTGTATATTGCTATCTCTGTTTAAATGTTAACTGATTCTTATTCATGTATCGCATGTAAGTACTTATTGGTAGTGTATTTATTTATTTTTGAATGTTTTTCTCTTCTCTTATCTTTTAGCTATTACTATCGGTAGGTTTGCGCAGGTTTTTCACACCCCCCTTCCTTGTGGGTGTTTTCCTGCAGTGGATTTTTTTTCCTAAGATTCTCTTAGGTTTTTATATCCACAATTCTTCTAATTTTTTCTTCTTCTAATTTCATAATTAATGACGATGGCTTAGATGGAAGAAGAGACTTTTAAGTCTCAATCTCGCCCAAATAAAGACGATTTATTATTATTATTATTATTATTATTATTATTATTAAATACGCGGAAAGATACACGAGCATTAAATTATACATTACATAATTGAATAAATATACAAAGTTAATAAAATACGTATAATTATATTGTCAATTCATTTCGTCAAATAGTCTCACAGAATAACCCTCTTCGGAAAATTCTACTTTTAATAGGGAAATTATTTTTTGAACATTTTTGACAATGTAGTGCATACATAAATAAATAAAATTCAGTGGTATTGGTAAGCAATAAATTTTTGAAGCGAATTAATCTAAAATTGAGTTCAATGTTTTTATTGTCATCTTTATAAGCGATGAACATTTTTATCAGCATTATTGGCAATATTGGTACACTAAAATAGAAAATGATGTGAAGTATATTCTAGGAGTTTTTATAGAAATTCATATTATTTCAAAAGTTCAGCTATGGCATTGATGGATGATTTGAATCTTAGGATTTGTTATGAAATACTCATACTAATTGAAGATGGGCATAAAACTGAAACGAAAGCGAAACCGACAAAATGTTAGTTATCCCGAAGTTAACCGCACCGTAAAACTTCGAACGTATCGCGAAGCTGGAAACCGTTGTTTCTTCGGTTCCGATTATCAGCTTGCTTTCTCGTGGGGCACAGCGATATTTATTCAGTGACTTTAAAATCACCTTAAATAAAAATGAGCAAGCAATGAGTACAATTTTTAACTACTTAAATGTAATTATAAAAAAACATGCCAGAAGCATTAAAAAATTGTAATTGGGTTTATAAATGATAGTGATAATTGCAATTGAATAAATAATAGCCTTAAAATTCTGTTAAAAACAATTTTAGTAACCTGAATGTAAAATTACATTAAAATATTTTTTTGTAAATTAAAAATAATTCACTAAATTAGTAGGAGGTCTGTTCAAAAAGTTCCTGGACTTTTTGAATAGCGCGTCTCCAGTTGGTTATTTTTAACTGGCCTGTAAGTGTTGTATTCGCAAAAACTTCCCAAATAGACATGTATAATCACATTGTTGATATCTTGTTTTGTTGCTTATTTACGGGTGTTTATAGGAACGGTTGATCGTAGGGTGCAGCGAAAAGCGGAAATGAGCTCTTTGAAGGAGCAGCGTTCAAAAAGAACGTTCTTCAGTTTGCATGAACCTCAGCAAATCCTCACGGAAACTTTCGAGTCGATTACCAAGGCTTATGATGAGCATTCTATAAAACGTACCGCGTGTTACGAGTGGTTTATACGGTTCAAAAAGGGCGGCAATCTGTGGAAGACGAAGAGTGTTCTGGAAGACCATCAACGTCGACAGATGACCCCCACATCCAGAAAGTGAACGATTTCGTTCACGCAAATCGACGTTTGTCTGTCAGGGAGCTTGCAGAAGAGTCTCGATTGGTTCGAAAATCCTAAAATTGCATCCGATATTCGTGCCTCGCCACAGCATTGAGTCCTCAGCCAAAAACAAGACCAATGTGCTTTCCCACCCACCCTGCTCACTAGACCTGGCTGCATGTGGCTTTTTCCTGTTCTCAAAGCTAAAAACCCCGCGCAAAGGAAAAAGATTTGCCACCATTCCAGAAATAGAGAAGAATTCGACGGAGGAGCATTCCGGAAGAAGCGTTGATTCAAAAAGTGGAGTTGGGGTATACATTGAGGTGGAGAGTACTTCGAAGAGGACCAGTAATTACTTAGTGAAATATTTGTTTTGTAATAAATAAAATTCGGGAAATTTTTGAACAGACCACGTAGTGACTAGTAAATTTTATTTCCTATTCTATAGTTTATTAAGAATAAATAAAAATTGGCCTCGGAATATTAGAAAAAGTTTTCATATAAATTTCTATCCGAAAATATATATTTTCTTCGAAAACGTCGTGGCATTCTATGTATACACCGATTTATCGAGGCTTCACTTCTTAAATTTTAATAACTAAACTTTCTCTTCAATTCTTTCATATCATTTTTTATGGAAATATCAAATAAAGAAATTCGACATTACGATCAGGCGTAATATAAAATTTGCACTGGGATTTTTTTATTGGGAACGAAAAACTGGTTCGCACTTTTTCCCGAAAACCGACACGGAAATAATTACGGCTCTAAACCCTGAGACACCTTTTTTAATACGGAAAGTCTTTCTTTCAGTCCCTTCCATTCTTCATTGCCTGAGATTTTCCTTCTTTCTATTTGCAAATCCATTTCTTACTGTGTTCTAAAAACTTAACGGTAAACTAGTGGAAAACAAGTTGGAAGTTCCGCATAGCAAATACTAATTTGCTCTTTTTCGAAGCTCAGTCGGCGTAAACTACATTTTTCTCACTCAAGGACACATCAAGCGAATCTCGAGGTCCGCAACTGCGTCGGTGTGCAAACGAGAAAACGAAAACAAAAAGTTGTTTTACAGTTCAAAAATCCGTTTGGCTCGTTCATTGTCCCGGAATTCATGAATACCGGATTCCTTGAAAAAAGGCCGTGGAAATAAAACAGTCCCCTTTCATATTCGGCATTTAAAGGAAAGGAGAAAAAATGAAGGCTCGGATTTAAATTCCTGCCCGACGAGAAATTTATGAATGGAGAAAGAAAACAATAGCAGACGTGCTCTCGTATACGAGAGATCATTGAATCAGATTAATCGTTTAAAGTGGACAGTCCTTTTTCCCATTTTTCGGAAGTTGACTCGGAACCGGATCGGTTAGCACTTTCTGATGATTCTTAAACTCGTTGAACTTATGAAAGGTTATTACTCTGAGATAAATGTTGCGATTATTAAAACTTACCTTATCACTCTCCGCGTCAAATTTTACTCCCCGAATTATAAATGATTTTGGGAGCTATATATATATGTATATATATATACACACACACACACACGCACACATATATACACACAAACGTAATAAACTACAACATCTATCACTGGACAAGATTTCTAATTTCAAGTCTCTTCTACCAACTAGTCCCTTGTCGATGAAAACTATATCTAATTTTTAATTAATGTCAGAAAATACTTTGAGTTAATATACAAGATTATAGGAAAATTTTACTGAGAATATAAAACATGTAAATGAAACAGAAACAGATATAATGAGGAAAAAGAAGAATAGGGTGAAAAACGTCTGAACAAACATAATGAGAATAATAATTAATAGATGTAATAACATGACACATGCGCTATTCTGTAGTCCTTTTTGTATCTATCAGTAAGGGTTAGTGCAGTTCGAAGTGTATCACAGAAGTATAGAGTTTTCTCAGAATTGACATTCTAAATAAACAGAGTATTCTTGAGAAACCGGTCGAAAATTTATGATTAGTTGTACAAATTACTGGCAGCTATGTTACAAAGTTGTATTTAGTAGATAGAAAAGCCAGTATCGTAAATTCACCTCTGCTACAGATTATTCAAATATATAATGCGATCGATTGGAGTATGGATTTGTCCAAGAGATGAGTTATTGTGTAATGCACTTATAATTATTTCAATAATAGTGGTCATTCAGTAATTCTCCTTAAATTCCGTTAGTATTGATATTTGTTCAGTTTACTTAGGAATCTTATTCTTCAGGATGTGCAGTTCAGTGCAGCTTTACTCTGTCTGATAAACAAAAACTATTTTACTGTTTCTTTTATTATGTCAAGTGAAAATAAAATGGAAAATATTTACCTGGATTAATTTATTCATCACGTTCGCTTATTCCACACAGTTTCGATTTAAACGATTCATTATGTATTAAAATGAAACACTCCATTCAAGAGTTCCTTGATGATTTTGCGTGTGGCCGATGAAAATGTTTCCATCCGTAGTTACTGCTCTGTATAATCTCGCTTGGGTATAATTTCTCTATTTTTCCAGAGTCAACGAGGTCATCGTATTTGCGTTAATCAGTCATTGTCATCAAATTTTTCTTGGTTTCTCAGATGAGCCTAATTTGGTGCGAACGTTTTCCTCCCAGTCGACTGCGCCTCGAATTCAATGAGGACCAATGGATCGCCTCTTTCTAATGGCTGTGCGTTTCCATCGGCGCCTATTTCGTCGCAAAATGCACGGATAAATTAAATACCTTTTCCTGCACATTTCGTTTGGGCTCTTGCTCACCTCATTAAAGTGTTCCTTCGAAAACAGTAGCGAAGGAAGCATTTAAACGAGAGCCATTAAAGATCTGCAGCGAAACAAGTGATTAAATCTTTGTGATGCACCTCAGTCAGAATACCTATTAAGTAAAGAACTGTCCAAGTAATTTTGTCTTTCAAGTCCAAAAGCAGGTTGGAACTAATATTAGCTCTTAGCCACAGTGCGCAAGGTGAGGGCTTCCGGTAAGCCAGTTCGGCTTTGGTGTAACCAGTCCCGGGCTCGATTCCTGGTGGGAGCCCATATGCGAAATAAACTATTTATATATATTGCTGTCGAAGCACTTTTAAGAATACTACTACTGCATGAGGCGTGGGATACTTTCCGTAAGATTTTTCATTACGTTAAAATGTTTGAAATGGGACTAATTTACTTATTTCTCAATGGTTCTAATACACTTTTCTTAAGATTGATTAATTGATTAATGCCATTATTTATTATATTTGATACATCAGTAACTGTTACTTACTCACGAAATTTGATAACTGAAAAATAAATACTCTACCCAGACAAAAATATTCCATTAATCGCAATATGGTATCAGAAGCATCTTTATAATTTATAATGCTGAAGTCACTCAGGAAAGCAAAAGGAATAATTGGGTTTATTAGGTGCAAGGAGAATCCAAACCTACCTCAAAAATGTGTTTACAGAGAATTCGCTGAAAAGATTCCACCGACTCTACGTACGACTATCGAAAATTGATCGCTTTCTCCGATTCATTCGCATCTTCGCACAATCTTTTATAGTCAGGGACACCGCCTATTCTTCTCACTAGACGATATTTAGCATCAGAATTACCGTTAAGGTTTTATTTCCTGAGTGTGGATATTATTGGATTACTAGCTGAAGCGGCCGTTGATTCTCAACGGGGAATATAGAAGTAGATTAAATTCAAGTTGCCGGTCGTGCAATGCATAAAATCCCTTTAGAATTCAGTCTAAAATTCCAAGCTATTCTTACTATACAGGAAAAAAAATTCATGAGCTCGGCTTAAAAATCTCATTGATCGTCAGGAGGATTGGCTGTTTACAACCTCAACAATTTTGGAAAATTCACGCGTATTTTTTCGAAATTCTCGAAATTTCGATTCGGAAACAATATTCCATGATCAAAATTAGAATATTCATTTAATTTCCGTTCTTTTGCTTCTTGTCTCGACTCTGCACGACTATTTTCCTATTTTAATTCTTCAAAAGAAAAATAGCCTGCTACTGATAAAAGTGAAGATTAGATTTATATTATCGAATAAAATTGAGACAGTACGTCCTTCCTGATCACAGAAAACACGTACGCAAAGTTTGACGCGAATCTGGCAAACGGTTTGTACTAAAATCGAAGACACACAACATACAAACTAACGTACAAACCCACAGAATGTTTGCTTTATATCATACAAGACATCTAACTTCCCTCATCCATGAGCTGGTAATCTGACTGCAATCATGTACCTGCAATTACTGGTTACCTTCTTACAGAAAATTTCTCGTTATCCATGTAATATATCGTCCTCTTCAATCATCAGCTTTATGAGCCTAAAGTCCACGAGTATTTTTACGGGATAAAACATGAGCTTGGATTCCACAATGGGATCGGTCATCAGGGGGATGAGTTGTTTATAGCCTCGAATTTTCACAAAAGTTTTGTATATTTTGCCAATATTCTCGCAAATTTTAATCGAAAGTAAGATTCCATGACCAAAATAAAAATTTTTGTTCAATTTTCTTTCTTTCGGTGTTTGTCTCGACTCTGTACGACAATTTCTTCTAATTTAATTCTTCAAAAGAAACAAAGCCTGCAACCGATAAAAGTGAAGCTTACGTGCATCCCTTATGAAAATCTATCTCAGCGATCTTGGTTCGAACCCAGCTAAATTCTTGAATAAAAATGCAACAGTACTTCCTTCCTGATGTCAGAGGACACGTATGCAAAGTTAGAGACAAATCGGGCAAACGGTGTGGACTCCAATCCAAGACAAACAAACCCACAAACCCACAAACAAACCCACAGAATTTCTGCTTTATATATATAGATTTAGAAAACCGTAAGCTTGAATTTAATTTCAAATCTTGTTGTGATTGTATTATATATAATTATAATAATAGTTTTAAGAAAATGAAAGACTAATAAATTCCCTTTGCGATAGCTATTTGTACCAATGCAAGCGGCTTGATTCTTGAAGATCCATTACAAATAGCTCGGGATGAATATTTTCTATATGCCCTTCAATATACCCTCTTCGAATTCTCCCTTCGCATGGCGATTCTGTCCGAATTCTCGCATTGATTTCCTTGGGTCGGGGATTTTAAAGAGAGAGGCCATGGATCAGTTTATTTAGAGCTTCCTTATATTTTCTGTTACTTATTAATGTGGTTATGGAATTGAACGGAAAGTCATCACTTTCTTGTGTATAAGAATGACTCTTGACTCCCGCATAACAGCCGTAGTTGAATTTTTCCTGTTTCATTTTGCTTGAACAGGATCTTCAGAATATTATACATTATCAGCTACAATTCTATACAAGCAATTTTATCAGACAAAATTTTAAACTGGGAGCAGAACAAGATTGAATATTAAGAACAGTTCTTAAATCCATACATCGATTTTTCTGCTCTATTAGTGCTTAAAATAACGCATCAATATATTTGATGGGATTATCAGCACTTAAATCATGCTAATGAAGAATAAGTATAATTGACAAGAAAACAAGAGACATCACAGAGTAAGAGGATGCCCGTGGAAACGATTGATTAAAAGACGATAAAAATTGATCGGGTACGCTTAGAAGCTTGATAGCCTGCTGAAAAAAGTATCTCTAAGAATAGTGGAAGCTAGATATTATTGAGGAAGACTTATGCAGGGGTTGGTGTCGTCTAGCTGGAAGCATCACGGCCTTGGAGAACTGCAATGAACCATAAAACCACGGAATCATTCATTTCAACTCATGAGGATGAATTTTATTACTAAAAAGTATATAAGGCAGTCTGGGGACATATTTTACGAATTTAGTAAATGACTTTTGAGCTAGCCAAATAAAATTCATTTCAGTGGTTGCGTGTCAGGTGCTATGGGACAGTAATGACTTCCAAATCACAGGTTATGATGACGTCACTTATTTTCAGTTGTCTGCCCGATTTTTCTTCTCCTTTTGCGGGGTTGTTCTCTTTGCTCTATCTGATACAGTCAACAAATGCTTTATACTTCTTATCTCATTAGTTTCCCTTTCCCTCATTTTTTGCGAAGTCTTATATACAGTACCAGATATTGTAATACCATTTATCTATCTATCTTCTTTCTGGTTGGTTGGTGTTTCATTCAAGTAAAAATGACTGAATTTTCGGTATCGCTTTGATAACCTCATTTATATCCTATATCCCTTGATAAATCTATAACCAGAGCTATCCCATCGAAATCGTTCTAAAATTACAAAAAGTCCACAACTTCGTCTGTTGTCTCTCGAAATTTCCACGGCATACATACAACTGTGGTCTTCGGACATGAAAGGCCCTTGTCTTGCCAGTATCTTACCGGTATCTGCCAGTACCGACTTTTCTAATATAAATATAAGTAAATTCTGGACCTTATGTGCTGACGTGGGTCCTCCATGGCTTCACCGTGTTTACGGAAGTGGTGTATCGTTTTCATTTTCCTGCGTTATAGCTGCAAGGTTGACGTTGCCACTTCACTGTTATGATTCTAACGAAGTCCACTTGCGGGATTATGTTATATGTGTTTTAGAATAAACAGTAAATATTTTCATAAGTTTATAGGACTGATCAATCGATTGTAAAGCAATGCTAGTATATAATAATTCTAGCACTGCGGTAATCGCTGCGATTTACCTGCTTAAAAGCCGAAGAATCATTTTAATATATTATTTTTGTTTTCCGAACTTATTCGAGCCACGGAAGTTATTAAGTGACTTGTTGAGTGTTGATTTTTTCAAGACTTAGGTAATTTTTGTTTACATTACAGACCTCTCTTTTAAAAAAAATGTATTTAATGAGCGTACGAAATCGGAGATACTCGTAAGAAAGAGACGCGTAGTTATTCTATTATTATCATTTCACAGAATTTTGATCTGGATACGAAATAGGAAAAACTCTTGGATTTAACGTTTATCAATTACATTGTATTAGTTTTTTACTATTACGCGCAACTTATTTTATATTATAAATTCAAGGTTGCAATCAAAACATTGAATATATTTATACTATTGACTCAGAACACAATCTAAAATATAAAATAAAACAATGGTAATGTAAAGAATAGTGCTTTTTTCGGTAAGGGCAACTAATAATAATTGGAAACAATAAGATGTTTCTTACATAATAAGGTCTATAAGATTTTGATGAACCCGAGCTCCATCTAACCTTTCGTCAGTAATATTAAAGACATAGGCACTGTGTAGGTGAATAGAGTTGTACATTTTAGAGGTCGTTGATGTAAAAAAACCTAAGCCAAACATTACTGCGCAAGGCAAATAAGAAACATTCACTCGCGAACTGAAAAAACTCTTAATGGGTTCAACTTTTCTTCTGGCGTTTCAGGTTCATGCTACAAAACAGCCTCACCCGATATTTATCTCGACACGGCACGAATCCTAATTACTGCGCGGATATTAAAATCTCATTTTTCACCTTTAGATGGGTCACGTGCCTCCACTCTGACCCGTAGCAATTATTTATAGATTGACCTTGACCCCATGCCCTACCGTCGCTTATTATTTATCATTTTCCCGGAAGATGACCAAGGTCAGTGCGAACAGTCGAGAAATATTGCTTTCGTCCTTGACATTGTGAACTCATAATCAAGGGACTGCTTCGCCTTTTTCGCTTCGAAGCACTCTAATAAACGTGCGCCGTTTTATGCGGGAGTGTGCTTCCCAGCGCCGCTTTTTGTTCCAACTTCCCCGAGGACCACTTTTATGTTTCTTGATGGTCGTTCGGAAGTAACGGGATGCTCCTTAACAATTTTTTCTGGAAATTGGAATAATATTTCGGTTGCTTAACAAGCCTAGCCAGTGGCTTCGGACGTTTAAAATCTCCAATAGCCGTCTTTGTCGGCGTCTCATTCATTAAAGCTCTTATTTAATGGAGAATATTACAACCTTACAGAAAGGTTTTCATGCATGTAAATATTTAATGATATCACATTTAATAACATTCATAATATTGAAAAACTATAATAAACTACTAGGTCTGTATCAAACATCCATTCCCTCTGAAAATTAACGGATTAATTACGTTATCGGTTCAGTGCGAAGCTCTGCTTCAAAATGCATCGTTTCGATGGAAGCAGCGTCTTTTTCCTGTTCGATATCATCCTCTTTTTGTACATGTGTGTTTCCGATGGAGTTTCTTAGACGTAGGAAATAAAAATTTTAAATCGGACTCTTTTTTCATCGGCCTCATTGTTGTTAGCAGTTAATTTCAAGCGTCACGGAAATCGATTTTCATTTTAATTCCTACGAATTAGGCTGAGCCAAAACAGCAGATCTTAGGGTAAAGTATTTATCGACTGGGAGCTATATTTGGGTAAATGTGCTAAAGGCGAGCTTTCGCGCTTTCCCGAATATTTTTCTCAATCTCTACTTTTCGGATGGATAATAATCAATTTTTTAAGCGTTGGAGCTACACGAAAAATTCTTTAGAACTTTTCTATTTCGATTCTGGACTTTTATTCAGTACGAGCGAATTTCTTCTCTCATTAAGTTTCTTTAATAGGTAAAATAATAAATAAGGTAAATACCTTGTACCGCTCACAAGAAAAGCTTATTGCTCATTGTATTTCCGCTGCGTTCAGTTATGTATATATTATCTTTTGCTTGATGGAAATTGTGTTCAAACGAATGCATAAGAGCCGTTCTCTTGTTGAGGTGAACAGCCTTTATCTTGACGTAGTCAAGTGATCACTTCAGTCACGGCGTCACTCCACTCCATCGTAGATTTCGTTTGTGTTTTATTTAATTAATTCCACATTATCCCAACCACTGAAAGAAACGTGTTAAAACTGAGCCAAAAAAAATCAATTTTGAAGCAAGAAAAGTTACGAATTTTTATCTCTTAATTGTTATGTTCACTTCTAGAAAAGTATAAAGATTTAATATAGTTATCGATTTCTAATTATACACAAATATCTTTTTTCTCCTCTGTAATATCATCACAATTACAGGAATGAAAGTATTTGGGATTTGCGGTTGACATTTATGAGAATTGCACCGTACTTCTCGGAACTCGATTTGCTACACAGAATTAATAATTTTAATAAAATCCTTTAATATAAGCCTAATGAGTTTTCGATAAAAAATCTTTATTTTTATTTTCAAATTAGGACTTTTTCGTTGCTGTATTTTAGCCAAATTTTGTTGTATATTATTGGAATAGTTATTTATTTAATGACGTGTATTTCTGGAAGAATAATGTACATTTTTTTCCTGATATATAATGACGTAAGTTGATTCTTACATAATTCTGATTTTATGACATGATCTGTTTTTCAATTTATTTTACTGCACCTTTTGGATGTATAGACAATTACCTAAAAGAATTGTACATTAATCGTGACAACATATTATATTCATAGGATATTATGAATACGTAAACTTTATTTATAAAGTAATGGAAGCTAAATAGTGATTATTTATACGATGAAAATCTTTTATATAAACATTTATATAAAAGCATCAGAGTTGATTGCGCAAATACGTTTTGAGGTATTTCAATGAGGGCGATGAACGTATTTACTTTCTTGACAGTAACCGTTATAAACTTATAAAGTAGTGAGCAGCAAATATTTGCACCGTGCTGAATAGATCGCGATCGGGCGTCCAAGAAGAAACCAAATGAAAGCAGCAAATTTTGTTGCTTGTTTTCCTCCCCAATTGCATTCATTCATCGCCTGCAAATCACTTTTACGTTCTCATTCACTATAAACACTATATCGCTTTTACGTGTATTTTTCTGATCGGTTTTCAATATTGATAAAGGTCGTCACGGAATACAGGTTAAGAATGCGCGTTATTGATTTCGTCAACATCTTACCCTTAATTTTTTCTTCGATTTCTGAAAAGAAAAAACAGACTACTAATGAACAATATCGTTTTCAGAGCGAAAAATCTTCGATGGAATCCGTTTGGTCCTCGCATTTCAAAAGCGAAGAAGTAAATCTTTGTTGCCGGAAACTTCAAACGTCGCAACAAAGAAACTTTACGACATTTTTCCTATCCAAGATGACTGATGTAATGCGCACTTCCACATTTGTTTTTTTTTAGAGTGCGAATTTGCTTTTCAAGACAGTTGAGCAGCGTCGACGCGAGTTCTGCCGCATCACTCGCGTATAAGCCGAATTTTCAGCTCATATTTTATGCCGAAAAAGTCTCTCTCGGCTTACACTCGAGCGAGAGTCCAACTACTCAAATTAATATGTAAATTTTCTAATTGAATACATATTTGAGAAAGTTCTGATGCCTCAATTACTGAAATTTACTTATGCCTTCTCCGGTCGAATGCCGTAGCCGGAAACCGGCTTAATAAATCCTTATTTGCTCAATTCATAATTATTTCAACACTTAACCTACCGATGCCTCAATTACTGTAAATTATTGGAATCTATTTTTATTTTTAAATTTACCAGTAGCCGCTTCATTCCCCACCCTAGTCGTATACTCGAGTCAATTAGTTTTCCCAGCTTTTTTGTTAAAATTAGGTGCCTCGGCTTAAGCTCGAATATATTCGTTTGCGATTTGTTTTTCCGTAAACACGAAAGGGAGAGTTTATTTTTGCAGATACACGCCAAACGAAACGTAGGAGAAGATAAAAAGCTCGAAATCGACTCCGCTCGAATTTATTTCAACTCGAAAGGGGGTGATATTTTATCGCTGTTTTGACGTTCTGTTGCTGTTTCCCGGGATATTTTGACACGAGGTTGAACTCTATTAAAGAGAGGGTGAGAGACAATGATGTTTGTCCAATCGCATCGATCACGGACCTATACGACCGAACGATAAGGAAGTTAAGCTGTCTTTGGGTTGCGGCACGTGGTAGAACATCACTATAACATTATTCTTATACCATTACACCACCACAACACCAACCCTAACGTATTAGCTCTTCTTCTCATTATTTTCTCTTATGTTTGGGTTTATTCATCGGGTTGACCATTATGCTATATTCAATTTGAATGGATATTGTTGGAGAAGAATATTCGCAAAGAAACCTGTAGAACGCTCCAGCCTGTCCACTTTGTGGACTTGTACTAATCAATGAAAATGAATAATTGTATATTGCAAAATATCTCTCAGCATTATACCTAATAGGAACTCTGTGTCATCTTGTGGCCCACCAAATTTTCACAGCACCCTAGAGCGTTGCGGAACACCGTTCTGATGTTCTAATCCATCTCGTGGTTGTTTCTGTAGAGATTTGTAAACGACTTATGCTAATAACTTCATAATGGAATTAGCACTCAATTATTATAAAATAATATTTTTATACTATCGGGGAGCAATGAAAAGCAATTATTTATTGATGAGCATAAAAATAAAATTATAAAAATGATGAATTGACGAAATTTTAAACTTTAATAAGATATTTCGGGATAGAATTTTTAATTGGATATGAATTAAAATAAGTTGCGAATATGACAGGTAATTCTTGTTCAGGATTGAAGAAATTACATCATCCATTTATTTTTGCCAATGCTTTTACTGTTCTTGGGTGTTCCATCATTTTAGTTCACAATCAGTGATGAAACTACCTCATCTTGTACCTCAGCCTTCAGAACGAATCCTTTATAAATATCATAGTCGTATGGGCACCTATCGCATACTTCCTTTAAGATCCTTTTATATAAACGGAGAATGGCTGCTCCTTTTACTTCATTTTTACTGCTCTCATTTCCATTTTCAGCCGATAATTCGCTCTATCGAATCCAATTTTCCATTATAAATAAGGATATATTTCATTTTGCATAATTAATGAAAGAGACTGTCTCGTTTTAACCTTAAAGTAATTCTCACTAAACACCGCGTTCCGTCATTACTATGTTATCTAGAATTTGTGAAAGAATCTGTGCACTACACAAAGTGTCTTAATTTTTACTATTTGGGATTGTGCTTTAAAGTTCTCATTCCACTTTGTCTTCTATTATTCGTAATGAAGTCTAATCTAATCGATCTATTCAATCCATGTGCGATCGATTTTACACGTCAAATTATGATGAGTTCCGACTTTTTTTTAACAACATATATATTCATCGAGTAAAACAAGTGTTTCCACACTTTCCTACAGTCGATCTCAACGTGGAATATTTGATATCCGTGCAAATCTTCATCCTCTTCAAGAAACGTTAAATTTTAGTGGAAATATATTTTGTAGCATTCTTATCCGCTTTATAAAATCGGTTGTGGGGATTTCGGAATGAAAGCGCCGTTTGATTTATCTTCCGTGACTGTTATGAATATGCAGATCATAATGAATCAACAGGTGTGTTATGAAGGAGTTCACTGAGTATCTTTATCCCCGCTCACGTGCCCTGAAAAGAGATCCGTCGACACAATGTGTTGGTCGATTTAATCTGCTGCAATGGGCTATAAATACTTATGGAATAGTTGGATGTGTTGGAACCTTCTTCTTGCAACTATGCCGCAATAGTTGTAACAACTAGTCTCTTCAATGAAGGATAAATGAATGGAAACGGTTCGTCATTTTTGAACGTCTACGGTATTATTAATCATAATTTATTTATTATTTCTAAACATTAGTAAATAATACATTTTTATTATCTTATTATTTATTTTAGATTAACCCATAAATTAATAAGTATTTGCATGTATGTACTTGTTTTCATAAAATTTAGCCTAAAACTCAAAAACCGTAATTTGTACAATTTGAAATTTCCGAAATCAACAATTGTGTTTGATCGGTAGGTTATATTTCCCTCATCTAACAGTTCTTCTGGGTTCTACTGTATCTATCGTTCTAGGATCGAACACTTTAAGATTGACTTTCCGCAGCATTGCATTCTTTAATACATTAAATCGAATTTTGTTAACATAGGAACCGCATTTATGAACCGTAAGATAGAAAGGCCATAAAACTCTCATGTCCGCAATGGTTTCGTCTCAAAATCACGAATCTTAAATAAAATTAACAGAAAATGATGTCTAGGATCCTTTTCTGTCCTAATAAACGAAAAATTCGATGTAATATATGGATTTTCGCAAAAGTAGACTTATTTTGTATAATTTTTCTGTGTAAGCACGTAAAAATAATAATAATGATTTTTATTTATCCAACGACATGCATGCATAGGATATGTCAATAATAAACAATCAATCAAATCAACACAGTCAAATTTTACATTATAATCACATTATAACATACATTAGAGCAATGATACAGCAAAAACATTGTTCTTAACCAATTTTCACAAACACTTAATACATTTCATGTATACAATATATTCTGGTTCTCCTCTTTTAAAAATTCATTAAAACTATAGTATGACTTAGTTAGAAGATATTTCTTTACTTTTTTACAGAAACGCACCGTTTTATTGTTTTCGATAGAGCTAGGTAGATACACTTTTAAGGCCATCACTTCTTCCAGTAAGACTTAGTCGATAAGATGGGATTCTCAAATTTTCTTTACTTCTGGAAAAATAAATGAGCAGATCCTCCTGTTTATCTATTATTATCAAGAAACCGTGTCAAAAATGAACCTTTTAAGCAATCCTAATAGTTTCTGCGAATTTATAATGCTGCAACACAACATGTACGCACAGTGCATTACGTTCTCAGAGATACAATTGGGGCAACATTAATTGCTTCAGAAAATGTTCTCTTCATTCCTTATAGCTCAGTAGAATTTTCGAACTAGAGACACTTTGCATCAAATGGACTACCAAGCCTTTTAAGACAAGTTACTCCGCGGGTTTATTTTACATCCAAAATTCTAGGAGTTATCTCTCTCTGTTCGTAAGCCAATGCAATCAGCCAGGATTGCGCTTTTTCTTTTGTAAAACACTTCCGATCCATGGTTAAAGGGAACGTATCTTTCATTCGCCGTCGTCTCAATCTTGCTCATGACTGTAATGATTTGAAAACTTTTTAAATGTATACATCTCAATAAAACATATATTCTGTCTTCACATGTGTTTTAAGACCTTTCGGGTAAAATTCATCATGTGGAAGATTTACTGCCAATGTTCTACCTTTGTTTTATTTATCTAAACGCTGCAAGTTGGCATTAAAACCAGGTGGCAACGGTTGAGGGGGAACACAATCTGTCCGGCATTCGGAGGGAAACCCCTCCAAAATCCTCCCGTGGACAGCACACGTCTTAACAATAGCAATAGTCCCAATTAGTACAATATGTCAAACAAGTCAGAAAAGCAATATACAAGCACCAAACGCAGATACAGTCGGCTTTCACATATTTAATTGTACTACATGGAAATATTTTATTATTATAAGGATACAAGTGATTAAAAATATGCCTTATACATACATATACATATAACAACTTAAATTTCATAATCTTCTAAGCTTCTATTTGAATAAAAAAACTATGTTTGTACTGAAATATATTCAGTAATTTCTGTGCATTTTATCAAATTTGTCTTTTTGATTTTCGTTTCATTTTCGTTGGATAGTAGATATTTTTAAGAGTATGTTTATTGAACTGTTTAATGAATGGTTTTAGATTTGAAACTTTCAAATAATTATCAGTGTATCCGAAGGACTATAAAAAAATATAAAATAAATGGAACCCCATCGACTCTTATCTTAAGCATCCTTGAATGGTTCTAAATGTCCAGAAAATATTAGGACCCATTGTTTCGCTTTCAATAACAGCAGTTTATATTTCTATTTTACTGTCTCGACTGTTTCAGCTTTTGATTTTCTGAACTTGAAAGTCTTCCAAAACAATCCGCCGATCTCTTTTATCATTTTAGGCTTTATTGGTCCAGGAAATAGCATTGACTTCCTGCCTAAATTATATTCATGATGAATTGAAGACCTGATTTAAATCGTTGGAAATGGTACTGTTCTATAGTTTAATGATTGGAATAAAACTATTTATTATTAATTCGGTTAATTATCAATTAATGCGGTTATTTTCTTGCGCATGTACATACTGTTCTGACCTACTGATTAGTAATTCATTTTTACGAAATATATTCCATTCTTCAAAATATGAAACCAGAAACACATGAATCATTAGAATTTTCAAGAACAAAATAATGAAGAGTTGTTGCTAAAACTAGGTTAATATTAGTTAATAACATTAATTCCATTTTCCCTAAATTAAAATCTATAAATAATATATCCGCGGAATAATTGCTGGTAAACTATTTTGACTCTGTTGAAGGGAGCTTCTAATTGCATTTAGGAGGCCATCACTTTGAAGGCATGGGGAGCATGTCAAATGTTAGGGGAACGAGGTCTTCTTCATTTACTAAAGTACATTTTTTTTAATAGAGGAATTTATAATTACTCGAATAAATTGAATCTATGGCTATTTCGTTCAAAAGTTTTACATTACTTACAGCCCCTCCAATCCAAAGTAACATTTCTTTGTTACCTGCCCATTCGTTCCCATCTTCCCTTTGTTAAATCCTTTTGCTAATTACCTTGCAGCTCCCCCTTAACCTCTCTCTTTCCTTTTCCCTATAATAGCGTCTCCTTCCGAATTTCCTTGTTTTGATGACGGCTATTACGAGCTGAAACTAGTCGCTAACAAAACTATTATTTCTACGGATTAGTTAAAAGATTCCTTCTTGAAGAAATACTCTGTCTCGACAATTCATCGCTATCTTCGGAATTCTCCATCTTTGCCGAATGTCAACGACACCCTCGCCTCTATATTTTTAAAATTCTATATCATAAATATACTACAGCGTGCTAGCCTTGCAATGGTCCCGGGTTCGATTCCCGGTTAGGACATGGTTGAATATCTGTTTAAAATACAACCTGGGTATATTGTCATAGTGGTCATCCTTGACTAAAATTCGCTCTTTAAATTCAGTCGCCATAATAAATATTATCTTACTATCCTTATTTATGAAGTATCGCGAATGTTTTATCCGAAAGAAGGATGATTCGATCGATACAAATCGATCAATCGAATCGATTGCGATTGCCATTCCGTAGGCACGCGAGCGGCACGATTCATTAACTCGCAGACAAATATTTGCTCGGACGAGAGCCACCGTCAAATGTTTGCAAATTTCGAAAGACAAATAGTCGCGAAGAAAACGCGAGAGGGGAAAAAGCGCGCAAACAAAAAAGAGCAGTCGAAGGGAGAAGTTTTAAAGTATCCTCGTAGCGCCTTTTCAATGCTTTGAAAACGACTGCATTATGCGTTTTTAAAGAGAACTGCGTGCATTTTGTAGCGAGTTCAGCTCCCCTTTCCCTCTCTGGCGTCCGGGGAAAAAAGGAGGAAGCTAAAAGGAAAACAAACTCACGTTTACGCCGACAGGCGGAGAGTAAATCTTCGGAAGCACACATTACCAGCCGGGTAGCGTAGCGGACTCGGTCGCTCTGCAACCCAAATGGATTATTTCATTTTCTCTCTCCCTCCATAACTTCCCCTGTTACGGAATAGTATGAATGAAAAGGCGGCCCATTGATGCAGCCACTGCGAGAGAGGGGAAGCCACTCTCTCTCATTTAGGTCGGCTATTCTATCGAAGTTTTGATTTTCTCCACTTTTAACTCCCTCGTTTCTCTCGATCGGATGGCCCCGTGAAATGGCCGAGTAACGAGGTAAGTTGGAAATGCCGTCAAACCAATTACTATTTAGTCTCCATGTCTGCCTTCAAGGACGCGGAGTTGGTTTATTTGGTTATTTCTCCCGACGTAAACACGCAGTGCACTGCTTCCGCGTTTCTAAACAAACACTCGTGGAAGATGAAGGGCTGTGTCGGACTGGGTTGGGATAGGTTAGGATAAGCAATAATTCTGAGGGCTTACGAGGGTTTCATCATTTGAATAATGAAAACAGGGAATATCAATGTGCATTTCCACGAAGTATTGCTGAAGCTAATGGAACAGTAGTTTTGTTATCTACCACTTGTTTCTGTATTGCTATTACCCCAGTTTACACTTGGAATTCTTCCTGCAATATTATTTTATCGAGTCTTTAGTTTCCAATCCATTATTGTGCACTAACGGGATAGAGACTCTTTCTTCGTCGAATGATTTCTCTAATATCATACATGAAACTACCTCTCCACCCTCGGCTAGTCACTGACATAAATTCCCATCGTCAAAAATCGAAATTGTACGCCAGAGAACGAAGTTATTCTTAAATGTTCTAAAAGAGATATATTTTCATTTTATTTTCCTTGGATCAGTAAACTAGAAATTAAATTTTCTGAGTACTCAGTTTCAATATGTAAAAAACAGGAATCAGAGCTGTTTGCAAGTTCCCAATCTCTAATTTGAGATCTATGTTGTATTTATTTGTTCTATGAAAAGGGAAATGAAAAAGAAATTGAACTTTAACTTACTAAGCATTCTGGACTATTAAAAGTCTGTACAGTAGACTCTTCTTTACTCTGGATGATAGAAAATATACTGATTTTTATTTTATGATCGCCTGTTAACTTGATGTATATTTACGAAAATTATTCGATAACCGAATTTCCGTAGAAATTTGAAAAAGTATTGGAGGAATACAAGCTATTAGTAAAAACTAATTTTCGATGATATTATTAATAATATACCATTTTGGAAGAATATCAGTCAGCTGAAAGGTATTGTGCGCGTAAGGTACGCACAGATTTATCAAAACTGTGACTTGATTACTTGAAATAAATTTGATTTGAACACCCGGTGCGTAAAACTGGGTTTGAGCTATCTGCTGGCTAAACCACCTTACTATTACTTAGTCTAAATGATGGCAAGTTGACGACTTCGTTTTTTCCACCTTGGGGTGTAACTTAAATTCTGCAAATTCAATTATAACATCAACTACAAACAGGAGTCCACTGTTCCTTTTAATGCAACCGCATTTTTAATTTTCAATATGTGACGCATTCAATTGAATACTTAGCTAATACATAAATAAGGAAATCAGGCTTAATTGTAAGCCTGCTAGATAATTTCATCTGATATAAATGAATTTTTGTTTCTTAGAAGAGGAGGTAATTTTAAATACAACGGATGAGGTCACTCCTATGAAAGCTCGAGTGCATAATTCGTGCAATGCAGCTATCACAAGTCTCACTCGAGTCGGTCATCTGATATTGGATTATTCAGTGGAAAAAAGGTAAAAATCCGAATTCTAAAAATATTCTCAGAAGTATATTGAAGGGCACGAGCACATTCTGTTATTCTTTCAATGATTGAAAAAGAACGAAGAAAATGATTTTTTACGTATTATATTCGATTCTTTATTTTAATGTCCTAGATTGATGATACAACTAAAATGGAGATTCCAAGCAATCCATGGAAACTTTTTCTGTGATTTTCTTATTTAAAATTTTTCATTCTTGGTTTTGAAATAAAAATCGTATTTTTGAGAACGCTTTTTCATTATTTTTGAGTTTAGGTATTTACTGAATTGAAAGATTCTC
Source organism: Sympetrum striolatum (assembly GCA_947579665.1). Lineage (NCBI taxonomy): Eukaryota > Metazoa > Arthropoda > Insecta > Odonata > Libellulidae > Sympetrum > Sympetrum striolatum. The sequence goes on from OX388351.1 coordinate 79,112,260, forward strand.
TTTTTGATGAAATATCTTAGTTATCAAATCTAATTAACTTCATATTCCTCTTGCAAAATTCTGGCACGGCGCATATAAACCTTGTGCGATAAGCTGTATATATACTTCATATCATTATTTGTATACATTGATGGTGTTTTATGTGTGGGCGACATTTCAATTACATTCCAAATTCTGCTGATGATATAGTCTAAAAAGGAAATATATTCAAATAAGCATGGGCGCGCCAATGTGGGGGATCTAATGAGTGGATGTTACGTTTTATATCGCTTGCCAAATAACCGTAGCTATTTTTTTCCTTCCTTTGCGCTTCTTTGCTTTGCAACCTCTAGGAAGGAAGAACTCTCAAAGATTCAGGAAGGTTATATCTACAACACTAAAAAACTTCAGCCTAGAAAAAATGACTTTTTAATAGATATTGAACTCGTCCAAACTGGAAATCCAAACAACACTCATGATGAGTTTCCAATAGTTCGCTTATGTAAACTACTACATTGGAAAGTTTAATAAATTGGCCAGATAAGTGTTAACCTCCTCTAGTTTTCATTTCATTTAGTTTTTGAAAGAATTGACATATATTGCAGTAAGTAGTGGGCATGAATATACCAACCCCCTGTAAGGAAGGCATTTTTCTAGGTAGACTTGGACCCCCCTATGGACCAAATCCTGTCAGCGCCACTGTGCCCATCCAAGATGTTCTCTCTCTGTCCTCTTCCTCTTTTACCTTCGATTTTTCCTTCAATTATCAACTGTAGGAGATCATATTTAGTGCTCCGCAGGATGTGCCATAGATAGGCCTTTTTCCTCTTCTTAATTGTTAATAACAGTTCTTGCTGTTTTCCTATTCTTTTGAGTACTTCTCCATTACTCACTCTCTCCGTCCATGATATTTTAAGCATCCTGCGGTAAGTCCGCATTTAAAATGCCTCGATCTTTTTTGTAATTGCCTTCTTTAAAGTCCATCCTTCAGAGCCGTATAAAAGTATTGACCATATCTAGCATTTGACAAAGCGAATCCTAAGGTTCAGGTCTAGATCTGTGGATGCAAGAACTTTCTTGAATTTTATGAATGCATTACGAGCAAATTCTATGCGACATTTTATCTCCATATCCGATCTCCGCTCTTCACAGAGACACGACCCAAGGTAGTTAAATTTTTTCACTCTTTTAATTGAGCAGCCTTTTATTGCTAAGCTGGTGTTAGTAAAGCAATTTGGTTGTCGTGATACAATCATATAATGTGTCTTTTTTATTTTAATATTCAATCCTAGATTCTGGCTATGTTCTCCCACTACGTTGATGAGTTCTTGAAGATCATCTAAGTTATCAGCAGTCAGTACCGTGTCATCAGCATAGCGAATATTGTCGATTAAGACTCCATTTATTTTTATGCCTTTTTCTACGTCACTAAGTGCTTCATGAAAGATATTCCCAGAGTACAAGTTGAATAATAAAGGTGAAAGAACACATCCTTGTCGTACTCCTCTGCAAATATTAATTGCATCAGTGGTTTCATCGTCAACTTTAATGTGAGCTGTCTGGTTCCAATATAAGTTCTCTAAACAGCGAATGTCTTTTTGGTCTGTATCTATTCTTCTATATATTAGTATTCCCAGAAGTTTATGATGCTGTACCCTATCAAAGGCCTTTTCGTAGTCAATAAGACACAGACCCACATTTCTACCCTGGTCATAACTTTTTGTATTAAAACTTGTAGTGCAGTAATTGCATCTCGTGTCCCTAGGCCTTGTATAAACTCAAACTGTGTACAGCTAATGTCGTCTTCACATTTTTGAATAGTCTTTGCTGTAAAATTTTCAAAAATAACTTTAGAGAGTGACTCATAAGACTAATGAGTCTGTGATCTTCGCATTTTTCTTTTTAGGTAAAGGGATGAAGGTTGATATCAGCCATTGAGTAGGGTAATGGTATCTTATATTTTGTTAAAACGTTAAAATTATATACCGTTTTCATCAAGAAGCTTGACGAGTAGTGAATTACATTGTGTGGAAAGATCATAACAACAACAACAATATTTAAATATGTATCGGTAATGGATTTAGAAACTTTCCAGGCGATTTAAGACAAATTTATTCTGAATTCATCTCCAATAAAGTTTTATACGCCATTTCTTGATGAGTTCATTAGATTTTTATATCTTGGAAAGAGTTCACTGTTACATTTTAAATCAAGATCCTCGTCACATCTCAGGTAAATTGCTAGCATTAGTAAGTCCCCAAAGAGGGGAGCTATTTCGATCCACTTAGATCCGTCAATGCGTAGGTCAATGTATAATTTGCCCTATATACTCGTGTATAAGCCGAGTTTTTAGCAGATTTTTCATGCTGCAAAAGGGCTTTATTCCCGCTTACCCGTTCCCCGGTGGAAATAGTCTGCCGTAGTCGAAAATCGGGTTTATTTTCGATTTTCTCCCACTAGCCTACTGATGCCTCAAGTACTGTAGTATGTAATCAAGTACTGTAATTGGTATCCATTTTTATTTTGAAATATTCCAGTTGCTGCTGCATTTTTCACCCTAAGCGTATACTCGAATCAATTAGATTTCCAAGTTTTTGTGGTAAAATTAGGTACCTCGGCTTATATTCGGGTGGGCTTATGCTCGAGTATATAATGCATAATTTATGCAATAACAGCAAGGGGTATTCCTCGACCCCATGAACCGGGAATCTACTGAATTTTAAATGTAGATGGTAAAGTACATGATTTTCTTTTGTTTAGTGTCCTTGCGATGGCTGAAATGTGGAGAAAAACGTCGCGTCCGTTTCAAACGCCTTGATCGTTTGCTCAATTCGCCTTCATTTGTCAAGATGGCGGCTGAAAGAGGAATGCGCGAGCTGAATTTGGCGGTTGGAGAGAAAAGACGCAAAAAATCCGCTATGGATTCGCATTCGCCTCCTCTTCAAGGCGAAACTCGTTTGCGAAACACTCCCGGACCTCTGAGCTTGAATCGCCCTGTTACACGTGTAAGTTGCATGTTGATCCTGAAAGGAAAAAAATGAAGACATCTTAATGAGGCACTTAAAATATAGATGCGGATCCCATATCAAAATTGTCGCTGAATATTTGTGAAATCCTTGTGGAAGGTTTTCCTACGGGAACTCGGGCGTGTAACATGAATTATAAGAAAGGAGGATGATGATTTGGGTTGATAGAAAAATAAACACGGAGGCGCTACAGATGGTTTGGGAGGAGAGAGTTTTGATTGGAGTAATTATGCGTTGGCAGAGGATGGTGGTTCAAATATTTAGAGAACTGCTAAGTAAAATAATTGGGACTAAAATGTAAGGGGAAAAACAGAGGGGAACAACAGAAGATGGCATTAAGTACGTGGTAAGTTACCGAAAGTAAGCGAATATAATAGTGAATGTTAGAGCGCCTAAGTAATTACCGCATTCGATAACTTTACAAATAAAATTAAAAAAAGGAATTTCCGACCGTAAAATGAGAAAACATGGCAAGATTAAGATGCATCAGTCAGTTTAGTCAACTTTTGTTTAAGCCGCACGACTTTACTGATAAATTACAGTTTTAATGCGTCGAATGAAATGTGATGGAAATAAGATTTATGTAACGTATTTCAAACATTGAAAAATAAAGGAAAATGGAAAATAGAAAATCATGTGCGTTATTATGAAAACTCAAAATCGAATCTTACGTTCGAACCTTTCTGTAGATGATTATAGTTCTCTTTGACTTTCTAAATTTCATAATTCAAACTCAATTTACTGCAACGAATATGCTGTTCCGTCACGGGCAGCTAGTGCTATCACATAAAAATAACGCTATCATAATGGTATTACTTAGATTTTAACGTATGAAATGACATATATTTTTATTAATTTGATTAGCTTCGATGGAAAACTAAAATTGGAATTTATTTTTCATAGGACGCATCGTGCGTCAGCTTTTGCTGTCATTTTCTTTTCAACGCAGAGTCTCAGTGAAGCACAACGAGAGTGCGCATTTGCGTTGCATGAATTATTCCTGACCCATTATGCAACATTACCCTCGCCAATTAGTGGGCGCAGTGCCTGAATAAGTCACTCGGAATTTGATAATCACCTTTATTTCCTCTCTTCGGAACAACCTCTCGCCGTATTTCTCGGAATGGGTTTTTATCGGAGTGAAAGTGATCGAAATCGTCTCTATAATCCATGTCGTGGATGAGTGAACTCACGTGAATTAATCGCTGATTTGGACTGACGTTGTTGTGACCTCATGACGTTGGGGTGAGCCGCGACGTGATTTCAGCTAAATTAGTCAGTCTGGAGATAAAATTCATTCCGGCGAACCTTACCACGGTCACTTTCATGCGATTATTTATTGGAAGCCGCAGAGTGACTCCTACCTTTTTAATGGTTCTGATCGGTCTTGAAAAGACACAAGGAAAACAAACGCTGGAATGATTTGGAAACTCTTTCGGGCGTTCAATTAGGATTTTTGGTCACCGAAACAAAGTCTAAAGTTGGGAAATAAGGTGACTTTGTTCCCCTATATTATTTTTCACTTTATGCAGAGTAAATTAGGAAGTATTTATCATGGGTTTTTTCTCAACGATAAGATTTGTTTTCTCTCGTACTATTTGCATGTTTCACTATTTTACCATCAACATACCGATGGGTTTCCTCGGAGGACATCAGAGTGATATTTTTAGCAATCCTATTCTTACTATAACGGATATATATTTCTTGAATTCCGCATCTTTTGTAGACAAAAACAATTGTCAGAATCCTATAAAATGCTATTATAAAAAACTCTCTTGGTGTTCAGGAAGGACCCCACTCAATGAACTTCGTTACTAGAGCTGTTGACTCTAACCATCACTAAATACATTTATAACTAAGAACAGTAGTGAAAATTGAATCTGTAGCATATATTTTAGGTAAATCGTATGGTTGGTTTTTATGCAATCGAAGTGTTAAAATGTACACTTTGATGAATAAGAATACATGGATAATAATTTGTTTACTTTAAATACTGTCAAAATTGATAAACGAAATTATTGTTAAATAAAACAAGGTTTTACAAAGCATCAAAGTAATTTTTACCTATTCACAAACAGAGGTTTCAGGGGCGACTAGTTTTGGCTAGTAATATGTTTGAAGATGGCTGTGTACGATGAAGATGTAAAAGTTGCTTTGTAAAGCTTGTTTCATTTAACGATGTTTTCGTTTATGTCGGAATTCCACAATATTTCGGCCTCCGCTGTGAATTTTAAAATGGGTAAATATATCAAGATACAGTTTATGAAAACCAAAATGTTTATTTTGAATAATTTACTGCAACACACTCGGTGAAATAAAAGGAATGCCGTAAGCTCTTCCGGAGACTCCAACTTTGTAAACGACGTTCACGATCAAGGCCATGTTTAGTATTAAATTTATGGTTCACGGATTCTCCCGTCCTCTCGCAGTACTGATACTTTCTTTAGTGTTTTATCTCCTCCTCGAACGCGTTATTAAAAGATATCTATCCTAAAACTATCTGTCTATTCCATATGAAGAGAGGGTGAAGTTTAAGAAATATTTCGAAAGTCATACCCAGCGATTACATTAGCTTATCTCACCAAATCAAAGGAAATTAACTCCTCTTTAAAAAGACCTTCTTACCATTAATTGCAAATGGACCTAAAATCTCAATGCATTCTTACGGGGAAACGATTGAACTCGGTTTTAACAATCGCCTTCGTCGTCAAGGGAACGGGTCAAAAGGTATCGGAAAAGTTTGCAAAATGTTAGTCTAATTCAAATCGATACTGCAAATTAAGAATTGTCCCTTCCTTTGGCACTTGTCGCGATCAATAATACCGTTATTTTCATTTAATTTTTCTCGATTTTGGATTGATTTTACTTTGTGCTTGTAAATCAAGTCCGCCAAAAGAAAAGAAAAACTTTGTTTTTTTTTTATTACGGGAATATTTTCAAGTCATCTGAAGTCGAACCAAAAATACAGTAGAAAAATCCATATGTAATGCCCTCTGAGAAATCCAGACATTTCATTTGAATCTCATCGGAAAGTGCGTGAAATTAATTTTCTAAGATTGCCTCAATGCATTTCTTATGGAGAGTTACCGAAGTCTGATAAATAATTATATAAATATACCAATTTATAAATATTCATACACGAAAATTATTATATTATATTTTCTAAATTGCTATTCTTAAGAATTGATCCATTGAAACATGTCTCATGGTTTAATTATTCGAACAAAAGTTTAGCATAGTCGAATTTCAGCGGACATGAGACTGTAAGTGCAGTAGTTCATAAAATATAATTTAAAATATTCCTTATTGACAAGATGTGCCCCCTCGATGTGTTTCGGACGGAGTACCGAAGGTTAACGTGACTGAGAGTCTTTTCATTGCTCTTCCCGAAACTCTTCCTCTTCTCTAATTAACGGAGAAGGAATAAAGATTCGCTTTTGAGAAGCGCCACTTTTGCGATGAAAGGAAGAGACGTGAACAAGGCGACGTAATGATTGAGCGCTTTTTCCCAAATCCTCTGTATTTCCGAGGGAATGGAGGCTCGACTTTAGAAAGCTCTTGTGATATGGGCTTTATTTCATTGCTTTTGTATATTCTTTATTTTATTCACACCCCAATGATGTTTACGAGTATTGACATTTACAACTTAAGCTGCGCTCTTACTAAAACCTCGAGTCAATCAAAGCTATGCTCAAATTCGTGATGATAGCATGTAACTTATTTCGTGTTACCGTCGAGTTAATTCGAGTTATCCAACACCCGGTATTAGTTTCGTTAGTTATTCGTTTTAAAAACCACTTAGATTTTCGTAGACAAGAGATTTTCGTAGTTGTTCATTCCCATTTATTCCATTTTTATTTGAGACGTATTCTATAATCACATTAATAAGCCTTATTCTTAAGAAATAAAATGTGGCAACTAACTATAATAAATTCGCTCTCGGTGATTAGTTATATTTTTGGTGCAAAGCAAAATAAGTAAATATATTGTGTACACTTGCAAATTGCGTATGAAATTTATTTTTTTATTTTCTTTGGATCAAATATGTGACTTATCTAATTCACCACTTTTGGTGTATACGCCATAAGTTGAGTGAACGGCGGGAAGGCTTGCCTATCTGACCCATCCATGTTTTTTACATCAACCAATGTCCTTATCTTCATTTTTGTAGGTTAAACTTTCATCCCAAATATTGGCGTTGTCCAGTGTGCGGTCTGCTTTCCATAATGCGGCCCGCAAGTCAGAAACATACTTCCTAAACTTCTCTAAGGTTCTAACTAGCTTAGGTTTCTCTATCTTCTAAAGTGCAGATAATGCATCGGCAACATCATTCGCTGAAATTATTCTCATTTGATTGCAAAGTAATGGCATATCCGCATTCGCACGGAAAGAACCAAATCTTTCTAGTCACAAAAGTAGTTTTACGAAATACGGGAGAATTGTAGCCTACTGAATACGCCCCTCATTGGCCTAATGAAATTTATAGTATGACCCTATACCAGAAAAGGTTGGAAAACCCTGCTCTATATTCGTTCGAAGGATTACTTTTGTCTAATTTAGTTCGGATAGAACATACTTTATGATGACACAGTAATATTTACCAGCAGTATAGAGAAAAAGTATTGGCTGATCTTAGCCGTATCACTCAACGAAACCGAGTTTACTATGACCCGAAGTTGTGTTGACGCTAATAATCCAGCCTAATGCGTAAAAATGCTATTCCCTCATAGAATTTAGGTAAACCGAAGTAGATAATACTTTAGGTAGGATTGCGTTTTATTTAGGGTAGGACAAACGGTTACGGGAGAAATGCATTCGTTGGTCTCTTTTCATCAATGTCTGAGTGGAGTAATCCAAGAGTGAATTCAGATATGACTTCGGACACCGAAAACCTGATAAACGACGCCCTTTCGGTGAGGACGAAGCAAAGAAAGAAAGAAGATGTTCTCCGCGTCGGTGGTTACCATCGCATGCAGCTGAGAATAGGCATTTTTACAATTGTCCCACAGCGCGCGGTGTTTTTCAAATTGTTCTCTTCGAGTCACACTCTCAGACATGGGAGTCCCTCGGAGTCCGATAAAAAACAATTCTGAATTAAATTCTGACTCCATGAATTTGATTGTGAAAACATCTTTTCGATTTACAGGGTTTCTTTATGGTGAACTAAATCAGCCATAGGCATACAGTAGTGCTGTTCTATAGAATATTTAAGCTAAGGGTTCTAATGAATAGAAGCATGGCGATGATGAATGATTACCTTAGTATTTCCTTCAATCTCAGCGTGCAATCAGCACAAAAGAACCCTTCGTCGCCAGCGATCAAAGCGTGCGATTTTTGCAGTCGAAGATCCGTCATAAGCGCAAAGACGTCTTATCTCCGCCGTTCAAGTGACTCTTTTGGTGCACATAATTTATCACCTTCGACGCCTCTTGGAATGTCTTCACTTGGCGCTTAACCACTTTTCACGGCCATTCCTCTGCATTGAACCTTTCCCCGGAAGAAGAGGAAAAAAGAAGAATTCGTTCGAGAAAATCCTTCCTATGTTTTTTCTCCTTACGATTTTTTTACGCTCGTGTGAGGGGACGCTCTGGAATAACTCCTTTCGTACGTTTCTCAATGGCGGAGTTCAGTTTATTATTATTGTTACTGTGAAAAGTTTCACGTTGTACAGGTGACAAAATGTTCACTGTGTAGATCATCATCATGGTTCTCGTGTTGTTACTCCAATTTTCCCCTCTTCTCTTCATCCCACAGTTCTTCATTCTTTAAGCAATCTAAGAATTTCACTCTTCTCCTTCCTCTCTTCACTTGTCCCTCCACTTACAGCATATCCTTAAGTAAGCAGTTCCTTCTTATTGCGTGCCATATCCAATTTTTCTTCCTCTGGATTATCAATCTTTTTTTTCATTTACCCTCCTCAGTACTTCTTCATTCCTAACTTTGTCCATCCACTTGATTTTTAATATTCTACCCCAAACCCACATTTCAAACGCATCTATTCTATTTCTCTCTTTCTTCTTTAGGGTCCATCTCTTGCAGCCACATAGGAACACACTCCACACAAAGCATTTAATCATTCTTTTCCTCAGTTCGACATAGATGTTACTGCTTAAAACGTTTATCTTTTTTCTGAATGCTGCTTTTGCCATTCCTATTTTCACCGACTTCTTTCTCACTTCTCCAATCCTTCGTCACCTCCACACCTAGATATTTATATCTTTATACTTGTTCTAATTGCTTATTTTTAACATCCTCATCATCTCCCACTTTTCATAACTTTGGCCTTCTTTTGATTTACTCGGAGGCCGTAATCTTCTGCTACATCCTCAAGCTGTTTCAACATTACCTTCATTTCTTCTGTGTTCTCTGAAAATAAAAAGCATATCATCAGAGAAGCAATCCACTCTTCTCCATCCAATGCTTTATCTCCTTTCCATGGCCATCTTTTCTACATATATATCAAACTGCATTGGTGACAAATAGCAACCGTTTCTCACTTCTTGTCCTATTTTGTTTTCATTTCCCTTATCCTTATGACTGTTTCTTGACCCAAATATAAGTTTCTAATTAACCTCCTGTCCCTCAAGTTTGTCCCTTTTAGTACGGTCATTAATCTTTGTATATAACAATACCTGTTTAGCGTCGACTGTTATACGGTAGAGAATGATTGTGTGCGCTCTTATGTATAGCGTAATGGTATGACATTGAAAGTTCAACTTTTTGTATGTTTGGTATTTGGATAAGTGCAATCGAATCGATGATAATAAATGTCGTCATAAATAAGCAATATATATGTTTGTATCGATAAAGCTTGCCACAGGAACAATGTTCTTATCGGGAGGTCTACCTTCATTTTCGTTGATAGTCATGTATCCGTGAAATTTTAACGATATTTCTAAATCATTATACTGCACCTAATAACATAAAAATTATTTTATCGCACTTTCCTTTTACAATCATTCTTCGTATTATCATTTTATTGAAACAATACGTAATAGTCTGACAGTCTCACGTAGATTTTTAGTATCTTATCAAATATCCGTCTTAATAAATAACCTCTATCAATAATAAAAGTGATGTATTTGTAGTACTAGCTGTACAAGCACTGATGTCTTCATAAAGTTTTAAATTCAAAGAAATTAGGCTTTCTATTAGTCTGTTAAAAATGTTAAACCTGCATTCATTAACATATAGATCAATGAATCGATTTGAATTCAATTTGAGTTCTATACTGGAGCCATTCATACATACTTTCATATCTTTCACACGTAATATGCATATTTTACCTCTTTTACTCAAGAACTAACATAACTATCTGTACATTCCTATTCATACTTTTTCGGCCTGCACCTTTAACTGTTGCAGCATGCACTTCTCGGTATCTTATTCGTCTGGTCTTCTCCTCTCAGGACCATTATATTATTATATAATAATTTTAAGATAAATCTAAGAAATTGTTAGCTTCATGTACTTGTTACCCAAATATGGTAAAAATAGGTTTTTCGGTCTCCGTCAGGTTCCGGTTCGATGTTCACGGAAAAATCGCAATCGGAAGACATTTAAGCGCGAATAACGTATATATTGTTGGCGTCTTCATTGGTGGCCAAGAGGTCCATCGTGAAATATTAAGTCTATCGCGACTGCTAATTGGGAAATATTCATAACTTTTATTACTTTAGTTTTTCACTCCATAGTATTTTTAGGTACGATTTCATAGATGATTAGATTTGATTCGATACAAAATAAGGATCGCAGATGCGAAAAAGGCTATTAATGTAGTTCAGCAAATGGATAAAAATATTCCTTTCTGTATAAATATTACTCGATCGAGGTCGAACAAACGATTCTAGAGTAGAGCACAGCTGTAGAAAAGTTGTCGAGCACTGATTTATGCAATGCTATATATTTATATAATTTTTTCTTATTGTGGTATGCTTCAGTGATTAAACTCAAAAGAGTTTTATTCCTTTCGTTACAGCATGAGTACCTGAAACCGATAAAACGCATCGTCGCTTTCTTTTGTTCTGCGTGAAGACACGCGGCCATCTCCGTACGCAATCGTGGTTTCATACTTTGTCGCCTTTTTAAAGAACGTCCGGAGTGAAAATGTCCCTCCTTTATATGGGCCTCCCACATGGGAAACCTGTTTGATGTGAGAGATACGCCAATCTCCATTTGTTAGAGTTTGCGCGGGGTATAAAACGTTCGGGGAAACGGAGGCGTAAAAATTTGGTACACAAGCGGAGAAAGGAGTCGTCCGGGATTTTATATACGGCGCCTCGGACGGGAATTGAAAAATCTTTATCCTCCTTTTATTCGATGGCACCGGGATCGATCCCGGAATCGCGTCGCATTTTGTTGTTGCCGTCGTTTTTATTATTATCATTCCTTTTTTATTTTACGGCGCCCTAAAAAATATTGAGAGGCTCCAAAACGTTCGAAGAAAGGGCCATTGCGGTGCGTATTCATCCACTCTTCCATTCCGACGCGGTTTGTGCACAGGCCGTCGATCAGAGAGCGGAGCATCGAGCGATGCGATCAGTGTATATCCCGGTCCGGTTGAGGAATTGAGTTGACATAATCCAGGTGTAGCAAATACGCTCTCTAATCATACTCAATCTTACTAAAATGACTGTGTTTTCATTTCATGAACGTGTTTTCGATCCATTTATCGATTAAGTTGATTTTCAGTTTCGTCATTCTCGTCTATGGCAATATTTTCCCTTGATCGTTAGATAGTGCCACTGACTTGAAATTTTTAATGTAATATATATTTGAACCAGTAAGATAGCCAAAGATTGTTTACTTCGTAAAACAGTTCTCTGAGATACTATGCCTCAAAGTTACTGAAAACTCACAGTCATATTGAAGAAGGCAGCGACACGGGGTCAAATAAACTGCTATATCTCAGCAAGCATACCATCGGCGAAAGTAAAACTTTACAAATGTTCATAAGAGATATGTGTAAATGTTCATACTAAATTTCATTGAAATCCGTGATGGTCGAGCGGGGACCACTAGACCACTTGGCATGGAATGACCCATATGTATTTATTGATTTTCTATCTTAAAAATACTTTTTTCCGGAACTTCGATAGCTTCGTTATCTTATACATTTTCTGAATAATAGGATGAATTTCAGGCGAAAATGAATTTTTTGGTTCTCTTGTACGATTTATTTTTATTTCGAAAAATATCATAGAGACGAATGTTGTCACTATCTCACAGTAATTACTGAAAAAATGTATGATTGAAGTAATCGGATGAAAAATGCATTGCGTTAATCGCAAATCTTGAAAGATTAATGACATACCACTCCAAACTTTTGATTCGAGTTTAGTTTTCATAGTGTGCTTTAAGCACTTTGATTTGGATGAGAATTCTTCAATCTGTTCCGTTACGAAATTTCTGACAGATCCTAGAACTCACTTCCCGTAAAACCGACTGAAAATATAATGTTGTATTAATGTGTGTCAGGAGGTTAATACCCCTAACGATATGGAATAGGGTCCAAAAAGGCGCACTTACAATTTCACGCCGAATTTCCCTTTTGTGTATTGACATGGTCAGGATGTTCAGTTTTCATCCAGGCTCGGGATATACAGCCCGTAATCGAAGCTGTTTTTGGATGTCGCTCAAGCGAATCCTATTGTGCCACCGCACACAAATGCTACTTTAACCACTCTGAAACAGGTTTGAATTATGTTCATATGATGGGATCGTGTAAAATAAATGCGTATAATAGATATTCATTTATGTACAATATAACACTTTCTATATTAAAAATAAATTTTGAAATTTCTGGAGAATTTATTGGAAATTCCATTTCTTGAAATGGTGAATATTCATTTCGATTCTAGATATGAACTTAAATCCATCGCTTAATCAGAGACTTAAGCTCATTAATTGTTTAAAGTAAGCTGCTAATCGTTTCTGTGGAATGTTATTTCACAGAAACAAATGTTTTGTGTTCTTCAAGTGCTGTTGGGTGATTGAAGTAGTCTTCTTGAATTTCACCTGAAGATATTATCCAAGAGATGCATACATCCATTGCGCCCAAATGAGGGAAAGGACCCGGTATTTGTCAATTGGTGCATCTTCAAGGAAAATATGCAAATTTTCGACGACTCCATCATCAGACGTGAGATCGCGCTGCCTCGTGATGGTCTGTAGCAGCGAAAATCCGAGATTCCGGCGAATCTGTCGCCTAAGGAATTCCTCTGCAGAGATAGTCCCAAATCAAGGCTTCGATTATCTCTTGGAAGTGACCGTTACACCCCACCGCAGTCTCCTCCGCATGCCTCAGCACCCACAATGCACTGCGACATTTCCACTCCGTCCTCTCGCGGTGGCCTCCCTGGAAGATTAAAAACTCGAATTGTGGATTCGCCATCGAAATACTTCACATTCCGCCTCATTCAGTAGAATGCACTGTCTTTGCCTAATATTCCTCTACATTTTTGAATATTACTCAATCGTAGGGTAGGTGTGGAATCGGCGGCTTTGAAACCAAATGCTCGAACTCAAACATCCCCTCTTCCGGATAAAAATTCATATGATTTTTTTCGGTTTTGATTATTGCTTCCAATTAATATAATATGGAACCTTTACTTATGAGGTTAAATTAGTAAGTAAGAATAAGATTTCAATATTATTTCCAAATTTAAACATTGCAATATTTGAATGAAGGTGATATTTCACTAGTGGGACTAAGGGCAGCCTGATAATTTCATCTGAAATTTCATGTTTTCACGGCGCGGCTTTTATCTTTTCGTTTCTTTTCCTTCTGATCTTAATAGTCTTAAAAGGGGTTAAAGAAAAGGACATGTGGCAAAATTAATTTACAAACATCTTATTTTTTTATGCTTGCCTTTGCTCGATGCACTTGCTATATCTCCTTTTATCATCACGGAACTCACAGCGTTTATTGGCAATGCTTTTAATTAAAATTATGAAATCAGCCAGGCATCAGACGAAAGAAAAAAAAGACACGTTTTCATCAATATCTTTTAGAGTAATCTTTCAGGTCAATTTTATCAATAAGCTTAGCGGTATACCGCACATTTATTAGTTTCACTCTAAATAGAAACAAACTGAGAGAAACCAAAACTGAAAATCTTTACTAGGTTTACTGAGATTTATCTTCATGAGAAATATCCTATATTAGTGTGTATAAAAGACCGATGTTACAAGGAGAGGACAAGCAGTACAGAGCGAAGACTGAAGTCCTGTCAACCACCACCTTAAGTAAGTATAATAGATCTTAGAAACAAGTGAAGCCATAGTTATAATTTAAAATACGCTCCCGTCGTAGAAGTGCTACGACATTAGGCACATGTGTAATAAAGAAGAGGATTATAAATAAATAAATGTTGAGAAACACTAAAATGCAATACGAGCAGGGTTATGAGTAGGATTACTTTATCCAGATGGCAACAAACATTTGAATTATTAGAAGACATTTAATCCAAATCAAAGTCAGGAATCCATTTTAAAACATTTATTTTGCCATGGCTGCTTGTTAAATACTATCGGCGATAGTGCAGCGTCACAATGTCATTTAATTTTTGCATTTCAATCACTATCTTTTCTGTTCCTAAATATCCATATGTTTATTTTATTGGAATATTCATCCAAATTGAGACAAGTATTGACCTGGATACCTCTAAACCAGGAAAATCCCAAATGAGGCCTAAGTTAAGCCGTCTTAGGTTTTCGATGCTAACGTAGAAAAACTGCAGTTCTGTAATATGATTGAATCTCGGTTCGGGCATTAATGTTGGTGTTCCCTATTCATTAAAATTCGTTTAAATTCCTTCTGTAATTTACTGTATGTTCGATAAGGATGTAGTAATGGTAATGAACTGGTCTACTTGATCGTAAAAAAATTGACCGGTCCTCCTTAACTAACTCCGAGCCAATGAGGCAGACTTCAGACCTTTTTCGAAAAGTGCGTGCCGAAAAACACGGCGTCTGTACCACCGAAAAAGGTGAGAGAGATTTCGCATCCACGAACCAGTCCGCGCTGTCGGCTAGAGCGTGATTCAAATAACGGGGGAAAGATTAATTTGGCTGCATCCCCTTCATGCAAATAGGCTATGGTCAAGAGGCGTGAGGGCGCATTATTTCATTCCTCAAGGGTTAACGGTTGTTTCCCGGAGACGCTGTCGTAGACTTGCGAAAGGAGGAGGGAAATGCAAAGGCCGCGGGCTACACGTGGCTCGCCATGGGAAACTTTCACGAAATACAGACCTTAGTTATGTCATTCATCCGGTCATCCTCCCTGCTGTGGGGCGGCAGGTTCACAACCCGGAAAGATCCCGTGTATTTAATAAGATTTTTTTAATGTTATCATCTTCACCGCCGTCGCGGGTTATCATGTGTTGGTAAGTAATTACAATCTTATAGCTATAGTTTATGGTTCCCAGCGAAGGTTCCACATCGTATCTCCTTCATGAGGCACCTCGGCTCGAACTCAGCACGACTACGATGATTTGTTTCCACTCAGTTTGAGAAAGAAGGAGAGATGGATTGAAGTACACAGTTTCGTCTTAATATTTGTGATGTGTCTGTATTCAGCTCGAAGGTCGGTTGATATTTCACCCACGCTAACATTAACTGTCAAGAGCTAGGAGGGGGGACGTGACTTAGTTTGCATTATGAGGATGTTTTGCCCTACCTTTCCTCGCCAAGCTGGGATGCTAAAACATGCCCTCGTAAGTGAAGTGACTCTAAGATTAACACTTCTCTTGCATTCCATGAGGAGAGACTTCAATCAGTGTTATTATTTACTCATACCACAGTATAGGTCATGCCAGCTATGATCAAGGCCGTGATAAAGGTAAATGTGAAAAACAGTTTTCTTTATCCTGTATCTAATGAGAGATTAATCCATTATTATACCTATTTTGCAGTATATCTCACGAAAGAAAAAATATTCTCATTCCCTCATTTGAAGAGAATATATCTCGTCAAATACTTCGTTAACTGTGAAATCAAAACCGAAAAACGCTGTAACGCTGGAAAGCGTGTTGAAAACAGACATAATTTCTTGTTTATGGAAAGAAAAAAGAGACATAAATAGATGGGAACTTTTTGTTTGGGCCGGAAAAAGAATAAATTGCTATTCTTCGGCTCATTTGGTACATATTATAGCCATAAAAATGAATATACGAAATTGGATAGCGAAATAAATATTGAGAAAACTCAAAGTTACCTTAGTTTACATTTAGACAATGACATAAGTGAATAGCTATTTAAGAGACTTATATTAACTTGCACCCATTAATTTGCAGGTTGGCAGGTATAATGGAAATTACGTGACATGAAATAATAATATTTCAAGGGCTTAATGAAATATAAGCTGTAAATACAACTCCAAAATTTAAATTTCTAGATTTGAAATAAAAGTTTTATTTCGAAGGAAAGGTGAATGTGACATTAACATAGCAATAGGAAATACAGTATATTCCATGTCTAAGGTGTAAAATTAACTACTAATGAATTCTGAAAAACAATTTGAAGATTAATCCCTTCAGTGGTGATTGGGGAAAGTCGGAGCTCAATTCAGTAAGAGTTTGTATTATTCAGAGAATTTGGTATTGTCTTCATAATGAGTCCATTTTATAATTGAAAACGATTCACGATGAGACATTCGCTTAGTTTCTTTGAAAAATCTCCGCTCCTCTTCATCGAGAGTCAGGAGCGAGGAGCGGAATTATTTGCTACAAATGAGAGGACAGAGGATTTGATGAGGGAAATATTATAGTACGAAGAATGGGATTAGCCGGTTTGAGGAAATGGGTCGCGAGTTGGAATGAAGGCATTAAGAAGAGTCGGCGTCAAATGTAGTATTATATATTATTTATATATTATATGGATGTCAGAGGACGTGCCTTTGACGCCAAAATGAGCTGCGTTTACTAGACGGAAGCATCAGATGAAGATGTACTCTTGTGAGTATACCTTTTTTGTCTTTGATTGTATATCCGTGATTGTGTATGCTAGTCATTGGCCCGAAAACCTTTTTAGGAGGGCAAAAGAAATGAGGCTTACTGAATGAGGTAGTTGTCCTTGTTTTCCTCCCTCAGCTAAAACAAGAGGCATAAGTCCACGTAAGAGCATCAAAGTGGCGAAATGAATAATAATAAATTAATAACACTTCCTTTAAGATGGTCGTCATTATGTAGCATCACTCAGACCTCGTCATCACAGGCATGAACAAGACTGTGGAAAAATTAATTATCTGTTGAGTTAAAATTATGCAGGAATTCGGAAACGATAATCACAAATAGTAACCCATTCTTAATTACTCTTTAATTGTAAAAAAGCGATATTTTGTAGATCTAAAAGGTAATTAATTACTTCCAAATGCTGAAATTCTATCATCAATAATACTCACCAACCGGCTTCTGTAGTCTATTTAATGAATAGTAGGTTTCCTGTAGTAATATTTATTCTTAGCTTATTTCTTATCTTATTTCTTATTTGTAATTACTTTTTTTAGCGGCAGTTTTAATCTAATAAATGACGTCAACGCATTGTCGGAAATGAAAATCATACACTACACCTAAATTAGTTTCGATATAAAGAGATGGACCCTTCCCCAAATGATAATGATACACTATATTATTTCAGGGAAAAAAGTAAAACCCTGCAGAAAAACACACAGGAGAAAAGTGGGGCGACTGCGGACAGTTGCAGCTTTTAAAGGGAAATTATCCTACGCTGTTATAATTTACTTACCTAATTAGGAATGCGCAAATACATAAATTCGCGTCCACGAAAAAAGGCGATTCCTTAGACAAAGATGTATGGATGGGTATGAACCGAAAAGCAGTAGTGCGCAGAAAATCACCTGTTAAAATAAGAATGACTTCATAAATTGTTAGCCTACATATATATATATATATATATATATATATATATATATATATATATATATATATATATATATATATATATATATATATACGCCTGCATTTAAAGAAACATCTGGAGATCGGTTGAAGGGCCGCTGCGAGGATGAACGAGTTCTCCAAACACCGGGCGGAGATACTTAATTATAGACATCAAATGGATATAAAAGATGCCGATTTCGGATGAAAGGAACTGTTTGAATAAGTAAATGAGAGTTAATTTTGCTCAATATATGAAAAAAGAGGAGTTTTATGGATAAAAAAGGAATTATGTATATAAATTTGGGTTTGAGTTTCTTATCTTTGCGCACAATGGAAATTGAAACACTTTCTAACGAACTGAAAGCATGTTTCCGCTTTGTGGAATACTTTTGAATACGTTTTCTTCAACGCTCATGTAAACTGACTGTTTATAATCGGATTCAATCGTGAGTTCCGAGACTGAAAATTATTGAGTAAGAATTTGTAACTAGAGTTAACTGATGCAACTTTATGATACATAATTGACTTTTATTCGCAAAATTTTGGCTGTCTTTATTGGTGAACAGAGGTATTCTAACACTTTTTCCTTAAAAGTATTTATAATGATGAATGCGTCTATAGCTGATTTATAAATATTAAGTGGATTGATTCACTTAATTGGTGCTTCCGAAAATCAGCATCTTCGGTCGTTGTCCTTTTTATTAGAAATCCTAATATTTATATCAAGAGATAGTTTTAACATTAATTACTTGGAAATGGTTGTAGTAGATCATGCCCAGCGAAGCCTGGTGGTGGAACATCATACTTAAAAAATACACCTAGAAATATGTATATACCGTCCATAAGATTTTATTACATCAGAAATACTCAGCAAAGATCTTTTATGAATAATGATGGGATAAAGTTTACTTTTCAGATTTATCACTCTTTGGCCCGGTATTATTATGTGTAGTTATCTATAGGATAACTTTAACCTCCAGGTTAACTCAAAAATTGAGTATTATAATCGATGGTTTAGCCTTATCTGTTAGTTAAAGTGTTTGTTATCTTATCAAACAGATTTGGTTGTGATCAAGTCCTTAACTGATTGATAGCGCAACGCATCATGGGAGTAAACACTCAATATGGCGGACAAGCTTTATTGCTAACTTATCACCTCAGTTGGTTTTCTGATGAAAATTAAGTTTATACTCCACAGTTTCAGGAAAATATTTTTTCGGATATTTTAATTAAGTTGGTATGACTCTTATTATACGTATATGTAATATTTTAAGGTCGTTTTTTCTTTCACATTCATTACGCGTAGATATATGTTGGTTCCGGTGAAGTGTACAATAAGTTATTACATATTTAACAAATATGAAAAGTAATTTGAGGATAATTTTAGCATTTAAGGTAATATTCCATGATTTAACAAACTCTCCAAATTCTGATGTGGAAACTTCTGTTACTGGTCAGAAAAAGCAAATGTCGTGTAACTTATAAGAACATTATAAATTGAATGGAATTCGTGTGAAAGTAGAATAAGGAACAGAGGAAAATATGAAACAATTATCTAAACTAATAGTAGGCATGTCCGTTAACGTATATGGTCTCAAGTCTTGCATCCAAGGCTTCATTAAAGGTATTTTCCGCGAAGGTGCATAATGTTGGACGTACTACTTGACGCAAGTTACTTTTTATAATTACTTGTAGATGAATAGTATTGAAAATGGGGAAATACATCCAACGAAATAACTTATTAGAAAGATTTAGAGCAGAGTGATATAAAACAAAAACCACGACGAAACTATTTTGAACAATTCTTCCCTGAAGAATAAGTTGGAAAATAAATACTTTGGAAACGCGGTATTGCTTGGAGATTTGGACTATAAGCAGGAAAATTATCTGATGACACGAATAAGGAAGCCCTCTGATCAATATCAGCAACTCTAAAATGAAAGTTGCATAAAGACTAGAAATATCATAGAGAGAATGTTTGGGGTATGGAAGCGACACTTTCCCATCCTGTAAAATAGTGTTAATATTTGTTTAGATACAGTAACGGAAGTTGTAGTAGCATATGCAGTGCTGTACAATGTGGCAATTATCGCTAAAAAAAGGAACAACCTCATGATATAACAGAGCCAGCGGATATTTCTGTGACTTGATATAGCGAAACTTGTATCATTACACAGATAGAATGAAAGCATTGCAAAATGTTGTGTCGTTATAAATTCTTAGGCTAGTGTAATTATCAGTTGTGTAACAGCTTAGCATAATTCTTAGTTTTGTTAAATATACAATTAATTTTTTTTCAGTTAATTTTATTTCAGTTCTTTAATTGAAGTGGAATATCACTAAGATTTAATGCTACCCTGTATTTTTAAATGAAAAGTTAATTGGTTAACTTTTGTTAATTCAAAGTAAATATTAAAATTTATCTAAATAAATTTATTTATTTCTTTTTCTTTCAATTTGATTTCAAGTAATAGTTTTCTTCTGCGTTGGCTATTCTTATACTGACTGACATGACTATTGCATTGACCTATTTCTTACAAATGTCTACAGATATTTTCGTTTTAATTAAATTTCTCTTTCATATGATTGTGGACAGTAATAAATAATGTTTTACCACACGAAGCACTGTCCGGTTTTGAGTCTAATGAATAAATGAGGTAATAGTTATATCTAATACAAAAATATGCATTTTTGATGCTTCAATATTTCCCATAAATTATTAAAAGCGCAGCCAGTATTACGATAAAAAACCAAATAAGACAAAATTATTTACCAATATGGCTTGAGTATTATGTAATGGCTCATCTTTTAAACCTAAAGGAAAATCATTGCATAGTACACAATATACAGATAGAATGGAATTAATTGTTTTGAACATCACTTAAATAGTACAATGCAGAGCATATTTTAAGGAATAATCACTGGGCGACATTGGAACTGCTTGAACCCCCTCCACTACCCAATATCCCATTAAAATAACCAGAAAAAGTCGTATTTTTTCTCTCTGGCTGTTAAGTTTTAACTTTACTGTTGCTGCGCGAAAAAAAAGTTGGACCTTTATAGAGCCATCGAGCAGAAGCATGCTGTACGCCTCTCGGTATGAAATAAAAGAAATAAAGATGTAATATCTTTTAAAAAATTACCTTTTAATGGAAAAAATCTTTACTAAGAAAGGTTTGCTTAATTAATAATTGCCTTGCCACCAATTATTTTCTCCTTGTCCTCGAGCCAATCGCACTTTCGAATTCCCAGTCGATTTCCTAGGTATTTCACGGTGCACTCACTATCACAGCCATCGTAAACAATCACACTATAGAAAATTATATGATTCGCACTCAAAATAAAAGATCTTCCACAATATCTACCGCATGGAAATCATCGCCTACCTGGCGAGTCACACACTGAACTCGAATGTGAATAAATGGGAATTCTTTCGAAAGGAATGTAGGGCCCACCACTCCACCACCTTCCCGAACTCTATCCCTGAAAAGAAACATTGTATCCAAACGCTTGAGTTTTTTACTCTTTTTCGCCGACACCAAGTACTGTCACTGGGCGACAAAATCTTTGCAGTAGGCGACATTCGTGTCGCCTACTTTGTATGTTATTTTATGCATTGGTACAATGTAGATCCCTGCACATAACTTTAGAATCGCTATCCACGACGCTCTCTAAGCTCTTTCCATTCACACTAATTAAAGCCATGTACTTTTTGTAAACCGGGCCATGTCTAATTTTGGATGGACCTCCACCTGTTTGCCTTAAACTTTGCTTCTCCTTAGCCATGTCCTTTTTTGTCTCTTTCTTAATCGCGTCATATTTTGATTTAAGCCTTCTCCACGGCCTAGTCCTACCCGTCTGCGTGTCGAATTTACCACTGATCTTTATGCATGCTGCCTTCTGTATTTATTTAGTTCTCTCATGAAGAACTTCATTTAGATAGCAGACATGACATAACCACGTAACTTACCTACTGCTTCCATCTAGTTAAGTCACAAATTTTATTCTCAACTTCATTTATTTCCTCCTAAATTAAATTTAATAATATGGTTTGCCCTTCCTCTGTAAAGTTTCTGCTTATTTCGGCATCCATTTTTTATTCCTTGGAAATATATCAGGTATTGCATACAAAAATACGAGTATTTGTATTACGATTCATTTTTGTTCAAACAAAACTCACAGCAACGAGTATGACAATTATTCTCGGGCAACGCAACTCTTAGTTAATGTGATAAATAACTAACCATGAGTCGAAAAAGTTTTATAATACCGGCCATCCCGCTAACCGATAGTTAAGCTTAACCTTCAGGTTTACTATTTATCAGATTTAACTATACATTATAATACCGGGCCATAATAATTTATTCATGTCCATGAACACATGAGTTGGAAACGCTAGAATATTTTCCGAAACTTCAAAAACTCCGCCATTCCCTAATCCTTTTAGCGAGTATTACCTTAAATTGAATTTCCCCTTCATCTCACCACGGATGATCGTCGTTTCCGCTCATTTCCCTCCTTTGCATCAACTTGAAGTTTCTGTACCCCTTGAAGCACTACAAAATACCGAAACCTTAATCAATAACCTATGGATAGTATGTACTTAATTATATGTAATAACAATAATTTTATTTTTCCTGCAATGGCTGATCATTCATAATGTACTTACTAACGGAAAGTTTACTTTTACAAACCGATGACAAATTCACGAGCACTTCGAGCTCTATTTTATAGTACTTGTGTTGATATATCTCTTTCAAATTGCAAACATCAGTTTACTCTCGTTAATTTCCCGTGTCCGAATATTCTTACGCCCTTTCCTTATTTCTTTTAGATTATGGCTATTTTAATCCACCACCATTCGGTCTTCAGTGATAACAACAAAAGAGACGAGTTTAACGAAATTCATTCTGAACAATATAAAGTTTTTCCTCATTAATTAATCTTTCCAATGTTCACTTACTTCAAATGATACGTCTAAAACGTGTGAGGAAAGTTAATTTATAAGTACGTCGATAATGAAGTGATTACTTTACGGGTTTCAAAGAAATTCGTGAAGTGTGAATACTTCTGTGGAAGATGGACAAGCAATACGCAAGTTTAAGTGTCAATGAGAATGGGCATCAGAAGGAAAGATACGTCTTAATATATACGTACTTGCAGCGTGGAAAAGTGAACAGGTAATGAAAGCCGTAAACTCACCACACGATTTCTTAAGGAAAGGTTCCGAAAATCATCATGTATGGACCACTAATGGGCTTAAAGAGATTACTCTGAGAGTTGAAGGACACCCCTGTTTTTGCGAGGTTTAAAAATAGTGAGGATTTGACTGAGGAGGATGACGCAACCCCATTTAAAGGGATGAGTCTTGTTTACGAATCCACAGATCCAAACCTTGCGAACCGAATGTGTCGAAAATTGAGCATCAATTGAAAATGGCCCGAAAAGGCGATCATACCTCCGAGGACTGTGGATAGAAGTTTAATTGACCGTGAAATTGTCGTTAGTTAGAGCTTGGGAGAGATAAGAGAAACGAGCGGGATTTCATTGAAAAACTTTGGCGGAAGGTCATTCCTGAGATGGGCGTGTTCTGATAAGCATCTCGTGTTAAATTAAGCGGCGCTCTTATAAATTACGGAACGAACCCTGACAAATGCTCTTCTCAACACTTCTGCACGTTTCTAAGTTCCTCTATTCAGATACCAATATACGAGTACAACGTACGTAGAGTCGTACAACGACTTCGCATTTAAACCACTTTACTTATTCCTGGGAAGTTAAACTTACATTTTCTTCGCCGGTCAAAACTAAATTGATTTCAATGCCTCAAAAAATAATCTCATGAATAATTGTACAGCGATCTGTCTGTTAAGTATATTATTCAGAAGTACATGAAATGAGGTATTTTGGCTTTCCTCACCAAAATATGTGAAGCACATACATTTCTGTTAGCATTAGGAGAGACATTAATTAGTGCCACTATTCAGCATCAACCTCTGTAGGTTTCGTGACAGCCAAGACTGTGTCAATGAAATTCCTCTTTATTCTATATCAAAGCACAAGTGAAAAATATTCCATTCGTTAGAATATTGTTGCAAGAAATATATACCTATATCTAGAAGAATTTAGAAAGAAGAAAAAACTACTATTTTATCTTATGCGTGCTTCAGTAGGAAAAATACTCAGAAGCTTAAAAAATCTCTATATCCCCGTCTATTTTACTATTTTTACGATTTAACTTGCGATTTTGTTCGTCGTCTTGATAATATTTATATTTACATGCACTTTGAGTACAGTGAAACAAATTTCCTATAACATACGATAAACTAATGCGCGACTACTTTGCGAGATTTAAGAAAATCTAGAAGAAGCACTCTGTTAAAATAAAAATGATGTTTCGATTGAAGTGGCATTCGCTGAAACATTAGTGACATTAAAAGATTACCTCCAAAAATGAATCACACTACGAAAATCTTAAAATTTCGTTTTAAAAGTTTTTCGGGGTCAAAATTTCTTAGATTAATTAAATATTTGTTTGCAATTTGGTGAAGAAATTAATACGAAAGCTTAAGTACAAATAATGATTCAATGAATTTCAAACGGCTTAGCTACAGCCTAAAGCTAAATCATTTCAGTGTTTTTTTGTTTCAATGGCCTAATGAGCAACTCATCTTAAGCATTTAAATATTTCATACTCTTAGAAAACAGCCAAATTCTGATGAAAACTACAAAAAATGCTCAATGTAAATTTTAATTCCCTCTAATGGAAACAAACTGAGGAAGTGATAGCCGTCGTATTTCCGGAGATAATGCAACTCATAAATGTGGAATTCTACAGTTATATACGGTAATGGAAGATAAATAATGTATTTAATTTACTGTTTTAGAAGATTCTGAACAAATTAAGGTTTAACAGTATAAATTAAAAATCAAATACAATTGTTATATCTTTTTTCTTTTTATCAATAGTGATTCCAGCTTTACTAATATTACCATTATCCACCAATGGAATAAAAATATCACGTTTTATAACTGCATTAGTAGTGTGCTGACTTTTCTGATGGTTTGGTAAGATTTTCTCATCAGTTATGTTAGTGATGGAAATTTGATTACTTTAGCGTTGGTCCTCAAATCCTTCAGCTACTGAAAGTCGTGGAATCAGCTGATTAAGGAAGATAAGGTTTAACCCATGCAACACCAAAATTGATAACAGTTCCTGTCATTTTATATATTTAGGGAATCTATTGATCTTTCTACAGTTGTACCAATTTTGTTCATCTTTCCATTATCTATCGTTTTGTTATTTGTTTATCGAATATTTTTCTCTTTTTATTGATAAATATACAAATTTCTACATTTAACAGCTTTAATTTATTTTATTTCAGGTATTTATATTTTCATTTATTTATCTATTTTTGATTATGTTCCTAATTATATTAATTGTAGTTATTTCCTGGTATATTTTCATTTCTGAATTGTAGATACTAATCAAGTAAATACGCTATGTAAATTGAACAAATCATCCTAATACCTTCATCTTTAATTTTATATAATTCAATGGTAATCATGTAATAAGTTTATTCTGGCGTTTAAATTATAAAATATCAATTAATTTTAATGTAACGCATAATTTTCAAATTATTAAGGATCGAGGAAGTAATTAATACGCATCGAAACAGAAGTTGTGCACACAATTCATTGAATCGTCGCCCTGTGGCATTTGTGGGGGTCAACACATCAGAGCGCTTTCACGCGAGAGATGAATGAAAGGGGACTCATTTGAATCGCTCGAGAGAATTGACAAGAAGAAGTGAGTGTTTGTCAGAGTGGGTTAAATTGGGTGGCGAGATGCTCTCCGGATTCATTGTGAGGGAGTACCGGGTTCGTTTACCGTCGGCGCGCGTATCTTTTGTCGACGGCGGGTTATTTCGTTAAACCTCCGGCTCCATTATTCCATCGCATCCAATTTTGCGTAAGTGGGAGCAAGTGGCCACAAAATTGGATTTTAACACGTCGTGTGGCGATGAAATTCGTTTACTCGCCGATGGAGTGGCGCTAATGCACGCTTAAGTTGACCGATTCGGCAAGTTTTCCAGAATAATTTTGGCTAATTGGTCGGCCCAAGGTATTGTCCTGCGACCACAGGGGTTCGAATCCCGGTGGAGTCTCAGGCCCTTGTTATAATCTCCCGAACTTTTGAGACCTCACCGTGAACTACTTCCGACTTTTTGAAACGTAATCGGCATTTTCTTCCTTCCTGCACTTCGGCTGATTCGTCACTATTATTAATTTGCTCATGTACGATGATGATCATTGTTTAATTACTTAGATTTTTTAGCATAATTTGCTATTTCATTTGTTTTACGAAATATGATTTCATCTCCTTTAAACTTAACCGTTCGGATCAATTGTTTCCTCTCATTGTTTCAATATGTTAGCCCCTGAAGTAACCGGCCGTGGTGGAGGAGTGGTTAGCGATCCTCCCCTCACGGTCCCGGGTTCGAATCCCGGCTAATCGGATTTTTGCTGTTAGGGAATGGTCGTGACTGTGTGTGAGTATGAATGTTATTAATAAAAAAAGGAAAAATTCAAAAAAGGTAATAAAATAAAAAAATCTGATGTGGCCAACATATGACTTTCTCCATATTTATTGAAAACAGAATCCTATGCCAGTAATATATAAATAAATCCAAAACAATGAGTGTTACAGGAAAATGTTCATTACAATATTTGTAGTAAAATACATTATGTATAACTTTGGTACTTAATTGTATATACGTACATTGCATTCTGACAGAGATATGTATGAGAAATTTCTATTTCTGGATAAGCAACAACTTCCGGTTAACCATTATTCAAGAATAACTCCTAAACAATCAGTGTTACGAGAAAATGTTTTGTACAAAAGTTGTAGTAAAGTTCATTATCTACAACGTTTGTGTAAATGTATATATCTATATTGCATTTTTACAGAGATATTTAAGAAACAACATTTTGTTCTGGATAAACCGCAACTTCCGATTAAGCGATATTCACTAAAAACTAATCAAATTTTGGCATTGTTAGGAAAATTCTAAATATGAATTTTGAAAATGATCGGATGATTACTTTTTAAGATAGAGCGCCCACAAACTTTTAACCACAGACAGACACACAGACAGACATGTTCGGGAAAATAGCAAAAACGTGCTCTATGGGCCATAAAACATCTATTTCCGTCGAAATCTGGAGATCGAATTTTTTTGCGAATACAATACTTTCTCTATACTACGTATTGGGAGAAAGTAAAAAGGGGTTAACTGGAGGAATGGCCTTCAAAGGATGAATTCGCCCATAAAATAAATAAGACAGCATTATTATTATCACTAGCTGAGCCCGCCCATGTATAGAATATTTAAGATTTGACATTACTTCATACAAAGTACATAGTTCTCAATCTACTTTCCGCTAGTGCAATTTTAGGAAACTAACATATATCTAATAAAACGTCAGTTAATAATACTTAAAATTTAAACTGTTCCAGGGGTAAGAAAAGCCAGGGTACAGTAAATTTCCTTCCACAAGGAATATATGTATATGATACGACGTGCATTCAGGCAGTTATAGGTGAAATTTCAGCTTAAAATCGTACACATAATTACAGATGGTCATTCTATCTACCCAGAGAGATTTATTAAATACCCAGGGTTCGATGCCAGGATGGACCCGATTCTTTCACAAGGAATACATAGGAGAAATATTAAAAGTAATTCTTTACTCCTAATCGACACGACTATGCACCATGATGATGATCAATTTCTTGCATTTTTACTCAAACATTTACCTTTAATGGTCCTACGAGGTCAAGAAAAGTACCAAGCGAAGGTAAATTAAATAACGAATCTTATTTTTGTAATGAACTAATATATAGCAGAAGTAGCTCTACATTAAATAAAACGAGTTTAATAAATCCCAAGAATATTTATGTTCAAAACAATAACTGAAATAAAAATCATTTAACGAAAGAAAAAATGGTAGTCCGCTCAGTAGCTTACCGATTTTGACAAAAGTAGTTCCTGAATGCACGGTATCCCTTTTTTAAAAGCAGGCGCAGTTACCGATAGCTACAATTTGTTCGATAAGGTAGAAAATTAGTATATTAAACTTGAATAAATATATTAAATATAAAACGAGTAAAATGAAAATCCTAAGATTCCTTCTGTTGAACACGATATTTTGAAAACAGGGTAAAATAACTTAAGGAAGAAAAGTAATATGTTCAGTGGCTTACGTTTCCTCAGGAGTGTTTAAATCAGCCAAAGCATAGATAACTCTTTTCTCCTGAATGCATTAAGTAAGAAAGATATGCTTCGAAGTAAATGACGTTTTGAAATAATTTTAGTACTTACACAATTAATACTTACCTGAAAAATTAGATTATTGATGAAGCCGTCGTGGTGAATATTTTTCTATTTTCTTGGCGTGAAAAGCTAATTGTAACAAAGAAATCTGTTATAAATGTTTACGTTGCTATAAGTAACCTTTGGTTGCTACAGACGCTTCACGAAATCGAATTGACATCTATCGTATTGATTTGCCTTAATTACTTTTACAGAAAAACTCCCGAATCTGGGATCAACAACTGCATCGGTTGTCTTAGGGACTGGTTGTTTACATCTTCAAAATTCCCAATTATATTTCGTTTATTTCATCAAAATGCTCACTATTTAGAATCTAGTACGATATTTCACGACAAACATATGAATATTTGTTCAATTTCCTTTCTTTTGATGATAGTTTCGACTTTGTACGACTTGTGTTACTAATTTAATTTTGCGAAAGAAACAAAGCCTGCAAGTGATAAAAATGAGGGTTACATGTATTTTAAAGGGAAACGAATTATGGGTTCCGGAGTTCGATTCCGGGCGACTCCGGGAATGAAAATAGTTTTCCCTGGAGTCTTCAGCAGGTAGGAATGCAATGTAGTTTACCTCCTATCTCCACAACTTACCGTTTCCAAGATAGAGGGGGGGACCGACAGACAGACGGACGGACACTTCGCTATTTATATATAACTAGCGGAAGTGTCTGTTGAAATTCAACGGGGATAATAAGTAAACATAAATGAAATTATCCTCTCCAACGATTTTAGCAGCTAATGGTGGATGGGTAGAGAACCCTCTCAGTCTTTAGGTAGATGACTTTATGGTTTGTATGCCATATGTAATCAGGTTAATCATTTTCGTTGTATGCGAAAAATAAATGTCGCATTAAAGATTTTGTCTAGGAAAATGGATTGATAACGAAATTTATGATGCTTGGATAGTAAATAAGTATACATACACTTGTAGGTATTTCATTTGTATGCATTTAATATTAATAAGTATACGGTTTAAATGGCTCTTATACGATTGTAGAAAGCCAAGAAGTCTTATTGACCATAATTTGTCCTAAGCAATCCTTTACTGATAGATCCCAACACTACGTGCCTCTCATTTCTCCCATTCTACAGATACCGTACATTACATTAATATTTAAATCCACTGGAGTTTAAATCTCCTGTACGCGTACCTAGTGTCATTTTGGAAAATCCCCAACGCTTATATGTGCGTAAAGCACACACACCATCGTCACACGAGGTCCAAACATCCTAACTAAGGTACGTAACCTAACTAACGCACTGGTAGAAAGTCTAACATGCTAAAATATTGAAATTAGGTGGCCTCTTTTCAGAATCACAGTTACATTTTGATGAAACACTTCCATTAAAAACTTAGGTAAATTATAGTATGCATTCATGATTAATTGTGCTAATCAATAAGTTAATGACTATACTCGTTATATTACTCGTTAATGACTATACTTGTTATGATTTACAAAGAGAAAAAGGCAATGTCACGAGAAATATCTGTGTAAAGGAAACAGACAAATTTATTTAAAATATTTTGAGGATTTTCATCCAAAAATACCACTAAATAAATTTATATTTTAGCGATAAACTGAGAAAAATATTCTGCTACTTCATCACTTTTATTTCAACACCTCAAAGAGAGCAAATACCATAACAAAAGACGTTCACTTACTTAATCAGGTTTATCATTTTCGTTGACTGCGGAAAATACGATGTTGGAAATAGATATGGTACATAATTTAAGTCAAAATATAACATTAAAAAAGTTCCTCGACTTACCAGGGAGTATACAAATAATGTTTAGATTTCACAAAAGGTATTTTAGGTGACACGCTTATACCAAATCCGCGTAACCATCCGTAAATAGTTACGTTGCTATAAATAATCATGACGTCAACACGGGCCTAAATTCTCGATATGGTACAATGGGAAAATTCAACAACCGCATTCGTCGTTAATGGGAACGGACTTGTTTATAACCTAAAAAATGTCTTCTATTTTATCAAAATACTGGCAATTTCTAATATTAAACGATATTTCACGAGCAAAATAAAAATCTTTATTTAATGACCCTTCTTTTAGTGCTCGTTTTGACTTCCTACAACTATTCTTCCTAATTTAAATTTTCAAATGAAAGAAAGCCTGCATCGATGAAAATGAACGTGCGTGATGAATCTTTTATGCGTGAAAATTTGATTTTCCTATGACTAAAGAAATGGTGTAGCTAGTGAATATACTATAAAGGTTTCATGTACATATAATGATGATTTTAATACGATTAGTGAATTTTCTTTTCGATTAATGTTATCTTGATCATTCAAAGATCCGTTTAGATGCAAGATTCCTGGAAATAGACACAGTCGTTCTCAATCCATTTCTCCAATAAATCCTCACTTATTTTATTACGTCGTTGAAAATTCCTCTTCAAAAGTAAATCAACTTTTGTTTGAAACTTTGATGAATTAAATGTTAAAATGCCGATGGTCTAATGGAAATTAATGTTGCACAGTGTCATATGTACTGATTTCTGAGTTAGTTTTCATTGAATACAATGCTTACAGTCGAACCCAAACCACCATTACCGTTAGGAAAATGGCCAAGGAAGGAAATCAATGATTTGTGACTCCTGAAAATTGTGCAAGTCATCATTCGTGAGTTTTTGTAAACACCGATGAAAGCATATGTACACGCAAATATATGGCTCTACTTTTTAAGCTTAGTTGTCAATAATGCGACTGGAAGCACATACTACGCAAAGACGAAGCGCACAATGTTTGGATGTCGTTCACCTCACGTAATTTAACTTGTGAGAAATTCTTCAGAGATGTTGACTCCGAAGCAGCCAAATAAAAAAATTAACTATCGGACGGAATCAATCAACCTCACGCGGCGATGACGAGGTAATAAAGTAGACGTTCGGCCGTAAAACGGTTGATTAGACATACTGTCATCCTCCTACTGTTCGGACAGAATTTCCTTTAGATTCGCCGTTTGCCGCTAATATTCGTCTAATAATTACTTCTCGATTGCTGTCGATGACCACTTCACACTGATCTTCAACCAGATGTATTATTGGAATATGTCTTCGACTATGCCGAATTTTTTCAAGGATGTGCTAAGTTCCCAAAGGGCTGTTTCTCTCAATCCATTAAACGAAACTATAACTGAGCTTCTCAAGAATTGCACTGAACTCCAAAATCACGGCATTATTGTTTTGATGTCGACCAGAGTCTTTTAATGAAAAAGCGAATGCAAGGTTTTTTCTATTATATAAATAGTCTCTGTATTTCGGGCAAAATTGAAACGTTTAAGTCTGCTCTTCCGTTTCCATGTATTAAATTACATATATTTTATTATTATGATGTATACCACTATTCTGTAAATGTATCGTGCATACATAGTTTGCCATTATATACAGCTACGCTGTAAAATGCCTGAGAAATAATGAAGCTCTTATAAAATGTTTAAGTTCTAGCAGCGTTTAAATTGATAGGATATGTTGCAATTCAAGTTGCTTATAAAAATATCAATGGCATAAATTTAACCGGTGCTTCAAATATCAATAATGTGGCAAATGGAATCTTTCCCATACATCTCAAGAATAAGGAGGTAAAAGTATAGATGAGAAAAGATTTTTTTTCTCATCAATGCTTTTTCCTTCTTATTCCTGAAGTGTATATAATTAAGAAAAAATAGCCATTTCTTCCAGTATTATTAAGTTTGAGAAGTGTATATTTTTTATTATTTCTCGCGAGTAATTTCTATTTTTTCTAGCAATTGGATTACATGAACATTGCTCAACCTGGATCTTTATTTATGCAGACTTATATGTAATTTTTTAATTCTAACTTATTTTTCAATTGATCGTTTATTTGCTTATTTAACGTAGGTTATCCTTCTCTTCTCAGCGTTTGTTTTTCTGCGATGGAACCTTATTTTATTTCATAAAAATACCACAGCACATGTTCTGTATCACAGTTTCACAAATTGAAATCTGAAGCGTTAAATCATATTGCTCACATATTTATTATTATTAAGGGACTTTATTTGTCGGAATTGGTACTTCAGTGTCCCATCTTCCATTTAACCAATACATTTTCTTACAAATATTAAAAATACAAATGACATCTAAGATAATAAAAAGCTATCGTGAGTTCGTTCGTCATCACATATGGTTATATATGTGTATCTATGTAACCATAGATACAGCGTTATAAATAAACAATTAAAATAAATAGCATTTCTCAGTGTGTGTTCGTTATTTGACTTTTTTCACCTCTACAGTTTTGAGTTTCTGTGTTATTGGTAATTTAAAGACATGTCTATAATTTTTAGAAAGTAAAAGTAATTTAAAAATAATTTAGACGGGAAATTTTAACCGGAAGTAACAAGGGAGATCGAGTTTTTATACCAACTAAACCCAACCCAACTACCTTTTACTTTGAAGAGACTTCAGCTTCCATTAACATTGGCATTTGCGATATCTATTAATACGTCGCAAGACATTTGATCATATAGGTGTGTATGTACCACATGAGGTTTATTCTAATGGACGTGGCAGTTTCAAGAAAACAGAATGAAAATTATTTAATAATCAAAGTAAATTATACGGTTGCACAAAGTTGGTTGTTAAAATATTCGAGAACATTTACAAGAAATATCACGTTAAAAATTGTTAAATTAAAAACAAAGATAATCCGAAGAAAAAAATATTAATGTTTTTTGTCCATTAATATATAATAAAACATTTCTCATAAATCATAATAATGTGTTTTTTATATTAGTTTAGATTTATGCTATCTAAACATAATTATCATATAATATACAAACCAATTCAATTACAATATTTTACTGTTGCAAATTCATTTTCAACGGGTTTCACTAGTAACAAAATAAAATACAAATCTATAAAATTGATGTTTTTTTGCATAGTAACGTGTTAAAAAAGTGTAATTTTACATTCAGCAATTGGTACAAAAAGTGTTTGAAGTATCATTAATTTTTGTGTCTTTCACTTATTTCTCTCACTAATTTGATTTTATTTAAAGGTAACTATTATGTTACATACGTATAAATTACTTAATATAATATTCTTTGTATAGGTTAAATGTAAGATGGGGATTCATAGTCTCGATTTTCGCCCAATGAAGTGCTCTGTATTAATGAATAGTCTGAATAAAGTACTGTAGAATTAATTCTCAATTTCTCCCAAAAATATAACCTCAGAGTGTTGCTTTTATTCCACTGATCCCGAGGAACTCCTGGAATCCCGGGATACTGAAATGTAAGTCCCTTTTGGATTGTTTTGTCCACTCCACTTCGACGCACTTCCTCAATTCTTTATTTTTACAGCTTCTTTACGAGTTGCTTTTTTGAAAGCCGATCCTCCCTTTGGTACTCTCCCACGTAATCTCTCCCACACTTCGGAATATCTCATTTAAATCCACCTGGAAATATTTCACGCTTCACTGGACTTTTAATATGGGCATCGGTCGTCCAAGTAAATTAAAAGCCAAATCATTGCCGATGGAATGTTTCGAATCGATATATCGTAAAGCTAATGAGTTAACTGACGAGGAATTGGATTTAGGATTTTTTTGGGGAATAGTAGAACAAGGTGGTGAAATTTGAGGATGATTGATCGTCGTGTGGAATCCACGCTGGTATGGAATTTAACAAATATCCGCTGGAGACGGAATCCGAAGGTCCTCAATCAGTTTAGCGATTCATTTATGAAATACTGTTTGAACAATCAGTGAAATCCTTCTAAAAGTAAAGAATTGCATTTTCTTCTTGTTAATATTAATAAAGTAGATATTAAAAACCAAATTATTTTTAATGCTATTTAATTGTTAGATTAAAGTCCGATATATACTGCTACACAAATCTATTTTCCTTGTCAGAAGTTTTAAGATTTCCACTGGAATGGTAAATAACAGTATGTATTCGTCAGTATTAGTAATATTTACCATTTCATTGGTAATTCATATGCTCGTCGTAAAATTCAAATATTTTGTATTTTTATCAAGCAGGTTGTAATCGAAACTTATTATGATTAGTACCGCGTTATCCGAATTTCAAATTTATGGATTCCATTATCTCGCATTATTCGCTGTCAAAAAGTGTGCGCTTGAAATGATGGGCTAATATTCCACAGAGATTTATGTAATTCGTTTTATTACGTACAATTGCGACGCTATTTTAATGTATTCATGCGTCACTCCAAAGACTGATATTTTCAAATGCTCCGATTGATATATCTTACGTGCCGACTACAAATGGTTCCCCATCTCAGCGATAGACAGTGTATGAAAATACTGCACACCCTTGATATGCTTTAGTAGGTTAGTCGCCTGCCTTCACTTTCCCTCTTATCATTGCATTTCGTGTTGCACACGCGGTCCGTCGATTCGCATTTGTCTTTCGTTCCCGCGCACCATCGATTTCTCGCTTTATTTCTTCTCCCCTCTTTGGCGTTCTTAAGCAGTCGAGGGTTTTTAATTACTCCGCTCCCTGTAATCAACAAGGAGGCCCTCCGTGGTTCCTCCTTTAAACGGTTAGCGCAATATTTTAGGCGTTCTTCGCGGCGCTTCGATCGCCCAAAGAAGAGGCACAAATTTCCCCGATCGCAAATTTGCCAATTTTGGTTCTAATCCGTTGAGGAACAAATCAAAAATGGCGCAATATCTGGGTTGAACATTTAACGTGCAAATACTAGCAAGGGTTATTCATTAAAAACGAGGAATGGAGAATGGGATGATTGAATTCCCAGAATAGGACCAATGCGAAAATGATCAGTGTATTTAAAAAGACTTCAAATTCAAGATTCGTCGAAATCTATCTGGGATTGTTGCTTTTACTATGTTGCTGTTGAGGAACAGTCAAAGTAAATCACCTCGCTAAACAGTACATTATGAAAACAAGATAGATCTTCCGAATAGAAAGTAGGAAGTCCTGAAGGGACGTGGTATAAGGTCTATGCATCCTGTTGTTCTCTGTTCTTTGCAGATTTCATGTAGGAGACAGTTCCAGCTGCTTGGGCTTCCACCCAAGGGCGTACGAAAATACTACCTGATATTTTTTTACATTGAAGAAATCCCTTCAAAAAACTCTCCAAGGTAGTCCGTCACACTTTGTGATATCAGGCATTCCTCATAAAGTTACAAAAGAAATCAACTGTTAATTCTTTTGCATTGATACTATCAGATGACCCAATCTTTAAAACTTGAAATTGATTTAAAATTAATTTGAAAAGGAATTGCTAAGAGTCGCTTGAAAACTCTACTATATTATTATTCTCTGTTTTAGTGTGGATTTTTTATGATTTCATCTCTTCCTCTTCGTCATCACATTTATCAAGTTATAACATGTCGATTTTTTATGAATATTTCAATAATAGTAGCTATCGTATCCATACTCTGTCGGCATTTGGGGCTCTGGAGCGCAAGATTTGAAATATGGGGATGATGCTTTTTTCATAAAGAACCACGACTCCCACTAAATGATTCGATCAGTCCCAATGTCAGATGCATAAACATTGAATCATTCTCTGTGGGAATTCTTGTAGATATATCAATCTTGGTTCTGGGGATTTCCCTATTATAGTGGTTGATGAATGCGATTTTACGGGATTCACAACGTTGTAGAAAATGACGTTTCCCCGAATTTCTTGAGGTAGAAGTGCTTCTAGGAGGCAACGACAATGTCGGGAAAACGTCGTTCTACAACGCTGCGAATATTATCATCAATAACAACATAATTATGGCGATATGTATGGCGATACGATATGTGTGCCAATGACATTCATTAGCTGTCGAACAATTCTTATCTTAAAGTTTTTCTTTTTTCTTAAAATTTTTCTTGGCTTTTTCGCTTCATTCATCGCTGCGTGATTAATGTCTTTAACGTTGTTCCATTGGAAGAAAGTTAAGTTCCATTCCAAGAAAGAAAGCAGATATCGATTCCTTGAAATTTTGAGTACGAGATAATTAAGAAATCAAAGACAGATGGACGAAATGATTTCCAGATGTTCTTCCGATAAATCAGGTTGATTCTTCCGTACTCATGATCCTGCCTATTTAAATTCGTACATAATCAGGTTCGAGATGGTTATGGTTCTATCAACACTTATCCGAAAGGGTTACATCTTAGGTATAGTTCTTTGTTCATTAACTTTCAGTCATCGGTTAATTAGGCCATTAGAGGTTGCCGCAATGTTTTATTCTTTTATATTATTTTGAGATTATTTTCTATTCAATAATTCACGTGGTATTTTGATCTGTTATATTTTCTGAGGTTAGGATCACGAATGGAAATGCGTTCAATACTGGTATTGTGTTCACATTAGAAATAATCTTGGAACTCTTTTGGTTTTTTACAATATTCTTTGTACCAGTACCAGGATTTGCCGATGGGGGGTCCGAGGCTGCCTAGAAAAAATGACTACCTTTCAGGAGCTAGTGTATTCATACCCGCTACTTACTACAAAATGTGTCAATTCTTTCAAAAACTACATCAATTGAAAACTAGAGGAGTTAAACACTTATGAGGCCAACTTATTAAACTTTCCAATATACTTTGAAATAAACAGTTTTCAAAAACAATTATGTTTATTTCAAATCCAAGAATGAAAAATTTTTAATAAGAAAATTACAAATCATAAATCTCAGAAAACGTTTTTATGGATTGCTTGGAATCTCCATTTTAGTTGTATCATCAATCTAGAACATTAAAATAAAGAATCGAATCTAATGCGTAAAAAATCTGATGTGGCCAACACATGACTTTCTCCATATTTATTGAAAACAGAAGCCTATGCCAGTAATATATAAATAATTCCAAAACAATGAGTGTTACAGGACAATGTTTCATACAAAAGTTGTAGTAAAATACATTATGTATAACTTTGGTACTTAATTGTATATACGTACATTGCATTCTGACAGAGATATGTATGAAAAACTTCTATTTCTGGATAAGCAACAACTTCCGGTTAACCATTATTCAAGAATAACTCCTAAACAATCAGTGTTACGAAGAAATGTTTCATACAAAAGTTGTAGTAAAGTACATTATCTATAACTTTTGTCCATAATTGTATATAAGTATATTGCATTCTGACAGAGATATTAAAGAATCAAAATTTTGTTCCGGTTAAGCGATATTAATCAAAAACTAATCAACTATTGGCTTTGTTATGAAAATACTAAATATGAAGTTTGGAAATGATCGGATAATTACGTTTTAAGATAGAGCGCACACAAACCTTTTAACCACAGACAGACACAGACTGACATGTTCGGGAAAATAGCGAAAACGATTTCTATGGGCCATAAAACATCTATTTCCGTCGAAATCTGGTGGTCGAATTTTTTTGCGAATACAATGCTTTCTCTATACTACGTATAAAAATCATTTTCTTCGTTCTTTTTCAATTATTGAAAGAATAATAGAATAACTGGTGTCCTTCAATATACTTCTAAGAATAGTTTAGGAATTCGGATTTTTTCCACTGAATAATCCAATATCAGATGACCGACTCGAGTGAGACCTGTTAAAGCTACATTGCACGAATCATTCACTCGAGCTTTCTCAGGAGTGACTTCATCCGTTGTTATTAAAAATACTTCCTCTTATAAGAAACAAAAATTCATTTATATCAGATGACATTTTCCGGTAGGCTTACAATTAAGCCTGATTTCCTTATTTATGTATTAGCTAAGTATTCAATTGAATGCGTCACATATTGAAAATTAAAAATGCGGTTGCATTAAAAGTACAGTGTACTCCTGTTTGTAGTTGATATTATAATTGAATTTGCAGAATTTAAGTTACACCCCAAGGTGGAAAAAATGAAGTCGTCAACTTGCCATCATTTAGACTAAGTAATAGTAAGGTGGTTTAGCCAGCAGATAGCTCAAACCCAGTTTTACGCACCGGGTGTTCAAATCAAATTTATTTCAAGTAATCAAGTCACAGTTTTGATAAATCTGTGCGTACCTTACGCGCACAATACCTTTCAGCTGACTGATATTCTTCCAAAATGGTATATTATTAATAATATCATCGAAAATTAGTTTTTCCTAATAGCTTGTATTCCTCCAATACTTTTTCAAATTTCTAAGGAAATTCGGTTATGAAATTATTTTCGCAAATATGCATCAAATTAATAGGTAATCATAAAATAAAGATCAGTATATTTTATATCATCCCGAGTAATGAAGAGCCTACTGCAAAGATTTTCAATCGTCTAGAATGCTTAAAAAAGGAACCAGTAGCCAGTTGGATTTGTCGCTAAATTCATCTTGAGATGTGCCCTCCGATAACAGCCCTAAAATAAGACAATCCTAATTTATGCAACTAATAGTGGTCATTTTACAAAATAACACATAGACATTAACTTGCGTTTCTCCAATAGAGGCCTCGAGCTTTTAGCGGACTGTGAAAAGAACTTTCGGATGTCCATCTGTACCTTATGGAATCCTAACTAAACTCTCCTTCGAACTGTTCACTGTGCAAGCACAGCACAGAGCTAGTCATAGGACTTGACTCTTGAGGGGTTTTGAACCTCTGAACCCCCCCATCCCCCCTCGCCGCGCCGCTGCTTTGTTCTAATAATATAGAAATATTAACTGGTGATATTTAGCAAGGAGCAAAGGAGTAAAACTGAAGTTAGAAAAATAAAATTATAGATAGGGCTATTTCTTATTGGGTCCAAAAAATTAATAACTTATTTTGGCATGTTTTCCTTTACGGTGAAAACTAAATTTTGTTTTCATTTATATTTAACGTTGAAATAAAAACATTTAGAAATGAGATAATTTCTCATTTATACCCCGAAACATGTTTAGCATTTGGCCATTATATATTTTGATCTATATTTTGATATATATCTTTGTCTATTTTCAAACGAGAGTATTTTAAGTTTCTTAGAGATTCGTAATTTTTCATACATGAATGCTTAAACATAAAGGAATAAGGCTAATGAATGTTCATCGTCGAATTTATCTTACACATTGAGAATTGTTTGGAATAAACATGGATTGCTTTGTACCGTATATGAAACAGCCCATCAAACATTATAAAATTCAACGTTTGTTATTAAACGTTGTCTTTTATTTTCCAATTACGCCTTATTTTGACGTGTGGCAGAGGATGCACACAAAATACAAACCAATTCTTTTTCTTTTCTCAGCTTCCGAGAATGATCCGTAGTTTATCAAGTAAATTGAATCTTCTTTCGTTTCTCATCAAAGCGATCGCTGATTCTTGGTATCCGATGAACTGAAGGTAGTCTTAGAAGTGTTTTTCCCACATTACGTTCTCATCCTCTTTTCCTAGCAGCTCTTCCATAAATATGACCCGTTAGTTTTCCTACTGGAATAGTTGAACTATTTTTATTTTAATCTCACCTTATATACTACTCTATTTTCATTACTATTTTCGTATAAGATGTTGGCACCTTCTTATTATTATCCAGTTAATTTGCAAAATCTATGGTAGTATATTGGCTTGAAAGAGATTATAGCAGTACCTATGTTTCAACCAAAGATAACAAACAAGTTGATTTTATTAACCTTTTGATTAATTCCTACTTGTATTTGTACTTTTTTATGCTGAAAAATGCTTTTCAAATTTTAGTTCCTTTCGCAGGACCTAGAGGACTATTATAATACTTTAAATACATATGAAAATATCTTATATGCCATTTACTTCCTGGTTAATTGGTCATTGTCATTTATTTGGCTTCTATATTCTGATAGTTCCTTCAGGGTTTTCTTATTGGTTAAATATGGTTTAGACTAGCGTTGCTGGGGTTCGAATGCTAGTTAAGGCATAGTTGTGTGTGTAAAAGGGCTAATTGCTAGAGTGGTTATGAGCGACAGAATACAGACCTATATTCTATTGTTTTCTTTCACTTCGGACAAATCCATACACATTTTTTCATTTGATCTTTGCGCTACGAACATATCTTCGCTATATTCTTCACAACGTCAACCATCTCTCGGTCTTCCTCTCCCTTTTGGGCCATTTTCCTCACCATTTTGAACTCCATCTATGCTTTCTACGCTGATCCAGCAACATGATATGTCCTGTCATTTCTGAAAGTGCCTTTTCTGTTTTTGCCGCTCCTGATATCGGCCGAGTTTCGCAGCACATTCTTATTGCTGAAAAAAACCCCTTCGGTTTATACTCGAGTGAAAGTTCCAATTACCTGCTCTTCGGTGGTCTGTCGTACTCGGCTTCTTAATTCCTCACTTGCTAACTTCAACTTTATTTGTCAATTTCCTCCTACTAAACTACTGATGGCTTAATCACTCTAATTTTATTGGTATCTATTTTTATTTTGAAATTTGCCAGTGGATGTTGCATTTCCCATCCTGGGCTTACACTCGAGTCAATTAATGTTCTCAGTTTTTTGTTATGTGCCTTGTCTCTTATTCGTGTGTATTCTTATTCAGGTCGGCTTATACTCGAGGATATACGTTAATTTATTTCAATCATTCTGAGTTCAACAGGAAGGTAATTCTTCATTGCATTTAAACTCGAATCATCTTGCGAAAATAATAAATAAAGACTAACATTTATGTGTAGGATTATACAAAAAAATTGGGAGATGTCATGCTACAGATTCTTAAATTTAAAATTTCTTTTATAATTATTTTTTAATAACTTCCGTCTCTTACCTGATGAAAAAACTTATAGTTAGTTACTTATAATTAGTTTTTCCAGTTTTTTGTGATAGAATTAGGAGTCCCCGCTTATACTCGACTGTATACGGTAAGTATTTTTCGTGGAAGTCCTTCCGAGAAGGCTCCTTCGCGTTAACCGGTTGGCATCATTATCGGGCGGAGGCCACTTCCCGGCGCGAACCTTGGTTTTATTCCGCGAGGTCTAAATCCAGAGAGAGGTTGTTTAATTAAAGGGAAGGCATCTCTTCTCGGGCAAGTCGATTAAAAAGGCACGATCGACTTATTTGAGAGAGCGCGATAAGAGGAAGGGAAAGGACCGGAGGGACGCGAGGGAAAAAAAAAACACAATCGCGAGCAGGGCGTCGCCATCCTCCCCCTCCCCTCGAATGCTACCTCTCGAACCCTCCGGAGGGGAAGAAGGGGAGAGATCCTCTTTTTTCCTTTCGGAGGGGCGGCAATCGGGGTCCGCGGCGTCATGGGCGCGTCGTAACTAAGGAGGGGTGGGGTCGGGGGGCGGTCGTGGGGTCCGTGCGAGGCCCTTCCCGCGGGCTTGCCGTTATTCTCCCCAACATCGCTTTCCCTTCCCCCAATAGTCCCCGGATCGATTCCCCGAACGTCTTTCCTCAAATATCGATCTCCTTCGAGATTACGCTGCAAATTACCATTATCACTCGGGGAAATCCTTTTCCTTCTTAGAAGACGCAATTCGAGCCTATGAAACTCCATGAATCATAACTAAACAACCGAGCATTGCTACACATCGCCACAATGTTATATGTTACGTATAGTCGAACATTTATTTGTTACGGAACAGCAGCATTGAGAAGCTCTGCAGTTGCTGCGTCTTTCTCTATCCATTGTCTTGGCGATTTCTGTTGCCTCCATTACTGCTGCATTTCTTGGACGTACTTCCCGAAAAGACGGAATCCGGCCGAACGCTTCCGAGAGCAGAGGAAATCTCTCCGAATCAACCGTCACCGAAACGCATCTTTTCAATGTGAAAATCTGATGTTTACGTATGTGAACGCGAAATAAGAGAAGTTCGAAGCCGCGGTGAAATAACGGGATTACCATATTCGTTCGTATTTGCGGAAAGCGTAAAGGGATCCGAAGGAAGTAATTACCCGCTTTTTCTGGATATCAACATCCCATGTCCAGTTTAGATAATCCATAGTGAACGGAATGACCTCAGAAACATCGAATTGCTAAAAATAATACAAAGGGTACAACCGTAATCGAAGAAGAAGCCGTACTTATTCCGCAATTCTTAATCAGTACGGGAAACCGGCCTAAAAACAGACGTTAATTAAGCCAAACTCAACCTAATCTTCGGCTCTCATTAGATTAAAGAACGTTTCTTTTCATGAATTCCTCATTCTCACTCCGGAAATCTTTTCGGATACTCGAGTTACTGGAAACAAACATGTCGAAGTAGACACATCCCCATTGCTAGCATATCCGAAAGATTCGCAATATCGTATAGATGTTAACCCACGCTTACCATTTTATACTCAATTGTTTTGTTTTTAACGCATCATGCCATTGTTTTCCTCGGTAAACTTTATTTCCCGGGTCGTTTTCAATAAGGGAGCATATCTTCGACGCAGTAATCTTAGGAAAAGGAATTTCCGGAGCGGTTGGAGGCTTCGAATGGAAGCGCGAGGGGTCCTCTTCTGAGGGGGAGAGGCTTCCCCCGCGAGGGCTGCCATTCCGTGAGCCGCATTTTTGGGCCCAGCGCGGTGCCTAACAAGAGGAAACGGAGGGGCAGAAAAAAGGCGGAGGGGCGGGAGCCACAGTCACGACGACCCGGGAACGGCCATCAGCCGACCTTGGAAGAGTGTCCCCCATCTTCGTCACGAGGCAAGCAGCCAGCCGATTATCGGGAGCCGCGCTCGCTACGCCATCGTGTGGGGGGGAGTCGCGAAGCACTTTCCCCCCAGGGCCACATGGGGGGAGGGCCGGCCAAGTTGGCTCCGCTGGGGGAATGGGTGGAAGGTCCCTCGGCCGTCGATAAATCTCGGCCTCGCGAGAAGCGGTCGATCTCTCCGCCTCCACAGGGTGGAAGCCATCGGCAACGCACTTCCCCCTCCCCCCGCCAGACCCTTCTCTCGCAGTCCAAAAACCTCTTGGATGCCGCCTTCTCCCCCTCTGCCGGACAATGGCGGACGCTCTAATGCTTCCAGGGAGTCGCGGAGACGCAAAGAGGAATCGCCGAAGGGGACGCTGTTTAAAATTTTTGGGCGGAATCCGGGCGCAATTTATCGCGAGCATTGTTGCTTTG
Organism: Sympetrum striolatum; assembly: GCA_947579665.1. Classification (NCBI taxonomy): domain Eukaryota; kingdom Metazoa; phylum Arthropoda; class Insecta; order Odonata; family Libellulidae; genus Sympetrum; species Sympetrum striolatum. The sequence continues at coordinate 79,155,528 of OX388351.1, forward strand.
GCAACGAGCGCGCTTCACAACAATGCCCCTCTCTCGGGATTGTTAGGGGAGTTAAAATTAGTCGGCGGCGGCGAGGCTCGCGTAACTAGAGTGATAGGCTTGTTCGTCGAGCAATATCGTGAATGCATCACGACCGAGGGAAAACTTCTTCGAAGAAGTGTCGATTGAGATATAACGAAGAAAGAGTCGTGAATCTCATTGATGGCGCATTAGTTGGAGGGATTTGTTGTTCTCCCGGCGTTAACTGTCATCGAGAAGAACCCGCGTAGAGCTGTTTCCGTTTATTGCCTCCTTTAGAACACGATAAAGTGATTTTCTAGATTCTGGAAGTTTTACTATAGAGATTAGCGATAAACTCTATTTCCAGTTCGAATTCCCGCGAAAAACTCTCGCGGAGAAAGAATTGCCTGTTATCTCACTGAGGTGGTTGGTTGTTATGTTTATTTGGGCCCTAGGTCATGTGCCGATGAAGAATACCGAGCTTTGGGAATATTTAAACGTCACCGCATAAAGCTAACGTGGTCGTTGTTTTCGTATTGACATTATTACTTAATACCATCACTTTATCCTCGCTTTTTGTCAATCATCTTCAAAATCAGCTATCAAAGCTTGTACTATTATACAGCATTTACCAATTCTACTTTTAAATAATTAATGAATGACTTCGAAGCTGAAATTTGCATGTCTAATACTACTAGCATTGCCTCGGTAATTCTCGTTGATACTAATACGCAATTATATAGTACCGGTTTGGCTTCTTTCATTTTTCATTGTTTTTAATCCCTATTGTTACTGATGAACACGCCATATTCAGGAATGCATAAGATTACGTTATCCGATACCCAAATTGTGACGATGCTAAACATTTCAGGCTAAAGTCACGAACCAGATTTACTCCAGCAATTGTTTCTCGCGTCCAAAGGAAGCGGGCTTTAGTGTCACCCAATTTTATCACGCTCCTGCACGACCGCGTATTTTATTCATTCAATTTCCTCCATTAATATCGTCGCTGGAAAACATGATTTTCGGTCGGATTTCGATCGTCCCTCGCCCGAATTATTTTCGTTGCGAAGGGCGGCTTACCCCTTAGAGCGCGATGCTAAATTGGAGCGCGGAAGAAAAATGGGGGAGACGCCTCTCCTACGGGAATTCCTTTTTTATTCTCCGCGGATCGATCCCGGGTTTTAAGAACTCGCGGCAGAAATTTAGCAATCCGGCCGCGTTAACGTTTTTTTCTTTCCTTCCCATTCGACTCGTTTTATTTTTGGGACTTCCCGGACGCGGTGTTTTTTGCGCCCGAGTCGTTTCGCCTTTGTTTTTTCGCTTTTTTCGTCCGACCGGGTTGAAACTTCGCGCTTCCCTTCGCATCGGACCCTCCGTTTTGGGAAGATGCCGCCGCCGCCATTAGGCCTTCGCTGCGCATAAACGCCCTTATCGCAGAATTCAGCCGGGATTTTTCCCTCGCAGTCGAATGGGGTTTGCGCGGTAAAATCGTAGGGTCATTACGGTGTCGAATGGGCCTCTTCCCGCCGGACGTCTTCGACTATCGATCCATCGGTTCTTGCAGAAAATGTAGAAATGCGCGATCCGCCGGATTCGGGAGGTTATTCCGGTCCTTTCGTTTGTCACGTTTCTTTCCTGGAGGACTAATGAAGCGGTCATGACCCGCTCCCGAGCTGCTGGTTTTCGTTGCTGCGGTCGTTTGATTCATCCATCTGCCCTGTGCTCATTGGTAGACGACAGAGCGTAGATCTATTCCATAGAAGCCGTTCTAAAGAGATTCTGGTTCTTGAATTACACTCACAAACAACAAATGTTTTGGCCATATTTAGTCTGAAACAATTTCAGCCAATATATCCTTATTTTCCGCATCGAGAGCCGATTGGTAAAAAACGTCACATCGATCACTTTACTTTGTCGAAATTCCATTTATTGTTAATTTAATATTAAACGTCCATCTTTCGTCACTTTTCCTTTTAACAGATATCTGAAGTGATATCTGTTAAAAGGAAAAGATATGATTCTGAAGTGATATTTAGTTATACTCCACCCAATGGATTGCCACATTTCTTTCTTCTTCTTTCGATTGTCTTTACGGTGCACCTTTCCTCAGATGGAAATCGCTCATTTATGCGAGGAAATTGACCTTTTACGACTATTTTGGTGAGATTTATATCGGCCGTTCAATGTTCTTATCTTTCTCTCCTCAACCAATTCGGTCGAGACTGGTTGGATTCTTTAGTAAAACCACGGATAATGAAATTCGCTTCATATTTGCTGTATTGTAGAATCTATTATATTCTCAGCCATCCTTTTGTATGAACCTCATCCGTTATCACATCCTGATGAAGGGAACATTTTTCATTCTTCAACTTTCCTCAACTTTTGTCACTGCCTTATTCATATATGTGATTAAATGAAAGCTATAGAGATGCTGAATAATGACGCTAATTAAGGCCTTATGGAATGCTAAGAAAAGTGTTATTCATCGTGCTTCAGTATAGAATCCTGGCTTGAAAGCAAGAGCACCCCACCTGTTCCGTCCTACTTGTTCTTCGAAGGGGTGATAAAGCCTTTACTTTACTAACAGAACTTCTTCCAATAAGTAAACGTAGCCCAAGTGACTGTTTTATGGTTCAAAATGTGTAAGAGCCAGTGCGTAGCAAGTCATTGGTGTACTCGATGGCTCATCCACACTATAATACGAACTCCTGTGGCAAATGGCCTATTATTACAAAGGCTCTCAAATCAGACAATCGATCGTTCAGGCACCAATAAAGCCTCCCGCCGAGAGATTGAAGTACATTTGATTAAAATGCGGCCCGCGAGTCCATCGCACCCCGTGAAATAAACATGGAAGGATGCCTTTCCTAATTTTACTTAGAGAATATATGAAGGGAAACTTTATTTGGCCTTTATAACCTGGTGTTGTTTGACAGGTTTTAATTAAAAGTCGAATGAATATTCGTTAAGAAATATTTCATTTTACTCCTATTGTAATCATCAGAATAAGGGATTAAGTAGAAAAAGTAGTTTTCATAAAACGGATTTGAGAGAACACAAAGTGCATAGAGAGAGGGTTCTCCCTCTATTCACCTTGGAGAAAACCGGAGTTCGTGATGTCTCTTCCGTATTTAAAATTGAAAAATTTTATTTGAAAGAAAGTAAAAATCACGTTATAAAGAAGAGGAGGGTGTGGACTTGCTAATCCTGGTGTAAAATACAGAAAGGAGAAGTGCTGCAGTGAAATTGGGTAAAGGTAATGACTAGGGTGATTCGGAAGAAATTTGTCCAAGGTATCTTTTTTACATCTCCATCAATGCAAAGCCAACTCTCGGCCTGGGGTTGAAAAAAGCAGATTTTGGAATTATATAGTTCTTTATTTCCTTATCATCGCGTTTTGTTCGCGAAAATAATGAATTTTTATCTATTCGATGAAACTGACAGATTAGTTTTATTGAGAAAACCGGAAGAGATTGAAAATCTCTTTTATGGAGGAAACTGCAGGATTGCACTTTTGCCAATAAGAAGAATATTCGCGACCAAACATCAAGTAGTTTTCTATTGACCAGAACCGCAAAAATCAGAGCAGTAACAATCTTTTCAATCGTTCAAAATAATACATTCTGTTATGAACAATGTATGAAAAGATAGCTAAAAACTATTGGAGTATATGGACGTAGAAATAGTCATTGTCCCCAAAGAAGTGGTATAAGAATAATGACAAGGGTTATTTGGATAGAAGTTTTTCGAAGGATATCATTTGTATATAATACTTGCGATGAACGTATCTGAATCACTACTGTTATAATGTCTTTCTTATAGAAGTGCATGCCTGCTGTAGTATATGAAGTGTATGTCTGCTGTAGTATATGATGTGTATGTCTGCTGTAGTATATGAAGTGTATGTCTGCTGTAGTATATGAAGTGTATGTCTGCTGTAGTATATGAAGTGTATGTCTGCTGTAGTATATGAAGTGTATGTCTGCTGCAGTCAGAATGAAGTCCATGAACAAAATATCTCCCGTTGCAAGGTAGCGTTTCCTTGCTAATATTTTTTACTTCTTTTTAAGGTTTCACAACGAAGGCCATTTCTCCGTTAGATACCGTCTTTTTTGCCTGCGGTACGTTCGCAGACACAATTCCGCTTTTTCTGAAACGGAAATGGCGCATCAGTCTCCCGTTCACACAATGAAATGGCCGACGCTTTCTAAATTAGCAGAGATGATGGACCCGGATTCCATTTTGGGGGTTATTAATACGCAATGTTTCCAAATTATCATAGATTTAGATCCCTTTTTATGAATAAATTCCGCATTTTCTGATAAATAGCGCACGCCAATTAGATATGGGATTTTAAAAATCTTTTCTGTGACTGATGTATTGGCAAGGCCCATTTCAACAATCACGTTTATAAGGTCTTAATTCGCGCTTTAAAAAATCCCTTGCGTTTTTTGTTGTGTTGTGACAGTGACATTGAGCTTGAAATTGCCGTAAATATTTTTCCACGAAGGATATAACTAGAAAGACCTATTTTCGTAATGTATCACTCTGGAATAATTTTTCCATTTCCATTTGAAAATTCGATTTTCATCGTACATTTTAGTTCGTGCCCCGTTTTCATTTTTATGTATTTTAGTGTAGATAGGGAATTTATTTATCTGCAGAAAAATATGGTCAAATGCCTTGTTGTATTCCTTGCCTAAATTCAGTCTGCAATAAAAATCAGAATAGTTAGTTATAGTATAACTAATGTAATACATTGCTAAGGCTGGATGTATCTAAAGAAACTAGCTACTGAACTAGCATTTGTCTTTGAGTCGACTTTTACATTTCGATGAAGGAAGTACAGTCGGTCGCTGTAGAGATCTTTAGCCAAATCATTAAACACGTTGTTCGAGGTGCATTAACGCAAGAAAATACCTTTTATGTCAAAAAACGATTTATTTAATTAATAGATTCAACTAACGTTTTTTTAATGTTTGACAGCCGAAATTTGTAGATGACATACGGGAGTTCTGCAATACTTTCAACATTACCCGTTCGATTTTCCGCCAGCATTTGAAGCAATTATCCAAGATGGAAAATCTACATGTTATCGTGCTAGAATCGATAGTGAGGTAGTTTGAAAAATCGTTGAGTAATCGTGTATTACAGTAAGCTTATCATATATCAGATTAATGAAGAAAATTACGTTTTGTTACATCAAAAGCAAAATTTTCGAACAAAATTGTAATTTTGAAACACATTCTCTTCGAACAAGTAGGTTGTTGTCACGTTATTTGGCCTCAGTTTGAAGTTATATGTCCAAGCGTTATTCGATTAAAGGCACATTTAGATAGGACATGGATATTGGAGGAGAAATTGTCTTTAAAGTTCCTAAGCTAAAAGTGCTCTAGAAATAAAAGAGGCATGTACCGCGAAAATACTCTCTCATACACGAAAGTAAATAGAATTAGTCAGAGAACGATTTGGTTTATTCCGTGCTTTTAATGCTTAATCTTGACCAGGGATGCGTTTCATCGAGGGTCGGTTGATGGAAATCATAAGATGAGCGAATGCTCAGATCGATCGTCCAAATTCGGAGGCCCTCATTTCGATATTATTTCTCTCTATGCTGAATATTCCTTCGCGAGTGATTTCATTTGCCCTTAAACAATTTTGATTCTTCAGACTTCGACTCTTATTATCATGGGTTCGATGCCAGAAGGCCCCGAAATCCCAATTTATTCCATAAAAATACATTGTTGGGATTTTCGGAGAGGTATTTCGGTTTTATTTAGGTACTTCCGACATATTAGACAATTAAAATTTGAGAAATCGATGGAAGTATTCAATGGAAATTACCAAAACATCTTCGAAGATTATCCTTGGTTCGACACTAGGGCAGGGCAAATATTCTCCGTTAGAAATTCACGTATTCAAGTTCTTTTTAAGCGTTCGCAGCCCTCATTTAATTTAGAAAACTGAATTGGAAGTAATTACGAAGACAAGTACCATAAGAAAGGAAGCTAAGGGAAGATTCTTATTTTGGTCGTGTAATATCATTTTTGAATCGAAATTACGAGAACAAAAGGGCAAAATGAACCTAAATTCAGTGAAATTTCTTCTTGGCAAACAAAGAGGCGATTGCGTTTTCTCGTCAGAATACTCGAGGATTTTAACCGAATTAACGACAGGGATTAATGTCAAAATGTATGAAAATGAGGCAATTTACTAAATTTTTATGCAAACTATAATACATAAATAGAAGAGACAAAATTACGGCACTTTTATGGAGTTTTATCGAAAATATTTTTTAAGGACAATCCCGGTAGGATAGGGAATATCACGGAGAAGAATCATAGGAATGTCAGCAAATGCGCATTTGAATGGCAGGTCTTGTTCGAAATACATTGCGGCGACTTTTAAGAATTCTTTGTATCTCTTCCCTGTTTCCATGGAAACTCGGGATTTGAACAGAGGTCATGAATACATTTCATATACGCAATTTATCGTTTCCCTGATGGTCCTGGGTTCGACGCCATTTAATTGAAGGGGAGTACGAAATTCAGTTAGAGGACCTTTTGAAATTTTAGTAACGGTCAGAGTTGCGACTGCCAAAAGCTATTTCATCTTACAAAAAGATCTTGGGCTCGACACGAAGCTAGGTACTTTGAAATATATTGCAAGGAAAAAAATGTAAGATACATGTGCCGAGAAGGTGGAAGTCAATAAAAAGACATGTGAACAGAGTAATGAATATATTTCATTTGCCTTATGATCATTGGTTCGATGCCAATTTGCATTCCGCCATTGAATTAAAGAGGAATTGAGGACGTTCCAGATTTATCGAACGATTAATTAAAAAGAAACGGTCGGAGACCGTTATTATTTTAAACAGGGCAGAAACATAATATGCTTGCACAAGCATATTTTACTCTTACGAAATATTTCTTTTTTAAAGAATATTGGTAGTATAATGTTCAGAGGCGCCTAAATTTCATTGGCCAAGGATTTTACATTCCTGCTGATTTCCTGTAAAAGTTTCTATAGGCACTGGTGAGTGCCTCCTCCAATATCCGTGTAGTCTTCAGTATTAATCTGAAACATATCAGATCTTGGTTTTGCGAAGTCCTTAGAAATATTTCATTCACTCACCACGTGAAGGACTTCTCATGGAGGCAATTTAATTTGTATTGTTTTTACATTTATGATGAAGTTCTTCTGCATTCAAATTGTTTGCCATTTGATTCTCCGCCTATTAAGGGTCGTCCCGTTGGTGATCCTCTCTCACCTGAGCCTTACTGATGGGTACCTGAGGCCCATTGGGGTTTTCTATTTTCGTCCCCCACGCAACGCCACGCATTTTCTCCGTTGAACACATGAGTCTTTATCTAGTGTGACGGAGAGGTTTCTTCCGAGGAAGACTTTTAAAAACCGTGGGCAAACGATTGGACTGTTGTGACGTCGAGGGCTATCCTTCCTTCGCGGATTCAGAAATGTACATTTACATTAGATGCGAACAGGGTGTGAAAACGTCACGTCCACTGACCAACTTGCTAATTTCTTTGGTCGTCCAGGAAGAATGACAACAAAACTGTATTTTCTCGACGATGTGTTACAGGACAGTTTAGTTTTCACTAAGAAATGCGTATGTTTTAAGTATCGTATATCCTCAGTTAAAAATTGGTAATAATCAACTCTGTGCTTCCCCAATCAGACTTTTGCTTCTCATTCCATTTGTCGAATACAAGTTTAAAACAATGAAAGAAAGACCGTTTCGTACACTTCCAAAGCAACGTTTTATGTCAACATGTTTCGCTAGTGTCCTAGCATCATCAGGCAAAAAATGTTTCCACATTTTCAAATATATAGGAAACCAGGAAGGAGAGGAGAAAGGTTAGAGAATGGGTTTTAAACCGTCTGTCAAATTGCGTGGTGTTTTGCCTTATGTCCAAATCCTTTAATATCCTCTCTGTTGCTATGTTGGAATTCTGATTTTATCTATAGCACGGTTCATAAAACAGGGCCTTTACCGTGACGTGAATCTTACTTCAATGAAATATTTTCACAACTAATTAGAAAAACTTTCATCTGTGCTTTAACATGTCAAATGTCTGTCCTTGTCAAGATTCCAATCACGGTGTTGTCATGTATTGAATAATAACGTGAACATGAAATCCAAAAATCTGATGTGGCCAGCACATGACTTCCTCCATTTATAAGATGTAAATATTTATCTACGACAGTAATTTCGAACTCTATATTCCATCTAAACTTGGAAGATGAGTGATCAATATATATATTATTATCTTTGACGTCACAAACATTATAAATAATTTTTTTCGGGACATGATTGATGAAAAACGATGAATTTGGCCTTTCGCCCATAGAGCCCAGAGCGCCCACAAAGTACATAATCAGCAACTTCCGGTTTATCAGTATTTCATGAATAACTCCTACACAATCAGTGATACAAAAATATGTTTCAACCAAAAGTTATAGTAAATTACATTTTCTAAAACTTTTATAAATAATAGTATATACCTAAATACTATATTTATGGAGATATTTTGAAAACCGGAAATGAGCTTTGAAGAATGAAGCTCGACTTTTGGTTAACCGATTTACTCCAAAAACTATTCAACTCTAAGGAAACTAACCAAAAAACCATATATGAAATTTGGTGTTGATACAATGAATGGTTTTCATGTTAGAGCGCCCACAAAGTACATAACAGCTACTTCCGGTGTATCAGTATTTCACGAATAACTCCTAATCAACCGGTGATAAAAAAATATGTTAAATACAAAAGTTATAGTAAATTATATTATCTAAAATTTTTATATGCAATACAATACACGTATATATCATATTTATGGAGATATTTTGAAAACCGGAAATGAGCTTTAATGAATGAAGCTCGACTTCCGGTCAACCGATTTACTTCAAAAACTAATCAACTCTGACAGCACACAAAACAGTACTATATACGAAGTTTGGTATTGATAAGACCAATAGTTTCCACGTTAGAGCGCCCACAAGCACACACACACATACAGACACACATACACACACAGACATCATTCCGAAAATAGTCGAAACGTGTTCTAGGGACCCCAAAACATGTATTTCCGTTGAAATCTCGAAGTCGAATTTTTTCATGAAAACAATACTTTCTCTATACTTCGTATATGGAGAAAGTAAAAATAGTCCTTACATTATATAACAGGGCTGACTTGCCTTTTCGGTTGGAGTGTGAAATATTTCAGTTCAACCTTACGAGGACCCCTCAAATTAGACTCATGCAAGTACATATTTTTTGATAACTATTTTCTTGCCGATTGCTTATAGGTACAAAAAAGCACTTACTTGTGAGTGAATACCTAATTAAGTTATTGAAAAAAATCTTGCATAAATAGAAACTGGCTATTCAGTACATAAATGAGGTTAAAACAAGGATAGTAAGAAGACTAGCCGATTTGAAAAGGTCAGTATAAAAATATTTTTCTATCTCATGTAAGAAGATGCATGAATAATTTATAACCCGAAACACTTTCGCAGATTTTCAAGTAGTAACTAGTAAATTGAATTCTCGAGAATATTGCGGCACGCTAACATATTATTTGCATATTACTGAGACATTCCTCCTCAGTCGGTGGAGTCTCTTACCCGAGCAACTCGGCGTCCCACGAATTCGCCGAATCCGAAGATGTTTTCTCCTCTCGGTCCAACCTCCAAATGAAATAACCGATCGAACCCACGACCCGCAGCGCGGAAAGAAATTGCCCCCCAATTAAAGGCCATTACGAGAAAACGGCAATTTCCATCGAAGACGGAGTTTGTGCTCCGCCAAGTGCTTCGAACGCACTCCGAATCCATACGGGAGTGTTCGGGGAATGTGTCACATTGGGCCCGGGGGATAGTGACCGGGGATCGAGCCGCGGTCCTGTGAGCATCCACGCACATGACCCCCAACTGTGACAGAGACCATTCATCCCTCATTATCATGCATTCTCCATATTTCTTTTTACTTACGAAGTATTCTAGTATTAAATATAGTTACTAATACTCTACTCTTTCATTACTATGTGGTCTATCGTATAACTCCGACGTATCGGTCTACATATTTCCCCTCCGAAAGTTTTTTGATGTTTGACATACTAGTTGAGAATCTCACCTAAACAATACAGAAAGTTTAAGCAATTTCTAGCTTTGAGTATGACATAGATGGACGCACTTTACTCCATTAATTCTTTGAGGGTCTTAATTACACGTGCAAGAGAAAATGCAGGATATTGGCTAAAAGGAACGGTCGTCAAAGTGAAGGATTGCTCACATTTTGTTGTATCGAATTGATGGCATCAATCCTTACTTTTGGTGTAGAATCCTCTGCTTGGATGAAAGTTCCAAATTTATGTATTGAATTGTGACAGGTAACCACTATGGTCTCGCAAATAAATGGTGCTTCTGTATTTACAGGACACTTGACTTGCTAAAGACAGGGGAGAGGCACAAGAAACATGCGTTTTAGTATAATATGAAAAAATAGATATATAATTAAAAAAACATTGCAACCTCCAAATATTGGTATTTTAAGAAATACCACGTTAAATTTAGATTTATTTTTATTTTCAAGTAGTAGTATGAAGGATAAAACGGCAATTTTATGGATCAGGAACAGAGAATGGCAATACATTATTAATGAAGCGATTGAAAAAAGAGAGCTATGGGAGAGAAAACGTTTAAATAAAGAGATGAATATAAAAGGAATGAAAAATTATTACTATCGGTTTTGATAAGACTAAGTTTGGTTTCGAGGAGTATTATGTAAATTTTTAGCTTTTCTTAACAGAAAGTTTGGTGCTCGTTACCAGTAGAAACATGCAATTGATAATTATTAAATTACCTTTCACCTCTGCATAATTGAGATAAAATGCTATATTCACGACTTCAAAATTTGCAATTTAATGAAATATTTTCATCATAATCAATTATATTGCATTGTATGTTTCTTATGTACCATCATGGAATGATATCTTCAATTAGCTCGGTGACATTCTATGTTATGGCCAAATTTATTCGTTTATGTCAGTATGTTCATAGTGGAGCAGATTTACTGAATTATGGACAATGGAAATATAGAATATGAGTAGTCTAACACGGCCGATAACGTCTCTCCCTCCTTTAATAATAGCTTCCCAACGTCTCAATTTCTTAATTAATGTTACAACCTTTCGAAAGATCGCAGCTGAATTATAAGACGCATCAAATGTTGTCCCCTGTGTGTTTCGTTTCATAAATCACGTCGTATCTTCGTGTTTTGATATGTGAACGCGTTAAGTAGCATCTCGAGACATGGATCACTGCCAAACGCCACTTTTCTGTTTAGATTCGAGCTTCTTGTGTTGCGACAGCTCTATATTCCACATTTTGAGAGTTCGGCAACGGAGGGTTGAAACTCTCTCAATAGTGGATTCGGACAGTCACTGAGGCTTACAAGATGAGGAGTGTTCTCTATGAGCCAAAATGGAATAAGTAAATGAAGCACAATGACCCAGCGAATAACACTTTTCATTGCGATTTTGTAAAAAAGGATTGATCAAAATGCAGCCCTCGAATAATTTATGATATTTGTTTTCGCATCAAAGCAAATCAGTTTCAATAGCTTTTAAATTATCACAATCGTGAGCAAAACAAAAGTATATGAAAGATACATGTTTTTCTATCTTTTATGTATTGATCAATGAAAAATTAACCATCCGTCAAGCTATGGCTACAAAATCAGAGAATTTGTGTAACCTACAAAAATCAAATTTTTTTATTCAGATTCATTTCTATGTTCAAATATTGACTCACTTATCTAGATAAAATGTTTTTACTTACTTTGATTTTTGATAAATTCCCACATTATTTGGCGCCAAATCAAAAAGGTATGTCATACAAATGCAATTCTGTGGAAAAAGTAAAGATTGTCATAACTTCAGCCCTAGAATATTTCTTGCGTTTTATTAAATTTTCTTTAACCTTAAACGATATATAATTAACTTCATCCGAGGAAAATTCAATTACGAATGAGATCCATTTGATCGAATCAATTGATTTCACCAAAATCGACGACTTTTAACGAATGTCTGTTTTTGTTGATGGAGGCTGCAACGAGAGGTCGTTAATCATAGCGGCTGTCTCAAGATGTTTCGCTCCCCGACCTTTCGTAAGAACGTTTTCCCCTCTTCCGACCTTCCTCTCTGTGCCAATCATAAGCACGCGTGTATTTGTTTATCTTCTGCCCAAACTCAATCCGTCTACTACTCCCCTAAAAAGGCGAAAAGATGCCGTCGGAATGAATTCACTTTATCTAAACAGGTCAAGCATTTCCAGCCTATGGTCACATTTAAAATACGAATACATATTTATGCTGCAAAGTCTGTGAAAAACTTTAGGGGTATAAGGGGTACCTTTGTTACTGTTTGTTTTTCATTTATATTTGATCATGGGAAGTATCATTATTATTATTATTTCTCTAGGAAATTGAGTAAATACTGAGGACTTCATATTATAAAGTTGGGAAACCATTAGGCTTGCGACTGAGAATTTATCGAACACCAATGTATTCACTTCTATTTTCTTGTTTCCTCTATTAGGCTAATAGATTCGCGAAGTGATAGTATTAGGAGTGAATAGCCGTTGATGGATTGATGCTTACGTTCAGAAAGTTTTAAGGAAGATATGGACTTTCGTGAATAGACAGTCGATAATTAATTTTCATAAAAGAGAGATTGGAAAATGAGTTGGTTGGAAAGCTGTGATTGGCTGAGTGATGTAATTGTCACCAATCACGATGAAGCGCCATCTACCATTATACCTCTTGTTATGAAATATATATTTTAAACTTCATGTTGCATAAATTTCTAACTAAACGCGTTGAGAGTTGTGAACAAAGTCTTATTCTCTCAAAACAAACAAAATAATAATAATAAATTCATTATCTTATAAGAAACAATGATTTCTTCCATATTTTCATTTCCTTGATTTATTCCAGTCATTCATAGCAACAAGCTGTTTCGACATTGAAGTAGAAGAAAAACAGGAAGCTTGACCAATTCAAATCTCGTTTTTGTTTTTTCTTGGAGAGGGTGTCTTATAGTTTAGATGAAGCTTTCAAGAAGGAAAGCAAATCCAAGGCTCTGAGGGAAAATTTTGGTAAACTCTAAAACGGGGAGAGTTGTGGAAAAGAGCACACGATTTGAGGTTGTGGAGATTTGTTGAATGCGTAGGATATAAGTTGGACTGTTTGGAAAACAAAGGAAGAAGAGATTTCACAGAAGGAATAAAAGGTTTGTCAAAGGAACAGGTTGACCAAATATTACGTGAGGAGGAGTAGGTAATTTGATTATTTGGAAAGAAAAAATTTTGAACCTACTAAACTGTAAGATGTAATGACCTCAAAGCTATCTTATTTTGTTTTATCGACGAGCCGCTCGTTACGCAATATGTATGCGTTATATGATTGAAAAATGTTATTACCTATTACCGGAGGAGGTGAAGATAAGCACCGTATGAGATCCTTACCAAAGAATCGAAGCGGATCGCGAAGGGATTAGATAGGATTGGAAATCACCAAAGACGGTAAAATTTCATTCGTTAATCGTATTTTGGGTTGAGATTAAATTAGGAAGGATCTTCAGCAGTGATTCTTCTGTCCTGTCCAAATCTCATTTATTCAGAAATGGTTATCTTATTTCGCCTTCTGTACTTGTTACTGAGGCTCTCTTCAATAACAAGTACTTTTTCTACATTTTTTTGTTTTTAGAAATCGATTTTTTGAGTGTCACAGTTCTTATTCTCTACTTATGTTGTCCCCGTGACTGTTGCTTAAGCATTCATTTTTTCCGATTTGGTTGAAAGGACTCTGAAATCTAGCAATACAATTTTATTTTTTGCTGTTTTAGAAATCAGTCCTCAAATTCCAAAAATTATTAGTGTTGTTCGAGTATAGCGATGAAAATATTTCAAATTTCGTTCATTTTAATTAAACATAAAGCCTCTCCAACGTTGGAAATCATTTTAGCTCCAAAATGATTGGATACGTTAGTCACAATAATTACGCATGAGATAGATAGGTCCCATATATATCTTTAAACGAGACAGAACTATTAATAAATATCTAGTTAATTTTGGCATTTAAAAGTAAATATGCGGTTATTCAATTTCATATACCCGAGTTTTCTGTCATTACATCTGATAACATATATATATACGAGTAAAATGTAGCTTACATACTGCAAGCAGATCGACAATACTAATTTCATATCGGCATCATATCGGGACGGTCCTCAAAAGAAAAAAAAAAGGATTGAAAATATTCTTAAAATTCGCTGCAATTTAATCGTCTGGCATCGAACCCGGGTCTTCTTGGTGAACTTACTATGCAGCACAACAGAAGATCACCATCTATAACTATGTTTGAAATTTCAAGCAGAAATTTTGGCTGCAACTGCCTCAAACAACGCTCTACTTTTCACGAATGTAAATGGCTCTCTGGATTCGAACCAAGGACGATCTAGGAAATCTAAAACGTGTTTTTGAAATGATGATTTAATGATATTAATCAATGAATTAAATCTATATGCCGAATTTCAAGTTTTAATATTATAGGGAAGGGGTTCGAAATTATTCTTAAAAATCGGATCAGTTACAGATTGTCGAAACGCCTGGTGTCGAACCCAGGACAAATTGGCAGCTGTGAATGCACAGAATGGCTTGTTAGGACTTGATCTTATTTCATACAAAGTTTGAAGTCGATATTATGCCTGGAAGTACCTAAAATTTGTTTCCGTTATCTCCATAAGAAATGAATTGAGGAATATAAATGGCTCTCTGGAATCGAACCAAGCATAAACAGTGGAAGGTTCAACAACGTTCATAAAAGATATTTTTACAATCTCTATCCACGTACCGAGTTTCAAGTTTCCATCTTATCGGGAAATTATTTTTTTTTTATCTTAAAAATCGCAATGTAAATTAAATGGGAGAATATTTGCCCTGACCTAGCGTCGAACCAAGGATAATCGTCGAAGATATCTTTTTGATTTTCGTTGGATATGCACGGTTTCTAGCGATCCCTCAAATATTAACTCTCTACTTATACAGGAAGTGCCTCAAAACAATTTTCGAAAATCCCCACCATGTATCTTTATGGAGAAAATCGCGACTTTGGGGCCTTCTGAAATCGAACCCAAGACACTGAGGTTCAAAGTCGGCTTTCTTCTGGAGGTTAGAAATTATGGCAAATACGTCGTAAAAATTTCAAGTCAGTGGCACTTGTGGAACATGGTTAGAATTTTGATCCCCTGTGTTTTATATGCCAGATATATTTACCACCCGGCATCGAACCCGGGTATTTCTGTTCATACTTATTATGCAGCACAACAGAAGATCACCATCTCTAAGTATGCGTGAAAATTGAAGCAGAAATATTGGCTCCAACTGTCTAAAACGACGTCCTGCTTTTCACATAGATTTCTTATGTGAGAAATTTTAATGTGCTCTGGCATCGAATACATCTTCCAGCTAAGAAGGAACTTACTATCGTTTCGATAAATGCATAAAAAAATAATGAAAAACTGCCCCCATGTATTTTAAATGGAAGAAGTTTGCATCATCCTAGCATCGAACCCAGGACATATTCTGTTAAAATCATTTATGGTATCGATAGATAATGTCCATATCTGTAAGCTCCTTGCATTTTGATTCTTTACCTATCCGGGAAGTATTTTTTAGGAATTTCCGAAAATCAAAGCAATACATATAAATTGGAAAAATCGGGATTTTGGGTCCTTCTGGCATCTAACCTATGACACTGAGGTTCAAAGTCGCCTTTTTCCTGAAGGTTTCACGTTAGGGCCTATACGCTGTAAAAATTTCAAATCAATGACGCTTGTGGTTTAGCTTGTGAATTAGTTTCCTATCTGGGTATCTATATATATGAATGAATCCGGAGAATTACATATATTAGATGTCTTACAGCATTAATTGCATTTGGGTATTCAATTTTTATATCTTCTTATGGAATTACGCATCAGCTCGAAATCAACAATTGCCTTAATCGTCAGGGGGATGGGTTGTTTACAACCTCAAAATTTCGAAAAAATGTTTACGTAATTTATCTAATTGTGCGCAATTTTGAATCGAAAACGATATTCCACGACTATAATAAGAATCTTTATTTTATTCTCCTTCTTTTGGTGCTTGGTTCGACTTTCTAGGAGCATTATTTCCAATTTAATTTTGAAGAAGAAATGAACCCTGCTACGAAAATACTGACCTATACGTGTATTTCTGATGGAAAAGTTTTGACCCGTCTGGGTTCGAACCGTGGACCTTAGGGAAATAAAAGGTAGCCTATACTCTGCGCGAGGTTGACGTTTAATAATGTAGAAAATTTCAAAGTTTTGCGACTTTCGGTTCTCGAGTGTTTAGCGAACATACATACACACACACACACACACACACACACACACACACGCACACACATATACCCACACTCAATTTTATATTATAGATATATGTATATTCATATATTCCACAAAAAATCAATTTGCTGGGCAATAGCAGTAAAAGAAGTAAACAATAACAATAAATCCTCTAACCAGGAAAATCTGATTAGCCGGTACTCGAATCAATTACAGTTTGAGCACTAGCTTACTAGCTTTCAGCCAGGTAACACACCTAAGAAAAATGAATTTAATTACTGTACAAGTCTAAGTGGACTATGTTTAATTTATTATTACTCGGAAAAATATAAAAATCATGGAATGGAGATTTTGTAATTTGTAAACATGTTTCAGAACGATAGCATACAGTAGTACAAGTCCTAAAAGGTGTAGCCATTTCTGGTGTAGTATCTTAGTTGATGACGCATTGGTAAGGGAGCTGTTTGTTTACCAAATAGTTTTCCTATTAAGAAATATGAATTTGAACGAAAGCTTCATCATCTACCATTCAGTAGTTTCATGTGCATTGACATTATTTATTAGATTATTGGTAGCTAACCTTTTTAAGTCATTTAACTGTCTTTTTCCACTCCCCACTGTCCTCTTGCTTTTTAATTGCTCTTCTCACCTCAACCATCCATTTCCTCCGTCGATGCACCTCTCTCTCCACAACCATCTTCAGCACCTCCGTGTTTATTTTTCTATAAATTTAACTTCCATTCTTTGCCACTCAAACATCTCGTAAAATTTTGACTTCCTCTTTTCTTAGGGTCCATGTTTCACACCCATACAGTAAAGCACACGAAGGATTTAACCAATATTTTCCAGGTTTTTTTAATGAGACCTCTGGTAATCAATTCTCTTACTTTCGTGAAGGATTCCTTAGATCTTTTCTCACATTCTTCTACGGGGAAGAAATACAGCGCAGCGTTCGGTTGTTCGAGCAGCTGCGGAAGAAAAGGGCCAAACTCCTGTGCTCTTTGGCCTTTCATCAGAGGTGCCGAGACAATAACGTCATTCCTGTTTTCGCAAAGATTCGACCCCCGGTAAAATCACCGGCAGCGGATCGCATTGCCAGACGAGCAAGTACCGCTATCGTAAGGGAACGCATCCATTACACCAGGTATGCGTTAGATAAGAATGCCCGGTCTGTATTCCCTCTCCATCTTAGACTGGCAGCAGAGCTATCATCAAGGGACTGGGAATATGTCGACAAGGCCACTACCGCTCAAGAAAAACTGCTTAGGAAGAAAGCAACTTTGAAGCAAACCAACAAGTACGATCGACTAACCGTCCCAAAATCCACAGCAACACCCCTGGATCCAGATCGGATAGTCATCAACCTACTCGGGGAAAACATAGATGAGGTCACCAAATCGGTCTTAGCAAAAGGACTAAACTTCGCCCCAGCGCCGAGGACAATTAATTATAGGAATTTCATCGTAGCGGTGGAACCTGCGATTCGACCCCTTCCCCAGGAGATCTCAGAGGAATCAAGGAGTCAAATCACTTTAGCTCTGAAAAGGGCCGTCCCACCTAAGCCCAATATCTCTAAGGGAGAGAAGGACGCACTGCAACGACTGAAGGATAACCCTAACATCGTGGTCCTACCTGCCGACAAGGGGAATGCAACAGTCCTTCTAAAATTAGAGGCCTACCATGAGAAGATCCGTCTAATACTAGACGACCCAGCATTTCAACGAATACAACGGGCCCCAACTGCATCTATAGTGAGAAAAACTTCTTCCCTGCTCAAGAAGACAGGCCTCCCGCCGGAAACATGTAAGAATCAACTTCCGCAAGCCGCCGTGCCCCCCAGACTGTATGGCTTACCGAAGATCCACAAGGAAGGGATTCCATTACGGCCAATCGTGAGTGCAATTAACTCCCCAACATACTTCCTAGCCAAATATTTATCAAAACAACTATGTCCGCTTGTGGGGAAAAACGAACGCCACATCAAAAACTCAACGGATTTTGCGAGTAGAATCAAGGGAATTAAAATAGAACCGGAGGACCTAATGGTGAGCATTGATGTAGTCTCTCTCTTCACCTGAGTGCCCATCAAGGACACGCTCAACATGTTGGAGCAACATTTCGATGAAAGGGTAGTAAATCTATTTCGTCATACTCTCAATTCCACGTATTTCCTGTATAAAGGAGAGTATTACGAAGAAACTGACGGTGTAGCAATGGGATCGCCACTCTCACCTGCGGTTGCAAATTTCTTCATGGAAGAGTTCGAGGAGGAGGCGCTCAGCACAGCACCATGGCAACCAAGATGCTATTTTCGCTACGTGGTTGACACGTTTGTGATATGGCAACATGGACGAGAAAAACTGGGAGATTTCCTCAACCATCTGAACGGCAGGCACCCTAATATCACCTTTACAATGGAGATTGAAGAAAAAGGCCAACTCCCATTCCTGGACGTCCTCATAGGAAAAAAATCGGATGGCACCCTAAGGCATAGCGTATATCGTAAGCCTACGCACACGGACCTTTATTTGAATGGCAGCAGTCACCATCATCCGGCTCAATTAAATTCCGTCCTCACAACCTTAATACACAGAGCATATACCATTTCGGACCAGGAAAGCCTTCCCGGAGAATTAAAACATCTAAGGACGACGTTTCTACAAAACGGATACCCACAGAGGGAAATAAACCGGGCCCTTAAAAAGGCCGTTTGCGGTCCAGGAAGTAAAGAACCGGAGGAGAAACCAACAGCCACTGCCTACCTCCCGTACACAGCCCCGGTGTCCAGAATCATTGCGAGGATACTGGCCAAACATAACATCAGGTCCATCCACATGCCCCCTAGAAAATTGGGCAGCCAACTGACGAAAGTAAAGGACAAACTTGGACTAAAGACCCCTGGAGTGTATCGTGTTCCATGCGAGTGCGGGGCTGCTTACATTGGAGAATCTGGCCGGACCATCGAAACCAGAAAAGCAGAACACTCCCGCCACATTCGTCTTCAACAACCGGAAAAATCGGCCATCGCAGAACACTCCCTTGAAGAAGGACACAACATCAACTTCAGCCAGACGAAAGTACTGTGGAAAGCCCCTTCGTTCTGGGATCGGAAAATTAAAGAATCGATTGAGATTCAACTAGAGGAGAACAACTTTAACAGAGACGAAGGATTCAGCCTACACAAAACGTGGCAGCCGATCATCAGACAGATTGCCGAGAGACGACGCGTTGGCGCCAGCCAGTCACAGAAGTGAAAGGGAACTGAGTTTCCCCTATATAAGCGGACCAACTTCGAGCACTTGCACTTCGTTCCTGAAGATGGCCACGAAGGATGTGGCCGAAACGTCGCTTTTATCCGAAGCCTGCACCCGGCTGGAGACCCGAGAACTATACCTTCGATTCCTTAGCCATTTCTCCCCTTATGATGACAAGATCATTCCGAGGTGATCAAATTATTTTAGTTTTGAGAAGGAAAAAAGCAGAAAACTTTTAACAAAAATAAGCGGAATTAACAGCTATTGCCATCGATCTATCATCTATCGTGTTCTAATATATGAAATGAATCGCGATGCTATTGACCGACGTATAAAGCCGCAAAGAAGCCCTGAATGAGCTCAAATATGGCCAATAGTTCCATTTTTATTTAAAACAGGGTAGCGGGCGTTGGAGAATGAGTATGTCCCAAAACACGTAAACTTTTAGAGCGGTCGAACTTCGGTCAGCATTGGCCTTGTTTGTCCGCTCTAAATGTCAACTCCTACGCCAAATAGTAAATAAACAACTGCCGCCGAATTCTTGATGTAGCCTGCGTTCTCGCACAGGAAATTCTCCCTCATTCCACCCCATCATCAGTAAACCCGCCATTTTATAATTCCGCGGTTTTGATAAGGACTAATTGATGGGGTACGATCGACACAATGTTATGCAAAGTAATACGGAAATTAGGCACTACTACCTTATCTGAATGAATAAAATATTTTTCGTTTGTCTCTGCGGATACAAAGAAGTGTTTCTTTCTTTTACCGTTGTCTTGATCATGGCTGTGATGATATGAAAATCACAAAGGTGCTGAATAGTCTCTCCTTATGAAATGGCGTTCGTGAAATCATTATTCTTCTCCTACGTGTACATTTATAGCACTCAGACTTGGTGATACCAAACTACCTCACTCCTCATCATCACTAGTAAGCCTTACTCCTCTCTCTCAGCTCCCTCTCAGGTTAATGATGAAGCAATTACGCTTTTCTTAATCGAACAAGGAATCCTACCTCATATCTGTGATTTACACAGAGCTCTATTAATTTGCTGGTAATTATTTGGCTCCGCTCATTTGACGGTTGCATTATACGGAATATAATTGATGTGCGACTGATATGATTATTTTAAGAGAGCAGTTGTGTTCAGCGCTTATGTTATTTATATTGCAACTATCGATTTGATAGCTATTAACGTGAAATTACCGAATGCTAACGAATACATTCAATTCCAACTGCAACAATACAGCTTCAATGACAACCACGGTTTATATATCATCCATCAACAATGACACTATCACAATACAATTACCACCCAAATACATCTATATTGATCAATTACTGTTACCAATCAACATACTACAATTATCCTAATCATCTGTTACTATCAATTAATACCTTACAACTACCCCAACACAAGTATGTACTTTAATTTCAAAACAATACCGTTAATTCCCATTCAAAATATACAGCATTATATTACTTCCTTTACATCCAATGCATTTCTTCATAAACCTTATCAATAACAAGTTATCAAGAAAAACTTAAACCCATTCGTTTTCGTCCGTAAGTTTTCAAGACTCCAAGTGCTGTGACCCACATCTGTGAGCCGCAAATGGTATCGGAACATCCGCCGTATTCACGAAAGGAGATCAAAACGAAGGCGAGAATATTGGAAATATTCCCGTTATCACGTGTAGAACGTTTCCTAGACAACAGACGATTGCTTCCTCTTTATCGACATTAGGAGTGCTAATTGGTGCTCAACTAAATTGATGCTTTTCCGCCACATGAAATTTCGGGGAAATACACGCTCATTTATAATTCCCAAGAAACACAGCGATGTTTCAATTAAGGAAACGTATCATTGGCGATATTTATCTTATCGCCGTAATTTGACTGCAATTCAGTAATAAGAATATGAACAGCTTGAAAACTATCACCGTGAAGGTATTCCCTCCGATCGACGTACACCTATGGCAGATCCCTCATATGCATTAAAAGAACTAATCATACTATTTCCACAGCACGGTTTCGATCACCATCAGCATCCTGAATGAATTCGATGAACCTGATGATGATCATAAAGATCTAAACCGGTCGCTGAATAAAAATCTGTGGGAGATATTAAATTTTGTTTTCAGTTGTTTTAATGGCGTTCCACAAAGTTAGGCCAAAACCCCAAAAAAGTTTATAAATATAATTTATGTATCATATAATATAACGATAATGTATAAATACATTATCGTTTCTTAAACTATAAGCCTTCGTATTGAACATTTTCATGTAATAATCTATCTTACGTAAGATTTATTCATTATACGAGTAAAATGTTGCTTTGAATTTTTGAAACTTTGATGAAGCAAATCGATAACACTAATTTTAAGTCAGCATCATATAGAGTGAGTCCTTAAAAGAAAAGGAAATGGATTGAAAATACTCTTAATATTCGCTGCAATTTATTCGTCTGGAGTCGAACCCGGGTCTTTCCGGTGATACTTACTATGCAGCACAATAGAAGATCACCATCTCTAACTATGTGTGAAAATTCAAGCAGAAATATTGGCTGCAACTTCCTCAAACGATGTGTTACTTTTACCTTATATTCCTTATGAGAGAAAAGTTATTGTGCTCTGGCATCAAACCCAGGAATAGTACGGTCTTATGAATTTTTTTTCTTAAACCAATTCTTACCATACATCTTCCAGACAAGCAGGAACTTCCTATCATTTCGATAAGTGCATCAAAAAATATTGAAATACTAACCCAATGTATTTTAAACGGGAGACATATTTACCGCTCGGCATCGAACCCGGGACTTTCTGGCATTACTTTCTATGCAGCAAAACAGAAAATCACCATCTCTATAAAATTCAAGCAGAAATATTGGTTGCAACTGCCTCAAACGACGTCCTACTTTTCCCTTCTTATTCTTTATGAGAGAAAAGTTATTGTGCTCTGGCATCGAACCCAGGAACAGTTCCGTCTTATCTATATTTTTTTCTTAAACCAATTCTTACCATAAATCTTCCAGCCAAGAACAAACATCCTATCATTTCAATAAGTGCATCAAAAAAAAATAATGAAAAACTACTCCCATGTATTTTAAAGGGCAGATATTTGCATCGTCCTAGCATCGAACCGAGGATATTTTCCGTAAAAGTCATTTGTGTTTTCGGTAGATCATGACCATATATATAGGCTCATAGAGTTTGGATTCTCTAGCTATCCGGAAAGTATTTTTTAAAAATTCCCGAAAATCAAAGCAATGCATTTAAACGGTAAAAATCGGGACTTTGGGGCCCTCTGGAATCGAACCCATGACACAGAGATTCAAAATTGCAATTTTTCTGGTGGTTACACGTTATAGCCAATATGTCGTAAAAATTTCAAGTCAATGACGCTTGTGGTTTAGGCTGTGAATTAGTATCCTATCTATTTATCTATCTATCTATATGAATGAATCCGGAGAAGCATCTATATATAACAGATAACCTCTCTGTACCTCAATTATCGTACATTACATACACTGGCAAATGAATTATTTTCCATTTTTCTATTGTTACAAGTAGAGAAGGTAGGTATTAGCATATATTGGTCTCATTTTGTAACCTATTGATCATATGCATGGTACTGAGGTGTGAGTGATTCTTTAAAATGACATTCATCTTATAGATTGCATTAATAGTTTGTATAAAAGGTAATTTTGCCAAACTTAACCATGTTCCACTGTTAAAATTCCAAATTAGTGACGTAAGGACAAACTACCTCACTCTTTCCTAGTCGCTTCTCTGCAAAGTAGCTAATGCAGTGCATTTAATCCGTCAAGGTAGTGGCTGGAATGAAAACGCTCCAACATCGAGGTCCAGGGTTCGAACCCGGTTATCCGGATTTTTCCGGTTAGCCGGTCGTATGTGTTCGTCTATTGTTTTATGTTTGTCTTGTATATTAAAACCGATACAATTGGGATAACCGTTATACAATTAATAATAATAATAATTCTTCTAATTATACAGTCTTCGGACTGATGGTTGTAGTACATGTAAGAGATTTTCCTCATAAACTCAAGTAGTACATAACAAAGAAATTAGATATTTGGCAAATTATTTATTACTTTCTCCATATACGAAGTATAGAGAAAGTTATAGTAAATTTTATTTTCTAAAACTTTCATAAAAACAGTTTATATCTAAATATCATAATTATGGAGATATTTTGAATACCAGAAATGAGCTTTGAAGAATGGAGCTCGACTTCCGGTTGACCGATTTACTCCAAAACCTAATCAACTCTAACGACATTAATCAAAATACTATATATGAAATTTGGTATTGATCCGACAAATAGTTTTTACGTTAGAGCGCCCACAATTCTTCTAATTATACAGTCTTCGGACTGATGGTTGTAGTACATGTAAGAGATTTTCCTCATAAACTCAAGTAGTACATAACAAAGAAATTAGATATTTGGCAAATTATTTATTACTTTCTCCATATACGAAGTATAGAGAAAGTAAAGTTTTCATGAATAAAATCGACTTTGAGATTTCAACGGAAATACATGTTTTGGGGTCCCTAGAACACGTTTTGACCATTTTCGGAATGATGTCTGTGTGTATGTGTGTGTGTGTGTTGTGTGTGTGTGTGTGTGTGTGTATGTGTGTGTGTGATAGTGGGCGCTCTAATGTGAAAACTATTAGTCGTATCAATACCAAAATTCATATTTGGTTCTGTGGTGTGTGCTGTCAGAGTTGATTAGTTTTTGGAGTAAATCGGTTAATCGGAAGTCGAGCTTCATTCATCAAAGCTCATTTCCGGTTTTCAAAATATCTCTATAAATATGATATATAGGTATGTTGTATACCTTAAAAAAGTTTTAGATAATGTGTTTTACTATAACTTTTGTATTTAACATATTTTTGTATCACCGGTTGATTAGGAGTTATTCGTGAAATACTGAAAAACCGGAAGTAGCTCATTATGTACTTTGTGGGCGCTCTAACGTAAAAACTATTTGTCGGATCAATACCAAATTTCATATATAGTATTTTGATTAATGTCGTTAGAGTTGATTAGGTTTTGGAGTAAATCGGTCAACCGGAAGTCGAGCTTCATTCTTCAAAGCTCATTTCTGGTTTTCAAAATATCTCCATAATTATGATATTTAGATATAAACTGTTTTTATGAAAGTTATAGAAAATAAAATTTACTATAACTTTTGGTTGAACCATATTTTTGTATCACTGATTGTGTAGGAGTTATTTGTGAAATACTGATAAACCGGAAGTTGCTGATTATGTACGTTGTGGGCGCTCTGGGCGCTGGGGCGAAAGGCCACTTCATCGTTATTCATCGAACATGTCGCGAAAAACATTATTTATAATGTTTGTGACCTCAAATATAATAATATATAAATAAATCACTCATCTTCCAAGTTTAGATGGAATATAGAGTTCGAAAATACTATCGTAGATAAATATTTACATCTTATATACATGGAGAAAGTCATGTGCTGGCCACATCAGATTTTTATTAAATAAATTCGGAACATTTAATCTCTTTAGATTTTAGATTTGAATATGCGAGCCACCAGAGGCGTATGGCAGGGGGTGTAATAAAACCACCATTATTCAATCTACCCTATTAGCATTTCTAATAGCCTTGGGAAGAAGGACCAAAAGTAATTATCTGTTGTTGCGATTACTTCCTTATAACACTTCGTCGATATCTCTCGGAGATCGCGTTCGTTCTCTACTGACACTTATATTTCATTTACTTCGTCTGTATATTCTGAACGAATGACCTTTTCGAAAAGTGTCAGTCGGTATTTTAATCTTCTCACCTGGAGCGAATTCCAACCGAGGGACTCTATCATAGCCGTAACGCCGCTGTATAATTATCATTATCTATTATAATTACTATTGTATATCTGCTGCTGTATAATTACTATTATATATCTTTATTCTTATATTCTGATATATCGTATCGTTTTACCTTAACATAACCTTATCTTTTAGTATAATCCACATTTCCCATTCATTTGCTGGTACAGTGTGTGATCATAATTCTCTAATCCTTGGTCGCTGCGTAACCTGTTCGGGTTTTGAGTGATCTGACACTTCCTTAAAATTCATGTAGTTATAGCCGTCTTCTTTCTTTCATTTCGGATTGTATTTATTTATTGAAAGATTCACATACAGTTTTGCGACTATTTCTCAGTGATTATAATTTACAGACAAAGAATATAACAAATTTAAAATAAATATACATGATTATTTAGA
Organism: Sympetrum striolatum; assembly: GCA_947579665.1. Lineage (NCBI taxonomy): Eukaryota > Metazoa > Arthropoda > Insecta > Odonata > Libellulidae > Sympetrum > Sympetrum striolatum. Next base: position 79,181,519 of record OX388351.1, read on the forward strand.
CGAAAAACGGAAAATGGTCACTGAACCTCCGCTGTCGAATCACTTATAACAATACTACTACACATAAAAGCAAGAAATACTGAACGTTGAGTTATCGATTCACCTTTTGTGATTGAAATTTTCTTCAGATAATCATAGGATAAATATTTTACTACATTAGTTTATTTATGGAAATATGGTTTCAGCAAATTCGCAACCCTCGTGCATTTTAAAATATGACGTAGTCTTTTAACTGCTACGAACGACGATTAAAATGGTTGGTTTCCTACAAAATGAACCTTCATAACTTTTTAAATTCTGACTAATTAAACGTAATTTATACTTCAATTTAATAATAAATATTATTATATAAATGTGTTTTATTCGTCAATATTCAAGGTAGCCGGAAATTATAAGTACATAGTTGGAAAATGTTGGGTCTCCTCTTCACGAATAAGAGGAATCTGTTTCTAATGTACAGCCACTGCCCATTTCAAAGTATAATACCTTACTATGTACCGAAAAAGTCCCAGAAATTGCTTGTGTCGCATTCCCTGGGACCTCACGATTAGAGCCATTCTAACTCTCGGCCATCCGGTGTTGCCAAGTCCAGTATTTCGAAGCCCCTTAATCTTATGCAGCTATGCATACGCCGTTTGATTTTTTTTGTGAGCAGCTGTACATATACAGAATACAACTCAAGCAGGAAAATCATTGACAAGAATCTTTATATAGACATTCTATTAAGAATACGTCAAGCGACTGTCTATTTTCCAGAAAGGGTGTATGGAGGGAGGTAGGGAATTGAGAAGTCTATGAGGGGGCGTGGAGCAAGGATTAGTCCAAATGTCGGATCATGGAGAAGAGGAGTCAGTGTAGTTGCTAGAGTGAGAACATAGTAAATAAATGTTGAAACTAATTCAGGGGAATCGATTTGGGAGTTTAATATATTGAAGATGAATCAAATATCGACTTTGATTAAGATTTGTTTTAGGGATCTTAGGGAAAGGTATTTTAAGACAGTCTCTTTAGTGGTATTTCGTATATGGGAAACACGAAATTTAACAACAAAAGCCAAATATTGAATCTTTGATTGATTAAGGCAATATTATTATTGTATATAGGGGAGCAATATGAAATGACCGGGATTACGATGGTAGTGAAATCTAAGAGCGTTTGGGCTGCTTCATTTCGGTAAAACGATATAAAATACCTCATAGAGAAAGAGTCTTTCTTCTGACAGCCTGCATATGTTCGAAAACGTTAAGCTTTTGGGATTAGAATGTTAATTAAGATGACTAGAGCTTCTAAGGAAATATAGAATTCTGTAAATTAAATAGTTATCCCTGTATCAAATAATCATAATATTTGCTCTATGGTTGGCTATCTATGGTTTCTATATATTTTGATTATTTAAGTTTAGCTTTAGGTCATCTTACAACAACTCTATTCTCAAATGTACCGAAATAACGAATAAAAATGAATTTTATTTCGGTAATACTATTTATAAAGAATATTCTGTTTTTGAGTTGTAATTTTCGCCTTTACAACCCATGATTGAAGGTGATTCATAAATGCAACATTTTATAAAATAAACAGCGTAACTGGAGAAACGCAATTTATTAATAAATCCTAAAACACAGTGACACAGACCCTGTAAGATGGTTGTCACGACCCGGGTTTGTGATAACCATCTTACTCAGTTATCGAATTTGTTTATATTTTACAACACACATAAAAGTTTTCAGTTCATTGAATCGAGTTCTACATGACTTGTTTTATATTGTACATTTGATCATAACTTAGATTATTCAATTACCTCACGCGTGCTCCACATTTCGAATTGTCTTTGCGCGTCTTTGGTTAATCAGGAGGAATGATATCGTTTGTCCATTTGCGATCGCACGCAGATGTATTGGAAAGTGTTGATTATCACACTTTTGGATCTATCTAGAATGATTTACAGTAATAAAACTCACACTCAATAACCACGGCCTTTAATTAATTATCTTCAATTAATTTTCTAATTAACTTTTAGATCTTGAAGTACTTTGGAAGGGTTATCGAATGCAGCAATTCCAAAACTTTGTATTTCATACGTCGAAACTTTTTGGCAAGCATTAATTTCATGGATAGAGCGCAATATGAAGTCGTTCACTGCATTCGGACAGTCGTTTGCAACCAACGAGAGACGCACCGAGAGCACAAGGGTGATTTATCGGTCGTTCTTCGGAATTAGTCCGCTTTCGACGCTTCTCTCGCGGGATTCCAGAATAAGAAATACTGATCATTATGAGTATATCCCCAGATGCGATTGCTGATTCTTTTTCGCTCGAAGCGATGGAGCGTGTCTTGCATTTATGAGTGAAATCGATCCACACACGGTCGATCCTATAAATCGGGATTCCTGCGCCTTGGCGAAGACAGACATTTCCGCAAACTGTAAATTCGTGATCCGTCACCACTGCGGATTCCCGTTTAGCGTGAGTGATGCGTATTTAATGGATTTCGACAAAATGCTTTATGATGGGAATAGGTTTTGCGAAAACGTTTCTTTGATTCGCGAGGTGGCGGGACGGAAATCGTGGTGGTTATTTGCTACATTGCGATTTATTCGTACATGACCGATATCTGTGATTTAATGTTTTTTAACGAAGTGGTTTAGAGCCATCGTCAAAAATGGAGTTATTTTCAGTTGTCTTTTGGTACAAGATGGAGGAAAGTGTACTTTTCATTTACTCTTGTCTCAATCTTGCCAAGGGTACTGAGGTAAAGATGGTAATATATAATGACATTCATACTAGTCACTCATTGTTATTGAATGCTATGAATAGTCTTACTTGACTTGCTCCTTTTATAGTTCAGTTAGGAAAGTAAGGGTAGGTAACTAAACTGTAGGTAAAGTAAGGGCAGGAAACTGTAACATCTTACATAATTGATGTCATTCCATCTCGAGCGCTCTTGGTAGTTGATTTATTAAGAGTTGAGGTTCCATTTAGACTTGGTGACTATGCACACATAATATTTAGGTTATTTCATACAGAATTAAGAATCGTATAGGTTCTAAGCATAATGACTTCCATAGTGCTTAATTTATAATTCGTCACAAATGTTATTCTCTTTTATTGATACAAAATAAGTTATAGCTTTACTCTAGACAATATTCGAGCTTCTTTTACGGTAACAAATCCAGTAATATAGCTCCAATGTCGTGTTAACATTTAGAAATCAGTTGTGTAATCAAACTGCGAAAGTAACCAGATAAAGAGAGCGCGATTCAGATGGTGAACACTCATTGCCCTGTTTGGCATTAAAGGAGAGAATAAATGACTGAAAATTTTCTCGATATGAACATAGTAAATATTACAGAAAATTAATTAGATTAAGATGGAGATGATTTTACGAGGATAGATTTGGAAATACGCAAGAATGATTGAAGTCTGGATTGGTCCTAAGATTGGAGTTCAAAAAGGACATATATTAGAAGTTTCGTGGTAACGAGAGGTGAAAACATGACCTTATGAATTTCAAGAGGGAAAGGGAAGCAGATTATGAATGCCACTCACGGAATTGCCGTAGCGGGTGAATGAAGATTAGATTAAGTTAAGGTTGATTTTTCGTTTATGTTTTCAATCAATATTTTTGATGACCATAAAAGTTGTTCCACCTCGTAATATCTAATTTCACCTTAGTAATTCTGCAATAATAGACAATAATTATTTGCAATTCATAATCAAAGATAGCAAATTATAAAGCAATAAAATTTATAATTTTATTGTATAAATTAATATAAAATGGTATTAAAGAAGTTTATTATCTGATTTTTACAAGGATGTCGATCTTCTGCTCCTTTATCTTTAAGCGATATAAACTAATCGTATAATTTTAAATGGAATTCTCTTCGTACTGCAATAAACACAAGGGTAATCTCTTTGTTTTGTTTTTCCATTCCTCAGTGTCTCTTTGTTTTACTGTATTCGCCATCAAGATATCGGAAAGCCCTCATTCCGCTTCAAAGGAGCTTATCGATCCGGAAAGGAAATTTGTGCTCATTTTTTAAAAATGTCACTTCCATTTTTATTTTCCACCTGTTGCGTTAAACAGCGATGCTTTTGAAATAGATCGTGTTTGAAGACCGATGATACGAAGATTTGTGGACACATTTGAAATGCAATAGCTGTATTTCTGCCGATCTCGCTCCATCTAAGATAAACTTTAAGTATGAATTTATTTCCTTAGAGCTCCTTCTCGTAAAATACGAAGGAATGGTCTGTGGCATCGTATTCGCTTCTCTCTCACGGTTATTCTGAAAGACTCTATCCACACGATGCAAAAGATAACACTTAATTAGCCATTAAAAATAGACACATTTATTATATTGGTCTACGTACGACCATTACACTTCCCCAGCATTTTCTTATTTCTTTCCCACATCCGTAACAGAATATTCTCTTTAAATTATGAAACATTAAGTTTTAAAATTGCAATTTTATCTGAATCTAAAGTTTATTAATGACAGTTTCATGCAGTCTCTGAATCTGTCATTTTCAAGTAACTTAATGACTTTTAGTATCTAGCTGTCGTATCCATTCAGCAAAATCGAAGCTGGTTAGAGAAGAATGTTGTAACTATACTCGCAACGAAGTTGTAAAATCGCAAAAATTAAGAAACATGATATTGCTTTGTATAATTTTACATAAAAATTAACTAATCAATATTAATTTTATATTAGATGAGTGTTCTAGTGGCATCAAATTTTCTGAGATGTAATAAATATATTAACACGATATTTATCGAATCCGAAATTTACTCAATATTAACAAAATTTATTTTAAATTATACTTAGAAACCGAATACCTTTTAATATTAATAACTTTCAATAATAATTTTTAAGGAAAAATGTCTTTTAATAATCGCCGGAGTGAAATCCGAACCCAAAAAGAAATATTAAGATATTTAACTCGTTCCTGAACTGAAAACCGCTATGAATTCCGTTCCGAAAGTGATGAACCAATACTAAATATATATGTTTCATATACATACACTTATCTAAAATGAATAATTTACATCCAAGTGAATCTGGTCTAATATTTTGGCCATCATTTCTTTAATACCGCAAGTTATGCTCAAATACTTAATTTTTATTCATTTGAAAAGAAGCGCTTATCAAATTACCATTCTGCAGGGTTAATGCGTACTTAAACTGTCAAGGTGAAAACCGAAATACATTAATTCATTACCTTAAATCTTACTAATGTGAATTCTTCAATCGTAGTTGTTTACATAGATTTTTCCATTCTGCTCTAGCGATCCCTTTTCTGAGTAAGCGGATTCATTAATTTGCAGTGGGTCTGAATATCGCAAATACAGCTGCTGTAAATAGTCCAACTATTTATCGCGTCCGGCATCGATTTCTCAGCTGTGTCTCTCCATGCGCTTGACGCACTTGAAAGCATTTTTTGCGCTTCCAAGGGACTCACCAGAGAGATGCGATTATCACAGCATTATTCAGTTCGTAATTGACTGACTCTTGCTCTAATAAATCGCATTCTTCGCCCCTCGATTGCCATGTAAAATCCCTAGGAAAACCTCTTTCAGGGATTCATTATTAGATTGTCAATGAAGCTTTCCGGCTCGTAACGGATAATTCATATATAAGATATTTCCGTATTGAATTTCTTCGTCTAAAGTGAATGTTGGGACAAAAGAAAGTGACTCCAAAATTGATGAATTGCCCGAATTAGTCTTTTCCTACTTGTTTATACTTTCCCCTGGATGAATTAAAGGGCTGTCGCTGGAAAATCGTTCACTCGTAAGTGCTTTATAAAGGGTTAAGTAAAAGAAGGGGATTTGTAGAGAAGTACAGATTTCCTGCGGAAGGATATCATTTTGCAAGGTTGCATTCTTTTGTCAAATTTCTTGACTGACATGCTAGATAATAATGATAATAAAACGTCTTATACTAGGGCTAAGTCTCTTCTTACCCTTAGATGTAGGAATATGGGTGTAAAATATGTTTATTTATTCAGAGTAATAATGATAAGTAATATTGGATCAACGGCGATTTTATATAAGATATTATCACGAAACACTTTATTCTTAATTCCATAGTGTTTTAAACCATTTAACCATGCTATAAAATTCTGAAACGTGAAAACGATTCCTTAAATTTTTGTTTTTATCGTGCAAATAACTTCTTCTCTTTGAATCAAACGCGATACGACAGGTGATGAAATAGCATAATATAGCTGTCGTTCAAGGTTGGTTGAGGCAATTCATTCTTTACCTCTATTTTCTAATAATATTCAACTCTTTTTTATCTAATACTCTATTTTAAGTAGCCAAAAATACAACAAGATAATTTAGAATTAGCGGAATCGAACTTCTGTCACTGAATTTAGAGTGATTCCATTTAATCCTGCGAGTATTTATCTATTTACGACAAGCAAATGAAAGTCATGAATGAAGTCCACTCTCCCCTCCAGAGAGTGAGTTGTTTTGGTGGGAGGCTCTTGAAATGATGAAGGATAAGGCACTTATTTTTCTGCTCGTAAAGGGTGTCTGGGCATGGGATACGTCATCGCGGCGGAGAAAGGCCTCTGTGAGTTATGCCGTGACGCAAAGGGAATCCCCATACAGGCGAACGCGATTATAAAAAAATATCGGCGGTGGACATATACGAATTTCTATGGCGGGAATAAAAGGTGGCCTTTGTAGTTGTTCGACGTATTTTCGATGAGTGTGATCGAGGAAGTGTTCCGATAAAATCGTAATCCGAGAGACATTTCCGTTGGGCGATTAAATGTAAATAAAGTTTCCGCTTTGCGTACCACAGGTTGCTGTTAAGTCATTCATGAAAATGAGGGGAGATGGCAGCACAATAGGAAGCAATATGTCGGCGGCCAGAGGGTCTTTTATATTCGACCAATGATCTAAATGTTCTTTATTTCCGTCCGATTCAAAAAGATGCGAGATAAGGAATTCTATCGCCTACTTTCTTGTTATTTCTCCGATCTTTCGGTACATACATTCGAGTTGAAAGGACGTTCTCAGCGGTCAATCTTTCGATAAAAAGGATAAATGCTGAAATCTTTCCACTTTTCCACTCTTCGTTCAAATAGAGGCTATTGATATCATTATACGTGGGGCAGTATTGAAAGTCTCATTTTATACGATAAGTCTTTCTCTGGTATATTTAAATAAATTGCTCACGTTTATAAGTAATATTAGTAGATGATTATTGTTTTACTGAAAACTAAAGATAATAAATTCAATCACTTTGGCCTTCACTTGTTGCTACTTCATCTTAAACACATAAGATGAAATAAAGTTAGTAAAACACATAAGATAGAATAAAGTAATTTTTTTTATCTTTTCTGACTAAAGATAATAATTACCCAGAATAAAACTCCAACTTGTAAATTCGAAAAATATTATTGGTAATTTTAAGTAAAGATACCCTGTAAAATTATTTTATCTGCAGGTCATGATTAAGATAGTACGATACGATATTCTACTACTAGAGACATGCTGCTCTGCCCAAAATTGCTGTGAGTTATTTAAATGAAAGTTTAGATATACTATTTAGAATCTTATTGAAACATCTTTTCACGGTATATCAAGTCCGTGTTTTCCAGTAATATAAATGCCACTGAATGAACAATAAATTATACTCCATTTCTTAAATAAACTACTATTATCCTTAGTAGATAAACTCTTTTCTGATAGATTTATCCCTGGGGCTATAAATGTTTCCTATTTCTACTGTTATGGACATCACAATTGGCGAAGGAATATTAGCGTGGGTATCATTTTGATTACAATTTATATTATGCAATTAGGTTTTACGTGGGTGTCTGTGATTATTGATTACCTTAAATTTTAAAAAGTAAAATCAGCTAGCATAACTTAATTTGCTTTCCATTGCGCTGTACTCACCGTCATCAGTCATGAAGTGATTTGTGCATCTCTTGACGTATGTAAGCCCTCGAATGGGAACGCGTGAGCGCTGCACAGGAAATTGACCAATTGAATGCTCACACGCAGCCAATAGAAATCGAAGAAACGATTAACTAAGTTGAGTTGGCGATATTATTGGAAAAATGATTTTTTTCCACATTTCTGTAAATTTGCACACGTAAAGAAAACTTCAATAAACTGATATAATCAAAACCACCCTTAAAGTCTGGCTAGCTGTATCCTCATCCTCTGCACCAGTAGCTAAAGCATGGTTTTTGGAGGGAATGAAACTTACTAGGCAAGATGAGGAGTGAGGTAGTTAGGTGTTCTCACCGAGCTAAAATACTATATGCGGGAAAAGTTCACTCAAGTGAGTCCAACATTGGTCGTTGACCCTAAGAAAACACTTAACTTATAATGAAAGCATAATATATCCGGTCTAATTCAGCCTCAATTCATGTTATCATTCATGTCCATAATCCATGAACGTGACTTAGAGCAAAGTGAATGAATGATACCTTTTTCTGTATCAAATGAAAACCATTCCATCTGAGATTTGACGCAGAAACGATGATGAAATATATGAAAATTTTTATTATACTTTGATTATTTATCCATTAATTAGTTTTCTGCCAATATTTATATATGTTTTTAAATATTTAATTCGTATATACTGTTTCATACCGATGTGTGGTATATCCATCCTTTAAGTTCATATCTGGCTAATTTAGCATCTTGTGTTTTTTGTTGTTTTTTGCGCTATTTATTAACAAAAGTGACTATAGCTATTCTTATTGGAAAATAATTAAACTTTGGAGTTAAATGATAGTCGTTAATTTACGATACGGTTATATTATCTTACGATATTATCTTTCCTTATGAACCGATATCCTAAATTTAATGATGGGCAATGCAGAGAGAGAATGCCAAAGGAAATATATTTCTAATATTGAATTCATCGAGAGGATATCTCAGAGATATTCAATTGTCTCAAGTGAAATTTAGCGGAACGTCATCCTAATATTTCACAATGAAATTGTAACATAACCTGTGGACAGTGTATTCCAATTTGTTAGTGATTTTTTTCCGAGATATTTTATAGGAATCTAAAATGTATCCTGTATGATATTTACTCAAGATTCTATGGATATTGTTACCGTTATTTTGTAAACGATACCTCTGCCGAAGTGACGCGATTATCCTTAAACCTTTAAATAGTATTGACAGACCTTTCATTTCCCTCATATCAATGAATCTATCGGACCTCTTTAATTTCTAAATTTAGGCGAAAATAAAGGCTCAATCCCTACGTAAAGAGCCCTCAGTTATACCTCCATTTAAAGTAATTGGGAATAAATGATTTCCCGAATCGCTCTTTCCTTCTAAAAATCGATGTCAAATCCAGTTCCATCTGCATAACCAATTAATGTCGAAGAAAAGGAGCAGAAACAATTTTCCCATGCCTTGGTCATTTTTCGTCTAACCTCGCGAGTTGTGCCATTTGAAAATAAACATTGTCCGATGGAAGCTAATGAGATTCCCGTAGTCACCCTTGGGCTCATGTGGAGCGATTCGTAATCAAATCACCCTTTTTTATCGCTCTTACGCTTCGATTGAGCTTATCTTCCTCCCAATCGCCGCTGAATTTGAAATCCTAGCTGCGATTTGAAGGGACGTCGTCTTTCACCGGAATACTCGCCGAATCCGATAGCAAATAGAATGACCCAAGGGAGTTGAGCATTATGCTAGATAAAAGGTAGCACTTGTAACTTCTTAACCCACGTGCAATTAAATCAAACTTAAAAAAAAATAAAATCATATAATATTATCCTTCCATCATTGTTCTAATACTGTCTCTCGGGTTAGTCAATAATTAAAACAAAAATTAACCATTAAATTGTAATGTAGGTAAATATCTGCTTTGTTTGTCTAATTTACTGCTGTTATATAAGTAAACATAAGTTGAAAACTTTATAAATCGCAAAAATATATTCCCTTAACAACGAAAATTTGAAAATTGCGAGAATATTTTACCTGAAAGGTACGCAAAAGAAAGACGAAATGAAGTTTGTCGTAAATCGAGCGCCAGCAGTATAATAACTTGTATAATAAAACTGAAACTTGTTAACAATGTATAGTATGAAGTGTTTATCGCTGGTGCTCTTTCTACCTAAATTGAAGAATTTACAGACTCGTTTATGCTTTTAATCCCTTATATTATGCGGAAATTATTTCCTCAGTTTCTGTTCAAAGATTTAATTTTTATTTTGGGTTTATATTTCCCCATGTTCTTTTCCAACAACTTGGACAGAACTCATCTTCTCTTTTTACAGCAAGTATCACAGTATTATTATTTATATAAAATATAAACGAGCAGAATGTGTACTTAATATTCGGTTTCGCCCTCAATGCTTGTGATTTTAAAATCCCCTGTTTTGTATAAATGTAAATATAAACATAGTTTTAAAAGGCATTCTGCCACTCTGACGAGCAGGGGAGCTTTGAAGGAATTTAAGGAAGTCTCTTCTCAATGCTTTCAAATGTCCCGCAAATTGTGAGTGACACATCTTTTCCACTATGCATCAATCCATAGAAAGAGCATTCTCTTTAAAAATCCTTCAATAACGCTTGTATTGATATCAATACTTGAAGAAGAAACTCTTATTCATTAGAAAGGTACGCCTGTCAACATTTAACAATGGTAATAATTCTAGAAATAAATGACTCGGATGTTAAATTCGATGAGTGTCTCATGTTGTTTGAATGTGCTACTTAACTTCGGCAACATTAATTGCGGGATGTATTATCTTATCACATCTAGTGATAAATCTAAGAACCTTTGCTCTTAGTGCAATTTTTGTTGGTTCTCTGCGGTTCAGCGTGTATTCTAATGACTTAGCCTTTTGATTTTTTAATTTCTTATTTATATGACACATACTTTTATCGATCGAATAGTTTCTATTTAGGTCAATTAAAATATTCCACTATGCAATTACCAAGTCAAGGAGACCTTCAAGCATTTGAATCCTCTTCTTTAGTGGCACCCTCTTGTTTTTAGACGAAGCCATCATATTTCTATCTGACCACACTTTGTCTTCCATATAGCAGCTCATCTGTCGCCAATTTTACTACAATACCCTCATTTAAGTTAAATGTTCATATTCATTTACACACCCGGAAATTCATTCAGTAAATTATATCTTCTGCTTGCTTCCGCATGTTTATTAACACTAGTCTGCCTTTTGGCGTATAATACGAGAGAAGTTTACTTTGGTTTCTCCCATTTTAACTTCTAATTTTATATCTTTTTTTAAATTCGTAATATGTTCATTTATAGAACAATTATCGTCTTAATTATCATTAAGAATCATCATTTAAGCTAACCGCTTCCTCTATTCTCTAAATATGTAATTTCTCTTAAAGTCTTTCTTATCTTAATATCTTTGCTTTGCTCGCAAAATAAATAGTTAACTTCGGATAACATAAGGTTTCCATCCGGTTCCATCGACAGTTATGTAATTCGTTTCAAGATTCGTCATTTCCGCTCGATGGAATCTTCCGGCGAAAATCGTAGTTTAATTAAATTTCGAACCCCTGCCACCGTGGCGCTACTTTCGTCGACACTCAAAACGGAAATTACGTCATGCATTTCGTTTCTTTTTTCGTCCTCGTCGACACCTCTCATCGCTCGCTCATTACAGCGGGAGGGATTTTACCCCGTTGGAGATAATTTTATGAATGGGGAAGGACAGGCGACCCGTAAACTCCTCGCTCGTGTTTTGCTTTTCTTTGTCGAGTGAATCCAGCCCGTTCAACAAGTGTTGGTGTCGTTCGTAATTGACATTGATGAATGAAAACGATAGTTATCTTCTCGGGCGAGAAGTTCGTTCCTTTTTTCATGCGATGAAGGGGTTCAGCCAAAGCGATAAATTACGACTAATAGACGCGCGGGAATTCGTAATTGAAATAATACTCGAGAGTAAATATTAAAGGGATTCTGTTTACGACAGCGAGTGAGAACCACCTTCCGGATTTAGGTTCGTATTCGCGACGATTTACATTTTTTCTTTGATATATAAACGCTTTTTATACCTTGCGTGAGTTTTATCCATATTAGGAAAGGTCTTCGCTGTTCATTCCGATATCGATTTATGTTTAATTAATACCATACGAATCGTATTAATTTGACATAAATCGGAATGTTCGCGCTTTTTGTTTTATTCACGAGGAGACATTAATATACATGAGATGATTAAGAGTTTCGCATTACTATAAATACCGATATTTTCCAGACACAGCGTAACATACATTAACTTATGTGTATAACATTACGAGTATTAAATTACAATTTTAAATATAAATCTCTTATTATTTTGTTTTGAAGGTAAACGTTGATGATTTCGTGTTACATTTTCAAACATACGAAATTCTGCAATTATTATTATTCTGAGTGGTTATATTTGCTCCAATTTTGGCATAGATAATTTTACTATGCGAAAATTGCAGCCGATATAAAACTGAAAATTTACTAACGGGTGCTCGAAAATTTATCACAAAATGACCAATGTTTACCCCACATTTTAATTAAGATAACTCGTAGAAGAGCTTTGTATTAAAGCTATTATTTTTATCTCCTTACTTATTGCCTCTAAAAAAAGCTGTTTTCTCCTGCGAATTAGTTAAGCTTAAACGACATTCACTTTAATTACGGAACTAGCCTTAAATTCTTCGATAAAATATGATTTTCATATTGACTCTCGCATTGCTACGTTGCTACATGTAACCTTACTTCGACTTATTCTTGATGTGAACTTTCAGCAATTAAATGATTTCGTATGAAGGTGTCTCAAGGAGTGCGGACCACATGAGCTCTTATGAAGACTTCGCGGGCCGCAGAGGAGAGTTCCCTACTTTGTACCACTTTTTACATTTTATTTTATATGGCTCAAATTGTTTGTCACAAAGTGATTAAAATTATTTTATTTTGTTAATTGCGATGTATTACATAGATACTAATAGTTAAATGTTCGAAATCACACCGTTTTTAGGAAAATATTTCTGTATTACTATTTATTTACTGCTACTACTATTTATTTTATATTATTTATAAATATCTGCAAGTGGCACAAATTAGGTAACTGGTTTCCTAATTTGTACCAGTGGTTTCCTATTGTACCACACATTTACGCTTTAGTTATAGTTCAGATCAATGTAATTAATATATTATATTGTACTTGCAGACCTTTTGTTAATTGAATCCTTTGGCCTAAGCCTTGGATGAAGCTGTCTGCATGACAATTTAGGATGTCCATTCATCAAACCATATTTGCCCTTTTCGACGTTTAAGATATGATCTACTCCGTTCCTTTTCGCAGCGACAAATACAAAATTTCTAACATCGGATTAGATTCAATCAAACATTATCGCTTCATATTTTAGGATGTGTTGCTCTAATTCCACTTAAATTTCTTCCAAAAATACTGCGACTAAAAATATTTATTTCCCCATTTGTGCTTTTGAGTTCTCTTTGTGATGTTACAAATAAGTACACATTAAACGAAACGGAATCAGGCGTAACTTTGTGGTAGTTATTAATAATATCAAAATCCATATTGAGAAAACTTTTACTAGACCACACAGAGAAGGTACACAAGCGACCATGGTTTGGCAGCATGGCTGCATCATCAGGCCTGATGGTCCAGTAAAAGTTTTCTCAATATGGATTTTGATATTTTTTTAAGTACACATTCATCGAAACCGTAATCTCCATTCAAATATGCAGCCGCAGCTAAATTTGATTCATCTACGCTCCGCTTTCTATATTTTCCTTTAGGACTCACTCTGTGATGCAAATTATTTATTTATTTAAAATTTAATACGCTACAAGTTAGTGTAATTTTCAGGTGGCAACGGCAACAAATTAACTATTTAATTAATTATTCACGGTAAATGAACCTTTAAAAATGCCATCACATCAACTAAGAATATAGTTATTTATTTAAAAAAGCTAAATCATTATTTAAAAGCACTCCTCTAGTCGCAGTTACGGACTACAAATCTCGCAAGAAACTAAGCTCTTGCATTTTACGGAGGTACAAATAAGGCGCCGGTACAAAATAGGCAATTCTCCCCTATAGCTTTTTGCAGTTTGAATTGATTCGTAACTCAACGAGTTGCCATAAAAATTGTTGTTCTACTAGATGGTTATGTTATAGTGGTTTAATATTTGGCTTAGAGATCAACTGTTATTTGCTATTTTTCAATTTAATTATCTAGCGATGGCATAGAAAATTGCGTGAAACCCTTAGGAGAGAATAATATACTGAATGAAATTGGTTGGTCTGCTGTGATTCCTCGATGCTATCCTATTGAGAGTCAGAGGAAACGAGAATACTGCCTCCAGGTAATAATTATTGAATATTTCTAATGACTGCAGTGAAATGTGTATGTTATTTAATTTGTTTACTCGCCACAAATTTGCGATTGCATTCTTCACCGTTCGCCAGCTGGATTTTATTTATACGCAAATTAATTTTGCAATTCGTTCCCGAGCCGAACCTCGGTCTGAATTCCGCCATTTAGATCGGCGAAGAATTCGGCCTTATTCAGAACAAATGAATAAACAAATCCGTACTTTTTTACACGCCTACGAAGGGAAGAATGTCCGACCGCACCTAACCGTAACTGCGTCCAAATCCGCTTTTTTAATCCGCAGGAATTTTCCCGTCGAACGGGTGTCGCAATCTTAGCTTTCTGGACGCACGTGGTCGAGAGGTCCAAAGGGTGGACAGGTGACCTCCAAGTGGTCCGACCACTTCGCCGTCTTTGGACCATCACCACGAGGTTTCCGTTACAATAAATCTCACCTCGCCGTAAAAATACTTGTCCCGTATGGACTCCCCCGTAAGCAAAAAAATGCGTACGGATGCCCGCGCTAGGGTCCGCCGATGCACCTTTCGCTTTTTTAATTCTCACGAAAGCGAACCGGTCCCTGCGATGGAACCCGAAGGCCTCTTTTGTCGGCTGCGATTGATTTTTTTTGGGCATTTTCTCTCCTTCCACACGCGACGCAAAGTACGTTGCCTCTTTCGCGATGTCCGTTTGCTTCATCGGTTTGAATTCGAAACTTCACACGCTCTCGAATTACTGCGGCTGCTCAGTCCGCTGTTGCACATACAACGACAAGTGCACGAATATCCAAGTCTTAACTCTTAAAGAATGAATTACAATATATTTCCGCAGATTTCATGATAGCTTAAATGACAGAAAAGGCCCCCAAAATCCGGGGTCGTCTGGAAGAACAAAAATAATCAGTGCGAATATTTGCAGTAATCGCAAATCAGTACTTCTGTGTGCAAGAAAATAAAATTTGTTCATTCGAAAAATTAGTAATAGGAAATAATTCTATATCCACTGTACGATATTACTTAATAGTTTGGGGGTCGTTTTACAGTCGACTAGTATTCGCTATAATGATTACATGTTGACGAAAATTTGTGCCTCGTCTTTTCTGAAGGAAATATACGGTAATTAAAGAATTCTGGCGATACTTTTTGGAAATTATCCATGATTCGTTCAGATAAAATACAATCTGAATCCGCCCACAAACATATATTTCCGAAGAAAAAACATTTTGTGTGTGTTTTCGAAAATATATTTTTGTGGACCGAGTCAGATTGTTTTATTTGAAGAAAATTAGGGTACGATATGATGTATGGTAATGAAAACGAACTGAATAATAAGTGTCTATCCAATAACTATGTGTACCAATAACATCGATTAAGAATTTATCAATAATTACGCTAAGAAGGGAGAATTGAACGGAAGATTTGTAAAGGAAGCCATTCAATAAATGGACGAAGAAAAGCTTTTGGAACTGTTGAAAGGAGATGATGTTTATGAAAATATTTCCTCATAATTTTGTGTCATATTTACCAGGAAATAACATGGATGTTTTGGTAATAAATATTTATGATAATCCTAAAATATTTTAGTTTCTTAATCGGTATTACCCTCATTTTCAATTCTAATGCTCGCTCACATAACTCTTTGCTTAGTGTGCTGCAAAATTTGATTGATTCATAAGTGTGTGGTGGAAGGCACAGGGTTCTCTCTCTATCGTCTTTTATTACTCATAATATAATTATTGTTATCTATTTATAAAACGTCCACTGGTTGTAATCGCAGTTAATTCACAGATTTTATCTTAACGGTATTTAAAGATGGTGGAAAAACTCCCGTTAGTCTAAACACAATGTGATGTATATGCTTAGAAAAGATAGTTTTCGGCTAATCGGTGAAACGAACGTATTTCCATGTATGATCAGTTGGTTCATTGTGTTGGCATAGATGCAATGACGTTGTATCCCTGATTGTCCTAACACCGTGATGGTTATTTTTATTCTCCTTCTTTTCCCGTTTCTGAAGAAAAGAAATATAAATTCTCACAGCTCACCACTCAGACGAGCTAACTTTTTCAACGATTATTTTGTTTTTATTTAAATAAAGCCGAGCCAAATTCTCCTTCCCTATGTTTCATTTCAACGTCAATCCACTGCAGTGGGGAAGGGAATGAATCTCGCTCTCCCGTCCACGCATCAACAAACGCAATCGTTCAAATCGGCGGATTTTTCGTCGCGGCCATTGATCATGAAATCGGCCGTTCGAATGTGACCGTTGGAAGGGTTCCAAAGGTCCCTCGGAAGTTGGAAGGTCGATCGGCTATTCCACCATCTTAATTAAGAACTAACCCTCAAATCCTTCAAGATACCGTAAAATCATTATGATCATCAATTCGCGGATAAAGTAAGACTT
Organism: Sympetrum striolatum; assembly: GCA_947579665.1. Taxonomy (NCBI): domain Eukaryota; kingdom Metazoa; phylum Arthropoda; class Insecta; order Odonata; family Libellulidae; genus Sympetrum; species Sympetrum striolatum. The sequence continues at coordinate 79,198,271 of OX388351.1, forward strand.
TCTTGCAGTCTCTTGCTGCAAAAAATGGTTAGAAACTTGACTTACGAATCGCTCACGAAAGAAATCTTCGAGTTCGGTCTCTGCTCTTCCTGAGAGCGGCGCCGTTGAGTGATATTTGTGCGTGGATCAGTTCAAAGGCTCGTTTGTCCCAACGAAAGGAATGATTCTTACGATGCGGGTTGAGGTAGTTTTTTATAGATTTTAGGCTATAACTGTAAAAGTATTACATAAATGTAGTACATTTCTTTAAGACTGATAATAGTAGAGATTACAACATGCTGGAAATGTAAGATCTCGAATATGAAATAATAAACAAGTCTTGCATGCTTTAATTAATTTTATTTGTAATACAAATAAAAATTGCATTCCCTCGAGTCGACGGTATTGAGCCCTTAGTGAGGATGGATCGGTTTCTTGGAGGAATCGATGTCTGAAAAGTAGATTCTGGAGAAATACTAATTTGTAAAAAAATGGGCAAATTTAAAAATTCTGCGATTTTAAATTTCCCGGGTGTCGCTGTATGATTGCGCATTCTTGCGTACATCTACATCTACATTAGTACCCTACAAGCCACCTTTCGGCGTGTGGCAGGGGGTGTAAACACCAGTCGAATCTAAATTACTTCCTTATTCGGTTATTGTCGCGGATCGTTCGCGGAAAGAATGAATCTCTAAAACGATTTGTCCTAGCATATATTTCTCTTAACTTACGGTTATTATCGGATCGACCGAGGTAACAGGGGGGTTGCATGATACCGATTCTATCTTCCGAAAAGGTAGTTTACCTGAATTTATTAAGCAATCGCAGCCTAGCTTCCAATCTCCTTTCTTTCAAGGATTCCCAACCTACGTCTGAGAGCATTTTTGTGCTTTTTTATCGTAGCATTTCTTAGCAAAACGAACCGCTTTACGCTGCACTTTCTCGAGTTCGCGAGTACACGTTTCATCCGCCGGATCCCATATACTTGCCGCATATTCTATAAGATCGCTTACTTGATCGCAATGGCCAGATAACTTGGCGGAAGTGTATCTTCCTTTTTCTGATGCTTGGAAAAGATGTGTAACGGGCGCCGAAAGGGGTGCGATAGGAAGGAGCGCGCCGCCGAACAGTGAGTTGAAATCGAAAAAACCCGGACATTGGGCCAAAAATGGTTTATTTGAACTTGAAACTTAGCATAACTATTCCAATAAGATCGAATTTTATATTTCCACTTGTCGTTTTTAATATTTTCAGGCGTAAAAAAGATACAGGGTGTCAAACTTGAGATATTTTCACATTAAATGATAAACTCGGATTATTCGCTTAAACATTCAAGTTGGTTGATTCATAACGACTTTCGAGGAAACCTATTGGGAACAACAGCTACATAATAATTTAGTAGAACTCTTTAACTTTCGATTCCTTGAAATCTTTGCACTCTGAGTATTTGAAATGAGTATAGTGTGTATAGTAAAATGAGTATTTGATGATTTAAAGCAACAAAATGGTGGAACCCTTTTCCGACCAAATTTCGAGGTAAATTAAGGAAAACAACTTTGTTAACTGTAATGGAGTATCATATACCACGCCAATCTGCAAGGCTTCATGACATGGAATCTGAGAAAAAAACTGTTTCAATTTACCTGCTACCTGAGCCTGAGTACTATATCGCCGAACCACAAAATGGACGCAGCATTAAGAAAATTTCACATTTAACGGAAATGAGCCCCTATTTTAATTTTAAGCGTAAAAACAATTATGGCAATGTTTTCATCGATATTATAAAACGTATTGGTAAAAAATTGTATGTATTGATAAAAAATATACTCGGCAGAATTGACGTTAAGAAATGTTCTCATATGGAAGTTTTAGCCGACCCTTATGGCACGTCTGTTATGATCATTAAAAGATGATTTTATGGACTCTACTTTAGCTACATTTCCCAGGTTCAAGAAAATCCCATTCACTGAGGGGCAAATTTGGAGAATATCAAAGAACTTTCTGTTATCAGTGAAGACTTGGCACTGTATCCACCAGTTCAGGAATTTCGTCACAATATTGAAAACTTGTCACCTCTGAAAACCCCCCACGAACATAAAGTGAAGATGAACTGAAGAAGTACATGGATGAGATTACATTTAATACAGAAGTGGGCTTAAATTGGAAAATACTGGCTTAACAGCCAATTCCTAAGACTATGACAAATTAAAGTATCTTTGTATGCTATAGATGCAAAAATAAATTAGTTGGATCCAAAGAGGGTCAAAATGATTTTGTTTTTAAATAAAAACTGGAAAAATTGACTATTTGAAATGTGTCAGTGGATTTCACTGTGAAATTTGTCATTTGCATGTACCTGTTTGCTATGTGCATTGCTCTCCCATTGTTTTTAGCTATGATTTTTGAAGTTAAATTAAAATTTAAGAAGAAAAGTTAAATTAGAATTTACGATGAAACGTTAAAGTAGAATTAAAATTATGCGTATTTGTTTGGAATTTCTAAAAACGTCAGTTTATATGGAAATTCATGGTCATGTACGTAATTTCATACTATTATAAAAACTAATATAACACTGTTATGAATTATTTGCCCGATATTTTATATTATTATTTTTAGAAAGATGAAAAAGCTGTCATAATTTACATTACTCATGATTATTTTTTGTAGTTTACTGCAAATCAAAATTTCTCCAAAATTTGTACATACAGAATCGAGAATCGATCACATAGGAATCGGAATCGAAAAAAAAAACTGGAATCGACCCGTTTTAGTAAAATAATATTCACTTCACGCCGCTGTCTACTTCTATGTGAATTGATTTAAATTCAATACTAATGAGTTCAGATGAAAGGATGTTAATTATTTATTTATTCTTAAATAACTACAAATAGGCACGAGACCTGGTGGTAGTAATTTCTGTGGGGGAGGGAAACATTGAATAATCTGCCATTCACCCGAAATACCGCAAAACCTCACAATGGCAGTATGTAATACATGTAATTACAAAATTTACAAAAATGTTTTAAAATTTACAACAATCATACGATATTTCAAAATTTTCTACAATATTACAATCTTAAAAAAACGAGAATAGTACAACAAAATCACGTAACCATTTTAATTTTATTAATGAATTAATTGTAGGAAGAGGGAAAATGTTCTAAAACCTCTCCAGGCAAAATCATCCATACTACTATTCACCGATTAAAAAATATTTAAAAACATCTTTTCTCTGTTTAAGGGACTTTGTGATTGTGGTCGTTTCTCCCGAGGTAATCCGGTTTCTTGAGTCTATTGTTTAATTCTTTCAACGAAGGCTTTCCAGTAATATTTTTGTATACATTCCCTAACCATTTTACTTGACGTCTATATTCTAATTTTTCCCAGCCAAGTTCTTCAATCATTGCAGTGACGCTATCTGTCTTCCCATATCAACACGAATATTGCTGCTTTGCACATTTTCTAATTTGTCTGTTAGTCCTTTTTGTTGTGGGTCGCAATTGCTGTCGCCACACTCAAGCATGTGCTAAGTATGCCCTTTTCCTTAACTTCCCTGCAGCACTTCCTAAGGTTTCTGATTACAAAATTAAGGATTCTGTTCGCCTTTCAGGTTATGCTCTCTATATGACTGGCCCAATTTAAGTTATTATCGAAGGTTATTCCTAGATATCGAATGTCCTTTACAGTTGGCACGCATGAGTCTCCTATGTTATAATCGAATTTAAATTTATTTCGCTTGACATTAATTAGTTTGCTTATGTTAGCATTGCATTATAATTTATATTTAACAAGACATACGTTTAAGTTTGTAAGATTCTCCTGTAATACGGTGCAGTCTCCAAGATTTTTTATTGCTCGATAAATAAAAGAGTCGTCGGCAAACAAGCGAATGTTCGATTTAAGGATTTTTGGCAAATCATCGATATAAATAAAAAATAATAAGGTCCTAGCACACTTCTCTGAGGAACGACTGAGGTTACATTTGTAACTTTTGATAAATTTTCACCGATCCTCACATATATTTTTCTGTCACTAAGTAATAAATTTATCCATTTAACTATTCTTGGATCGATATTTATGAACGAGATTTTGTCCGGGAGATTATTACGATCTACTACATCAAATGATTTCGTTAATTCAATTAATACTGCATCTACTTGTTCTGATGAATCTTTCACGAGATCTCGATTCAAGCATGAGGGTTGGGATTCGTCCTTTGCCGTGCTGACTGTCGGATATCCACTTTTCATTGTCCCTAACCTTCCGTATGTAATCACCTACAATTTTTTCGAAAAGCTTATTTACAACGCTCGTAAGACTTATTGGTCTGTAGTTATCTGCCAATTTTTTGATTCCTCCCTTATAATTGGTATCACTATAGCGGATTTCCTATTTCGCTGAATTTCACCATTATTTAACGCAATCGTGAGTATTCTATGTAGATAATAAACTGTAGCGCGTCTACCAATTTCTTTCGATGATTACGTCGATTAAGGTTTTAATGCATAACTTTCTAAGCGGTGGAGCGGATTACATTTTTCGTCCCAAAACCCACATTTGCATCACCGCAGATACGAGGTCAGAGCATATGAGGTAGCGATTACCTCGACGAAGAAATGAACTTTGATGGATTCCGACTGTTGTATAAATTGCTGCAAATTGAAGGTCACAACAGTAGGCGCGATTTCGCACTCACCATTTTTAATCGGAAATTATTTTGAATTATGACGCCCCAACAAGGCAGAGCGCGATATGTTGATTAGGCACGCTCTCATAGTAATTTGAGTGGACGCTCGTCTTATCTCAGCTACGTCAGATTGAGTGTTGGAAATCAACGTTTCCTCGATCTGTTCAAACCGCTCACTTTACCTCCTACACTTTAAACAATCGGCTAAAAATCCTAGTGAGATGACTCAATTTTTGTATCAATTTACTCTCGTTCTCGAAAAGGTCATTTCTTTCGTCACGCTATTCCGTAATTTATGTATGTATGTGTTTGCAGGCGAATCAGCCTCTCGGGCCATTATCGATTTCGAAATTTATCTCTCGATTTAAAACATAATTTCTGATCAATCCTAGAGATTAGCAAGTATCAGTACTATAAAAATGAAATTTATAAAAGATAAACTGCTCTTAATCACTTCACAGTTTTCTCTCTACGGTGTTTTATTAACTTCGTAGTTTTCTCTGTGAGATCTTTCGCTCGACCCTCGCTCTTTTATTTTGTGGATGTTCGTTCTTTTTCGACGCTTTCTAACTCATTGTTAATAACTAGAGATTAAGCTAATAAAACCATGACATTCTTAATTGATGGAATTGTGATTATTATAATTATATTAATTTTTTAATAAATGCATAGATAGAAAAAGTACCCGATTACTGACCTCCTGAAGAAGTATCCTTCGTCCATAGGTTGTGTTGGATTGACAAAAACCCGTCATTGAGATTTAGTTATAAGAATGAAAATTGAAAAGGAAAATATTGTAGGTACACAAGTGTCAGTATTGAGAAGCACTCCATTGGTCAAGACACCAATGATAGAAGGCCCGCAATAGCCTTCTTTCTCACTTACTCGGAACTTTCTCATTTTCTTCTTTCTCACTTACTGGTGAAAAATGGAAAGAACAGGGGGTCGATTTTGTAATTCAGAGCTATCACACGACAGTGACAGCTGTGAGTTGTCACTACAAAGCTTCGATCTCGACCGAAAACAGTTCTCATGTGATAGCTGCGATTTCAGCGCAATTGTCACTATCGATCGACATGAGAGCTGTCGGTCGAGAGCCAGTCGAGAGCGTCGTGAGGGACGTTGCCATATTTCACTTATCGCCGTAGTTCGCGCATCCGCAATTCCAATTTCGAATGAAAACAAGAAAGGCAAGAGGGCGTTCATTGAGGATTTAAAAACCTTGGTACCAATTCATTAGCCCATTAAATCCTAAGCATTAATAGAATAAGTGTCTTAATATGCTGTAATTGAGAAATCAAACTATTTACATGTATTTTAAATATTACCTATCTATGCTATGTTCTACTTTTGTATGTATTACAAATACAATACAAATTACAAGATTGGATGCTGCGAATATAATGTTTTTATTGCCTTACTTGAGAGCATATGCGAATGGCATTACGTGATAATGTTACTGTTATTGCTATCGAAATCTGATGAAATGGTCATTATTTTGTTTTACTTTGTACCTTTTGTTATAACAGACACCTTAAAAAATGAAAGACTTTGTCGAGACTCAACGAAACTATTTAAGGCAAAACAACTGGTTCAGTAACTTGTCGAAGTTATCGTATGATTTCCCGATGTTTAATTTACGAAAGTTAAAGCGTATGAGTATTTTCAATGAATCTTTCAACTCAATAAGAATAATTTGTTGTAGATATATAGACTCTGTTTTGTATAGAGTTTAAAAAATTTTTTGATACGATGACCTTTCATAAACTTTGAGTACCTTTTCTGTTTGTCCTGTGAAATTGAAATATCATAGAAAATTGCATTAATAATGACCAAGATTAATAGCGAAATTACGAATTCGATTCGATGATGCAGTTCGTGAGAATCACAAAAACGAACTGCTTTAAATTCTCTTCTATAAAATCAAGTTTGCATTAAAATGGTTGTTTTTGGTTGTTTACTACGGCGAAAACTTTCGTGTATTTTGTAACAGTACCCGTAATTTCGATTCAAAAGGTGTATTTTACGACAATATTAAGATTCTTCACTTAATTTACCTTCCTTTGGTACTTTTCTTGACTTCGTAGGACCATTATCTCCAATTTAATTCTGTAAAAGTTACTAAGACTGCAAGATACAAAAACGAACTCGGATGCCGGTGTCGTCTGCTAGAGTGATACAGAGAACGAAATATCTGTCAACCTCACGCAAACTGCATTAAGACCTCGATGATCATTCTAATGTTAATTTCATGTGTATTCTAATGCATTAATCTGGCTCAGTTTTTACTTGATCAATATCAAGTATGACATAAAAATTCCTTAATAATCGTTTACCGCAATGAAATTAAGCTACTATATAACACATTATAATGGCTTCCCAGGGTAATTAGAGATTTTCCGTTTGTGAAAATGATTATTCTAATTCATAAGAGGGGCTCAATGCGGTAGAAGTTGTCAAAAGGACGAATACGAGAACTTTCATACCATGAACAACCGAGAGCACAATGAAATGTTCATTAAAACGCCGTGGCTTAATACCGACGTTCGTTCTGATTCATAGAGTTCAGATAATGAATGAAATAATAATATTGAGGAAGATCCATAGATTCATCTATATAGTTTCGGAACATGTTGTGGGGGCAACTGTTCTGACAGCAAAATGCACAGCAATTGACCATTGAAACAGGCACTGCTTATTAATTACGTATAGAATGTTTATAAACGCGAAAATAACAAAATTGCTTCGTGTTATACATTGCTCAAACTAAATTTTCTGTTCCAAAAAGTTCGGCTTACTCGATCAAACCTCGATAAATCTGCAAAATGAATATACTTCGTACTTTTCCACAGAAAAGCGTAAGTTTCCACAGAAAACTTTTCTGTGGAAAAGTACGAAGTGTTTTCATTCTGCAAATGGCTTTCCACGAAGTCACGCCTTCTCATATCGATGATATTGATAAATCTGTATCAAAGGCGCAAAATCAAGAAAAAACAATGTATTGGAATAGGGAGATACGAAATTTCATATGTCTACATCCACTTCTTGTCATTGTCACAACGGCGAAAATTTTCGTTTATTTTGTCATAGTTTTCGTAATTTCGATTCAAAAGATGTATTTTACGTCAATATTTAGATTCTTTATTTAATTCTACGTCCGTATACCTCCACTTCTCACTTGCCACTCCAGTTCTCGCCTACTAAATGAAAATCGGCAAATATAGCGACAGTTATCACCTAAGTTCTCACTCGACAGTGAGAGCAACGTTTACAAAATCGCAAAACAAGATTACGGTCGACTAATTTCTAAAGATGGCCGATTTCTCGACCGATAACTCCTGTCGACAAATTACAAAATCGGCCCCCAGGAGTGAAATATGTTGTCCAACAGTAGTGCTGGAATTTAAATTTGAAAGCTATGAAAAGAAATTAATAAATCGGTATTAGGGCTGTTATTTTTCCTGGAATCCCATTAGACTCTCGGATTTCGCATATTACCTCTCTTGTGCTTCGGAAAACTTGTATTTGAATCTATCTTGGAATTATTTACAATTAGTTTTCACTTGAAGTTATGAGGCCTTTGATTTTAGAGGTAAAAAATGCGAAGTACGATTTTAAGAGATGATAGATGCCATTTTCATTGCCTTGTATTAAATCAGTCATGATAAAATTTTATGCAATTAATTCCAATTGAAAGCTCAACTTTAGGTTTTATTTTCATGGCTATTTATTTACATTTATTCAAATTGGTACTTGTTTAACTGCAAAAATGACTCACATCAATCAAAAAAGCCTGTCATATGATCTACACTTAAATATATTTGAAAATTAAAATATAATGTGTTCTGAGTAAAGTTAATTTAACGTAATTAATTGCGAAAAAGGTATTATAAAAGTAGACGAAAGTCGGCTGTTGTAATGATGGATAATTTGAATTCTCTGTTTTCGTTGTTTACTTGACGACAAGAAAAAGGTATCAGGGAAATTACCTTTACAGATATTGTCTCTTATCTCTTTGTATATTTATATTATATATAATTTATAACTAACATTTCATTTTTATATGTATATTCCTTATAATTATAATTAGAACAATTCGCCAATTGATAACCGGACTTTGTTGATTGTAAAATTTACAGACATGTAGGCCGTAATTTATAAGAAAGTATATTGTAGAAGTATAATTAGTGCTTACGAAGAGAGGATAATAAGTTGAGATAGAATTTTCCGTACAAAGTGCTGTCGTCCTGATGTCAACAAAATTCTTAGTCATTAGGAGAGTGAATCCGATTCTCCTTCTTTGAAGAGTTTCCTGGAATGAAAGAACATTTCGTTAAATATAAGGGAAGATTTGGCCATTGAAGGAATTTTATGTTATGAATGCATCTGGTCGATTTAGTTGTGGTTTCCAAAGGTTGAATCAATAGGTTTTGCATTAAAAATGTTTTACATATATTTCATCCTTCTTTCCCTTGAATTTATCTTCTGTTTGATTGTTTTGTATCGATTTAATTTTTATGTACTTTATTACTTAATTAGAATAGATAAAATGAGCCCGAGGTCATGAGATAATGAAAGGATGGAGTGGACCAGTATTTCTTCCTTCTTTCCTACCAAGAAGATCAATCACAATTGAGTCATGATGCACTCGGAAATATAACAATAATATTTATACAATAAATGAGATAATAAATGTTATAAATAGGGGCGAAACAGCAATGCTTTGTTTCCGCTAATACCACTTTCTGGTATTAGTGGTATATTTACTAATACCACTTACCACCGTGTGAAGAAATTGACGAGGATTGAAGGTACTACAAAACTTAATTTTACTGAATTTGCCTCCTTTTCTGGTCCCATAGGAGGCATCTCAGCTACCTCCAGAGGTAAATAAATGGCACATTGAGGCTTGAAAATCGGTTTTTATTGCTAGTGATATCTTTTTACGCAAATATATTGTTGTTTTAACCGAAACAAACTTTGACAATTTTGATTTTTTTTCGAAATTTCGAAACTTCGAGGCAAATATTCTAACAGAACATACATTTTTGATTTCGAAAGAAAATTATATCTGTAATGTGGGCCACTTTTGCCGGGTTGCATTTTGATCAGAAATAAAAGTGGCAAAACCCTCCACCCTAGTGCCCTAGTTCTTCAAACCATTCCAAGTTGCTCAGCAGATAGTTCTCATTTGAATGTCCCATTCAATTTTATCTTCTTATTTCTTGATTATTCTTTTTCAAGTATTTTAGTTTACGTTCATCATTATTATCCATTCATATCAAAACATTTGAGTCTATCTAAGTCAGCATGAGGTGATACAGAGTTGGTGAGCAGACAATATAAAAACAGAACAAATTGTAAGAAGAAAACCAATGGAATGCATACAAAAAATTTCTTTTCGTGAAACATTGGAAAAAATATAGTTAAAAAAATTATACCTATACAAATAAAAGTCAAATTGAAAACCTACAATACTATGTAATTGTATGCAAAAACAGTTTATATTTATACAAACAATTAGACCAAAACTTTTAACAGTATTAACTAATTAAGAAAAATGTATAATAATTTTATACATTCAATAAATATAAATAAATTAAACACAAAATAGTATATTCTTAACGAAAGAGCCAATAAAATTTAAATCCGCCAGTAAATCATTCTTTTATTTCCACTTACGCTTTTAAAGTGCTGAGTAACTCATATAGGCTGAATCGCAGTATATATCGCATTTATTGGTAAAGTAGAAATTAATGGTGGATTGAAATAAATTATAAAAAAAGTTGAAATTAACATAAAAAATACTCTGATTAATTTAAAAATCCTTATAATCGAGCGATAAAAAAATGAATTATCGTCACTTAAAACTATGTAAATCGTGGGCAGCCCGAGAGATTTTTCATTGGAAATAAAGTGAACCACTTTTTGTTGACAGCTTTTTTGGTTTATTCTTAGTTTATTTCTTTATCCAACTCATATATTTGTGGTTTCTGTTTTCTCTCCATTTCGATTTTGAAGTTTTAAATATATAAGCGCGCTGCTTAACCCTAGTTTTTGTTTTCACATTCGCAACTTTTTTTTACCATATTTCGCGATTCTTTTACCTCAACTCTGTTTTTTTATCCGCAGTGTAGATTTTTTGTCGAACTTATTTCGTAGAAATTTTTCTCTAAATATTCTACTTTTGATTTTGGATAAAAGACATGAGTAAACGGGTGGAGCAATAAATAGATGCCTCTGTCTATCCGCGTAGAGTAACTCGGGCAATGTTTTCTCCTTCGGGAGTTTTCAAAACGGGGAAATTAACGACCGACCCGAAGAAAATTTTATGGAAATTGCGATCCTGCAGTTCGGGGGGGAGATAAATAAGGAGAAAGTCGGATAAAAACAAGTGAATAACCGTTCGACGTGATTGGCGCGTGTCAGCGGTCAGCAGACGCAAGCTGCATCGTCATTGACGGATGAAATACCCTCGCTCATAAATGAAGCAGACTTCGGTCTTCCTTTTGTGACATCATTTCGATTCCCATTTATTAGTAGACGACACGGAAAAGCCAGATTTTGGAATATGTTTTAGCACATCCTTAGATTCGTTGAGAACAACGTCTCATTCTTCAGAAGTTCCCGAGTCATAGGTTAATACTAAATTACTAACCCCTCCATGCTTTTGTAATTGGCTAAGTTTCGTGATGTAGAGGTCTCTTAATCCACGTGATCTTAACATTTGCTGGTCAGAGTTTTTTTCAGAACTTTTTGATGTAAGTCATCGAATACGTACATATGAAAAATTTCAGCAACTCAGAATTGAATTTATTTAGCTATTAGGAAACTCAATCTTCTTCATAGTTCAATCCCTAAATTGATCAGCAGCATTCTTCCATCTCTGTATTGTGCTTTTCTATTCAATTCTGTGTAGTTGTCACAGTTAACATCTTTTCATAATCCCAAGACGAGGTTTTTCGATCTTCTTGCCTTTTCCTCTTTCTTTGCTCTCGTGTCGTAGACTGTAGCTCTGCCCTCTTCCTTATCCTTTTCAAGATTTAATCGCCCCCTGATTGAATTCTTTATCTGTTATTTTATCCGTCAAACTGATCTTCTGGATCGTCCATGTTTCACACCCTCCAGACGCATGTCTTTAGGAATCCCTTCCTCAGACTGAACTTGTATCTGGCAAAAAAACTTAGAAGTGATTTTTTCGGAAAATTCCATTATGCTTCTCACAGGCAAAACATTTCCTCCTCAATAGCACTTTTACGTAATCAGAATAAACACAATACAATACACAACGTGAATGTTTCTTAAGTGACGCGCTAAATGAGTTGAAACGTTTTAGGCTTCCGAAAGTATTTTTCCTAAGAGATGTGATATCAGACGATATTAAAATGAATACCCTTGATTATATCTTCAAGACTATCGAAAAATCTCCATGACTTGAAAATGCACTTGGGATTGAGGGGAATGACTTATATAGAACTATTAAAAACAGTAATCTATATATATAAAGCAGAAATTCTGTGGGTTTGTGTGTTTGTGGGTTTGTGTGTTTGTGGGTTTGTGTGTTTGTGGGTTTGTTTGTTTGTCTTGGATTGGAGTCCACACCGTTTGCCCGATTTGTCTCAAACTTTGCATACGTGTCCTCTGACATCAGGAAGGAAGTACTGTCGCATTTTTATTCAAGAATTTTGCTGGATTCGAACCAAGATCGCTCAGATAAATTTTCATAAGGAATACACGTAAGCTTCACTTTTATCGGTTGCAGACTTTATTTCTCCTGAAGAATTAAATTAGAAGAAATAGTCGTACAGAGTCGAGACAAACACCGAAAGAAAGAAAATTGAATAAAGATTCTTATTTTAGTCGTGTAATCTTACTTTCGATTAGAATTTGCGAGAATATTGGTAAAATATACAAAACTTTCGTGAAAATTCGAGGCTGTAAACAACTCATCCCCCTGACGACCGATCCCATTGTTGAATCCGAGCTCATGCTTTATCCCGTAAAAATACTCGTGGACTTTAGGCTTATAAAAGCTGATGATTGAAGAGTACGATATATTACATGGATAGCGAGAAATTTTCTGTAAGAAGGTAACCAGCAATTGCAGGTACGTAATTACAGTCAGGAGATTGTGTGTCTTCGATTTTAGTACAAACCGTTTGCCAGATTCGCGTCAAACTTTGCGTACGTGTTTTCTGGGACCAGGAAGGACGTACTGTCTCAATTTTATTCGATAATTTTGCTGGTTTCGAACCAAGATCGCTCAGATGGGTTTCCATAAAGAATAAATCTAATCTTCACTTTAATCGGTAGCAGGCTATATTTCTTTTGAAGAATTAAAACAGAAGAATAGTCGTGCGGAGTCGAAACAAGTAGCAAAAGAACGGAAATTAAATGAATGTTCTAATTTTGATCGTGGAATATTGTTTCCAAATCGAAATTTGGAGAATTTTGATAAAATACGCGTGAATTATCCAAAATTGTTGAGGTTGTAAACAGCCAATCCTCCTCACGATCAATGAGATTTTTGAGCCGAGCTCATGAATTTTCCTGTACAGTAAGAATAGCTTGGGATTTTAGACCTTATTCTAAAGGGAATTTACGCATTGCACGACCGGCAACTTGAATTTAATCTACTTCTATATTCCCCGTTGAGAATCAACGGGCGCTTCAGCTAGTAATCAATATTTACTTAAAAAGTATTTTATCATGAAGCCGCTTTGTATTTATGAATACCGCGAAGTGAAACCTGAGTCTGTTTCGTTCAGCATTTACTTATTAGTAATAAGGTTTCTTAACGGTAAAGAGAACCAATTAAAAATAGAGGAACACAATCCCTTTGCTAAAATCAGTTCTCGGCGATAGGTGATGTTAGTCAGCAATTATTGTTAAGAAGAAGTCAATGACTATACTTATTGTTAATGCAACAATAAATATTTTGCTTCTAGTATGAATACAGACCAAAGGAAATGAAGCATAAATCTGCGATTCCCAATGAAGTGAAATGTCCTAAGGTATGTTTAAGTGGTCGGAATCATTTAACACGCAACAGACGAGAGGGAATACACTCCAACGATCATCTCAACGAGAAATTCACTTTATAGCGGTGCATTCCCAATGCAAACAAAACCACCCACTTCATCCCAACTCAGTGAAAAATTTCCTAAATACTCTTCGTTTAAGGGGAAAACAATAAATCCCGCTCTTATCTCCGCCCTAACAACTCCATCCACTTTGTCCCCTATTAATTAGATAATATTCCCCCTCTTGCAATCACGAGGCACGCTATTGAAATTCGGAATCCACCCCAAATCTCTCGTATTGTTCTAAAGTGGCGTCATTATCCCAAAACTCTCTATCTATCTCTCTTTTAAATGCCTCGTATAACAGAGGGGAGAGAGGGGAAGGGCAGTTACGGCCAAATCCTCTTTTATACTTCTCTTTATGATGAAGTGTATGTAAACAATTTGTTTTTCCCCCTCTTGCCTCCACTTCCCTTTTTATTATTTTCTGTCCCGACGTCTTTTTCCCGCTCTATTCACACGCTGGAATTATGGGAGACGTGATTTCACGGCCGGCGTAAGGTGTCCCATTCACACTTATAAAAGCCGTTTTCAACAAGTCCGAATCACTCTTTCTGTCTCTCGGAGGGAATGCGGGGAGCGTGTTTCACTTTTTATTTACACGAATTATTTTTCGAAGAGAAACTCTGGTGGTGAGACGGGAAGAGAGCAGTAATGAAAGTGAAAGCGAGTGAACACGGGAGATGAATATGTTGTTGCAACCGAGTAGAAGAGTGAAAGGAGGTTCGGCTTGAAAGGAGGAAATGAAAAGCTACCTCTTGCTTCGAAAAAGTGAATGTAGGATTAAAAAGGTGTCACCGTACGTCAAGCAGAAAATGCAGGGCGCTTCATCGACTAAATTGCGGTGTCTTCAGTCACTTATCCACAGTGAAAGTAGGGGATAATAACTATTAAAAACGAACCAGATTATCTAGTCAAAAATGAAAGTGATGAAGAAGTTTTTACCGGTGCTGCGAATTGATATAGAGGAAAAGATACTCTGAAAAAAAGAACTATAGAAATTTCGTTCCATCGCAGTTTATCTTTCCATTGACTTTCTTCTCAATTTTATAAATGAAGCACGGAATAGAGGAAGCGATAAAGCATAAAAAGGAAATCAAGGTCGTTGAATCTGTCGAAAGATAACTTGAAATGGTATGAAAATTAATTTATCTCGAAATATATTTTTTTGATAATAGAAGATTAAAAGAGCTTCCTGTAAAATTAGGGAAGGAAATAGTTGCGATTATTGATATGAATTGTAAACATTTGACAGTTAAAAAGGATAAGACAAACGGCGGGCCGAAAATTTTCAAATGCTTAAATTAAAACATATTTGAAGGATTACTTGTCACATGAAATATTTACTAACTGTGTTTCTACTTTAAGTGTAGAATATTGAATTTTTCCTATATGGAGGGTTTTCTAGGTCATTTAGAAGTTTGTTATCTGGTTATTAATACGAAAGATCTAAACTCACAAAAACAATATAGGCAGTTTTTATTAATATTAGATGGAATTGATTCCAATGCTACATTATTAATAAGTTTTACTGCCTGTAATCTATTTTAATAGCAAAAAAATGTATAATGGCTAAATATTTATTGCATCAAAGGAGTAATTAAATACCTTCATTTACTTTACCACCGATTATGAAAATAACGTAATTATACATCGTTACCTTTATTAATGACTGTGATGCTATTTCTACTCTATTTTTCAAATGTACAAACCAATTTGGAAATTTTTATTGATTCTAAATTTATCGTTGAAGGTTAATTCTAACATATGTATTTACTCATTGCATGTGTGTTCCGACATTGTTCTAGGTTAGTATTTGGAGGGGGGCGTTCAGGTTGCACGCGAACTCATATTCCTCACTTCTTCAAGTAAACAATAAGTTTAAATTATTTCATCCACGGATTTGTTTATTACGGAAACTAAAACTAAACTTTAAAAAGTTCTCCTTTAGTTAATCTGGCCCTGAAATTTGATTCTTTTAGAAAAAGTGCATGCTATGGTATAAGTATTATATACATTCTATACTTAGGTGAGCCCTAATGATTTCTCTAGCGTCCCAATTCTCCAACATTCTGCCTTTCCATAAATTGCTTCGTATTAGTTCTGTTGGGAATGTCCTGTTTCCTATTTACTACTGTGTAACTAACTCATGAGAGTGGGAAGTAAGCGCAATATTCATCGTATTTCTGCTGAATCTCAATTCTCTCTCAGCCCCTTTACCAGGAGAGATGCGTGTGTGTATGAAAGGAAAAAGCATCCATCTCCTTTAAATGCAGAGCGTGGCCTTGGATGCGCTTAAATTCCACGATCTGCGAGGAAATTAAACTGGAGGTGCCCTAATTACAGTGGGCTGACACGTGTTGAGTGATTCCATTGAGCGTACAATGGGGCGGCCGATTCGTCATTAGCCAATTGCGCACAACAAATCGCATCTCCTCGTAATCCGACCTCCGCATGGGTTGGCGAACCTTTTGTAGCTATATTTGATAAAGGGCTTACTTGGTAATGTGGTGCCGAACCATACAGTGATTTTATTTGTTTGATAATGTCAACGATTCGATACAATAAGATCTTGTATAAGACTTAAATGGTCGTTATTCGTCACTACTGATAAACAGAATCGACACTTGTTCACTGTGGAGCTTCACGGTTGAAGTGAATAATGCAAAAAAGATAAAGTCACAGGAATTTCGCGTGCCGAAAAAATTCTTTCGCGTGCCACTTTGGACACATAGGTTCGCCATCCCCGGCATACGCCACTCATGTTTCTATGGCACAAAAATAACGAGTAGAAATAACGTATATGTGTAGATGTCGCTTCTCCCTCTAGAGCACGTTGTCTATTTGCAAAACATCTTTGCCTCGATTCAGGCATTTCATCTTATTCCTTTTCTTCCTAAATTAAAGTCTCACTCTTCGCATTCAATCGACTCTTTTCAACTCCCTTTATTCACTTACTTATCATTTGATTCGTTCTGCTTCCATTCATACTTTGCATCTAAAACACCCATTTCAAATACTATTCAAGCAGACTTTCATTCAGTTCACGTTATACCGCAAATAACCCATTCATTACGACCTCAACATGTGTTATATATTCTACTCATACTCGTTTTACTATCCATTCTCTCTGCTTGTATATTACTCTTATGCTGACCTCTGACCAGGGCATCGAGACGTAATAATTTCATTCCGGTTTTCGCTACGGTTCAATCAAATGCCTTTTTTCTACGGGAGTCGAATCGGCTCAAACAAGTTTTTCCCCCCTCCACTGTTCAATTGAAGCACCTTTAAACCCCGAAGGTTGCGATATTATGAGTAGCTTGATTCAATTATATTAGATTTAATTTAACTTCAGCATAACGATTGTGATATTAAATAAATCACGTTAAAATATTACATCGGAAAAATGCAAATTTGAAGAATTCTTCCAGCTACAATTGCTGTTCTAAATATTGGCACTGAATCATATTAGAATTTGCCCGATGGAAATAATATGATATCATTTGCCTGAACACATCTTAATGATGTTTAATTACTAAGTTTTGGGACAACTTTAATTCCCATCCGACAACGTTATTGATTTTGTCTTGCTGGATAAACAGTTTCACATTGCATAAAAACTCGTTATGGAATACATATTTTCTGTTTACTTATATATACTCTAACTTTCCTTCGCATTGATAGAATAGAACGATTTGGTCAATCGAGCAATAAAAATTCCCTCCCTCAGCCCCGGACGCTGTTTTCGCCTTGGACGGTGGTTCGGCGTCAGGAAGGCCACTGCTTCGAGTACAGCACGCTGTTGGTGTCGTACCTCGTTGGTTCCGGCTATGAGGCGTTCGTTGCGTGCGGATACGCCACTTTGGAAGTGTGTACCAACGACCAGACGAGGACCGTATGCCCACTGCTTGAGCTCAAAGTGAAGGTGAGTACGCAGAGAAAGATTTTATTACTTTCACTCTCGAGAAATCGGATTAGACAGGAGCAGTTTGAATACCATGAATAAAATCAGATTTGGATTCGGAATAAAACAGCGTCAAAAAGGCTCATTTGCCGCAAAAATTGATTTTCCGGATTTTAATATTGCTTTACCGTTCCATTCCTAATAAGAAGTAATCCTGGGATCCCTAAAAATTGGAACAAACAATTCAAAGAGAGTAAAGGATTTGAGGAATGTTTACTTATGGCAAGGAATTCTATTTTTATG
The DNA here is from genome assembly GCA_947579665.1 of Sympetrum striolatum. Taxonomy (NCBI): domain Eukaryota; kingdom Metazoa; phylum Arthropoda; class Insecta; order Odonata; family Libellulidae; genus Sympetrum; species Sympetrum striolatum. The sequence goes on from OX388351.1 coordinate 79,216,230, forward strand.
AAAGCTGTGCGGAAGTCGAGACGATAAATAAGTGATAAGAAACGTAAATAAGAGAATGTTTATTAAAGTGACTTTCAACATCAGAAATCAATAGGCTGTTTTATATAAAGCTAAAAATACAAGAGACATTTAATTTCATTGGGTATTGAATATTGTTTCAAAGATGGCTAATAATTTAAAAAATTAAAAAGCTGTTATGGATTAAGATTGCGGAAATTGCCTGTGAATTTCATAGCGATGCTGAATGAGAATTACCGAATTTAAATATTAATAAAAAAATTAATTAAAGAATACGACCACAGAAAGTGTTATGATAAAATTTGTGGGACTTGAAATGCGTTGAAAATAACTTTGAACCAAAAATTGACAAATTGGGGTAACATTTTTTACGAAAATTTAATGTTTGAGCTACCGTTATAACACTTCAAATTTCCGTTGGAATTGTTTAATTTAATAATTATATCCAGCCTTCGAAAACAAATCTAAATGAAGTTTGAAAATGTCTCTAATAACAAAAAAGACATTGCCATTTTCTTTTATTCCGGTTAAAAATGTCTACTTATTGTGCTACTTGACTTATTCTTGCGAAGTTATGAATCGCTAAAGATTTCCTTCTTATTCATCAGTAGAGAGAATTCATGGAGGCTTTTTCATCTGAGAAATAACCAGTCTTTTATTCGCTTTTGGATTCAATGTTTCCAAAAGATTGATATAATTGCAAGAGTATTAATTAGGAAACAGAATAGTAAATATATACGAATTAAAAGGTACTTATGCCTTTCCTCTTCTATAGCACTACTTATTTATTCATCTATAATCTCAGATTGCATTCAGTCATTTAAAAGGGAGTGTGCGGCCATTTAGGTGGTGTTTTTCAATTGTTTTTATCTCTCTTTGTGTTTTATTTATACTCAAAACGGGAGCATCTATTAAAGAATTGACCGAGTATCTTTAATGGGTGTTTGCGTTTCTCAGTTCTTTAAACTGCGGCATAAAGTTTGAAATACTCGCACCATAGGTAACATTGAAATCTTCTTTACGGAAGCGGAGGTTTCTGTTTATTTTAAAAACCATCGCTTTTTAAGGAGATAGTGAGGCAGGTTATAGTTATTGTCAAGGTTAGGAATGACGAGGTAATAAAAGGATTGCCTTGGGAAAGCATCTCTGGTGCTTTTGGCAGGTTTGCAGAAAAATAAAAAAGTTGAATTATTGTATCTAATTATTCTCAATATCCTGGTATCTAGTAAAAACCAATGGGGAATTTGCATAATTTTTTTTAGCACTTTTAATGAGAAGTTTATCATCTAAAATGTACTCGGCGAAAATTTTACTGATGTGCAATATTGTTTTATAAAGATACTACTCTTTAAAAGTACTACATTTTTGTCTGCTTGAAAACACTACGTCACCACGATTTCGGCGCGTGACGTCACGGCACGGCATCGCTGCAGACGTCGCATGGGCTGGAATCGAAAAAAACCTGGACAAAGGGCGAAAAATGGGTTTTTTTGAGTGCGGAAATTAAAAACTTAACATAGTTATTGCAAAATGATTGATTTTATGCTCCTGCTCGTCGTTTTTTTTTAATTTTCAGGCGTCAAACTTGAGAAATTTTCACAAAAACGGTAAGTTTCGGATTTTTCGGAAAAACGTTCAAGTTTGTTGATATATAATTGCTTTTAAGAGAAACTGTCGGAAAAAATAAGAATACAGTAATCTAGCATAACTCTTTGCCTTTCAATTCGCTGAATGTTTCATGCTCTAAGATGATTCTTTGCTCATTTAAAGTAACGAATTTGCGGACACCTTTTTCGGACAAATTTCGAGATAAAGTAAGGAAATCAACTTGGTAAATAGCAATGGACTATCAAGTCTCTTATACCAAGTCAATCTAAAAGGCTTTTAGATATGAAATCTGGAAAAACTATTTCATTTTACTTGCTACTCTGTGATTGCGGTGGATTTTTCGTAAGCGCTGCGCGGTCCGGCTGGGCGCCTCAGAATCCCCAAATCCAGTTTAGGCGTCTTTTTGATTATGTTGAGCCGAAGATTTGTCTTCTTTTATGTTACATTTTGGCAAATCATATTTAAAACTTATTTGAATACACTTTAAGATGCGAATTTTAGACCTTTACTTTAGATAATAAATGCGGAATTAAGAAATTTTGGAACATAGGGGAAATTTCACAAATTTTGCAAATTCACTTCGCAAGTCTCTTCCGGAAGGATAATCGCTTCTGGATATGCAGCACACTTAGCCCTTCGTATTCTTTCATAACTAGGATAAAACTTATGTCCCTTTTTCTCAGCCGTCATGTGGATTATTTTGTACTGACGTTTCGAAAATATCGTGTTTATTATCAGTAATAGAGCCTCGTCCTCTGTAAGCTCAGTTTGAACGGTTTCTTTTTTTCATTTTGCAAGTACTCGCCTAGCTCTTGTTAGGGTCGTTGTTGTTATTTCTTTGTTCAGTTTGGAGGCTGCTTGATCTCCTTCGCTCCTCTGATTCATTGAGGCAGCAAAAGAAAGCTCAGCGGAAGAATGGGATGTTCGAACTTGAACGTTTTTCCGAAAAATCCGAAACTTTCCGTTTTTGTGAAAATTTCTCAAGTTTGACGCCCTGTATCTTTTTGACGCCTGAAAATTAAAAAACGACGAGCAGGAGCATAAAATTCAATTATTTTGCAATAACTATGCTAAGTTTTAATATCCGCACTCAAAAAAAAAACATTTTTCGCCCCTTGCTCAGGTTTTTTCAATTCTAGCCCATTGTGCGTCATTTAGCTTTTGCCGGTGGAGGTGGTTGTTCTTTACTAAATATTTGGCGTAAGTTGTTGTATTTATCTCATTTGTTTGATACAATTAAATTATTTCACTCGATTTTTTATTTACGCAGTATGAATCGTAACGGGAAAAGCGTCCCTAAAATGTGTAAGTCCTGCATTGCGCTCTGTTGCACGAGCACCTCTATTTCTACGCCAGAAAATATTTTTATTTACGTTCCCTAAGATGTAAAGAAGAGAAATAAATGGATTAAGGCCTCCAGAAGGGAGGATAAGTAAGATGTCCACCGCGTATTGCTGTGAGGATCATTTTAATGTAGGTACGGTACCTAACACTTAAGTTTACTTGTATGAGTCAAGTGTCGATTGTACGTACAGGCTTATGTGATGTGAGTGTATATAGTTACCTGCCAAGTTTACCAAAGAAAACGAATTTTTACTAGCTTTAGCTAATCCTATATTATATTTAGCACACTGAATGTAATTCTTTTATCATTTGACTTGTTGAGAAAATTTTCACGTTTTACAAACCATCGAAATAGATTTCAGAAAACAATTTCACATTGTTATGGATCCTCTATGAAACAGCTAAAAAAGGTAATCTCCCATTCTGTTGATTTAGGGGTCCCACACAACTGTTGCATAGGTTTTAGTGTAAAAAACAGATGCAGAAATGCGTTTTCAAATTTTATAATTTGGTTTACGAGAAAGAAAAATGAGTATGTCATTCTTAGGGAGATTTTGGAAAGAGTAAACTATCTACGCATTAACATTATAGCGATTATGATTCTGCTTATTAGCGTGAAAACTTGAAGCAAATACAGTTTTGAATACATGCGTAATACAGGTTTTTCAGTTCCAGTTAAATGTTTTAACGATTAGTGTGGCTAATCCCGATGGGAGAACGAAATCAATGTTTGCAGTACGTGAAAATTATGGAAATCAGTAATAACTTATTCAATCAATACATCTATCGTAAAGTCGACGTACCTTTAATAAATACTAATAATATATTTTAATAATAATAGCCCCTACACCCTATTCTAAGCATATTAGTATTTACTCAGTTGTCTGTTTTTACTCCACGAATCTCGGCAGCGACGAAAAAACTGATTTTTTTTAAGTACTCAGCCATCATAATGGAGTCCACCAATGGTAAATTATCGGATTAAGCTTTACTGAATCCCTCTTCAGTCATATTTCCGATAAAAAACGGCAACAAACCTCAAAATATAAATTATTTGTTTTGTTCTCCAAAAGAAACGTGTTCAATAGCATCAATGGGTTAGTATGCCGTGCGGTGACGTCAAACCAATGAGGATGCGTTTCAGATCACGTGACTTTTATCAACTTTTGGAGAGCAAATAATAACATTTGTGATTGTCACAGGTACTTTTAACTTATATATTTGAATTCGTGGGAAAATTTCCAATCATGTACACTACCATCACACTTGATACAAAATTTATGCAAATTCCCCATTGTGAAAATTATATCGCAATATTGTATTTTTAATGTAATACGTTATATTTTTATCAAGTTACGTACGATTACTCTATTGTTCGCATTTTTATCAAATTAATATGGATCTAATAAGATCAATCTATCGTAAGGAAGCGTGATTCTCCCAGTTTTACAGTTCTTTAACTATGTTTCTTAATTGTACTCATTTACTCTATGAATACTTAAAAAAATACCTCTTAAAGTCCCTCCATACGATGCCCCATCCTTTTTAAGTATTCATTCGCACACCCAACAAGTCTAGAGCGCTTAAAAGCAGGCGACGTTTTGTTTTCATCAGCAATAAAATCGGGGTAATAAAATGTTAGCAATACTACGGAGGATATTAAATTCATTAACGGCTCAACAGTCAATCCGCGATATTAATGAAAAGCCGCATCCCGTTAAAGGCTCACCTTTAAGATCCTTTAAGGAGCGAATATGATTCACTTCCAGTAATTCGTGCGAAGGAGCACGTGGGCGGGAAGAACCAAGTGGTTCTTATTCGTCTCCTTTAACGTGACGTCACAGCCGCTATTTTGCTCTATTTATGAGGCAGACTTAGTTTGGCGTGACATCGGAATCCAATTGGGTGCAGAATGGAGGTCTCTCATGAGTGGAGAAAGGTATCTCAATTTAAAATCTAGCCGTCCAATTTATCTCCCGCAGAAGCTTAGGGGAAACTTTTCCGCTCTCTTTATCATTTCATACTCTCTTCCCCTTCCAACGATGCTTCCCTCAACAGGTTGGAAATTGAAATAAGCTACGGCAATTTTATAAGGGATTCTACTCTCTCTGTATCGGAGTATACATTTTTTTATAGGGGTCCAGAATGCGTTTCAAATGCCGCCGCTCTTTATTTTCCCTCATCGGTTTAGGGCACTGTTTCCAATTACGATGCGCTTTATGTTCGGTTTGCCGTAAACGAGATTTATTGGTGAGGTTTTATTTTGTCGTAAGTTTCGTTGAAAATGTCTATTAACCCCTCACGGTTAAAATGTTTATATATCTCCCATAGTTAGTAATATAATAAATATGCAAAATTTACTCTCTAAATAATATTATCTCAGAAGTTTATCATAAAAAATTTTGAACTTCCTCTGTTAAAATATCTACTTTATCACGAAGACGATTGAGTAGCGTAATTTTTCCAAGGAGAAGCTATGTAATTTTCTACGAAAATTATGAACAGGATATTTTATTATTATAAAACTTTCTAATGAACAGAATATTTAGCAGGAGAACCAGAAAACTTCATATCGAATTCTTTATCTGGAATTGGTTTGGATGATTACGTCGATTAAACCTTTAAAGAAGTATCCTATTTTCGAAAAGAGGGCACTAATTAGCACTATGATGTACAGTTTGCCGCTCTAACCAATTCCCACTTAGATTATAACACTTAGTTTTTCAAAGGAATTTTTCATCGAATAGGTTCTTTTCTGGGCATTACTTATTTATTTTTGGAACTCAATTATTCGTAATGTAATTTAATTTATCCACTCTAGACATTTGAATCTAAGCTCGCTTAAAGGTAATCCAATATTATATTGTATAATCGAAAGAAAGAATTCGGAGATTGGATTAAAAAATGCAGAAACTGTGCTCAAAAATGTTTGCTATAGAAGAAATTGCACAAAATTTATTATTTATCAGACTCGCATAACAGAATAAGAAAAGTCAAACTCTTGAAGATAAGTAGCAAATCAAACTGCACTAAGAGTGTAGATGAGCAACATTGCAACTCGATCATTCCAATACAATTTACTTTGTCTGAAGGAACATGGCTGTGTTATTAACATTAAGAGTTAAAAAAGCTCCACATAGCCGTTTTTTGTGTATAACCCTTCGTGTGGAAGTACCCATTGATATTGATGGCAACATATATCGTTCAATAAAGGATAATCTCCAGAATGGCGCGTTGCATTCAGGGATTCGACTTTTTGAATGCTGCTTGCTGGTAGCTTACCGACTGGAATTTAAAAAAAAACATCACAACTGTATGCCCTCTTAATTATTGGGCGTTATTGAATTTCCAGCTCCTTGGCTTCAAATTCAACATTTTCAATTTCTGTATCTTACTTGATGAAAAAGTACTTTTGCATATTGGCTCCCACCGGGATTTGAACCCGGGACCGCTTTACAAAAGGACAACGAAATGACTATCCGGAAGCATTGGAAATTAAAACGTGGCAGATACGCAACCGATGGATTGCAGGAGCGCAAGAAGAAAATCCGGGAAGAATTTAAAAGGCAGCTTAGTTTAATAGTTTACCGGCCATAGCAGGTGTATGGTAACACAGCTCGCCGCTTTTTCGAGCACTCGGAAATTTCTGCCAGCATAACAGGCCTCTATTTGGAGCTTCTTCGGGGATTTCAAATAATTTTCAAGTTCTGTCTTCTGGCTATAGAATAAGATATCAACGATGAGCATGCCATCAGAACCGCACGGCTTTTTGTTCAGTTATATCCATGGTTCTGCATGTCAGCAACTGTACATAAAATATTATTGCACGGAAGGGATGTTATTCAAAATTCATTGCTGCCAATCGGAGGAGACCATGGAGGACTTTTTCGTGCGAATGATGTTGCATTCCGATTCTATTATTTCAAGGCAGGTTGTAGGGCAAAAATCAAAGCAATGCTTTTAAATGGGAAAAATCGGGAGTTTGGGGCCCTCTGGAATCGAACCCATGACATTGAGGTTCAAAATCGCATTTTTTCTGGCAGTTACACGTTATGGCCAATACGTTGTAAAAATTTCAAATCAATGACGCTTAGATAGAAGATGTATAGTGGCGATTTGTAAGATTTTTTTGGATTCCTTCCCGATGACATGGAAATATGAAACTAGGTACATGGATAGAGATTATGACTATATTTCATAATCGAATTTTAGCAATCCGCTGATGGTCCTTGCTTCGATCCCAGAGGGCCATTTACATTCCTCAATGCATTTCTTATGGAAATAACGGAAACATATTTTAGGCACTTCCCGGCATGGTATCACAGATGCGTATATGATGCCTACCTGGGTTCGACACCAGGCGTTTCTACAATCAGTAACTTATCCGATTTTTAAGAATTATTTTGAACCCCTTCCCAATAAAATAGAAATTTGAAATCCGGCATATAGAAAGAGATCATAGATACATTTCAAAAAATGATTTATAGTTCCAAGATCGTCCTTGGTTCGAATCCCGAGAGCAATTTACATTCGTGAAAAGTAGAACGTCGTTTGAGGCAGTTGCAGCCAATATTTCTGCTTGAATTTTCGCACATAGTTAGAGATGGTGATCTGCTGTTGTGCTGCATAGTAAGTTCACAGTAAAGACCCGGGTTCGATGCCAGACGATTAAAATGTAGTGAATTTTAAGAATATTTTCAATCCTTTTTTACTTTCTCCGTATACGTAGTATAGAGAAAGTATTGTTTTCATGAAAAAAATCGATTTCGAGATTTCAACGGAAATACATTTTTTGGGATCCCTAGAACACGTTTTGACCATTTCCGAAATGGTGTGTGGCTGTGTGTATGTGTGTCTGCTTGTTGGCGCTCTAACGTAGAAACTGAAAGTCGTATCAATACCAAACTTCATATATAGTACTGTGGTGAGTGCTGTCAGAGTTGATTAGTTTTTAAAGTAAATCGGTCGACCGGAAGTCGAGCTTTTTGCTTCGACGCAGATTTCCGTTTTTGCAAACTATCTCCATAAGTATGATATTTAGGTATATTATATTTTTATAAAAGTATTTGAAAATAAAATTTGCTATAACTTTTGTATTAAATATATTTTTGTATCACTGATTGATAAGGAGTTATTCGTGAAATACTGATAAACCGGAAGTAGCTGATTATACACTTTGTGGGCCCTCTAACGTGAAAACTATTTCTCGTATCAACGCCAAATTTCACATATAGTGTTTTGGTTAGTGTCGTAAGATTTGTTTAGTTTTTCAGTAAATCGGTTAACCGAAAGTTGAGCTTTACTTTTCGAAGCTCGTTTCCGTTTTTGCAAAATATCTCCATTAATCTGGTATTTAGGTATATATAATTATTTGCAAAAGTTTTAGAAAATGTAATTCACTATAACTTTTGAATGAAACTTATTTTTGTATAACTGATTTTTTAGGAGTTATTCATGAAATACTGATAAACCGGAAGTTGTTCATTATGTACTTTGTGGGCGCTGTAGGCGAAAGGCCAATTTCATCGTTTTTCATCGAACATGTCCCAAAAAACATTATTGATGATTTTTGTGACGTAAAAGATAATATGATATAAATTAATCACTTATCTTCCAAGTTTAGATTGAATATAGAGTTCGAAAATACTGTCATAGATAATTATTTACATCTTATATATGGAGAAAGTCATGAGCTGGCCACATCAGATTTTTTTCTTTGGATTACCGTCCCGATATGATGCCGATATGTAATTAGTGTTGTCGATCTGCTTGCAGTATGCAAGCAACATTTTACTCGTATAGCTATAGAGCTATCTATATGAATGAATCCGGAGAAGCATCTATATTTAAGAGATTAACGCACGGTAGGCCCTGCTATCTAAATTCATGAAGTTCGTATTTTTTACGAAATTTGTGATACTGTCAATGAATTAAATTTTCAATTGAGCCTTCAATTATTATGACGTATTTATAGATAAGCTGCAAGTGAAATTATGAAAATGATGACTGTGAAGCGTAAAACCGAATTGAGTAAGGCCACTAGATTTAGCCGTGCGATATCGCGTAAGGGGTCGTTTTGGAGGCGGCCGTTTGCACGCTTATATTCATACGGAATGTTTGCTGGGCTTTTGAATAGAGCTCGAGTCCAGTCTATTAGCGAACAGTTGCATTCATTCCTTTTCAAGGGATTAGAGATTAATTGAGGTTTCGATCAACGCCTTAAATGAATGGCGAAGAATCTCTAGCTAAGAAAGAAAACTCTCCATAACGCCGGTTAACCCTTAAAACTTGCTCTTCACTTTTTGATTACTTTCGGTTTTTCGTACTTCATTAAGTTGCCGCTTACCTCATCAAAACTTTCTCACACCCTAATGGACCAGCATAATTGCTCTCCCTCATTCTTTCTGCTAAACGCAACGGCCTCGCTCCAAATTTAGTCTTTAGGAGGAGAGGAATTGTTTTTCCCCTTTCTTTTACAGCTTCCCCACGTACATAAGTACAACAGGTTTTATTTGCAGCGTCTGAATGAGTACGGTTTTCTATTATCCAGCAGTGGACTAAATGAATCGGCTGTGAGAATTCGAAAGTTCAAGAGCGGAGTTAAATTAATAAAACAGCCGTTTGATGAGTCCTCTCTTCGTACAAATTCGAAACACTTCCGCCAAATGATCTTTCATTCGGTGCTTCGTTTGTACGACCAGTTGTGGAAGCTTCTGATTCGAAAGTTCTCTCGCAGGTAAATCGAGGAGTTTCCCAGAAATTAAAGCGGTTCATTTTATCGGTATTTTAAAAGACTGGAGATCACCTTGGAGGCGTTTTTAAATGAAAGTTCGGGATCCTCTCGTTTGGCCGACAGCCACTTCGTTTTGAGAAGTAGACCGACAAGTCTTACATGACTCGTATCTTCTCGGGATTTATGAATGAAATAAAAGCAGTTAACCTGTCTGTCGTGACATTCATTCTAATATTACATATATAAAAATCGATTGAAATTTAAAACTGTTAATCTTGCGTGTTCTTTAATTTTATACATCCATAACGATTTATTCCTTTTAAATACTCTTACATGCTATTCATTTATTAGTAGCAAAAACGTAATTAGTTCATTGATAGGAAGTTCGGTGGTTAAATATTATTAGTAATAAAGGATTTCCTCAATTCGAAAAAGAAATTATAAGATCTTTCAGAGTAGCTTCTTAGTTAATCTGGAGATTATCTATTTCATCACCTCTTATCACACAATCTATGAAGTTAGAGATACCAAACTGTTTTTTTATTTTTAAAATTGATTAGCATTGTCAATAATAAACATCCGAAGGAGACATAGGTGAAGCTTTTATTCGTTAGGTATCTCTGGCAGCAAGTGCCGGTCATTGGGTTGATGAATGAAATACATGCTGTTATTATAAAAGTAGTTATTTTGGCAATTTAGGTCATTTTCTATAATCTCTGTAGCTTTGGATTTTGTGAGATAGAGAGTAATAATATATATAGAGAAATATTTTTAATCCGAGCTCACTGCATTGGATACATGTAACAGAAATAAGCATAAAATGATACCAGATTACATTAAAATTTCTCACATAAGGAATATAAGAGAAAAGAAGGGCTTCGTTTGAGGCAGTTGCAGCAAATATTTCTGCTTGAGTTTTCACACATAGTTAGAGATGGTGAGCTGCTGTTTTGCTGCATAATAAGTATCACCAGGAAGACCTGGGTTCGATGCCGGACGGATAAAATGCAGTGAATATTAAGCATATTTTCATATTTTTTTCAATAAAGGACCGTCTCGATATGATGCCGACTTGAAATTCGTGTTATCGATATGCTTGCATTATGCAAGCAACATTTTACTCGTCTATACAGGGTGTCCCAAAAGTCATGGACCAAACGAAAAACAGAGGTAGAACATCACCTGGGCTACAGGTTTGCAATTCATTTTGGTGACCGATCTTCTTTTGTTTTCGAGTTACGAATTTTTTTCGTATTTTCTGAGAAAACCATGACTTTCCATACATTTGCGTAGAAAGCTTAGTTACGCCGCGACTCCCAACAATCGTCCGTACATTGCAGTAATCTCGAAGGGTATTGTTGTTGATTAAAGCAAATAATGAGGGAAGGGGGTATTTAAACTTACCACCGAAGAGTGCCACAGCCATGTTAAATGGTAAAACGTTTTCTTGTTTCGATAATGAAACACATTAATGACTCCAGTTTAAGGTTTAAAGAGACTTGTTTGTTAGAACTGGGAATCATGGACTTACTATGTTTCGAATAAAATTTTAGGTACGATGCCGCAAAGATAACCCAACAAAATTTACGTGGTAAATAGCTGATGCATTGAAAAAGTTGAATGAGATGCATTGAAAAGATACGTGGCAAAAATTTGTTTTATTATGAATTTTTTTTAAATTGCCCTCAAAGATTTTGTCAAAGTTCGGAATTTTGAGAATTTAAGAATTTGAAATTTTATTTTGGCTAAACGGTATGAGTAAGGGTAAAATCTATTCTCTTGTCAGTTACAACAACTATTTAGCATTTTTAGAGAAACAATTAAACAATGCATCTCAAATACTTACGTCACCATGACCACAAATGACTGGAAAGTCATGGTTTTCTCAGAAAATACGAAAAAAATCGTAACTCGAAAATAGAAGAAGATTGGACACCAAGATGAATTGCAAATTTGTAGCCCAGGTGATGCTCTACCTCTGTGTTTCGTTTGGTCCATGACTTTTGGGACACCCTGTATATATTAATGAATCCGGATAAACTACTATATATACTAGATATACGAGTAAAATGTTGCTTGTATTCTGCAAGCATGTTGATAACATAAATTTCAAGTCGACATCATATCGAGAGGGTCCTCAAAAGTAAAAAAAGTATTGAAAATATTCTTTAAATTCGCCCGGCATCTACCTGGGTCTTCCTGTTATTACTCGATATGCAGTGCTGCAAATGTCTCTAACTATGTGTGAACACTCAAGCAGAAATATTTGCTGCAACTGCCTCAAACGACGTCCTCCTTTTCCCGTACATTCCTTGTGTGAGAAATTTTAAGAGACTCTAGCATCGAACCCAGGAACATTATGGTCTTATCTATATTTTTTCTTAAAACGATTTTTAATGTACATCATCTTGCTTAGCAAGAAAGTCCTATCATTTCGTTAAATGCATGAAAAAATAATGAAAAACTACCCCAATGTGTTTTATATGGGAGATATATTAACCGCACGGCATCGAACCCGGGTTTCTTGGTGATAGTTCCTATGCAGCACAATAGAAGATCACCATCTCTAACTATGTGTGAAAATTTAAGCCGAGATATGGGCTGATATTAACTCAAACGGCGTATTGATTTTCCCTTATATTCCTTATGTGAGAATTTTTAATGTGCTTTCGCATCAAACCCAGGTACAGTATGGTCTTATCTAATTTTTTTTCTGAATCCTAATCTTAATATACATATTCCAGCTAAGCAAGAACTTCCTATGATTTCGATATGTGCAAAAATAATTGAATAACTCAATGTATTTTAAATGGGAGATGTTTGCATCGTCCTGGCAACGAACCCAGGATATACTCTATAAAAGTCATTAATTTTTTTGGGAGATTATAACCATATTTATAGGTTCCTTGAGTTTTGGTTCTCTACCTATTCGGGAAGTGTTTCATTTTGATTTCCGGAATTTCTCTTATCTGTAATATAAAATAGTGTGTGTGTGCGTGTGTGTGTGCATGTTCGCTAAAAACTCGAGAACAGAGAGTCGCAAAACTTTGAAATTTTCTACATTATTAAAAGTCGACCCCGCGCATAGTATAGGCTACTTTTTATTTCCCTAAAGTCCATTGTTCAAACCCAGACGGGTCAAAACGTTTCCATAAGAAATACTCGTAGAGGTATTTTATTTCTTTGCAGGGTTAATTTCTTATGCAAAATTAAATTAGAAATAATGGCCCTAAAAAGTCGAATCAAGCACCAAATGAAGGAAAATAGAATAAGAATTCTTAATTTGGCCGTGGAATATCGTTTTCGATTCGAAATTGCGCACATTTTGATAGAGTACGTGAATATTTTATCGAAATTTTGAGATCGTAAACAACACATCCCCATGACAATCAACGCGATTCTTGATTTCGAACTCATGCGTAATTCCGTATGAAGACATGGAGAATGAGTGCCCAGATACAATTAATGCTGTAAGATATCTTTTATATATAATTCCTTCTCCGGATTCATTCATATCTATTGTATATAGACGTTTCTCCGGATATGCCTGTACAAATATAAGCGATCAAGATTCTAAACATGTTCCACAAGTGGCACGGACTTGAAATTCTTACGATGTGGTGGCCATAACGTGTAACCTCCAGAAAAAAAGCAGACTATGAACCTCAGAGTCATGGGTTCTATTCCAGAAGGCCCCAAAGTCACGATTTTCCCCATAAAGATACATGGTGGGGATTTTCGAATACTTTTTTGAGGCACTTCCCGGCAAAGCATAGAATTGAAATTCGAGATATCGCTAGAAGCTGTGCATATCAAAAGGAAACCATAAAGACACCTTCGATGATTATCCTTCGTTCGACGCTAGGTCAGGGCAAATATCTGCCGTTTAAATTACATTGCGGCGATTTTTAAGATACTTTTGAATACTTTCCCGATAAAATGGAAACTTGAAACTCGGCATGTGGATATAGATCATTCATATATTTTATGTACGCTATTGAACGTTCCGTTGATGGTCCTTGGTTCGATTCCAGAGAGTCATTTACCTTCCTCAATGCATTTCTTATGGAGATGACGGAAACAAATTTTAGGTACTTCCTGCCATGATATCAACTTCAAACTTTGTATGAAATAAGATCAAGTTCTCACAAATCTAACTGTGCTTAAACAGCTACCGATGCGTCCTGGGTTCGACACCAGGCGTCTCTACAATCAGTAACTCATCTGATTTTTAAGAATTATTTTGAACTCTTTCCCAATAATATAGAAACTTGAAATTCGGCATATAGATAGAGATCATAGATAAATTTCAAAAACTTATTTTAGATTTTATTGATCGTCCTTGGTTCGATCCCAGAAAGCCATTTACATTGTCCGATGCATTTCAGATGTGGATAATGGAGTCTTATTTCAGGACCTTCCCGGCATGAAACGGACTTCAAACTTCGCGCAAATTATGATCAGGTCCTAACATATTATTATGCTTAATCGAATCTTCCAAAAGGTCCTTGGTTCTACACCAGGCGACTACAAAAATTAGAAATTGCAACGGTTTTTTTTATCCCTTCCCGATAACATCGAAACTCAAACCTTGGCATGTGAATAAAGATTATAAATACATTTTTAATCCTTGCAGCATGCAAGCAACTTTTACTCGTAGTTATAGATACACAGATAGGATACTAATTCACAGGCTAAACCACAAGCGTCGTTAATTTGAAATTTTTACAGCGTATAGGCCCTAACGTAAAACCCCCAGAAAAAAGGCGACTTTGAACCTCAGTGTCATGGGTTCGATGCCAGAAGGTCCGAAAATCTCGATTTTTCCCATTTAAATGTATTGCTTTGATTTTCACAAATTTCTAAAAAATACTTTCCGGATAGGTAGAGAATCAAAATTGAAGGATCTTACAGATGTGGACATTATCTATTGAAACTATAAATGGCTTTTACAGAAAATGTCCTGGGTTCGATGCTAGGACGATGCAAACATTTCCCATTTAATATACATGTGAGTAGTTTTTCGTTATTTTTTTTGATGCATTTATCTAAACGATAGTAGGTTCTCTCTTAGCTGGAAGATTTATATTAAAACTCGGTTTAAATATTAATAAGACCATAGTCTTTCTGGGTTCGATGCTAGAGCGCAAATACAAGTTCTCACATAAGTATAAGAATATATGTGAAAAGCAGGACATATATTAGGCAGTTGCAGCCAATATTTCTGCTTGAATTTTCACACATAGTTAGAGATGGCGATCTCCTATTGTGCTGCATAGTAAGTAGGACCAGGAAGACCCAGGCTCGATGCCGAACGGTTAATATATCTCCCATATAAAACACATTGGGGTAGTTTTTCATTATTTTTTGATGCACTTATCGAAATGATAGGAAGTTCTTGCTATGCTAGAAGATGTATATTAGGACTTGGCTTAAGAAAAAAAATTTTATAAGACTATGTTGTTCCTGGGTTCGATGCCAGAGCACATTACAATTTCTCACATAAGGAATATATGTTAAAAGTAGGACGTCGTTTGAGGCAGTTGTAGCAAATATTTCTGCTCGAATTTTCACACATAGTTAGAGATGGTGATCTTCTATTGAGCTGCATAAGAAGTATCGCCAGGAAGATCTGGGTTCGATGCCGGGCGGTAAATATATCTCCCATATAAAACACATTGGGTAGTTTTTCATTATTTTTTTATGCACTTATCGAAATGATAGGAAGTTCTTGCTTAGATAGAAGTTGTATATTAAAACTCGGTTTAAGAAAAAATTAGTTAAGACCATGCTGTGCCTGGTTTCGATGCCAGAGTACATTAATGCAGGTAAAGAATATAAGGGAATATATTAATGCACATAATACAGAAATAATTAATGCACATAAAGAATATAAGGGAAAAGTAGGACATCATTTGAGGCAGTTGCAGCAAATATTTTCGCTTGAGTTTTCATACATAGTTAGAGATGGTGATCTTCTGTTGTTTAGTATTGGGGTAAAAGTCAGCCCCATAATACACTTACTTTCTGCAAAGAATGATCTTCGTTGGGTTTGAGTGATATATTTACATAGAATATATTTCTGTGATTTGTGTTTAATCATCGTTTCCGAGAGCCATTTTCCCTTTCAAAAAATGTCTCCTAAAAGGTGACGCTGCTTATCTTAATGTGATCATCGAATATATTTTATAATCTTTATATCATTTTTGTCTTCATCGAAGAAAGTGTTTATTCAAAGGATATGAGATTAAATCTTTAGGTGACTTTGTAGACTTAATTATAATTTTATTTACTTTGTTCATTGGTTTGGAAAAAAGTACAGCCTGGTTATTAGCTATCTATCAAAAATGATGAGGCAAGTGTTACGATCAAGACTGTACCAAGATTAATTATGAATTTCGATTTACTTCTGCTAGTATATACATATATAATAGATAGAGATAGAGAGAGTTATAATATATGAAAAAATATGTATATATTTCAGTTATATATAGCGACGATATTGATATTAAGAATTAAAATTTTTATCAAGCTCATGTCATTAAAAAATAACCATTAGTTTTGTTTTGCGTTTCTTTCTGGTATCCCCTGTAATATGCGTAAATATAATGAAAAGAGTTGAATGTTACTGTATTCACCGAATAGTTAATCTGCCGGAGAATAGATTTGTTTTGATTCCATTACATTATGCATGTTTCAAACCTATTTGCAGTTTGAATGAAATCTTCATATTAATGCAAGATTTATATATTTCGCATGGTCATAATTGCAATCGAATTAATTATTATTGTACTAAATAAAGATAAGAAATATTCCGGTCTTGGTGGCCATCTAAGCTATCGCTCCTACCCCAAGGTCCCGGGTTCGAATCACGGCTGATCGGATTTTTTCCGATTTAGGGAATGGTCTTGCGTGTTCGTTGTTGCTGTTGCCTCGGTGAAGCACCTCCTGAAATGTTCATTAGAGCTTGGAGGATTTCAACGGTGAAGGGCAACAGCAGCTAAGCATGAAAAAAAAATTCATTGACGCGTAATTAGTATAGCTATACCATACTATAATCGGAATCATAACGTGTTGCCATATAATATGGTGAAATATAGTATGGTGAAATGAGTGTGAAGAAACATTGCGTAGGAAATAAAAATGTTGATAAATATTGTAAAAAAACGTTGCAAGATATGTAGTATTTTTCATCTGCAATGGATTTCATTAGTTGAGCGTCTTCACTTTCGTCAACATGGAGTCAAAGAGCGCTCATAAATGAAACGACGGAAAGGATGCCCTCAAATATCATTAGTTGGACACATTCGTATGACGCTGTTTTCACTCGCATTTTCCGCTTACCTTTTGCCCTTTTCATATCCTTCAGATTCTCTTAAAGCTGCTGTGTCCATCAACTCCAACTTCTAGAGGAACGGCGCGCCGGTGCTAAAAATGATTATCCGTTTCTGCAGCTCTGTTACGCTTTAAGTTGTTTGTATTTCTTTGACTTTTTGATACTTCTTTCTTTAAGCCCTTTTTAGCCTTCAAACACTAAAAACTGATAACTACTCAATTTTAAACGATTTTAATATTTTCGATTGTGATTTTATTTTTGAGGAATTCTCGAAAATAATTTAAATATGTTCTAGACCATTACGGTTTATTGAAATTTCTTTTTATTCTATAACTTTCACCCACTCATTACGAGCATTCATGTAAATCCATTTTATATTACATATTCGTTATAAAAATTTTCATTTTATTTATCACCCAAGTTAATATTGACTACTATTATTTGGAAATTCTACTCTTATTGTATCTTTTTATGATTGAAATTGCTTTGATTTATCATCGACGTCTCTCTCTATCCGTTTGCTTAGTTTCGATATACATTGTTTTCGATGGAATTATCGATTCTGTTGTATGTGAAAAAGCGATACATAAATCAAAGAGTGAGGATGAAATAGCATTTCGCAGCGTCCACTAATCGCCAGGTATCCGCAATGTAAGTAATTGATTGACAAAAGCAGGGGGAAAAGACAATGTCAGATGATTTAAAGAGGGGGGAAAATTATCAAGAAAGAAAGGGCATTGAAAATAAATCATTAGGGTGCATGAGCATGACTGAAAAATTGAACATTTATTTATGTTTCACGCAATATGTGACGAATTGGAGTGGAGGCCATGGCGAAACAATATCGATAATGATTGCTACAGTATTCCTTCTTTTAGTAGAAAGCGGGATATGATTTTGTTGGAGGATTCTGAAATACTCGGTATCTTAAGTGAGATTTGACCGGATCCCGAAAAATCCTCTTTTGTTTAGGAAACTAACGCACCACAAAAGGAAGGATGCTACTTATAGGTCAGGCTGCCAGTATTTGTTATGGCTGGAAAAATAAGGTGCATGAGGGTTTTATTGAGGCAATTCTTGTCATCTTAAGGATCCAATTATTTTCATGCAATCCTCTGAGCTCCGTAAAAACTGTCGTTTAGTGAAGTCGCAAGCAAACACTCTAGTTGGATCTTCATCCCCTCCAACATGAACAAGCTTTGAATTTAGCTTTCTAAGACGAAAGAGGAGTGCCTGCCTTTGCTGTACTCACTAAACCATACTGCTATTAGAGGAATAATTTCGCGTACTGCCAGGACAGTGAGCCTATAAATAGCACTTTTGAAAGCAGTCAATTAAGTGCTTCCAGAAAGAATCCAATACAGCTAATACTTCAGCGAATTTCATATTATCAGAAAGATAAACTCTAATTCAAACCTCCTTCTCTTCCACATCAATAGACTGGTCAAATATCAGCCTTCAAGATATGAAAACAATGCTTATGAAGTGTTCAGCTTGGAGGGTGTCTCACCTCCTCATATAACCAACCAGGAGAGTGGGAAATGAGGCTTACTGGGCAGGATGTGGAGTGAGGTAGTTTACCCTTGCTTTCCTCAGAAGCCAAAATGCTATAAGCGGAACATGTGCACGTAAGTGAAGCAATGATTCTTAGAGTAACCCTTCTCTTAGCATTGCATAAGGAGAGACCTGAATTAGTGCCACTATTCAGTTTAACTTAATAGCTTTCATATTATCACGACCATGGACAAGACTGTGACATAAGTAGATGAAAAAAACATTCCCTCTATCCCATAGCAAAAGACAAATGAAAATATTCCCTTCATTTAGACTCGGTAACAGGAACATGACAACAAGACGCGAACAAGATGCGAACAAGACGCGTGATTTATAAGTCTTCATTGTGTCTGAAGATGAATCTCACAAATCGAAGGGTCTCCTCGAGACGAGGAGCAAAATCGCATCCAAACGACGCATTTTTCCGCCGTTGCTCTATTGTCTCAGCCCTCTCTCGTCCGAGGGGAGAACTAATTTATTATCTTAATGGCGATTGCGTCATATCTTCAGGTAGCGCTTACAGATTAGCCGTCTTCGAGATCCAAAAATCCGGCAGCTGGCCGAAAGGGACCCCCGCTTCTTCTAAATCAATAGCAATTAGCCAGCCATGGCAACGGGGGGTGACGGAGGGGGAAGGACGCTTCGGAGAGGGACGCCCCCGCGACGCCGCTGCACCTTGGAAGATTTGCCCTCAGAAATGCTTAAACCGCAGCCCGGTTGATACTGAAAATTATTTGTGTTGAAATGAGCCGTTTAATCTGCAAGTTGCATTAGCCTAGGTATGAGAAGTTTGCATTCATCTAAAAGGAAGCGTTCTACGGTGTAGGCGGATAATCATAGAAATTAAGAGATAATACTGGCTGAAATTAGCGACCCTAATCAGATACAGTAGTAATATTTTGATATAGCCCCTTTGTCAGTCGCAGGGGTGGGATATCATCGGAGAGCCATTTATCTCACTTGGTCGAAACATTAGGTCGCATATAAAACAAATGTGTGTTAACTTACATATTGTTGGACTTAGTTCTAGGTTGTTCCGATACTCAATGCTTCTAAATTTTACATACTTCATGTATACAAATACATACAGAGACTAATGTTAGGGAATTATGCAAGGTGGAAATCATAATCGTGCTTTGTTTATTGTTTTCTTACATTCCTCTGTTCTTTGACTACAAATATACCTGCTAATAACTCTTAGCAGTATTCAAATGTGCTCTGAAGGCAGGGCTACTGATGTTTTTGATATGTGACCTTATCTATATTGTTTTAGATCATACTTATAAGGTCGCATGGTGAGATATTATCAGTGAATTCACCAGTGAAGGACTTGCTCTTGTCACATCCACAGGAAGTCTGGGAACAGGGAATCCTTCGACTCGTGAAATATTTGTGCTCAGGCCTCTGGTAATTGGATGGAGACGATGCCCACAGTGTAATTTGGTACCTTTTCATTTGAACATCTTATTATTATTGAGGAAAATTATCAAATGTTTTACTTACTTAGTTTTAAATCCCAACTTATTAAGAGTGTAAGACTGTCCGCTTCTAGTAGGGTTAAGACCTTCATATTTGTAAATAACTATCTCCACCAATGTATGTAGTTAATGGTGAGATTGATTTCATAGATAGACATATAGCGGGAATGTTAATGAGCTCACAGAGAGTGCTTTTATAACTTAAACTACTGAATGCAAGCGTGCATTAATTGAGAAAGCAATATCAGTACATTTATGTGGCAGACATCGCTTTTCTTCAGATTAGTCTCGAATCCATACAAACTATTAAACCATGTTTTGGGAGGCTTTCGTCGGAATTCAAATATTATTCTGGAAAATTTGATCGAGGGAAGACCCGACTGAAAATTTAAAGCAGGGATCCCTACTTGTACCTCGAGGGTGCACAGGAAGCTGGGTTTCGGGTTAAGTAGATAAATAAGTAATATAGGCGATTGAATTATTCCAAAACCATGTGTTTTAGCAAAAATTCAGGACTGATCTCGCTAGCCTCGTCTCCAAGTATATGTTCGTGGAAAATCTAATAATTGATGGGGAGTTCGGGATAAATTTCTCAAAGTCTAGTGGTTACCCGCTGCTACACGCTGAAAGGCTCGCAGGGAATTAATATAGATGTTAATGGGATACTACAAAGAGCAGAAATGCTAGGAGGCCCTAATTACTTTTATATCTCTTATTTATAAAATTATCATACCTTTAAAATATAAACGAATATATAATTCAAATTCGCAAATATATGGAATCATCGGAAGTAAGAGGAGCGCACACCAAAGCCGTTGTCCATCTTCTGTGTGCATTCTTTCGCCTCTCACTCTTTCATCTCGGCTAATTTCATCCAACTCTTCTTCCCTTCGCATTCACCAACAAACTTACTTTATCTTCATTTATCAAACCAATTTCTCTTTCGTTTAGATCTCAGGCCAGCATCCTCTCGTTGATAGCGTTTTCGCTGTAATTTGAGTTTTACTATCTCTGGAACTGCTGTCGATTAAAATATCTTCCATTGCAATATTTTTTATCATTGCTTAATTCTTAGGTTTCACATTTATTCTTTACTGGTCCTTACGCCATATACGCTATTAAATCGTACACTTAACTAATTTTTAAAGATTTCCTAATTCAATAATTGAAAATTTGCGCTATTTTTCGAACGCAACATTTTCGTTTTATTTAAAACTTTTTATGATCTAATTTTCCTAATAATGAACCCTCCTCAATTGTGGAGGGAAAATATGACTTGGAAAGAGTAACACAATGTTCTCACAAAATGTATGTCTAAATTTGTTTCTGAATCTTGGTTATGTTAAATGGAGGATTACCTATTGAAACGCAACGGAAATACATAAATAAACGTCTTTTCCTTAATTATAGTTAGATAGTGTGCTATTAAATGATAATTGTTAGAAACAAATATTTATTCTCACTATCGCTATATAAAGTTTTGATTTTGCTGCTGTTTCGAAACCTCTCGAAAGGCAATCTGTGGGAAAGAAAGTAGGTTCTTTGTTTCAGACATAAAATTATTAAAACCTTAAATGTTTGTAATTCGAGGGAAGGGTAGGTCGTAACACATTGTGACAAATCAACTGTTTAATTTCGGAAATCATTTAAGGAAAGCTCATTAAGTAAGTCTTATATATATATATTTGGAGAGATTAAATTGAAGGTCAATGTTTCGCTCGAAGGCTTAATTTCTTTTGCCAACTTAAACACGGAGAAAATATAATGTAATAATATTTTTATTTCACTTTCCTATGTAATACATTCTTAAATATATTTAACAAAACCAAAAAGTGAAATATAGGCATCCCAGAAGATAATTCTTTTATAGGGATTGCCATCACTTCAAACTGACATGAAATCTAAGTTCTCTGGCCGTACTTCATGGAACGACATTAGATATTATAAACAAACTTGGTAATTTCCTCAATAAAAATCGTTTACTGTGGAAATTACCAATTTTTTATCATTTCTAGAAATTGACATATATTTCGGCATACATATATAACAAAACAATTTTTTTGTGTAAAGCACTTTGAGGTTATAATATAAACAAAGTATAGTGAGATATACATAACAAAATTAAAACAGCACTAGAGAAAAACTAAAAAGAAAAATATGATGTGGCCAGCACATGACTTTCTCCATGTATAAGATGTAAATATTTATCTACGACAGTATTTTCGAACTCTATATTCCATCTAAACTTGGAAGATGAGTGATTAATTTATATCATATTATCTTTTACGTCAAAAACATTATAAATAATGTTTTTTGGGACATTCTCGAAGAAAAACGATGAAATTGGTCTTTCGCCCACAGCGCCCAGAGCGCCCACAGAGTACATAATCAGAAACTTCCGGTTTAGAAGTATTTTATAAATAACTCCTAAAAAATCAGTTTTACAAAAATATGTTTCAAACAAAAGTTATAGTAAATTATATTTTCTAAAACTTTTAAAAATATAAGTATATACCTAAATATCAGATTAATGGAGATATTTTGCAAAACCGGAAACGAGCTTCGATAAGAAAACCTTAACTTTCGGTAATCCGATTCACTCCAAAAACTAATCAACTCTAACGACACCAACCAAAACACTACATTTGAAATTTGGTATTGATACTACAAAAAGTTTTCATGTTAGAGCGCCCACAAAGTACATAATCAGCTACTTCCGGTTTATCAGTATTTCACGAATAAATCCTAAACAATCAGTGATACAAAAATATGTTTAATACAAACGTTATAGTAAATTACATTTTCTAAAACTATTATAAATAATAGTATATACCTAAATATCATAGTTATGGAGATATTTTACAAAACCGGAAGTTTTCTTCGAAGAAAAAATCTCGACTTCCGGTTAACCGGTTTACTCCAAAAACTAATCAACTCTGACAGCACACATCACAGTACTATATGCGAAGTTTGGTATTGATACGACTAATAGCTTTCACGTAAGAGCGCCCACTATCACACACACACACAGTCACTCGTGGTGTTCCGACGTTCCTTTCGTGAGCTCCCGAAATAACGTGATTATTGTGTGTTTTCTTGTAGTGGTGGTTTTAGTGACTTTACTAAAGTGTTCTACAAAGTGACCTCTCTCTATTATATTCATAGAGAGAATATTTTTCCAGTCAGTATGTTCTAATCTTAACATTTAGCATTCGAAACTTAAAATAGGTTAAGTGAGCCTCGTTCGAGTGATCGTCTGGCCGCTCGGGCGCTGCCCCGATCGCATGCGGCAGACTTCTTTTACGAAGATTCACATGAAATGAGCACCGAATCCGACGTTACCAAACCATCTACATCGTCATCTACAACCGTACTCTCACCTGTTAATAAACCATCGTCACCAATCATGTCTGGACCAGCGGATGAAGATACTTCACAGCGTATACGTAGCCCAAGACGTCTGAATGTAACATCTGATGAGGATGAGGGAGAAAGGAGCAATCGTACTGACTACGAATGTCACTTCTACCTCAGCATCCGTGATACCATCTATAGATCATAGTAAGTCAAGCACAACGACTGAAGGGAGCATTATTCCTTCCATAAGCCCCATCAGATCCACGCCAACGCTCGTTGCCCCGCTGTCTGTGAAGCCACCCCATACCGCAACTACAGTGCTTTCTACCTCCTCCTCCTTGCCTTCGACCTCATTCTCTTCCACCCCTCAGGTGAATTTGTCATCCTCTAATAACTTAACCTCGCAGAGTTTTCCTAATCTTCTAAATATCATTTCAGACTCTCTTCCCCTAACCCCCCAATTCAGAAAACAACTTACGCAAGAGTCACGGAAGGTATCTCACACCAATCCCGTGCGAATACCTCTGAGTTAGTCACTCAAAGTGGCACATTTCAGTCGAATATCAAAATTACCCTCTTATCAACAGGCCCTACAAGAAAAATTGGAATTTTGATGCAGGCTTTACCAGCAACGCCACTCGGAGAGTACGTGGTTGCGCTAGCAGATATAATTAGAGGCAAGAATATAACCCACGCTACTAAACTCTCCAATGGAAGAATATGAATTTACCTCAAAGACGAAGAAATAATAAACAACTTCATGTTCAACCATGGAGGAATCACAATCAAAGATAATTACGTTGTAGCAAATCGCATGTCTCAAAAAGTGGAGCGGCTAGTTATCTCCAACATTCCACCCGAATTTCCATCGGACGACTTGTCAGAAATTCTAAGTCGAATAGGACGAGTTGTCAGTCCTGTAACCTTCCTTTCACTCGGCTTGAAAAGACCAGATTTAACCCACATACAAGCGTGGAGAAGACAATGTTTTATCATCAAACATGATGGAGCACACGAGCGGGAATCACTTTTGATTAATTTTGGTGGCCTCTATCATCGAATTTACTTCAACTTTGAAGAACCTAGGTGTTTTAAATGCCACAAAGAGGGTCACTACGCGAAAGCATGCACGGCAGATGAGATCGACAGCACGAGGATTACGCCATCGGTAACAAACGAACAGAAGAATGTATCTTCGACTGAAGACTCAGCGCCCCATTCAAAAGCAAAGAGATGATAACACCCCATCATCCCCCGTAAACTCGCCACAAATAAAAAGAGGCAACAAAATAAGAAAAGAAAAACCTGAAAAAAAAACGATGAAGAAAGCTTTCAAAGGATCGAAACGAGATATTATTCAAAAGGAGGGCACATTCCAATCCCATACCCATCTTTAAGAAAATATTTAATAGAGGTAAAACGAAGTACCGAACCGCAAGAAAAAGCGTTCGACATGTTTTCTGACACTAAAGATCTAATCGACGTTTTGGAAGACATCATAGACAAGAGAATAATTAAAGAGCAAGCATTTAGAATTAGAATCCAAAGGCTTCTGAAAGCCCTCAGAAGGTGTGACGAATAAACCATCCCATTTCACAACGGAGGAAACTATTGTGAAGAAGCACCCAGGCGACCTTATTTTCATAACACACAATGTGAGATCCTTACGTTCCGCGAATAAAAGAAAGATATTTGAGATACTCTTGGAGAGATAAAATCCCGACGTTTGTCTGCTTCAAGAGACAAACTTAGATGACGGCGCTTTGGATTTTGTTGGCTAAAACTGCATATACAATCCACCAACAAATGTATGTTCTGGAACAGCCATATTAGTCAGAAAAAACCAAGATATAACAGTTAAAAAGAAAGAGGTGTTAGAGGTAGGTTACGCACAAGCTGCATTACTGACCACTCGGGGAGGACAGTCAATTAACATAGTGAACGTTTACACGCCCAACAATGAAGCCCACGCTGCAGTTGTGTTAAACAGAGGAGAAGAGTATATTACTTTAAACAGCCCAGCAGACAGCAGTACAAGAAAGTTCTTCGTCGGGGCGACTTTAATTGCACCCTTAACCCGAAGAAGGATCGCTCCACAGGCATCGAAAGACATCCTAAAACAGCCAAAATTTTGAAATGCATTATGAAAAGATTAGATATGGTGGATGCGTGGGAGGAATTTCGGAAGGAGGAAGGAGGCTACACCTACGTATCCTGCGGACCTTACTACTCCAAGTCAAGGCTAGACCGATACTACGTCAACAAAAATGCCGTTGAGAACCTACAGCAGATAGACGTAATGCCAACTTTCTCCGACCATTACCTCGTAAAACTAAAAATCAACATTGCGGAGGAACTGGACCATTGGAAAAGCCCTTACTGGCGACTAGACAATAGCTTTCTCGAAAAAGAAAGATACAATATAATGATTAAAGCAATTATAGATAGATGTAACCACGAAGACAACTCCGATCCGATAGAGTGGTGGGAAAATTTCAAAGAAGAGGTTAGAGCCTCGATGATTTTATTCAAGAAAATAGAAAAATACATTTGATACCAGACCATAAGAAAATTAAAAGATATAGCGGCAACATTGCGAATAGCGAATGAAGATACGATTGCAATTAATGAGAAGATAGCCGAATGGTATGTGAGAGAAGGCGAGAGTAGAGTCACGAGCATGGGGCTGCAGAATGTCATCGCCAGCGATGCACCAACTAGAACCCATATAGCAAAGACAGCCAGGCGATGGTTTCCAAAGCCCATCAACTCAATTCGAACCGATAGGAGCATCACGACCTCGCCAGCTGACATCTGTAAGGTAATCCGAGAGAACTTTGCGAACCTCAAAAAGGATACGCAACAAACGGTCCAAACAGAGGAAGGAAATGAAATTTACGGGCAGCTGAAAAAATTGAATGAAGACAGGGCTAAACTTTGCGAAAAACGTTTTACGATAGACGAAATTGACGCAGCCGTTAAAGCCCTCAATAAAGGGAAAGCACCCGGCATAGACGGAATAACAGTAGAATTTTAACAAAAATTCTGGCCTCTTCTCAGGAAACCCTTTCTGAAAATGGCTGAGGAGAGCTTCAGAAAAGAATGTCTTCCCAAATCAACCAGAAAGACGATAATATCTCTGATACACAAAGGAGGGGATAGAAACATTGTCGGAAATTGGAGACCTATAAGCTTGACGTGTATCGATTACAAAATAATCGCTAAATGCATCTCCCATAGGCTGAACCT
Source organism: Sympetrum striolatum (assembly GCA_947579665.1). Taxonomy (NCBI): domain Eukaryota; kingdom Metazoa; phylum Arthropoda; class Insecta; order Odonata; family Libellulidae; genus Sympetrum; species Sympetrum striolatum. Next base: position 79,242,907 of record OX388351.1, read on the forward strand.
CTTGATTGGAGACGTCATTTCGAAGGAGCAGGGATGCGTAGTTCCTGGAAGGACTATCCTTAACAACGTTAGCCTCCTTAGGGATTCGATAGCTAAGGCCAATGACGAAAATTTACAGATACAGGTGATCTCTCTCGACCAAAAAGGGGCCTTCGACAGAGTTCGTCACTCTCATCATCTCTACGCCCTAAAGAAGATAGGTTTTAAGAGCAACTTCCTCAATCAAATACAAACTCTTTACAAAGACAGCCAATTCTTCATCAGAGTGTCATCATATCTGACGGCCCCCATCCAATTCCGAAGAGGCATCAGACAAGGCTGCCCATTGTCTGGACAGTTATACGCCATAAGCTTAGAACCCTTCTTTACCCAAATTAAATCTAAATTGACCGGCATGCCTATTCGGAGAGGGAGAAATCCCATACACCTAGTCGTATCCGCGTATGCAAATGACGTCAACGTCATAATTTCTGAAGACCTCGAAATACAGAAACTCCAAGACGTCTTCGAGGATTACGCAACTGTATCCGGGGCTGTCCTCAATGGAGAGAAATCCATGGGGATGGGGTGCGGTAAATGGAAAGGAAGAAACGATTGGCCAAATACCTTGCGATGGAAAACAGACGGAGCCAAATTCTTGGGAGTGTGGATCGGGAACGAGAAACACGACGCGGCGGCAAAGATTGAGACCGAAATCAAAGAAAAAGTGCTGCAAGGAATCCAAAAATGGTCCGTGGTGGGACGACCCCTTTCCCTAATAGGAAGGGTGAGGGCAGCGAACCAATTCATCGCTCCGAAAGTTTGGCACGTCGCGCAGTGCCAACCCGTCCCCAAGACGCTGTGCAACCTCCTTCAGTCCAAGATCGTCAACTTCGTATGGGGAGATGGCAGACACTGGGTCGGTGCGCGCACCCTCTGCAGCCCGGTCGAGCTGGGGGGATTGGGTCTCGTGAACGTGGAGAAGAGAATACTGGCCTTCAGATTCCAAGTCATGCAGAGGCTTCTGCTGGCAAATGAAGACGAGCCGTGGAAGATACTCGCGGAGGAAAGGATGTCAAAGAAAGGGAGGGGGAGAGACGTCTTTTACGAGGAAACTAGAAAAGCGTGGAATCTGATGAACGTAAAGACGACAATAAACGGGACGACCGCAGCGAAAGATTGGGGGGGCCTAAGCACCGACTCTGAAATCCAATTCTGCAGAGAACTAAAAAAAAGCGACTCAACCGATACCAATGAACAAGAAAAACATCTACAGAGAGGTGATTTACAAGAACCTCTCTGAGGATCGGCCTCCCGCGAGCGGGTGCGAAAAAATCCACTGGAAGACCTTCCACAGTCAACCCTCCTTTGGAAACGACGCACAGGTGAGCTGGAGGCTCGCTCACGACAGGTGGGCTGACTGCATCTTCCTGCTGAAATCAAAAATCACTAGCAATACGGACTGTATATTGTGCAAAGAACAGACCGGAACCGCCAGACACATCGCGCTGGAATGCAAGGATTCGAAGAAACTGTGGACCCTGCTCGAAGGGACACTAAAAACCCTGACTAAGAAAAGCGCGATCACATCCAGCGATACATTGAATCTAAACTAGAATCAAGGAAACAAACCTAGCGAACTATCTGCTGACCCTTATCAAAAGCGCGATATACCATTCCTTCGTGAAGAAGGGCAAATGCGGAGGATCAAAGACGAATGCAGTCGGCCACTTCAAAAGTAAAATCAAAGAGAGGCTCGTGAGGGAGTACACATACTACGTCTCCAACGGCACCGAAGAATTATTCCGCACGCGATGGTGCACGGAAAACGCTTTGTGCCTCGTGGAAAGCGGAGCGATGAGGATGGCCCCAGCGCGCTGCAGCGTTCACTTAAGGTGCGTTCACATGCAGATGTTCCTCGGGCGCTGAGTCGCGACAGCCAATCAGGAGCCAGGAAGCCAAGGCCACCGGTACGCTTCGCCACGAGTCGTTGCGCGCGCCGAAGTTGGCGAGAGCCCAACTTTTCCGCGCGTAACACGTGAACATGGCGGTGGTGCGCAGTGAAGAAATCATGGCGACAGCCAATGACGAACTCCTCGTCGAGATAATTAGGAATAATAATGCTAATATGACGTTATTACGCCACCGAAAAACTCTACTATCCATTAGGAATACGCTACAAACACCGAAATCGTCAAAGGCCGAAAATCTAGTGAACGCCAAACGAAGACGTGTACGCGGCTATGTGAACAAATTGTGTTCCCAGAGCGCCGCTGCGCATTGACGTGTCCCTGCGCTAACATGTGAACGCACCTTTAGACTCTAGAACTGTGATAATAAACCGTGATACGGACTGCGATATTAAACTGTGATATAAACTCTTATTTAAGCTGTGATATGGACTGAATTGTGAACTGTGATATTAAACTGTGATATAAACTGTGATATGGACTGAAATGCGAACTGTGATATTTAACTGTGATACAAACTGTGATATGGACTGAATTGTGAACCGTGATATGAAGGAGATATAATCACGAAATGAACTTATAAAAAAAACGTGATAATGTGAACTGTAAAGGGTAAAATGTAAACCTCAATTTTTTTTAACGTTCAATAAAATAATAATAATAATATTAATAATAAAATAACACACACACAAACACACAGACATCATTCCGAAAATGGTTAAAACGTGTTCTAGGGACCCCAAAACATGTATTTCCATTGAAATCTCGAAGTCGATTTTTTTCATGAAAACAATACTTTCTCTATACTGCGTATATGGAGAAAGTAAAAAAACAATTTACATAATCACTTTATATATAATTCTATATCCTTTTGCAAAAATAGGCAATTCTTTAATTTAACAAGAAATATTCTTTCACAGGATACATTCAATATTCGAGCTGAACATGTCTTCCAAATGCACTCCTCAGATGGTCTTTTTGTTTTCTTCACTCCAAAATCAAATTCTTGTAACCCTTCCCTCGCAAGGAAAGTGAAAATATTCTGCGTAGAACGTTTAGCATTTATATTTTTTTACTTCGTACAATTCAGATGTTGAATGCAAGAAAGCGTGGCCTGATGAGTTCATATCAGACCTAATATTTCATTATGTGGTCAAAATATGTCTTCCGATAAGAAATGTCCTATCCTCATCGGAGGGATGAAAATTGCTTTTTGCAATGGCATCGAATTGCTGTTGGATATTTTGACTCTCAGATATGTGTTCTCTGGACAAAGCATCGCATTGAGTGCAGTCAATAAAACTCACTTTCCAAGGCGAAATCGGCGTCCCTCGGCGAAAAGCAGATTTTTATACTCCATTACCTCATACCAAAATTTTGTAATATCCTCAGTTTCTATCCACTTAATTAAGTTAATATTCTCGTATCGATTTTCTATTTTTCCAATTACAGACTCTAGCAATTTAAATTCCAGCAGTAAATCCAAAATTGGTTCTTTTTTCGCGCTTATGATATTGAAAACTCCTAAAAACTCTTTTGCATAATTTTAATGTTTCCGGGTAAGCGCTGTTGCACCTGCTTTACTAAATGTTCAATGAAATTTTTGCAACTACTGCGCAAATCATTTCCCTTTTCTTCGGAGAAATCTAATTCAATTCTCAGTTCCAAAAATAAATTCTCAAATTGATAACCAAAGTAAGGATTGGGTTCCATATACTACTCAACATCACAATCTAAAGGTTCTATAATTTGTGACTCTTTTATTATTTTTCTCAGAAGAAATTTTAAAAGGAGCAAGATATCCTCCAATAGTTTAACGTGATCAGCGGAACTGCTTCAAATATTTTATTTACTTTTTTCAAAAATTTTAATCGAAAATATATAGTGAAAATACATAGTATAGTGAGAATACCGTACAATCTCATGTACCACGCCCACCTTTTTTCCGTTTCAGCGACGTCGAAAAAGATGGTGCGCGTCATACACGAGGATGCGCGGGAGACACGAGAATTTCCATTTGCAATGTTATTTATGGGAAAGATAGATGACGGCCAAAAACTTCCCAAAGTAATACTTTGTTTCATGTCCGTGTCTTTTAATAGAAATTACGAGACTGTAGCTGATTATGTCAAATAGCACAAGGAAATACAAAGCAAGCATTCCTACACAAAAAAATCGAAAGTTCATTGAATATAAAAAAAATGGAATCAGAAAAGCTCCAGGAAAAGGAAAGCTCCAGCCAAGCGATTACTTTGTTGCATTTGTTCGGCTCATTGCGAGGCGCCGTAATGAAAGTCGAGAGGCGTATTTTCCTCCAGCTGTGACCCCCGATTTAAACAGCAAGTTCGTTATTTCTTGGGAAACTTGGTTGTGGAAATCAATCAAATGAATGGTGGCAAAAGACTACGTTCATTCAGTGAAAAAAGTTCGCGAAAAACTGAATATTAGCATATTGCTCCATCGTAATTGGTGGCGGAGTGGTTAACGTGCTAGCGCGTTAACGCTCCAACCTCACGGTCCCGGGTTCGAGTCCCGGCTAATCGGATTTTTCCGGTTAGGGAATGGTTGTCTGTGTGTGTGTGTGTGTGTGTATTATTAAATAAAAATGCAAAAAAAATGAATAAAATTAATGAAAAAGGGGTTAATTGGAGGAATAGCCTTCCTAGGCTAAAATTCGCCCAAAAAAGAAAGACGGCATTATTATTATTATTATTATTATTAATAAGTGAATGCTGTCATTTTTCCATTTAATCAAAAACATTTTTTTAATTTTTCGAATTCGAAAATATTTCAAAAATTCATTGCCCGAAAACTAGGTGCGCGTCTTACACGGGGGCGCGTGGTACATGAGAATATAATTCCTAGAAATTCCCCAACATTTGTCTATTTGGAAGTTACTCCTCCATCTGGAAGCTATTTAACGAATTGCCCAAAATTTGTGTCCGCAAGTGTGTTAAGATCTTTCGGTCCTCTTCACCCTTTTAAAGGAAAGAAAATTTCTGACGTAAACCTCTTCTAAATGAATGAGGGTTCACTCCCGTCCCTCACCGGGTGTGGTATTCCCCACACGGAGTTGTCGAAGTGCGCTATGCCATCGATGCCACTTGAAAATCAAATTCCGCCTGAAAAGTCAAAAATTGCGACTTTCCCGCCCAATTTACCGCCATCCGCTAAATGATATTTTTTTCCGCTAAGCGACAACAAATTCCCCCAGATCTAGTAAGGGAAAAAGCCAGATTGGCAGCACTGGTTCACCGCCCAAAGAGACTATGCCATTGTGAATGACCCTCGCCGTGAAAACTCCCTCCCTTGTACAGGACCGCATTGGAAAATTCGTAATTGGAATATTGTCCATTGTTTATGAAGACCCCCGTCGGGAGGATGAAAGAACGCGTGACCTTTGAGCGTGCCATTGTGGTTCACCAATTGTGAACTAAACCGTCCATTGGATTTTTTTGTGTTCATTAAATCAATTATGAAAACTCGATTTGGTGCCGAAGGAGTAATGAACTTACAAGTTCGACTTGTTTCTCTTAATAATGCTCCGTTATTTACTATGAATTGGTTATGGATGTACGTCATAGTAATAGCTGATGGATATCCGAAACTTCGGCATCTCAACAATAATTTTTCTTACTGATATTTCAGAATATTTACCAACTAGCAGAAGTGCCCTATATGTAATCCCCCTATGTAATCTACTTCTATATTCCCCGTTGATTCTCAACGGGGAATATAGAAGTAGATTACATTCAAGTTGCTAGTCGTGCAATGCGTAAATTACCTTTAGAATAGTCTTAAATTCCAAGCTATTCTTACTATACAGGAAAATCTCGGTTCAACAATCGCATAGATCGTCAGGAGGATTGGCTGTTTACAACCTCAACAATTTTGGAAAATTCACGCGTATTTTTTCGAAATTCTCGAAATTTCGATTCGGAAACAATATTCCACGATCAAAATTAGAATATTCATTTAATTACCGTTCTTTTGCTTCTTGTTTCGACTCCGCACGACTATTTTTCTATTTTATTCTTCAAAAGAAATATAGCCTGCTACCAATTAAAGTGAAGATTAGATTTATTCTTTATTGAAACCCAACTGAGCGATCCTGGTTCGAACCCAGCAAAATTATCGAATTAAATTGAGAAAGTACGTCCTTCCTGGACCCAGAAAACACGTACGCAAAGTTTGACGCGAATCTGGCAAAAGGTTTGTACGAAAATCAAAGACACACAATCGTCCTGACTGTAATTACGAACCTGCAATTGCTGGTTACCTTCTTACAGAAAATTTCTCGTAATCATGTAGTATATCGTCCTCTTCAATCATCAGCTTTCTCAGCCTAAAGTCCAGTAGTTTTTTTACGGGATTAAACATGAGCTCGGATTCAACAATGTGATCGGTCGTCAGGGGGATGAGTTGTTTATAGCCTCGAATTTTCACAAAAGTTTTGTATATTTTACCGATATTATCGCAAATTCTAATCGAAAGTAAGATTCCATGACCAAATTAAGAATCTTCATTCAATTTGCTTTCTTTCGATGTTTGTCTGGACTCTATACGACTATTTCTTCTAATTTAATTCTTCAAAAGAAATAAAGCCTGCAACCGATAAAAATGAAGCTTACGTGTATTCCTAATGAAAATCTATCTGAGCGATCCTGGTTCGAATCCAGCAAAATTGTTGAATAAAAATGCGACAGTACTTCCTTCCTGATATCAGAGGACACGTATGCAAAGTTTTAGACAAATCGGGCAAACGGTGTGGACTCCAATCCAAGACAAACAAACCCACAGAATTTCTGCTTTATATATATAGATTTATGGCATTTTTCAGACTTAAACGAGTATTCGCGTCACTGGGATTTTATGCTTTTCGCGATCTTTAATATGCAGATACATTCAGTCTCTAAAAATTCAGATAGTTTGATTCGCATGATTTTTTTACGCGAATTCACTTAATATCAAATTGTCTCCCCGAATGGCGGTGCTAATAATGAACAATTCTAAATTTAATCATTATTTACGATGAGATGAGAGAGATGATAGATTTTTTAAAAGATGAGAAGTTCGTAATGTTAAAGAAAATGAAATGATGGAGAAGTAGGAAACGGGTGAAAGAACAATAGAGGGAGGAGAAAATAACATGTAATTAGGATAATGAATGGATGAGATTCCTGGAGATCTGCGATATCAAAACGCGTTGAATCGGAATGCTATTCAGGGAGTGTGTGAAGTTGAGGATGTTTTTTTTAAGAGAGAAAGATACAATATTAAATTTAGGGATATTGAGGGGTAGTTTCCATTTAAGTGACCACAGTTAGATGTTATTTATGTCATTCTGTAGGGAATTACAATCAGCATCTGTGAGTATGGGATGAGAAACTTTTAGATCATCAGCATATAGGGAGGAGTCACAACTAATACGAGAGAGAAGATCGTTGGTGTAAATGTTGAAAAGGAACGGTCCCAAAATCGATCCTTGGGGCAATACAGAAGTGACTTTGGTGTAGGAGGAGCAGGAGCCAGAAACAGCCACTTTCTGGTATCTATCCGAGAGATAACTATTAAGTAAGATCAGTAGATCGCCTGTCATTCCAAAGGCTGCCAGTTTATGAAGGAGTAGATCATGTCTGACCGAATCAAAGGCTTCTCTAAAGTCAAAGTATACGGTATCTGTTTGTCTCCCATTGTGGATTGCCGTGGCTACGTTATTAACATGAAGAACAAATTTAGTCTTAGTGGGTCGGCCTGGTAGAAATCCGTGCTGTTGTTCAGCAAAACTAGTTTTGAATTCACGCATAAGTTTTTTGTGAAGCATTTTTTCGAAAATTTTTGAGAATACTGAGATTAGCGATATTGGTCTGTAATTGGAAACATCCGATTTCGATCCACTTTTATGAATGGGGGTTACGATAGAATTCTTCCACATCGAAGGAAATACTTGGGTTTTCAGAATTTTATTAAATAAGAAATGCAAAGGGGAGCAAATTTCGTCGGCACAGGCTTTGATAATGAATATTGGAAAGTTAAGGGGCCTGAGAATGAAATATTATTAAGATTTTTGAGCACTTCAAGCATTTCAGTTTTGGCAGATTGAATAGTGGATGTGACGAAATTGGTACACAAAAATTTCCCAAATTCTACCCTCCGGACTGTTTTAAATTTTATTTATTTACCATTGAGCTTAATTTCATTCTTTATAAGTAATCCTTTTAACGATAAGTTCCAGTAAGCCCTCAAAGAGGTTTCACGCTCGGAGAACCGCAATGCATTCAAGCAAGTGAATTCCCCGGGTTTGGAATAAAAACTTTCAATTGACATGGAGGGTGGTGTACTTGTGGTACGCTCTTCGAATTAGCGCTGGATTTCGATTTTTCCGCAACACTTTCTTTCAGCGAGCAAGCGTAAGCATCAAGAACTTGGAAGAGAGTGTTTACGTTTCTAAGACGACTGGCTTCTATGTTCGCAGAAACGCATATTTTTCGGTCAATTTGTTCGCAGCGCTATTTCTCGAGATTTTTAACTCGGAAAGGGTCTTTTTACGACCTTTTGGGTGGAACGGCCGCCGCCGAGATGCATAAATTGCCTTCGGTGGGCTTCAAACCCGAAAGCGACAAAAACAGGTCACGTTTCACAAGATGGGTACCAAGGTCGGCGAGGATAGACTTGGGCTAGTTCGCGGTCCCACCGCTGCCACGGTGAGGTTCGAGTCTTGGCCATTTTGGAAGTAGCCATCGATCGCTAACGACCATCGAAGATTCGGTCTTGTTAATTTTGATCCTTAACTTCTTATTTAAGCAATTTACTAATTAATTCGCCTATTGAGTATAGATGCACACGCAGTACATACCCTTCAGTTGATTTTATTGATATAATTGCAAAAGTTAGAACATGTTATGAGTTATAGGAGTTAATACTTTTTGATGTTTTTGTCACGCGAAATATTTATATACCTTTGTTTTACATGACGCAGATCATAGAAATATCTGAATCTTTGGATTATTTTTATGATATTCGAGGCTCATATTTGCTCTGTTCTTTGTGATTATATGAAGGTAACTTCAGCCGTCTTAATTCCAGTCCGATTTCAGCAGTAAATATCTCGCATGGATTCTCCGAATTCGCGTTAACCGCTAATTCAAATCCTAACGTGTAAATCTAGGGAAATCCGGTTATCTATTAATAACTGATCAGCAAGATGCTATTCATAATAAAGAAAACTCAGTCGAAAATTTCTACTAAATATTTTTATCACACGATAATCAGCAACATCGTCAGTTACTCTCAGAATTCTTAGTTGTACGAAGTAGACGATTTAGATGACAATTAGCTGATGCCTTCAATTGTATTTACTAGATGGCGCAAAGATCACTTAGAGTTGCGCCGAAACCAATCCCTAACAACAATATTCTGTAAATATTGACATTTTCATCGTAATTAATGTCATTTCTCTCTATGGGCAAGTTCGTCATTGTCATGGTAGTGCTTTTACTATTCTAACGTGAGTTCACCAAGTATAAACTTCTACCACCAGACCACTGAGGAATATATCAATCATTAACAAAGATGAAATAATAGCCATGATCGAAACTTAAGAATGAATGAAGCGTTTATCATTAGGAAGGTAAAAATTTCAACTTCTGAAGAGTATCGCTGATTAAAGGACATCGCTGATTATCGAGTTTCCGTTGAATGATATTCGAGATTGAAATTCAGTTGTTATGGATGTTTTGTGAGGAAGTGAAGAAGGTTCGTGGGAATAGAAGAGGGACGCGGGAGATCCTCTTGACGTTCCCTTTTATCGGGGGCTGCCGATGGAGTTGTTGCGTATAATTGCAACTCATTCGAGCTGTTATATAAAATGCTGCAGAAAGAAATAACAGTAAGAAATGGCGATTGATGAAATACGCGTGATTCCTCAGCAATCACGATATGACAGAGATTTCGCGAGAGCATATTGCTTGAGATTACTGGCCTCCTTTTCGAGATGGACACGCTAACGAGATAGATGCTTAGGGGGTTTACACACCCCCTGCCATACGCCATATGCTGGTTCGCTGGGCGCTAATTTAAATGAACATATGTAGCTTGTGAAATATAGGCGGGATATATATTAAACTGATTATAAATTTGAATTACGCTTTTAATGCATCGTTTTTACGAGAGGGTTCATTGTGAATTTATTTATGAATGCGTATAATTGTACATTCCGGGATTAGTTTCTTTGTTTTTAGTTTGAACGCGTGGGAAAACTAACGAAGTTGAGAATGCTTTTATGGTCGTTCGTTGTCAGCGAGGGAAAGAGCAGTTCAGCAGAAGTCACTCGCCTCTGTTTAATATAAGTTACGAACAAGATGAATAGCAAGTGTGCGAATGATGTTGTACGTAAGACGTCATAATAATTAACAACATTAATATCTCTAATGGAAACAGGAAAATCCGTATTACATAAATTTCAATAATGGGCGCAAATAACCTAGCGGTTGACGCGCCAAAAAATTTTAACACTACTACCAATTTCAATAATGATTACTATTTTAAAACACACTCCCATTCACTAACCAGAAAAATACGATTTTTAGGGATTCGAACCCGAGACTTTTGTTTGGAGAGCATAGTTCAAGTTCCAAGAATAAATTTCCAGGGCATCGCAGGGATGATTGCAGACGGTTCCTTAGGGTTCGGTCGCCAGGGTATTTCCTCGCGAGGCCCCCGTCAATTAGTCGCCGACTTAACGGTTCGATTTTAATCAAAGACGAGCCTAATTTCCCCAGGCATAAATTCACCCATCGCGCGATCCTTTGTTTTCATAGTTTCCCAACAATGAGCATATCTCAGCAGTTCCGTCAGGAAAGGGAAAGGGGATTTTCTAATTAAATCGTAAAACAGGGTCGCGATCTCATTAACATTTCCCCCCGCGTCCCTCGAGGGAAAAAGCTTTTTAATGCTGCCGCGACGGCGAAAGCAATATCCCCGTGGGGCGACCATTCCTTTTGGGTTACAGCAGACGTGACCGTGGCAGCCTTTTTTCCTGGCCGCGAAGGCTCCGCAAGGAAAGGGCCGCTTTGCGCTTGCGCGCTCATGTTTCACGCCCTAACCGCGAGGGGCCATGGCGTCGGCCTCCCCTCCGAAATGACCGCGACCCGGGCGATGGGTGTGCCCCCCGCACTTCCGGTCCCTCCAACCTCCCACGATGACCCGGAGTGCAGCCCAAGACGCGACTGTTGCCAACAGAAGGCACCTCTTACGACGGATTTTCTGATCTTTCGTTCGGCCACTCGTGAGGGGACGCGATGACAGATCCTTGTTCTGCAACCTGGATGGACCAAAAGTGCCTTCCAGTTGATGCGGTGGCAGAGGGAATTGGAAACGTAAAGCAACGCCCTTCATGAAAGTTCACTAGAGAACGTAAAAAAAGTTGACTTGTTTACTTCGGTTGTCCTCCTTTAGTTAACTTCCTTAGTTAAAATGAGGTTTTATTTCAAAATTGCTAATCACGTCCCATCATGATCTAATTATCAATAAGATGAGCCCCTTTATAAATCGCTTCGGCTATCGCTAAATGATTGGACCACTTCGCTGTGGTTTGTGTGAAGTATAATGTATAAATCCCAAAGGAAGCCGGGAAAGTATATTCCTTTAGGCGGGCGCTCATAGGGGTCGCTGGGATTTCCTTGAGTGACACCCGAGAAAAACCGTCTTTACTATCCCAGTGAAGCAATCATTTTAGTATTATTATCAACGGTTTCGCGATGAAGGACAATATTCAGAATTAGTTAGGGAACATCTGTTTTCGTAATTCATTTAGAGTACGTTTTTTCAAAATTCCTACAACTAATTGATTTAAAGTTTAGTGTTCATTTAAACAAGTACATAGTGTCGTTTTCGATGTCTTCGACGAAGTCATGCGGTAATAGGAAAGTTCATAAACAGACGGGTTGCATTCGTTTTTGAAGTAGGAGTTGGCCCCTTAATTAATAATAATAAGATAGAAATTTTACTTTAAGAGACCTCCAGATTCGGTCCAATTTGTGAAGTAGAAATGTTAAGAATTGAAGCGCCCCTGTTGCGGAGGAAGTTCGCGGAGTAAGAAAAGTGAGACTGATTATAAATGTTTACATTAACCATTTCGCGGTGTTCTCTTCAACACCGAATTAAGTGAGTTAACTAGCAACTTTAGACGCCCAACAAGATGAGGCATTTTCGACGGTATGAATCGTTGGAAATCGCCAAACAAGAGTTTTTTTGGGGTTCGGTGGATCGGAAGCCATAGCGTAGTTCTGCTCCATAAATCAGGTTTAGACTCATTTTAGAATCCTTGAAACCACGCGTCGAACATTCCGAATCCATTGGGAGCAGTGGCTTACTTCGAAATGGCGTCGAAGAGGATTTTAATTGCGTGGCGTCAGACCGCGAAGGTCCTTCTTTTGCCTCCTTTTTTTGGGACGAGTTTTATATTTTCTCCGAGTCGTGATTGCTTTGCGTGAGATCGTTCGAAGAGGAGGGTTTTTCATCGGTCCGCGGCTACCCCCCCGCGGCTACGACCCAAGCCACCTTTTCGAGCCACCGCATTTCTCCATCGGCACTCTCGAACTGATCGGCAGCGGTCGTGGGACTCCTTGGAAGATTCGAGGACTATGCGCGGCGAAATATGTGATCAAGAAGATGACGATCTATCACACTCTATATCTTACTTAAAGAATGAATACACAGCATCCTAAACTTTCGATATATTTGATGCCTAAAGATGTTTATTAGTAAACGAAACTTGTCGCCTTCTCACAAAACAATATTTTATGTTCACTACTAATTGGGTTTTACTTCTTTAGTATGGCTGCCTTCCACAAAGTTGAGCTTGGATACATTGCATTAATATTCAAGTATTGTTAAAGGAAAACATTGAATGCTAATGGTTTCGGAAAATCTTGAATTCATTCGTCAACTAAATAAGACGAATGATGGTAATTGTGGTATAAAAAACAATTACTGTGAATAGCTTCACTTTATCTTTTCATAGATGATGGAATTATACCAAGAAACACAAAACAACATTGCGTACCGTAAGTGCAGTCTTTGCTGCGCGGTGAGTGACGTAAGCAATGGAATGGCACAAAATTGTACGCGTTCCCTCAAAAATAGAAACGTTCTTCTTTCAATTGGTGGCGGTGGATTTATTTAATTAAGAATGAAAACGGAGTAGATTCCTTGTATGCTTGAATCATTCATCACCGGCGAATAAGTATGAAAAAAGTGAATTGTTTGAAAAGAAAGCTACCTTCTTTCGGTAAATATCTAGTGAGACATTTGAAACCATTTCGTTTCTAAAAGCTTATGACCACCATGCTCCTCCAATCTAAGAAAGATGTCACTGCCATATTCGAATTAAGCAAAGTCTCTGAATTCGCATCTTAAATTTGCCTAATTATCACTTGAATCTACTCTTCTTTTTGTATTAAAGGAGTTTATAAATGTTTTACCGTAGCAATTCTGTTCCTAAACAGGGAAATCTGCATTCATTTCAGGTGTTCAATTCCACGGTTTTGTAATTTTTTATGACAAATTGGAGCATTTAAATCATATGTGTTCCTCAGTCTCGTGTATTGAGCTAAGCGAAAATAAAATGAAAAAATTGTACCCTGGTATGCGAACAATTTTGTTTATTTTATTCGAATCGGTTACGATGTTGAATTACCTCAATGCGGGAAATACGGCGCTCAAGTAGAGTCTGATAATAACGGACTGAATGATTTCATATATTATTCGGAATTTTTATTCTTTCTGTTTCCCATATCAATTTTAGTTTACAATATTCAGTGTAATACATATTAAGGTGGTCATGACTAAATCTACTGGGGATATATTAAATGTATCTAAATATATTCTCTAAATACGCTATTTAATAAACTATAAATAAGCTATTTAATAAACTATAAATAAGCTTTATTATAACTGGGTTAATGAAAATTTTACAATATTCAGGTATATGAAAGATGCAACTTTTGTAAGGGAAGGTTGACTAATTTGGGCAATTTTTTATTTTCTTCTATATTTCCATTAATAATTATTTAACCTCAAACTTTAATGCTATCAAATATACTTCACAGTTTCCTCTTTTATCTGGTAGTTATATATTTGCAATATATTACTCTTGAGATAAATTAAGTGGAAAAACGAACTAATGCTAATGGTCTAAATTTGGAAACCAGTTGCCTAATTTGGACTCACAGATTCCTAGGTTGGACCGGGTTACCCCTAAACTATTCTTCCCCTGATTATAAGGGCAGCGTTTGCAGTGAGGTGAGTTACATTGTGTGAGTCCAAACTTTCGAAAACCAATGTAACCGACCACACTGCATAATTACTCTTCGGTAGCCAGTAAGGAGAAGATGTTTTAATCCCCGCTGTATGCCACTGACCCATCACCCTCACATCACTCTTCCCAGAATGTGCCTCTCACCATACCACCACCCTTCTCTATTCCTTTCCCATCACCTTTCCTACATCCACCCTCCCATGTCTCCCCTTATGTTCGAAATGACTCTGAAAATGAATTCCAATTATGTACCTGATGATGACGCCGATGCCTCGAAAGTAGTCGTACCATTAAAAATTCTGTGGGCTAAAACAAAGTTAAATTATTCTTCCACCCCATACACATGTTCGTTGAGTCCATAGTCACCGTTCTTGTATGCTGCCATCTCCAAATGTTTTTCGTCCCACTTCCCGTACGTACTCCTTTTTTCCATCATGAAAACCTATACAAATATTCACCCAAATATATTAGATACTAGATGAAGTGCTCGTTGATTCTCAACGGGGAATCTTAAATTGATAAATACTATTGTTACAGTTTTAGTCGTAGCACATGCATCAAAAGTTTTGGTAGATAGCTAATTCCAGGCTAAAATTATTTCCAAACCAATAAACAAAGAAAATGAAGTTATAATTAAGTGTACGAAGTCAGGTAAATATTCAGTCTAATATCCTGTGAATGATCACTACCTTCGATAAAGACAAAAATCATTCAAAGATTATAAAAAATATATTCGAAGATCAAATTAGGATAAACAGCACCACCTTTTAGGAGAAATTTTCAGAAAGTAAAAATTGGTTCTTGGAAACGATGTCTAAACACAAATAACAGAAATATGTTGTATATCACTCTAAAACCACCGATGAATATTATTTGCAGAAATTAAGTCTATTATGTAGCTGACTTGTATCCCAATACTAAATTGCGTAACGTAAACACGAAGCTCATCAAATAACACAAATGCAATCAGAGTGCCAAAACAGAACCAAATATTAAACACCGATAGCAGAAAGATAGTAAATGTATAAGATTTGGGAGTAAATTTTAAAAAAACACAATGAATAACATTTTTATTCTGCGTATTACAAAACATAAACTTGCTTTATCTTTTCGATGAAGAGGTACGATGTTGGAGATTTGCTACAGCTTTACAAATCGCAGTTTAACTCCAACACTGAATCTGGGAAATCTTTACGATATTCACTAAATCTATTTTCGTCAATCGCTAAATATTTATCAATGTAAATTGATAAGTTGTAATACGTAATGCAGAAGGTTATATTAAAAACATACAAAACTTACCAGGTTTTTTTATACGAATTCAGTTGTATTGATCGAGAGAAAGCAATTTCATTTAACAAACTACTATAAACCCATTTATCTCACGAAATAGTCAGTAAACAATGACTTTCACATAAATAAAACTTGGTTGCTACAGACGCTTCCATACAATTTAAAATCATTCTTAATTACTGGTATTCGTATGTTTGTATGCTCGATTCTTCACAGTATATCGTTAATAGCTGCAGTTACTAATATCTCCTTAAATTTCTCCCTCTTCATATAATCTAACACTTATTCTTAACATTAATTTAAAGTATGCATATTTTCTCAATGTGTTCTTACGGATAAATGCATGATCTGGGGACTCAAAAATCCCCTTGATCGTCAGGGGGATGAGTTGTTTATGACCTCACAATTTCGATAAGGCATTCACGTACTTTATCAAAATGTGCGTAATTTCGAATCGAAAATGATATTCCACGACCACATTAGGAATTTTTATTCTATTTTCCTTCTCTTGGTGCTTGATTAGACTTTCTAGAACCTTTATTTTTAATTTAATTTTGCAAAAGAAATGAGCCTTAAACGAAAAGAATGACCTCTAACTATCTTTCTAATGGAAACGTTTTGACCCGTCTGGGTTCGAATCGTGGACTTTAGGGAAATAAAAAGTAGCCTATACTCTGCGCGGGGTCGACTTTTAATAATGTAGAAAATTTCAAAGTATTGCGACTCTCGGTTCTCGAGTTTTTAGCGAACATACACACACACACACACATACACTCTATTTTATATTATAGAATTATTGTGGAAATAAAATTATTGTCTCCTAAAATGGACCGGCCCAATATGAGGTGGTCCCACTTAGGCAGCATGTTCCCGTCAAAATAATATTGGTACGAGACGAACACACGAGGTTTCACACACATATGCAGTATGTTGTTAATAGCTAACATAATTCGGATTAAAAGTGTTCTACAGAAAGAGTGATTACTTTTTTTACTCGGCTTACGTACTGAGGGCAAATAATTATAGCACAGACCACGCTAACGACCGTAACATCGGACAAATTACTTTCTCTGACTGACTAATCATGTGCCCTAGATGGTGTTATCACCTAGTACTGCCAACTCAAAGGCTTGACATACTCGTAGGGGGAAATACTAATGCGGTCCAATTTAGGCAACGGTCCAATATCGGCAATCTTCCCCTATTAGCTGCAAGTTAATTACTCATCAAATTCTAGGAATCCGAACGACTGCAGTCGTTGGGATACCTTTGGATTTTTAACTTCTGGGATTATGGTTTAGGGTGACTCTGAGGATTTCCATGTTTAGGAATTTTTGGAGAGACGACTCAATCAGTGTGCCTCGATTTCGCAGGAAACAATAAATGAAGCTAAAAATGCAGAAGTGGAAGAGATAAAGTAACTCTATTTACCCGAGTTTTTGAAGAATTTATTGCACATCTAAACAGATACATGAAACCAAGGGTCTAGAGCCTATTTTCGATCAATAGGCTACATACTATTTGTTAGTTATTTGACAGAAAAATTAGAGTAGTCCATAACCGTAATTCGTAGTATAACTTAATCCTTCATTGCGCATTAAGATAATAGTAGTGCAAATTACCATTTTAATATTTATATAATGTAAAGAGCCTCTTTAGGTACTATAAAATAATTTCCTGGTGTATATTCGTTTGATAAGTGGAGAAGTTCGCAATTTGTAAGGAAACGAGATTCAAAAGTTGATGCGATTTACGCACAATTACTTACTGATATCCCCTAATCGCTAACCAAACCAAAATCAGCATTTTCTGATGGGCTTCAAATAATTAGCTGGATAAATATATGCATTCTCTATTCTGTTTACTTTTGCGAAGTTAATGATCGATTGATATTTTTTTATTGATGTTTGCTATGGCATTCCTCCAAATTTCGGATTCCTCTGCGAGTGTAAAATGCAGCAATTTCAAGCGCCCACACCAATGACGAGATACTCAAGCTAATAACTCCCTACGTCGATTTCATTATAAAGTCGTAAGATACTTTCGAAAATGACTGACTTTTCTGCATCTACTCTCCGCACCTTATACGTAAATTTCATAATTTACGGGGAAAATTGTCTTAAATAGTAAGAATCGGTTTGAGGCTCCGGAAGAAAACTATTCAGAAATACAAATTATACATTACAAATCGAATAAGCCAATTGTAAGAAACCATTTACGACCTACAGCTAGACATTCCCAAGCACCGAAACTTAATGAATTCCATGTTTCAAACCAGCTGCCTTTGAAGTCATGTTTCCCACCGTTCCTCTTCTTCCATTTTCTTCTATAATTCATTTCATCAACGTCTTCGCTATAAACGCTCATTGGCTAAAGAGATACCACGCGGGGAACTGCGAGATTAAAAAATCCTCGGCGAACTCGAACGATCCCCGCGCTAATTCGATTGGTTAAAAGATTCGAAAAGGGAGTCGCAATTACTCTTGTTGGATGAAAAGAAGGCTCTCGGGAAAGCAGCTACTGGCCGCCTGGACCACTCCCAATCCCAAGTTAATTTTTTTTCCGTACCGTTAAAGGCGCAGAGTGTTTTCTACTCATTCTGCTTACATTCCCATGCTCAGCATTACGCTTAAAAATCGAAGAAACATCGTACTGTAGAATTACTAAATTTTGTTATTTCGTTGAGAGAGCATTTTCTTTGTCCACAACATTTCATAACCGCGTGCCGAAGTCTCCCATTCGCTGACTTTTGCTTCTACTGCGGTCTAGTTTTTTAGTCAGTCTGATAATAATTATAAAAGGACCTTATTTAGGGCGAGATTGAGACTATAGAAACTCTTCTTACATCCAACCCTTCGTCATATACATGTAATAACTGTATGTAATAGCATAAAATATATATGTGATAACTAAAAATGAAGGTTAAAATCACACAAAGTTTAAGAATTAATAGTAATTTCAATCATCAGGTCGAGGAACGCAGCTTCAAGACAGCATTAGTAAAGCAACTTCAGGAAGTGTGGAGAAAGATACATGGCATTCCATTCCTCTGTAATCTATTATTACTGACTTACTTGCAGGTGCATGCAGAGAGAAAATAATGCTTGCTGTTTTGATCTACATTTATCTTTTACTTGAGCATAAATATATCTGTCTACTCAATAATAACCACAATTTGGAACTGCACTAATATCTCATTGCTCGATTCGTTCAAAATAAAACTTAACGGAAGGATACGGAAAATTTATAATGATCAAACCGAAAGTTGGAAATAAAATGGAGTTTTTCCTCTATGGCTTTAGCAACTCCCCTATTTGAAACAAAAATATCTTTTACAATCAGGAAGATCCTTTGGAATGATTTGGTGATAAGCGGGAAGGAGCTTTTCACTGCTTCGTAAGGAAGAAAGACATAATTATTTCGTTGAAATTTTACTATGAAGCAGGTCAAATCAGATAATTGAAATTTACTTCCAGAAGTGTCATTAAAATAATTTCATGTTTTTTAATTTCAATTCATCATTATTTCTCGTTATGTATGGATAGAATCCGAGCGTTGATCTTCATTTGCATTACTCAGAGTTGTACAGAATAATCTAGAGGTTTTGTAGCAGAAAACGATTCATTGCGAGAAAAAAATGGAAAGGTAGAATATGAAATAAACTGAAATATAATGAATTTTAACCTCGTATGTTGTTCAGAAGTGTAACGCAAGATGTGTAGACGATACTAGTCGAAAAACTTTTGTGGATATAACCAAGTCCTTTCATGTCTGTGCATTGATTTTAAGAAACATTTTCGTTAGTTTTATAGTAACAGAATGGAAAATGAGTTTAGATAAAAATCATTTCTTTACTGCTGTGCCGTAATTAGGTGTTCCGCATAATATTCAAGAATACCATTTTGTCTGTATTGTTAGCGTATTACGATTCATTCTATGTACATACTATTATATTGTATAGCTGGGAATTTTTGTCTACATTTTTCATATTTACTATTGTCGTTTTATATTAATATGTATATTGAGAGGATAGATTAACCCTTTCGAACCACTTAGATAGAATTATGAAATGGTGCGATGATTGGCAATTAGAGCTAAATGTAGAAAAGTGTTCGGTAGTTAACTTCTTCGAAAGAAAATCCATAATAAATGATTATTCTTACAGCCTCCGAGGGGTAAACCATTTGATGACATGAGTAATGATAGTGGAATCGGTGAAGTATCTTGGAGTAACTCTCGCGAATAATCTACCATGGAGTGCTCAAATCCGAAATATATGTGGAAAAGCACTTAAGAAACTCGGCTTCATTAAAAGAATAGTCGGTAGGAGCGAAGAAAAAGTTCGCGAGCGATGTTACTTAGCGTTAGTTAGGCCTCATATTGAAAACTATGCATTTAGAGTATGGGACCCCGCCGAGAAATGTCATATTCGGGATTTAGAAAAAGTACAACGAAAGGCGATACGATTCGTAAAGAATTGCTACGATAAAACCGCGAGTGTTACTCAGATGATACAGGACGCGGGATGGGAATCACTAGAAGATAGAAGACTAATTCAAAGGATGACTTTACTAAATAAGTTCAGAGAAATTACGTTCTCAGATTATGTAACCCATATAATGCGACCCCCCTGTTATATGGGCCGTTATGATACTGCAAGGAAGATCAGAGAAAAAGATGCTAGAACGAATCGTTTCAAAAGTTCATTTTTTCCACCAAGTATACGCGAATGCAACCGTTTAGGAAAATAGAGTCAAGGTGCTTGCACCCCCTGCCACACGCCGAAAGGCGGCTTTCAGGGTTCTTACATAGACATAGACATTGACAACACCTATTCAAATGTTAAATTGACCATTCTTATTGATGTATCAAGTACGTTTACTCATTGAAAGTGTATTTATATATTCTGTCATGTTTCTTCTCACCTTTTAGTTTCTACTATCGGTAGATACAGGTTTACACATCCCCTTTCTTCAAGGGCGTTTTCCTGCAGTAGATAATTTATTTTTACTGAGAATCTCTTTTTGTTGAAATACATCCACAATTCTTATCTATTTTCTCATAGAATCACTTTAAATTTATCATTGTGCAATGTAGGACGACTGTTTGGATAGAAAAGGAGATTTATAGTCTTCATCTCGCCCAATTTAAAAAGTTTTACTATAATTATTCTAATATAGCAATGTATGTCCGCTTTCATTCAAGATAAGATCGATGGGAATTCACTGAGGACACCATAAATTTTTGTAAAAAACCTTTGGTTGTCCCTAATTGAATAAACGCCTTAAATGTAACGTTGCATTGAGGGAAGGAGTCAGAAAAAAAGCTCAGATTCTGAAAATGCATCTTAATTTAGATTTTCTTCCGCCGGTAATTCACAAGGTGTTGCTGAGGGATGCTGCATCAGCGTCTACGAACAAAGGAGCCTCTATTCGTCCCCCTATGATAACCCGAGGAACTACACCTTGGATGGCTCGGTTCGAATCCCGTTGTGCGTTTTTTCCCTCCGATGTTCCGTTAGAGAGGCGTGGATCCCAGACGACCATTGTGTTCGCACTGCAATAGGACGAACAATCCTTTTTGCCTAATTCCGGTTCGGGACTGGCTCTAAAAATCATTTCCCACACTCCCGTATTTCCTGTCTATTCCGCTGATGGACCTATTTATTAAACCGAAGATCCTTAAAAACGAGCTGCAGTTCAACATTTCATTTTTCAGATTTAAACGTTCTGAATATAAGGTTTTTGACCAATGATTTTACACTTTTCAATCGTGTTAACCTAAAAGCGAGAGAGGAGTTAGATGATGCGAGGCGATAGGATTTGGTGAAGAACCTTGTGACGCCATGAGCGTTGACGAGCTTAAAAATCATAGCAATTTTAATTAACTGAATGTATTGATTTGTATTTAACTCTATCCATTTTTATTTGTATTTACTATGTACTAAATAGTATGTACTAAATGATCGATAGTTTGACGAATGGCAAAATGCAGAAATGAAGAGATGGGCAGAGAAAGATGGAAGAATGATGATCAGATGATTGGTTTGTATAATCCGATGAACTTCGAAGGTCGACGTAGCAAATAAATGATTTCCACAACGTTTTTCCCGGGCAATTAAAAAATGCCACTTAACCATAGTTTGTCAGCAATGATTTATAAAAGCATCGACAGGTTCATAATTGTTTTACTAGCTATTTAAATCCCTTAATCAGTTTAAAATAAGCCTGGAAATAGTGTTTTTTAGTTTATTTTGATAAAATCGCAGATAACGCTGTTTTTGCTAACCTTAAAGAATCTAAGGGTATCTTTTTATCTGCAATTTAAATGACTTTTCTTTTTTGAGGACGCCAAAATTCTATGCCGTGATTAATTCTGATATTCCAATCCAATAGATTTTTAAGGTAGGAGGCTCTATACCAGCCTGGTATTATCTATAATTTGATTAAATAATATTACTACAAATGCAATTGATTTTATCAGGGAACGGATAAAAAGTTCACTGAGCATGATTTTATACATTTACATTAATACCCCGCGAGCCCCCGTGAGGCATATGGCTGGGGGTGTGAGCCAACTAAATAATGTTCACATTAGTGCATCGTAAACGAAGAAAGAGGCCAAATTTAAAAATCTGTTCTCGCTACAATATCGCAAAATATTTTTCCCGTCTGCGAAAATCGCGTTCGCTGAGAATTGGATTCACGACGCGTCGTCAAGTATTTCATCGTGTAAATCATTGCCCAAAAATGTCCCGAATAACGTTTGCCTATATTCAGTTCTTCTATTCTTAAAAGATTTCCAGGGCTCCGATCACTTCGGACGCATTGCTATCGAATCTGTAGTATATTTGCATCGAATGTTACAATTACAGCGAGGATGAGAATATTTGGAAAAATTTATTACCACAAAATTTCATTTCTGTGGCTGAAATTTATTTACCGCACCAAATTTGATTTCTAATCTTCAAAAATGGTGACGACGTAATTTTCAGTTGAATCCGAGAGTCGTAGATACGATTCATATCCCCCGTAAGACGTAGCTGCCCACTCCTCCATCTTTGAGACCCTTTAGAAAGGTCCCTGCGTTGGCACCAATTCCTCAACCGCTCATTATCGGGTGCGTTCGTCAGGAGGAAGCAGTTTCTATGGCAACGGCCTCAAGACGCCGACGACCTGCTCGGATCTCGTTTTCTCCCCAAAAAATTCCGAGAAAAGGGCCTTCGCGACCCATGTGCTTTTCCCTTCTTCCCACGCCACGAATTGGAGGTTCCTTGCGACGCCTTCGCACACGTGACACCTGATCAGCGGATGAAATTTTCCCTCTTTTAATAGATTATTCTGTCACAAGGTTTATTGCTGATGGTAATCTCTCGCCAATTACGGAGTACTATTTTTCTTTAGTTTCACATTGTCTAACATTAATTTCCGAAGAGGAGTGGTCACAGAGAAATTTAATGAAAAATGCATATTCCCTTTCTTGATTTGTAAATTGAAAGTAATTACCCTCCTCCTAGATTATTCCTTAGTTCTCTTTTGACTTCCTAACTTTCTCGTTTTCCTCCATATACCCTCTCAGCCCGTCGCGTGACATATTCGTAAAAAAAACGATTCCATTTTATCGAGTTATATAATAATTATCTACTTATTACTATGTAAATACGTTTCTTTGGTTTACTTAACACGGATGCTTTCTGTTCTTGAATTATCTAATTAAATTACGTTGTTCTGAATTCACGAAAAATTGTGGTATCGCTCTAGATTAAGGTAATGAAAAAGGAAAATATTCTAATTTTACGATAGAGATTTTAAATGCAAGGCCATTTAAATCAATTCCACTGGGGCACAAGAAATTAAACCAAGGTTTACCAAGCTTTATTAGCATGCACATTTCAATCATGTGTGAGATTTATATATGAAAGTATTTAGCAGTTCATAAAATCATCAGGCCGTACATGAAACCATCAGGCCACAGATTAATTCATCAGGCCGTATATTAAACAATGAGGCCCTACCTCAGTAGCCACTAACTAAATTGAAATAGTTTAATACGGACATTGGATTAAAAAAGAATTAACTCGCAAAACTAAATTAAGGAGAGTATTTTCCAATTCATTTTCATTGGATATAGAAAAAAGATTGTGAGAAAACCCAAATATGACCCAATATACACTACTCTGAATTATTGCGAAGAAACACCCGCATTTAACAGCTGGAACAGGTAAATCAACTATTACATCAGCAATTACATTAGCATAGACTGAAGAAAAGAAGAACATTTTACTAATCACTCTAACTATTGCGTTTTAAGAAGTACATCAGATCTTATTTCCCATTTCCTTTAGCGATCCTTTAGGATGAGAATTGAGAATCGTTGTTAGATGATGCCAAGCTGATAAATCGTCGATGAAATCATTGTTATGTATCTGAATTGTTTTGCTCTTTTTGATAGTCTATCTCCCATCTTGTTCACAGCCGTTTAAGAAGAAGTTTTTAAATCCCATGATTGGGAAGAGAAGGGCTTAAGAGTAAATGAGGAGTACATCAGTCACCTCCGTTTAGCAGATGATATAGTTCTATATATATGAATGAATCCGGAGACGGAATTCTATCTATTATGAGTAAAATGTAGCTTGCATACTGCAAGCGTATCGATAACACAAATTTCAATTCGACCTCATATCGAGAGGATCATCAAAAGAATAAAAAAAGTATTGAAAACATTCTTAAAATTCGCTGCAATTTATCCGCCCGGCATCGAACCCGGGTCTTCCTGGTGATACTTACTATGCAGTACGACAGAAGATCACAGTCTCTAACTATATGTAAAAACTCAAGCAGAAATATTGGCAGCAACTGCCTCGAACGACATCCTATTTTTCCCTTATATTCCTTAAGTGAGAAATTTAAAGGTGCTCTGGCATCGAACCCAGGAATATTGTGGTCTTATCTACATTTTTTCTTAAACCGAATTTAATGTATATCTTCTTCCTATTATTTCAATAAGTGGATAAAAAAATGAAAAACTTACCCCAATGTGTTACCCCAGCATTACAATGTCTCACATATGTAATATATGGGAAAAGTAGGACATCGTTTGAGGCAGTTGCAGCCAATATTTCTGCTTGAATTTTCACACATAGTTAGAGATGGTGATCTTCTTTTGTGCTGCATAGTAAATTCACCAGTAAGACCCGGGTTCGATGCCAGACGATTAAATTGAAGCGAATTTAAAGAATATTTTCAATCCTTTTTTTTACTTTCTCCATATACGAAGTATAGAGAAAGTATTGTTTTCATGAAAAAATTCGACTTCGAGATTTCAACGGAAATACACGTTTTGGGGTCCCTAGAACACGTTTTGACCATTTTCGGAATGATGTCTGTGTGTATGTGTGTGTGTGTGTGTGTGTGTGTGTGTGTGTGTGAGTGTGTGTGTGTGTGTATGTGTGTGTGTGATAGTGGACGCTCTAACGTGAAAACTATTGGTCGAATTAACACCAAACTTCATATATAGTACTGAGGTGTGTGCTGTCAGAGTTGATTAGTTTTTGGAGTAAATCGGTCAACCGGAAGTCGAGCTTTATTCATTAAAGCTCATTTCCGGTTTTCAAAATATCTCCATAAATATGATATATACGTATATTAGATTACTTATAAAAGTTTTACATAATGTAATTTACTATAACTTTTGTATTTAACATATTTTTTAAACACCGGTTGATTAGGAGTTATTCGTGAAACACTGATAAACCGGAAGAAGATGATTATGTACTTTGTGGGCGCTCTAACATGAAAACTATTTGGCGGATCAACACCAAATTTCATATGCAGTACTTCTATTGCAGTCTTTAGAGTTGATTAGTTTTTGGAGAAAATCGGTTGACCGGAAGTCTAGGTTCATTCTTCAAAGCTCATTTCCGGTTTTCAAAATATCTCCATAAATATGATATTTAGGTATATACTATTATTTATAAATGTTTTAGAAAATAATAATTACTATAACTTTTGTATGAAACATATTTTCGTATCACTGATTGTTTAGGAGTTATTCTTGAAATACTGATAAACCGGAAGTTGCTGATTATGTACTTAGTGGACGCTCTGGGCTCTAAGGGCGAAAGGCCAGTTTCATCGTTTTTCATCCAGCATGTCCCGAACAACATTATTTATAATTTTTAGAGTTCGAAATTACTGTCGTAGATAAGTATTTAAATCTTATATATGGAGAAAGTCATGTGCTGGCCACATCAGATTTTTTCTTTTGAGGACTATCCCGATATGATGCAGATACGAAATTAGTGTTGTCGATCTGCTTGCATTATGCAAGCTATATTTTACTCGTATATATATATATATATATATATATATATATATATATATATATATATATATGAGTAAAATGTTGCTTGCATACTGCAAGCAGATCGGCAATACTAAATTCATGTCGGAATCATATCGGGACGGTCCTCAAAAGAAAAAAAAAGGATTCAAAATATTCTTTAAATTCGCTGCGATTTATTCGTCCGGCATCGCGAACCCGGCTCTTACTGATGATACTTACTATGCAGCACAAAAGAAGATCACCATCTATAACTATGTGCAAACATTCAAGTAGATATATTTGCTGCAACTGCCTCAACGATGTCTTACTTTTCACATATATTCCATATCTGAGAAATTTTAATGTGCCCCGGCATCGAGCACAGGAACATTACGGTCTTAACTAATTTTTTCTTAAACCGAGTTTTAATATACATCTTCGATTAATGCAAGAACTTCCTATCATTTCGATAAGTGCATCGAAAAAAATAATGAAAAACTACCTCAATGTAATTTAAAGGGCAGATTATTGCATCGTCCAAGCATCGAACCCAGGATATTTTCCTTGAAAATCATTTATTTTTTTCGATAGATCATGACCATATATATATAGGCACCTTGAGTTATAATTCTCTACCTATCCGTGAAGTGATTTTAAAAAATTCCCGAATTTTTCATTTCCCGAATAAAAAAAAATACTTCCTGGATAGTTAGAGAATCAATACTCAAGGAGTCGATAGATATCGTCATGATCTACCAACAACATTAATGATAAACAATGATAATGACTTTTACAGAAATAATCCTGGGTTCGATGCTAGGACGATGAAATTCTGCCCTTTAAATTACATTGAGGTAGTTTTTCATTATTTTTGTCGATGCAATTATCGAAATGATAGGAAGTTCTTGCTTAGCTAAAAGATGTATATTAAAACTCGGTTTAAGAAAAAAAATTAGATAAGACCGTAATGTTCCTGTGCTCGATGCCGGGGCACATTAAAATTTCTCAGATATGGAATATATGTGAAAAGTAGGACGTCGTTTGAGGCAGTTGCAACCAATATTTCTGTTTGAATTTTCACACATAGTTAGAGATGGTGATTTTCTGTTGTGCAGCATAGGAAGTATTACCCGAAAGACCCCAGTTCGATGTCGGGTGGTATATAAACCTGCCATATAAAACTTATTGGGATAGTTTTTCATTATTTCATTCATGCACTTATCGCAACAATAGGGAATTCTTGCTTAGATAAAAGATGTATATTAAGACTCGGTTTAAGAAAAAATATAAATAAGACTATGCTGTTCCTGGGTTCGATGCCAGAGCTCATTAAAATTTCTCATATGTGGAATATATGTAAATAGTAGGACGTCGTTTGAGGAAGTTGGAGCAAATAATTTTGCTTGAATTTTCACACATAGTTAGAGATGGTTATCTTTTGTTGTGTTGCATAGTAAGTATGACCAAGAAAACCCGGATTCGATGCCGGACGAATTTAAGTTAACAATATGCTTGCAGTATGCAAGCTACATTTAACTCGTATTATAGATAGATGTTTTTCCGGATTCATTCATATAGATAGTATAGAAATTCACAGGCCAAACCACGAGCGTCATTGACTTTAAATTTTTACGAAATATTGGCCATAACGTGTTACCGCCAGAAAAATTGCAATTTTGAACTTCAGTGTCATGGGTTCGATTCCAATGGGCCCCAAAGTTCCGATTTTTTCCCTTTGGAATCTTTCCCATCGATTTAAGAAAAAAAATTAGATAAGACCATGCTGTTCCTGTGTTCGATGCCAGAGCACATTAAAATTTCTTACTTAAGGAATATAAGTGAAAAGTAGGACTTCGTTTGAGGCAGTTGTAGCCAATATTTCTGCTTGAATTTTCACGCATAGTTAGAGATGGTGATCTTCTGCAGTGTTGCATTGGAAGTATTATCAAGAATCGAGGGTTCGTTACCGGTTGGTAAATACATCTCCCATATAAAACACATAGGGGTATTTTTTTATTATCTCTTTGATGCACTTATCGAAATGATTGAATTTTTTTTGGTAGCAGGAAGATGTATATTAAGACTCGGTTTGAGTAAAAAATTTGGATTAGACCATACTATTCCTGGGTTCGATGCCAGAGCACATTAATTCAATTCAATTCAATTCAATTTTATTTCATTCAAAGATCATATAAATGATATAGAACAAGTCAAGTACAATTTAAAATACAAAAAAAAGGAGTACAAAAGGAAAATCAAAGGCATTGCATGCACAGCAGTTATCAACAATATGAATCTCAAGACTAAATAACATCATTCAAAAAGTCATAAAAATTATAATACATTTTATTAAGAAGAAAACTTCTAACCCTTGATTTAAACATAGATAAGGAAGTAGAATTTTTACAAATTATGGGCAATTTGTTATAGAGACGGAAACCAATGGACTTGGGACCGCAAAAAGAGATTTTTGTTCTGTGATATGCGAGATGAAGATGAGTGCTGGATCTAGTAAAATGGTTGTGAAGAACGGAATTAGTAGGGAACAGAGAAATGTTAGAGTGGATAAAAGAAACAACTGAGAAAATATAAAGGCAAGGAAGAGGAAGAATTTGAAAAGCTTTAAAAATTGGTAGGGAAGGAGCACAGGGATGTGCTCCTGCAATAATCCTGACGCAACGTTTTTGTAAAACAAAAACCTTATGGCTGTTGGTAGCATTGCCCCAAAATAATAATCCATACAGTAAGTGGGACTGAAAAGATCCGTGATACAACTGCAGTAAAACGTCGATATTGACGGAGCAGCGAAGAGATCTTACTAAAAAACAAAGGGAGTTTAATTTGGAAAGCAAGTAAGTAATATGAGGCCCCCATGATAATTTACTATCCAGAATTACACCAAGATATTTAGCTTGAGAAACAGTTTTAATAGGACTATTGTTCACTGAAAGGTTAGGGTTGATGAGCGTAGAATTCCTAAGAGCATATTGAAGGGCCTGAGTTTTATCAGAATTTAAATGAATGAAATTCTCTTTACACCACGAATTCATTATATAACAAATATGATCACTAGTAATTGAAAGATCAAGCTGGGAATCGGCAGAAATGATTATGTGAGAGTCATCTGCAAAAAGAATGGGCTGTACACCAGTGAGTCCATTAAATTTATTAGGTAAATCATTAATGTAAAGTAGAAATAATAGTGGTCCTAATACGGAACCCTGAGGAACTCCAATATTAATAGTTTTGGCATTAGAATTGTATTTAGTACAATTAGAGAGTAAAGAAACACTTTGTGTTCGATGTAGCAGAAAAGATTTCAGCCAGTTATAAGAAGCGCCTCTAATGCCTTGATGGAAAGCTTTAGAGAGAAGAAGATGATGATTGACATAATCAAAAGCCTTAGTGAAGTCAAATAGAAGTCCTAGAGTTTTTTTGCCATTATCAAGAGAAGAAAATATAAAATCGACTGCATCGTGAATAGCTGAGGTAGTAGATTTATTTTTAATGAAGCCATGTTGGAAAACTGATAGAATATTGTTAGACTGTAGAAAGGAGACTAAGCGTGAGTAGTAGATCTTTTCAAATATTTTTGAAAAGTGACTCTGTATAGCAATAGGGCGATAGTTATTAATATCCAATCTAGATCCTTTATTTTTATACAGAGGGATAACTTTTGAGTGTTTTAAAGATGAAGGAAAAACTCCTAAAAGCAAGGACTGATTAATGAGATAGAGTAAGGGTTCCCTGATGAAATCATAGGCGAGCTTTACAATGTGACCAGGAATATCGTCATCACCAGAGCAAGAGTTGGACAAACTAGAAACCACTGATCTAAGCTCGTACTCATCACATGGAAAGAGATAACAGGAATTTGGAATATTTAAGGAAAAATTTCTGGAATAAGAAGCAGAGAAGTTAGAAGGAGTCGAGAGTGAAGAGAAATGGTTATTTAAAAAAGTAGCAAGCAATGCTGGATCAGAAACAATTTCGCCAGTGTTATGATCAGTTAAAAGAAGTTCAGTTTTAGAGTTGAATTCACTAGTGCTCTTGATGATTTTCCATGCTTCCTTAGATTTATTTTTGGCTAAGATCAATCGTTGATTATTGTGACTCAGTTTAGCCTTCTTAAGCATATTTCTATACTGAAATCTAAACTGTTTGTATGTGGAACTAAGAGTGGGATCATTAGAAGTTTTGACTTGAAAAGCAAGGTCCTTAAGAAAAATAGAATAGATCTTGATTTCATTAGTGATCCAATTATTATTTTTAGAAGTTCCATTAGAAGTGCGTCCAACCTTAGATGTTAATGGGTATGCAACATTAAAGATATAAAGAAATTTATTTTAAAACTTGTAGAAGGACTTATCAAAACTAGTAGTATTGTAAACATTCTTCCAAGTTTCGCTTCTGAGAAGATAGAGAAAAGTGTGTTCGTTGCTTTGAGAAAAAAAGCGTTTCAATATAATGAGAGGCTGAAGATTAAGATCAATATTAATGTGAGAAATTAAAGGAAAATGATCAGAGATATCCGAGTTTAGAACATCAGTACAAATAAGGGAAGAATGAATGTTAGAGAGGACAGTATCCAACGAAGATTTAGAGTATCTTGAGATCCTGGTGGGTTCAAAATTGGTTGACTCAATACCATAGGAGAGAAGAAGATTCAAAAAGTCATCTTTATAATTGGAATTAATAAGGAGATTAATGTTAAAATCACCACATATGATAATCTTAGAAGAATGATGGATTGTACTAAAAGCACGATCTAATAAAATATTTAATTTGTGAAGAAAGACATTGAAATTTGATGATGGAGATCGGTAGATGGAGAAAATATAATAAAAAAACTTTTCAGTGATGAGGCGAGTGGCACAACATTCAAAAACAGTTTCCTCTAATAGGTCAGTAATGACAAAATCAACAGAAGCAAAATTAAGATAGTTTTTTACAGCGATCAAAACGCCACCATTTTTATAGTTAGAGCGACAGAAGAAATCGGCAATTTTAAATCCAGGGATAGATAATACCTTACATTCATCATGAACCAGCCAATGTTCACATATGCAGATAATATCAGCGTTATTCGCACTAGCAAGCACTTCGAGCTCAAGACATTTCTTTCTCAGGCACTGAATATTAATGTGCAAGAGATTGATTAATAAAGAATCAGGTTTAGTGTCACTGGAAGGAACATTTGAGGTATTACAGGACTCACTTATTAGTCACTTATTCTTGTTAAGAGAACCAGTCTGAAGTCGAGTAGCCATTTTTGAATAGGTAATTTCCGGCAAACTTTCACTCATGTTCATTAGTGGAGAGGCTAAAGGCACTGAAGTTGGTTGTTTATCTTCTACACTAATAGTGGTATTGGATGAAAATCTCTTCGAAGGGAAGAATTTGCCAACGACAGCATCTCGGGGCCATATTGCACTATTCAGGATTTCGTCACGTAAAGTTTCAGGGATATTTAGTTTAAAGGATTTGCTAAATGCATTACAAAAAAGTTCCTCACAGAAAAGGTCACTCCTACTGAATTTTTTAGAAAGAAAATCTACCAAAACACTTGCCGAAGTTTCACGAGAGACACGTCCGACGTAGATATTAGCACGTTGTGGAATACCTGCAAAGCCAACGCTTTCGGAGGATACAGAATTATCTCCGATGAACACCTTCGCCCTGCGTCGTTTCCTAACCTTGACTTTAAGAAAACCATCACAGTTTTCTCGTTCGTCAACGCGTGAATCCAGGATGGGGCTTGGTTGTTCCTTCTTGCCCACTGAAGTAGATGATTGATTGTGGATCGAATCCGAGAGTCTCTCAACAATGTTGCAGCTGTTTGAGGAATCCGAGACGGCATTCGCGGTTGTATGTTTCCTAGTCCCCGAACGAGTGTTGATAAAGGCTTCCTTAAGACTAGAAAACTCAGACTTAAGTAGCTTGATGTCGTCGGCCATTTTGGAAATATCTTGTTCGTCAGATCGACAACGGAAACACTTCCAAAATAAATACTCCGAGTCACAAATAGCTTCAACAATATTGCTGCTAAGCTTAGAGCATTTTATGTGGAATTTTAGCTTACAAAATCCACATAAGATGAAAATATCACCAGTAACAACGGTTGAATAACAATAGCCACATTGAGGCCGATCAGCGCAAGACGACATCTTGGATGTGATCATTAATATTTCTCACATAAGGAATATATGGGAAAAGTAGGACTTCGTTTGAGGCAGTTGCAACCAATATATCTGCTTGAATTTTCTCACTGAGTAAGAGTTGGTGATCTTCTATTGTTCTGCATAGTAAGTATCACCAGGAAGACCCGGGTTCGATGCCGGACGGTAAATATATTTACCTTTTAAAACATATAGGTTGAATTTTCATAATTCTTTCGGGGTCTTTACCTTGAAGACAGATAGTTGAAAATTTGCATGTGTATGTATATTTATGTAATGCTATTAACCATTTGCTTGCAGTACGCAAGCAGTATTTTACTTGTATATTATAAGTACCACCAACCACAAACCCTAAGCACTTGCCGTTGACAGATTTAGAAGAAAAACTATTTCGATCCACCATAGCCATCATGGCTCGGTCAGTTGCCGAGCAATGGTGGTGAGTTGCCGGGTCCGATGAGTTTTCGCACTTTGTTTTCTCGGTTCACGGAAGGACTTATCAGGGCACGCGGGGAAGACGATAATCCATATTATTACTAATTGATAATGATCATGATTATATATAATTCATCCTCTCCATTCTCAACAGCAGGGACGTATGGAGGGGCGGGAGTGCCAGCTGAATCCGTTCAAAACTAGCGCTCGGCACCACGACACAGCTCTGTCCAGTCTCTGGCTCTGTCCGCTCATAGTGGAAGCGCTTGCATGAAATTTAGTGTTGCTATATAGTCGAGCGGAGTCCGTTGGAAATCATCTCAACTCTGCGACCACTTTTGTGACTCTTTAAGTCCGCTCCGCTCATTTTCTTACAGTGGAATCACTTCTATCTGTGCTTCTATTAAGTTTACCTTTGCGAGTTAAAAGGAGTCCGTACGGAGCCAGCCCCGCTCGCACTGGAAGGCGGGCATTAAATAGAGAACAGATGTTTGAAAATATTCACTTCACAAGTTCATTGTATGAATGGACATACTTGACTGAAATACGGCCAATAATTCATGACGTAAATGTTGTCATTTAGGATACGTAACAAAATAGAAAACTTTGCGAGTTAAAAAATTGCCATTGGGTATCAAATATCAGGAAGGTGCTCTTTTGATTTCCGAGTCGTTCAATCTAAATACCGCGCTATTACGTAAAATTTCGGTTTTTCCCGTTCGCCGATGCCATGGAAGCTGCGGTAGACAAAAGTGCTGAGCAGAAAATTCATTCGTCAAATTTTGCGTAATGGAGTCACAAATGGCTAAACGGAACCCAACCATTAAATTCGCGAGAGGTTTAAAATATCGGCATTGAAGAATTTAAATAATAATGAGATTTAATTTAAGCCTCTAATTAATTAAGAGCCACGTTTTAATTTCTTCTCTAACATTATATCCATTGATGTTTTACTAATCATCAAATTTTGCAAGCATTTATCACGTAGAAGCAGATTTGTGTAAAATATCAATCAGGAACGAAAGTGAATGATCCATACCACCAAGTCACGGCCCAAGCAGTTGATTCTAAAATATCAATGCTTAATTTTGTGCTGTAATATGAACGAGGTTAAACTGCCGTTAACTAATGACGAGAGACTTCAATTAGCGAAATTCGGCAGCAAAGCATCCGCCGTGAGCGTCGAACCCGTTGGGAAAAAATCTCGGATTTAATCAATGTCAAGGAACTGCCCTTGGGCAGACTATGTAACACACTTCGAAAATAAATTGGCTCATTTTCAGTCTGCTCACACTTTATAAACTAGGACGCGAGACAAAATTATGTTTCGTAAGTCCACACAAATGGGCCTAATTTTCCCGTATTTGAGACGTTTGTGAGGTAATTTTGAAGTAAAATAAAATTGATAGATTATCTCGCTTTGATAATTCCGCCCATTTGTAGTAACACGTGATTCTACATGTTTGAGTGGGAAAACGCATCTTTTTCTATTAGCCTAACAAGTGACTACCGTATACTCGAACGTAGGTCGATCTCGGGTCGATCTCAAATTTTTCCTTACGTTCATTTATATTCCGCCATATACAAAATATGCGGTGGTTAGCTAGCTGCATAAAATTCTTATCTCTCGTTATATCAACACATCATATATCATAATCTATGATAATCATCTAATATAAACATAAACACAACACGTCTATCATTAATTATGACTTTCCACAATATGACGGCCGCATCCATCAATGATAAACACTTGACAAAAGTCGTACTCTCACCAATGTAACATATTTACGTAACTAAAAATGAAAAGAGCTACTTTTCTCAGTAATACTAGATCCTATTTCAATTAAAAAATTAATTAAAATAGGATCTAGTTTCAAATGTTCAGTAAACAGTACAGTAAATTCTTATTTCGTGTATTACGCCGCGTTTATTTATCGAAATAAAGTTTGTATACATTTAAAGACAGACATACACACAATTGTATTCAGTAATCTACGAATCTCGGAAATGGTTCTATAGGAATAATTTTGTTAATACTCACTCGAGCGATTTGCTATCTTTTTAAATTTATTTTTCTTATGATTTATTTATGGATGTGAGGTTAGAAATAACGATTCTTCAAACATTCAACGAACAAACATCAGCCTACTTGCTATAATTAGAAAAAGCAAGAACCGTTTCAGCAACTAGAAAATAACAGTAGAATAGAAAATTATAAGAACTGAAAAATCGAATGACAGAACAATCCCTAGATAAATGAGAGAATAATTTTTCTTTGAACTTAAAACAAAGCAGAAGTTTATGTTAACTTTTGTAAATAAGATTAATCAAAATCCGCCATTACTCTGACCCTTCTTAAAATGCATTATCTTAATACTCCACGTATTATACGTCAAAAGGAAACGTTTTCTGTTATACTCGTGGAATTGTCTGTGATTCACAGTGATCCTGCTTTTAAATACAAGCTGCAACTATTCGAAAGAAAGTCAGTTGCGGTGCCTCACACGAAATTATCCAAAATTTTATGGTATATTTAGTGGTTTAATGTGATAATTAAATTCCTCCATAGTGGTTTAATTGGAATCGTATATAAGCACATTAATTGCTTTATTGGCATTTTCGACCATCGAACACGAAATGAAAACGAAAATCTTCTATTTCTTGTTCACACATGGATATTTACTAATTACCTTCAAAAGTGAAGGAAGCGCCAAGTAAAAATGGCGGGGTATTGTACCGTTTGCAGCTCGCTTTATTGTACCAGTACAATTTAGGAAATTGTAGTGCTTTTAAATTATGATTTAGCTTATTTCAATAAATAACGATATTTTAGTTGATGTGATGCATTTTAATGTCCTGAATAATTAATTAAATAGTTATTTTTCATCGTAGTATGGGTTCCAAAGAAAAATATGGAAAGTGGAGCGTAGATGAGCCAAATCTAGCTGTGGCGGCATATTTAAATGGAGATTATTATAATAACTTCTCTAATGGAAACAGGAAGAACCCATTTACATCCAATTTAATAATTATTACTATTTACAAAGACAACTGATGTGGCAATGTGGGTAACGCATTCGCTTTTGGCGGAAGCGGTCCCGAGTCCCGGTGGGGGCGATGATGTTTACATCGAAACAATTGGGAAGCTACCTGAATTAAGAGATATCGGGTCCAGGTTATGGAAAGCCATTTATGGCGGTGTGGATGACCACGCGTCACCACGGTGAATACCGCCAAATCCCGCGCCACGGGATTTAATAAAATTCTTTTATTTACAATGACAAACAACCATTTCATGGTCTGAAAAATCCGATTAGCCAGGATAAAAAGGCATTTCTGGCGGATGGTTCTATGCTTTGATGAAGAGACATCCTAAATTGTAATTCGGGCTGCTCGTTTCTGGGCTGGGGCCAAAGGGTTCAATAAACAAAAGGTCTACAAGTAAAGTAAAATATATTAATTACATTGGACTAAACTGTAATGGATTTATTTATCTTCAATTGAAAAGAGTAAATGTGTGGTCCAATTAAGGAAACCACTGGTACAAATTAGGAAACCAATTTCCTAATTCGTATCACTTGCAGATATTTATAAATTCAGAAATATTTTGCTTTTAACGGTGTGCTTTTCAGCATTTCATTATCAGATTCTATGTAATACTTCACACTGAACAAAATAAAATAGTTTCAATCCCTGTGTAACTAACAATTAGAGCTATTTAAAATGAAACGTAAAAAGTGGTACAATATAGGGAACCCTCCCCTAAGCTTACAAAAGTAAAAAACACAAACACTTTATTACGAATTCCACAAATTTCTACCCTACTTAAGCGGTTGGTGTAGAAATGGTAGTAATGAGATATTTTTAAGGTGAGTCGCGCGTATGGCGTAGAATTCACCAAAACACATTTTATTTCGGAGAATTCATTTGTAATAAAATAGTTATTATATTTAAAAGTACTGTTGAAATTTTCTTCCTCCGATTTCGCCTTAACCCAGCGAGAAATCAAGAGACGAAAACAGAATTGATGCCTCTCATTGTCAGAGAATTTCTCGATAACACTTAATAATTACGTAGTATAATGTCGAAATTTTGTGTTCTGACAGCATTTACTTGAGACAGGTTCCTCTTGTAACAGATGATAATCAATGATTAATTCTATTTCATTGCGTTTAAGGCCCGAATCAAAGCAATTCTAAGTGAATTTGGGTATTTTGGATCTTTGGGCCCTTGTCCCTGCCTTACTGTGTAATGCGACTCTGCCCTAAACTGCAATTTCATCAGGCGACTGTAGGGACGCGAGGTATTTTGCGAGGGGCCCACACCAGGGGCTACTCCTTGGACGGCATCAAGGAGACAAATCAATGGACGCAAATCCCTTTCCTTCGCCCTCGTTCCTCCTCGAAAAACCTCATTCCGAAAGATCATTCGGAGGATTTTCATCACTCTCACTGTTCACAAATTCCACGGGAATATGAGGGCGCATGCTCACAGCCATCATAAACGAAAACTGAGTCTGGGGATTGATGGTCTTCTTTCATGAAACCGTAACTACCTCAATCCGAGAGAGATTGTCTGTTTGACAAACACATGTTAACCTCAAATGGGAGTTATGCCATTTAATCGGCTCGATTTGATAAACGGTCTTTGAAGAGTGAAAGTGCTGTCCCGTTGGCCCCGCCCCTTTCGCCTCCCCTACGTGTCGAGAGAGGGGGCATGAATCACCTCAATTCGCACACTTGATGGCTGAGGAGGAATAACAACGCGGGGGATTTATTTACTGCTGCCTCTGCAGTTCATCTCCCCAGAGCGAAGCGTTTGAGTGTAGATGGATAGAGGCCCCCCGAGTGGGCGCCATTTTCGTGTTAACTTTGTTTATCGCGGCGGATTTTCGACTTGGAAAAATGTTACGCATAAATGCCCAATGACTATGATCGGCGAAGGTCGGAGTTCGGCGAAAATGGACCTGCCGAATTGGTCCACTCGCAAGGCGCCGCGCTCCCACGGCAGAGATCTTGCGAGGAAAAAAAACCTTGCAGGAGTGGTCGCGCGGGTCTCCCTTGCATGTCCCCTAAAATGTCTGCAGCCATTATGGATTTCGTCGAGAAAACCGAAATTCCGAGAGCCCTTCCCACTCAGCCCTAGGCGCAAAGAATGCGATATCCGCTCAAAACTCGCGTAGTTGACTATTAAAGATCATCGGCTAATCATTTCCAACGATTTTGCAAACCTAGCGATCAATAAAGTTCGATTCCGGTACGATTTTGAAACATTGAAGATGTGGCGAAGAAAGAAGACAGTCCGAAGACATGCCGCCGTAATACCGAGTTTGAAATGGATTTGGCGGTAAAAGGTGCTGTCACTTGTAAACTTATGCAATAAATTTTTCAAAGCATCATCGCCAGATGCTTGTGGTCCATGGATGCGCTCCTGCCACCTAGCCGCAGATGTAGGAATCGTTTGAGTTACGTAACCTTTTACCCCTTCTACCATCGGTGATATAACGCTTTTCAGTTTTCGCTGTTAGAGGCAGCTTTTGAATTACCGGTGTTTTATGTTTCTCGTGTCATGAATATGTTCCCAGACAACGTACGAAGGATAGTGTACGCTGGTTTTATTTATTCAATCAGCTAAAATATCTGAGATAAAATTTCAATGCTTTCCTTTTTAAATATATTCATATATTTGCGGCGAAAAGAATTTATGATCGAATTTCCGATACGGGACTGAAAATTTTATTTCTGATGCAAGGAAAGAGATTTCATCATGCATATTTCTGGGGCATGGCTCTTATTATGCTATTACAAGCCAAGTCTGGTGAAATGACTTGTTGTTGGGTTGTACTCGTTGGATTGGGTGATATTTTCGTTTCGTTTAAATTCTTAACTACTTTTTACACATTTAAGTGAAGGAATTACAAAAATTACTAATCCAGCAGATTCAGTGAAGAACCAGAGTATTGCCAGAACGAGCTCCGATATGCGGCTTTTTACTTTCTCCATATACGGAGTATAGAGAAAGTATTGTTTTCATGAAAAAATTCGACTTCGAGATTTCAACGGAAATACATGTTTTGGGGTCCCTAGAACACGTTTTAACCATTTTCGGAATAATGTCTGTGTGTATGTGTGTGTATGTATGTGTGTCTGTGCTTGTGGGCGCTCTAACGAGAAAAAAATTGGTTGTATCAATACCAAACTTCATATTTAGTTCTGTGGTGTGTGCTGTCAGAGTTGATTAGTTTTTAGAGTAAATCGGTTTACCGGAAGTCGAGCTTCATTTATCAAAGCTCATTTCCGGTTTTCATAATATCTCCATAAATATGACATATACGTATATTGTATTACTTATAAAAGTTTTAGATAATGTAATTTGCTATAACTTTTGTATTTAACATATTTTTGTATCACCGGTTGATTAGGAGTTATACGTGAAATACCGATAAACCGGAAGTAGCTGTTATGTACTTTGTGGGCGCTCTAACATGAAAACCATTCGTTGTATCAACACCAAATTTCATATGTAGTACTTTTATTACAGTCGTTAGAGTTGATTAGTTTTTGGAGTAAATCGGTTAACTGGAAGTCGAGCTTCATTCTTCAAATCTCATTTCCGGTTTTCTAAATATCTCCATAAATATGATATTTAGGTATATACTATTATTTACAAACGTTTTAGAAAATATAATTTACTATAACTTTTGTTTGAAGCATATTTTTGTATCACTGATTGTTTAGGAGTTATTCAGGAAATACTGATAAACCGGAAGTTGCTGATTATGTACTTAGTGGGCGCTCTGGGCGAAAGGCCAATTTCATCGTTTTTCATCAATCATGTCCCGAAAAAGCATTATTTATAATGTTTATGACGTCAAATATAATAATATATAAATAAATCACTCATTTTCCAAGTTTAGATGGAATATAGAGTTCGAAATTACTGTCGTAGATAAATATTCACATCTTATATATGGAGAAAGTCTTGTAAAGGCCACATCAGATTTTTATATTTCGTATTAGGTGTGGTTGTGTCATTGTTTATCCAAGCCAATCCTTATTTATTCCTAACTTCAGCACTCTCTACCTCCCAAAAGCATCGATGATAAATGAAGGACATGCAATTGGAAAGACGTGATGGAACTGTAGTTGGCTAAAATCAGAATTGGGAGATATGATGGAAGGATATACAAAGGAAGGCATAGGTCGGGTTTAATGCTTGGCAGTGATTAAATTAAAGAATTTATATCACTTCGCATAAAACTTTTTATTCTCGAGCCAGCGGCAAATAAATCTCAATCAACAATCACTCTTTTATCAACAACCACATGACAACATAAACAATGAAAAACCAACGAACACATTCAAAATATAAAGTTTCGTGTGTTTTTAAATAAAAAGAAATACATCCACTATACAACATCAGGTTATGAGATGCAGATAATCTTTAGTATTGAAGTTATGAGATAGTAGAAAGATATGCAAAGCCCTTGGCCGTTGCCTAAAATATTCCTCCTGCAAAAGCAAGCACCTTGGGAAAATTTTCCTATAATTATAGGTTTCGGTAATTTATTTATTTAGTTTATTAAATAAATACACAATAAATCTGGTTCCTGATCTGAGGTATAATGGCCATATATAATGTATAAATGCTATCCATGCCATTTCTTGTTGGCATTATTTATTGGTATTTATCAAGGATGTTGATCTGTCTGCAACAAGTCTTTGAATGTTTATGGTAAACTTTAAGATTTATTTATTATTAATTTGAAAATTAACCAATGTATACAGGTACTTAAAGCCAAAGGGGAAAAGTGAGGGAACTCCTCTTCTGAATATTTTTAATCTTATGTTTTGGTTGTATGATAATACGATCCAGATTAAGTTTCAATATACAGAGTTGACAAATTTATAATCCATATCTTTTGTAAGACCAGGAAAAAGAAGAGGCGATTGATGAGGAGCAGCCCAAATATGTGATTAAGCCACCAAAAGACCTCCGGAGTAAGTTCATCCTGGAAATGGAAGGGTGGGAATTGGGGAAAATTGAGGAAGAAAAGAAACGAGTACTGGAGGAGGAAAAGAAGATGATTGAAGTAAATCCTCTTATGAATGATCACAAATGAATTATATCAAAACAAAACCTCTCAATTCACTAAATCGATTGATTTCACCATAATTAGATAATTATCGCTTCTTCATAACCTTCTAAAATCACCCACCAGTATTTTGGCTTGCATTTGATTTCTGCTCTTTATAGTACATCTTTGTCTTGTGACAATACTTATGTGATTTTGTAATTCTTGATTACTTCATTTGGAAGATGTTTAACAATGACCATAATAAGAATACTTCAGGAAATTAGGAATCTTGGAATTTTAATGTTCAGTATGCTTTACAAAGATGCAAAAGTGCTACAAAAAACATTTTGTTAAGTTTTTGTTTTGTTTTTGCTTTGTATTCTTTAAGCTTTTTGCAGTTTAAAATTTTTACTTACCATATAAATTTAAACAAAGTAGCCTTGATTTGGTGGAATTCTGTAATCAGAAATCATATTGAAATTGCTATGCATTTTCCACAAAAATTTTTAATCGCATGACTGGTTACAAGCTTAACTGCTCATCTTCAGGTACAAGAGAAATAAATTTTTTTAAATTTACACATATTTCAATTTTTTTATTTTCTACCTGAAGAGCAGGAATTTGCATAATTATTTCAATATTATATATATTTCCACGGATAAGACTGTAATTAAATCATGGCAAATGGCCCCCAAAATCCAGAGTTGTTTTATAGTACAGATATAAAAATAATCAGTTCAAATGTTTGGAGCATTTGCAATGCAGTTCTGCAAGATGCAAGAAAATAATTTTGTTGAAGGAATAGTTCTCGGGTCTCCAGCCGGGTGCAGGCTTCGGATAAAAGCGACATTTCGGCCACATCCTTCATGGCCATCTTCAGGAACTAAGTGCAAGTGCTCGAAAATTACGAATAGGACATAATTCAATAAATTCTATACAGATGATGATTGCAGCTCTACACTAAATTCATAGGCCATTTATAGTTTGGTGATCTTCTAGTAGGACAGATATATGTTAAATTATCTTCAGAAATTTACAACACATCAAATGTAAAACTTCATAAAAATGAATAATGGTCCATAATTGAAAATTATTCTAGTGATCTTCCATTGCAATTTTTTATTTTCCTTATGGTCCTATAAACTGATGGGTAATTTATAGTGGATTGTTTGAATCATAATTATTGTATTTCACATTGTGTTATTTATTTTCTGGAACAAATTTTATACTTAAGAAATATTTTTGTTGTATATAATATCTAAACAAAATTTCTGCAGGATCTGGAGAGAGCCCCACCTGATCCACTGTTTGCTTGCCGAGTGCACAGTTGGGTGGTTGTTCTTCCTGGGAAAAGAAATGTACAAATACCATTCTTTATTGAACCAACAACTGGAGTTGGTTATGAAATATCAAGTCCGTACTATCTTGGGATGGAAAGTCTGTGGGATCATCGAAACTACTTCATCAACATACAGCCGTGCACCAATGGCTGTATGGTAAAATATTTAACACTATTTATGAAGTTTGTTTTGATTATGAAATAGCTATATTGACCACTTTAACTATTTTCACACTTCATACTCAGATGTTGTGTAATTTTTCCAGTTAGATATTATTAAATGTAGTAAATGCTATAAAAAACCATCAAAAAACAAATTATAGTGGGCTATACATATTTGGATCTCTAAGAGACCATCTTCATGGCAGGAGAGACAGACATAGACTATGGTTGACTTAGAATCCCCAATATTTCCTCTGAGGACAAAAACATTGCTTTTGAAATGTACATTGGGTGTTTCTAAAATAGGCAGCATTCCTTTCCTGGTTTCTCCGATTACTGGTGAATGAGAGAATAACAGAATGATAGTTCTGATCTTCAAAAAAGTTCTCAAATGCATACCAGTGGTGTAGTGGAAACACTTGGGAACGGCGTTCACACACTGGTTTTCCACAGTAAAAAAATAGCCAATTTATTGCTATATATTGATTTGATAAACATGATTGACGTCAATAATAAAACAATACTTTGCAAACATTTGCCATCTCGATTGATGTAGATATAAATTTCCTTATAATTTAACGAATTTATTTAGCATTCCCACACTGGATAATTTGCCACTACACCGCTGCCTACGACACACATGCCATAGGTTTCCCTCCCTTTCTATGGTAGAATCTTTCTAAAAATCATTCCTGTGACTTTTCCATGAAGGATCTAGATTTCAACCTCTCTGATGTGGGAAAATGGGAGCACTTATTGGTCTCGGAGCCATGGCAACGAAGCAAAAAGGAAGTACTCAGAATTGGAGAGGAGCCTAAGGAAGAGGATAAACTTGCAGACAAACATTTGGATATGCCATTCTCTTGGTCTATGAAGCCATCCATCCCACTATATGGTATCTACATATAATCAATTATTGATATACATCCTATAATATTTATTTTAAATGTTCCTTTTGATTTCATCTTTGAGTATTTTTCTGAGTTTCACCATTTTGTGTCTCGATAAAAAGATTATCACTAGATAATTCTGACTATAGTCAGAATTATAAATGAGCTTATTCTGAGTGTATTAACTTTTCGAGTTACTACACTACACTATTCTCTATTTTTATGTTTATAATTATAACCATAAATAGAGGATAAAATATTTATGGTTATAATTATAACCTTAAAAGAGAACCGAAAATAGTAACGGTTATAATTATAACAGTAAAAAACTCAAGTTTTGCTCAAGTTGTAACTGTCTCCTATGTAGTTTATACATATACCACCATAATTGATTAATAATTGTCGTCTAATATAACCCAAAGGACTTTTTTGTAAGATGAGATTGCATATTTGGTAACTCTCACCATTTCTAAAATTTCGAGTCGATATATCTGGAGGGTCTTCAAACAAAATTCCGTATTTTCCTTTAATGGAATGGTTAAATGCAAATGTTGTCCCGTTGTTTAACCAAGGATCATCAGGCAACTGCGCTTGTAAAACATGTTCATAACTACTATTCACATTCCGGGTTGTGTACAAAGAAATGTACAAATACCTTGGCATTTTAAAAACACTTTGTTGATTTGTTAATTGAGTTTTAAGATCCCAAACTTTATGTTTTCCTAGTTCAGAATTTGGTGAATAATCTGTTTGATAATTGTTATGTAAAGCTAAAAAAAAGTCTCTCCAGATTACCCTTTCTAGCAATGGCTAACGAGGTAAGGCATATTAAACAACAACATTTGTCATTCACCATTGTAAAAAAGTAATCGATGTAATAGTAATGGGAACATTCTTCATTGAAGTGATAATTTGTTAATTTTTTCGGTTTACTACTCATGTCCATAGGTATACTAGAATGCAAAGAAATATGACAATTAAAAGAATAAATATTGAATAAAATATTTTCGTAGAAAATTCAAAAACTCATGAACTGCGGCATTTATCTCCATTACACTGAGAGATATAATAACAGCACTGCATATTACGATCGGGGAAAGCAATACAAGTATATTAAAATCTAATGTAGATTAATCACAATTTACAAGATGTATGTTAAAGCTACAATATATTTATTACGGTTTACAATACTGACTTATTAATTTAAATAGAATTATTGTTATTCCTAATATATATCTAAATAATGTCCCTTATTTTTCTCTCACTGTAATGACCGCAGTTTAGAGATCTGTTGCCGAGAATGCTCACTTATCAAGTAAATAGATAGGTAAGAAAAGCAATTTCATTTT
This sequence comes from Sympetrum striolatum, assembly GCA_947579665.1. Taxonomy (NCBI): domain Eukaryota; kingdom Metazoa; phylum Arthropoda; class Insecta; order Odonata; family Libellulidae; genus Sympetrum; species Sympetrum striolatum. The sequence goes on from OX388351.1 coordinate 79,287,225, forward strand.
AAACAAAGAAAAGGTACTTAAATTTTAGACAGAAGAAAAATAGAAACTCAATGTGGTCACCGAAGATGAATAATATTGATTAATAATTATACTTTTAATACAATAGAAAAGAAGCTACCGTATGATACTACCAATTATTCAAGCTAACTGACTGTGTTCTTCGATGAGTCGAGTCGTAACTGCTGCGTTCACGCGTTGCGTCCGATAACAAGTGTAACACATTAGTCACAATCTATTGTGCTGGGTGGACGGAGATCAGAGTGTCAGGCTGTCAAAATTCTATATAAGAATTTAAGACTTTGGCAAATTCCCAGAATGCATTAAACTACTGCTAGAAAGTTTTGTCTTCTACAATCGCTTCAAAGTCCATAGTAGAAGGAATTCGACTTATTGGCCACCCATGCTGTATAGCATCAATTTGATATTTAAATTGAGCAATTTGAAATAGTTGAAGGCAAATACTTATTACAGTATTTACAGTTAAAAGAGATTATTTAACAAACCGTGTTTACCCAGATATTAGCTCAAAACTATCGCACCATCGAATGAAATGCGCATCGTGCGCACCCATGCGCATGACAAAATTCTAGCATCGTAAATAGAAAAATCATTTGCCCGCAAATTCAATGCGCATCCAATACCTCACCTCAGTACCTCAAGTTTCAGTGTTGCGCAAATGCAAAGCGCATTTTTGCGGCATAGTTAAAAGACAAAGGGACTTAATAGACTATTATTATGTAGATCTTAATGTCTTTGATACATTTTTTCAGAATCTTTGGGGGCAAAAGATAACTGACGGGGACGCACAGTGGGCTAGAATCGAAAAAAGGTGGCCAAAAATACGAAAGTGTTTTTTTTTAGTGAGGTCTTTGAAACTTCGCATGGTCATTTTTAAATAAATTCTGCATATAACTGCGAAATCATTTTTGTTGGTTCCAGCGCATTACTATTCTACAGGGGGTCAAAGTTGACCAAATTTTGCGAAAAATGCCGGTCACAGATTTTTCGCGAAATTCTTCAACTTCAAACCAATGATGAACCCAAACTAGGTACATCATCGGGTAACATATGATGCCACATTATAAATATATTTTCTGTCCTGCATAATACTTGGTTTCAATGACTTCTGTTGAATATTTATATACTTTATAATACAAAATGACGGACCCTTAATTTGGAACACATTTTTACCTAAAGCGAGGAAAATAGTAGATTGAGACACCGTGTGACACGGGATTACTTACACCACAATAAGCTATGAACCTTCCTTAATGGGAATCTGAAATAAAATCTTGCCCCATTATTTATAAATCGACTTTTCGACAACGCTACAAGGGCCAAATACGCGCGACGGAGAAGCGACCTCCGTTACGCTCTCGTGTTTTGAGAGGAACAACGAACCAATACGATTCTGATTCGTTTTTTGTGGATTTTAATTATGATTATTCTTTGTACATATGTTATAAATCTATTTTCTTTAATTTATTTCGTAAGTTGCTTAAGATATGTTTTTGATTTTGATATTGAATGCCTCTTCACTCTCCACAATACTGAATATTTTCTTACAAAATCGATAGAACAAGCCTTCACTTTGTGTAATTTCTTTACAGTAATAAAAATATAGGTTGTAATACTATGAAAATGGTGGAATATAGCGAAGCATTTTCTTCAAATACAAAATTTTCCCACATATGGAGTTGTTTTAGCGACCGTCGTATGGTCGTAGTGCTCTGGAAAAGTTCGAGTCGTTCTCTTTGAAGAGAAAGGTAACATGAGTGGCATACCTACGTCACCAACCGATATGGCAACACCGCAGGGAAGCAGAAGGCGTAGCAGACGAACATTATGACGGGAAACAAAACATTCAATGGGAAAACTTAACATATTATTCATAACAGTGGCATATGGTTAAGGGAAAACCTCATGGAATTAGTAAAATTATCTGTAACTTATTTAAAGAAGGGGATAACCTCCTTTCCATGAGAAAACACACATAACCAAAGTTTTCAAAGCAAGGATACTGGCAAAACTCACAAACGCGATGTAAAATACGACGAATTAATTATTGCTGAAGATGGAATTCTGATATATCCATTTAGTTTTGAATAGTAAATTGGTCCCCATCGTTTTGTAATAACAACAGCTCATTTGCACGAAGTATTAACACATATAAACATGGTGAACCATTTGTGAAAGAAAGACAACAAGCTGGGCAAACCTCGCTAGGGCATTATGGAAATTGATGTATTAAACTCGAAGTGTACCACAAAGAAAGGTTTATATGGTCATTTTAATTCGCAAAGGCCTAGTTTTCAATTGGAATACAGTTGCACGAAGTATTAACATATATAAACATGGTAAACCATTTGCGAAAGAAAGACAAAAACCTGCATACCTTATAAACAGCAATGTCAATTATAGCATTGAGTTATATTTTTTGAAGAAAATAGAGAGGCAGCATGATGGTATACCTCAAGAAGTTGATGTAAAATATGCTAAATTAATTAATGTGATGGAATGAATGAATTACATTGATTAAAACCTTAGTGATGTTAAATAGTAACATTCTCATATCACTTTGTAATGAAATTCACATATTTAAGCCCATATGGTATATTTGATTTAATGAATGTCCACAGCTTTGAACAATTTAATTATATACTGAACAAGAATGATAAAATCCTTTTTCTCTGTGTATCCAACATTGATGGTTCTAGAAACTTCTCCAATTCTCAAACCTGATGACCACCACCCACCTCTCTACTTCATATTTTCCTTAAACACTGAAATAACTCCCCTGTAATTGTAAGCCTTCTTATAACTTTTCACTAGCAAATTTACCTGAAAAAAGGAACCATTTCTCTACCTTTAATTGGTCGAGTAATTTGAATGCTATTCTTAGTTTGGTCAGAGATATATTTGATGAAACTATACTCAGTGCAATTGAAACCTATGTCCCATAATATATACCTAATTCAAATTTAAGTTTCCCAAAATGGGTTGTCTGGCTGAATTACTGGAATTAATTTCTCTAAAGAAAAAGGTTTTGAATGTGTTCTACTGATAATCTTAAATCATTATTGTTACTCTTCTCTCACAGTGCCATTAACAGTTTTGTTTAACATGTCACTTATGACTGGCTAATTCCTCACAAATCGAAAGTACAGCTATGTCAACCGATATAAGTAACTACATATATTGTCCTCTAGTCACCATCTCAAAAATACTAAAACTCTTTGAAAAACTTGTTTATAATATCATTCATCTCCAACTCGGAAAGATTATTATACCACAGCTTGGATTCATGAAAGGGCAACCAACTCTTACCTATTTATTTCTTTATAATACTATTCTAGAAGCATTTGATACCAAGAACCAAATTGATGCAAGATATACTGATAGTTCAAAAGCCTTTAATAAAGTTAATCACATAATTTTTATAAGATTAAAGGCTATAGACTAACATTTTGGATTTCTTTCTTAGATTAGAGGCTATTTAAATTAAAGATTTATTAAAGTTAGAACACATTATTACAATCCCTATTATCAGATTGAAAAACATTTAGAATGTGTTCAAAGGAGATATTTAAAACATTTGTTCTATAAATGACTTTTCCGCAAAGATTGTTCATGTACCCTCATACTTTCCCAATTACAAATGAACTCTCTTGAAACCAGACAGGAGGTTGAATGACCGTTTTAAATAAAAAAAATTTATTAGTCCAAAAAGCCATCCAGGAGTAGCAAAGGACCTTCTCAAAAATAAACTTTGGTATACACAAGTACCTCATATATATATATATAGATTTATGACAGTCATAATACCTTCTGCCTGAAAGATAGGCTTAGTGTTCTGTGATTTCAGCCCCAGCCAAATTCCTCATTACCTTTTTTCTGAATCTACAGTATTTTGTTGATTCGGGGGCTATTGCCCCACATACAAATACCATAGCATAGAATACTATGAAATAAGTGTAATTTGTCAAAGGGTATTACATGTATTACACAATCAAAAGCCTTACTTAAATCACATAGAGTAATTTTCATATTGCAATGACATTCAAAAGCAAAATTGGCACCTGAACTCAAGGTGTTTACAGCATCAGAAGCTGATTTCCCTCCACAAAAACCATACTGCACAGAGGAAATAATATTATAATCTTCTAAAAATTTAAACTAGTTTTTTTATAACTCTTTCAAAATGTTTTAAAATTACTGGGATAACATAAAATATTCCAGGAAGTTCATAACAGCTTTTTTGTTACTTTCAATTTGTCAGGAAATTTTCCTTGGGCTAAACAGCTATTGATACAAATAGCAATATATAATCACGAATGGTTTACCATGTTTATTTGTGTTAATACTTTGTGCAAATGAACTGTTGTTATTTCAAAACGAAGAGTCCCAATTAGTTATTCAAAACTAAATGGATAAACCAGAATTCCACACGTCAATAATAATTAATTCATCGTATTTTACATCGAGTTTGTTAGGTTTGCCACGATGTTGCCCTTCTCTTCCTTCAACAAATATGACTCAATATTAGCATTTCCATTGCTGTCGTGTATTCCAATGGAAAACTAGGTATTTGAAAATGACGATATAAACCTTTGTTTGTGGTACAATTCGAGATTTATACATCAATTTCCATAATGCCATACCGAGGTATGCCCGCTTGTTGCCTTTCTTTCACAAATGGTTCACCATGTTTTTAAGTGTTAATACTTCGTGCAAATGAGCTGTTGTTATTACAAAACGAAGAGTACCAATTTACTATTCAAAACTAAATGCATAAACCAGAATTCCACACGTCAGCAATAATTAATTCATCGTATTTTACATCGAGTTTGTTAGGTATGCCACGATGTTGCCCTTCTCTTCCTTCAACAAATATGACTCAATGTTAACATTTCCATTGCAGTCGTGTATTCCAAAATGAAAACGAAGATATAAACCATTGTTTGTGATACACTTATTGATTTTTACATCAATTTCGATATTGATATCCACCAAGAGATTCAGCGGAAGAAACAACGCAACTTGCCGATGCAGAGATAGACCCGGAAGTGGCTCATCAGAGCCCGTTACCGCGTTTCTCGAAAATAGCGCGAAAATAGTGCGACACCAGCGCTACCGCTACGTGCAGAACGGCAACACCGCATAGGTAGTCCTTCTATGTTACCTTTCTCTGCAGGGAGAAAAAATCGAAAAGTTCGGCAAAGGGGTCGTTTTATGACAGGCAGCTGTTTTTTCCGGATTAACGGTACCTTTCGAATTGCATGTCCGTGATTTTTCCTTGCAAGCATAGGAATAGTTCAGTTCTATTGGTTAAGAAGAGGTTGTGTTTTGTGCTCTCTCCTTAGCTACGACAGTTCTGTGAAACAAGAAGTCTTCGAAAATCTACTGGTAGCATTACTCGTGTGAGGTTTTAGGTATTTCATAGAAATTATATCTCGTAAGGTATTTTTTTTCGTTATATTTTCCCTTTTACTCAATGTATCAGTATATGGTGATAAAATGTGATGCATTTTCTGATCGTTTTAAAAAGTTCTCTCAATTGTTTGAGTGCTTTCTACTTCCTTTGTCCTGCATTTATTACTGAAGGAAAGATATATTTCCGAAATCCATGTTGTATTTTCATATATTGCAATAAATTCCAAGATTTTCAGTGTATTATTACGGAACTTAATTAGTATTTCTGCAAAAAACATGGCTGATATGGTCATTAATCGGTTAATGCTTCATAATAAAATGATGGAGTTAAAAGATGAGTCATTTTCTCTATAAAAGCAGTCACAAATTATTTGATTCAGAAACTACTATTAGAATGATTCGAAGCGGGGCATTCTGCTCTTATTGAATATCTGCGACTGAATGTTTTTGAGTTCTTTTCAAGGAAATGGGAACTAAGTCGCCGTTACAATGACAGATTCATTAAACAAAATTCCTATTGGCTTAAGAAAAACGGCTATAAATCACGGTCATAGACTGTATCCTAGCTAGCTATGATACGGTTAGAACTGACAAATATGTGCTCTAATCATTGAAATTAAATTTAATCGTAGTAATATTCATAGAAATTATCCCATGAAAGTGATTTGTGATGCATATTATCCTGTCTCTGGTTACATTGAGGTGAAAAAACCTCTGGTTACATTGAGATGAAGTCCTCACCTACTAGGATAATTTGGGGCATCTTAAAGTAAAAAATGGCTAACCTAAACTCTGAATGGTCTCAATGTATGCATATGCAAAACATAGAAGGAAAAAGAACTGCATTCTAAAGTTTTAATAATATCTTATAAGGTATAATGAAGTTTGTGTAGTAAACAAGGAGTCTCATTACTCAATAGCTCATCATAAATTTATGCGAACTCTTAAATTTACAGCTTATGAAAAACGATTCCCAGGAGGAATTAAGGCTATCCACTATAAAAAGTCAATATTGGAATGCTTTGCACCTTACTTTAAGAGCGATGGTGTTGTCACAAGAATAACAGAGTTTGAAGACTATAACTGGACGAATCCACTGAGAATTGAAGAGTATTACAAAAACAGAAAAGATCTCCTAGTATTCAAGAAACTGAACATAAAGAGTGAAACGATTGTTGAAAATTTCGATGAAGGTCGTGATGATGCTCTAAAAGGTATTGCATTTTCTTGAAAATGTCAAAATTGGTGTATACAGATCTTAAAATACATTCCTTGCTTCTTTTCAGAGCACATCCACATGTTTAAAGGAAATTTAGTGGTGGATTTTCAAAAAATTACCTTCTATTACAAATCACGCTATGATGGCTTAGAACAAATCACACTGCAAGCTTTACAAATGACTGAAGAATTCAAAGATCGCCCAGATTTCCTTTGTTACAGAAATGCTGATTACGGAAACAGAATAAGAATAAAAGGCGTATCAGAGGATGCAAAGAGACATGCAGTGGTAAATCATCTTCAAAATGTTTAGTGAAAATTTATGCCCAGTATAGTACATGATATGATGATATTATAACTGTAACTTTTCAGTTCAATTATTACCATGAAATTCTAGCTGAAGAATGTGTTTCCACAATCTGTTGATTGAAGTTGCTTTTAGAGGATAAATAGTGTTTTTTTGAGAGTAGAATGAAGTGTTATATTTTATTCAGGTCTTCAATAAAAATATTGAATGAGTAAGATGACATCTAATTCGAAGCATAATTTATTAATAGAACGCACAGTTTTTGCATATTTTTTAAAATTTTGCCTTTGATAATTTGTTAATTATTAATGATTTTATATAAAGTTTATTAATAAGAGATTATTGCTATCTTTGTTGCAATTTTATGGTATGATTGCTTGCATTCATATGATTCCTTTTCCTTCTCAAACTTGCTAATCTCATTTTCCTTAGGATACCAATGGGATTCTAAGGAAAGTTCTTTTAAGATAGATTAACATAAAATTAAGTATTCCGCATGAGGTCAGTGATTTCTACTTCAGCATAATGATATTTGAGAATAGGTTATCTTACATTTATTTTACTTTGAATTTTCAGAATGTAATTGAGCAGTATCATCAAGATCCTAAGCAAAGCCCTAGCAAAAATGTCCGAGAACTTCAATTTGCACTATCAGAAAACAGAATAAAAATATCATATCATTATGAAAAGGGAAAAAACACTGCAGCAACTCGTGAGTTCACAAAACCAGATGTTGGAGCAATTGTATTTTCATCAGAACTCACCAAAGGATTCAATGTGAGTTGTTAAAAATTGGTGTAAATAGATCCGTTTTTGTTCATGCCTCATATGCGATCTCCTTCATTCTAACTCTCGAGCTTCTTAAGTTAAATTGTTTTGAGTATCCTTTATTTTAGGGGTCTCCAAACCTTTCTGCCCGAAGGCATTTCCTATCAAAGGGGTCGACTATGCCCTCGAGGTTAAAATAAAAAGAATTAAAACATAGATGTTGTTTTTAATTATTAATTGTTTAACTCTAAATATGGAAAAGACACAATCAGTGCTTTTCCTTACCTCATCAAGGAAATTGCATGGTATCAGTTCTAGCAATGACCTGAATCTAACAACTGATACAGTTAAGTTTTTAGGAATTCATCTAGATCCTCAGCTGAAGTGGACAGCACATATTGATTATTTATGCAAAAAGCTTAACTCTGTTTTTTACATGATATCTGTACTAAAGCATTCCCTTAGTATCGATGTGCTAAAGAAGGTTTATTTTGCCCATTTCAATTCCCATGCTTCCTATGGTATAATCTTTTGGGGTTCCTCCTCCCAAATCATTAATATTTTAAAAATTAAAAAAAAAAATTGTAAGGACTATGTGTAATGCTCCATACAGGGCACGCTGTAAACCTCTGTTTAAAAAATTAGGATTGTTAACTGTCACCTCCATCTTTGTCCTCAATACTGTCCTCTTTACCAGGCAAAATATTTCCCTCTTTGAAAAAAATATGGATTTTCACCATCACTTCACTAGAAACGATGTACATACTCCTCAGCAAAATCTAAATATTTTTTCTCTTTGTCCTAACATCCTTTACATCTTTTTATGCCTTTAGGAATGCAGTACATAAATTACTTGTGGATAAATGCCTCTATAATGTAGGTGAATTTTTTATTAACTGATTTAAGTTGTGTGTCTTTCCACCTTTTGCTCATTTCACTGTAGATGAGATTGAGATCTTTGTGTATTTTGAATTTCTTACGAGTCCTATACTTGTATTTTTTTATCATGTCTTTGGAAAATAAAGTATCTATTCTATTCTATTAATTTAATATTATTTTATTCAGTTATTATTTAATAATGCATTGATACATTACACACGAACACCTGTATTAGTGGGAATGGTGAAATTGTTTCCTGGATGCCAAAATAGCAGACATTTCTGGCTTTAGATTGGATGCCCCTAACATCAACAGTGACCTGAGATTATCTTCGGAAAATTTTGTTCTCAAATTATTCTTCACATATTTCATTCTTGAAAAAGCTTGTTCACACAAGAATGTTTTTCCAAAGATTGAAATGTTCTGAATTCAATGCCCGAAGGCGTTACCTCATGGAAGATGAATGAAGAAGAACACTGGTACACTTCCGCAGATTTATTTCTTTTGCAACATGTTTCGCTAGCGAGCTAGCATCATCTGGCACATTTCTTATTTTGGGATTTCATTATATACAAATACTGATGGTGGGAATTTTGGAGGAAGGTCAGGAGAGTTTTCCAGGAAGGGAAAGAAGGGTTGGGGAACACGTGCTCATTTGTCGTTCTTGGGAGGCGCATACAATTTCTACCTCTTCCAAAAGGTCTAGGCAGTGACCTTGCTTTTTGTGATGGAGACATTTTGGTTGGAAATCACTTTGGTGTCCCTCTTCCAAGAGGTGCAGTGCAAAGTTGGACATAGGCGACCCCCTCCGAAAACGGTAGTCCCTATTGTGTTCCGCGGCCCTAACCCGCAGATTTCTAGCAGATTTTCCGACATACCTGGCCTCACAAATATCACATTTAAGTTTGTAGACCCCACTACAATCCAATACGTCACTCTTGTCTTTAGAATTCTTCAGCAGTTTACCAATGTTCCTTGTGATTCTGTGCTTGTATCTTTCAACATGTCTCTGCCTATGGTTGAGCCCATGCGATTTAATTCAATTCACCATCTTCGCCACAGGATTCAGTACACTGCTATTATCCTCAAACGTAGCTCTCAAAGCTTGCTGGTGAATAATATAGTGCAGGAACATTGATTTGGAATGTATTTCTCAATACACATCTGCTTCACTTGCCCAACCAAGCCTTTCTTTATGCCACTCATGTTCTTTTCTCCATCAAAAATCAGGCAACTGAGGTTAGTCCAGTCCAAGTTATAATTATCAAATGTTTTTTCAATTCTTGAATATATCCTCTCCGATAACAGTGCCATACATGGTATGTAGGGAAGCCAGTGTCATGTTCATGTCTTCATCCACACCTCTAATGGTAATTGAGGTGGAAGATAGGTAGTTGAGAGGTGGAACAGCTATTCATCTATGGCAATTGAAAATGGGGAAACTTGCTTGCAATTATTGCTATTTGAGTCACAATGTTTTCATCCATGGTGGGCAATGGTATTTGCACCCTAAGCTACATTTTTACCTACCTGCCTACCTACATTTACCTCTGATAGGTGAGTTGATTCTGTGATTTTGAAAAAGTTTCAGTGAAAGTGAATTCAGCACGAATAAGTAGGGAAACTGAAAGTCCCTTCAATCAAAAAACCTGATTATTCAATCTAATTTCATCGCAATTATAACTGCAAATGATCTGAAACAATAAAAAAAATTCTTATGATTTCTTAAGTTAAACTTACCTGAACATAATGAGCAAATATATCCACTTATGGTGAAGAAATTGTTGCAATTTATGTTTCCTTTTCAGAATACCTATTTGAAAAATTCTTGTTATATTAACAAAATTCCCAATACTTTATATTCACTTGTAAGTAATTACGTGAAGGAAATTTTCCTTATATAAAATATAGTACAGCATGTTTTGCAATTAGACACCAACTGACACCAGCATCTCCTCATTGCAGCAGTCAACCACAATTGGCCAATTGTGATAAAAATAATCTAGTCTTGAACAACTCAGATATACGATGGTCTTATATCTGAGGTTCTATTGTATCTATTATATATAGACGCTTCTCCGGATATAATTATATATATATACACGAGTAAAATGTAGCTTGCATACTGCAAGCAGATCAGCAATACTAAATTCATATCGGCATCACATCGGGACGGTCTTCATAAGAAAAAAAAAGGATTTAATTTTTTCTTAAAATTCGCTGAAATTTCATCGTCTGGCATTCAACCCGGGTCTTACTGGTAAACCTACTATGAAACACAATAGAAGATAACCATCTCTAACTATGTGTGAAAATTCAAGCGAAAATATTGGCTACAACTGCCTCAAAAGACGCTCTAATGTTCACGAATGTAAATGGCTCTCGGGACTCGAACCAAGGACTATCTCTAAAATTTAAAAACTGTTTCTGAAAGTTATTAATCATCTCAATCTATATGCCAAATTTCAAGTTTTTATATTATTGGGAAAGGTTTCAAAATAATTCCTAAAAATCGGATCAACTTCTGATTGCAGAGACACCTGGTGTCGAACCCAGGACACATTGATAGCTATGAATGCATAGTTTGATTTGTTAAGACTTGCTCTTCTATCATGCAAAGTTTGAAGTCGATAGCATGCCGGGTAGTACCTAAAATTTGTTTCCGTTATCTCCGTAAGAAATGCATTGAGGAATTTAAATGTCCCTCTGGGATCGAACCAAGGACCATCAGCGAATATGTAAAATTCGATTATGATATATTTTTATAATATCTAACCTCATACCGAATTTCAAGTTTCTATGCCATCGGAAAAGGGTCCAAAAAAAATCTTGATTATTCCGGTACTGATTTCCACCGCCATTTCCCATTTCCTCCGGGCGATTACAATTAACCATCCCATCGCTATATGGGTTTCCAGATTTATCATACTTCCCTAAAAGGCTCTGTAACTTTTCTAAAGTGAGGTTTTATGCGGTGTTTAATACGTCTTGAACGCGAGGCGGCAACTGTCTACATAGCACAAACACTGATTCCTCCTCAACCCACGGTGGCTGACACAATCTGGACAGTGAAATTTTTTCCGTGACGTATTGTTTCATCGTTACCCCCGTATTCCGGCGGTACACTCCCGAACGGATTTTTTCGTTATGTTCATGCTGTTCGTGGGGACCCCAATAAGTCTCTAGAAACTTCTCCCTCATCTCCTGGTAATTTTTTGGTTGAGGGAACAATGAATTAGCCCACGTCTTCGCGTGCCCCTCGAGTAACCCATCAAAATAGTACTTCTTCACCTCCTCCGATATTCCCGCCATGGCGAAATTGGTCTCCATTTCTCTCAAGAATTGAATGGGGTGTTCCTCCCGCAATCCGCGAAAACGTAGCGATTAGACCAGGTCCGCCGGCCATGGTCGGCAACACACGCTGCCACCGGACCCATTTATTAGTCCCCGTTTAACTATCTCCAATTCCTGATTCACACCCTCGATCTCATGCTGAACCGCCTGCATGATTCTCCTGTTGTCACCCTCCAAATCTTCACGTAACTTTCTGCTTATTCTTTCGGTCAAACTTTCTTCGATCCTTTCCATTCTCCTTTCCGTAACCCCCATTTTCCTTTCTATCCCCTCAATTTTTCTATCTATTTTACTCTCTAACCTTCTTTCCATTCCCTCTATCTGACTTTGAGTGGTATCTATTTTATGTTCCAATCGTTCGATTCTTGTCCCCATTGCAGTGAGCATTGACATCACCTTCTCCAACGCCTGGTGAATTCCATGGGCATCACAATCATTTGTTGGTTGCGCCTTACCTTCTCGTAGCGCCAACCCTGCCATGTCTATCTCTAACAACGACTCCTCCCCCGGATGATCCTCTGGCGCTGACTCGATGGATCCGGACGAATCCTTCCTCGTCCTGAAGACAGAAAAATCGCCGGTCGCCATCTCGTACACTGCCGGCTCTGTCGAAAGATGCGTTGTCAATTGCCCCCGACAACCAATGCTGGACGCACCTTCGGGATCCTGGTCACGGCACCAGAATGTTACAGATCCTTCCTCTTAACAGTTTCTTCCTTTATTTCTGTCGAGACAAATAACAAAATTCAATACAGTGAACAATCGCGTTTTCGAAATAGTCCGACCTGTCGGTCAACTTGGGGCTGGTTCTTCTGAGTCGTTCCTTCACTTCTTCTGCGGCCTTGCCGTCTGGGCTCCTCTGCCCGTCTTTTTCTTCTCTCGCCTTCTCCCCTCCTCGTCATCGTCTCTGCCCTCGGGCGTCCAAAAAAAACATTAAACACCAACAAAAAACACACGTGTAAATCGCAGCCCTTCATTCCTCAATCGTTGCAAAAAAAACACAAAATACAATACCGTTACAATATTCTATTGTTATTTCTTTTTATATATTACTAAAAATTATCATAATATGTATCTCATATAAAGTTTTCTGTCTGTAAAGAATTCAGCCTGAAGGTTGGTTGGTACTTCACCCCCTCTGCCATAAGCCACTAAGAGCTTGTAGAGGGGAATGAGGTTTGCTAGGCAGGATGAGGAGTGAGGTAGTTGCTTCCCTCACTGAGCCAGAATGCTATCAGCAGAACACATCCACTCACAATTGCTCTATGGGTAGCACTTCATAAAGTTTTAAACAATTTTATAAATAATTGATTTATCCTAAGCCTTCTCTGCATGGATTTGATATCTCTTTCACACAATGTTTTGCTTAAATTTTCTCACTGACTTTCAATGGTGTTCCATTGTTCATTAGTTTCTTGGCATTGCATCTCTCTTCTAAACCTCTTTTGCCATTACATAACATTTCCCTCATTTTCAGTGAGATTCAAATCCACCTTCTTACTGGCCACTGAAGTATATTTGTTTCCTTTCCTTGAAACACTTTCTTTGCAGCGTTAATTGTGTGCACTCTAGAATTATCCTGTTCGTAATGATACAAATAATTATCTGAATAATAAATGGAATACAAATTAGATGGTACTAGTGATCGCCCAGCGGTCGAAATTCGACCGTAATTCATTTAATTTTAAGTTTGAACGTTATTGAGGATCTTTAGTCAATGATTATACCTCTATGATTATTGCTTGTAATGTTTTTGAAGTTTGTTCTATTACGTCAGCTGTGAGCATGTACAAACACGCCATTAGGGTTGTTTGCCTTAATTCCCTGCAATACCTATGGAATTTAAAATTAAATGTTAGTAACAATTAAAAAAACACAATTATGGCTTGTAGATTTATTTATTTTTTGTTACAGTTCATTTTCACTTTTAATTTTTCATGTTATTATTGAATCAAATTAATGCTAATATAAATGAGACTTGATATTCAAAGAGGTATAAGATATATTGCATTTGGAATACATTTCATTTTTGTTAAGATATGCCTATTTTCCATTGACTCAAATAGTGCTTGTTAACTATTATAGTAGAGTATTGTGTATTTGGCTGCTAGAACAAAATCACGTTTGTATATATTGCTGCCTTTCCATTGATTTTGATAGCAAAATTTTCCCTCTTTTTAGAATGTAAAAATATATTGTTTGTTTAAGTTTAGTAAGTTAAGTGTAAGTTTAATCAACAAAGCCGAAAATATTAACCTACATTATAGAAGGTGATATTATTCATAAAAATATATAGCTTCAATCAATTCAATTTCAAAAGTTTACGTATGGTTTTATTGCCATAAAATTTCGGCTCTTCTTCTCAATAAATTTATTACATGCCTATCTTTCGCATTGATTCGTATGAGAGCTGAGTCCAACAATTACCTTTGTCATTAGAGAATTGTTTATGCCCCCAAAATTACAAAATATTTTTGCCATTTTTGTCTGAATTCTCTCAATTTTGACTCGAATGTGATATTCTACGACCAAAATAAGAATCTTTATTCAGTTTCGTTTCTTTTGGTATTAATCTCAATTTTGTACTACCATTATTTCTGATTTAATTCCGCAAAAGACAAAAATGTCTGCAATTGATCAAAATGAATTTTGCATGCATTTCTTATCAGAGACGATTATACTGGTCCAGAGTCGAACCTAGGATATTTGGACGAAGATTTTAGCTTTCTGCACTCCTTCTCCATATAAAATTTTAACTATGCTAAATCTCAAACTACTCTGTTTTCGCAATATCCTTAAAGAGGGATCCAAAGTTTTCTCTTCATGCATTAATATATAGATACATATAGGCTGAACATAAAATTTAACCCTTTACCACCAAGGGGTAAATAGGTGATACTGCCTTCTTTACACTTGTTGTATACAAAGTCTTGCAACTCACGACAATTATTTCTTATTGAAAATAATTTTTGGCAAGTTTAATTAACGTTGATATCATGTAAAACAAGTTTCATCACGATATACAACTGTGGCCCAAAGTATGTTAAGTTGTGACATGTTTTCATAATAAAAGAGTTGAATTATTAAACCATTTTCATATCTTTAAAATAAATTTAATGCTTATTTATTATTCGCAAACTATATTAATTTTTTCACATGTATTTTTATTTAAAAAAATTCAATATATATTTCAATGTTTTCTTTTTACAAATGAAGATCAATAAGTACATCATGGTTTGCTTTTTTTTAAATATAATGGTTATGATTGAACTTAGCATTAGGAGTTCATGGAATTTGTTTTAGCTGTGTCGTGATTTGATATTACCATGCTACATTAACATTACTTTTATAATAAATTTCTAATACCATTGTGTTTCTGTTTCGTAAAGCATTTTTATTAGCCTGAGTGATACCAACGAAGGTAACTTGAGTAAGCAGAGGGGACATGACTGCTGAAGAAACAATTGTAGTGTCTCAATCTTATGCAGTAAATATTCCTTAAGCTTTCATACATTTATGGATACCGTAGTTTCTTCTTTTCATAAAAGAGAGCTGGGGAAGTAGTATTGCTTTATTTTTTGGGTTGACTTATACACGACTGAGCATAGGCTAAAACCTGAAATTCACCTCAAAATTTTAGGGGTCGATTTATACGCCAGGTTGACTTATACGTTGGCATATGCGGTACTTCAATGAATTCCATAAATATCTCATCTTATTCAACAGTTGTAGATCTTGGTCTCCCTCTCTTCAATCTCTTCTGTACTATATCTCCTACTTCAATTTTAGTGTCTCTATGGTAAAGATAACACATCCATCTGCAATTCCCCTACTCTGAACTCTAATGCCTTGTAATCCCACCACTTTCTTGCATGGTGTTGATTGAGATACTCTAATTAAGAAAACTGAGTCCACAAAAAGGAGCACTATCAAAAATGAAACAGAGTAATATCAGAGTAGAGTATTAGTATTGATTGAAAGTTCATGCAAGAGTGCAGTCAGAAGATGAATGATTAGTAAAGAGCTGATTGACGCTGGATTAGGATAACAGGTAGTCATTTGGAGGATCACTGGTGAGGTTCCAAATTTAACAGAAAAATAAAATGAAATTTTTGGTGTGATTTTGTGGAGAAAAGAAATAATTCAACAATCTGTATATATTAAGAAGTATATAATCAAGCAATGAAATGGTGGAGAATTTTTCTGTTATTTTTAGGCTGACTTAAGCCTACCACCAGAAAAGCAGCTGGATCTATATTACTTATTGAAAGAACTGCTTGATAGAGAAGAGAAAACACTTCTACATTTGAGAGATATTGAAGATGAGGTAATTAATAATTATGCTATGAATCATTTATTCATTTGAAAATGTAAAAAGTACAATTATAATTGCCTTTTCCATTAACATACATTTTTTAAGTTTATTAAGCAAGAATATTCCCCAGTTACACTTAATATACAGTTATGTGGATATTCTTAAATTGAGTAATACCACTGAAGCCTAACGAGCCATTTTCCATTAAATCTTATTTTATTGCCTGCACTGATGTTGGATTTTATTTAAAAACCAGATGGCTTCATTGTTGCAGTTGAGAGTTTCTGAAAATGAATCCCCAGGATTGAGAATATCTATATTTGATGTGGGGAGAAACATGGAAGCCAGGGAGGGATTGAAAGAAAAGGTACATATATATGATGCACACGATATGACTAATTTTATGAGTAAATTATGGAAATGAAAATGGCAATTGAAACTTGTCATAGAAACCTTTACTCTGAAAACAATTGTAACTACTCATTGAAAAGTTTAATAATGAACTACAGAGTCATTGGTTTCAAATTCCACATATGTAGATTATCAAAGAGTCTGAATACCTTTTCGTAATCTTTCTTATTTGGCACCTTTTTATAGAATCATTTCTACAATAACTTACAGGAGTTGCAGAAAAAGGAAGAAAGTGAACGTGAGGTGGAGAATGTGGTTGATTACCTCTCTCCTTATTTAGTATGTCTTGGAGATCCTGCAGAGATAAATAAACAGCAAGCATTACAAATAAGAGATGACTGCTTATCTGATTATAGGAAACTGCTTTCAGAGAGGGGCGACAACATTCAGAAGATGCTCCATACAGTGAGTATCAATCATTCAAACCATTTTTGACTAAAATTTGGGATACAAAATCTCAGTAAGAACCAAATGGATTTTATTTAGAATTAAATTCAATTTGTCAATTTTAATTTAGTTTGGTTTAACTAGGTTTGAAATGCAACAAAATATTATCAATTAATTAAAGTTAAAAAATCCATGGTAAGGAAACTTTAATAGTTAATAACTACCACAAAATTAACCCTGAAAATGTATCGTTTAATTAAAGTTATATGGTATAGAGTTCCCAAAAGCCAGTGTATATATGCTATACTTCCCTATAAATGCAAAATGATTATCATTGGTCTACTTTATATGCCTTAATATTTCTTCAAACTCATCATTCATTTATTGTACAGAACCGCCTCAGTCACAATGACTGGTAGCGATGTTAACTATATAACAATTAATTAAAAAAATAAAAATATTACCATGCATACATACAATAAACTCAACTAAATACAACATAAGCATGTATAATTAAAAATAATAGAAAATAAATAAATACAAAAACATAAATATGCATTTCAAACATGAATTATAAAAAACACCACTATGAATGAGTTAAGTAGGTATGAATTTTAAATAAACCTTAAACAGCATATACATTACTTATCATGCAAGTTTTTCAGGTTTCCTGATAGGCCTTCACGGCTACCGTTGCCATGGGGACCATGAAGTCTCCACCGCACATCACCCTACTTGTCTCACATTTCATTACCGGCAGGCTCATTTATCAAATTTTTAATTTTACTTACAATCTTAGTAAGTCATTCTTCGTTAAATCCATGTTAGTTTTCATGAAGCCATCCCTCCGTCTCCCAAAAATGTTTTAAATAATCTGTTATTATTTTTATCAAATACCTTACACACTACGCTAGTTAGGCTGATTGGTCTATGATTCTTTAATGTCTCTTTGCTTCCTCCATAGTGTATAGGAGCTACTGTGGCGGATCTCCAATCTTCTCGTACCTGACCATTGTTAATGGCTGTATTAAATATTCTTATAAAATATGGAACAATCCCCGGCATTCTAATTTTAAAGCTATTTTCCGTATTCCCTTTGGACCTTACGATTTATTGTTATTCAGATATTAATTCTTTTTAATAAAGTCCTCATAAAAGGTTTGCATAATTATGTTTACATTCGAATAGATCAGAGTCCCTTGTTTGACCCAGTACTTTGTAAGTGCTAGCAAAATAATTTCTGAATTCTTCAGCAATATCGCCATTATCTGTTAAAATATTTCCACGAGATCCCTCTATCGCATCTATTTTATACTTATAAAAACTGTTGCAACCTTTTTGATATTTACATTTTCTAGAAATTTATTCTTGGGCTCTTTTTACTTGCTGTCTAACAATTTAATTACCTCCCTGTATTTTATTTTATGCTTTTTGCTGATTTTTCTCATTTTGGGCAAATCCCATGATTTCCTTTACAGCCTCCTAATCTCTGAGTTATAATATCTGCATTTTGTTTTTATTTCTTTACTGGTATATACCTCTCTATTCTCGAATTTAAAATCTTCATAAAAGTTACCCAAATTTCTTCAATGTTTGATCCTTTACTAGCCCATCCTCAAACTCGCTTCTTAAATAGTCCTGGAAAGCGTCAATATAAGCTCGATGAAAGTTGTACACTGTTATTTTCCGTTTCAACACTGATAGTTTTACTCCAGTAGAGCTGTAAATACATTGCCTCATGGTCGGTGATTCCTGGTAAAGTATCGCTATTTTTGAGGAGTAAAAAAAAACGTCTAGAATGTTTTTCAATCTTGTAGGATTGTTTACTACCTGTGTGAACCCTTACTAGAGTGTTTATCAGATGTTGCACCCTACCTCCTGTGCCTTCTTTTCCTGACCAGCTAACTTGAGGTAAATTCCAATCTCCAGCTATTATGACCAATTTACTAACGTCCCTATTGCAGCAGGTCATTTCTCCTTGCCTTTCGAGCATAGTGAGGTCCCCCCAGGGGGCCGGTGCACTCCAATTATCTGAATTTTTCTTTTATTTACCTTTTCCTTGACTTCTACACAATATATTTTGAATTCATTATCTCTCGAAATAAGAAAACTTGAATACCATTTGGAAACACAAATACGCCTCCTCCTTTACTATCCCTATCTCTCCTTTGAAATCTTCTGGGAAAATTTCAAGTGAAGCTATTTAATCATTTAGCCATGATTCTGTTCCTATTATAATATCCCCATTACATGACTTGACTAAGGTATTTAATTCTTTAATTTTATAGTAAACACTACCACAGTTAACCTGCGAAAGCCTTAGAACCCATCCCAATTGACAACCAGCGTTATGCTTCCTCTTGTTCCCAACAAAATCATGAGCCAAATCACCTGCCGCACCACTTAGTTTCCCTTTTAGTTGAAATCCATAACTCTCTTCAACGATTTTCCAAACGTAAGCTAACCTTTCCGGTTTAGATGCAACCCATCCCTCCCCAAATCAACTTCACTGAGCCAACCGTTCCGATCCAAAATATTGTTTTTCCTACTACACGCACAATCTAAACACTCGTTAATTTTTCTTCAAACTTCTTTAAACTTCTTCTTCGCCTTACAGCATAAGTCCCACACACGACCCATTAAGTGCTCCACTGACTTTACATCATTCGTTCCCACATACAAAACAACCACTTCTTCATCACCTGATTCCTCCAACTTTTCAATTTTTCTTTGCATTTGCTCCACCCTAATTACCAGAAAACACTCCACAGCTGTGTTACTGTTCCTGCAATACTCTTCGCCACACCTGATCATCGAGTCACCCATGATTCTCACCTTTGCACTTAATCCACTTCATCACCCTCTTCTTTCACTTCAACACACTTCTTTCTTCTTCAAATCCTTATTAATTCTTTCCTTTTCACTCACCAACCCCTCAATCCTTTTCTCCCTCTTCTTCAGTTCCTCCCTTAGCCTCTTTATCTCAGGGTCCTTCTGTGACATTTAGCCCCTCTAGGCTAGTGCTTTTCGCCCTTTTCTTTCGCTATTCTTTTGATCACGGGCCGCGGAGGGGAGGAGAAGAGGTGTATAAGGTGGAGGGTGGATTTTTGTGTATTAGTTCCTCAGGTGAGGGGTTGTCCCCAAGGTCATGTCTGAGGAAGTCTCAGCATTTGCGGTTGTTAGTTAAGTTCTGGGGAAGTCCCCAATCGTTATTTGAAGTTTAGTTTTGGTAAGTCAACTCCTTTTTTTCCTCTCTTTTTCGTTTTTGGTTGAGTCTGCCGACAAGGTTTGTTGAGTTGTTGCATCTGTTTCTATTTTTCCTACCCCTGTTACCCTTGCCTCTCCTATTATCCTTTCAACCTCGTACCCTATGATGATCGGCACCGAGAATCATTGAGTGAATGATCTTTGCCCCATAGCTGAGGGAGCTAAGTAATTTTCTTTACTTTATTTTCCTTTCCTTACCCCCACTGTCACCCAAACCTACTAAATATTTGCGAACCCACACCGGAGCCATCCTGGGGACCTAGGAGTGTTGCACTTCGCCACCAAGAGCCCTTGCAGTTTTTCAGCTCTGTCTCCTCTACACATTTCTTAAACACCCAATATTCCACCATACAGTTATACTCTAATTTATCCTTCGTACACTTAAAATGGTATCTTGCATTGAAAACAGTTAACCCCATTCTTGCAAATGTGATTGCACTCCGAGCATTTGGCCATTTTTCCTTTCGTTTTATTATCTGCTCACTTCCGGACAACCTCTCTCCTTGACAGCCCAACCTCAACTTACGATTATAAAAAAATCAAAAACTTTTTTAGTGATCCTTGTCATTTTGCAAAAATAGATTAATATACTTTTAGCACAGTATTTTCTATGTATAAAGATAGCTCATCAAACCAATGGAATAAAATAACTTTATAATATCCACAACCAAATAATATAGAATTCATTCAACTAAAATAACTTTTATACAGTATAAGTTATATGGGCATGACTATTGGCTTTTAAAAAATACTTACATTCCATTTCCAAATTATTTAATAGGGAAGGAATTAAAATTAGTATTACTAACAATATGATATTTTCTACTGAAGAGCTGGATTGCATCTGTTTTGACTTGACCAGGGATATTCTCAAAATATTTTATAATATTATAGAACTGGAAAACCCAAAAACTCTAGCTATAGTTGTCTTCCTTCTCCACTAAAACCTCCTACTATTTCTGTAGATATTTAAGCTATTACCTTTTTACAAGTAAAAGTAGCTTGCATACTGCAAGCTTATGTTTAATGCACTGTACTTTGCAAAGTTCTATTTGGTTTGAAAATTTAGGATATAGGAACCAAAATTTCTCTATGTAATAAATGTTTCTGTATTAAAGTGAACTGGTATCAAACCCAGGACTTTTTTAAGAAGAAATTGCATTACAATTTCATATATGCTGGTGTATAAGTCGAAATTTGAAACCCGTGATTTGATATAATCATGCTATTTTACTATTATTTCTATTAGAAATTTTACTATCATTGTGTTTCTGTTTTGGAACGCATTTTTATTTTTGTTGCCTGAGTAATACTAATGAAAGAAACATTTATAATAGATAAGCAGATGCAAGAAGTTGACATGGCAGCTGAAACTAACAAATCTAGCGTCTTAATCTTATGCAGTAAATATTCCTTCAGCTACCGTATATTTATGGCTACCGTAGTTTTTCTTAATAGAGCTGAGGAAGTGGTGTTGCCTTTTTTTTTGGTTGACTTATACACTGAACATGGGCTAAATCCTGAAATTCATCTCAAAATTTAATGGGTTCACTTATACGCCAGCATATTTGCTTTGGGATATTCGGACCATTTCTAAAAGTCCATTATCGGGAATGTCTTCAAACAAAATTCCATATTTGTTTTTAATTGAATGGTAAAATGTAAATCGTACCCTGGTGTCAAACTAATGATCATAAGATAAATTATTCACTGTGTTAATGAAACATTCATTGCTTCTGTAAACATGCATGGTTATAAAATTTCCACCTATAAGGTAAATCAATCATACAAAATTTGAAATTCCCATCATAAATTTCATTTGGTAGAGGTGCCTGATGTAAAACCTATGACCTTTTGGAAGTTGTGATTACGTATAACAACCTGGTAGGAATAGAATGTATTTAATCCAAAGTTTAAAGTCGATATCATACCAGGAACAATCTAACATAAGTTGAAATTATCCACATTTGCAATGCATAAAGGAATTTAAATGGTGCTCTGGCATCGAACCAAGGATCATTAGGGAAGCCATAAAGTTCTTATGTGAATGTATTTATGATCTCTATTCAATTGCCGGTTCTTACATTAGCATATTATCAGGAAAGGGTTTCAAAAAAGGTTCTTAAATATTCCTGTTATGTATTTAAATTTAAAATTTAAGGATAATATTCGAGGGCGCCTTTGTAGTTTTCGAGGGATATGCACAGCTTCTAGTGATCCCTTGAATTTCAACTCTCTGATATTCCATGAAGTGCCTCAAAAAATTTCCTAAAATCCTTGCAATCCATTATTATGGAAAAAATCAGTGAAACGTCTATATATAATAGATATTTCCATATTCACCATAAAATGCTTCACAGAAACACAGATAAAGGTATTCTTTTGACATATGTTTATAATGTAATGAATCTCTTGATAAGTATTGAGTAGTAATCAATGAGGGCTCAATTTAACTCAGTAGCAGATGAATTGTATTTATCCAAGGAAACAAAAAAATACATGAAAGAATTGAAGATTCTTTGATTCATACCTGAAGAGAATTTAAGATCCATTTTAATCTGTAAACAGAGCAAAATTCAATTTGTGATGAGTGTATTCATTAATATAATGACAGCTATCATATTTTTCAATCTATAACTTGTCCTGAATATATGTATGATTTTCATCTTATATGTCTCAATGCTTATGAAAATTTACTGATAAAGATCATCTAGTATGTGTCAAGCAGCTTGTTATAAATTAAAAGACAAATTAAGCCAATTGACAGTTATTTTCAAAACTGGTGACTGACTCTGAACTGGGGCTCTATTCTGTAACTCATTTCCTGTCGGTATGGTAGCCTTTCAGTCGGTTGTGATGCCGAACCTACTCCGCGAGAGCTCAATGGTTTTCTCTAAGCTCCGGAGTTGGTACAACGGAATCCATCGGCAGCCAAAAGGTGTCGGTGGCGATGGGAGTGAGTTGGTTTGCAGGCAAACTGTGGCAATTGTATGCATATTTAACAATATCATCAGAGTAAATGCGTTAATTGAATGCCTGTAATTAGCAGAATGTAAAATAAAGCCGCAATAATACATGCGATTGCATAAAATGAATATGATTCTCTCTTTTAGATGCATACTGATGTATGCCATAGCACATATGGATGTATGTATGTACTGTTTCTTGGAGCTTGCATCTGTCTAAGGACGTGGAATAAAAAAAAACGTTTTAATCTTTTAATAATAAATGTAAATAACCATCAATAATTCATTAGGTAAAGTGTTGGGGAATGCTTAACATCCATAACATATGTTACAGTTTCCCCGTGCGAGACTCTACAATGGAAAAATAATGACCCCGCTTGCAGAAAACTATAAATAAAAAAGAAATAGATTAAACCTAGTCATAGGATTTCATGCGATCGAATTTTCTTATTTTTAAACGTATAATGATTAACTTTTAAATGACGTGGATGGTAAAATTTTTGTTCATTTTAAAACAATATTTGGTAATTTTCTAGTAGCAGACGAAAAACGTCGAAAATTTGTCGTTTTTGGATAGAATTTTCTTCAAAATGGCAGCACTTAGAAGAGATACTGCAATCCTTCCTCTATAATATGGTGTAAGAATGGTATGTGTATCTTCAGTAGTAAAGGAGATATAGAATTTCTCCCAAACACCGTGAAACTAGAAAATTACCCACAATTTTACCATTAGATTCCATTAAAATCATATATTTCAGCAATATATGAAAGGCCAAGATAATTGAATAATATTTTTAGAGTGTATAGTTAATCCAGGCGAAACTAATTACAAGTATTAATTACGTACAAGGAAGTGCTACAGTCGAAAGTTGCAGTACTTTGGTTCAAAAGGAGACGAGAGGATTTTGCTTTTGTAGCAAATATTAAAAAAGAAAAGATACCTATCCGTTTATACGAATCGAGGTCTTACTAGCTGACCAATAGTAAACTGATTTGAAGACAGCAACAGTTCCAACAGTAACTTTATGAAGCACCTAAGGAATTCGTGGAAATCTAACCTCCAAGAAATCAGTCAGTGAGTGTATCGAAGATACTATGTACCTACTAATTTTCTACTTCTTTCACTGATACTAAGTTCTGAAAATCACGCACCCACTTCCAGTTGATGGAATTACGATATTTAGGGATTCACTGTAGGGCTGATAGTATATTAGATATCGATATTTTATTACCATAAGTATCCTTGTGCTCGAATTTGGGCACTGGAAAATCTTTGGCAAGCAATTTATGTTAAATTCAAACATCAATCATTTAAGACCATAAAAACTAACTAATGCAATTATAAATATCTTCCCTGTAAGATTTCTTTCAAAACTGTAGTAAGAAATCAACAAAGGACAACAACAAATCTTAGTTACCTAACATTTCATACATAACATCAATATTTACTTCTGCTTTTACACGCCTTGTTTCATTCTTCATTTGTCTTCTAGTTTGCCCTCTCATTGGTTGAGATGAAGCAGGTGACCGTCACCTTCGGAGATGCTCAGTTGTTTCCCCTTAAAGTGGGTGGGTGCAGTCAGGTTGGTCGTTTCATGCCCGACGTTGATACAGAATACGACTTCAGGCCACGTTAGAGGCCAAGTCAGTGAGAGAGCACGGAATCCTCTCAAGTAGGTGGGATTTAAAGTTGAACCAACTGTTTCCAAACCAACAAGTTATATAATAGAGCCCCTGACTGATTTTCCCAATTTTAGTTGTAAAAAATCTACAAATTGTAAGTTTGTGTATATTTTTACAGTAAATATTAAATGTTAATGAATGTATAGGCACATGGGTTTACAGCACACATTTTTTGTCTAAACCTATTATTATGAAAAAACTTGCATGGTGTCAAAAAGAGATTAAAGAAAGAGTTCTCACAATATATGAACTGGTTAAATATAAATTTTTTTAGAATTGGGCTCAATACCTATAAATTTCCTAAAATCTGTAATTTCCTTTTTTAGGAAAAAAACAATCTATCTGAAAAACAAAAATGGTTTGAAGAGAATCAGGAAATCCTCACAAAGGCTGAAAAAGAAACATTCTTCACATACTGTTCAAATGCAGCATTCTGCATCCAAACAATTGAGATAAGATTGCAAAGACATCAAGTTCAGTTCTCTATGAGATACAAGAAGCTTGAGGATGATCTGAAAAATGATAAAAGATTGTATGTTATTTATCAGTAAAGTACTTGTTTGTCTTTCATTTGCAGAAACACATAAAGCCTGAAATAAACAATCATGCAGTTTATGAACATTTTATTAAGTGGATTTAAGTGAAATAATGTGAAAAGCTTCTATATTATTAAAGGTCCTTGAGCCAAATAAGTAAATAATTCCAGTATGATTTAAAACTTTTGAGCAGCAGTTAATACAAAAAAAAACTTCAAAACAAAAAAAAAATCAGAAAAATTTCAGTTTTTGGCATTAATTTGCTAAAAAATCTAGAAAAACTAATCAAGTTTGGATTCTTTTTGAAGGTATTTACGGGATCATTCTAAATGTATGATAGATTTTAACATTTGTTCAGCAGTTAACCAAAAGAAACCTCAAAACAAAAAACTGAAAATTTTCAGTTTTACTGCATTAATTTTCTTAAAAATCGAGAAGAACTAGTCAAAATTGGACTCATTTTGAAGCTTTTGAAGAGATCTATCCTAATGTATAATAGGTTTTCATATTTAAGGAGGAGTTCACCCAAATAAACTGTCCAAAACAAAAATAATTGGAAAAATTTCAGTTTTTAGGCATTATTTTATTTAAAAATCAAGAAAAACTAGTCATAATCGGACTCATTTTGAAGCTTTCGAAGAGATCTATCGATTCAAGATAGATTTTTTATGTGAGCAGCAGTTAACCCAAAAAAACTATTAAAATGTAGTCGGAAAGATTTCAATTTATTTAAAAAACGGGAATAACTGGTCAAAATTGCACTCATTTTGCAGCCATTGAATAAATCTATAATAAGTTATGATAGATTTACACTTTTGATCAGCAATTAACCCAAAAAATATGTAAAAAAAGTAACCGGAAAATTTCAGTTTGGTGTTAAATTTATTTAAATATCAAGAAAAAGTAGTCATAATTGGACTTGTTTTGCAGCTATGGGGGTCATTCCATGCCAAGTGGTCTAGTGGTCCCCGCTCGACCATCACGGATTTCAAAGAAATTTTGTATGGACATTCACACATATCTTTTATGAACATTTGTAAAGTTTTACTTTCGTCGATGGTATACATGCTGAGATATAGTAGTTTATTTAACCCCGTGTCGCTGCCTTCTTCAATATGACTATGAGTTTTCAGTAACTTTGAGGCATAGTATCTAAGAGAATTGTTTTATGAAGTAAACAAACTTTTGCTATCTTGAACAACTTTTTGCGTTCTATTAAACAAAATAATAAAAATAACTGTAAGAGCAACCTCCTTGCAGAAAATCCTGTGCAAAGCTGGCCCAAAAAATTGCGGATCGAAAAAAAATTAAAACTTCGGCTTTTTATATTTCAAGAAGAAAAGATATAATCAACGTGAAACTTTGCGTACGATAACATATCAATACATTGTTTGTGAATATATAATTTCATTTTCCTAGTACTTTCCATTATTTAAAAAATTGAGTCAACACTTGACAGTTTTTGTAAAAAAGCCAAAAATCACCATGCCCGGAAAATCGGAAAACGTGTTGGGTGTGCAAAGTTAGCACCCAACTTTCTTATGCCGAGGGCTATCGTGGTGCGGGTTTCACCAGATGTTTGAGCTCTATTATGAGCTAATTTTTAACCGCATTGGCCACCCGGGAAAACCTCCCCCGCAACGGGAAATTGGTAAAATCACGTTTGGGGGGGGGGGGAAAGTTAGAACCCAACTTTCTTATGCCGGGAGCTATCGTGGTGCGGGTTTCACCAAATTTTTGAGCTCTATTATGAGCTAATTTTTAACTGCAGTGGCCAACCGGGAAAACCTCCCCCGCAACGGGAAATCGGTAAAATCACGTTTTGGGGGGGGGGGAGAAAGTTAGCACCCAATTTTGTTATACCAGGGGCTATCGTGGTCTGGTTTTTACCAGATTTTTGAGCTATTTATGAGCTAGTTTATAACTGCATTGGCCACCCGGGAAAGCTACCCCGCAACGGGAAAACGAGAAAATCACGTTTTGGGGGGAAGGTTAGCACCCAAAATTTTATTTATGGATGTCAATTATGATTGAAATTATTATTATCGTTATTTTTCTTTATTTCTGGTTCAATATTTACTCACACACACACACACAGACATGTATCTATTATATATAGATGCTTCTCCGGATTCATTCATATATACGAGTAAAATGTAGCTTGCATACTGCAAGCAGATCGACAACACTAATTTCATGACGGCATCATATCGGGACGGCCCTCAAAAGAAAATAAAAGGGATTGAAAATATTCTTAAAATTCGCTGAAAATTAATCGTCTGGCATCGAACCCGGGTCTTCCTGGTGAACCTACTATGCAGCACAACAGAAAATCACCATCTCTTACTAAGTGTGAAAATGCAAGCAGAAATATTGGCTCCAACTCCCTCAAGCGACGTCCTTCTTTTCAATAATGTAAATGGCTCTCTGGATTCGAACCAAGGACGATCTAGGAAATCTAAAACATATTTTTAAAATGTCTCTATGTTCTCTATCTATATGCGTAATTACATGCTTTAATATTATGGGAAGGGGTTTAAATTAATTCTTAAATATCGGATATTTTACTGATTGTAGAGACGCCTGGTGTCGAACCCAGGACATATTGGTAGCTGTGACTGCACTGTATGACTTATTAGGACGTCATCTTATTTCAAACAAAGTTTGAAGTCGATATCATGCCGGTAAGTACCTAAAACGTTTTTCTTTTATCTCCATAAGAAATGCATTGAGGAATGTAAATGGCTCTCTGGGATCGAACCAAGGACCATCAGCGAATTTGTAAAATTTGATTATTAAATATATTTATGATATCTAAACCCATGCCGAATTTCAAGTTTCCATGCCATCGGGAAAGGGTCCAAAAAAAATCTTAAAAATCGCCACAATGCATTTTAAACGGCCGATTTTTGCCTCGACCTAGTATCGAACCCAGGATATTTTCCGTGAAACTCATGTATGTTTTCGATAGATCATGACCATATATATAGGCTCCATGAGTTTTGATTCTCTACCTATCCGGGAAGTATTTTTTAAAAATTCCCGAAAATCAAGGCAATGCATTTAAACGGGAAAAATCGGGACTTTGGGGCCCTCTGGAATCGAACCAATGACACTGAGGTTCAAAATCGCAATTTTTCTGGAGGTTACACGTTATGGCCAATACGTGGTAAAAATTTCGAGTCAATGACGCCAGTAGTTTAGCCTGTGAATTAGTATCCTATCTGGGTATATCATGAATGAATCCGGAGAAGCATCTATATATAATAGATATGATATATGAATGAATCCGGAGGAGCATCTATATATAATAGATATACGAGTAAAATGTAGCTTGCATACTGCAAGCAGATCGACAACACTAATTTCATATCGGCATTATATCGGGACGGTCCTAAAAAAAAAAGGATTGAAAATATTCTTAGAATTCGTTTCAATTTAATCGTCTGGCATCGAACCCGGGTCTTCCTGGTGAAATAACTATGCAGCAAGACAGAAGATCACCATCTCTAACTATGTATGAAAATTCAAGGAGAAATATTGACTGCAACTGCCTGAAACGACGTTCTACTTTTCATGAATGTAAATGGCTCTCTGGATTCAAAGCAAGGACTATCTAGGAAATCTAAAACATAATTTCGAAATTTATCTATTATTTCTATCAATGTACCGAATTTCAATTTTTAATATAAAAGGGAAGGAGCTCAAAATAATTCTTAAAATCCGGATCAGTTACTGATTTTAGAGACGCCTGGTGTCGAACCCAGGACATATTGGCTGCTGTGAATGCACAGTATGATTATTAAGGACTTGATCTTATTTTTAACAAAGTTTGAGGTCGATATCTTGCCAGGAAGTACCTAAAATTTGTTTCCGTTATCTCCGTAAGAAATGCATTGAGGAATTGAAATGGCCCTCTGGGATCGAACAAATGACCATCAGCTAATATGTAAAATTTGATTATGAAAGATATTTATGATATCTAATCTTATGCCGAATTTCAAGTTTCTATGCAATCGGGAAAAGGTCCAAAAAAAATCTTAAAAATCGCCACAATGCAATTTAAACGGCCGATTTTTGCCCCGACCTGGCATCGAACCCAGGATATTCTCCGTAAAACAAATTGATGTTTTCGATAGATCTTGACCATATATATAGCATCCTTGAGTTTTATTTCTCTACCTATCCGTAAAGTATTTTTTTTTAATTCCCGAATATCACGGCAATGCATTTAAACGGGAAAAATCGGGATTTTGGGGTCCTATGGAATCGAACCCATGATACTGAGGTTCAAAATCGCAATTTTTCTGGAGGTTACACGTTATGGCCAATACGTCATAAAAATTTCAATTCAATGACGCTTGTGGTTTAGCCTGTGAATTAGTATCCTATCTATATAGCTATATAGCTATACGAGTAAAATGTAGCTTGCATACTGCAAGCAGATCGACACCACTAATTTCATAACGGCATTTAATCGGGACGGTCCCGGAAAGGAAAAAAAGGATTGAAAATATACTTAAAATTCACTTCAATTTAATCGTCTGGCATCGAACCCGGGTCTTCCTGGTGAAATTACTATGCAGCACAACAGAAGATCACAATCTCTAACTATGTGTGAAGAAATTCAAGCAGAAATATTGGCTGCAACTGCCTCAAACGACGTTCTACTTTTCACGAAAGTAAATGGCTTTCAGGATTCGAACCAAGGACGATCTAGGAAATCTAAAAAATGTTTTCGAAATGTATCTATATGTTCTATATATATGACGAATTTCAAGTTTTAATATTATTGGGAAGGGGTTCAAAATAATTCTTAAAAATCGGATCAGTGACTGATTGTAGAGACGCCTGGTGTCGAACCCCGGACGTATTGGAAGCTGTAAATGCACAAAATGACTTGCTAGGACCTGATCTAATTTCATACAAAGTTTGAAGTCGATATCATCCCGGGAAGTACCTAAAATGTGTTTCCGTTATCCCCGTAAGAAATGCATTGTAGAGTGCAAATAGCCCTCTGGGATCGAACCAAGGACCATAAGCGAATACAAAAAAATTGATTATGAAATATTATTATGATTTCTAACCCCATGCAAAATTTCAAGTTTCCATGCATTCGGAAAGAGGTCCAAAAAAAATATTTAAAATCGCCACAATGCATTTTAAACGGCCGATTTTTGCCCCGACCTAGCATCGAACCCAGGATATTTTCGATAAAACTCATTTATGTTTTCGACAGATCATGTTCATATATATAGCCTCCTTGAGTTTTGATTCTCTACCAACCCGGAAAGTATTTTTTTTTTATTCCCGAAAATAAAAACCAATGCATTTAAACGGGAAAAATCGGGACTTTGGGGCCCTCTGGAATCGAACCCATGACACTGAGGTTCAAAATCGCAATTTTTCTGGAGGTTATACGTTATGGCCAATATGTCGTAAAAATTTCAAGCCATTGACGCTAGTGGTTTAGCCAGTGACTTTGTATCCTCTCTCTATCTATTAAATATAGATGCTTCTCCGGATTCATTCAAGGATATAGATAGATAGATAGATAGGATACTAATTCACAGCCTAAACTAGAAGCGTCATCGACTTGAAATTTTTACGACGTATTGGCCATAACGTATAACCGCCAGAAAAATTGCGATTTTGAACCTCAGTGTCATGGGTTCGATTCCAGAGGGCCCCAAAGTCGCGATTTTCCCCATAAGAATACATGGCGGGGATTTTCGAAAATTTTTTTGAGGCACTTCCCGGAAAAGGAGTGAGTTGAAATTCGAGGGATCGCAAGAAGCCGTGCATATCCAACGAAAATCAAAAAGACATCGCCGAATATGGTCTATGGTTCGATGCTATTTCGGGGCAAAAATCGGCCGTTTAAAATGCATTGTGGCGAATTTGAAGATTTTTTTTAAATCCTTTCCCGATAACATGGATACTTGAAACTCGGCACGTGGATATATATGTTGAATATATTTCATAATTAAATTTTACATTTTCGCTGATGGTCCTTGGTTCGATCCCAGAGGGCCATTTGCACTTCTCAATGCATTTCTTACGGAGATAACGGAAACAAAATTTAGGTCCTTCCCGGCATGTTATCGACTTCAAACTTTGCATGATAGAAGAGCAAGTCTTTACAAATCAAACTGTGCATTCACAACTAAAACTGTGTCCTGTGTTCGACACCAGGTGTCTCTGCAATCAGAAGTTGATCCGATTTTTAGGAATTATTTTGAAAACTTTCCCAATAATATAGAAACTTGAAATTCGGCAACTAGATAGAGATCATTAATAACTTTCAGAAACATGTTTTAGATTTTCAAGATCGTCCTTGGTTCGGATCCAGAGAGCCATTTACATTCGTGAAAATTAGAACGGCTTTTGAGGCAGTTGTAGCCAATATTTCTGCTTGAATTTTCTCACATAGTTAGAGATGGTGATCTTCTATCGTGCTGTATAGTACGTTCACAGTGAAGACCATGCCAGACGGTGAAATGTCTGAGAATTTTAAGAAAAATTTCAATCCTTTTTTTTTTCTTTTGAGGACCGTCCCAATATGATGCCGATATGAAATTAGTATTGCCGATCTGCTTGCAGTATGCAAGCTACATTTTACTCGTATATATATATATATATATATATATATATATATATATATATATATATGAATATATGATATATGAATGAATCCGGAGAAGCATCTATATATAATAGATACGAGTAAAATGTAGCTTGCATACTGCAAGCAGATCGGCAATACTAATTTCATATCGGCATCATATCGGGACGGTCCTCAAAAGAAAAAAAAAGGATTGAAAATATTCTTAACATTCGCTGCAATTTAATCGTCTGGCATCGAACCCGGGTCTTCCTGGTGAGCTTATTATGTAGCACAACAGAAGATCACAATCTCTAACTATGTGTGAAAATTCAAGGAGAAATATTGACTGCAACTGCCTGAAACGACGTTCTACTTTTCATGAATGTAAATGGCTCTCTGGATTCAAAGCAAGGACAATCTAGGAAATCTAAAACATAATTTCGAAATTTATCTATTATTTCTATCAATGTACCGAATTTCAATTTTTAATATAAAAGGGAAGGAGCTCAAAATAATTCTTAAAATCCGGATCAGTTACTGATTTTAGAGACGCCTGGTGTCGAACCCAGGAAATATTGGTAGCTGTGAATGCACAGTATGACTTATTAGGACTTCATCCTATTTCATACAAAGTTTGAAGTCTATATCATGCCGGGAAGTACCTAAAATTTGTTTCCGTTATCTCCATAAGAAATGCATTGAGGAATGTAAATGTCCCTCTGGGATCGAACCAACGACCATCAGCGAATAGGTAAAATTTGATTAAGAAACATATTTGTGATATCTAACCCCATGCCGAATTTCAAGTTTCTATGCCATTGGAAAGGGGTCCAAAAAAAATGTTAAAAATCGCCACAATGGATTTTAAACGGCCGATTTTTTCATCGACCTAGCATCGAACCCAGGCTATTTTCCGTAAACCTCATTTATGTTTTCGATAGATCATGACCATATATAAAGGCTCCTTGAGTTTTGATTCTCTACCTATCCGGGAAGTATTTTTTTTAATTCCCGAAAATCAAAGCAATGCATTTAAACGGGAAAAATCGGGACTTTGGGGCCCTCAGGAATCGAACCAATGACACTGAGGTTCAAAATCGCAATTTTTCTGGAGGTTACACGTTATGGCCAATATGTCGTAAAAATTTCAGGTCAATGACGATTGTGGTTTAGCCTGTGAATTTGTATCCTCGCTATCTATTATATATAGATGCTTCTCCGGATTCATTCATATATAAGTAAAATGTTGCTTGCATACTGCAAGCAGATCGGCAACACTATTTTCATGTCGGCATCATATCCGGACGGACATAAGTAACTTTCAGAAACATCTTTTAGATTTCCAAGATCGTCCTTGGTTCGAGTCCCGAGAGCCATTTACATTCGTGAAAATTAGAACGTCTTTTGAGGCAGTTGTAGCCAATATTTCTGCTTGAATTTTCACACATAGATAGAGATGGTGATCTTCTATTTTGTTTCATAGTAGGTTTACCAGTAAGACCCGGGTTCGATGCCAGACGATGAAATTTCAGCGAATTTTAATTAATAATTAAATCCTTTTTTTTTCTTTTGAGGACCGTCCCGATATAATGCCGATATGAAATTAGTGTTTTCGATCTGCTTGCAGTATGCAAGCAACATTTTACTCGTACCTATATAGATAGATAGATAGATAGATAGGATACTAATTCACAGCCTAAACCATAAGCGGCATTGACTTGAAATTTTTACGACGCATTGGCCATAACGTCTAACCGCCAGAAAAATTGCGATTTTGAACTTCACTGTCATGGGTTCGATTCCAGAGGGCCCCAAAGTCCCGATTTTTCCCGTTTAAATGCATTGCTTTGATTTTCGGGATTTTCTAAAAAATACTTCCCGTATAGTAAGATAATCAAAACTCTAGGAGCCGATATACATGGTCATGATCTATTGAAAACATTAATGACTTTGATGAAAAATGTCCTAGGTTCGATGCTAGGACGATGCAAATATCCGCCGTTTAAAATACATGGGAGTAGTTTTTCATTATTTTTTTTGATGCACTTATTGAAATTATAGGTTGTTCGTGCTTTGCTGGAAGATGTATGGTACGAATTAGTTTTAGAAAAAATTTTTTATAAGACCGTACTATTCCTGGGTTCGATTCCAGAGCACAATAACTTTTCCCTCATAAGGAATATAAGGAAAAAGTAGGACGTCATTTGAGGCAGTTGTAACCAATATTTCTGCTTGAATTTGCATACGCGGTTAGAGATGGTGTTTTTCTGTTGTGCTGCATAGCAAGTATTGCCTGAAAGTCCCGGGTTCGGTGTACAGATGGGCGATTCGGAGCAGAGAATCGATTCAGCGAAATCGATTCGAATCGGTTTTCATGAATCGATTCACTTTAAAAATCGTATTGCTGAAATCGATTCGAATCGTCTACTATCGGAATCGGAATGAATTATGATAAAAGTCAGAATCGTATTCATATCGTGATAATATAGGTATCGAATTCCTGGAATTTTATTGGATATTGAAGTCACGTGATGAGAATTCTTGAACCTCGATTTGGGATACATATTACTGTCGCAAATTACTAGTGTAAAAAGTCCTAATGAATGCAGTGAAAATCTATTACATATGAACATTTACATATCGTTAAAAGGAAGAAACGAAATAACCACAGATAATACATAAAAACGATGTATGTTTATAGATTAACATAAAGGACTGCATGAGAGTTCCAGGAATTGGATGCGAAGGATATACATCAGGTTTTTTATCTACTCTCAAAAATCGTGTTTAATCCATTTATATTGACAAATATCAATACTGAATAACGTAAATTAATTTATAATTTTCCTTTACATAGCATTTTAGGTTAAATACCATGACATAATTGTCATAGCTAGTGCTTCTGTTACAACAATCAGCGGTACTGCGAGTAGTGCCATCTCGTATCCTATTTTTGAAAATGATACAATCCAAATAGTCCAAATCATATTAATTTGAATACTACGGTACTGCCATCTGGTATCCGATATTTAAAGATGAATCGTATTGGCATACTACGGTACTGCCATCTGGTATCCGATACTTGAAGATAAATCGATTCACATTGAATTGCATTGGAATCGGAAAAAAATCAAATCGAAATAAAATCGAATCGAAAAAAATCAAATCGGAAAAAATCGAATCGGAAAAAAATCAGATTCAGTTCTAAGAAAATCGAATCTGAATCGGATAAAAAAAATCGATTCGAAAATATCGTAAATTGTATTGATAAAATCGATTTTCTGATAAATCGAACCGGAATCGCCCACCACTAGTTCGGTGCCGGGGGGTAAATATATCCCCCATATATAATACAATGGGGTTATTTTCATAATTTTTTTATGCATTTATCGATATGTAAGGGAGCTCTTGCTTAGATGGAAGATGTATATTAAGACTTTGTTTAAGAAAAAAAATAGATAAGACCATGCTGTTCCTGGGTTCGATGCCAGTGCACATTACAATTTCTCACATAAGGAGTGTATGTGAAAAGTAGGACGTCGTTTGTTTGTCGTTTGCTTGAATTTTCACTCATTGTTCGATATGGTTATCTTCTGTTTTGCTGCATAGTAAGTTCACCAGGAAGACCGGGGTTCGCTGCCAGGCGATTAAATTGCAGCGAATTCTACGAATATTTTGAATCCTTCTTTTTTTCTTTTGAGGACCGTCCCTATATGATACAGATATGAAATTAGTGTTGTCGATCTGCTTGCAGTATGCAAGCTACATTTTACTCTTATACCTATATAGATAGATAGATAGATAGGATACTAATTCACAGCCTAAACCACAAGCGTGATTGACTTGAAATTTTTACGGCGAATTGGCCATAACGTACAACCACCAGAAAAAATGCGATTTTGAACCTCAGTGTCATGGGTTCGATTCCAGAAGGCCTCAAAGTCGCGATTTTCTCCATAAGGATACATGGCGGGGATTTTCGAAAATTTTTTTGGTGCACTTCCCGGAAACGTAGAGAATTGAAATTCAAGGGATCGCTAGAAGCCGTGCAACTCCAACGTAAATCAGAAAGACATCGACGAATATGGTCCATGGTTCGATCCTAGGTCGGGGCAAATATCGGCCGTTTAAAATGCATTGCGGCGATTTTGAAGATTTTTTTTGGATCCTTTCCCGATAACATGGATACTTGAAACTCGGCACGTGGATAGATATAATGAATATATTTCATAATAAAATTTTACATGTTCGCTGATGGTTCTTGGTTCGATCCCAGAGGGCCATTTGCACTTCTCAATGCATTTCTTACGGAGATGACGGAAACAAAATTTAGGTCTTTCCCGGCATGCTATCGACTTCAAACTTTCCATGATACAAGAGCAGGTACTTACAAATCAAACTGTTCATTCACAGTTTACAATATGTCCTGGGTTCGACACCAGGTGTCTCTGCAATCAGAAGTTGATCCGATTTTTAGGAATTATTTTGAAACCTTTCCCAATAATATAGAAACTTGAAATTCAGCATATACTTAGATATCATAAATAGGTTTCTGAAACATATTTTAGATTTTCAAGTTCGTCCTTGGTTCGAATCCAGAGAGCCATTTAAATTCGTGAAAAGTAGAACGTCTTTTGAGGCAGTTGTAGCCAACATTTCTGCTTGAATTTTCACACACAGTCAGAATTGGTGATCTTCTATAGTGCTGCATAGTAATTTTACCAGTATGACCCGGGTTTGTTACCAGACGATGAAATTGCAGCGAATTTTAAGAATATTTACAATCCTTTTATTTTCTTTGGAGGACCCTCCCAAAATGATGCCGATATGAAATTAATATGCCGATCTGTTTGCAGTATGCAAGCTACATTTTACTCTTATAATAGATAGATAGGTATATAGATAGGATACAAATTCACAGCCTAAACCACAAGCGTGATTGAGTTCAAATTTTTACTGCGTAATGGCCATAACAATTAACCGCCAGAAAAATTGTGATTTTCATCCTCAGTGTCATGGGTTCGATTCCAGAGGGCCCCAAATTCCCGATTTTTTCCGTTTAAATGCATTGCTTAGATTTTCGGGAATTTTTAAAAAATTCTTCCCGGATAGGTAGAGAATTGAAACTCTAGGAGATTTTATATATGGTCATGATCTATCGAAAACATAAATGAGTTTTACGGAAAATAACCTGGGTTCGATGCTAGGTCGAGGCAAAAATCGGCCGTTTAAAATGCATTGTGGCGATTTTTAAGATTTTTTTTGGACCCTTTCCCGATGGCATGGAAACTTGAAATTCGGCATGGGTTTAGATATCATAAATATATTTAATAATCGAATTTTACATATTCGCTGATGGTCCTTGGTTCGATCCCAGAGAGCCATTTACATTCCTCAATGCATTTCTTATGGAGATAACAGAATTAGGTTTTAGGTACTTCCCGTCATGATATCGACTTTAAACTTTGTATGAAACAAGATGAAGTCCTAATAAATCATACTGTGCATTCTCAGCTACCAATATTTCCTTGGTTAGACACCAGGCGTCTCTACAATCAGTAAAATATCCGATATTTAAGAATTAATTTAAACCCCTTCCCAATAATATTAAAACATGAAATTAGGCATATAGATAGAGAGCATTGATCCATTTGAAAAACATGTTTTAGATATCCTAGATCGTCCTTGGTTCGAATCCAGAGAGCCATTTACATTATTGAAAAGTAGAACGTCGTTTGAGGAAGTTGAGCCAATATTTCTGCTTGAATTTTCACACATATTAAGAGATGGTATTTTTCTGTTGTGCTGCATAGTAGGTTCACCGGGAAGCCGTAGGTTCGATGCCAGACGAATAAATTGCAGCAAATTTTAAGAGTATTTTCAATCCCTTTTTTTCTTTTGAGGGCCGTTCCGATATGATGCCGACATGAAATTAGTGTTGTCGATCTGCTTGCAGTATGCAAGCTACATTTTACTCGTATATATATATGGGTACATGAAGAATCCGGAGAAGCATCTATATATAATAGATAGATATAGATAGATAGGATACAAATTCACAGCCTAAACCATAAGCGTGATTGAGTTCAAATTTTTACTACGTATTGGCCACAACAATTAACCGCCAGAAAAATTGCGATTTTGGACCTCAGTGTCATGGGTTCTATACCAGAGGGCCCCAAAGTCCCGATTTTTCCCGTTTAAATGCATTGCTTTGATTTTCGGGAATTAAAAAAAATACTTGCCGGATAGGTAGGGACTTAAAACTCAAGGAGCCTTTATATATGGTCATGATCTATCGAAAACATAAATGAGTTTTACGGAAAATAACCTGGGTTCGATGCTAGGTCGATGCAAAAATCGGCCGTTTAAAATGCATTGTGGCGATTTTTAAGATTTTTTTTGGACCCTTTTCCGATGGCATAGAAACTTGAAATTCGGTATGATGTTAGATACCATAAAAATATATCATAATCGAATTTCATATATTCGCTGATGGTCCTTGGTTCGATCCCAGAGGGCCATTTACATTCCTCAATGCATTTCTTATGGAGATTACGGAAACACATTTTAGGTGCTTCCCGATATTATATCTACTTCAAACTTTGCATTAAAAAATATCAAGTCATTACTAATCAAACTGTGAATTCAGAGCTACCAATGTTTCCTGGTTTTGCCACAAGGCGTCTCTACAATCAGTAAATGATCCGATTTTTAAGAATTTTTTGGAACCATTTCCCAATTATATAGAAACTTGAAATTCAGCATACAGATAGTGATTATAAATACATTTCAGGAACATGTTCTTGATTCCCACGATCGTCCTTGGTTCGAATCCAGAGAGCCATTTACATTCGTGAAAAGTAGAACGTCGATTGAGGCAGTTGTAGCAAATATATCTGCTTGAATTTTCACGCATAGTTAGATATAGTGATCTTCTATTGTGCCGCTTAGTAAGTTCACCAGGAAGATCACCCGGGTTCGATGCCAGAGGCTAAAATTGAAGCGAATTTTAAGAATATTTTCAATCCTATTCTTTTCTTTTGAGGACCGTCCCGATATGATGTCGAAATAAAAATAATATTGCCGATCTGCTTGCAGTATGCAAGCTACATTTTACTCGTAATAGATATAGATGCTTCTCCGGATTCATTCATATATATAGCTATATAGATAGGATACAAATTCACAGGCTAAACTACAAGCGTCATTGCCTTGAAATTTTTATGACATATTAGCCATAACGTGAAAACCTCAGGAAAAAAGCGACTTTGATCCTCAGTGTCATAGGTTCGATTCCAGAGGGCCCCAAAGTCTCGATTTTTCCCGTTTAAATGCATTGCCGTGATTTTCGGGAATTTAAAAAAAATACTTTCCGGATAGGTAGAGAAATAAAACTCTTGGTGCCTATACTTATGGTCTTGGACTTTCGAAAACATCAATGACTTTCACAAAAAATATCCTAGGTTCGATGCTAGGACGATGCAAATAACTGCCCTTTGAAATACATGGGAGCTGTTTTTCATTATTTTTTTTGACGCACTTGTCGAAATAATAGGAAATTCGTGCTTAGCCGGAATGTGTTAGGTGAGAATTGGTTCAAGAAAAAAATTTTCATAAGACCGTAATATTCCTGGGTTCGATGCCAGAGCACATTAACATTTCTCTCATAAGGAATTTAAGGGAAAAGTAAGACTTCGATTGAGGCAGTTGCAGCCAATATTTCTGCTTGAATTTTCGCACATAGTTAAAGATTAACATCTTCTATTATGTTGCATGGGAAGTTTTACCAGAAGGACCCGGGTTCGATGCCGGGTGGTAAATATGTCTCCCGTTTAAAATACATAGGGTTAGTATTTCATTATTTTTTTGTTGTACTTATCGAAATGATAGGAAGTTCGTGCTTGGCTGGAAGATGTATGGTTATAACTGGTTTAAGAAAACAGTTTTCAGAAGACCGAACTATTCCTGGGTTCGATGACAGAGCACATTAACATTTCTCTCATAAGAAATATAAGGGAAAAGTAGGACGTCGTTTAAGGCAGTTGCAGATAATATTTCTGCTTGAATTTTCACTGATAGTTATAGATGGTGATCTTCTATTATGCTGCATAGTAAGTATCACCAGGAAGACCCGGGTTCGATGCCGGACGAATAAATTGCAGCAAATAATCAGAATATTTTTAATCCATTTTTTTTCTTTTGACGGCCTTCCCGATATGATGCCGACATGAAATTAGTGTTGTCGATCTGCTTGCAGTATGCAAACTACATTTTACTCGTATATCTATATAAATAGGTATATCCGGAGAAGCGTCTATATATAATAGATATGATATATGAATGAATCCGGAGAAGCATCTATCTATTCTATATAGATGCTTCTCCGGATTCATTCATGTATCCATATATATATACGAGTAAAATGTTGCTTGCATACTGCAAGCAGATCGACAACACTATTTTCATGTCGGCATCATATCGGGACGGCCATCAAAAGAAAAAAAAGGGATTGAAAATACTCTTAAAATTCACTGAAATTCCAACGTCTGGCATCGAACCCGGGTCTTTACTGTTGAACTTACCATGTAGCACAATAGAACATCGCCATCTCTAACTATGTGTGAAAATTCAAGCAGAAATATTGGCTCCAACTTCCTCAAACGACGTTCTACTTTTCAATAATGTAAATGGCTCTCTGGATTCGAACCAAGGACGATCTAGGAAATCTAAAACATGTTTCTCGAATGGATCAATGCTCTCTATCTATATGCCGAATTTCAAGTTTCTATATTGTTGGGAAAGGGTTCAAAATGATTATTGAAAATCGGATCAGTTACTGATTGTAGAGACGCCTGGTGTCGAACCCAGGACAAATTGGTAGCTGTGAATGCACAGTTTATTTGTATAGACTTGATCTTTCTATATGCAAAGTTTGAAGTCGATATCGTGCCGGGAAGTACCTAAAATTTTTTTTCGTTATCTCCGTAAGAAATGCATTGAGGAATTCAAATGGCCCTCTGGGATCGAACCAAGGACCATCAGCTAATATATAAAATTTGATTATGAAATGTATTTATGATATATAACCTCATACCGAATTTCAAGTTTCTATGCCATCGGGAAAAGGTACAAAAAAAATCTTAAAAATCGCCACAATGCATTTTAAACGGCCGATTTTTGCCCCGACCTAGCATCGAACCATGGAAAATATTTGAAGATGTCTTTTTGATTTTCGTTGGATATGCACGGCTTCTAGCGATCCCTTGAATTTCAACTCTCTAATTTTCCGGGAAGTGCCACAAAAAAATTTTTGAAAATCCCCACCATGTATCCTTATGGAGAAAATCGGGACTTTGGGGCTTTCTGGAATCGAACCAATGACACTGAGGATCAAAATCGAATTTTTTCTGGCGGTTACACGTTATGGCCAATACGTCCTAAACATTTCAAGTCAATTACACGGGTGGTTTAGCCTGTGAATTAGTATCCTATCTATCTATCTATCTATATCCTTGAATGAATCCGGAGAAGCATCTATATTTAATAGATTTATATAATACGAGTAAAATGTTGCTTGCATACTGCAAGCAGATCGACAACACTAATTTCATATTGGCATCATATCGGGACGGACATCAAAAGAAAAAAAAATTCAAAATATTCGTAGAATTCGCTGCAATTTAATCGCCTGGCAGCGAACCCCGGTCTTCCTGGTGTACTTACTATGCAGCAAAATAGAAGATTACCATATCAAACTATGTGTGAAAATTCAAGCAAAACTATTAGGTGCAACTACCTCAAACGACGTCCTACTATTCACATACACTCCTTATTTGAGAAATTATAATGTGCTCTGGCATCGAACCCAGGAACAGCATGGTCTTATCTATTTTTTTTCATAAACAAAGTGTTAATATACTACTTCCATCTAAGCAAGAGCTCCCTTACATATCGATAAATGCATAAAAAAATTATGAAAAGATACCCCATAGTGTTATATATGGGGGATATTTTTACCGCCCGGCATCGAACCCGGGTCTTTCAGGCAATACTTTCTATGCAGCACAACAGAAAAACACCATCTCTAACCGCGTATGCAAATTCAAGCAGAAATATTGGTTACAACTGCCTCAAATGACGTCCTACTTTTCCTTTATATTCCTTATGAGAGAAACGTTATTGTGCTCTGGCTTCGAACCCAGGAACAGTACGGTCTTATGAAAATTTTTTTCTAAAACTTATTCGTACCATACATCTTCCAGCCAAGCACGAACATCCTATCATTTCGATAAGTGCATCTAAAAAAATAATGAAAAACGGCTCCCATGTATTTTAAAGGGCAGATCTTTGCATCGTCCTAGCATCGAACCCAGGATAACTTTTGTAAAAGTCATTGATGTTTTCGAAAGTCCAAGACCATAAATATAGGCACCTTGAGTTTTACTTCTCTACCTATCCGGAAAGTATTTTTTTTTAATTCCCGAAAATCACGGCAATGCATTCAAACGGGAAAAATCGGGACTTTGGGGCCCTCTGGAATCGAACCTATGACACTGAGG
The DNA here is from genome assembly GCA_947579665.1 of Sympetrum striolatum. Classification (NCBI taxonomy): domain Eukaryota; kingdom Metazoa; phylum Arthropoda; class Insecta; order Odonata; family Libellulidae; genus Sympetrum; species Sympetrum striolatum. The sequence continues at coordinate 79,329,918 of OX388351.1, forward strand.
ATCAAAGTCTCTTTTTTCCTGGGGGTTTCACGTTATGGCCAATATGTCATAAAAATTTCAGATCAATGACGCTTGTAGTTTAGGCTGTGAATTTGTATCCTATCTATCTATATAGGTATATATATGAATGAATCCGGAGAAGCATCTATATATAATAGATATCTTGTTAAAAACTTTGTTAGTACACTCAATTTTGTCAAGCATAAAATTCTGAAGTTGACTTATTGCCAGTAGTAAAATTTGATCTCTATTTCAGGGCTCTTACAGGATTTTGTCATTATTTTACAAAGACAAAGAACTCTGAGATACTTCATCCCTTTTTACCATCAGTGGTGGATCCACTTTTGAATTTGGCCACAATGTTTTCAAATCCTGTCATGCAATTGGTATTTGATTCTTTGGTGGTTGTTGTTGGGGTAAGTTGTATTTTTGTGAGCATTAAGATGTTTTAAGTCAAAGCTCAACTGTGTAGTTAACAAACTGCATGGATGTTTCCTTGCGTTCCTTCTTATATGAAAACTCCTATACCAATGCCCTCTATTCTAAGATGGCACCATTTATAAAACATTGGTGTGTATGTATCTCTTATGGGAAAATTTCATAAGCTAATGCTATACTTGCAGAAAAATATCATTTTAGGCAGAATTTAAAAAGAAGAATTTCAGTCTTGATTGAAAGTGATACTGTATACAATAGTGTGATTTGAATCAAATTACGATTAAAGTCTACTCAATGAAAAAAAGAAGATAAAATGGGATGTCATCAGTCTCAGCGAAGTACAGAAGAAAATCAAAAAACTAATTACACTGCAGGAAGGACATTTATTCTTTTACAGTGGTACCAAGGATATAAGACTTAAAGCCATAGTCATATAAGTTGTAAACGAAATGAGAGGGGAAGTAACAAGAATGCCAAGAAAACCTCAGGATAAGAAGTTCAGTGATAGAACTTGCCAAATGATGAAACGACAGAAGGAACTGAAGAATTAAGACACTCCAAGAGATAATATCGAATATGCACAGCTTTGCAAATCTATCAGAGTGGCAATCAAGGAAGACATGAGGAAATTTAATGAGAAAGTTGTGCAAGAGATAGAAAATAACAAGAGCATAAAGAGGGCCAGAGGATGCCTAGCAATAGGTGAGAAACAAATTTTAGCCTTACAGAGGGGAGATGGCACAACAACATACTACATACCAGCAATATTGAGGACTGTAGTAAATACTTTGGCAGCCTATACAAGAATATGGGAAATGCTGAAGAGGAAAGCCAAAACTCACAAAATCTCCTCTCAATCTCTTATCTCCTCCACTCTGAGAGCTCTGAAGAATCAAGGCATAGATTCTGAGTACATCCGTCTCTTGCGCAGTGTCTATGAGAATGGCATAGTTTCTGTAATAGTGCATGAAGAAACTGATGAATTCAAGATTGAGAAGGGAGTTCGACAAGGTGATGATCTATCCCCTATCACGTTCACCTTCAGGACTTGAAGAACTAAACACAGTAGGACAGAAGATAGGACTTAGGATAAACCTAACAAAAACAAAGGTAATGTATAATTCTTTTGCAATGCAAGAAGCAGTCGAACTTCAAAAAAAACCTCGAGATGTTTGCTTGGAATACACATACCTGGGGCAACTTGTAATAATAGAAGGGAAAAACAGGATTAATGAAGTAAACGGAAGAGTAAATTTGGTTAGAGTACATTCAGAAGGAACTCGCACATTCTAAAGTCAAGAATGCCAATGGCTTTGAAGAGGAAGGACTGATTATGGATAAGTTCTACCCTATATTGCCAGAAGTCAATGATTATACTCATAAATTCACTAATTTTGTAGGTAATAATAAAATGGCATATCAGAGACCTCAAGTTTTGTTAATGGTTAGTAAGGAATTCCAAAGGAGGTATTGAGGAAGATATTTCACTAATAGATAGATGCCACACAGACAGTAAATGATTGTAAAAGATAAGTGTAATCCTCAACCTACTAGCGCTAATTCCTTGGAATGGAAATGTAGAGCAATATTTGATGAAGGAAGTTTTCTCTGGTACCTTCTCAAGGTGCCTTTTTCAGGAGAAAGTGCAGAGATGTTCTATGTTTAGGGTTTATATAGTCCAGCAGGAAACCTGAGAGAACTTCCTTCATCACCTTCGTTGGGAAAATACGAGAAGTTTCCTATAGCAGCATTTATCAGTCATTATCAGGTGAAATTCATGTATGTCAAATGTATCATACGTCTGCTCACCTCAGGAAGTGTGGCTAACCAGTAAGTTCTTGAGTGGTGACTGTAACTGCTTACACAAAAAACTTTGTTGTGCATTACTGATGATTTGCCTCATTCTTATTATATTAACAAATAAGAAGATACTTTCCAGAAATTACTTGTTGTTATAATCTTATCAATAGATCTACAACTTAGATGTAATGAAGTTATAGTGGGTAATGGTTGGTTCAGATGTAGCTTATAAGTAATTCTCTAACGTACTCATCATTTTCAGATTGATCAGAATTTTGCAGCATCAGTAGAATCAAAAGTTACACCTTTCACAATAGCTGTGTTTCTGAAGTATCGTAATGGTAAGAGAAATCATTTTTTTTTTCGTAAGATATAACTTCTTTTCTTTTATCAATGCAAAATTAGTTGTTGTGACTTCCAAATCTTATCATCTTGTAAGAATGCTCCTTGCAGATCCTAAGTGTATGTTCCTACGTTATATATGTACGTCACATATTTATATTATTCTATTAATACTTAGTCTTCTTTTGGATTCCATTCTTCCTTCCATCAAGTCTGTGCAAAGGTAGGCATGTCTTAGTTGATCTCCTACCAAAGTTTCTCTTCTACTTTCTGTTATTTTCCTCAGCTGTATTTTCTAACTTTTCAAATAATGGAGAAAAGTGCTTTATCTGCAACAATTGTTGACTTTTGTGGAAACTGATGTTGACAAACTGTTGTCGAAAATGTACTTTCTTCATGATGGAATTCATCAAGACCTCACCTCTTACTGAGATTATTTCCATTCTTTCATTAGAATGCATGTATAGCATTTGATGTTACCATTCCATATCCCTGAGAAATAGCTCTCTTGTGCTATTCTAGTAGTCATCTCCTTGCTGCTTTACATTAAAGTTATTATTATCTCTTCTTTGGGTATTTTGCCTTTCTCTTCCCAAGGGAGTTCATTGGCTTACAATTCTTTCCATGTTTGTCACCTGATTGCCTTGTGGAATTGTTTTGATTTAATTGACTTTTAATTTCACATTCAGTAGCTGGTGTGTGATATTTATGTAGTCTACTTGTATGCCTTTCATAGCTATAAACAAAAGATTCCAGTTAAGATTATCAAGAACTTTTTCCTCGTGCATTTTAGATAAAGGAACTAATCTTTCAGTATAAATGCTCTAAAATTCAGCAATCCAGGTAGCAAAGTGGAAATTTGCTTGGTTGGAAGTGGAAGTATCTCTTCTGCTATGAAGAAGAGAAATGAAGCAGATTCATCATGTTTCTTTTTTTTCTGTGAATGAAGATGCTTTTGTTTGAATTGTGTTTGGAGAGTCTATGTAGAGATTTTGAATTCAGTAGGCCTGAAAGTTCTGGCCTGAAAGCTGTTAAAGCAGCCTCTTGAATAGAAGATCCCTGGTTGAGCCCCATCAGACATATTTCAAGGCCATTTTTCTATGGAATTTTTCTTGGTTGCATGCCTTTTTTGTTGAATTTCTCGAGTTAAATGGAAAATTAATTTTTGTTTCAATATTTTGATTACCTATATCCAATAAAGTAGTTATGATTTTATGTAGTATGGATTTTTGCTTGATTATAATTCATCAAGGGGCTCCCGGATAGTCATGTGGACAGCGCGTTTGGTGAAAGCGGTCCCGGGTTCGATTCCCGGTGGGAGCCAATGTGCGAAATGACCTAAGCTGTCGAAGCACTTATAACAATACTACTACTACTACTATAATTCATCAAGTCCTTGAAATAATATATCATCTGTGGCAATTCAACTTTAAAAATAGTAATTTTGTTGTTTTTGATTACACTGGAAAACAATTATAAAAAAATTCTTTTGTGTTTGATTTGTCAGCTGTTTTAAAGGTAAATGGGCAAAGGTGATTTCAAAACTGTAGTTGGTTTTCTTCTATCACATCAAGTGATTCTATTTCACGTCGTAAGTGATTTAAAGCCCCAATTCGTTTTGCTATGTATGTGGTAATTTTCCCTGTCAAAGAGCCAACATCAGTACATTTATCAGGCAAGCCTATTTTGCATATTTAAGGTGAAATTTGGCAATCAACATAAATCTTGGGCCCCTCACAAGGTGTGCAAGCGAATGTGGCGTGTTGAGAGTTAACAGATGTGGACAAAGGGAACAGGTGATAAACTACAATTTGCTATACCTATGATTTGGTGAGAACCCAGAGATGATTAAGGGACTGTTACTTTTGTATAGTAAAAACTTCAGGATGCGACAAGAAAAACTAATTTAAAATAGAGTATCCAAGTTTACCATCGGCTGGACGAGTAGTGTCTCATTCAGCAGAAATCCTAGTGCCAATTTTCAAAGAATTGCCTTCCTTTGAAATGCAAGAATATGAGCATGGTGAAGATCGGAATGACACCAACAATAAAGATTTTGAAATTGAAGAGGACTCCTTTTGTAAGGGATTTGATCAACATGAGTTAAATGATATGGCACGAGATTTGGGACTATCCAAAAAGGCTTCAGAACTCCTAGCATCAAGACTACACGAGAAAAACTTGCTTGAAAAGGGAGCCAAGGTATCCAACTTTCAATCAAGAGAAAGTGCATTTCTGCTATACTTTCAAAGTGGCGGTGGATTTGTATATTGCCATAATATCTCAAAGCGGAGTTTGAAGTGTGTCCTCCTTCATGATGGAAATTTATTTGGTGCAGTCCTAATTGGCCATTCAGTTTGTTTGCATGAAGATTATGAAGACATGAAGAGAGTCATTGATTTGCTGCTATATAACTTGCACAAATGGATTATCTGTGTTGACCTTAAAATGGTCTTCTTCCTTCTTGGTCAGCAATGCGGATGTACCAAATATCCCTGTTTTTTGTGTATGTGGGACAGCAGAGCTCGTGAAAAGCATTGGGTGCAGTTGGATTGGCTGCCAAGATCTGTGCTCAAACTTGGTGATCCTAATATTCTACATCAGCCACTTGTCATCAGAAAGAACATTATACTTGCATTTCCTCCTCTCTAAGTATAAAACTGGGTCTCATGAAGCAATTTGTTAAAGCTTTGCCAACTGAAGGAGACTGTTACAAGTATCTAACGTCTGGACTTTTAAGTCTCAATCTCGCCCAAATAAAGACGATTTATTATTATTATCTATCCTGGCTCATTAAAGATGAACTATTCATGAAAACAATGACAGAATTCCAAAAGAATGCTAAGTTGGCATTCAAAAATATTGTGAAAGACTATCTTGAAAATATATGAGCACAGAATCACACCAAAGTAGTCCAGCAACTCTAGGAGAGCTTCAAAATACTTGGTTGCAACATGAACATTAAGGCGCATTTTTTACATGGCCTTCTTGCCGAATTCCTAAAAAATGTTGGTGCAGTCAGTGATGAGCAGGATGAGTGATTCCACCAAGATTTGAAGATCATGGAGGCATGTTATCAGGGGATGGGATGTACATATGATGGCAGACTATTGTTGGAGCATCAAGCGAGATAGTCCACAAATTGGACACACAAGGAAAAGCTACAAGCGAAAATATTTACCTTTATCTGTAAGTTTGCTGATTAGAAAAAGAACTTTATTACTTGTATTAATAAAATTTGACATCTAGTAACTATATATATATATTTTTTTTCCCTTTGTGTGCACATATTGTACGATATTTGGGATAATTAGAAGATAAGATGTAGCTTAAAAATCTGGCGTGATAGAAGAAAACTGGTAATTTTTGGATTCAGAAGCCAAATATTAGTCATAAACAAGTGTCAGATCTATGTCAACAAAATTTGTGTTCCCCAGTGTCATTCTTCTATTTCTATGAAAATATAATTTATTTTTCAGACCCAATGTTCACAATGCTTGTCCAAGAAGTTTTCAAGTCTTTCTGCACAAATCCTCGATGCATTTTCTCATTGCAGCAGAGATTGGTCCCAACTCTAGTCAGTATTCTGAATTCACCATATGACAAAGTTTCAAAGGGTAATTATCTTTTTTTATCTTATATTCATAATGTTCTTTAAGTATTGTGCAACAAAAGGATAATTTACGACAGTTGTTCTGTAAGTCTCGAGGCACTTTTTTTAGTTATTTTTTGAGGAAGTACATCCTATTGCTGTTGAATTTATATTAGATTCCAATTCAATATCTTCAAACATTCATTTCATCTTTGTTTACTCTTGTGCTTTTACATTGGAGTTGATTTTTCTTACTATTTCTGTGTGATTGAAGTTCACTGGTATGGATACATCCCTTTGGATCTCTTTTAATTCACTTCTATAATTGGAAACAAGCCATTCCAATTGTTACATTTTTCAGACAAAGATGAAAAACTCTCTCCTTTAGTTTACTTAACTTAAATGTTAATGTTAGAATAACTTCATAGACCCCAGCTAGACAAATTTTAGTCATCTAATCCAGGAGCGGAAGGATTACTTAATGATCCTAGGTTTGAGTCCCTGTCAAGTAAGACCTATAACTTTGTCTCGCAATGTTTGGGACAATTCTGTAGTCTGTGTGTGTATTATGTATGTTAACCCTTATGTATAAGGATCTAAGAAGACTCCTAATCCTAATGAAAGACGTTTTACTATTATTGTCAATATGATCAGATTCTAGTTTAGGATATAGAGGATGGATGGTGGAACTCTCCAGTGAAATACAGGACATAATGGGGACTTAAATTGCCCTCCCTCTGCTTATTTCCATTATTTGTGGAGTTTATTTGTAATATAGCATGTTAATTAAATGTAATTATTTAGTTATTGTATAGTTTGGACATTTTGTTGTAAATACTTATAAATAATGAACAGATCACATAATTTTTATTCTGATTTGTATATATAGCGTTAAATAAATTATGTTACGTGGAAAAGCAGCAGCCTGTCATCATTTCAAACATTCCTAAGTGAAAGAAATAAAGGATCCTGTACTATAGGTAATAGCTAATAATTGTCTAACATTCTTTAGCTTATGAAATGATTGAATTGCAGCTTTAAGTTTCCGTAAATTCATTTTATAATTCCAGCATTGTGGTATAAATGTGTAAAACGATTCGCAGCTAAGAGGGATAAGGAGATCTAATACAGGTGTCAACACAAATATGATTCATTTAGTGCCGATAAATCACCGATAACTGTGCTTTTGTAACCCTATGGCAGATATACTTAAGGAAGGGATCGACTTTCAATATTATAAACCATTCTTCTGCGTGAAATATTGAAGTTCAAAAAATTATGTTTTTTCAATCTAGGTTGGAGAAAAAATTTGAAAAGCGCAGAACCGTAAGAACTAATAAATAAATACAGATAGAATGAAGGTAAATTATAATAAAATTTTAATTTTGCAGAAGAATTTGCATTGAAAAACGCAAAGTAATATCCAGGCATATCTTACGAAAGATAGTGGGAGGTTATGCAACCACACGTTACACCAACAAGGTGCTATTCAGGGACTGCAGACGACAATCGTCACCAAATTATAAATTTAAAAAATCAAAGCAAAATAATTTTTAAAACATTTTTTCTTTGTCAATTCATGATCCTACGTATAAATAAACACTATAACTAGCAAAAAGATAATTCAGTCACCAGCAAGAATTCAAAATTTTCCTGTAGTGTTCAAAGTGTTAATCACAGCCTTGCGAATTCTATTGACTGTTTGAGTAAAAAATTATTATGGGTAATATTCTTGCAACTATTTGGTGGTTCAGAGTACATGGATGTTATTAGAGAAAAGGCTACAGCACTGACATCTTGTCCATGCAATGCAACGTCACAGTCCACCGCTGAATCCTCCAAGTTTTTCTTAATTAAAGGGGTATAAGGTGCAAGTTTCATGTTTGCACTTAGTATTATTATGGGTAAAAGTCTCATCTTTTCATTTCCTCACGTTAATTTTTTAGTGATGATTTCCTTAACTCTTATTGATTCAATTGTTTGCTCTTTTAGGTTTAGTATCTGTGTGATGTGTTGCACACTCTAGTGAGACACTCCCCTCTCAGACTGCCTCATCAACAACGCATTCCCTGCTACTATCAATCGTGTGCTCAATACAGAAGAAAGTGCAGTATTACAGGTTAGAGTATTAGACTAATTATTAGATTAATCTTCAGTAATAAGACATGTCATTAAAAAGCCTATCAAGAAAGAATGGATGGACCATAATCTTCTAAGGGATACTTTATTTAGAAAATGGAATAATAATCCAACTAACATATCTTATAAACAAAAGTATCAAAGGCAAAGAAATATGGTTACAAATGCAATTAGGAGGCAAAAGAGCAAGTACTACTTAAACAGGTTTGCTGCCATTGGAAATGATCCAAAAAGTATTTGGTCTGAGATAAATAGAATGTTGAGTAGAAAAACTAAAAATTCTCTTAAGGATATATATTTAAGAGGTTTTCCTAATATGAAAGATATATAATTAGGAAAAGTTTTCTTAGAACAATTCACCAGTGATATTGAAAAACTAACAATTAAGAGCAACATTAAATTGCTTAATATACCTAAATACTGCCTACAAAACAGTATTTATGTTCAAGATGTCTCAATAGATGAAATTAGAAGAATATTATCTACTTTGGAAAATAAAGGACCAGGGACTGATAATATTAGGATGGTTGATATTAAATCCTGTGGGACACTTCTACCTATTCTGAATACTTTTGTAAATCAATGTTTAGTGAATGCTTCAGTACCTAAAAAATTGAAGACTGCAATTGTTCTTCCTGTCCATAAGGGGGGTTCATATTTTGATACAGATAATTATAGACCCATCTCTATATTACCATCCCTTCATAAGGTCTTGGAGAGACATATGGCAAATTCATTGTCTGTTTTTATGGAAAAGCATAGTATCATATCTAGAAATCAATTCGCTTTCCAAAAATCCAAAGGAACCAAAATGGCATTAGAGAAACTATCTGAAACAGTTAAAAATGCCTTGGATTGTAGATTATCTGTAATTTTACTTTTCATAGATTTAAAAAAGGCCTTTGATACTGTTAACCATGATATACTTTTAGATAAACTAAATTCAGTTGGTATAAGGGGAATCACTTATGAGTGGTTTAAAAACTACCTGATGGATAAGAATTAAAATTCATGATCATGTAAGTGAGCCTTCTCCCATATCAATGGGTGTACCTCAGGGCTCAATTCTTGGACCCATATTGTTTTTAATATATATAAATGATATATTTCACGTTGTAAAAAATTCTACTCTGTTGTTGTATGCTGATGACGCTTTGCTAATTACAGTGCACAAGAACTTTGATACTGCACATGAGAGGTTGGAGAATGATTTTAAGAATATTTTATTTTGGGCCCATGACAATAAACTAGTTGTTAATCAAAAGAAATCAAAAGTAATGCATATCATACCCAAGATAAATTATAAAAGATGTGTTAACATTCCAATTCATTCTCATGAATGCTTACATAATTATACTCGAATGTGCACATGCCCTTATCTTGAACAGGTAGAGAAATACAAATATTTGGGAGTAAGTATAGATGACTCTTTTAAATTTTCGCATCATATTATTGTCTTAAATAGTAGACTAAGACGAATTCTACATCAAGTTCATTATATAAATCAGCTCCTCTCTTACGATGCTTTCAAATTAATATATCATGGATTAGTGGAAAACCTGTTGAGGTATGGTATAACCATTTGGGGTAATGGAAATAGCACTCTCCATAGGTTAATTATGAAAAAACAAAATAAGTTTATAAAAATGTTATTTAACAAAAAATGTAAAGATCAGGGAAATGTTCAAATGATGTTTAATTCTATTGGTGTATTACAACTTGAAAAACTTGTCACTTATACTATAATTGTGGACAATTATTTCTCTAATGTGTATAAAAATGAACGTGTTTGTAATTTTCCTCAGAATTTGAGGAAAACTGAACCATATACTGTACCTACTTTTTCTACCACATACGGTAGTAATAGTTTTAAAGTTCTGGTCCCTAAAAAATTTAATTCGTTACCCAAGGATCTTAATGCACTGAACACAATTAGCGAGGTTAAGAAAAAAGTTAAAGAATGGTTGCTTCAAGAGTCTTTGTAAGATTGACGTTAGTGTTAAAATAGTACCACTAAGCTGTAAATTAGGAACCTGCTGACAAGCATTTGATGCTTAGCAGGACTGAGTTGGTTTTATCTTTATCTCTTGCTATGAACAAATATGAATTATGTGATTATTTTTTGGTTGTTTTTACTTCTTCTTAAGACTATTTTTTTAATACTAGGCTGCATTGATATTTTAATTTGGTTGGAAGGTTCTCTTCATCGGCTCAGTTATTTTTACTTTTCAGAGTGGAGGAGAATGTTTGAGGGCTTACATATCTGTAAGACCAGATCAGGTTTTCAACTTTCATGACAATGAAGGACAGTCTGGTCTTTCCCTAGTTTTTCTTGTACTTGCTCAGCTTTTGAACCCATTTGCTTCGGACTACTCAGCATTATATGTTGGCAGATTGGCCATCACTCTGGTTAATAAAGCTGGAACATTTTTAGGAGAAAATTTGGATCATCTCCTGAAAGCAGTCCTTAGTAAAATGCAGTGCACAGAAACCAATTGCGTGATACAGGTAATTTATAAGTGTCTCACTCCATCTTTTTCTGAAATGCCAATAATTATGCATCAATTATAAAGTATAAAATTGTATAGGTCGGCCATTTTACAGAAGTTAAAGAAAAAAATCCTATAGTCAACTAATAAATAAGAAAGTTACAATTATAACTATCTTTTCAATTCATATGGTGATTAACATATCTTATTGTCCAATTGTTTGTCAAGATGATATACACCAACTTTCTTCTAGCAAATAATGGAATCTGGCCTACTTTCTTTTATTAAAATCTTGCAAACCTATTTTAATGCATTTATGTGTATCTTTACTTTTATGAATGTGATTAAACAATTGAATTTTTAATAAATTCAATGAAATCATTGATTTCGGTTAAATTAAAATTCACCAATTAAAAATTTTCTTTGATTCAGAAATGTATGCTATAAATAATATATTATATTTTTCATTGAATCTTCTAATTTATGTAGTCTTGTCCCCCTATTTTTCTTGGTAGGGGAGAGCGGGGATAGATTGGACAATTTTTAATTAAGAATTTTTAGCAGACTCAGTATAAGGTTTGTTGCAATGAATGTGGCACCACTTAATTCTTCAAATTTTCAAGAATGTTTTTTAGCATGAAAATCTTACTTTACTCTCTCTCGTATTAGTAGGCAGTAGAAAAAGCTGAGAGGTGAGCAATGTCCAAACTAACCCCGTAGGTGGGGTTACATTGGACATACTATGGGAATAGGTCAAATGGATGGATGGTGATGAATGATAAAGAAAATTTCAAAGAGAACAATATGTATTAACTGAGTTCTTTAGTACACAAGTATAAAATATATGAAGAATGTCACAAAACATGTACAAAGAGAAGTCATAAAAAATAAAGCTAGAAGTCATAAAAAGTGTATTAATTTTCTAACAAAGGTTTTTGAATTTCATTACACTTTTGACATTAAAGTGATACTTCCCTCTCCTGACAAATGTCAGTAGAATTTTCTTACATACATCACTAAATGCCACAACGGAGTTGTCCTCAATAATTGGGTATGTGAAGGTCATTCCTTTTCTGCGAAGAAATGTAATTTCATACTCAAATTGTGGCTTGATTATGGCAACAACATGACCAATGTAGTGCACTGTTGTTTTTTTGGTTTGGAACTTGACAACAACAAAATCTCCCACCCTCACTTCTTCATCACTCTCATCATCACTCTCTTGAGGAGACTGTGAAGAGGTGATAGGGGACTCGCCAGACTCTTCACACAAATTGTCATTGTCTTCTTCGCTAGAAGATGATGATGTCATAAGCAATTTTCTCTTGGGAACGGGGCGACCTTTTTTCTTCTCCAGCTCTGTCTTCTCTGGAGTGTCTGTAGCAATCATGCATCGGCCCCGTTTGCGGCCACGGAAGGATTGTTTCCTAGGAGCTCCTTTGGGAAGGGGCCTTACTTCTTCCAGTGAGAGTGAGCCTATCAAACCACAATTTGTCCCAGAAGTACCTACAGAGCTTGTTCTAGCAATAACTGCAGAACATTGTCCTGAAATTGCAGGGGTATTAGTTTCACCAAGTGAAACAATTTTGTTTAGTTCTTGAGTGCTGGCTCCATCATCGCTTGTTTGGAGGTGACGATCTGATACTGCAGAAGACAAGAAGTCTACATCAGAGAAGATGTCCCTGTCAAAGGGTACTATACCTGCAGATCTAAAACCAGATTTTATGTTTTCTGGGGTTGCTCCTCTATCCCAGGCAGTACTGCACAATTTTGGGAGTGCATAGATGTTGAGGGTTGCATTTGGGTTGGAGTTCATCCAAGAATTTACAGCCGAGCTAAAGAATGTTTTAACTGGACCAAATACACAGCGGTCCAATGGCTGCAGCTTGTTTGATGTGTGTGGGGGAAGTGTCAACACAATAATCCCATTTGACTTACAAAAATCTAATCCATCAACACTTAAGTGTGACTCGTGATTGTCCATTATCAGGAGCACGAGGTTCTCCTTAGAGCATCTCACACAGTCTTTAAAGAACTTGAGGACTTTTATAAAGTTCTCTGATGTCATCCAGCCTGATTTGTGTACCAGTCCAAGGGAACCAGCTGGAGCTCCTGACATCATGCGTGTTTCATCAAAACGCACTCGAGGAAATACCCATACTGGAGGCAGTGCATTACCATTGGCACAAATTATGCCCACCTGTGTTACCAACTCCCCACGCTCCCGAGATGTCACCTGTCCCACCTGTTTGCACCCCCTCTGCCCAACAATTTTTTCAGTGGGAGGAACTGTGGTCATACCTGTTTCATCTAAATTGTATATCTGATTCGGATGGAAGTTATGCCTCTTCAGTACACATTCCAATTTATCAAAGAACACACCCACTGTGTGTCTGTTGAAAGCAGTCATCCTTGCCAAACTTGTAGCCTCTGGTTTGCGCAAGGAAAGGCTAGGCTGCCTTTTCATAAAAGCTGAGAACCAGTCTTTTCCAGCTTCTTCCCTCTCATTCCAAGAAGTTGGCATTAGTAAGCCATTCTTTTTGGCGTATTGGTATGCCAGTTTTCTAGTCATTGTAGGAGTTAGTCCATAAAATATTCTTGAACACTTTAGGAGGTACTCACCAAGCAACTTCTCCATTTCGTCCGTAAGTACTTGTCTGTTTTTAAAATTAGCACTGTATACCATGTTGTCTAGGCCACATATTTTGGCTTTTCGTACTAGATAGCATAGCTTGGACTTCTTCACTCCATGTTGGGTCGCTGCAGCACGCAACGATGTTCCCCTTTCAATCACATCCTCAACTGCTGATTTTAGGTCCCCTTCTTCTGTATGCCTTTCCGTGCGCTTTTTGTAATTTCGAACCATCTGTTGAGAAGCCAGATTAAATAATTAGCATGAAAATAAACTCTAGCTATCAATTTATGATAAAATTAATTACACTTGACAGGTGTTTCTAAAGCTAAATCACCTCTCTTCATCAATTGTTGCAAAAATAAAACAGGATAATATCATGCACAGTAATGGCAAAGCTTTAAATAGTAATAAACAAGACAAAAATATGAATTATACCAAGAAACATACCCACTAATAAAGATTACTCAACAACTATCTTTTAAAATATATGTAAACAAAAAAGGGGATACATTGGACAACTACTCAATGAATCCCCATCGTGTCCAATGTATCCCCACACATCAAAGCAAAATGAAATGATGTATGCCTTAACTGAAAATGAACGATTTGATTTTTAAATAAACACACTTCATTCTAATCACTTTCAGGAGTGATACAGTTAAATTAAATCAAAATTCTTCTTGTCAAAGCAGAAAAATAATAATAAGAAATAGAGGAAAATCTTAGATCATAAATCAATAAAACTAAAAAATTTGACTCACCTTGGCACATGTGAAAGCAAGATGTCAGTACTCAGTCTGTTAGTTTGTTGCCTAAATATACACAAAAGAAACAAACAGTTGAAACACCAGAGGCACTATGGCGGTAATTTAAAAGGTGTCCAATGTATCCCCATGTCCAAAATAGCCCCGCTCTCCCCTACAGCACTCACAGTCTATAATTGTTGCTTTGTTTTAGTTGTAGTTTCCTATAGAATATATCAGCAAAGATATATTTACTGCTTTGTACATTTTCATTTTGCTTGCATTTGTTAAATATTTATTTTTTAAGTTGTTGAATTTAGAAATCCTCCAATTTTTCTTAAATCTGTTTAAAACATCTTTATTTAGGTATTTTAAGATATTTTTAAAATGTTTCATCTCCTGAATTCTTTCTGCCATACTTTTCAAAATCTGAATTGCCCTAAGATGTGAGCTAGTCACCACTTTTTTCCAGCTATATACATATTATATAATTTTAATGATAAAATTACTAATAATTACTGTAAATTTTGGAAACAAGGGGGATAGAGAAGCAAACATCTGACTACCTACCAGCAAGATATTAACACTGGATCAACTCGACTTGTGTGAGGCACAAATTTGCTGTCATCTGAAATGATTCCTTCTTATAGAAAGAAATTGAATAAGAGATTCTTTACAAATTAACTTTCACTTAGTGTTAGAGGACTCCTGACCATTCCAAGTCTTTTATTTTGTGTTTTTGAATTTTCATTAAAATTTCTTCTTAAAATCATGGTGCATCTTATACAAAGATTCATAATATATGCCAATAAATATGGTATTTGGATTTCCTTGCTTGATCTCTAATACTTTGATTAGTTATTATTTATATCAGATTTGTTCCTTGTATTCATCTCAATTTATCCGTATTCTTTTGGTTAAAGTATGACATACAGTAGACCCCCGCTTTACGATATTAATCCGTTCCTCTGACTCCATCGTATTGTGAACCCTATAACACACTGATCGCCGGTAATTCGTTCCAAGTCATATGTATACATACATATATATGTATGTATATATGATTTTAAATGGTTGTGATATATTTTAAAGATATTTAGGGGTTTTGCCACTTTTAATGAATAATATATAATAACGTTAATGATTTATTAAAAAAGATATATCATTTGGTGGATGTTCACGAGAAAAAATAGATTTCACACAAAACAGACTCTTTCACCACCGAATTCGGGCTTCGTGCAAAGGGGTCCTCTGCTTTGACAAGGACCTGGATACCTCTGGCGGCCTAACTGCGAAACGAAGAATTTTAACAAATTAGTAAAGAAAGTTGCCATAATATCAACTTGAAACTCTTATTATTTTAAAAATTTAAATGTAAACGTAAAACACCAATAAATTAACACTTACGCACCTTAAATTCGAACAGCTGCCTCTCACAAATGATGAAGGAGTGGTGGTGTCGTGAAGTTGTCACTATAATCAATCGATTCGGCCGAGATGTTGTGGAAAGACATAATTGAAAAAAGATTTTTACTTTTCCACAGGGTTTTGATTTAGGAACTACCGGTTTCGGTACATTACCATCGTCAGGTTCACAAACAACTGAATCATCAAACTGCCGAGGCATACATTGCAATTTGAGTGATGACAGATAAAATACAATGTAGAAGTTGGAAATAGACATACATGCAATGACAAACAATCAGGAGGGGAGTGGGAGGGAAAATTTAAAGATGACTAAAGGATTGGGGAGAGGGTGGAATCCAAGATGGGGGAGGGAGAATGAAAAAGATACTCATTAATATGGGAACAATGGGGGTAGGAGAGGTGACGTTTAATTTCAAGCTGTTCTAGGGCAAATTTCATATTTAGATAAATATTATTTTGATCCACATATAAAAATAAAATAAAAATTTTTGCACTTTCACCAAATTTGGAGACAATAAATTGGCTTTGGCTTTTTCGGCCATCCTAAGCTGCTTATACAGGAAATGGAGCAGATATTTATAAGCATTAAAAGTAGGGGGAGGTGTTTAAAATTAGAGGGGGAGAGGGACATTATGGGGTGGGGCTGAGGAGAAATATGGATGCTGTTGTCTGGGGACGCTGCTGTAGATTGTGACCCCTCTGAACAGACTGATCGACGAAACAGCAATACAAGGAACCTCAAATTACGCTAAATTACTCCTAAAATGAAAAACACTGCTCAAACTGCGACATTCTCCTCCTTTCCAATGGAGCGTACTCACTTGTTTCAACTGAAACAGGCACTGAAATGGACCAGCAGCGACAGGCACAGACTTACGCAGCTGTACCCACAATATGTGGCGCTATCTAATACCAGAATTTTTCACTCTCCTGCTCTGTGTTTTTAGAGGAATAAATAAGATCGGGAGATTTTTGAGTGTACCTCGTATGAGTTACATTTGACATTTAGATGTGATTAATCCAGAGTTTCCCAAACTTTTTCTGCCAAGGAAAACTTCACAAACCTGGGAAGTTAAATGGAACACTAAGCAAACCTGGAAGGTTAATGGAACACTAAGCTTATATTTAGGTTAGGTAATTCTACTTGTAAAATTAGAAAAACCATTTAATTATAACAAATTATTTATTCGTTAATTATTTTAAATTATAAAACTATAGTATTGTAATAAAAACTTAAAATATGAATCAATAAAGCATTTTATGTCTTTTATTCTCCGATTCTCCATTGATACTCCAATTTGTTGCGGAACACCAATGTTCCGCGGAACATAGTTTGGGAAACTCTGTTCTAATCAATACCATTGATAATACCAATATAAATCTTTTTCCACTCAAATAATTAATGAGAATCCTCATCTTTTTACTAGAAGGGTGAAAAAAAAACCTTTTTATTGATTAGAGTAATTGATTATTAGTTTCCCTGGATCTCCATTCCCTTTAAGGGAGGGCAAAATATGTTCATACTTTTCTTGGAGGCCAACCAAATAGACCTGACCTTATTGGGAAACATTATAGAAGGAGATAAGTGAAAATGGTTGCGGAATTCACTACAACCATTATCAGTGATGGCAGGTAATTGAGTAAAAGTAATGGATTACCGGTAACAATTACATTTTGGGTATTTTTTACTTGTAATCGTTCCTTTCAGAAAATAGTAATTTTTACTTGCAATCTACTCCTCATTCACCTTGAGTAATCGTTACATTTAAGTAATCGTTACTTTTCAAAAACAATGCAATACATCGAGTTATTACCGATAAAACCGCATTTCCTGTGATTGTAGACATGTATTGGTGTTCTGTGGTAGACACTGTAGCTGGTTCGCCTGTAACGCAAGTACACGTTCCCTGCTGTATTATCCGTTGTCATCCGTTTTCATCCTGTTCATCTTGCTCTGATACCTCGTGGGAACTACCGAGAAATTATTACGAGTTTAAACTACGAGTATAATTAATACCTTCTAAACAAAGTTTGTCTTATCTGATAATTTTAAACGCAATGAATAGTTAACTTTCCTTCATATTGTCATTACCATTGAAATCAATGAGGCAATGCTTGGTGAACAATGATTTCCAGTGATCTATAAGTAGTTTATGTAATGGTTTAGTAATTAAATATTTTATAAAGAAAAAAATTTTGGTCACCATTTCAAATCAATGCATCAGATTTTATTACAATATCTAGTGATAAAGGCAAAGTCTTAAAAAGGTTGGGCATAATATACAATGAGGGGCATATGTTAGATTGATAAAGATACTACCAAATGGTAGGAAAAACTTGTTGTTAAAAATTTGATCAAATTCAAAGTTAAGTTGAAATTTAAATTTAAAGAACGGTTATTTATATTAAAAATATGCTTATGCATATTTTCACATAACACTTTGCTGTTCAGTTACTGGAGAGGGCCAACAGATATTCTAATAGTATTATTCAGAGACTTTATTCATGTAATATTTGCTTGAATGCAAAACAAATTGTTTTGAGTATGCATGGTCATGGAGTTTGATAAGGAATCTACAATATAACTTAATAAATCATAATTAGAATGCATATTAAACATTTAATTATTATACTGGTAAGTTCAAAAAATATTTTAAACATAAATGTGTTTTCCATATAAAGGGAGAATGAAATTCTGTCCTCCCGGGAAAATTCTCCTCCTAGAAGTCTTCCTCTTTGATATGTAAAAACTAATTTGTTAATCTTTAAATATATAATAATAAATATTTCCCATTTTGACAAAAAACTGCTTACTTAATTTTGTGTAGGCAATAATTCTGTTGCTTCACAGTGGAAATAATACTTCTCAAAAATGCAACATTTAGCAGCAGCTATAATCAAGCACTTGTCCACCAAAAAACAAAAGCAATCATTGGATGCATCTGCATCTAGTTGTAAAATAACAAGTTGTTTTTTAAACTTCATGTTCATAATAATAATAATAATGCCATCTTATTTCGTAGGCATATTTTAAACTTTGAAGGCCACTGTAACAATTCATCCCTAATTAATCAATTGATAATTAGTTAATTAATTAATTATTAATTATTTTATAAATTTTTAAAACTGTTTTCCTTTATTAAAAAACAGAAGACACTCACACAACTTACACAGACAACCACTCCCTAACTGGAGAAATCCGATTAGCAGGGATTTGAACCTGGGACTGTGAGGTTGGAGCGTTAACATGCTAACAACTCCACAACCATGGCCAGTGAAAATGAAAAGCTGTTGGCTAAAATGGAGAGAACATTTGCATATCAAGGCATAATATGAAAATAATTACTCAATCAAATTTTACTTAGTATGAATTGTTTGTGTTCAACCGAAGAGAAGCAAAATGCATTCCAATTGTATTTTAGATACAAAATACAAACTACTCTCAAAAACTGTATTTGAATACTGAGTTCAAAATACTCTGAAAAATGTATTTTGGATAAAATATACAAAACGAATTTCAAAATACATGTTTAAAATACATAATGAAGAAGTAAAAATCCCTTCATTTCTATTGAAGGAAAATGCAAATTCAATACTTTGATAAGTATTGAGCAGCTCCAGTGTTTTTACCACATATTTGCATAAAATATAGCTTATGGCTGCAATATTATGTGCATGAAAATATTTGAAAACCATGAATAATGCAGCACATTTAATTCATTTTGATGTTTTTATTTTACCTTGATTCTATTGATAATAAAGCTTCATTTCATTTTAACAACAACAAGTTCTCAAACTTTGTGTCAGAAAAATTATGCCTGTAGCAGTTATGATGGAAACCTGCATATGAAAATAACCTCTCCACAGGAGCACTAAATGTGAGGCTTGTCTTGTACTGAATGAACAATGTTTTAACTTATAATTCACAGTCTCAGGCGTCGTCCTCATTTCCTCGAAATGTTTTAACTGTTGTAAATTTACTTTAGATTGACGAGTACTTTGATTTGTCACCAAAAACTCTCAAAATATCTATTTCATTCCTGTTTACTTCAAGGAATGAAGAATCACAATGATCACCTGCAAAAGAAAAGAAACCATAATTGGAAGAACCGATATCTTTAATAGAGCAGAAGCCTTACCATAAACTTTTTTTGCTGCATTTACCAAAATCTGCTGCAAATGTGCTCAAAGTCCCTCTTGGTCATTACAAAGTCACCTCAATTTAAACAAAGGATGAGTACTAGAAGCCAAAATGGCATCATTGACTTCAGAGCTAAGACTATAGTATTTCACAAACCTCTTCTCAAGGTAAAACTTGAGACCTGCCGCCAAAGGAACACAATTGTGGAAAACCTATTTTTCCATCTCTTCTAACATTCCTTTGATTACAAACAAAGAAGGCAGAAGCAAAGAAAAGAAACATTCTTCTCCTTGAGTTTGTCAAAGCACAAGGCAATAGAGTCATGACTACATAGTATTTGTACCTCAGTTCAGCTTATTCAATTTGGACTTTGACCTCAAGGACATTAACAACAGCTGGTAACATATCTTTTTGCTTCAATGGCTTGGAATTGATAGAATATGTTTTAGCAGTGTCGTGATTTGTTATTAACACTCTATATTACCATAATTTCTATAAAACATTTTTAATACCATTGTGTTTTTGTTTCTCAGTGCATTTTGATTTCTGTAGCCTCAGTAATATCAATGAAATAAACTAGCAAAATAGTTAAACAGAGGCAAGAAGTTGACATGGCAGCTGAAAGAAGCAATTCTAGCATCTTAACCTTATGCCGTAAATTTTGCTTAAGCTATCCTACAGTTATGGATACTGTAGTTTTTCCTCCCATAAAATAGAGCTGTGGAAGTGGCGTTTCCTTATTTCTTGGGTTGACTTATACGCCGAACATAAGCTAAAAGCTGAAATTCACCTCAAAATTTTAGGGGTCGACTTATACGCCAGCATATAAGGTAAGTTTCTGTCCCAGGACAGAAAATATCATTTGAGCAGAATTTGGCCGCCCAGATGCATTCCACAAACATGTGCACTTCTCCAAGGATATATGATGCATACGAGAAATTGATGGAGATGCCATTATTATTTTGGTAGCATCATCATCAGCATACTTTTTACATGAAATGTCAGCCATGATTTTTGTGACATGATGAAACAACATATGTATTTTGTATTTTCAAAATACTTCTTAATATTACTTTAGATACAAAGTAGAAATAACTCTTATAAAAAGTATTTTAATACAAAATACAAAAGTATCGAAAATATTTACTTCAAATACAGTGTTGAAAATACTAAATACTGCACTACAACTAAATCATTGAAAAGAACCCACAATGGTAAATTTTCATGCACCAGGACAAAATATGAGACCCTTATTCCATGGTAAGACCAATATTTAATCAGTATTTAAAAGTTACTGTGACAAAATACCTACAGAAGATTTAGAAGATGTTGCATTTGAAAAAACTTTATCAGATGTATTAAATCATAATGAAACTAAATTGTATCCAATACTATATAGTAATATATTTTATGTAACCAAGGGCATTCAAGTGCAAATTTCAAATTTAGAATCCATTGACATTTAAAAGCTGAAATTTTGTCAAACTACATATCTATACAGAATAATAAGTGAAAACAATTTAAAATCTAAAGTTGTTGCATTGAGAGC
Organism: Sympetrum striolatum; assembly: GCA_947579665.1. Taxonomy (NCBI): domain Eukaryota; kingdom Metazoa; phylum Arthropoda; class Insecta; order Odonata; family Libellulidae; genus Sympetrum; species Sympetrum striolatum. The sequence goes on from OX388351.1 coordinate 79,351,214, forward strand.
TGACAATAAAAAACCCCAATATTGGAGGCCAAAGATGCAAAGGGGTGAATATTGGGTGTGTTAAGTTACAAGATTTACACAACAAAATTTGGAAATAGTTGTAATAAAATAATGAAATGCTCCATACCCATTGATGTAGAAGTCATAAAAAACTACAATCTTTTTGTACTTAAGTCATTTTACCATGCTTATGGTTAGTTCCAAACAAGAAGCCAATAATGGTTACAAAACACATTATTATATTCAAAAGTTAGATGCCTTGCTCTTACACCTGCTCTAGATTGTGCTCTGCACTTATTTGAGAGTTAATATTCATATTTCTTAAGTTAAAACAAGTGTCTTATATTTTGGATTCATTCTTCAATAATGAAATATCTGAAATATTAATGCATTTTGCCTTATCTTAGGCATCTGTTTTTCAAAAGATTGAAGGTTAAAATATTTCAGCAACAGAGGTGATTCTTGTTTTAACTGAGTTTATCCTACACTTTAAATCAAAGTTTGAAGAAAAATTTCCTCCTTTAACTCTAAAAGAAATTCATATACTTTGTGGAAATCTGTAATCTAGATCATATTAATTCAAAATTCCACAAAACAAATACTTTAATGTGCGACCGGTCTCGAGCTAACTGCTCATCATCTGGAACAAGATACAAATGCAACGAAATATTTAGCCGTTGGTCGTAGGAGCTGTGATTGGGAGAAGGGGAGGCAGCAGGTTGACAAGAGATAATAAGTGAGAGTGATTGATGAAAATGTGAATGTTTGTGAGCTTATGGTCGCATACATTGTGGTGCGTTATTTCAATAATTTTCAGGTAGTTTAGTTTACGGCCTTTGTGTTCACAATGGAGCAATGTTGGAGTAAAGTTGGAGTGATGCTTGTGTTCTAATAAATGTTTGGCAAAATGTGAAGTGTCTGTCTTATTGTTCAATGAGCGTAAGTGTTTTTTTGTTCAGGGCTTTAAGTTGAGGAAAGTTTGGCTGGTGTATATAGCATCTAGGTTGTTGCAACCTAATTTGTATATTCCTGATTTGAGTATAAAATTAAGCATGTCTTTTTTATTAAGCAGAGAATTCCTGAAAGTGAGTGTTGTGTAATAAGCTGGTTTTATGCTGTATGTGGTGAGTATATTTCCTAATTTGTAACTTAAGGGACCAAGAAAAGGAAGTTTTCCCCATGAGTTTTTTCTTTATATTTGGAACAGATGGGGCAGAATTTAGCTAAGTTTATTTTTCTGTGTTTGCTGGCAAGGATAGTATGTATAAGTTTTTTTGTGTAACCATTAGCAAGAACTATTTGTTCAATGATGTTTAGTTCATGTATGAAATTTTCAGGTGTAAGGGGTATGTGTAGAAGTCTGTGTATGAGACTGTGGTAAGTGGCATGTTTGTGTGATTCAGGGTGGCTCAAATCCACATGGACATTGTGGTTTGTGTATGTAGGTTTCTTGTAAATAGCAGAATCAAAAGTTTTTTATTTTAGAGAGGGTAAGATCAAGAAATTTATTTTGATTATTGTGTTCAATTTCAAGAAAAAATTTGAGTTTTGGATGTAATGCGTTTAAAAGAGTTAGAAGAATGTCTAATTGTCTAAAAGTACCATTCCAAGAGAAAGTACATCATCCAGGTACCTACAACAAAAGCCAACATATTTTACCAACATAGAATCACTCTCAAATAATGCAGTTTCCAACTTATTCATAAATAATTCACACAAAAGGAGGGAAAGTGGAGAACCCATATCCAGACCATCTGGTTCATTAAAGAAACAATTGTTACACAGGAAATAATTATGGGAAATAAAAATATCAATTACCAAAAGCAAATCATGTATCACAAATAATTCAACATTATTTTAAGACAAAATATCTGTAACCAAATTTAGAACTTCACTTTTCGGAATACTAGTGAACAGGTTCTTAGTATCAAAAGATACTAGTTTTGTATTATCACAAAGCTTATAAGATTTAACATTTTGGTTTATTCCAAAGAGTTTTGCACACTATATTTTAGAATGAATTGGATAAAGGTCTTCAAAATGTTGAACACATACGAAGCCAATTTATGTGTAGGTGAAGAGTCACTGTAACTAACAGACTTATCTGGTTTACGAGTTCATACGGACTTATAAAATGTTTCATAGAGTTTTTATTTAAGATGATCCCATTATAAAAAGAAAATTACGAGTTAGAGGAATCAAATCCATGCAATACAGAAAAAAATTGTCAAAAAAGCCCAGCATTTTTATCAAATATGTTTGAATACATGGAAGAATGGTCTGAGGCAAACATTACAAGAAGTCGTAGTTTTCAATGGTGCTTTCTGACTTCATCTCATGTACATTGGAAATATATAAAATCTTCTGTTCATTTTATTTCCACAGAACTACCAGCTATTAAAATAGATGGCAGTGGACTTTTTGAAGAAATAACTTTACTAATTTAAATAAACAGAATATTTCTTTAAATTCTGAGAAATTGGTGGGAAATGGAAAATGTTGAAGCTGAAAAAATATGGGTGGAAGTATTCAACCATTTACACACACCATATGGAAATTTACTTCTCGTACAATTAACAATGAAAACCTGAAAATAAACATAGAATTTGAAAGAGTATATTCAATTGCTTTTTCTTTGAAAACTGAAAAATCAAGACTGAATTGATACTGTAGCACTTGCTGTAAAATTCAACGTGACAAATATTTATTGTATGGATATTTCTAAATTTTGGTAATGAAGAAAAACACTGTAAATTTCATCTAGATTTTTTTTCTAAATTGTTGTTAGAAATGACACAAAAAAATTCATTTAAATAATAATGAATCATAACACACCTATGTTATCTATTAATCATATAATAATAATGCTTTCTTTTTATTTTAAGTGTGAATTTTAGCCTTTGAAGGCCATTTCTCCAGTTTAACTCTTTTTAATTTTATTACTTTTTTGTATTTTTCCTATTTATTAATTCTACACACACAGAGCATACACAGACAAACAATTCCTAACCAGTAAAATTCGATTAGCCAGGATTCGAACTTGGGACCGTGAGGTAGAAGAGTTAACACGCTAGCATGCTAACCGCTTTTTCAACACGACTGACGGTTTTGTACAATACATTATTTTTGCAAATACTTTGGAATTTACATTGGAAAAAAGTTAGTCCCTTTATGATAACTAACGTAGTATGACTGCTAATAATCCCAGCTTTACTAGTTATACTTCATTCTGTCCCTTTGAGTAAACAGTTTCCAAAATATCAGTGGGGAGGTGTGATGGAGGCAGCATGAGAGATAATCTTCCAAATGTTTGGATAAATTTTAATTGTAATTTTAATATGCTCACTATTTTAAAGAACTGGTAACTCTGTCATTAAGTGGACATTGTTCTACTCAAAGAGAATTCCTAGCTTCTAGAAAAGTTTGGGTTAAAATGAAGAAAGTACTTGATGGGGTGATAAAGGTATTAAAATTATCAAAGCCCTATCTCTAAATTCCGAAATTTCAATTCAGTTTGTGAGGAAATAGGCTGTGGTTATTCTCTTCTACTGAATATCTTCACCTTAAACAAATATTTGTTATTCTTTTATGTATCTTGTGTATTCTATAGTTATTCTTGGTTAAATTTCCCTCAATGAAAACTTCATTTTGAAGCTTTAAGTTGATAAATGTATAATTTGTGAAGTCAACTGGTACCATCTGGTTCCATCACTTCGTATTTCTAAATAATTTTTAAGCTACCAAATCGATTTAATCTATTTTATCTTGAATGACCTTAGTCACCCTCTTTATCTCCAAATTGCAAACTATGCATATTTATGACAATATTCTACGTTAAGCAGTATTGCTTGATTTGATTTCAATTGAATAATTCAATATCATTTTTGTGTGAAAGTAAACAACAAAGGTGCACTGATGAGGTGGTAAGGTACTCAATTATAGAAAATACAATAAAAAATGTCCACCTACCTGGAGGAAATTGAGACCTTGAAAGTACAGAATAATTTCCAAATGGCTTATGTAATTATATAACAAATATTACTTAATAAACTAACTTTTGTATTATATGATTGATTTCTGAATAATTTCCTTGTATATACATTAAGGCAAAATTGATGAAATTCTTCCATTTGTTAATTTACAGCAGCATCTTACATTGATGGAAGTACATTGAGGGACTTGGCAATTACGGCTGACCTTCACCTAAATCTTGGTTCTTTAAAAAAGCTCCATGGATAGCCAAAGTGTTTTTGATTCTTTATCTCTATCCTAAATATTGACAACATTTGTTCTTGCAATATCTATTTAATATTTAAACTGTGTATTAATTAAATTTTAAATGACATTAGGGTTAAAAAGTTTAATTATTTATATATTCTAAGGTGACGTAGTGCATTCTGTATCTAGGAATAACTCAGTAATGACTCTTTCATGTATTCTTTCCTCTCTTTCCTATGAATTCTACATTAATGTTTTTTTTAGTCTATACTGTACTGTATTTTTCAAGGACACCTGGCAGGGCAGTGGCCTCCTTTTTGTCTGCCCATCTTCTAAACCAGGGGTCTCAAAACTACGGCCCTTAGGCCAAATGCGGCCAGCAAGGCCCTCTCCTTTGGCCCTTCGAGACCTTTTTATCTACAGAAATGAATCACGGAAATTTAAGTGTATCCTGCCAAGATCAGCCCCCTCTTACATGGACATAATGTTTTTTACCTTATTAAAACCGAAAATTTATTATTTTTAATAATATTAAATTAATAACTAACAACAACAGCTACAATTTAATTCTTTTTTATTTGGACCTCAAGTGTGTAGTTGCCCCAAAAATGCTGATTGATAGTTAATGTGGCCCTCGGGCTGAAATGTGTGGAGACCCCCATTCCATACAATTGTATGAATAAGAGAAAATTTTTAAATTATATGAAACATGAATAGATTCTTAAAATTGTTACAAAATACTTGCTAGACTTTCTAAGCAATGCTTTGGGAAACAGTAAAACTAACAATTCAACTAAGTTTCTATTTACTCTGTCATTTTTAGCCATAGACAAGAAGTCTAGATCTTGTAAGTGTTTGTGGATTTCTTTGATACTTAATTTCAAGCATTTAATGCTGGAGTTTATGCATAATTTAGAATAGTGTGATGATTGTCATTGAAAAAGATTGCAATGACTGACACAATGATAAAAATATTTTTACTTCTAATATCGTGTATGTATGAAGATTACCAACAGAAGAAAGTAGAACAATACTTCAGTTCATGGACTGTGATGATGATCTTTCCACTTCATCATCAAAAGAAAGAATTGAAAATAATATTGGAATTGTTTCCTCAATCATTGTCATCTGCCAAACATCTCTCAGTTGAATTGGTACTGGTAGTGGTGGTTGGGCTTATGATGGCCTGGTTAGTTTTAGGAATTCATAGTACGTAGCTTGTTTGAGAGAGACTGGACCCTCGTCCCACGACTGTCTTTTCCCGACTGACGTGACTCCGCAGGCTGTCCCCTTTATACTGGCCAACCCGTAGGTATGACCAGGCGTTACAAAAGAGGTACAGCCCGCGAAGGGCGGTCAGCAGGGTTGAGCCAGCCAGGGACGTGGGCCCAGACCACTCCACGTGGTAATCCCTTTATTAAGAAGGTCTACATTGAAGTTACATCATCGTTATCAAATAAAACACCAGTCCCTTGGGTCAGGGCTTGAACACAAGACATATTGTCAGAGAAAACATTAATTAAACAAGGAAACCTAAACCTAGGATCTGTACAAATAAAGTACGGGGCCAACACGGCCATATATCCTTCGGCCAAATAGTACGTAGCTTGTTTATCAATTATTGGCCGCAATTTCTTAAGGAACACTTCAGAAGATGGAATCAGTAAACCATTTCATGAGGACAAAGCTACCATAGACAACTTAAAATGTTATTACGTTGCTAACATTATGTGATAAAAATGCTCAAATATTAGATTAATAAATACCATTTGTCGGAATGAAAGATATCCAAAATATAATACTTCTATCTGGGAAAATATTTGTTTTACATATTTACAACACAATTAGTTATACAATTCGCCCCAATGGGTAAGGTACTTTTCTGTGAAATATTGCACAAGCCGAAGCATATTTTTACCTTTTTTCTCATAATAGTTTTGATGGTTTCAATGTTTGTACTGACATTGCACATAATTTCTTATAAATAAATGCATGGATATGTGAGAATTTATTAACCTCTATTAATTGTTTATTAATTTATTTAACCTCTATATTGAGGACATGATTGTCAACACCCTGGATGAGGAAAAAGGGATAAGTATCGGAGGAAGAGAAATAAAATACATCAGATTTGCTGATGATATGGTAATCTTGGCCGATAACAACCAGGCACTCCAAGGAACGATAAGTTGTTGAGAAAAGAAATGGAAATATATGGGATGAGAATAAATGCCAGTGAAACCAAAGTTATGAGAGTGAATGATGGAGAAGTTGTCAATGTTGTAACGAATGAGGGAAGGAGAATAGAGCAGGTTAAGAGGTATAGATATCTGGGGACTATGCTAACGGAGGATTGGAAGAGCATTACGGAGATCAAGACAAGAATAGCTATGGCAAAGGAAGCCTTCTATTAGAAGAGAAATGTGCTCTGCAGTAGTATTGATCTAGAACTGAGGAAGAGATTGGTGAAATGTTATGTATGGAGCATTATGTTATATGGATGTGAAATATGGACCTTGGGAAGAAAAGAGAAGGATAGGATGCTTTTGAAATGCCCCAGTAGCAGAGAACGTTGTCACAACGTTGTATCAACGTTGTTGCATCAATCTAAATGTTACATTGCAACGTCAACATTGTGACAACGTTGCATTAACGTTACACTGTAACATTAATTTTTCATGTTGCAGAAATATTTTATTCAACGATGGTACATGAAGTTTTAACTGACATTTTTATAACATAGTCGCTGTAATGAACGTCCAAAAGGAAAATGTTGCTTGCTCGTTGTCACAACGTTGTCACAAAGTTGTCACAACGTTGTCACAAAGTTGTCACATAGTTGCCACAAAGTTGTCACAACATTGCCTGCTTGTTGTCATAACGTTGCAACTTGCACACATATATATGAGTCTGTATTTAAGTATATGGTATTTAAGTATACCCCTATAGGGGTACCATAAAAAATGTATTTTTTAATGAGTTCCTGCATCCATTAATTAATGGGTATAAAAACTTCTTCCAAAACTGCTGGGAATAAGATTAGAGATAGACTGTCACCTTTTCGAACTTCCTTCTCAACCTTAATTCTGAGTGTATTCAATACTATCCCTTGGAATGTCTCAAATCTTCAGTTACTTCCGTCGTTTCATCATTCGCTGGGTTTTTACGACTTCCATTACTTTGGCTCCGAGTTCTTTCTCATGAAGGGCTAAGAATTTATTTTTAAGTTCCAGCTGAAACTCCTTGTTATTTGCAAGCTTATCGATGTTTATTTCCTGCTTCCCACAAGAAATGAACTTCTTCCGTTCCGTTCGGGGGTTAAACGTTATTTGGCATTTTAAAGTTATGTGGTCACTCCTAGTGTAAAAGTTGTTATACCGCACTCCTAGAAAGTCCGGGGTTAAGTGATAAAAAAAGGGAGTTCTTGCCAACTGTCAGGGTTTCTCTTGCGAATAAAGATTAGAGGTTTTTGAAAACGAAAGAGCTTTATTTACCTTTAAGGACGACCGGCGGAAAAAGAGAGCTGCGAGTCAAAAGAGCGAAGGCGGCAGAGATCCGGCGAAGGATGCAGACAATTTCGCGTGACTAGGGCTACAATCACACGAACTCTGTTTTTAGGGGCAAACTGCTCATTGCTTATACATTCTACGAAAAAGGGAAAAGTGAGTAGGAGGGGCAACCAGGTTATTGGAGACTCTGACTCTACGTTAGACCTGATCGTTATGTGCTAAATTCGTGGCTAGTTAAAACTAAGAGATCACGAGCTGCACGATGGGAGCAAATCGGAATTCCTTTGCTTTATCCCTTTTGTATTCGAGGTCAGTTCAAAAATAAAAATATTTTCTCCACTCCATCCCTGGTATTACAGCTTTATACTGTGTGACTGTGCTTCCCAAATACACCAAGGACATCCTCAATCTCTCAGTTCTTCGACAGTTAAAAACCTCGTAGCGGATTTTGGAGTAGCCCTTAACAGTACAATTTCATCAGTGAAACATACAGTGACGGAATGTAACCGTAAGAGTGTCAATTCTCGTTTTTCTTTCCTTCATAATTCTTCTAAAAATAATCCACTTTAAGCCACACTTCCCTTTTGGAATAAAAAACGAAGCGCTTTGTGACCGATACTAACCTAATTCTACTGAAAGCCGACATAAGACAGTGCGTGGTCCTTTATTTTCTACGAACCACCCCCTAACCAAGCACTGCTTATTCTGGCGCTCTCTCTGTTACTCTCACTTAAATGATACTAGAAAAATAAAAATGGGAACATTATTTTTTAGATGAAAATGGTAAAGCATGGACTTTTCAACTGAGATAAGTAACTTTTATATATTGGCTATTATCAAGGAATATCTGATAGATGGATAAAAAAATGTCACATTCTCTTAATTCAAGTCTTAAAAAATTCATAATTGTATAGGAAAATATTCAATAGTTACCTAATTACCTCAATGAAGTTTTAATCAGAAGTATATGTGTTGTCTGGAGGAGGGGCGCGAATTCTTCCATCATCCTTAGCAAGGATATCGTAAAAACTACGCGGAAATGAAGAGGAAGGCAAATATACGAGAAGAACGGCGATTTCCTGAAAATCAATCGAAAAAATGAACACTGAAGAAGAAGAAAAAAGGAAACGTTTTTCAGCCCTCCTCATTCAAAAACGGTAGACTCAGGGATCGATAGTTCGAAGTCGACTTTAACTCATAGTCGATCGATACTGTCATGGCGTTTTAAGAGTGTAAACCATAGAGTAAGGATGGGGTAGAGCGCGTGTTGCGTTCTGCGCATGTTACAGGATTGAACGTAGGAGACCACGTGACTTTGGTCCGCTTTCGGAAATCTCGCCGGTAAGTTAAGTGAGAAATTCGTGTACTCAAGTTGGTTTTTTAAGTATTTATGTCCTTTACGGACAGCTGATGCTCTGAATTCGAGTTTATTTAGATGCTCTATAGTCTGGCTAATGTAACTCAATATTTATTTTCGGTATCTGGATGAAAATTAACCGTAAAAGATTAAAGGACTTGGGAATCATGGTTTTGAAATGCTGCGCATGGAACTGCAAGGAAAAGTACGTTAAAGAAATCACTTTTAACTCGTAAGTTTTGTGTTTATGGTGATTTTAATACTTATTTAGAATTGTTTTCTGATCATTTAACTTTCATTTGCCATTTACAGATTATGTAATAAGGTAATGAAGTAGCTTGCAAATAGGCGATTGCGGCTATTACTACAGAGTATTCCATGTGACAAAAATGGAATATAGCAGTTTTTACGGTTTATTCTTGTTTGTCGATGATTATAACAAGATAAACTTTGTTTTTCCGTTTAGGAATATTATTCCCTTCGGTGCATATTCAATATTATTGCTTGAATCGAGTTCATTGGAGCGCTCGAGTATATTAAAGTGTCGCAGGCTTTTCTCGTTATTTATAATTATTAATATTGACTTTATAGCTTCCCAGTAGATCATGAAAGGAGAAAACTATGGATTCTCAGCTTGAGGAGAAAGGATTTTGTGCCCTCTAAACACTCTAAAATCTGGAAAATGGAAAACTTTCCTGGAAACCTACATAACGTTATTTTGCATATAATTATTTTAATTTACATAAATAACTGGCCAAAAATTCTTATATCAAACATCCCTTTATTTGCTGCCGATTGTAATATTTGTCAAGCAATTAGAAACCTTGAAGATTACACCGCATTAACCTTACAAAATTGCACGTATGGCTTCTTAAAAGTAAATTACAATGCAATGCTAGGAAATATAAACTAATGAACTTCAACTGAAATAAATTTAAATTCAATTACAACATGTAGTAATGTGAAGTATCACGTAGCAGAGAAATGGACTCCTTTACATGTCTTGTTTTAGAAGCATCTGTGAAAAAGATCTCGGATGGAGAGATGGCCTGTTGCGTAAAATTAAACTTTCTGAATCTTTGTCTTACACTTACCTTCTGTAAACATAGCTGTATTGTTTTTAAAATATGTATTACTAAGAAATGAAACCTGAGGGTGGCGTTAGCCGAAACCGGTCCTTTTTAAATAAATAACACAGTGTGGAAATTACGAAGTGCCTTATTTATTTCTTATTATGGATTTCCACGAAGTCCGGCCTAATACCATAGAATTTCATATGTATTAATTTATAATTTATATCTAAATAACGATACTTAAATATGAATGAATTCTAAATGTGAGAAGTTGTCAGTGATGTGGCAGGAGGATGTTTCCTAAAACTTTGTTAAAGAAGTGATTATTAAATATTATCAGAAGAATCCCACTGTAATTTCATTCCATTCTAAATCATTTCCTTTATTTGGAGCTATACCTATACCAGTAGTTGATTCAACCGGAGGCATATCAAGGTACAGTTTCCAATTTATTCAATTTACAAATATTCGCAACAATCGACGAACCTGTCTCGTTTTGAAGACTCGTAACTTTTGAATGGAGGAAGTTAAGTATCTTGTTCTTTCATTCGTTGAAATAAATTTAGTGCGTTTCTATTAAATTATTCATGAAAGTTCCACATTGTTTAAATTTGAAAGAAAATGTTAACTGAGATATTTGACCACTTAAACCCAAGTTTGCCTTAGTTTTAAACGTTACTCTAGCTATATGTGTAATTTAAACTTAACAACACTTAAACGTCATTTTTTCCAGAAATGTTCGAAAAAATCAACGAAAACTGGGAATTTATACGAAACTCAGTTTTTTGCTCTCTTCCTTTTCTTGCTTGATCTTTCTTTTCATCCGAGTAAACCTAGTCGAAATGATTCTCTTTTTTAAGAACTCGACGAGAAGTATCTTAATATTCCACTTAAACGTAATTTTCTCTGGATATGTTCGAAAAACTCAACGATAACTGGGAATTTATTTGAAATTTTGTTATTTTGTATTTATCTTGCTTGTTACTCGAGTAAACCTTGATGAGTTGATACTGGTTCCGAAGAACTCGCCGAGAGGTATCTAAATATTCTTAAACAATGATAAATATATACCCGACGTTGATTATTATAATAAGAAAACTTTAAGTGGAAACTCTACTATCTATTAAAATAATATACGCGTTAACTACGTAGTTCAGAGTTACTCAAAAACTCGATTTTTCAAGATGAAAATCCACAGCGTATTTGAATTGCCGCTAGAAAACGGAAAAGTCACGTGGTTTAATGCTGTAACATCGGCTCGGCTACTGCGCAGCCTGTCCAGCACTCTACCCCATTCTTACTCTATGGTGTAAACACTGGTAAACACCGCAAGGAAGATGGAATTGCTAGATAGATTGCTCTCCAGTTTGGTATTAATCCGTTGCAGATATTAAGATCGAGAGGACTCTTACATCTTATACAGCCTTCCGAGCACTGTTCAACTCCATTGAAGTTCAACTATTTCCGTTCTTTATCGCAGCCCGTTTTAATGTAAAACAAAAGTTTCTCCGATATGTTTTAAATCTCTCTAAAGTGCTGCACCATATTTTGCTTGTATATTAACCTCTCAAGAAGTCTTCAAATTGTTCTTAAATACTGTGCCATTTTGAAACACTTTGCTTTCCAACTAATTATTTGGTTGTTTCTTCCGTCTCGTAAAGGTTTGTTAAGAACTGTTGTAGGTAGCGGGCTGTGATTGCTGTTCTTTGTTGCACTTACTTGGTAAGCAGAGCAAATGGCTATCCGAAATTTTGATGGATACTACTGTGCCTCTAAATTATTATCCTGTTGAAGCAAGTACCATGTCTATCAAAGTTATCAGTTAGAATAGCAACTGCGAAGCAATCTTTGAATTTTTGTTGAACACTTTTTAATCTTATATTAATTGTGAGTCACTATTTATATAAATTGTACAATTTGCATACCCTGCTTAAATAAATGAATCTGATACTACCTATGAGCCGCCTTATTCCAATAAGTATACCTTGCCAATGCGAAGTATTTGAGTACTTTAACAGCTTACGTGAAATTAAAAAACAACTGTACCAGGATTCGTGTCCAAGGATTTCGCTTTGAAGAATGTGATTCCAGAATAAAAAGACTCAACCCTATTTCTCGAAGAAACGGAATTATGTGACTAGGAAATACAGGAAGAGATCGGAAATGGTATGTGAAAATACTTTGATATAAAGTGGTTGATCTTTCTTACATCACAGTTCACTTGGCTCCTACCAGTTTGCTAAAAATATGTGGCCGTTAATTAAAAAGTAATAAATTTTGTTATTCCAAATAGTTTAATCAGAGATTGAATCCCGAGAAAGCTTATGAAAAAATGCTACAATTCAGTAAAAGTTATGTATGTTGCATAAACTATTGCACCTCATTCCCTATCTTTTGTACACTTATATGGCATTACAAAAGTGGTATGTTTCAGTAAGTTCCTTTGAATATCAGTCGCTAATTACTAAGGAGAGTCCAGATTTGCCATAACTTCCTTATTGCTTAATTTATTTTGGTTTCTTGTTTCATTCTGTGATTATCGTATTGCAAGCACCTCATATGAGTATTTGTATACTGGTTAACTTTTTAATGTATATTGCCAACTCTTTATATTTCTCTCTATGCTCAAATAATAAAGCTACAGATGATGTATTTTGATTCACGAGATGAGAGGTTTTTTTCTAGTGCCATCTTCAAGACACTGTAGATTAAATAGGAAATTAGTTATTATTGTTTTAAAACAATTTATTTGGCTTAGCCTAATTTAATGCTGAAAACGTAAGTGGCTCATATTTGTACCTCTTCCATGACATTTCATTAATATAATTTTTATTTTTCTTTCTCATACTGAGAAATCTTAACAGCCCAAATAATGAGTATGATATAATAATATGACCCAAGAAATGGGTAGTAGCACATAGGACATACATGCTTTTAATTGATTTATTTTATTTATTACTTCTTTTAGATATGTTATTTCAAAAATACTAGAAATAAATTTGTTTTTATGGACGTCACATTGATATTTGAAGATTTTCCCAATAGGTTATAACCGATAGCAAGAGCCTAGGTTGAAAATAGGCAGAGGTGGCCTTTTGTTCCACATTGGACTTTTGTTCTACATCGTCCTTATGGACTGTGGCGAACGTCTTGTGACTGTCCACAAAAGTTCCATATGACCATGTTCCACACTAGCAACAAGGAATTTCTAACTGGGCAGCTACATTGAATTTGACCAAGGAATTTTGTGTGTTATTGTATGTACTATGCCAAATCAAAACTTATGATGTGCCCACAACTTTATCTAAAATATTGCTTTTTTATACAGTAAGGATATCGAAATGGAGAGAGGAAGAAAAACAAGCAAATATTACAGCCTACATTCAGGAGTGGCTGAAGTATGGGAAATTCAGAAATGAGAGAAAGAAATATCAACATTATAAACTTTGTGACATTAATGTTAATGTTGTGACAACATTGTAGCAACGTTAAGACAACATTGTGGCAACATTGATTCCTGGGAACTTTGACGTTGTATCAACGTTGATACAATGTTGATACAACGTTGTCTTTGTAACATCAATGTTAACATTGTGACAACATTGTAGCAACGTTAGGACACCATTGTGGTAATGTTGTGGCAACGTTGACGTTGTATCAACGTTGCATTAACGTTATGAAACCTTGTGGCAACATTTGGTAATGTTATGACAAAATTTGGTTTTTCCAATGGTAACATTGATACAACGTTGTCTTTGTGACATCAATGTTAACGTTGTGACAACATTGTAGCAACGTTAAGACAACATTGTGGTAACGTTATGGCAATGTTGATTCCTGGGCCCTTTGACGTTGTATCAACGTTGATACAACGTTATGTAACTTTGTGACAACATTAGGTAACGTTGTGACAACATTTGGTTTTTCCCATTGTAACGTTGATACAACGTTGTGACAACTTTCTCTGCTACTGGGGTGTGGGTGTGGAGGAAGATGGAGAGAATAAAATGGATAGAATAAGTAATGATAAAGTGCTTAGAAGAGTTGGAAAGAACATTACTCCGCACAATATGGAAAAGAAAAGGAAGCTGGATTGGACATGTTGTAAGAGGGAAGGGGATTCTAACTACAGACATTGAAGGAACGGTGGAAGGAGAAAAGAGAAGAGGAAGAAGAAAGCTAAAATTAATAGATGAAGTGAAGAGAGGAGGACATATTCAACACTAGTTTACATACAATTAAAAATTTAAGCCCCATTGAATACTAAACATAATTTTAAAAAGAATTATAAATCATTTACTGTAAATAATACGTAAAATATGTTATTGTATCATGCATATGTATTTTTTATAATTTATACCTATCATATATGTTAAAATTTATTTGGCATTCTGTTCCTATTATTTTTCATAAAGCTTTTAATAATTATTCTCTTCAGAAATGCTGTATATGTTTATTACTTGTAATATCTTATACGTAAATTTTATTACTTATAATGATGGTAGTGATATTTATGCTTAATTTCCAATAATTTGTGATATTAATTTCCATATTTGTGATATTTTATACTTATGAAATCCTATTTTTTATTGTATTTAATTCTTTTAAATTCTGCTATGTGATATTGGTGCTGTGACATTGTTTCTAACAAAAGGGTACCGCTTTCACCAAAGACAAACGCGCTGTCCACATGACTATCGAATGGTGGGAGCCAATGTGCCTAAGCTGTCGAAGCACTTTTAACAATACTACTACTACTACAAAAGGGTACATCCCGTTGAATAAATAAATAATACACGGTTCAGCTTGAATTATTTTATTTGGTCGGTTTGCGATGAAATTGAATAGACCTCTGGACTCACTTTTAATTAGCCTTCAAACATATTCTAAAATATCAAAAAGGGGAAATACATACGTAAAACGTATATTTCAGGTAATAATTTGGCATGTATTTTTTTATAATCGCCAGAAAAGGAAGCAATTTTGCTCAGCAGACACCCCCAGCTCAATACGTATTTCCATTGGCTGACGTAAATGTGACGTCAGCTACCACATCCGCGCGGCCCTTTAGTACCTTTAGCGGTACGGTCCATTCGTTATTTTATGTTTGTGTTTAACTACTGTGGACATCATTAATTAACCATACAAAAAAAGGAAGAATTATATTTATTGTATGAATCTTAGGCATTATAAATATTTATCAATTTATAAATAGGATCTAAATAATTAAACCTACATAACGCTGCGATGACATCAAATATATGGTGCGCTTCAAAGAAGTGTACACGACTGAGCATTCACCTACCTCTCAAAAAACATGAATCGAACGTAATAATTTCGCATTTTAACTACGCAAATTTAATATGTTCTTATCGACCATTTATTAACTAAGGATGCAAAATACGTCTTTAGTTAATAAAGACGTATTCAGCTATCAACAATGCAATATATACAAAACATAAATGTTTCCGCCCTCGTGCACATAAAGCAATATCTAAGAACGAATGCTAAGTTGCATTTAATGGTATTTGGCGTAGTGTAGCAAATATTGTTATATTCATCGTGTTTGCTTACGTCAAAATGACCTTCACAGACGCAAACGGATGATTTTTGCGACAGAACATCCTTCCGTCGACACTTCATCATCCACACCGATTGTCTATAATAGATACGAGTAAAATGTTGCTTGCATACTGCAAGCATATCCATAACACTAATTTCAAGTCGGCATCATATCGAGACGGTCCTTAATAGAAAAAATAATATGAAAATATTCTTTAATTCGCTGCATTTTATCCGACCAGCATCGAACCCGGGTCTTCCTGGTGATACTTATTATGCAGCAAAACAGCAGTTCACAATCTCTAACTATGTGTGAAAACTCAAACAGAAATATTTGCTGCAACTGCCTTAAACGACGTCCTACTTTTCCCTTATATTCCTTATGTAAGAAAATTTAATGTGCTCTGGCATCGAACCAAGGAAAACCATGGTCTTATCTATTTTTTTTCTTAAATGGAGTCTTAATATACATCTTCTACCTAAGCAAGAACCTCCTATCATTTCGAAAAATACATAAAAAAATTAATGAAAAGCTACCCCTATTTATTTTATATGGGGGATATATTTACCGGCCAGCATCGAATCCGGGACTTTCAGGCTATTTTTTCTATGCAGCACAATAGAAAATCACCATCTCTAACTATGTGTGAAAATTCTAGCAGAAATATCGGTTGCAACTGCCTTAAACTACGTCCTACTTTTCCATTATATTTTACATTTACATTTAAACCCTGCAATCCGCCAGTGGCGCGTGGCAGGGGGTGTAAGACACCAAAAAACCTATCTAATCTGGAGAGCTATTTGCTTCTCTAATACTTCGCGGAAAAAATGACCAAAAGTAGCTATCCGTCCTGGCAACTACTTCCCTGTATCGCTTTTTTGTTTTCTCTCGAAGGTCGCGTAGGTATATAACTGGGATGACAATATCTGTTATCTCCTCCCCGAAATCGGTAGTGATAAATTTATCAAAAAGCTTCCGTCGATATTCACGTCTTCTATCACTAAGAGAGTTCCAACCGAGGGATTCTAACATAGCCGAAACACTGCTGTCGAATCTGAAATCTCCCTTGACGAACCTTGCTAAGATGTTGATATCATTCAATCCATCTGCGAACGGAATTTTCCCTACAACAATTAGTCTTATCATTGAGCCTAGTCACTTAAATGTAATCTAGATAATGCAACGCAAATTATATCTTTACGGATATCAGATCGTTTGGTTTGCGTGATTTTCAATTCCTTTACCATTGAATACAAAATGCTTTGAATAGGAGATGAAGATTGTTAGAGGGTGTGTGGCATTTTACTTATGCTTATATGACATTAATGAAAACATTAGACTGCTGCACAATGAATATCGCTTTCAATTGATAGCACTTTTCATAAATTTCAATAAAGAGTGACGAAAAGAAATGCAATAATCTCTCACAACTTGAAGCCAATTGAGTAAAAATTCATCAAGGGTGGTCACGAAAATGCGCTTTCAATATGGACACGACGACGAAAAAAACTGAAAGAAATACCTCAAGTTTTCCTCAGTTAAAAACAAGACTGAAAGTTGATGATATAAAGCATGAAATAAATGATACAGATAAGTATCCATATCCATGTTTTTTACTATTGGCTTTCACAAAATTCAGTAGAATTATGGATGAATATTCGATATATGGACTTATCGATTATATATCTAATTCGACAAACATATACCAGGGCGATTCATTTAATTTTGAGAAAGAATTATTCTTCATCTCAAACTTGAATGTTTCCACAAATATCTTACTACGAGAAATTAATTGTTTAATCGTTTTTTTCAGAAACTACGCAGGAAACTCAAAATTTACTAAATTATAATTTTGAAAGCATTTCGCCGTTTCTGCCGGAATTAATTTGCTTGTCTGAGAATTCTGTTGATTCCATAATACTGACAATTGATTTACTCCTAATCGTCCGTTTGTTCTGGATTAGCGCGGTTTCATTTTGGATTATTGACGAATTGTGGAAGTGTTTTGTTTCTCTCGACGATTAACTTTCGATTTGAGCGAACCAATGGAATACGCGAAAATTAAGAGCGCCTAAATTGTTGCGAGTTGTTTGTACCGAGAGAATCTCTCTTTTATCAATTAGTAGAGAAAAAAAGAGCGTATAAAAGAGAAAAGAATGGCGTCAACGATATTTAGATGGAAAAGATTAAAAATTGACAGGTGATGAAAGTTTAGAGTAAACATTTGTAATGTATTTTGTTAATGTTATTTTTTTAACGCTCCAATTCGGTGATAGATTATGTTCTTTACTTAAATTAATAAACGCTACTTCACCATCTTGTAAACTGTTTTGTGAACTCTACTTTAGTTTATACAAAACTGTTAATCTCGATTAGTAAGTTACTATTGTGAAAAGTATCAACCATATAAATCTAGGTTTAGGTTTTTCTGTTACTTATTCTATAATAAAATAATAATTTCACAAATAAATTTAATTTTCTTTAATTATGGATTTCTACCAAAAATTATAACAAGCTCTCAGTGTTCATTTCGGAATTCTGTGAGCGCTGTCGAATGATTTTTTTGAGATGGGACCAAATACATGGCATAATACATCCCATTAGTTATCAGCTATTTGAACTAAACTTTACTCGAAACATTGCAATTATTACAGTAATTTACTCATCTCTTTCGATGCATGATTATTTTCCTATTCACGAAACCTTGAAATTTCATCGATGATTGTGTTCATCTCGGAAAAATTATGATAAATTAAAATCTGTGTGCATTTGTTGATATCAGTTAAATAAGTATGTCATCGAAAAATCAATCCAATTTTACTTTCGGAGCAGAGGAAATTTATGCTTGCTAAAATAATGTACTATATTGTATACATTAAAATAATGAAGTATATGTATAATGCAGTTTATAAATAAAGTGGAGTGTAAGCTCGGACTCGAAGAATTTGGAGCAAATTTTCCATTTCATATTAATAAAAATAGTAATACTCAGGATTTCATATTAATCATAATAATAATACTCAGGACCAATAGGAACTCAGCTGACTCTGTACTTGAATAAGTCATGAACATTTGCTCTGTAATAATAATGTGGATCATTTTGAGACGTGTTTCCTCGAATGATGAAGGGAGTTGCTCCTCGCGAGCGACCTTCCCGTCCTGCCTTTCACCTCCTTGGGTATAAATACGAGTGGTGATCGGCGGACTATTGGGTTTCCAACGCTTTCCGTCGCCGAAGAAGACGAGCGAGTGAGAGAACCACGGCACAGAGTTGACTGCACCTGAGTCCGTTGTAAACTCAGCATTGAAGAAACAGCTCGAGTGTTACTATTGAAACTTCATTTTAAACTTACAAAAGTATAAGTACAAGTGTGTTTGTGTTTTTTACTTTTGTAAGTTCATTATTGAATTATTTGGATTTGAAGATTACTGAGTTATAGTAGTATGGCTGAATCTATAAATTATTTTATAATTTATTAGCGATGTAGACGCACTAGACTGGAAAGCGTTATATCGTTCTGAAAGAAAAAATGTTGAGTAGTTGAGTGTGCACTTCTTGGGGCATTAAACGTTGCCACCTGGCCCAACTTGCAACGCAAACTTAAATAATAAATAAATAAAAGAGAGGACACCAATTCCGAATTTTTTGAAGATTAGTGACCGATCCTGGATTCCAATCGGGTGTGGCAAACGACTTAGGAATTCGTCAACTGAAAGTGTCAAATTTTATTACAGAAGTTATGCCTAAAATAATGCAAAAAAGCTAAATTTTTGTTACGTTTCCCTTGCGCTGACTAAGAGTTTGAAAACGCAAAAACGGCTCAGCAAAATGCATATAATATCCCTTCTGCAATTTGAGCAGTGGGTTGCACCCATTTTCCGATTTTAAAGCCATCATACCATGAAGATGAGTATGCTTATAGAAAAGGTGTCCCAAGTATCAACGTGCTTGCAGCTTATAACAACTCTGAAATGTTTTTACTTTAGTCATTCTCGGATTAGAATCTCCTTGCAGTACCTCGTATAACTGGCTTTTGCCACTCATTTAATATAATTAGAACATTTCCTGTCCGTTTTAGGTTACATTTTTTCTTCAAACGGGTTTTCATGTTGTTAATTTTCTTCATTATTTTTGATTCTTGCATATCCACAGCGTACTTCTGCAGTAATTCTTCCTTCATATCCTTCAGTGCTAATTCCTTTCCCTCCTCGCTGAATGGAATCTTAGATTTTATTAGAATGCACTTGTACTTTTTAAGTAGACGCACAAACGGTACGTCTTGTATTCCCACGTTTTCGGTATGGGTTTCATCCATTGCTCTTTCAAACTTATTCAAAGTTGCGATAAATAAGTTATCAAAGTTTTAATTGTTTGGTCTTATAAACAAACTAATTACAAAACAATTGACTTTGAAAACCATTTGTTACGCGCCTTGAGAGTATGCTCAAAATACTTCATTCCTAACTTGCAATCGAAACAAAAACTCAGATCTTACTTATCTATACCGATTTGAGCAAATGCTTCGACTCCAATCTCAAACTCCCAAGCTTTTGCTCCGAGCTCAAACTCGGTCTTTATTAATATGACCCATTACCTTTGTGAAACACTTCCGCCGTTTAATCTATATATCTATATAATAAATCTGTAGAGGGTGTCGTGTCTGTACATTGATCCGATTTCAAAAAAAGTTGTTTTGCAATGCCTTTCCCTATTTTTTCATGTACCCCTTACGTAATTTTCCTAAACTTTTTCCTATTACTCTCCCACTAAAGGATTCTCTATTTCCGTTCGTAATTCTTGCCCTCTACAAGCTCACAGCCATATATCTTCAATGGATAATATTAGCCCGTTAATTTACAGCCGTACTTCCTCTTTTAGGTCTCCGACCGACCCTTACAAGGCGTCACATATTCCCTCCTTTCTTTCTCCCTCTAAGTTTGACCCTAATTTCTTAACATCCGTCCCTCTCCGCTCCGGAGGTCATGTCCTCAATCCAGAAGCAAAGATTTTCGAGCCCTTAGACAATAACAGAGATTCAATGCGTCATACCCTTGACACTTTACACTCATCATCGTCTGGCATTGCTATCTCTCACAATAGTTTATCCCATTCCATCCCTTCAACGAAGGAAATTTTAGAGAAAAAGTTTCTACCTTTCCCGAGCACCTTCAAAATTATCTACCTTAATTCGCAAAGCCTAATTCCGCATCTCAACGAGCTTCGTTCAATCACACCAGAATCAGGAGTGCATGCGATTGCCGTTAGTGAAACATGGCTTCACACAAACATTCAATCTTCTACAGTAAATATTCAAGGATATAGTTTATATCGTAACGACCGTGTTGGTAAGAGAGGAGGCGGGGTGGCAATTTTTGCAAGAAATGATCTACGTTGTAAAATAATTTCTCATAGCAATCCGAAATTTTGTAGGAGACCAGAATTTTTATTTCTAGAAGTAGTTAACGAGCACAAAAAAATTCTTCTTGGGGTCTTCTACCGTCCACCAAATATAGGGCATTTAACAGATATCGACGAAGAATTATCGAAACTACGTAACAATTACGATCATACAGTAATTACGGGTGACTTCAATGCGAATCTTAACGCAGATTTTAACGACGCTAAATTTCTTCGTAATATCTTCGATACCCATAATCTAACAATTCTTCCACTACAACCCACACATAATACACAAAAATCGTCTACATGGATTGATCTCATAGCCACCGCTAATCCGGAAAGAGTTGAAATTCACGGTCAAATTCCAGTACCTGGAATCTCGTATCATGACTTACTTTTCATGTCATACTCACTTAAGGTTAAGAAAATAAGCAGAAATACATCTATCATCGTAATTTAAATAACATAAATGATGCAGAAATGTTTCAATATGCCCATAGTTTACCTTGGTATGAGATAGAATTAACTGATGATATCGATCTTAAAGTTGAAATATTAAATAACCTACTGAAAAATTTGCTCGATAAGCACGCTCCAATTAGAAAAAATAGAATTTCGAAACCACGAGCGCCTTGGCTCACAGATGATATCAAAAGAATGATGGTCAAGCGTGACTTCATATTCCGAGAATTTAAACGCACTGAAGATCAGTCAATTTTCAATAAGTATAAGGAATACAGATACAAAACCAAACAAATCATCAGAAACGCCAAAATTAAATATGCTTATTCAATATCGAATGGCAATAAAACTTCCGCTGCTTTGTGGAAAAACTTACGTAATCTGGGAATTGGTAAATCTAAGGAGCCTCCTTCGCTAAGAAATATTTCCCTTGACTCCCTTAACCATAAGTTTTCCCTTCCTCCAACAATGATCGATCCAAACCATAAAGATCGCGTATTAAAAAATCTAAACAGGCAAGTTAACCGCTCTACCATCCAATCGGAATTTACTTTTAAGGAGGTCACTCAACTTGAGGTATACAATACCTTAATAAGCATCAAATCTAAAGCAGAAGGTGCTGACGGTATTCCAATCACTATCATTAGCAAACTATATCCTTTATTGCAACATATTATAACAAATATTTTCAACCTATCGTTTTTTGGTGGTAAATTTCCAAAACCATGGAAAAGAGCCCTAATTAAACCAATTTTGAAGAGCTCCAAGTTGAATATTGATGAATTTAGACCTATCAGTTTCCTTCCGGTTTTATCAAAAGCTCTCGAGAAATTAGCGCATCGGCAAATTACAGAATATTTAAATAAAAAATCGATCCTCAATAGTACACAATCAGGCTTTCGGAAGTCGCATAGCACCACAACAGCCCTAGTAAAAATAACTGATGATATTCGTAAATCGATGGATAAAAGCAAATTAACAGCTTTAATCCTACTTGATTTTAGTAAAGCCTTCGACTCGGTAGATGCGGAGTTAATGCTTGCCAAATTGCGTTTTATAGGGTTCTCAAAATCTTCAATTAGTTGGTTTTCTTCCTATCTACATGACCGTAAGCAGAAAGTTGTCTCGAATGATTCCTCATCCGCTTGGATAAGTATCAATCGTGGTCTCCCACAGGGATCAACCCTTGGCCCCTTATTGTTTTCTCTGTTTATTAATGACTGTCCTCAAGTAATTAAACATTGTAAGCATCATTTATACGCAGACGACTTACAGATATACATCGAAACCACGATTTCTGGCTTCCATGAATGCATACAGCACGTAAATCATGACCTCGAACAAATTAATAACTGGAGTAAAGACAATTTTTTGAAAATAAATCCTTCAAAATCGCAAGCCATTGTCATCGGGACACCCAAGTTGATAAGAAGGCTTAATCAAGATAACGATGCAAAGCTCACGTTAGACAACTCGAAGATCACATTCTGCGACTCTGTGAATAATCTGGGTGTTATCATTAATAATAATCTTACGTGGTCGGAACACATCGTTAATGTGTGTAAAAAAGTTTATTCTTCAATTAATTCTCTTAGACGCCTAGGAAGTTTCCTGACGCCTTCGATTAAAGCTCAACTGATAAATTCATTAATCATGCCACACTTTGACTACGGTGATATTGTTTACCAAGACTTATCCAAAGAATTAGCTACCAAATTGCAGCGTGCCCATAATGCATCGGTTCGGTTTATCTTTAACTTAAAGAAATTCGACCATATCTCGGGTGCGTTTGAGAAATTGTCTTGGCTTAAGCTCGCTTCTCGTCGAAAATTACACATCTTAACAACAACTTACCGTGTCATGCGATTACAAACTCCCGATTACCTCTTTTCAGAATTTGTCAGCTTAGGGTCGGTACATAATTGTAACACTAGAGGAAGAAACAATCTACTCATTCCAAATCACAGGACGGAAATGCTACATAAATCCTTTGCAGTGATCTCGGTTAATTTATGGAACGCCCTTCCGCACAGTATCGAATCTTCCTGTTCTATCCACACTTTCAAGAGGAGATGCCTTTCATATCTTTTAGAGAATCAATAACGCTAATTATCTCCATCATAGCATTTTACATTTTACCATAAGTCAAGTTCGTTTTTTCCTGGTTTTTTTTCATGCTGCACGGAACAACACTTCAAACTTCTTTCTTTACTTTGGAATATTTTGTTCGTTATTGTTACTACAGTTTACATCCAGTATAACCTTTTTTTACTATTTTGTATTTCCATTATATTAACTTACTTTAGATTATTGTTTATGCCTAAATCATGATGTTAACTCTCTTATATAATTATTGTAGAGCGTAATCTTTGTATTGATCGTGTTTTATTTTGCTTTTTTCTAGTTCAGTCATATTTTTTATCACAAGTGTATGTATCTACTTACTGTATTTTCTGCATCTCATTTTTTATTAACTCTCATTATTTTTCTTGATAATATGTCTCTAACACTTCTTGTAATTTTCCAGGTTATATGTACATTGTTTTCTTTTAATGTCTTTTAGTTTTTGCTATCGGTAGGTTTGTGCAGGTTTTTCACACCCCCCTTCTTTTTGGGTGTTTTCCTGCAGCGGATATTTTTTCCTAAGCTTTTCTTAGGTTTTTTTTAAATCCGCAATCCCTTCTCACATTTTCTTCTATTTTCCTCTAAGTTTCATTGATACATGTAATATACTTATAATAATGTAACAACTTAACGACAGGTTAGATGGAAGAGGAGACTTTTTAGTCTCAATCTCGCCTAATAAAGACCCTAATAATACTTTTCTTTAATAAAATTAAATTAGAAATAATGATCCTTTGAAACAAAAACTAACACCAAAACAAAGGAAATGGAATGAAGTTTCTTATTTTGGTCGTAGAATATTGCTTTCACTTCGAAGTTGTGAGAATCAGGAAGTAAAATACGAAAATTTTATGAAAATCTGACATTGTAAACAACCCGTCGTCAAGGCCAATCTCTATATCTTTAAATTCAAAGTCGTTAGCATACGCGCGTCTGCAACAACCAAGCTTTGTTTATAGCAACACCAGTGTTTGTCGATTCTTTACTTGAAATTAATGTTTATCGTCGTATTAAATGAATCTTCTTTTCTCATATAAAGTAATTATATCTTCTTAGCTTGGTAAGTTGATAACTTTCTCATTCCGAATTTTCCGATCTAAATACTAGTCGTTTCATTTAGCGTCCCGCCGTGCATTTAATCGTTAACGCTAAAGAATGAATCAATCAAGATCGTTGAAATTTCCCTGAATTCAGTGATTGCTTCCTTTGAAGTGTTAAGTATTGGATTTAAAGCAGCAAGGAATGGCAATGCTTTTATACGTGACTGGAAAAAGGTAAACGAATTTTGTGCTTTTAGATATAGAATTGGATATTAAACCAAGAAATGTTTTAGAGAATCATCTATTGGTGTGTTTTAGTATAGGTACTATCCACCTATATCTTTTGTTGATGCTGATAGTCATACTCATTGTTATTTTGTTATATCTAAAATATTATGTTTAAATGTTCGTGTTAAACGATTGCCGATACGTTATTACGTTTGTTAGACTATAAAATATGGAACACCTCTCTCTGATTTTGGGCGGCTGTCCTTTATTTTTATGCTTCGGTTCTATGTTGGCTGCTCAAATATAATCATTACGAATACGCTTCAATATGTATGTTGTATGTTGCATGGTTTAATTATTCAAAAATAATCAAAGCAGTATTCATTTTACGGACTCTAGACAAGTATCGAAAGAAATAAAATATACATGTATTCTTTTCATGTCTCTAAAAATAGATTGTGTTTCTAGGTAAGGAAAAATTGGATAAACTGAATATGAATTTAGTCGAATAAGCATCATTTCGAAGAATGACCTCTAACAACATATTTCACTTTCGAAATCTTTTTCGTTAATTTAATTCAAATTTTCAGTTACATACACTATAGAAATTTCCTCTAAAGAAGTATTGCTGGTATATGGTTTGCCTTTAGTCCAATATTAAACTCTGTTTTTTTCAGATATGTTACTCTATACATGAAAATATCATTTTCGAATATTTTAACTATAGGAATCATGTCCCTGAATTTCAATTATTTGCCGATATCACCGAAAACAATCACAAATGGTTAAACGAATTGACAAAAATTGAATCATTGATATTGACAATTGGTTTTGCTCTTCTTGGTACATCTTCTTTCTATTGGTGTTCGTTTTAGAGGTACTGTGAGGTTATAGCAGAATTTATGTTATTTGTTTATGGTTGCGGAGTTATAATCATGCAAACTAGACAGAAAAATAAATGGCCATATAAAGGAAATATAGTTAATTTTTGCTTTTCAGATTTCATGAATTTTTGAGGAAATATCGCGAGAAAAATTTGCGAGCATTTCTTATCACTGCCGATTACATCGCTTAAATGAGATAACTCCCATAAGTTTCAGGTCTACTTTCGCTTGGATTACGTTTCCTCATTCCACGTTAGTAAATATTCAGAAGACAGTATTTATTGTCAACGGGATCTGAAAACATTGTAATTAAATTAAATCCTACTCAAGAGAAGAAAGTAGTAGTTCACTCTGATTTTGCAACATAATGCTCAAATTATAATAGCTATTTAATTAAACAGATGCGCCGCTTACATTATTAATAGGATACAAATTTTCTAAACAATTCTTACAGTAATTTAACAGCAGAGGGTTAATTATGAAGTGTTAAGTAATTTAATTAAAGAACAGCCAACGCCATCTTAAGGAATAAATTAGGTGCTAATTCATAAAAGGACGACTTCTAATTAGATTAAATACTTTACATTGTAATTTGTTTGCGGCGTTTATTTGTTTATACGTTTATTTGATAGTTGCGATGATTTCACTCACTCGCTGTCTGTCAGACATATTGGACGTGCTAAGCGACTGGTTCATTCGTTTTCGTTTGTGGTTTCCAAGATTTGTGTGGCTATTTTTTTGATTTCGTCTTCATTCATTTGGTACTCAGTTGTTACTTCTATTTGTGGTAGCGACTGGTGCATTAGTTTATTCTGTGATTTACTTTTATTTAGCTGTTTCTGTGATTTCGTTAGCCGCACAGGATGAAGAGAAGAATTGTTTTTTGCATAAATTTAAGACTTTTCATATCTAAATTTCGTTACTTTCGATTTACATTCATTTTTCCGTTGGGAATCAACGGGCACTCCGCTAGTATTAAATATAAAGAGTCTATGCTACGTGAAAGTACGCCATCACTTAGGCAGTAGCAAGACTGTTTTTTCGATCAGCTGAGGGTAATAATAGGACGAAAAGGACAGGGTATCATGCCAGTAATAAATAAGGGTTCCTTTACTATAGAAAAAGCAAATCCTTAATGAAAGTACCCCTTAAAGCTACACGGTATTGCAAAACCCCTGAGGCGATGGATTTCTTGTGAGAGAAGATGAACTTCTAGGAAACTGTTTCCCGAAATTCAGCCGCAGCACAGTGTGATATTTTCGTAATCTAGAGGGACAAAAGTCAATTTTCTTACTTGTCTACGCGGATCAAGCGCATTTGGGAAAATGTATTAATTTCTTGAGTTATTAACTGGAATTGAGTCTTGGAATGCGAGTGATATGTTCACATGAAGCATAAACACAACCACACGCAAAGAAGACACAGGCCCAAAGAGATAAAGCGCAAACGGTGACGGCCGCTAACGGCCGAGTTAGCAAGGAGAGGGATATGAGGTTTTTTAAATCTCAGGAAGGAAAGTGTTAAGATATCTTTTAACATATTTTTATTATAAATAATAACAATTCAATATGATCGATGATCAATGTGCAATAAAATAGGTACAGTAAAACATAATATTGGTAAGTAATAATTTGTAATCACAAAACAAATTGAAAGGAAAAATAAGGAATTAATTTTATACAACATATAATATGAATTAGAGGATTATTCGGAATCAAAATCAGATTCTTCGATATCACTTTCTGATTCTTCGGAATCAGAAAAACCTGATAGGGTTCCGTCCTGATCCATTGGAGCTGGAGCTCTCATCTCTAAGAGGTCACATACCTCCCTACTGATTTTGCCTCGTTTGGTTTTAGGAATTGATCCTATGCTTGCTATAAATGGGTCTGAAGTCAAGAGTAATCTATTCATTAAATCTTTGTTCTACCTCTGTCTTAATGACATTCGCAGTTTCTTTGGCAAACCCGAACTTTGTGGGACGACAATATCTTGTGGAGGATGGGGAAGGGTTTTGCCAAAGAATATTTTTAATTTTTTGGTCAGTCACTGAGAATATCTGAATAGGCACCATCGATCCACTAAATAAACTTTCGTCTGAACGATTTTCACAAGAAAATCTCTGTTTGTATCTACTTTGTTCTGCCCCATCACAACCCCACTTCACAATTATGTCAAGAGTTTTCAATTCTCCTATGGACCTCTTCTTGCGCTTTGCACAATCGCCTTATGGTGTGGTACATTAAAGATTGTAATTGTATTTCTGCAAAGGTTTCTGTAGCATTGACGTCACTCGGATAGCACAGCTGTTTTGCTGCTTTAATATTATAATATGCTGGATTCATGTTCTTATATTATTTGTTAGTTTGTTGTCGGATTACATTGTGTTGATGTGTTGACAGATTCGCATCAAACATCAAAGCAAGCGCTTGGTCTGAGCATTTTTCTGGCGGTTACACGTTATGGCCTATACGTCGAAAAAATTTTAAGTCAATGACGCTAGTGATTTAGCCTGTGAATGTATCCTCTCTATCTATCTATCTATATACATGAATGAATCCGGAGAAGCATCTATATATAATAGATAGTAACAAAGAGCCACGCAATGAATACATTTGAATAATTTTTTAAGTTGATACCCCTACTATGTGAACTTATTTGGCTGGATATAATTATGGAAATGTTAATTAATGTCAGCTTGTTGAAATACAATTTATGTTCCTCAAATTTAGCCTAATAAAAAACATTTTTAGATAACACTTCTTTTGGTTGGTAGCGCTGATAAGGATTGATTTTACGATTTTGAAAGTATTACTAATTGTTTTGTCATTATCGGAAACCTCTAAATTGAAAGTGTCATAAAAAAATCGAAAATATTTTGACTTTTTTCCGAAAGGAGTGAAATTAATTTTTATTATTTTCCGATAGATGGCATTTATAACATAGTGTAATTTTGCTAAATAAAATCAAAATAATAAATCCTCTTCTACATATTCCAAAAGTATGAAACTGTTAGGTTGATTCTTAATAGGAAAACGTATCAAATTTGTAAGTTACTGCAATTTCGGTACATATTTACACATTTTATTTAATTAATAATAAATGGAAAATAATATTTCGCTAAAAAAGCTACAGTTACTTTTTTAAAGAATCATTTATGAACTTTTATAAATTGAATCAGTTGATTTATCGTTGAAAGCGTTTTTAAAAATTCAGATAATTTTGGGGTCATATTTACCCCTGACGCGACTAATTAATGTGTATGGAAAGTATATTCAAATTCGCAAATATGCGCAAGCAAATTTAAGTATTTCCTATACTTTACAAGTCATTCTTTCAGGCAAATACCATTTCACATTGGTATAATGCGATATAATAAACTAAAACTCAAGTTCAAACTGACTCATACGTTTTTCTCATACGGAAAAAACGGCGATCAATTCTAATGATGCTCGTGATTAAATTAAAACACATATTATAGTAAAATATTATGTAAACTAACTTTGGTACTTGTATTATAATAATAGCAAAAAACAACGGCTACTAGCACACAGAAACACTGTGTATTCTTAAAGTAAACTTATACAAATGACGCTATCGCTTAGAACACTTGACATGCTGAGTTCAGATTGTCAGCGGGTTCGACCCTTTTTTCTATTGGTCGGCGCGATTTTTATGAAATATAAACCTTAGATCCAGTTAGTATGGTTTGTTCTCTTCCTAACTATACAAAAATTTGACCCGATTTTACAAGTAAGAAAATTGACTTTTGTCCCTCTAGATTACGAAAATATCACACTGTGCGCAGGCAGGAAAGAATGTTTCAATTCCTTTGAGAGTCCGATCAAATGAGTTGGAAGCTAAGCAGAGTAGTTGGGTTATAGAGAAGTTGGAGATTCACAATATAGCACTTGTTTGCAAGTCCTAAATAAGTCTCGATCCATTCATGGGTCAGTTGAGCATATGCCCAAGGCGCGTAACAAATAGTTTTCAAAGTCGATTGTTTTGTGATTCGTCTGTTTATAAAAACACTCGGATAAAAATAAATGAAAGTTTCATTATTACTTTCTTAAAAATTCATAAATAAAATATTCCAGAAATTTCAATCATCAAGATAAGGTTGCAGAAAACTTAGAATATGACGTTATACCATGATATTTCTATCAAGCTGTCACTGTTTTAATGTAATCACTAAAACTGAAATCGATTACGTAACTTCATGCAAATAGATATAAAATAATTATTGAACGCTATCAGTGGATCATTAGTTATGCTTCCAAACATTTCGATAATCCAAAATTAATGTAATCATGAATAATAGAACATTAATTTATTTCCCATGTCTTTAGAATATACAGGTGTTTTGTTATTTATAAATGACATTAACTATTTCAATTTTTTGCATTGCATCGATATTTAGGTGGACATACGAATTAATGCATATTTTAAAATATTTAATTTTGCAGTCGTTTCAGTTCGTATGTCGTTTACACTACTACATGAAATCATTTGCATTCGTTCTGTTACAATTCATATTGTGTTCACATCATCCGTCGTCCTATTTGAATTCGATGAGAATAGGGAATATGGACTAGATTTCGGAGCTTCCCTCTTAATCATTAATCAGAGCGTTCGAATTTCAGAACCTCATGCTCGAGGAAAGGTGAGTCTTTTAGACCGTCTTTTCTGGTGATCTCCTTTATGTTCTCACGAGAGAAAGATATTCACGATAGAATCCAGGTCTCAGCGATTTTTGAAAAGGAAGTTACATATGTCTTCGAAATGTAAATGACCATTTCTCGTAATTATTTATCCCATTTCAGAATCATGGATCGGTTTTTTGGAAGCTATAGAGGAATTGGAAATAAGTTAAAGTAAGCGCCTCAAATAGATTTGCAAGCTGCCAGATAAGCTTCTGTGAGGTACAGTACGGCAAGAGGTTACCTCGTAGAAAATTATGATGTCATTGTTAACATAATTATCATTCTCCTTCTGAGTGGATCATTTGTTTCTTTAGAATCTCTTAGGCTTTTTGCATACACAATTCTTCTATTTTTTTTCAAACTATTCAAATGGAAGAAGAACTTTTAGTCTCAATCTCACCCAAATAAAAACGGTTGTTATTATTATACAGTGGTACCTTGGTTAACGACGGCCTTAGTTAACGACGGACTTGGTTAACGACGAGTTGCTGTAACCAAATTATGTCTTGGGTAACGACGTAGGATTTGGCTTACGACGCCTATTTGGCCTACGACGACGACACTACATTATAAATTAATATTTGGTGTACGATGTTACATCATAAAAACACACTGAATAGCAGCTATCGGAGAGTATTAAAAATATATCAATGCTAAATAGTAGCTAATTCTCATAGGCGTCTCACCGGAGTTAAATCGGTAAATTTTATAAGTTTCGTCGCAGCGTGTCTTTTGCCGTGGCGACTGCTTCCTCTTTGCCGAGTCGTAGTTCTTCAAAATATTGCGTCTTAGTTTCGGTGACTCTGTCTAAATTCGTAGTTACCTTTAACTTACCACCTCTGTTTTACTGGAGGCTGATCTTCTGGTCCGTTCGTCGCAGAGAACGATCGCTTGTGACGATCTATTATTCGAGACATAATATTAAATGATTTGGACACAAGACCCTGTTTTGACGACATACCACATAAATACGTCTGAAATTAACTTTTGGATTATATATCCTGCTGCTAATTAACGTGCATAGCGGTTAGTGATGTATCTTATGTTCTTTTTATTCATTGGCTTAGTGTTGTACATATTTGTAGTAATATTTTGCAAACCTTTATTTCACAGATTGAAATTTTTAGCTTGTTACAAAATGCGTCCCAACAAGAAGGCTTGCGAGAGAAAAAAGGAGAAAAGTTTTCTCTGTTGAATAGAAGAAAGAAATCATAGCAAAACATCGCGAAGGTGTAAAAGTTATGGAGTTGGCTCGAATATATGAAACCAGCTACAGCTACAATATCAACTACTTTTGCTAAGAAAGAAGAACTTATGGTCGCTGAGGTTGCAAAGGGTACCTCAAGGTTGAATGTTAGAGGTTTTCTTTTAGAGGAAATGGAAAATTTATTGCTAATTTGGATCAAAGAAAGGGAAAAGGTGGCGATTCCACATTTCAAAGTGCTATCTGTGAGAAAACTAGACAGATTTATCAAGATTTGAAAGTAAAGACTCCGGGATCAAGCTCTGAGGTAGATGATTATGATTTTAAAGATAGCAGAGGTTGGTTTGACAACTTTAAAAAGAGAACAGGAATTCATAGTGTAGTTAGACACGGAGAGGGAGCTAGTGCTGATAAAGCAGCAGCAGATAAATTTGTCAATGACTTTACAAGAATTATAGACCTACCCCAACAAGTCTTCAATTGTGATGAGACTGGGCTATTTTGGAAGAAAATGCCCAAGAGGGCGTTTGTGACAAAAGAAGAAAAAACACTTCCTGGACATAAACCAATGAACGATAGGTTAAAATTGCTTTTAGCAGCAAATGCAAGTGGAGACTGAAAGGTAAAACCGATGTTGATCTAACATTCACAGAACCCCCGAGCATTCAAGAAGTTCAATGTCTCTAAATTCAATCTTGGCTTCTTATGTAAGTCCAACAGCAAATCCTAGGTCACAAGAAGAGAATTTAGGGACAGGATTCACAAAGTGTTTGGACCCACTGTTAAAACCTACCTTGAGCAAAATAATCTGCCTCTAAAAGCCATCCAACAGGCATACAAGAAGAGCTATCCGAGCAATTTTGATTTTATTAAGATGAATTTCCTTCCTCCCAAGACTACATCTTTGATACAGCCTATGGATCAGCTAGTAATCGCAAATTTCAAAAAGATTTACACAAGAGCACTTTTTACCTCTTTCGGGTTTGATGTGCCGTAGAAAATTATTTCCAGAGATGTTTAACGGCAATTCAGTCGCCAGAAGAGTTACAACTTATATTCTACCCAAATTGGAAAGTTACAAAGAACGTGCGAAATATTTCAATCGTTTTTCTCAAGAATTAGGAGTAGATATACTAATTATGGTTGAATGATTTACGTTTCAATGTCAATGTAGTTAAAAGCATTTTTGTCCTTGAAACAGTTTTATTCCAAAAAAATTTGGCGGAAGGAATATCCTAATTATGGATGAACTATTCTTAATTCAAATTACGATAACCAAATCTCAAAGCAATAAGAATCTAATAGAAAGGAACTAAAATTTTAAATTTAGTTAACTAAATTCAACCGGCATTTTTTCTATTTTCGATATAATCGAAGGATTTTGCGTCAAAGTATCGATGACGAGAGAGTACAAATTCATTTTCAGCGATTTGAATAGATGATCTCATGAGAGAGCGTTTATAAAAAGCAACGAGGATCATTAAATATTGGACGGCATCGTGGGTATTATCGTCTTTTAAGGGCAACCAACGGAAGCTCAGTTTAACCAGAAAAGATTCCCAATCTATCGCGATTGAGTAATTTCAATAGCATTAGAAAGGGATTCATTTCTGACACTATTCAACTCGGAGACCCCTAACCAACAGCCACACTATAGAGGAAAAAGGATACTTTTTATCAATTTTCCGCTGGTCCAGTTGTCTGTGACCTTAATTCAATCTCTCCGAGAAGGGTGGAAAATTAGGAGAATAAATTTTCTCCTGCGCTTCAGTGGCTCTTCAATTAATTCGATGTTTTAATCATCACTCACCGGAGGAGGTTATTTCGAAAACATTTTTCGGTTGCCCTTAAGTTAAGTGCCACCCTTAAAGGGATTTCCTCCCTTCTAAACAAACAGTTGTGAGCTCTCGGAACAAGGAAAATTACCTCTGCAATTTAAAACTGTTATTCCGCTAACTAATTTGGTGTTTGAGGGTTGGTTACAGACAGGGTTTTCATTTTCATCTAACGTAACCTTCTGTGCGACCTTTAAGTTACATAGAATGTTAAGTCATGGGATGATCATGAATGTTTAATTGCGACCACATGAATTGTTTAATTAATTATAATATCAGATATACACATAAATTGTTTAATTATAAAAACATTAATTGTCTTATCCTCTCTACAGAAAGATCATAGTTTATAGTAACGAGATGGTTAGTGTGAAAGACATAAAATTCCGTTCATTTTATTCTTCTCATATTTACGGTGAAATAAATCAGAGTAAAGACCGAATTACATTTCGTAAGCGATTCAAACGATATATACTGGGATATAATGGAAATAAAAGGAAGGATTGCAATGGCGAAAAGAGGCCTTCAGTCAGAAGAAATACTTGCGGTGCTGTAAGAACCTTGATCTGGAGCTCAGAAAACGGCTAGCAAAGAGTTATGTATGGAGCATAGCAAAGTATGGATGTGAGATGTTAAGGGGAAAGGAAGAGAATAGAGGAATTTGAAATGTGGAGAAGGTAGATATGGTGAGAAATGAGGAGATAAAGTGAAAGAATGTTGATGAAAGAAATAAGAAAATGGAAAGCTAACTGGTTAGGGTATGTAATTAGAGGAAATAGCATACTACAAGTGGAATTAGTAGGCTCAGTGGCAGGAAGTAATAAGAGAGGAAGAATTAAAGATATTATGCGGGTTCGGAAACGATAGACAATTTGCAGCACTCATAGAGCTGTACTACGAAGTTTAGTAAGAGTGATTGAACAATATCTTAACTCTAAGCTCATTCAGATCAAACTAGACGAAATGTCAGGCACAACTTTGTCAAATTATTGCGCTAAATTAGTAATTTTGTCAGCAATTGTTTATTTAACACGGTCCCTAGCAATATTTTATTCTATTATACCATGCACTGTCTTAATTTTGTATTTTGCAGATATTAAGACATACTTGTCCTAGAGCTTTGAGGAAATCATCGGAAGTGCAAGGCAATTGAGAGAATACTTACACCGATGTCTTAAGAAAATTTCACGATGTAATCTTACTATTTTAAAAATGCTGAAATGATAACAAGCTATTTTAAGGCTACTATTTCATATTTGATGAAAGAGAAATTATCTCACAAAAATAAAATTGAATTTAAATTTATTAAAATTTACATACATAGCTATTTAGGGAGAAGAACTTCCAAAGGAAGCTTTATGAATTGCATTTCCTTATGTAATGAAAAAATTAAGATCGTCTTTGGAGAAAGAATTGAATGAGTATGTATTCCAAAATAAGATTTACAGCATCCAACATATTTAATGCATTGCGCGGGTTTAAAAGTTTTGATAGCCTTCAATCGCTAAACAAAAAAACACATTCTTTTTCGTTTTTATTCTTTCACTCATCATTTATGAGCCATTCCCGTTGGATTTTCGTACTGTTTTCATATCCTGTTTCCGTTTTAGCCATTCCTGTCGAAAGGGGGTTTGTGACTTGGAAGTGATTCTTTGATTGACTTCTCATCTCTCCACACTTTCTATTGCTCTTCCTTCTCCAGTAAAAGTGACACGCTTACTTCTTTCCTGGACTGAAACTCTAAAAATACACCTTATACAAGGCCTTAAATATTTTTGCCACCATCATCGAAGGATTATAGGGGTTGCTAAGCGACTTAAAATTTCTTTTGCACAAACAGAAAAATACTGCACTAAATTCGAGGATAAATATTGAAAGTATATTTCCCGGGTCTCTCGGCTGGGGTGTGGTGTACCCCACCGATGGACGGCGGAGGGTTCCCCGAGGTTTGGGAGCGACTTTGAAATATCCTTTTCAACCAATTGTCAATGCAGCAGTTCTGATTTATTCAACATGACAATAGTGGTATACATTTTATACACATTCTATCTCTGATGCTGGCAGTTCAAGGACACGAAGTTCTGCACTCGATCAGTGCGCGCCGCCGTGCATGCACTTTTGCGTTCCCGTTGCGGAGCTTCCGCTCAATCGCCAACGGGTTCGGGGGGTTTACAGCGACAGCAGGGCGGAGTTGTCCCCTCGATCAGCACCTCACAACCCCGACTTCTTTCTATGGCTCCGTCTTATGTTCGATGTCTGGGTTGCCTTCGACTTCACCTCCGAAGGAGGTATTATAATTCGTTGCATGTCAGTTGATGGCGATATGCTTTCACTGTAGGTGGTTCTGCCAGCGGAGGATGGGGTAGAGAGGGTTAGGATCCGCGCTAATTGGTCACTTCCAAATCATATACGCCCACGGTGTATCAATTTTTTGGAGAGATATATCTCTGACAGCAAATGCTGAGGAGGTTGACGAAATGTGTGATTATGTTGCAGTGGGGATCTATGAAAGACGATAGCTATGAATTCGTTTGTATTAGTTTATCCTCAATGATTGCATGGCTTTAAAATACTGCTTTGGTATAATTTCATATTTTTATCGTTTTATGTGACGATATTTCTATAACTTCGTGTCAGATGTTTTTCATATGTGGAGATATATTCAAATGCACCATTTCCTGAAAACGGTCACTCAAGCCTCAATGTGCCACCTATATGCTTCTGTACGGGGCAGAGATGCCTCCGATGGGGCCAGAACAGGAGGCGAATTAATCCCACTGTCTAACCAACATCCGTAACATTTCTGTATATTTTGCGTATTTTGACGAATTTTGGTGAACTGAGATTCCATTTTCCTTGATTCAAACATATTAAATATCTTCAATAATAAGCAACAACCATGCAATATACGCATTTCTTTGCCATTAAATCACTTCGGAAACATTGAGAAACCATCAGGAAACAATTAGAAAAATTTGACATTTTTCACAAAAATTTAAAATTTTGACTTAAATTCGCATCCTCAGGACATAATGCGATCGAATTGAATTTTTACTTTCTCCCTATACGTAGTATAGAGAAAGTATTGTATTCGCAAAAAAATTCGACCTCCAGATTTCGACGGAAATATATGTTTTGGGGCCCATAGAGAATGTTTTAGCTATTTTCCCGAACATGTTTGTCTGTGTGTCTGTCTGTCTGTCTGTCTGTGGGTAAAAAGTTTGTGGGCGCTCTATCTGAAAAAGTAATTATCCGATCATTTTCAAAATTCGTATATAGAATTTTCCTAACAATGCCAAGAGTTGATTAGTTTTTGGAGAATATCGCTCAACCGGAAGTTACGGTTTATCCGGAACAAAATTTTGTTTCTTAAATATCTCTGTAAGAATGCAATATAGGTATATACATTTACACACAAAAGTTGTAGATTATGTACTTAACTGCAACTTTTGTATAAAACAGTTTTTCTTAACACTGATTGTTTAGGAGTTATTCTTCAATAATTGTTAACCGGAAGTTGTGTTCACCAAGAAAAGGAAGTTTTTCATACATATCTCTGTCAAAATGCAATATAGGTATATACATTACGCACAAAACTTATTGATAGTGTATTTTACTACAACTTTTGTATGAAACATTTTTTCGTAAAACTGATTGTTTAGGAGTTATTCTTCAATAATGGTTAACCGGAAGTTGTTGTTTACCCAGAAAAGGAAGTTTTTCATATATATCTCTGTCAGAATGCAATTTAGGTATATACATTTACGCACAAAAGTTGTAGTTAATGTATTTTACTACAACTTTTGTATAAAACATTTTTTCGTAACACTGATTGTTTAGGAGTTAATCCCCAATAATGGTTAACCGGAAGTTGTTGTTAATCCAGAAATGGAAGTTTTTCATACATATCTCTGTCAAAATGTAATGTAGGTACATACAATTATGAACAAAACTTATTGATAGTGTATTTTACTACAACTTTTGTATGAAACATTTTTTCGTAAAACTGATTGTTTAGGAGTTATTCTTCAATAATGGTTAACCGGAAGTTGTTGTTTACCCAGAAAAGGAAGTTTTTCATATATATCTCTGTCAGAATGCAATTTAGGTATATACATTTACATACAAAAGTTATAGATAATGTATTTTACTACAACTTTTGTATCAAACATTTTTTCGTAACTCTGATGGTTTAGGAGTTATTCTTCAATAATGGTTAACCGGAAGTTATTGTTTAACCAGAAATTGAAGTTTTTCATACTTATCTCTGTCAGAATGCAATGTAGGCACATACAATTATGTACCAATGTTGTAGATAATGTTTTTTACTACAAAGCTTGTATGAAACATTTTCCTGTAACATTCATTGTTTTGGAGTTATTTATATATTACTGGCATAGGCTTATGTTTTCAATAAATACGGAGAAATTCATGTGGTGGCCACATCAGATTCTTTTATACGTTATAAGAACCACCAGCCACTAACTTTAAGCACTAGCCGTTGACGGATTTCGAAAAAATGTGTTTTCGGTCCACCCTACTGAGGAGAACTATCCCACTAAGCCGAACTGTTCCCAGAATTCCTGTCGCTGCACTGTGGTCCAAAATCGAAAAAAGCCGGACAAAAGTCCAAAATGGCTTTTTTTGAGATACGAGTTTGAAACTTTGCATATATATAGCCAAATGATTGCTGATTATGAAACAGTAAGTCATTTTCCATAAATCGTATGCGTTACTTAGATACGAAGGGTCAAACATGACTAAACTTTCAAAAACACGCCCGATTCTATTTTTCGTCGAAAATCTTATAAGTTAAGCTAATAGTGGACTTGTGGAAGGAATTTAGTGGAATAAAAAACATTATATTCGATCAGAATGGTACTTTATCTATACTATCCATCAGTTTCAAGGATATTGGTCAATATTTGTGTAGTGTTTCATCACAAAATGGCGGACGCTTTTTTCAGACCAATTTTGACATAAAGTAGTCGATATCTTTTGTTTAAAAAATATGTGCAGCGGGAAATTACACCAGAGTATTGGGTGAAGACAGTTTAAGAATATCCAGCATAGATCTTATATGAACGTTACCGACCACGAAAATAAACGCGATTTTTCGATCGCGCTGCACGATCCGGGTCCGAGCTGCTGGGTCTGGAAGCACGGCGGCTTCGTTGGATTGTTTTAGTTTTTAGGACCTTAACTCTTTAAAATCGCCATTTTTAAGCTATGTATGCTGTCACTAACACTGTCACTGTTCAGAAATTCCATATCAAAGATATGGAGAGGATATTTGATCGTGCGAATGAGTCAATGGATGCGGTACTCTGGTAAATACGATAAGTTTTGGATACTTTATGGATTCTTGCCGCGAGTTAGAAATATCCTTCTACTTTTGAGACACTCAGTAAGTTCGAATGTACGGTAACGGGTTCATGCATTGCAGAAAGGGCACCATCTGATTATTTTTCTACCACTTACCCTTTCCACCCTCGCTGACGAGAGCCACGCGAAAAGGGGCTTTTGTGACACCGCGCAGCCTTTAACGGCATTTACCGGGTTTTTCCACAAATTCATTTCCTTTCCCTTTAAGAAATGAATCTTAACATGCAGTTCTAGTTAGGCATCAGTGAAGTAGTGTTGTTCTTGTTGTGCTCTGGCGTATTGCTAAAATCTGTGGGTGTCTGGTGATTTTTCTCGTGAATCATCGCAATAGTTCTGGTAGCTGTGTTGGATAGTGGTGTTTTTGATTATTCAACAGTTCATCCCTTTTCTTAAGGTGAGTACTTTTTCCTGTTTAACTCAACCGTGTTTATTCATCACATTCTACCTACAAGATCGTATGTGTTTTTTTACTCTGCAATGTTTTACTGCCATTGTTTTCTGCTAACTTTAATAGGAAAGTGCGAATATCATCAAACTTTCCTTAAATTCTTTTTAACTAGCCAGATTTTCGTGCAGGTTTTTGGTCCATTTTTCTGCACTGAAATGTTTTCATGCCAGATCACGCGTCTTGAGCTCCACAAACGAATAATTGAGATGAAGGAGAAAGCATTAAGTGATAAAATAGTATATTTGACTAATTTTATATCGCGGAGTTTAAATTTAGAGGCTCATGAAGAGGCCCTAGATTGTTTCCGTAAATTTATTAGGGTAAAATTCATGGTGCCCTATCAAAAAAGGCGGAAAGGATGTTCTTGGAATAATGAGCGATTTTTTTTCGTCACAAGGCATGGCTCACAGAGTCAATTATTTTCCCCGAAACTATCCGTCAGTACCTACCAGGTACGTCTACAGCTACTGGTATGTATTTGCTGTTTAAATTCTATAGCAATCATTCAGCCGTATTGTTTTTCACGTGAGATTTGTTTATTAAAATTATTACCATATCAGGTACATTAGGACGACCACAAAAAGAATTTAGTTCTTCCTCTGAGAGATCCAAAAGAAGAAAGGTTCAAAATATTAAAACTTCTTCTTCTGAGCTCGCCTTGGCAACCTCTCTCAGTTTAAGGGAGGAAGGCGATATTGCAGCCGCTCAACTTATTACCGAAGTAACTACGACCACCCCAAGTAGAGCAAGAAGAGTTCTTTCCAAATGGCAGTTGTTAATGTTTATCGATCTAATAGAAACATTTATTTTAGGTATGAAATGCATTGACCGAGAGTGTTAGCATGAAATGTTACATCTGCGGAGCTAAAATTTCAGAAATGAATGATTTAAGGGCAATGAAGGATCGACCAGTAGATGTGGACAATTATGCTATTGGTTTATCAACGCTATAATGGTTACATTCGTATTTTTGAGTGTCTTTTACACATAGCGTATCGACTGGAGTTTAAACAGTGGCAGGTGAATAAGCATCGAAATTCTGGCTTTAATTTTTGTTATCCGGTTAAATAAATCTCTAAATGATAATGAGACTCTTTTCTAGGCACGTGGTAATCTTAAAATACAGCTTTCCAAGAAAAAGGGAAATATACAGAAATTATTTAAAGAAAGGATGGGGTTAATAGTGGACCCAAAGCCGGGATCAGGAAATACTAACGATAGAAATACTGCAAGACGTTTCTTCGATTCTCCAAAACTGGCAGCTGAATTGACAGGTAATTATGTGTGTAGACTTAGCTTCTCAGTAATAGCCATGCATAGGTAAAATGCATACATTATACCATACAGCTATTTTAAATACCTCAGTAACTAGTCCCTTTGATAGATATTTTAGAAATACCATTCAGTTTAATGTAAATTTTTTCCTATTTTCATTACAGGGATTAATTACGACCTCGTTAAAAAATTTTCCATCATCCTTAAGGCAATATCAAGCGGAAAATCGATAAATAATGAGGGATTTTCCCAATAATGCCAGAAAACTGCCGAATTATATGTAGACATGTATCCCTGGTATTATATGCCAACCATGGTACATAAGGTCCTTATGCATGGAAGTGAAATTTCGAAGAAGGCGATTCTTCCCTTAGGGCAGCTCTCCGAAGAGGCGATGGAAGCTCGCAATAAGGTCGCTAGAAAATTCCGTCAAAGATTCAGCAGAAAACACTCCAGGATGGCCACCAACGATGATTTATTTAAAAGGTTGTTGATCACTTCTGATCCATTTCTTTCCTCCAAAATTACTCTGATTCCTAAGCGATACCGAAAGATGCCGAAAGAATTGAGAGAACTGCTGATTTTAGAAGACGGCGAGGGATTGGAATCAGACAGTAGAGACGGCCAAAAGTTTTCTGAAGATTAAGAATTTTCCATGAAATGCGTCCGTGGAAATACCCAGTAAGTACCGTTAAGTGCTGCGCGGTGTCACAAAAGCCCCTTTTCGCGTGGCTCTCGTCAGCGAGGGTGGAAAGGGTAAGTGGTAGAAAAATAATCAGATGGTGCCCTTTCTGCAATGCATGAACCCGTTACCGTACATTCGAACTTACTGAGTGTCTCAAAA
Organism: Sympetrum striolatum; assembly: GCA_947579665.1. Lineage (NCBI taxonomy): Eukaryota > Metazoa > Arthropoda > Insecta > Odonata > Libellulidae > Sympetrum > Sympetrum striolatum. Next base: position 79,392,767 of record OX388351.1, read on the forward strand.
GTAGAAGGATATTTCTAACTCGCGGCAAGAATCCATAAAGTATCCAAAACTTATCGTATTTACCAGAGTACCGCATCCATTGACTCATTCGCACGATCAAATATCCTCTCCATATCTTTGATATGGAATTTCTGAACAGTGACAGTGTTAGTGACAGCATACATAGCTTAAAAATGGCGATTTTAAAGAGTTAAGGTCCTAAAAACTAAAACAATCCAACGAAGCCGCCGTGCTTCCAGACCCAGCAGCTCGGACCCGGATCGTGCAGCGCGATCGAAAAATCGCGTTTATTTTCGTGGTCGGTAACGTTCATATAAGATCTATGCTGGATATTCTTAAACTGTCTTCACCCAATACTCTGGTGTAATTTCCCGCTGCACATATTTTTTAAACAAAAGATATCGACTACTTTATGTCAAAATTGGTCTGAAAAAAGCGTCCGCCATTTTGTGATGAAACACTACACAAATATTGACCAATATCCTTGAAACTGATGGATAGTATAGATAAAGTACCATTCTGATCGAATATAATGTTTTTTATTCCACTAAATTCCTTCCACAAGTCCACTATTAGCTTAACTTATAAGATTTTCGACGAAAAATAGAATCGGGCGTGTTTTTGAAAGTTTAGTCATGTTTGACCCTTCGTATCTAAGTAACGCATACGATTTATGGAAAACGACTTACTGTTTCATAATCAGCAATCATTTGGCTATATATATGCAAAGTTTCAAATTTGTATCTCAAAAAAAGCAATTTTGGACTTTTGTCCGGCTTTTTTCGATTTTGGACCACTGTGCGCTGTGTCAACTGATCGATTGTGATGTAATAGAGCTGAATCCGGAGATCACGACCGTTGCACCATTTTGGAAAATCGCTCGCTGGAGAGAAATATATTTCTCTGAGAAGATTAACTTCCATTTTGGATAATAATAAAATATTTCGATCCTAACAATTGCGAGATCGACACCATTTTGCCTGTAATTTGACTCACACTGCGAATAGAAACAATCGAGTTAGCTGAAATAAGAGCTTCTCTCGTTACGTGTATGTATCGCCATTTCGCTTCTGATTTGTTCGCCTGTATTTTGACATATATTTTGAATATAGATAATCATGTAAGCTCAAATTACAGCTCGATACTTCTCACAGAAGATACTGTTTGATTCGGAAAACACACATCTCTAACGTGGGTTGGCCACTTCTACCGGGTATTACATTTTCATAAAAAAATGACAAAATGACCAACCCTTTTTCCTGTCCAATTTCTTTTATATTCGGCGTTTTTCACGCATTTAGAAACCATTTTCCCCGATTCAAACGCACTTAATCGTAAATATTAAGCAAAATACAAGCAACACACGTAATTTTTACCTTTCAGTCACCCCAAAAACAACGAGAAACCGTCAGGAAAAATTGCAAATTTCTGGAATTTTTTCATAAAAATTTAAAATTTTGACTAAAGAGCGCAGGTTGAATTTCCGATTTCGAAAAAAAAACGTTTTGCTCGAAGTATATTTATAAAATATCGAAGATAGGACCTAAAATCCTATCGAATGGGAATCATAGAGAGAAAGCTCTCGAAAGTAGACACTTGACGTTGGTATTTTATGAGGATCTTGATCTCCCTACCCTAAAACTATCGTTAAAGCTCCTCAGGGCGTATACACGACTGAGAGAAAGACAAAATAACTTTTAGTTAATGCAATTGAAGAGCAAGCCGCAGAGTAAAACAGCTATAATATTTAATATTACACTTGATGCAAGCACATTCTTTTCAGAAGAATTTAATATCAGCCTGATTTATTGCGGAGATATATTCTTTCATTTCGTTCTTCCACCAGGTAAGAGGAATTTCCCAACAAATATGTACGGAAATAAACATGCCCTTGTTTGCTATGGTTGCAAAGCATCAATTCTTGGGCCTTTAAAAAAAATACCTAAAAACCTTCGCCCGCTGTTCTTAGTGTTTCTTTAAACTTTTCTTTCTTTTTCTCTCACTCTTTTCCTATTTACCAACTGCATTATATTAACTACGACCTATTCACATCTTCGCTATTTTATCCAATAATCATACCCTCTATTGATGCGTTTTCTTTTAATGTTCTTGACGTAATATCGTTAATTTAGTCTTGTGTAAATATTTTTTTAAGTCACTCGTATCGTAAATATGTAAATAAGTTAGCTCGTTGATGGTGATTGTTGATGTTGACATGGTTGTCATGCGCTTGTTTAGTTAGCAGTAGATTTTTTTGGTTACATCGAAAGAGAACTGAAATAAATGCTATACGAATAGATATAAAGAATTGTATTTGATGCGTTGGGTATAATTTTTATCCTTACTTTTTGTTTTCTCCTTTTTTATTATTTTCCGAAATTTGCTTTCGCGTTTTTAGTAGCGTAATTTATAAAATAACTAGCATAAGTGTCCGTTGATTCTCAACGGGGGAGTTGATATTGATAATTGGCAGTTTAACAGCCTTGATTGTAAGACATAATTCAAGATTGTTGACATAAAGAAAATCCCAGGCTATAATTCTCTACAAATCAAAAAAACAATAGAAAATAAAGTTATAATTACGACTAAAAACTCACCTAAATATTCAATCTCACCTTTCGAATGAAAAATGTCTTCGATGAAGACAAAATTCGTTCAATGATTATAAAAATATATTCGGAGATCACATTCGGATAAGCAGCGCCTCAATTAAGGAGACATTCTCAGAATGTCACAAAAGGATATCGGAAACGATAATTAAACACAAATTAACAGAAATGTATTTTATATCAAGGAAGTGTATTAGGACCAATTTTGTCCCTGATATATATTAACGATGTTGTGGGTAATTTTAAATGCAAGGTTAGGTTATTCAATGATAATACTGTTGTGTATAGAGAGATCGTAACTGAAGATGACACTGGTTGTTTGCAGAACGATCTGAATATTATTTCGGGTTAGTGTAGTGATTGGCAGCTGGAGCTGTGAATGTAAAGAAGTGCGTTGCCATGACTTTCATTTGGTCCACAAACGTTACCCGCATACCTTATAGAATTTCAGGAAATCCCTTGAAGCTCGTGATGCATAATAAATACCTAGGGATTACGCTCAGCAGTAATTTTTCCTTCAAAGAGCATATTCGAAGCGTAATAGGAAAGGCGAATGGGATGCAAAGGAAAGCCAGTAGAATTCTGAGGGGATGTTCATCGAGAGTAAAAGAAATAGCGTATATATAAATATAAATATAAATACAGCGTATATATAAATATATATAAATAATAAATAGTACTTTTCCCTGACCTCTGCTTGAGTATTGCTGTGCGATTTGGGATCCTCGCGAAGTAGGATTAATTTCCGATCTTGAGATGGTGGAGCAGCAAGGTTCGTCAAGGGAGATTTCAGATTTGACAGCAGTGGCTATGATAGAATCCCTCGGATGGAACTCTCTCAGTGATAGAAGACTTGAGTATCGACGGAGGCTTTTTGATAAATGTATCACTACCGAGTTCGAGGAGGAGATAACTGATATTGTTATCCCAGTTATAACTTTAAACGATCTTCGGGAGAAGACAAAAAAGCGATACAGGAAAGTAGTTGCCAGGACAGATAGTTACTTTTGGTAGTTTTTACCGCGAAGTATTAGAGAAGCTAATAGCTCTCCAGGTTAGACAGGGATTTCGGTGTTTTACACCCCCTGCCACGCACCACAGGCGGCTTGCAGGGTTTAATTGTAAATATAAATGTAAAATATCACTCCAATAACACTGGTTAATATTCTTTGCAGAAATAGTAATTGTATTATGAAACTGACTTATATCCCAATGCTAAAATGTGTAACATAAACATGGAGCTCAATCAAATAACACAAATGCAATCACAGTGCCAAAGCAGATACAAATATTATACACCAATAATAAAAAGATAACAAATGTATATGAAGTGGAGGCACTTAAGAAAAGCACAATGAATAACTGTTTTATTCCAAATATAATAAAAATATAAACTTACTTTACCTTTTTGATTAAGGAATACGATGCTGGAGATTTTCTACAACTTTACAAATCGCCGCACATCGTAAAAGGCTAGAATCGTAAAAAGCTGGCCAAAAATACCAAAGTGCTTTTTTTGAGTGAGGACTTTGAAACTTCGCATGGTCATTTTTAAATATATTCTGCATATAATTGCGAAATCATTTTTTTGGTTCCAGCGCATTACAATTCTACAGGGGGTCAAAGTTGACCAAATTTTACGAAAAATGCCGGTCACTCATTTTTCGCGATATTCTTCAACTTCAAACCGATGCTGAACCCAAACTAGAAAAATCATCGGGTAACATATGATTTCATATTATGAATATGTTTTCTGTCCTTCATAATACTTGGTTTCAATGAGCTCTGTGGAATATTTATGTACTTTATAATACAAAATGGCGGACCCTTATTTTGGAACAACTATTTACCTAAAGCGAGGAAAATAGTAGATTGAGACACCGTGTGACACGGGATTACTTACACCATAATAAGCTATGGACCTTCCTTAATGGGAATCTGAAATAAAATCTTGCCCCAATTTGCCCCGATAATATATAAGTCGACTTTTCGACAACGCTACAAGGGCCAAGGCGGAGCACCGTCCTCCGCTACGCTCTCGTATTTTGAGGGTAACAACGAACCAATACGATTCTGATTTGTTTTTATTGTAGATTTTAAGCATTATTATACTTTATAGATATCTTAGATATCAATATTTATTATAAAGTCACCATTTCTTGTAGGGTGATAATTGCAAAAAATTAAATGGGTTATGCTTTAAAGCATGGGACAACGTCAGCGATATTAATGTCATATTTTAGTTTGCTTTTGTGCGATAATGCTAATTTTTTACTAAATCATGAAGTCAAAGTTTAAAGTGAGTTTCTTATAAATTAAACGGCGTTTTTGCACCTTACCTTCTCTATTAAATGCATTCCTCGTCTGAAGAATCTTCATCCCATGAGCCAATTTCGAATCACCAACCAATTTCGTACTTGATGAATCGTTAAGTTAACACTTGTACATCTCACTTAGAGTCACCATATGAAAAGGAATTCGTTAGATGTTCTCCTGTGTCCCAGAACTGTTTGTACTGAGAATGGCCAGAGCAACCATCAAAACCATTTTTACAAATAAGCGTGGAATTGATTTTCTTTTTTGATGACGGAACGGTCGATACCGATGCCACAATGCTGGATTCCGTGTGCAACAAAAGTGCTTGCAAATAAACTTCACCTATATCTTCCGTGACTGGAATACCATTCGGATATATTTCATATTGGTATTTCTACCGTGATTTATAGCCGTTTTTATTAACATTTTTTATTGGTTTTTAGTCAACTCCAAAGATATTATGAGCGATAAAGCCTCTTCTCCTGACAACTCGGACTGAACATGGTAAGTTTTCATCCACCCAGAAAGTACTCTACTTGCCTTTTTTGTAGCAAAAGACAACTTTGCTGCAGAGAATTAAGATCTAATGCTTTCTGTTTTCCTTCGCTTTGATCTTTCACTTCAATGATGGGAATCTATAACCGGCAGCCCTCTTGTGTCTACCGAATCAATTCATGCAAGTTCAGATCATTAATTTCCAGGATTATAAATTGTCTCATTAAAAATAATAATAGTTTCAAATTACTCTAATATGAGTACCTGAGGTCACAGAAGTGATAGGTAAGTTCTGTAGTACAATACCAGGAAAGATAATTGCTTCATTAAGCCAATAGGAATTTTGTTTAATGAATCTGTCATTGTAACGGCGACTGAGTTCCCATTTCCTTAAATAGCGCCCAAAAAAAATCAGGCGTAGATATCCAACAAGAGCACAATGCCCAGATTTGAATCCTTTTAATTGTAGTGTCTGAATCAAATGTTACACGCTGCTCTTATAGAGCAAATGACTCTTCTTTTACCTGCATCATTTTATTGTGAAGCATTAACCGATTAATGACCAGCCATGTTTTTTACAGAAATACTAATTAATCTACGTAATAATACACTGAAAACCTAGGAAATTATTGCAATATCTGAATATGCAACATGGATTTCGTAACTATATCTTTCCTTCAGTAATACATGCAGGACAAAGGGAGTAGAAAACACAATTGTGAGCACATTAACGAACAGAAGATGCATTACATTTTACCACAATATTCTGATACAATGAGTAAAAGGGAAAATGTAACAAAAAAATTGGAATCATTATTCTGTTTTCCTTCTTTTAGTGCTTAATTCGACTTCCTATTTATAATTTTAATTTTGCAATAAATATGAACCCAGCAACAAAAAAAAGGAACTTTATTTTCTTAGGAAAACGTTTTGACCGGTCTGGGTATGAACCGTAGACTTTAAGTAAATGAAAGGTAGCCTATTCTCTGCGCGGGGTCAACTTTTAATAAACTAGAAAATTTCAAAGTTTTGCGACTCTCGGTTCTCGAGTTTTTAGCGAACATACACACTCATACCAACACTCCATTTTATGTACATAGATGTATAGATATATCACGTTTGAACTCATTAACGAGCTTGTTTAAAATTTTAAGATTAATATTTTTTATAGTATTAGTGTTATTAGCTGACAATAAATATTATGCACATACTATTATACTTGCATGAAATTAAGTATTTCCATAATATTTACATCATGTTCATTGGAATGATACGAGTTTTATATGTTTTTCTGGAGCTATTTACATATATTTGTAAAATTATTATTTACAAGCTAAACTCGGTCACGCTTCGCTGTGGCTTAGTCAGAAACAGTATGAATGTGGAAATAAATAAAGGTATTCTAGCGAACATAGATTCACCGAGAAAACACGTCATTAAATTCAATATCCCGTCTTGCGTTGCTGTGGCTATGTTGTGGAAAGGGAAAATATGTTTTTCATAGAAAATAATGGCTGCTGCACTAAGACTCTTATTACGATTTAAGGATATGAAGCTCGATCATTCAGATATTGCAACTGCATTAAATTAGCTTTAGATCTAATAGTTCTTGGCGTTGTTTCGACAATTTGGTTGCTCTTCTTCTTCTCAAAGCCGTAAAACGCTTACTATGGCCCGCGAAAAACAAAGACGACGATCGATATTAATCGAACAGAATGCAACAATCAAATTGAAAATACGTCACACTTTGAATTTCGGAAACAGACCAAGTAAATCACTTACAGCTACTGAATATGCACGTCAATGTGAACGAAATCATCAAAAAAAAATTCATCTCAACTTCAAATAGGCCAATATGCAGGAACTCGGATTCAACAATGGCATTTGTCGTCAGGGGGACCGGTTGTTTACACCCTCAAAATTTTACAACAATTTCGTGTAAAATCTCGATAATTCAATTCGAATAATACACGACCAAAACAAGATTATTTATTTATTTTCCCTTCTTTTTGTGCTTGTCTCAATTATGTATGACTATTTGTTTTAATTTAACTTTGCAAAAAAAATAAAGCCTGAAGCGGAAAAAATAACTCTACATGCATTTCTTACGGAAATGCTTTAACTCTTCCGAGATCAAACCGAGGACGAAATGTCAACATTTCTTTCAATAGAAACTCTCTCGTATATTAATGCTACGGTTTATTAAAATTTCAAGTCAACCTAACGGGTATTTTTCGAGTTTTGCGCTCACTAACATACGCTGGCTGAATTTTAATATACGAGATTTTCTCGCGTACTAAACTATGCTTTTTTAATCCATATTTAATTCTTATGTTATGATTTATATTTTGCTTCATATTAACATTTGTAACTTTTACTAGGTACCCTCTATGTTTCAATCTTTATTTCATTCTTTTCTGTATATTTCGCAGATTTTTCGCACTCTGGTGTTTTCCTACAGTGGAAACATTAATATTTCAGCAGTCAAAAATTTCAGAAGTAATCTTTCCAGAAAGTCATTCCTTCTCCATTATTTCTATCTTGCATATAAAATATCTGGATCTATCGCAGTTTAAATTCTCCCTTAAAATGTTTTCCACGAAAAGTGTTTGTATTCTGACGATTGATTAAACGGAAGATGGGATTTTCCATTACCAATTTCACCCAATGAAGACGATTGTTTGTATATTTTTCGCGGCCGGTTTAGCAAGGCATGGAAGCTAGCAGATATTCAGGAAATGGAATTCGCATTTGCGGATTCGCTTTTAACGCGGCTCTGTTTGCCGTTGCAAGTGCACTCCTCTTATCTCCTCCGGTAACGCACCGCCGCACAGTGGGCTAGAATCGTAAAAACCTGGACAAGGGGCTAAAAATGGATTTTTTGAGTGCGGTTATTGAAACTTGGTGTAGTTATTGCAATATGATTGCATTGTATGTTCCCGCTGGTCGTATTTTAAAATTTTCAGGCGTCAAATAGATACAGGGCGTCAAACTTGAGAAATGTTCACGAAAACGGTAAGTTTCGGATTTTTTGGAAAAAAGTTCAAGTTCGTTGATATATAGTTGCTTTTGAGGGAAGCTGTTGGAAGAAACGACACATCAGTAATCTAGCATAACTCTTTTTCTTTTAATTTGCTGAATGTTTCATGCTCTAAGATGATTCTTTGGTTATTTAAAGCAACAAAATGGCGGACACCTTTTTCGGACAAATTTCGAGATAAAGTAAGGAAATCAACTAGGTAAACAGCGATGGACTATCAAGTCTCTTATACCACGTCAATCTACAAGGCTTCTAGGTATGGAATCTGAAGAGACTGTTTCATTTCACCTGCTACCCTATGATTCCGGTGGACTTTTCCTAAGCGCTGCGCGGTCCGGCTGGGCGCCGTAGAATCCCCAAATCCGGTTTCGGTGTCTTTTTGGATATGTTGAGTCGAAAATTTTGCTTCTTTTATGTTTGATTCTGGCAAACCATATTAAAAACATATTTTAATACACTTTAAGATATGAATTTGAGACCATTACTTTAGATAATAAATGCGGAATTGAGAAATTTTGGCACATTACGGAAATTGTTTGTTAGTTAGTTTAATGCGTATAAAAACTCTTAAAATTTTTAATATTCCTGTGAATTTTACATATATTACCTAAATTGTCGGAATGGCTGCTTACAACTCAGTTATTGATTGTAATTAACGTATTTCATTATATTATTAAGTGCCTCCCACTCAGTCGTCAGAAGATTCTTCATCTGAATCCTCGGATTCAAATAACTCACTCTCTCAGTCGTCGATGATGAGGAGATTTCTTAACTCTGTTGTTAAGATCCTTTTCTTCTTGGATTTCAATGTGCCTTACATGGTAAACCTGGCATCTGATGTTAGCAGCAGCCTTTTTATTAAATCCTCATTAGTGGCTATTCTCGAGTGTTTCCTCGCGAATCTTACCCGAAACCTCCTGATATCCTTGTTTCTAGCTTCCATGGCTTCTTCTGATAGCTCTCCCAACGGAAGAATCGCATCCTTTGATATTTCTGTTCCGTGAATAAGTACTTTATGTTCTGTTGGAGGCATATAGTACCAATGATACAAATTTACGTAGAGACAGGCAGTATCCCAGCAGTAGCTTGAAAAAATGGAAAATTTATACCATCTTCGGAATGCTCTTCGTCTCCTTCTTCCATTGAAGACGAATTGGCTGCCAAAACATGTTGAGGATGGCCGCGAATTTGACCATATTAATTTATCTTAATGTAATATGATAACCAAAATTATTGAAATTGCTAGATGAAAGTTGTTTTTCTTTTAAGTTTAAGTAAAACGCTGAATTAGTGCTATTCACCTGTAGTATCGTTGACTAAACGGAGAGGAACGAGAGATCTCACGAATAAGAACTCGTAAGATTTTCCCTCCTGTTGCCATCCTTGCTTATAAAGTACAGTGCCAGAGCTTCCATCGAAACCATATTTGCAGGTTAGAGAGCATTTTATTTTACGCTTTGAGGCTTGTACTGTTGATACTGAAGCTACAATTCTTGACGCTGTATGTGCTAGCAGAGATTGCAAATTCACTTCGCAAGTCTCTTCCGAAACGGAAATCCCTTCTCGTTATGGAACAAGGCAGTACCTAAGAGAATCATTCACATCAGAGTTTAATCTTTCAAGTTCAACTTGCAAATCAAAAAATTCAGCAGATGATTCTTTCGATCCAAGATTGATTTGGTTTCCTTCACTTTTATAATTACTTGATGAATCGCCGATCGAGTAATTTCGAAAAAATGCATTTCACAAAAGACAATCCATTGTTTCAATAAACTTCAAGTAAAAGACTATTTAAAAAACGGAAAAAAAAGAATTTGTTGCTTAATTCTCCATGTTGAATGATGAAAAGTATCCAAATCACTGCTTAGATACGCAATTTTCGGCGTAAAGAAATTTAAGATTCCTATCACTCTTGGTAAAAAATATCAAATTTTCTAAAAATCTTATTTAGACGCCATTTACCCATATTTTTCTTATTTTAATAAATTACTCATACTTTATGTGATGGATCAGGTAGAGATTTCCAAATAACAGCCCCAGGGCAAACGGATCGTCGTTGTATCTCGTGGAGTCTCTTGAAGCCAAAATACTGTGGCAGGATATCCGAAAACCAAAAGCACAAGAAACTATTTTTTTGCCTTCAAAGAAAGACTAAAACTGAAACTTCCAAAATATTTTCTCTTTCCTAACAACTCCGAAGGCACGTGCCCAATAGCCCTGGCAAAGGGGCGGATGCGTACGGATGGATTGCACTAGAGTGCCGTAAGCCGTACTTAACTCAGGGCCCATAAAATAAGGGCCGGCTAACATTGGCAGATGAGAAGATTTCTCAATTCTGTTAACAGTGTTTTCGACCAGCATAGATAATATACAGTTCGCCAGAGTTATTTTTACTGCTAAAAATATAATATAGACCAATGCCTCTAATTTGCCAAAATTTCTCAATTCCGCATTTATTATCTAAAGTAATGGTCTCAAAATCATATCTTAAAGTGTATTAAAATATGTTTATAATATGGTTTGCCAGAATCAAACATAAAAGAAGCAAAATTTTCGACTCAACATATCCAAAAAGACACCGAAACCGGATTTGGGGATTCTACGGCGCCCAGCCGGACCGCGCAGCGCTTAGGAAAAGTCCACCGCAATCACAGGGTAGCAGGTGAAATGAAACAGTCTCTTCAGATTCCATACCTAGAAGCCTTGTAGATTGACGTGGTATAAGAGACTTGATAGTCCATCGCCGTTTACCTAGTTGATTTCCTTACTTTATCTCGAAATTTGTCCGAAAAAGGTGTCCGCCATTTTGTTGCTTTAAATAACCAAAGAATCATCTTAGAGCATGAAACATTCAGCAAATTAAAAGAAAAAGAGTAACGCTAGATTACTGATGTGTTGTTTCTTCCAACAGCTTCCCTCAAAAGCAACTATATATCAACGAACTTGAATTTTTTTCCAAAAAATCCGAAACTTACCGTTTTCGTGAACATTTCTCAAGTTTGATGCCCTGTATCTATTTGACGCCTGAAAATTTTAAAATACGACGAGCGGGAACATACAATGCAATCATTTTGCAATAACTTCACCAAGTTTCAATAACCGCACTCAAAAAATCCATTTTTAGCCCCTTGTCCAGGTTTTTTCGATTCTAGCCCACTGTGCGCCGTCGTTCTTCCTTCCTCTCTTTGCTCCCTCCCCTCGCACACTCTCTCTTTAATTTCCGCTTTGCTTCGCTTAGGAAATCATTGCGTGCATTTTTGTGTCCTTCTATCTTGGGGTGCTCAATGCCTTTTTTATCTTCAGAAATAATCATTAATTTTCCCTGACTCATCCGAAATTATTTGCAAAAGTAACGAGAGATGAAAAGTGCACACAAATGTTACTACAATAGAGATTTAAAATACTCCTTAATAAGGCCCTGACATGCATCGATTGATCGTAATAGTGCATGCGTGAGTTGCGTTCCGTTCGAGGCAAACTATTCAATAATTCCAGCTGAACAGTTGCGAGTCGTAGCAACTCAAGGCGAAGTTAGGCAACTAAAAATTGCAAGTCGTTTGGTCAGTTGAGGGACTAAGGGAATCCCTCAATTCTCAGATAACTCCGTTTTACTTCCCTTTTTCACTTAACGCAAATGCAATTGTCTAGACTAAATCAGCAATTAGATATTTAATTTAGTGTAGAAGTTAAACTATTTAATTAGGTTTGTGTCAACAATACCAACATTAGAATCAATAGACTTCGAACATAAAATAACAGTTTGACGTTGACCACTCTCTTATAGGTATACTTACTCTCGTACACAAAAAAACTCCAATAGGTTTTACAATCGCAAAGCTATCATCTTCAAGCAGATTAATAATAATTACTATGACATAACATAAAGGAAATCACGATATAATTTGATACCTTAAGATGTACCCTTGGATATGGAAATAGGTATTCTAAGTTTTAGGGATTTTCCTTAGTACTCCTAACAGATCCTGAGTAAACTCTCCTTTACCTGCCGAATAGCGTAAGTGATATTTAAAATAATCCCTAATATGAGTCACAACACTTCAAGCTATCTCCAGAAAATTTATGTAATCTAAATTTCAAAGCTGATGTAGGAAGTTAACCGTATGAAATACACTGATATTAAGAGGTATAAAAACTATCTTTACAAACATTATTGTATAATTAAAGCTTAATTGTCTCATTTGCACAACATAAATAGAAAGCGGGTGATAAAAGGGATTGAAAATATTCTTAAAATTCGCTGCAATTAAATCGTCTGGCATCGAACCTAGGCCTTCCTGGTGAACCTACTATGCAGCACAACAGAAAACTACCATCTCTTACTATGTGTGAAAATTCAAGCAGAAATATTGGCTCCAACTGCCTCAAACGACGTCCTACTTATCAATAATGTAAATGGCTCTCTGGATTTGAACCAAGGACGATCTAGAAAATCTAAAACATGTTTTTGAAATGTATCTATGTTCTCTATCTATATGCCTAATTTCATGTTTTAATATTATTGGGAAGGGGTTTAAATTAATTCTTAAAAATCGGATAATTTACTGATTGTAGTGACGCCTGGTGTAGAACCCAGGAAATACTGGCAGCTGAGAATGCACAGTATGACTTATTAGAACTTCATCTTATTTCATACAAAGTTTGAAGTCAATAGCATACCGGGAAGTACCTAAAACTTTTTTCTGTTATCTCCATAAGAAATGCATTGAGGAATGTAAATGGCTCTCTGGGATCGAACTAAGGACCATCAGCGAATATGTAAAATTTGATTATGAAATATATTTATGATCTCCAACTCCATGCCGAATTTCAAGTTTCCATGTCATCGGGAAGGGGTCCGAAAAAACTCTTAAAAATCGCCACAATGCATTTTAAACGGCCGATTTTTGCCTCAACTTAGCATCGAATCCAGGATATTTTCCGTAAAAACCATTTATGTTTTCGATAGATCATAACCATATGTATAGGCTCCTTGAGTTTCGATTCTCTACCTATCCGGAAAGTATTTTTTTTAATTCCCGAAAATCAAAGCAATGCATTTAAACGGGAAAAATCGGGACTTTGAGGCCCTCTGGAATCGAACCCATGACACTGAGGTTCAAAATCGCAATTTTTCTGACGGTTACGCGTTATGGCCAATACGTCGAAAAAATTTCAAATCAATGACACTTGTGGTTTAGGCTGTGAATTAGTATCCTATCTATCTATCTATATCCCTATATATATGAATGAATCCGGAGAAGCATCTATATATAATAGATAATTTATCCTAGAGCTCTTATCTCATCCCCATCTGTTAAGGTCGTAGCAGTGGACACATTCATTAACGTTTATTTGCAGATATTTGTCAGCGGACAACAGAAGAAGCGAATTAATAACTACTACAAAATAGAGTATATTAAGAAAGGCCCAAAAAAGATCCTTAATTGATGGACTCTAAAATTACTGCTCTTTCCAAATCAATTTAATTTCTCCCGTTGGTCTCAATTAAAGCAGGTATACCACGCTGATATCAGAAAAGGCTGATTCTCCTTTAAAATTCACGTCAATGAGACGTCTCCAAGTCGTTCTTTTAACTTTTAATATCCCTTTTGACCAAATTGCATGAGTAGGATTTAATCCATAACATCAAATTTACGATCGCTTTTAATCCAATGCAAACAACAATCTATATCTACTCTAACCAGTCGATATTTCGAGATAAAATGTTTCATTCGTTTCTTTCTTTTCGTATCCTAACCTTGTACTCGATATGTTTACTCGTTGCTTTTATTTTGTTTGACGGTTTTATGCAAAGGTGCGCAATTAAAAATGTAAAACGATTCGATGTTCGAAAAATCTGAAATTTGGCCAAATAGTTTGTCTTATTTCAACAGAGGTTATATTTGAAGGGCAAGTTAAGTGCCAAACTATTCAATCTCGTTTGCGTTACTACAATTAGTTGATAAACATCGATACAACCCTACGCAACTCAAACATACGCGTGATTACATTTACCTCAATATCAAAACACGTGGAGATTATTGTTTTTCCTTAGTTTTCACTTAATGTAGATAGATATATATCTTGAATAAATCAGCAGTTAGATATTTAATTCAGCGTAGAAGATTAACTCTTTGATTCAGTTTGTGTGATCAATACCAAAAATCTGATGTGGCCAGCCAATGACTTTCTCCATATATAAGATGTAAATATTTATCTACGACAGTATTTTCGAACTCTGTATTCTATCTAAACTTTGAAGATGAGTGATTAATTTATATCATATTATATATTACGTCACAAACATTTTCAATAATGTTTTTCGGGACATGCTCGATGAAAAACGATGAAATGGCTATTAGCCCACAGCGCCCAGAGCGCCCACAACGTACATAATCAGCATCTTCCGGTTTATCAGTATTTCACAAATAACTCCTATACAATCAGTGATAAAAAATATGTTTTTTACAAAAGTTATAGTAAAATATATTTTCTAAAACTTTTATAAATAATTGTATATACCTAAATATCATATTTATGGAGATATTTTGAAAACCGGAAATGAGCTTTGAAGAATGAAACTCGACTTCCGGTGAACCGATTTTCTCCAAAATCTAATCAACTCTAAAGACACAAACCAAAATACTTTACATGAGATTTGGTGTTGATCCGACAAATACTTTTTATGTTAGAGCGCCCACAAAGTACATAATCAGCTACTTCCGTTTGATCAGTATTTCACGAATAACTCCTAATCAACCGGTGATACAAAAATATGTTAAATACAAAAGTTATAGTAAAACACATTATCTAAAACTTTTACACAGTACACAATATACCTATATATCATATTTATGGAGATATTTTGAAAACCGGAAATGAGCTATGATGAATGAAGCTCGACTTCCGGTGTACCGATTTACTTGAAAAACTAATCAACTCTGACAGCAAACACCACAGTACTATATATGAAGTTTGGTATTGATACGACCTATAGTTTTCCCGTTAGAGCGCCCACTATCACACACACACACACACACACACACACACACACACACACACATTGGACTCCGTAGCGTTCGGACGTGTTTCGGCTTCGCTCCCGGTCTCTTACTTTGTGTGCGCTTTCTTTCATCGTTGTCATCGTTTCATCTCATCGTTCTGTGTTTGTTCGCTTCGTTTGTGCTTCGTCTTCATCCAGTGATCGTCGGTGAGTGTCCAATTTGTTGATTTGTCTGGTTTTTCGTCTCGTGTTGTTCGCATACGCTCGCCATCAGCGTGAGTCTCACACGTTCGTCATCTGCCGCCTCGGTGGCGGCAGAAATGGACGTGGCTTCACCTACAGTGTCGCCTTCATCCTCAGAGATGGATTTATCTGGAAGTAGTCAGTGTAATTCGCAGAAATTGACCTATAAATCAATTCTATCTACGCCCGCTTCTCAATTGTCTGGTGACTCATCGCCATGTGCTCCCAAAAGCTCGTCCTCCCATACCTCGAGGCCTACCTCCCCCGTCCCTCGACCTGCCTCCCCTACTTCTAGGCCAGTATCCCCTACCTCCACGCCAGCTCCCCCTCCCATACGCAGACCTGTTCAGCTACCACCCCTACGTAGCGACGCAGGAGACTCGGCGCACGTCTCCTCTCCTCCCTCTACCTCAGAGCTGGTCGCCCCCCCTACCGCCCCTCCATCCACCCCGGGGCACTCTCTTGTCGTTTCCCCTTCCACTTTGGCTTCGTCAACATACATTTCAGATTCTACTACGTTACCGTCCATCCCTTCCCCGCCAGCGCCTACAGCCCCTCCTCTCGGCACATACGCGCAGCGGGTTCGAGGGGAATCTCTTGGAAATTACGCACGCACACCTACACACGAGAGTCCCAACGGGACTTTTTCTTTCACGCGTCGAAGGGTAACGCCGGTGCTGACCGGTCCTAACCGAAAAAGGGGTATTATAATGCAAGGTTTGCCGGACACCCCAGTTCACCAATATGTCTTCGCGGTTGCTAGTAAAATAGGGGGCGGGAGTAAAATCACGCATGCCACGCGGCTCTCCCAGAATAGAATTTGTATCTACCTCGCGAGCGAGGCACTGGTCGACACATTTATCTCCGACTTCGGCGGTGTCGAGATAAACAACACATGGGTCGCGGCACGCCGCATGGTGACCGCGGCTAAAAAAGTTTTTCTGAGCAACATCCCACCCGAGGTCTCTAACAAAGACTTACTCGAGATACTAAGCGAGGCCGGAAGAATAGTGTCGCCGATTTATCCCCTGACATCCGGCATTAGAGTCGATGACTTTACTCACGTCTCCTCATGGAGGAGGATGGTACATATGGTCATCAGGGAAGGGATCAGGATGCCCGACTCCTTCGTCGTCGACGTTGGGGACACCCCTTACCGGGTATTCTTAAGAGTTGACGACGGTAGGTGTTTCCAGTGCGGGGAGGACGGCCACGCAGCCAACACATGCCCAAAATCAAACGCCACCTCGAAACAAATACCAAAAACCGTACCGTCAACGGATGGCGTCCCGCTAGCCACCACCAATGCTCCCTCTACCTCTGATGATCTGAGTTCCTCCACGAGTACCTCTGTCCCCGTTGTTTCCGCGACCACTCAGTCCGGTGCACTATCATCAGAGGAGGGCAAAACTCCTCCCGAGACAGATATTACTCCTGAGGAAATCAATCTGGTCGACTCGCAAACGGCTAAACTCCTTGCCCCTCTTGCCATGGATTCGCCACCATCAGTCGCGATTGAGAGCCTCGAGCTCTCGGCCTCTCAAAAGAGGAAAACACACACGGGAAGCCCAGAAGATAACCTCCTCGGTCAAGTGCAAAGGAAAGAAAAGAATCCGAAAATAACCAAAGAAATGCGCCCGGATGACGAGGGGCTTAAACAAATAGCGGATTATTACACAAAAAATCCCGGGTTCACAAACATATCTTTTTTATCCCTAAGTAAATTCTTGCGAGACGTAAAGGGGAGGACGGACAGGATCGCCGCCTTAAAAGAAAATTTCAGTGAACCCATCGAAGCATTTAAAGTCCTGGCCACCCTCGACAAGCAGAAAGTCGTAAAACAGGGGGCAATGAAGATGAGGATCAAGAGGTTGGTCCAGCACGCCCTACAGGACGACATCTTCAATGCATAATTTTGTCATATTTATAACCATCATTATTTATTTACATATTTTGAAAATATCTATTGCCCTTATCAATATTTTTTGCCCATTACACGCATCTACTTCGTCGGTGTCGGTCGGTCGGTCGGTGTCGTGTATATATTTTTATTTATATTTATTTATTAATATTTATTTATTGTCCTTGTTTTAAATGCATCCATTCCTCGGATGTTTTAATCGTGTGTGTCCGATTTGTGCCCTTGGTTATCCTTTTGATGAAACGAGCAATTTTAAATAGGGATTTTATTGCGCCGCCTTCGGCCAGTGTGTGTCTGTCTATTTATTTATTTATTATTCGTGTTCGTCCGTGCTTTTATAAATTTATTTATTTATTTATTTATTTATTCGCGCATCATAGTGCGTGGTTTAAAGCACGTCTGTTTTTATCATATGTACGACGCTCCAGCTTTTTATGATCCTTTTATAGTTTGCTCGTCGTTTCTTGATTGGATTGTCCTTGCTCGAGGACGGATATGACAGATTTGAGAATAATCTCGCTAAACGTTCGCTCCGTGAGGGGAACTCTAAAGTGGGCACACCTGACGGCCTTCTTGGAGGCCCATCGGCCGGAAGTGGTGCTGCTGCAGGAGACCAACACCGTCGCGCCTGCGATGGACTCCCTGCCGCAGTATGAGTTTTTCTTCTCTCCCCTCTCCACGCCTCACACAGGAACGGCGGTCGCGGTGCACAGATCCGTGTGCGGCGGTGCGCGCCCGCCCGTCGTGATTAGCGACGGGCACGCCTTGGGTGTGACCGTCGGCCTGGGGGGTGTGACGCTCGACTTCGTGTCATTTTACGGACCGCACGAGCAGCATGAGGCGCTGACTGTCATCGATCGGCTGAGAGAACACCTAGAAGCGACGAGGCAGCAGCGCAGAGGACCGAGAGTGACTATATTAGGGGGAGATTTTAACGTCACTTTGGACCCCGGGAGGGACAGATCCTCCGGGAGGGAGAGACATCCCCGGGTCGCCAACGCGCTCCGGAGTTTGGTGGAGGACATGGAGCTGGTGGACCCGTGGGTGGAGACGAGGAGGGGAGAGGAGGGTTTCACCTTTCACGGAGCGGAGGGTGGAAACGTGCGCTCGAGGCTGGACCGCTTATACGTGTCCGGCGGGAGCCTCTCAGCCGTAAAAAATATGAGGACGGTGCCGTCGTTTACCGACCATAGAGGGGTGGCAGCCACTCTTTCGTTGCCAAGAGTGATCCCTCGACCTCCGTACTGGAGGTTCGACAATGGGTTGCTGCGCAACGAGGAGTACGTTCAAAACATAAAGACGCTCATCGCGGCGATCAACGATCTACGTTGTTTGGGAGACCCGGTATCGAAGTGGGAGACCCTAAAGTTTGAAGTGAAGGAGAGAACGGTCGACTACGTGAGGAGACTCAGACGGCAGCAGAGGGAAGCCATAGAGGAAGGAATTCAACTACAGCGGGCTAAGGCTATCGTGGCGAGGATGGGGTGGGAGAATATAATCGTCAACGACGACCCGCTGGCTCCTCACGTAGCGAAGTGGTACACGCGCGTCGTTCCGAGACCGCTGGAGGGCCTGGAGATCGACGGTCGATGGGAGGAGGACCTTGCGGCGATAAGAATGCACGTTTCCGCCTATTTTGGCGAAATTTTCGACCCAAAAGACGCGGAGCCTCTAACAAGTGAAGAGGACGAAGCCCTCCTCTTCGAAGCCCTCGACAGCGTCTGCGAGGACGAAAGGGCCTTGCTGAACGTGGAGGTTTCGGAGGACGAGATGCTGGAGGCACTTAAGAAGCTTAATAGAAACAAGACCCCGGGGTCAGACGGACTGACCCCGGAATTCTACATCGCCTTCTGGGACGTCCTCGAGGGCCTGTTCGGGGACATGGTGCGGGAGAGCTTTCGGAGGGGAAGCCTCCCCAGAACCAGCAGGTCGTCCGTCATCGCCCTCGTCCCGAAGAGCGGGGGGGGCAGAACGATCGATGGTTGGAGGCCCGTGTCGATCACCAACACGGATTACAAAATAATGGCAAAATTATTATCGATGAGGGTCAGCAGAGTAATAGCATCTGTCATATCCGTCGAGCAGTCGTACTGTGTTCCGGGGAGAAGCATTTTTGACGCCATCTCCACTGTGCGGGACATGGTGAGATCGGCGAACGCCGAGGATACGCCTCTGGCGGTGCTTTCCTTGGACCAGTCGAAAGCCTTCGATCGAGTCGGCCACGCTTATTTGATCAAGATTTTAGAAAGAATGGGTTTCGGGGACCGACTGATCGGCATGCTGCGGACGCTGTACCGGGACGCCGTATGCATGGTCCGAGTCGGGTCCTCTCTTACGCCCCCTATCCCTTTCCGAAGGGGAATAAGGCAGGGATGTCCACTTTCCGGACAACTGTACACCCTCGCCTTCGAGCCCCTCGTTCGGGCCCTCAAAGCGAGGCTCACCGGTGCCTCTATCCCCCGCCACCCGGAGACGCGGATAGCCGTCAGCGTCTATGCGGACGACGTGACGGTGTTCGCATCGGAGGAGGAGGATTTAAGGCGGGTTTTTCCGGCGTACGACCTCTACGCTCGGTCTTCGGGGGCCAAGATAAACGCAGAGAAGACGGTGGGGCTGTGGGTCGGCAGGTGGAGAGGCAGGCAGGACTCTCCCCTCGAAATAAGATGGAATTCGGAACACGGCAAATACCTAGGCCGAAAGATCTTCAACGACGAAGATCCGGAAAGGGAGGTTCTTGAGAAAGAGATGGTCGAAACGATCGAGACGGCCCTCAGGAGTTGGAAGCCAAGAATGAGCCCGATGTCGTTGAGGGGGAGGGTGTGCGTGGCGAATCAGTTCGTCGCGCCCAAGATATGGCACACCCTCCAGACCTTTCAGCCTTCACCCTCATTTTCTTCAAGGATCCAGAGGCTGCTGGTGGATGCCATTTGGTTGGGTAGAAAGCACTGGGTGAAGAAGAAGGTGGCGACGGCGCCGGTACGAGAGGGAGGACTCGGGCTCGTCGACGTTGGGGTTAAGATCCTCGGATTTCGATTCAACGCCGCACAGAGGCTCCTCCTTTCAGAGGAGGCAGCAGCGGAGCCGTGGAGGCTGCTCGCGGCCGCGGGCTTCGGGCTCGCGACGGGGGGGCGTCCGTGGAGGGACGCTTTCGATCGTGGCACGGGGTCGCGCCGGCTCTCCGGCTTTCGCCGCTCGCTAGTCAGGGCGTGGCGGTCGATGGGGCCGGAGAGAGAGGGCGCGGGAGTTTATGTCTTCTCCAGCGCGAGGCTCGGGGGGAGGATGGATCTTCCGATCCCCAAAAGGGCCGTATACAAAGAAGTTCTGTACAGAAGAAACAACGAGATCTGGCCACTCTCGGGTCGTGAGCCGAGGGAGGAGATCAGGTGGAGATCCCTCCGATCGCACCCCACCCTGGGGCATGATGGGGACGCGGCATGGCGCCTGGCTCATGGCGCGTGGGCGGACTGCCCCTTTCTCAGGAAGACCGGGATAAGAGAAAAAGACGACTGCCCTTGGTGCCCGGGAGTCGTCGGCACGGCCTGGCACCTGGCATACGTCTGTCCGAAGACGAGGCCGCTGTGGAGCGCGGTCGTTGGGGCCACAAAGAACCTGACGGGGAAAAGGGAGGTCCTCGTGAAGGAAATATATGGGGGAATCCTGGAGAGAGGGTCCCCAGGTACCAGGCTCGCCAACTTTCTCCTTTCGTTGGCGAAGGGAGAAATTAGGAGACAGCTAGACGCCTTTTTCCGGGGGCAGACGAGAGACGTCGCCTACGCGGAGGCGTTTTCGAGGGCCCTCCGGAAAAGGTTGAAATTAGAAAGAGACCACGCCGAGGCATGCTGCAGCGGGGAGATGCTCGGCGTGTGGACCCAAAAAAATTTCCTGATCGATTCCCAAACGGGAGAGCTGAAGGAGGATTGCCCACTCCTTCACTTAAACTGACCCCTTTTTAAACCTTTTATCCTTTATCTTTTTATCTATTTATTTATTTATTTATTTATTGTTATCGCGTCATGGAGTGGCGACGTGTAATTTACTTTTGTCGCCGCTTGATGCACGTTATTTCACCGACGCAAAGCTCTGCAAGGTGAGGAGCAGTTAGACCCCAGCGTGTCAGACCCTTGATGAAGGCTTTATTAACGCGAGGAGCATCCTTTTGTACACGCAGACCAACGCAAACCCACGCACCCGCATTCACGCACTCTCCCTCGATAGAGGGCCATTGAGGGCGATGCCGCCGGCTAGGCCGGGGCTTCAGTTCGGGTGGCGGGACACCGCCTCCTCTTACTCGTGCACCCCTCGATAGAGGGCACAGGGTGTTAGGCGTTTGGTGGGGCGGCCTGGGCCCCGTTTTTAGTTTGGTGCTGAGGATATGGCGTGGGGCTCTACGTGGAATAAATATACACACATACACACACACACACACACACATACACACACACACACACATTGGTTTAGGGTATGGGTGTGGGTTAGGGTATGGGTGTGGGTTAGGGTATGGGTGTGGGTTAGGGTATGGGTTAGGGTGCGGGTTGGGATGTGGGTTGGGATGTGGTTAGAGAGGGGGTTTGGGAGTGTGTTAGGGTGTGGGAACAAGGCTGGCCGGTAAAGAGTGGATGGGACTTATGTTGATTGATAAGTTCTGGAGTTGGATCTGGACTTTGCGTACCGGTCAAGGTAGAGGATGGTCAAAGGGAGTGTCGGGCCCCAAGCCTCAGCCCCCAAGACCTACGCCAGATTTGGAATCAGTTTCACTTCCCTATCTGGCAATATAATAATAATAATAATAATAATAATAACACACACACACACACACACATACACACAGACATCATTCCGAAAATGGTCAAAACGTGTTCTAGGGACCCCAAAACATGTATTTCCGTTGAAATCTCGAAGTCGATTTTTTTCATGAAAACAATACTTTCTCTATACTTCGTATATGGAGAAAGTAAAAAGATGAAATTGGCCTTACGCCCATAGAGCCCAGAGCGCCCACAAAGTACGTAATCAGCAACTACCGTTGTATCAGTATTTCATGAATAACTCCTAAACAATCTTTCCTTTCTTTTCTTAAATGCAATCTTATTCAAACCATAAATTCATATATATCTATCATTTTTATAAACATCATTTGATATTGATCTTAGAATTAGAATATCGAAATTCTTTGCGCATCTACGTGTCCCAGTTCTGCTATGAATCTCCGAAAACTTACAAACGATTTGCATATTAAACAGTGCTAATTATCTCGATTTTTAACCCGAATCTATTCAATAAAAACGTTTTTCCTACGATTTGTCAATCATGATTTACTACAGGAAGTTGCTACCTCTTCACAGAGCCAATAACATCTTTTTACCATTCATTCTACTGCAAACTTAAATTCTCCCTGTATTACGTATTTTCATGCATATTAATAATAATAATGTTTACTACGGGTTTTACCCCATTTACAGTTTAAGAATCATAAGATATCTACGTAAACATTGGTAGCATTAGCTGTAAAAAGCTATTGACAATTATAATATTTTTACAAAGCAATTTAGTATAAAATGCACACAATATTGTTTTACAGAATGTAGATGTATAAGCATAAAAAGTAAATTACATAAAAATAATGGGAATAAAAATTTAACGAATTATAATAAGAAAATATAATAATTCCTTCAAGTTTAATTCACAGTCATCACCATGAGAATACTTTTACCCATAAGAAATACTAAGTTTAAGAGAAAAACACATCAATTAATATCACAAACTCTCAATTTTCTTTTTAATGATTCAAGACCAATATTATGTAAATCAATTTTATCACACAATAAATTACAGTTTCTCATTGCTTTAAGTATAGGCGAATTGTGAGAATAATTCCTTTTTGTTTGCTTGGCTATTAATATTTAGTTATTCCTTGTGTTCTTTTGAGGAACACGAAAGCTAAGACATAAGCTAGGATTAAACTATCGCATTGGTCGTCAGGGAGACAGTTTTTTTTGCAACCACGTTTTTTTTCAAAAATATCGTACTTTTTTAATACAAATTCCCAGCATTTAAAACCCGGAATCAATATTAGACGATCAAAATTAGATTCCTCATTCAGTTTCGTTCCTTTTGGCACACGTATCGATTTCTTAAGGAAATTATTTCTTTAAAAAATATCAAAGGTAAAATGGGCAAGAAATATAAACGAAATTTACGCACAACGCTTACAGAAGCTCTTTCTACGACGCTCACTAAAATAAGGCTTTTACTGTTATAAAATCACTTCCCCCTATTTACAAGCAAACAATGTTTAATCGGAAGAATGGATATATTTCGAAGGGGGAAAAACGACCTCAATAAGTGATAAAGGGAAAAGGGATGTTTAATTCGTCAGTGATGGGGCTTCAGAATTTGGAAGGCAATTAACACGAATTCTTTCATCGGTGAACTGAGTGAGTAATGGATATTGCCTTCGTGGAAGAAAATTCCAACGGATTCACAAGTACCGATTAAATGAAGAGGCTATCAAACTCATATACCTAAAGTATATGGTAAATTTAAAATCTCCGAGGATTCTACTGTTGCAAAGAAGAATCCTATGAAGTGCTATGATAAAAATTAATGTGATTCACAACGAATAATACTGGATAACGCAAAATTGAATCTCAGTCCATAAATGGTGGAACTTATGCACGGTCCATTGAAAGGAAAAAATATAAATTCTTATCATTTTCATTCAGCTGATCGTCCAAGAAATTTCAAATACATAATTATCAAATTTGCATGTTCTATATTTCTGACGTCAATAATTCTTATTATTTTATTTAGAGATGAAGGACATTGAAAGACGTTTATTAGAAGCGTTAAGATCCTTTCCCAGTGGAATCCCTCACCGGAAATGACCTAAGCTGTCGAAGCACTTTTAAATAACAACAGTTTTTATAATAATAATAACGTTTATTACGGGTTTTACCCCATTTACGGTTTAAGAATCATAAAAAAGGGCAGAAAAGGAAAAATGGAAATTTCCAATAAAATATGTACGTAAACATTGAAAACAAAAAGCAAAAAGCAATGTTTATGTTTATGTTATGAAAACATCCAAAAATGAGATATTAAAAACTTTTACGTAGATCATCCAAAACATCGTTACATCATAAATTACCGCTGATTAAAAGTATATTGCATTATCTATTGATTATTTTAAATAAATGTCTCAGCTAACATCCCCTGATTCGTTCCACAGTCCACGAGGATTGCGATCCGCTAAAAAACAGCAGACGCCCAACTGCTGAAAGGTTAAATCGGTTGATTCATCCCATGAAGCATGTTTTTCATGAAGCAATCGCCGTGAAACTTCCAGTCTTGATGAGAAAACATCGAATACAAGTTGTCGGTCGTAGAGAGCCATATTACATAGTGTGGACCAAAGAACAGAACATATCTTAATAGATGCTGTGTTTGCAGCAGTTTCAAGAGGGGCATCCAAGCGTAACGTAGGAATAGGTCAAAGGAATGGACTTCGTTGGGAAGAAGTTTGAGTAAATAAATGGGATTGAAGGAAAGGGATAAAGAGCAAGAGAGGATGGAACAGTGGAAAATGGTGGGAAAATGCTTACGAATGTTGTAGAAGCTAAAAAGCCGATTTAATTAAAATTTCGGTTAATGGAAGATATCTGGGGGAATTACCATTACTTTTTTACTTTCTCCATATACGAAGTATAGAGAAAGTATTGTTTTCATGAAAAAATTCGACTTCGAGATTTCAACGGAAATACACGTTTTGGGGTCCCTAGAACACGTTTTGACCATTTTTGGAATGATGTCTGTGTGTATGTGTGTGTGTGTGTGTGTGTGTGTGTGTGTGTGTGATAGTGGGCGCTCTAACATGAAAACTATTCGTCGTATCAATACCAAAATTCATATATAGTACTGTGGTGTGTGCTGTCAGAGTTGATTAGTTTTTGGAGTAAATCGATCAACCGGAAGTCGAACTTCATTCATCAAAGCTCATTTCCGGTTTTCAAAATATCTCCATAAATATGAAATATAGGTATATTTTATACCCTATAAAAGTTTTAGATAATGTGTTTTACTATAACTTTTGTATTTAACATAGTTTTGTATCACCCGTTGATTAGGAGTTATTCGTGAAATACTGATCAACCGGAAGTAGCTGATTATGTACTTTGTGGGCGCTCTAACTTGAAAACTGTTAGTCCGATCAACACCGAATTTCATATATAGTATTTTGGTTTGTGTCGTTAGAGTTGATTAGATTTTGGAGTAAATCGGTAAACCGGAAGTCAAGCTTCATTCATCAAAGCTCATTTCCGGTTTTCAAAATATCTCCATAAGTATTAAATATAGGTATAAACTATAACTTAAAAAAGTTTTAGAAAATGTAATTTACTATGACTTTTGTATAAAACATATTTTTGTATCACTGATTGCGTAGGAGTAATTCGTGAAATACTGATAAACCGGAAGTTGCTGATTATGTACGTTGTGGGCGCTCTTGGCGCTGGGTCGAAAGGCCACTTCATCGTTTTTCATCGAACATATCCCGAAAAGCATTATTTATAATGGTTGGGACGTAAAAGATAATAATATATAAATTAATCACTCATCTTCCAAGTTTAGATGGAATATAGAGTTCGAAATTACTGTTGTAGATAAATATTTACATCTTATGTATGGAGAAAGTCATGTGCTGGCCACATCAGATTTTTTCAGATACAAATTTGGAGGGTCCTAATCCGGACCTTTAGCTCGCCTTCACGGCTCAGGAGCGCCCGACCTTCCCATCAGCGGGGACCATAAAAAACTGACCGCGTGGAATACGATTTAAAAAGTTATAAACAATTCAAATGAGCATCAATTTATTATCTTCGTCGTCTCACTCATCCAAAAAGATATACAACCGTCCTTTGATCGACGTTCTACGATGAAAATTAAGATTTTTCGTGATTTTGCTAGAAATGACCCGTTGACACAGGGCAACGTTGCCGTGGGGATGGGTTTGGGGGAGGGGGGATTTCTAGCAAAAATCTAGAAATCCTTCCCCCCAACCCAAACCAACCTCCGTTGAGATTCAACAGGTACCTCAGCTAGTCGATAATAAGGCAGCAAACCAAGCCAAGGGGGCTATTGTGCAATTTAAAACACCCTGAGGTTTTGCCTCGCCGCACTGTGGGCTAGAATCGAAAAAAGCTGGCCAAAAATACGAAAGTGGTTTTTTTGAGTGCGGACTTTGAAACTTCGCATGGTCATTCTTGAATAAATTTTGCATATAACTGCGAAATAATTTCTCTTGATTCTCACACGTTACAATTCTACAGGGGGTCAAAGTTGACCAAATTTTGCGAAAAATGCCGGTCTTCGATTTTTCGAGAAATTCTTCAACTTCAAAACGATGCTGAATCCATTAAAAGAAAGTTATTGCATAAAAAACAACGCCACGTTATAAAACTGTACTTTATCTTTCACAACCTATAATTTAATGATTGCGAATGAATAATTGCATATTTTATGCAACAAAATGGCGGACTCTCGTTTTAGAGAAACTTTTTACCTAAAGCGAGGAAAATAGTTGAGACGGACTCCGAGGGACATGAAGATATTTATACCACGTTATTCTTTGAAGCTTTCTGAAGAGGAATCTGAAATAAAACCTTGCAACAATTAGCTACCCCAATAATAATAACGAATTTTCGACAACACTGCATGGGCAAATCCGCGCGGCGGAGTACGGCCCTCCAGGAAGAGAAGTGTTTGAAGACCTTCGAACCTTCATGCCTCTCAATGATAACTTTTGAATGCTGAAATTAACTTTTTACAAACTCTAGACGAAGAAATAATGAGCAAAATAATATACATTCAACCATCATTCTTAAAGGAAGAGTGAATTTAGCAACAGCGTATATCTTTCATCAAGTATCAGAATAGAGTTACCATTTTTTTTATTTTCACTTTGTAAAATATTATGAAAGCTGTCTTTAATGTTTTTGTGCTATACTATTTCTCACAGACCCTCAATACCATTGAAAACCAGCCCACACGTGGGCGTGTGCCGCGGTGTCCCCGAGTTAAACTTTCGGTTCGTTTTATTGCATGCAGCTGTGCTTGCGGATTAACGGTTACCCTTCAAACTGCATTTTCGTGCTTTCTAGTTCAAAATTTTCGCAAACTATGAAAACTACAGTTTGGCTTTGCCTGTGGAAGAAGTAAGTTGTGCTCTTGGCTCTCTCAGTAGCTCCTTGCATTCTTTAAGTAGTATATTCAAGAAGTTCGGGTAGTTCCCTTCAGCATTTCCTGGTTCAGTTGTCGACACTTTTTGGAGGATATTTTTATGGTAAGTTTTTTTGTTACATTACTTTCTCTTTTTAATTGTAAATTCTAAGAATCCTGGTGAAAAACAATTATTTTCTCTATGCATGTGAAATGTTCTCATCGTTATTTGAAACTGTGTACTGTATTATTTTCTTAACGTCATACTGTAGAATAGATATAATTACGGAATCTCTATTGCATTTTCAGACATTAGAAACATTGTATTGGGTTTCTAGTTTATCGTCTTTATACGTTGCTTGTAATTCCGTAAAAACACATGACTAATCTGCGAATTAGTCGGTTAACGCAACATAATAAAATGATGGAGGAAAAGAATGAGTCATTTTCTAGTAAAAAGCAGCATTTAATGGATTTTTTTGATAAGAAAACTTCACTTAGAAAGATCAATAGATGGGAAGGAAGCTCTTACTGTTTATCTGAAGAATAGTTTTTTTCCGGCATATTCAAGAAAATGGAAACAAAGTTTCCGTGTTAATGAAAGGTTTATTCTGCGCAATTCCAGTTGGCTCAATGTAAATATTAATTTTCCTGATATTGTTATCCAGAACTTACCAAGTACTTCTATGACCCCAGGTACGTATAAAATAGTGATTTGAAATGTTTAGTATTTGAAATTGATAATTTACATCTAAGAAACGAACAATCGGACTTAAATTAAATTCATTTTGGTAGACGCAAGAGGACGGCCGGAAGTAGATTTCCATTTTTCAAGTGACAGATCGAAACGAAGGAAAACAGAAACAATTAGATCCATACTCTCCATAGCTGAACTGTCTTATGCTGCAAGGATGACTCTAAGAGATGAAGGAAATGAAGCTGCTTCGAAGTTGCTGAAAGAAATTACCACAATGACACCTACAAGGGCAAAGAGGGTTCTTTCTTGGTGGAAGACAAGGGAACATGTGCAATCTCAGTTGTCAGGAGAAGAAGCATTATCGCTAATTATATCTTCTGAGTTGAGTAAAACTCAATATAAAATTCTCCGTGAAACAGCTAAAAGTCATGGTCATAGGCTGTATCCTAGCTACGAAGCAGTAAAGGAAGCCAAAGTAACTCTTACTTTAGCTATGATGCTTCAATATTGAATACATAAACATTTACTTTTCAGGGATAAACGAGGATCTTATAAAAAGATTTGCTACGATCTTAAAGGCAATTTCAAGCGGATTTACTCTGAATGAAAGAGCATTTGACGATTATTGCGGGGCTACAGCAGAGATGTATGTAAAGTTGTATCCATGGTACTATATTTCACCAACAATTCATAAAGTGCTGATTCACGGAGCTAAAATTGCAAAAGAAGCAATTCTACCACTGGGCCAACTCTCAGAAGAGGCGATAGAAGCAAGAAATAAGGACACGAGGAGATTCCGAGAACGTTTTACAAGGAAACACTCCCGAGTTGCTACGAATGAAGAATTAGTGCGAAGATTGCTTCTTACTTCTGATCCACTAATATCTATGTCAGCACCAATTGTGGCAGCAAATAGATCCAGGATTCTAAGTAGAGAAGTGAAGCAGCTCCTCATCCTGAATGAAGAAGAGGTAATCGCGTATGGAGATGCAGACTCCTCAGACGAGGATTGTATATAAGACAGAAGGTAAGGTGCAAACTAGAAATTTCTTTAGAGTTATGCTTGACTGCATGATTTTGATGATAAATTAGCGATATAGCGATATGAAAGAAAATGCGACGTAATAGACGTAGGAATAGACATATGTCTGAAAATACAGCCAAATTGGACATTTTCACCGATCACACGGAATGAAACTGGGGTTTTAAATTATGACTTCTCATTTCTAATATTAATAGCGGAAAAACTTTGCTTATAAACATCAAAACATATCATCGAAAAGCGTTGGTACGTTCCTAGTTCCTCTCAAACCGAGATCTTCCCGGAGGGCCATTGGCCGCCGCGCGGATTTGCCCATGCAGTGTTGTCGAAAATTCGTTATTATTATTGGGGTAGCTAATTGTTGCAAGGTTTTATTTCAGATTCCTCTTCAGAAAGCTTCAAAGAATAACGTGGTATAAATATCTTCATGTCCCTCGGAGTCCGTCTCAACTATTTTCCTCGCTTTAGGTAAAAAGTTTCTCTAAAACGAGAGTCCGCCATTTTGTTGCATAAAATATGCAATTATTCATTCGCAATCATTAAATTATAGGTTGTGAAAGATAAAGTACAGTTTTATAACGTGGCGTTGTTTTTTATACAATAACTTTCTTTTAATGGATTCAGCATCGTTTTGAAGTTGAAGAATTTCTCGAAAAATCGAAGACCGGCATTTTTCGCAAAATTTGGTCAACTTTGACCCCCTGTAGAATTGTAACGCGAGGGAATCGAGAGAAATTATTTCGCAGTTATATGCAAAATTTATTCAATAATGACCATGCGAAGTTTCAAAGTCCGCACTCAAAAAAACCACTTTCGTATTTTTGGCCAGCTTTTTTCGATTCTAGCCCACTGTGCGCCGTTCGAACTGTGTATCTTCGACTTACTATGTTTTAAATCCAATTTTATTTATGCTGCCGTAAATATAGCTCAATAAAATTTACGTGATAAATTGAGAAAGTTTTTAAAGTCCATGAAAAACATTTTTTTTTAAATTGGCCTCAAAGATTTTGAGAAAATTCCAGACGTTAAAGTGTTTTAAATTTGAAGTTTAATTCTGACTGAATGGAAGGTGGAAACAAATGCTTTTGTGCCGCTAACTATTCAGCTATCCTACACAAAAATCCCTGTAATTCAATTGTTTGCGTTCCCATGATCAAATATGTCTTGAAAGTGACGGTTTTTTTAAATACGAAAAAAATTCGCAACTCGAAAACTACTAAAAAGTGGACAGCCTAAGTGGTGATTCGAAGAGCCTACATTTGTACTTCTGATTATCACTACGTTTTGGGGGCTCTTCCAGTGAAGTATTTATCAAAGTTAGATTTTGACAGCTCTAGCGTGAGAGTTATCGAAGAATTTTCACCAGTATCAGGTTGTGAATGAACATTTCACCTTGGCGTCATTAGGATCTCAATTCCGTGGAATATATTCCGCATCGCTGCAAACGTCTTTTTGGACAGACTTTCGTCCGCGGCTTTTTCCGCAAAGAATCGCACGATCGAGGGAATTCGCTCAAAGCGAGCGTCTCCATACAAATGCGAAGTCTGGATATCCGTAACATATTTCGGCTTTCCCATGGAAGTAACTGTCCACATCAAAATGCTTTCGAGGGTCTCCTCTATAAACCAAGCCGCAGAATGGTAAAGCCAGTTCCACATCTAACAACGGATATGTCTTTATACTTCTGCAGCTGCTTCAAATTGCTTGGCTCTTATTTACTGCAATGCATCACAAATATTCCAGAGGAATGTTCAAATTTTTCTGAACGAAAGCCATGGAAAGAAAAGATAAAACATTTCGTACCTCCGATGTTTTTAATGTTTTATTCGATCATTGTAAGACGAATATAATATACGCTGGTGATAAATTACAGTGTATATTGTGGTACTATTGTTAATATAGTCTTGCATGTATATTTTTAAAACAATCGTTACTTAAATATGTAAATAAGTTAGTTTGTTGATGGTCATTGTTGGTGTTGACATGATTGTCATGTGCTTGTTTAGATAGCAATAATATTGAGACTTTTGCCGTTATATCCAAAGAGAACAACAATAAAAGCTATGCGAAAGAATTTAATTTAATCGCTTGGCACGCCAATTAGCATGTACAGCTCAAAATTTGGGAGAAGAAAGCGGTTCGTTTCGTTAAGAAATGCTACGATAAAAAAGCAAGCGTTACAAAAATGCTCTCACAAGGAACATTAACGGAGTGTTACTCACCGATTTCATTCAAACTCGGTAGATTCAGAGCTGATGGTGAAAAAATAAAATCTGTGAAATCATTCGGCAACTACGTATTCGGAACCAACGGAGAAGGAAATGGATGTTGCAGAAAGGTTAGCATGTAAGCATTTCACGCGTTAGATCAATAATTCGTATACAAGTAAATGACATTATTTTGTTTCCCTCGTGTCATTATTTTGGTGAATCATAATTAAACTGGATCCTTAAATCATTAATTACAATAACTCCTGTAATTAATAATAATAAGTAATTAGAGTAAGTCCTGCCTTCAAGGAGAGGAATATTTTTGTGATATCGAAGAAGATTTGGTGTTTGACTTGGGTAATGGAAGAGATGAGACAGTTGAAGAAGACATCAGCAGTGAGTCCCAGGGAGAACAAGATGATACATCTCCTACTTCTCCTTCATCTTCAACGTCTTATGAAGCTTCCCCAATTAAGAAAAGGAAACCAGAACCATCGATGCATTAGAAGAGAATGGCTGTTGACTTTTGGAAGTCTGGGAAGAAAGGACCATTGAAGTTGGATACAGTTCGGCACAACTTCAGTTTCGTAGCCAGCAAAATGCAGTTATATCGCTACGAAAAGTAGATTATGGAAGATGGTTCGTTGAAAGAAAAGTTTAAAGTAATACGCTCTGGTCTTCTTTTCCGCTGCAAGGCAGCTAAAGAGCAGCACTTGATCGTTCATGACAGAGACTTACGTAGGTGGGCACTGGAAGAAAATAAAAAAAATGGAACATAGTATCAATAATTTTAAAGCAACATCTGTCTGGCTATGAAAATGAAAAAGGGCCGACAAGATAGTTTCAAGGAAAGTGACAAAGGTTGTTTCTAAAAAAATATTCTTTGGAACAACGCTCTATTATCGAAAATCCAAGAAATTCGTGGAAGAAGTGAAGCGTGTGATCCGAGAAAGTGGTGCATCGCAAGAGCTAAATACCGATAATACAGAGCGGTTTTAAAAAAGAAGTTCATTCCGACCGTACGATAGAATTTCGAGGTACAAAAACAGTGGAATCAGTCGCCCAGTCTATACATACAACTACACACTCTTATACGATTCAACTAACAAAATCGATAGAGGGTAAACTTCTCTCCCCTCTTCTTATCTGTTTACAGGAGAAAGATGGTTTATTCCCAAAAATATAAGCATCTTTAAAGTTTTAAATGTCTATGTAATGGCGTCGACATCTGGCCTGTTAACAAAAAATATTTTAATGCGGGATTATTTAAATGTGTTCTTTCCCGTGCATGAAAGACAGGTATATTCTTTTAGTGGATTCCTGGGGATCCTACAATGATCGGGAATTCATAGAAAAAGTGAAACCGCAAAATGAATTTCTGGACATTAAATTGATTCCTCCAAAGACCACGGGACTTATTCAGCCACTGGATGTGTAGAATGTGGAAAGACTTCGTGTGGAAGGTTTCTGATCGAGTGCTGTTAGATCAACTGGACATTTCCCTTTTTCAGAGGGTTAGTATCCTAAAATTGCAATCCCTTACGCATTTTCAATTCCAGGCCCCAGATTTAAAAATTTTATTAAGTGCGCGTGGTTCAAAGCAGGATATATAGAGCAGCACCCCGACTCTCTTCTCACTCCGGTGCAGCATTGTTTTAATGAAAATATTTATGAAAGTCGATGCGAAAATGTACAAGACGAAACTGTATGTGGGAATACAACCTTCATAAAGTGAATGCTCACTGTGAACTTAATCTGTGTTTCAAAGATTAAAACAAAAATTCTCTTTTGTGTTTAAAAATACGAAGTAAATACAAATCAAATTTTAATCCATGTAATCGAAATTTATTTGATTCTTTACAAATTGTAGAATGAAAACCGCCGAAAACCATTCGTATTTCCGACCGCGCTTCGTTTTCGCGGCGACCGCATGCGACGGCACTCCCGCCCGGTATCCGCGTCTAGGAGTACGGCGTCTTAGCGAGGGGCCCGGGTGGTCAGTTTGCAATTTTTGACCTCGAATATCTCGGCTCCTAGGTCACGAGGGAACGAATGATTTCACAGATTTTATTTTTTCACCATCAGCTCTGAATCTACCGAGTTTGAATGAAATCGGTGAGTAACACTCCGTTAATGTTCCTTGTCAGACGTAGGTTGGGAATCCTTGAAAGAAAGGAGATTGGAAGCTAGGCTGCGATTGCTTAATAAATTCAGGGAAACTACATTTTCCGAAGATACAATCGGGATCATGCAACCCCCTGCTACGTCGGTCGATCCGATAACGAACGTAAGTTAAGAGAAATGGATGCTAGGACGAATCGTTTTAAAAATTAATTCTTTCCGCGAACGATACATGACAATAACCGAATAAGGAAGTAGTTTAGATTCAACTGGTGTTTGCACCCCCTGCCACACGCCGAAAGGCGGCTTGCAGGGTACTAATGTAGATGTAGATGTATATGAAGAATGTGGAATGGAATCTTTTCCGATTGGCATTTGATGTAGGACAGGCGAAAAATGCATCTTTTGGCCCCAGGAGGAAAGGGTAAGCTACCTCATTCCTCATCATGTGTAGTATGCCTCATTCTCTCTCTAGAGGACTAACTCCCAACAAGATGGCGCTGAAACGTCCTTTGAGACATCACAGATATTAAATTTGCTAAATTTAAGGCTATCGAAAATGGCATCATAAATATTTCAAGAAGCCAGAATATCAGTATAGAAATTTGTATTAAGACTCCATTGATGTGACAGGTATGTGCAAAAGTGTGATGGTGTAGCAAAAGCGTTAAATGTCAGTATTACCAAATGCCCCTTTAATAGTTAAATGATACATTCTCGCCGAATTCATTGCAGAAAAGCCCGCGAAAACAGTAATAAATCAACCATTTCAAAGATAATTACAATTTCGCTTTCGAAGCATGCGATATTCCGCGAGTCAATGAATTATCTTTTTTGCTTCCTTTTTGGCATTTTCGCCGTTTGTTCGCTGTCAAAGGAACGCTAATTTATTGTCCAAACATATTCTAAAAAAAAACGGGAAAGCGAAATTCCGAGAGGTGGATAACCTCTCTTTTTGAGCAAATGCATTCTCCGTGTTTTGATACATGATGAGAAAAAATTCCGCAGGATATTGATTCTATTTTCTAGAACAGAGAGCAATCAAATCTAAGCAAAGGTTGCGGGTAGATTTCCAATTTCGCTTTTGTCGAGTTTTCGCTTCTTTCCGAGTTATTTAAATAAAATCTTTTAACATTTCTTACGACGGCGTAGATATAAATGAAACATTAAAATAAATTGGTTTCTGAAATCTTGGTTAATTAATTTTTCTTTCTCTTCCTGCATGAATTAAAATATTATAATGAGTCAAAAACAAGGCTTTAATAATTATCTCCAAAATCCATTTACTAATTTCAATGCAAATATTTGCTTTAAGAAAAAAAATAATTCATATTATAAAATAATTTCGAAATTTTTACTTTTTAAAACACTTCTTGAATTAACGGTATTATTGAACTTAATATTGTTCGCTGTTTATTAATAAGATCTTAA
The DNA here is from genome assembly GCA_947579665.1 of Sympetrum striolatum. NCBI lineage: Eukaryota > Metazoa > Arthropoda > Insecta > Odonata > Libellulidae > Sympetrum > Sympetrum striolatum. The sequence goes on from OX388351.1 coordinate 79,428,107, forward strand.
TATTTTTTATCTTCTCCAGTAAGATTAAAAAATAATTTTCTCACGACGCAATTTTATCGCATAATTGCTAGCTATAAATTATTCTTAGAGTGTCAATTTTTCTTACGGCGCCAGCCGTTGACAAGCGCAATTCGAAGTGGAATCCTAAAATATTTTAGCCAAATCGATTTCACGTGAGATAGTAACGAAGACAACTTCCCAAACATTAATACCCTGGCATCTATTTCAAATATTAATTGTACGAAAGGTGGAATAATTAAGCTCGTGCCCAAACTAAGCAGAATAAATCCTCAAGACGAGAAGGTATTCCAGGAAGAGAAATGAAAGAAATGGCAGAAAGCGTCGATCCATTTGTAAAACTTACATTTTCTAAGTCTATGAACAAAGGTCACAATAGATGAAGAAATTATAGACACATTAACATGACAGAAAATATCGCTGTAAACAAAATCGTGGGATATTTAGAAAGTAATCGATTCCTCACCGAAAACCAGCACTGGTTTCGAATCTCCCGATCATGCGAGACCGAACTTGCAATCCTCCAATATTCGGTATGTAGATTTATTATTCACAAACGATAGCTAAGTAACCCTATAGTTTGTTTTTTAATGTAATCAGTGTAACTGCGTTTAGTTTACTCCTGTGCTTCCCAAGTATCATCACCTCACTATAAAAGAACATTACAAAGCCGTATCCTTTGCACTGAAAACATTTAAAACCTTCGCAAAATTTACGCTTACAGCTAGAACGGTGCTCATGGCTTGTATAGCTCGGTTTTTAATTACTGCCAACACGCTATTAAATCAGATGCACTTGCTTATTAACTACACGGTTTTTAATATGAACTTTCATAAAATCCACGCTTTAAAAGTTTTAAGAATTCTTATTACTTCTCAAAAACTGATAGTAAACAGTTAATTGGTTACTCTCGAGAAAATGCCAGTAGCCTTTAAATGGATCTCAAACATTCTGCGATTAAATTCCTGTAATGATGTTATATTTTACCTAACACAAGCCATCTGATGCGAACAGCCTATGCAATACATTCTGAAATCGTGTGTATATTGCGGAATTTTTGCTTTGAAGTAGCGATACGGACCGTTTGAGAATGATAGGTAAAAATATTCCTGGAAACATCCTGAATAAAAGTGCCTTGATATGCACGTACGGAAAAGAGTTTAATCTCACGTTATTTGGTGAAAATCGTGGTACCTTTTTACTCAAATAAAAGACGGCAGTAACTAAGTTAAGTCACTTAAAAACTTGCTCTTTACGGCTTGCACGTTCTTCTGAATGGGATTAAACATTTTTCAAATGTACCTCCTTCTCCATAATCTTCCCTCTTCATTCGCCTTGAAAGCACCTCGTACTCTGGGTGATTACAAAGTAGTCCTGAAAAGTGGGATTCAGTTTTTAGGACATAACTTGCTCAAAAATTGAAATAGCGTGGTTGAATTTGGACTGCTTTTAGAGCCTTCGACGAGAAGCATCCAGGGTTCAAAAATAGTTTTGAATTATCTAATATTTGATACAAACATCTACGAAAACCCGAATTACTGCAATAAAAATAGTTTTTAGGCATAACTAGCTTTAAATAGAAGTAATCTAATCAAAATGTGACTTGCACTGAAGCTTTTTTGAAGATACGTCCTGCTAAAACAGTAATAACTCTTATCGCGCAGTAGATGCAAAAATCTGCGAAAACTAGAAATATTATTTTAGTTTAGAAGAAGACCCTAAATCCCTCTAGTCCTACATAAGAGAGGTAAAGAGAAAGGTACTAACAGTAAGCTCGAATAGCGAAGGATAACATTATTAGCGATTCGAAGCGGAAATCGAACATCCTAAACGACGTTTACCAAATCGTATTCATGTTAGAAAGTAACATAGAGACCCAGGTTAATATACTGGAGAATATACCAAATATAAGTTTTCAGACGGATGGAATCGTTAAAATCTTACACAAAATTAATCAAAATAAGTCGTCAGCGCTTCAAGTGCTTAAAGAACTGACAGAAGGCCCCGTATCTCAAATATTTTGTAAATCGATAAATGAAGGTAGAGTCCCATCAGATTGGAAATTAGCTAATAATACGCTTGTTTACAAAAGCGGATTAAAGGAGGGACCAGGAACTTATAGACCCTTATCCTTCCTTATCCTTTCTTATCCTTCGCTGTCCGGAAAGGTAATGGAACATTTCGTCGTAAACTCACTTATCGGATTTTTAGATATCAATTGATTCTTCGCCACGATCCAGCATGGTTTTTGACAGTCACCATCATTTGAAACCCACCTTGCACTATTTGTACACGATATCTCACTCTACCGAGAATAAAAAATCCAAAAAGGATTCGATAAAGTCCCCCACTACAAACTAATTTAAAAGAAAAAACTAGCGGGAATTAACAAGTAGTCAACTGGGTTAAGGCTGCTCTTTACCACACAAAAAAGCCGTTTTAAGACTGTTCCTATTGCCCTCGCAGTGAAGACATTTTAAAACTAACAGAGTTATATTTTCACCAACCGATGCTTAAAAGATGAAGCTTCCATACAACAGGTTCTTTTTATAGATATTGCATACCGTATTTGTTAAAAACATTAGCAAATATTGCTCACTTTCTCTGAAGTGCCACGTTCCTATAAGATAAGATAGCGAAAAAAGCTCTCGTTGCATAGTATCCTTTATCTTTCGATTGAATCGGGTACATTATATTCGTACAAGAAGAGTAATTTGGGAAATCGCAGAGTATGATAATGTAGCGAGGAATTGGCGCTGCATACCTCATATGTACTTCAAAACGACCTGGACGTAATATCAGCATGGTGTAAATATTGGCAGCGGGATTTAAATATAAATTAATGCGTCGCCATGAGTTTTACGCTCTCCACAAACATAATTCCCGCGCAGTACCAAATCTCAGGGCATCCATTAGAGTTAGTGCACGACAACAAATACCTAGGAGTCACGTTTAGCAGTAACTTATCTTTTAAAGAACATATTTGAGATGCGATAGGAAAAGCGAATAGAATGCAAAGATTAACTGGTAGAACGTTGAGAGGATGCTCATCGAGAGTCAAAGAAATAGCTTACTTTTCTCTTATTCGTCCGAGTCTTGAATACTGCTGTGCGGTTTGGGACCCACACGAAGTAGGTTTAGTCTCAGATTTAGAGATGGTCCAGCGTAGAGCAGCCCGATTCGTCTGCGGGGATTTCAGGTTTGATAGCAGCGTTACGGCAATGATAGAGTCCCTCAGTTGGAATTCACTACAGATGAGAAGATCTGAATATCGTCGCAAACTTTTCGAAAAGTTCATTCGTTCATTATTTATAGACGAAGTAAGTGAAATGTTAGTGGCAGTAAGGAGCGAACGCGATCTCCGAGAGGCATCGACGAAGCGTTATAGGGAAGTAATCGCAAGGACGGATAATTACTTTTGGTCGTTTTTTCCCCAAGCTATTAGAGATGCTAATAGGTAGGAATGAATAATGGTGGTGTATTACACCCCCTGCCATACGCCTCTGGCGGCTCGCGGGGTATATATCTAAATCTAAAATCTAAAAATCTGCGAGAGGCATCGACGAAGCGTTATAGGGAAGTAATTGCAAGGACGGATAATTACTTTTGGTCGTTTTTCCCCCAGGCTATTAGAGATGCAAATAAGGATGAATGAATAATGGTGGTGTGTTACACCCTCTGCCATACGCCTCTGGCTGCTCGCGGAGTACATATCTAAATCTAAATGTAAAATCTAGAATCTAAATCATACCCCCAGCGGAGAAGTTCCAGCTCCTCCCTCCTTCCCCACCCAACACCCAGTCTATCCCTATCGGAGCTATCCCTTGGGTCGACCTTTTTTCTAACGGTCCGGCCAGCGGTCATTGTTTGGAAATTATGGTTAACATTAAGTATAATGTTTTTTATAAGTAGCTTTAATTGAATTAGCAGTCCACAGTAAATTTCCTTGTGGTTTACTGATTAATTTGATACCAAACACTTTGTAGATATCTTGATATTGTCAATAATTGTTTGACTTTTTCAAACTTGTGTGGAAACAAACGTGGAACTCGAATTGCAGTCTCCTCGCGGTGATTTCTAGGCATAATGTTCATATATAAATAAACAAAAAAATAAATATATAGTAATAATAAATTCGGAAAAGCGGAGCAAAATGATGTTCTCTGATTAACAATAAATAATGGCTGCGGATTCCACGGAATGGATGAATTTGAACGAATGTGCTTAGGATAAATAATTATATTAGTTTTTTAAACTTTTTTATTTGCATTAACTTTTTTAACTATCAAAATCGTCTATTACTGTTGATTGTTTAGAATTAAAACAGTTTTGGTGTATTTTCCCTAAACTGCGGATCTTCTCAGGGAATCTGCATTCGTCGTAGATTATGCACTTCTTTGGCTATTGAAAGCGATGGTTCATCGTCATATTCCCGACCGACGAAAGTATTATCCGCAGATTTTATTAAGTTTGTGTTTATTTCGTGTCCTTATATATGTGTGTTTTTCCACAATTAAAAGTTACAGCCAAGTTCCGTTCTTACTCTCCATGATAACTTTCCATTCTTTCTTCGTGAGGACGAGTTTGCTCTTGCCTTTGCTCATTTGACCAATGTCAATGAGACAGATTACTAAAAAAATCTGCATTTTAGCTAAATGCTATCAAATTCCGGAAAATTCCTATTACGGAAATACGGAAACAGAAAAAGGATAAACGATTACACTAAAGCCAAAGCCTGATAAAGAAATGGGGAAAGGGAAAAAAGCGTAGACCACACAGCATGTATCACTTATTTATAATTGATGAATACCTATGCATAGAAAAACATGTCTTTCATACAAAGTGATTGGAAAATTATCCTATGTATTTTCGAATTTAGCAAAATTCAGAAATTCGTTCGTTCCTTCAGCTCGAACTCAACGCAGCACAGTTCTACTCTGGCTTATCTAAGCTTTGTTTTAATTCCTATCCTATCTTCATAGCATCTGTGTGATTTACGATAAAGGTTTGTTACGTATTTTTAGTATTGGCAGTTGGAGCTATCGTCGAATTATTTTGACAGCGATGATAATTAAAAGAATATAGGTATTATATCTTATTTGTCTCGCCGAAAGAAGGCGATTTATAATTATTGTATATTATTATTTCATCCATACGGTATTTAGTAATGAGCTTTTAGCATAATTATCGAATTGTTCCGACTGCAAGTTCGGTATAGAAGAAAAGCTTTGTGAATAACGTCTCCGCCAATGTAGTATTTAGCTTTCTTTCTTTCTCTCTTCTTCTTCATCAGATTTCTCGCACTAATAAAGTAGTTTATTTACAAGGACGCTATAAAATATGGAAATAACATAAATTTTGATTAGAAATCATCTTCAGAACATTGATTCTAAATATTTCTCATGAGTAAAGATTTGTACTGTGAGTTTGTAGTAGCACAATCGAAAGGACAGACCAAAATAATACATTCACTGTGGACATTCAAACTTAATATCAGCAAATTACGAACAGTATATTTCATAGTAACGGTCATGTACGGACAGTATGGAAAATATGGAAACCAAACTGAGCAAATGAACACTCAGTTCCATTATATACGAGAGAGAATCTTCGAAACACCAACACCTTCTCTGATAATCATATTGAGAAGTAGCCTCCTCCTACCTCGTTTATTTATTTATTCATTTGTTACATACATCATAATTGTCAATTTAAATTGATAGTATAAGAAAAGGGAAAATCAAATTCATCATAACAATAAAAATATATGAATCGATGCAATTAGAAATTAGACATATTTATAAAAGAGATTTAACGTTTCCTGAGTTAATCCTTTGCGAATAAATGTCCCTTGGTTATACGGAAGGATCCACAGAGGATGGAAGAGAACAAGGGCGTCGCCAGGGGGGGGCAGCTGCCCCCCCTGGAGACCCATTCGTATTTTTGTTAGGGATGTGTTGTAGAAAAAATTTTTAGGCACGAGGGTAATTGAAAAGAATTTAGACCCAAAACAAAGTCAAGTGTTGGCATGTGTAAACACCAGTGATGGGAAAAGTACTTCCTCGTAGGAAATTCATTTATACCTCCAGCGCAGCAAAAATATTTCAACAATACTTTGTAATCCCGCCTTTCCTTCGCCCCTTCCCTCCTAAGAGAAGAAAAGTTCGGTTTCAGGGTGAACAATGTAGCCTCTCGATGCGATCAGAGCGCGAGGTTGTGCGATTATGTCCTCTCTCTCAAACTTCCTTGAGTATCGTCCGACATTCGCCGGCAGAAGACAAAGGATTCAGTTTTTTTTCGTTTTCCCTTCAAAATGGACGTAAGAAAGAAACTTTTCCGCTGGAAGTTTTTTTTCAAGGAAATAGAACGAAACTTCTTAGCCGACTACATTTTTCATTGCATTTTGCCGAAAATTTTCGGCATTCACTTATATTTCTCCTAGACATTTGTCTCTAATCTTTTTAACAACAAAACTATTTACATCGGTGGAAAGTAGATGTAACAAGGCAGAGTTTGATACAAAAAACGACCGTTTTTCGTGAATGGTAGACGCAAATACATCGGTTTAAGTAAAGTCGCAGCCATTTCCAAAATTTCTCGAAAGTAGCAAATTTTTATTTTCCCTTCGAACATAATGGTTTATAACCATGATTTAACTGCAGTTTGCTGCTAGATATTATTTTTACCGATTGCTGAAACTATTGTAATTTGATTTTGTTCAACTTTCAATTTTCATGCAAATGTTGCAACAGCGAGGCCGATTCTTCCGTAAGAAATACATTGGGCCATAAGAAACCCTTGGTGCCATCATGACGTTGGATAAAGTATGTGTGTGTGTGCTTTGTGCTTTGTCTCTGTGCTTTTTTTCTGCTGAAGAGTACAAAACCCCAATCATTTGCTTGATAAATTCAGCGAAAGCTTTGCATGCCAGTAAATATGGCTCCGATTATAGCTAAGTTGATGTTTTCGATGGCAGAGCCGACATCGATATCAATGGAACGCTACGAGTGTTTCGCACACAATGTTCAACGCTTGCACTTCTTAACCATATCCTTTGGTTAGATGACTCACACCATAAGATAAGATTCCCATGAGAAAAATTTGAAAGGGCTGATTTGTTTACTCCATGAAAAAATGCAAGGGAACATTCGAGAAGTAATTCGAAACTTACACCCTGAAAACAGAGATTAAGATTACGTTTGAGAGACAAACAGTTTGATAAAACACTAAGTTTGATCTTCTGCACGTGACTGTTTTGAGGGTGTGAATGCAAAGCTAGGCTCGTGAATAGTGCTTTTGAGAAATTCACAGGGAACAGTTCGAAGGAGAGTTTAGTTTGAATTTCATAAGATACAGATGGACATCCGAAAATTTTTTTCACAGTCCGCTAATAGCTCGAGGCCTCTATCTTTAAACGTAAGTTAATGTCCATGTAGTGTTGTGTAAAATGACCATCATTAGTTGCATAAATTAGGATTGTATTATTTTCATCTACAAGCTAAGCAAGACTTCAGACCTTGCAAATATTTTTTCCCTTTGTTTTAGTTTTTGCCGTTCTCCGCGCAATAACAACGTTGGTACTCGGAGGCTTAGTTATTACAACTGGTGTCCAAAGAAGCATGCACATAAAGATAGAGTAATTTATTTTCACGTTGAATTACTTCAAAATTTAATAAAAGCAAATCGATGTAAATATAGAGTAAATGAACTTACATAGGAAGATTTTCCGGCAATACAGTGCGCTGCGAAGCTGACTTCACGGATAGTTTTGCTTTCCGATATTATCCAAATTCTTACTCGCGAAAGGATGTCCACGCTAAACGAAGGCTAAAGATACATTAAAAGAATAGCTGGGGGTTCGAAGCCGGTACCGTTACGGTAAAATGGTTTTCCACAGCGAAAACCGACCGCCGTGTATGGAGTACGCGCCCACTGGAGGGTTAATATGTGACATTATTTAAAAAGGAAATGTTTTTTCATTTATATTTTTGGCTATCTTCGTACAATGATTAATAATTGAAATTTTGTTATTATTAACATAAAATTAAATTTGAATTCAAATTATTGAATAACCGATTAGTTTATTAAGACTTTTAAATTTTGTTAAATTTGTCATTTAGTAAGTTTAAATATATTTAAAAAATTGCGGTCTCCCAGATCGCACGTCACTGGTAGTGAGACAAAAATTGCACGTCACTGGTTAAGGGTTAAAGTGGTCGAATTAAAAATAAAAATCTGATTTTAAACATTAGGTACATACATTAGTTTTCCTAAACATAAAGAAATAAATTAAAGCTCAGCACTCAATATAATATAATAAAACGATCTAAGAACTCAACTTGGGCAGGGAACGGCCACTTTGCCCCATTATGAGCCTGGCCACTTTAACGCCTTTTCAGTATATCACAGCGACCTTCAACTATCTAATTCATCATAAACTATAATATTTTAAAGGTAATTAGACAGACTTTTCAGCTGTTAATTTAAATGATGTATCATGAATTAATGACAAAATAATGAAAATAAAACTAAACACTCAAAACTTAAAAAAATCCATTGTAACTCAAACAATTCGGCAAACTGATCACTGACACTTTAACACAACAATAATAGCTTTCCTACGAGTGAGTTGAAAACCATTCTCACCAAATTGCAGTAGTTCTCTTCTCACACATTTGATTTGTACCAGTTTGAATTATTGTATAACATATAAATTGTCCAATTGAGGTCAGGGAATGGTGTTGCAAAAACCTAATGGAACTCAATAGAAAAAAGTGTAACGTTATAAGTTATCAATAGAGTCTGGAATTTTTTCGCGATCGCGAAAAATTCGCGTTAAGTCGCGAATTTAGCATGAAAACGCGAATTTTGCGGTAAAACGTGAAATTGGCATCAAAAAAGAATTTCTTGTTACAAAGAACTTATTTCTCATTCTCTTGCGAATTTTCCGCAGTAAGGTTTTGTAAAAATCTGCTGTTCAAGAGGAATATATAGAAAATTGGCAAATTATTGTTACATTTTTTCAGAGCAGACTTTTATGTGGAAGGAAACCCCTGCAAGCAGAAGTGTATGCAGAGTGAGGAGAGACTTTTGATTATTCTTTCGGCTGACTTCACAGCCTTTGTTTCCACCTTCCCGCTTTACTGATCACAGTTATTTTCTTGTAAATAGCTCTTTTGTAACTGCTAAGTTTTGTTGATTTTGCTATTTAATTTTCATTTTTGCAATTAATATGGATGTCCATATATTCTGTAGATGGGAAATATAAAAATCATTCGTAGGCTGTGAACATTTTTATAACATCATATGAAAAGGAAGCGGCTGGGGCAATTAGCATTCCCCTTAAAAGTATTCAGGATTGAGTAAAAGCAGCAAAGAGGGAACCCGCCAAAATGAATACCATAAAATTTGAAAAATAAATGTATTGCTTTTTTCGTAATTTCACTCATGTATCTGATCATGTTTTACTAAAAGCTTGTTTATATTTTATCCTTTAACAATCGGAGATGATGAAGTTATTTTAGATACAGCAATACTTAATCCGCTAAGTAATAAGGAGATTATTAGTAACTCCTCCTGGCATCCCCCTTTTTCTCTAGAACTTCTCCCTCCCTTTGTTTTCCCCGCTCTCACCGGAAAGGTTGGCGAATTCAGTGACCGCGAAGTTTTTCTAGGAATATAAATAGCGCTGACTTTGTCTAAAACTTTTATATTTCACTCATTGATAACTTCGGTGATATTTTGGCAGTGGGGATTGATTAGGTAGTTTCATCTGTAGATATTCAATTGCGTCGTGAGTGCTACTCTTAATATTTTACTTCTCCCAGGAAATAAATCGTTTCACGCAGGGCAAATATTTTGAAAAATGTCTAAATCAAAACTAAGTGCGAAAGATAGGGCCTTTCAGTACAAAAGTCAAGGGTTTTACAGCACTGACAGAAGTACTGTTATGTGCAAATTTTGCAACTGCCAAGTCTCTTGGGAAAGAAAAGATTCGATCGAGTAACATTTGAAATCCACAAAACATGTTTCTGCCAAAGGTTCGTCCAACAAGAGCAAGAAATTACAGTCTTCAATCGCCACTTGTTTTAACAGTGTAGAGATCAAGAAAAAATCTGATGTGGCCAGCACATGACTTTCTCCATATATAAGATGTAAATATTTATCTACGACAGTATTTTCAAACTCTATATTCAATCTAAACTTGGAAGATGAATGATTAATTTATATCATATTATCTTTTACGTCACAAACATTAAAAATAATGTTTTTCGGGACATGTTCGATGAAAAACGATGAAATGGCCCATTTCGCCGCAGCGCCCAGAGCGCCCACAACGTAAATAATCAGAAACTTCCGGTTTATCAGTATTTCAGGAATAACTCCCACACAGTCAGTGATACAAAAATATGTTTCATACAAAAAGTAGAGTAAATTACATTTTCTAAAACTTTTGTAAATAATAGTATATACCTAAATATCATATTTATGGAGATATTTTGAGAACCGGAAATGAGCTTTGAAGAATGAAGCTCGACTTCCGGTTAACCGATTTACTCCAAAATCTAATCAACTCTAACGACACAAACCAAAATACTATATATGAAATTTGGTGTTGATCCAACAAACAGTTTTCATGTTAGAGCGCCCACAAAGTACATAATCAGCTACTTCCGGTTGATCAGTATTTCACGAATAACTCCTAATCAACCGGTGATACAAATATATGTTAAATACAAAAGTTATAGTAAAACACATTATCTAAAACTTTTATAGGGTATACAATATACCTATATATCATATTTATGGAGATATTTTGAAAACCGGAAATGAACTTTGATGAATGAAGCTCAACTTCCGGTTTACCGATTTACTTGAAAAACTAATCAACTCTGACAGCAGACACCACAGTACTATATATGAATTTTGGTATTGATACGACTAATAGTTTTCACGTTAGAGCGCCCACTGTCACACACACACACACACACACACACACTCACACACACACACACACACACATACACACAGACATCATTCCGAAAATGGTCAAAACGTGTTCTAGGGACCCCAAAACATGTATTTCCGTTGAAATCTCGAAGTCGATTTTTTTCATGAAAACAATACTTTCTCTATACTTCGTATATGGAGAAAGTAAAAAAACCACCGAGTACTTTGGGAAGGGCATCACGGAAACATTTCTGAAGGCGAACATACCATTGGAAATGAGCATGTACAACGATTCTTAGGAGAATTCATTGAAGGTAAATATCATTATAAAGCTGTTTCCTCAATGCCATTATGATATTCAGTATGTAAAACAATTTCTATTGCCAGCTCTGTTGCAAAAAGTGAAAGTCATAATATTCTAGCATTTGCTTGGATCCCTTGTGATTTTAAATTATTTACACTTGTTATTTTAGGTGCTGGTGATATCCCTTGCACCAAAATTTTATCAGAAAAGTTTCTTCCAGCCGTAAAACTAGAGAGAGAAGCTGCTTTAAAAATTAAACTTAAGGACAAACTCTTAGCTCTGTTCTGTGATGAAACTACGGACAAAAGGGGTCAATGCATTTTTGCCATCTTATTTAAAATTATTGAAGATGCTGGTAGAGTTGAAATGGTCATTGGAGATGTTCATACTCTGGAATCTGCTTGTGTAAAAACATGCTCAAGGTCTATATTAGAAACATTGAAATAATACGACATTAAGTTTGATAATGTGGTGGCCTTGGTGTCAGACTCTGCTAGTTAACCCTTTTACTGCCAGCGGGCCGATATATCGGCCCTCGCGAGATGTGCGAAAACTGCCACGGGCCGATATATCGGCCCAACTTTTTTGACTTTATTTATTTTGTGGTTGCGGCCTTTTTTTCTTAACAAAATATAATGCTTCAAAAATATTACGACTCGAAACTGCTGTCTTTCAAAGGCCTCAATTTTCTACTCAATTTATATGAGAGGATATAATTATTTGTTTGCATTTTTACCTTGTGCGATATTTTCTCCCGCGGTAAATATACTCTGAATATCGCTGCGTGCACTCATTGATGCTTCAGGAAAGGCTTACCTTGAACATTCAGTTAAATTATTTTATAATTTACTACATTAATGTGGTTTAAATCTACTTAGAGATTTAGCTTCTCTCGAAAATGCTAATGGAACAAAACGTTTAGAAAGTGCGACAGTCTTGCGTAGGCAGAGCTTTGAAGGAGGATCCTTGAGCTGAGAGCTTAAACAACACAGATGTTCGCATTTTACGGCGCCCCAACGGTCACTATCCTGTTAGAGCCCTCTCGAACGCATCATACGAAAAGTAAATTTCCTCAAAAGTTGGCCAGTATTTTTACGGATGTAGAACGGTTTTCATATTCCAGTTTTGACAACGAATGCTTTGACTAGACGTTTATTTAAACGCAAAGAAGTTCCGTTTCATTCCATTCCAGCGTAGATCATTCCGATAAGATTTCATGAATTTTGATCGATCGAAAGGACGAGCTACGTCTTAGTCATCATATGCTAACGGACGAAGGAGCCGCTTCCGAGATAAAACATCTCAAACATCCTCTTTTTTCCAGATGCATTTTACTTGAATTGTTTTTGAGAAATTATAGGCTTTTCATATTCTTTGTGTTTTAATTGGTTCGCTGTCAGCTCGCTATGCAATGAAAGCAATGAGACTTTAGACAATACGCTCTATTCCTAAGCACCGTATTTCATCTCATATTTCAGTTGATGTTTTGTTGAATGTCATGTTTCATCTCATCTCATAGTTATAACAATCTGTCGGATTACCAAGGTATTCAATTCTTGTGGGTGATTTCCAGCAAAAGAATTATCTCCTATATAGCGTTAATAGTTTTTCTTCACTTGGTGGAAGATCATTATAATTAATCTAACATTTTGATCATTAAAAGAATAATAGATCTTACTATTAAAATTTAAACAATATCAAAAAATACTGATAGTTAATTAACTGTAATATCTCTACCTACTTAAGAATCTCTCACGTTGTTTTACATCCGATATTCTTCCCATTTTTCTCACATTAGCACTTTAATTTCATTGTTGTTTATTCTACGACGATTGTTTGGATGGAAGAAGAGACCATTCCTTCTCCCTTTATTTTATTATTTAATTTATCCATCCAATCGGTTCATCCTCTTTCATGTTTCTTGTTAATGATTCATTTTAGCTATTTTTTTGTGATGTCAACGTTCTTTTGACGCCACATTTACTGAAGGTTTATCATCCATTCTTGAATTATGATCTATTCATGATTTATTACCATGATTAACGAGATATTTTCATTTTTCTAAGGTAAAAGTACGGAATTAAAATATTTAACTGACTTTATGTCTCTGATAGTGTTGTACGTATTTAGAAAAAAGTATAGGAAGCCCGTTTTAGGAGGGGTGACGTTAAGAGTTCCAAAATTCAGCTCACATTGAAATTAGGAAAGCCTTTTTCAGAATTCTGTCCTTCTCATGACTCTCTTTTGCATTGTATTATTTATTTACATTGTTTATTTTGCATTGTATTATTTACAATCACGCTCTTTACTAAGAAGAACGCCTTCTGTTCCTTTGCTACTAACATTCACTTACATTAATTTATGAAACTGCAAATTACCTAAGTAATTTTCATGTTAGCGCACCTTATACTATCCGTAAAAAGAGACCAATGTATTCCATCTAATCTTACTATAATCTCGTGAAATCTTTTTTTCCAAAAGGGAGAAGGTACGCACATAAATGATGTTATCCTCTTCTATCGTTCGTAGGTTATCGTAAATGCTGCTAAATATTAGCATCACAGTGCATATTCAATGCAGCAGAAACGCAAATAACTGAATAACGGATGAGAAGTGTTCTTCATCTACAGATCGTGGTCATACATTATCTTGGAGGAATGAATTCATCAAAACGATGTTATTGGTTTCGTAAATTAAACGATGTTATTGGTTTCGGATAAATTTCTTGGTGGTTGACTACGGATGTCATTTACCTGAAAAGAAAGAAAGAAGAAGAGTATATAGTGCAAATATATAAGAGCAAATAGTGTGGTATCTCGCTTTTTGGGACAAGTCTAGTTTTCACGTTTAACCTTTAAACTGCGGGAAACGTATAAAAACGTTCTTATACGTTTGACCTGCTTTTCCTTGCCCATGCTTGGCCTTCCTCAATTTTATGGCGGTGCCTGTGAATGAGACGCACCCTCACAAAATCTTTAGCATTGTCCTAAATGTGGAAAACCCTTCCCCGGGGTTTTCCGGCCTCTGCGTAATTCCAAGATTTGTAGTGCACTCGTAATTTCATATTTTCCTCGCTCGTTAAAAATCAATGTATCTACTAGCTGTTTGGTATCAAATTAATCAGCTAACAGCAAGGGAAAAAATAAGACAATTAAATCATTGGCAATTGCTTCCACGTTAGAGGAACAACCAAAAGTCTTGAACAATAACCGCTGACCGCGGGCATCGGAAAAAGGTCTACTTAGATTACGGGGGTTTTCTGCCTGCTGTAATTAGTCTGACCCACCAGGAGAAGGGACCGTTTCTCTAACTTGCCTCCCGCACACGACTGTCGCGAAAGAAAAATACTCCCGCATCTTATGGGTTAAGCCAAAGGCGCGGAAGGTACTTTACGACGCAGGAGTCCGTGGGATTCGTAGGCGGAGGTTGTCTCCAGATGGAGAAAGCGGCATGGTGCAATTGCGAAGTGCAAAGGGTGCCGCCAGACGCACTTCGGGGGCAATTATCTGCGGAAGCGACTGAGTGGTCATTCGGACCCTCATCAGCACCTCAAAACTCTCCACATGGAAACAGCGAGAAAGAGCATGTACGCCTGATCATCTAGATTTCATTCGATGTACAAGGAATTCCGTTTCCGTTGAAAGGCGGTGTTCTTTCTTCGGGATTCGGAGTCAATACACAGACTTGCAGCAATTCTTAAAACTTATTACTCAAATTAATTATTTTTAAATTTTAATGACGCAATAATATTATTATATTTTACGCAAGATACAGCAGTAGGTATATAAATATGCTTTTCCCCTAAACAAGCTTCCGAATTTTAGCGACGGTCGCATTAAATTACCTTCTCTTAAATTTTTAATTATTTATGAAGGATTTATTTATTTAACATATTTTTAATAGTAAAATTTTAAATCTGCGAAGGCCGATTTCCATTTAAACATTGTTTTCGCCTGATTTAATTTTGAAACCCGTTCGCGCCGCCGCCATTGCTTTCTCGGCAGTGGGGGGCGGCGCAGGGTCGGGGGCCTTCTTCCAGACAGTGGCCCCTGTCCAAGGGGGCACCGAGACGGCCGCCATCTTAGAAAGGAGTGGAACGTAGGCGCCCGCAACTCTCCCTTTTTTGAGTTTCTATTCCCGAGTTGAAAGAGAAGCGGAGCCTCAAGGAGGGGACGCAGAGCGGAATGTCCATCATTCTTGTCTAACATCAGCATGTATTGTTTTCCACGTGAAATTTTGGGCTGTAAGAATTTAAGGTATTGTTTACGCTGTTGACTGGCAACGCCGCAATACATAATGATAAACGTGGCCAGGAGCTGATAGTTGGTTGTCAAGGAAAATCAATCACTGTGAGAACAGGAAACATCGAAAATATTTAATATATTTTTCATGTTTTTTGCAGTTACTTGCACACATTAATTCTGTACACAGGCGATTATTTAAGTCCCAGTAACCAAAGTACAGTAGAACCCCGTTTTTACGATCCTCAATTTTACGAAATGACTCAGTTTTACGAACCATTCCGCCGGTCCAGATGTTTGTACATGTAAAATTACCTCATTTTTACGTAAAACCTCGATTTTATGTTTTACGAAGTGAGAAGCCGGTCCGGAAGTGAATGAACCCCGGGTTTACGAGGTATTTGAAATGTTTTTGTCGCACTGAGCTCAAAACAATGGGATGACGATCGCCGTAAACAGGAGCAGCTGAATCCAGATCGTCTATGTTGGGAGGGCCCTCAGCCCATGTATTTTAGATGGGAAAATGTGGAAAAATCGAATATGAGAGTAGATTTTAGATTTAGATATATACCCTGCGAGCTGCCAGAGGCGTATGGCAGGGGGTGTAATACACCACCATTATTCATTCATCCCTATTAGCATCTCTAGCAGCCTGGGGAAAAAACGACCAAAAATAATTATCCATCCTCGCGATTAATTCCCTACAACGCTTCGGTGATGCCTTTCGGAGATCGCACCTTATTGGCACTAACATTTCACTTACTTCGTCTATAAATTCTGAACGAATGAACTTTTCGAAAAGTTTCCGACGATATTCAGATCTTCTCATCGGAAGTGAATTCCAAACGAAAGACTGTATCATTGCTGTAACGCTGCTATCTAACTGGAAATCATCGTAAAAAAAGTGTAGTGCTTTTTGACGTGCTTACGCTGTGGTAATATCCATGTGGATGATCATCCAATTCGCACTTAAATACGATTGATATGATCTAAGGAAAATATGTTCAAAGATGCATAAATTTCCCAGGCATTCTTACGAATCGCAATGCTATCGCTGGTATCGTCAGTCGTATTATATTTACTTCCGTGTTTTGTCGTCGATGCCTCATTCGATGTGTAAACATTTGGCATTACGCAAATGTAAGAGCGAGCATTTAAAGTCAACAAATCCCAACAAAAATGCTTAAGTCAATACATTTTTTAAAAGGTATCAAAACACCTTAACAACATTTTAAAATTTAATGCATTTCCCTCAAATAACATTACCAGGAAAACTACGGTAGGAATTACGTATTACCAGGAAAATTACGGTAGCTGAACTACGGGTCATATTGATTTATATAGTGGAATTTACCGTTGTTACTTCTTGTTGGATGATCCGAAAAATGTCATTCATAATGCATTAGGCCATTACACTGTACTCAATTGAATTTTTTCCACTTAATCAGCATCATGCGTTGTTCCAAAGTTTTGTTAATGAAAGTTCTATTGCGGATACAATGAGTCTTCGGACTGATGACTGATTAAAAATTACAGATAGAGATTAGAATTAATTTATAGATTATGGGAAGTGGATGCTCAGTTTCATTCCCAGGAACTTCATACTTTGCACAATTAATACAATTACACAGTCTTAAAATGGCTCTGATGGATTTGGAGTCTTCCCATGATACGCTGGATAAATTTTCCTCCGTAATTTCCGATTAGATGCAAATATTTACGAAATATCGGAATATCCTAAAGGGATACAAAGATTGCGAAGAGGACCAAAAGGACGAAAGAGAAAATGCTAGATATTTACGCTACAGAGCTCAACAAATAACATAGAATATTTCGTATGAGAATAAGCATACCTCCAGAAATCGTGATAAAAATGCTCTGCTGCAGCTTAGGAAGGCCGCATGCCCCTGAAGCCAATTCATGGAAAATATTTTGGAAAAACCAGTCCTACCGGGAGTAACGGCAATGCGAGCAATGGGAGAGTGGTCAACACGCGTCGGAATGATTATGGGGGAGGAAAAGGCTCTAACTGTTTATCTTTTAGAAAACTGAACCATCGTTCAGTTACCGAGGCGCATGCATTTTTGCTCCTTGCACTTTTCGATAGCAGTTATCGATTTTCCTTTCTTTCTAGCATGCACCGCTATATCATCTGCTAACCATAGTATTGCAGCGTCTCCTTGTCTTCAAACTGCTGCTCTTGTTCATTGATTGTCTATTCATGGCAATAGTTGAATTAGCAGGTCTTATTCCTTTTTTCATTTATTACCGTCGCATTCGATAGCGAGTGTTAACTTAGGTCCACCTTCGTCTGATCCTGACTCACTCTCGATGTCAATGAGAGCGTTAAACAGGCCGTTTGCATCATTTTCGCATGATATTTCTATCATAACAAAAAAAATTAGATCGTCGAATCCGAATCAAAAGATTTACTTTTTCCGATCCGATATTCGGTTCGCATTATCAGAAAGTGTTCCGGCGGTTAGATTTATCAAAAATATGGAAAGGCGATTTGAAACCGAGTTATTAAATTTGAAATTTTCGGGACTGAACTTAGATGATATCTTTCATATCTGTATTTTTAATGTCAAACTGACATGCTACGGGTTTAATCAAAGCATGAGAGTGTTCGACGTTTACTGCCGACACAATACCGGAATTGAGGGTTTTCATCGAACAGGATACGGTTATTAATCTAAGCCTCAATTTCCTGTCGCTATTCGTCTTGCGCTATCGTTTTTACCTCATTCGTGTTTTGGGCTCATCCACGTGATTCGACAAGTGGCTCGAATTTTACAGTGATAGCATGGAATCCAAGGTATTTTTATTCATTCATCGCGTTTCCCAAAAATGAAGTATTCACGAATCATAGAGAATAATGGAACTCATATCTCTGAGAAGAGAGTGGAGAGGCACCAGTTACATTATGAGCCTCTTGTAAAAAAAGGAAGGCAATAGAATGACTATCTGTCATTAGTATGATATTGATTATTACGTAGTCTCTGGGGAGAGTGACGGAGTGAAGACCATCTCGGTCGTCAATCCACGAAATTGTAATACAATGGAGGAGGGGTTAGTGTTGGTGACCTCGGTCAAGGAAGACGCAGAAGGAAATGGGATCGGAAGGATTCTGGGAAAGCTTGGGCCATGAAGAAAGAGCCGTAAAAAAGGATGTTACGCGAAATGTCTTCAAGTGATGACCGGGGGTATTGTCCAGAAGGGAAGGGATGGAGGTTGGTTCACCGAGAAGTCTCTAAGAAAGGGTCGAAGAAAGGGTGCTGGGTAAGGTTATGGCTATCTGGAACTTTCGAATAAGGTGGGGCCGGAAACACATCCTGTCGTGGGGGGTAGGATCGAAAGAAGAAGGGGTTCCGCGGATTTCGAAAATTATTTAAAAAAGGAAAAAAGGCTTGGCTGGAAACTAACCGACATTGGTCACTTCAACAATGAAGCCCGTTTATTTTATTAACGGATATGTTCGCGCGGTAGTTTCCCGAGAAAATCGCGATTCTTCTTATGAACGTAGCGGACAAAATTTATTCTATTGCTCTTTGAGAGTGAAAAATCGATGAAATAAAATAACATTTTGTAGTAATTCCACAGAATATATTTCTTTGCACGACCGGTTTCAACTTTTAAAAGTCATATTACCACAAAGTGTTCTTTTATTTCATCCATTATGGAATTCCACCAAGTAACGGCCAATACCATTCAAAATAGTGAAAAATCGATTAGATCTATTCGATTTTTTCTGTCGTTTACTTTATACTCGTTCAAAAGGAGAGGATAGAGGTGGCGCGTTACCTGATCCCATTTAGGGGAAGTGTGGCAGGTATATGTTACGCTGATGAAATATGAACATAGCTATCTGATCCGATATCCCGCCAGCCAGTTCATGTCGATCCGTTGCTCTTACGCGGGATTTTTTGAATTAATGGAGGGAAAAAGTAACGGAACTCTCTCTCCCTTTTTTTCTGAATGGAGGTGTAGTCGAAATCGGGGGACCAGTAATCCACTGCGTGATTGGAGTTCGGAAACGAGCTGTATCGCCGACTATTTCCGATGCATTCAACGAATTTATTACGGCGCTGTATGTCGCTGAAACAATGTACTGCGCATCGAATGCTGGCGTTGAATTTGCGTTGCGTTCTGCGATCATTTTTATATCGAATGACTTTACTAAAGTACTGCGTATCCGAAACTACACGAATTTTACTTTTGGGTATTACAATTGAAGACACAGTGTGCAATGATATTCCTCGCATGAAATAAACCGGTAAGATATTATGTGATATGGTGATAAGGTTTGTAGAAAAAATGATTTCAGGAACGCTGGAAAATTGCATCAGGTAAACTGCCTTTTTTAAATTTTCATTTAAAAATATTGGCAATTTTTAGTAAATATTAATGCTAAGTATTTTAAAATTTATAAAAAATATAGCAAAAGCGATTCAAAATTTAAAAAAGAATGTCCACGAAAATAGAAGAAAACAGTTTAAGGTGGTACATTAAAATTTTGTCAGGTAAAAAGTAGATTTTAAAAATAGATCGAGAGTACGTGTTTCAATGTACAAGTAAAATGTAGCTTGCATACTGCAAGCAGATCGACAATACTAATTTCATGTCGGCATCATATTGGGAGGGTCCTCAAAAGAAAAAAAAGGATTGAAAATATTCTGAAAATTCGCTGTAATTTAATCGTCTGGCATCGAACCCCGGTATTCCTGGTGAACTTACTATGCAGCACAAAAGAAGATCACCATCTATAACTATGTGCGTAATATCAGCATGGTGTAAATATTGGCAGCGGGATTTAAATATAAATAAATGCGTCGCCATGAGTTTTACGCTCTCCACAAACATAATTCCCGCGCAGTACCAAATCTCAGGGCATCCATTAGAGTTAGTGCACGACAACAAATACCTAGGAGTCACGTTTAGCAGTAACTTATCTTTTAAAGAACATATTTGAGATGCGATAGGAAAAGCGAATAGAATGCAAAGATTAACTGGTAGAACGTTGAGAGGATGCTCATCTAGAGTCAAGGAAATAGCTTACTTTTCTCTTATTCGTCCGAGTCTAGAATATTGCTGTGCGATTTGGGACCCACACGAAGTAGGTTTAGTCTCAGATTTAGAGATGGTCCAGCGTAGAGCAGCCCGATTATTTGCGGGGATTTCATGTTTGATAGCAGCGTTACAGTAATGATAGAGTCCCTCGGTTGGAATTCACTACAGATGAGAAGATCTGAATATCGTCGGAAACTTTTCGAAAAGTTCATTCGTTCAGAATTTATAGACGAAGTAAGTGAAATGTTAGTGCCAGTAAGGAGCGAACGCGATCTCCGAGAGGCATCGACGATGTGTTATAGGGAATTAATCGCAAGGACGGATAATTACTTTTGGTCGTTTTTCCCCAGGCTATTAGAGTTGCTAATAGGGATGAATGAATAATGGTGTTGTATTACACCCCCTGTCATACGCCTCTGGCGGCTCGCGGGGTATATATCTAAATCTAAATATTTTGGGTTGAGTCAATGTATGCCTTTATGATTCATTTGCCAAGAAATTTAAAATTATATGGCCATGCATGTAAACAGAAGAAATGAGCGTTTCATATTTACAATTTATCTTTTACCTTATGATTATTGATTCGACGCTGGGGCACCATTTGTATTCTACCATATACTTCAAAGGTGGATTGTAGAATTACGTTTGAGGACCTTCTCGATATGATATCGACTTTAAATTTGTATCATCAATATTCTTGTAGTATGCAAGCAACTTTTACTCGTATATATATGGATAAATAATTTTAAATAAGAACTTATAAACATTTTTCATTTGTAATTGTTTCTTTAAAGCAATACTTGTGGCGTGGTATTATTAAAGGTTAAGCGTTAATAAAACTTGACGGGGGCGAATGAAAGAAAAGTTTCCCCGAAGAACAGCCGAGGAGCGTCGTGCTGGATCGAGTTAACTCAGCGAGACGAAGTTTTTAAATTTTAGATATATACCCCGCGAGCCGCCAGAGGCGTATGGCAGGGGGGAAATTAAGGTTCTTGAGTCTGATGAGAGGTTTAATTCCGTGCATGCAACTGGTGGGGAACATTGCGGAGCGATGTTGTACCCTCTCGCCCGTTACACAGTTGGCGATTTTTTCCGTAGCGGAATATTTGCCACAGCCAAGGGCGTCGCCAGCCACTGGGCTAGGGGGGGGGCAAGCTGCCAGATAAAATGAAAAATGCCTAACTTACAGGGGCTAGTTTATTCATGCCCGCTTCTTACTACAAATATGTCAAATCTTTCAAAAACTAAATGTATTGAAAACTAGAGGAGTTTAACGCTTATATGGCCAACTCATTAAACTTTCCAAGATAGTAGTTTACATAAGCAAACTATTGGAAACTTATCATAAGTTTTGCTTGGATTTCTAGTTTGGTTACGTACAATTTCTATTAAAAATTAATTTTTTTCGATGCTAAAGTATTGCCAAGCGTGAAAAGGAAAAAATAGTTACGGTTATTTGACAAGCGATATAAAACGTCTCAATAAATCGCCACATTGGTGCACCCATCCTTATTTGAACATATTTCGTTGTTAGACTATATCATCAGCAGCTTTGTTAGCAATGACTTCATCCGTTGCTTTTAAAATTACCTCCTCTTCTAGGAAACAAAAAATCATATATATCAGATGAAATTTTCTATTAGGCTTACAATTAAGCCTGATTTTGTTATTTATGTATTAGCCAACTTTTCAATTAATGCGTCACATAACGGAGAGTAAAAATTTGGCTGCATTAAAATATTCTGTAGACTCTTGATTATAGTTGATATTATAATTGAATTTCCAGAAATCAAGTTATATACCAAGGTGGAAAAAATGAAGACGTCAACTTACAATTATTTAGACTAAGTGATAGGTGATTTAACCAGCAGAGAGATGATACAAAACCCAGTCTTACGCACCGAGTGTTCAAAGGAAACAAAAGTTTCCACGAATTGAAATTTTTAATGGGCATTGCATAACGAGATATGAGATTCGTGGGATTCTACCACAAGAGAAAAAAATGGCTGCATCGAAAAGGAAGCTGAAGAATTAAAGTCACAGTTTTAACCGTTTCTCAAATTTATTTCAAGTCATCAAGTCACAGTTCCGATAAATATGTGCGTAACTTACGCGCACAATACCTTTCAGCTGACTGATTTGCTTCCAAAATGGTATATTATTAATAATATCATCGAAAATTAATTTTCACTGATATCTTGAATTGCTCCAATACGTTTACAAATTTCTACGGAAACCCGGTTATTGAATTATTTTCGTAACTATACAGCAAATTAACGGGTAATTATAAAATGAGGATCAGTATATTTTATAACATCCCGAGTAATGAAGAGTCAACTGTACAGACTTTTAATCGTCCAGAATGCTTAACAAAGGAACAAGTAACTTTGCAATTGTCGCTAAACTCATCTTGAGATGTGCCCTCCGATAACAGCCCTACAATAAGACAATCCTAATTTATGCAACTAATAATGGTCATTTTACAAAAAACACATAGTCATTAACTTTCGTTTTCCCGATAGAGGCCTCGAGCTATTAGCGGACTGTGAAAAAATTTTCGGATGTCCATCTGTATCTTATGAAATTCAAACTAAACTCTCCTTCGAACTGTTCCCTGTGAATTTCTCAAATTCACCATTCACGAGCCTAGCTTTGCATTCACACCCTCAAAACAGTCACATGCAACAGATCTAACTGAGCGTTTTATCAACCTGTTTGTCTCTCAAACGTAATCTTAATCTCTGGTTTCAGGGTTTTCGAATTACTTCTCGAATGTTCCCTTGTGTTTTTGCGAGGAGTAAACGAATCAGCACTTTCGAATTCTTCTCATGGGAATCTTATCTTATTGTGTGAGTCATCTAACCAAAGGATATGGTTAAGAAGTGCATGCGTTGAACATTGTGTGCGAAACACTCGTAGTGTCCCATTGATATCGATGTTGGCTCTAGGCCTGCTCTGCTACGGAAAACATCAACTTAGCAGTAATCGGAGCCATATTTACTGGCATGCAAAGCTTTCGCTGAATTTATCAAGCAAATGATTGGGGTTTTGTACTCTTCAGGAGAAAAAAGCACAGAGCTAGTCATAGGCCTTGACTCTTGGGGGGGGGGGGGTTTGAACCCCTGAACTTCCCCCCCTCGCTGCGCCACTGCTTGGGCCTATTTGCAAAATACTCACCGCAAAACTTTCTTATGTCCATTTTGAAGGGAAAACGAAAAAAAACTGAATCCTTTGTCTTCTGCGGGCGATTGTCGGACGATACTCACGGAAGTTTGAGAGAGAGGACATAATCGCATAACTACGCGCTCTGATCGCATCGAGAGGCAGTTCTAACTACATTTTTCACCCTGTAACCGAACTTTTCTTCTTTTGGGAAGGAAGAGGATGGCTGTTGACTCTGCTGCAAAGTATTCTTGAAATATTTGTGCTGCGCTGGAGATATAAATGAATTTCCTACGAGGAAGTACTTTTCCCATCACTGGTGTTTACACGTGCCAACACATGAATTTGTTTTGGGTCTAAATTCTTTTCAAATACGCTCGTGCCTAAAAATTGTTTCTACAAGACATCCCGCACAAAATACGAATGGGTCTCCAGGGGGGGGCAACTGCCCCCTGCCCCCCAACTGCCCCCCCTGCCCCCCCCTGGCGACGCCCATGGCCACAGCCGTATATACATGTGTGACGCGAAGAAGATAATGGGAGGTAAGTCTGAAACAAATGGCGCGAAAAATATTTCCAACCGCTCTTTCTCGACTTTTGGCGGCGGGTCAGGGGAGAGCGAGTAGCCAATAAGAGGCGCTTCCCCTTCCACCTCGGCTCTGTCCCTCTCGATGTGATTCGTCGAGGACGCATTCAGGGAAAGTGATTGTCAGTAGAAGGTCGAAGCTCGAAGCGTAAGCATCTGACAATTCCGGGTTGTTCGTGTTTTTTAAGAACTGTGGATTGAATTGATTTCATCGACGTTATTTTTGCACGCGAGGATTTGTATTCAACGCAAATGAAGTACGTAGTCCTTTGCACGTGAAGTGTTAATATACTAGCGTTAGAACGACTTCGAAAAGGATAGTGCAAGCCTGGACTTTAAAGGTGATTTTGAAAAGTCGACAAAAGGATGTGGCAACCGAGGTTTCTTCGCGTTTTGTCTGCGCTTCTCTTCTCTCAAAGAACTGTCATACGAAGGTAAGCTGAAACTAATTTCACCTTTCACATTCAGATATTGTAGCGTTGATGCTTCGATATTGCATCTTATGAAGAGGCCCTGTGTATTTTGAAGTATAAACGTAGATTATTACTTTCGGGGTGTGGGCTGTTGCGTATAGCGCATGTCGGTGTAATTTCATTTCAATTCATTTCATCAAATTTAACATTGGTCGCCTTATTATAAAGCTTATTTATTTTAATCGCCCCTTCTAGAGAAATTGAATAGCTATTTATAATTATGTAATGTTTTTCGGTGATCAGAGATTTTAGACCATGTTCAGCGATCGTATAAAAAAAATATTTCCCAAACAGTCCGAAAGTGAAATTTTACCGAGGATTGGATGAATTCTCCTCTCGTAGAGAAATATTTTACTTTGTTTATATTGTGTTACTTCTTATTGGGCACGATTTTTTTACCGGTCAATATTTCCTTTGTTGAAAGTTAAGATAATGAATTTGAGGACCGGGAAAGAGTAGACTGATCTTCTCTTTTGGGAGGACGAGATTTCATCTTCAATTTTTTCTCTTCGATACCATACCTAGATGTGTGCAGATATATATTTTGCAATTTTTTAAAAGGTGATTACAGGCGAATTTTAGATGGAACATTACGTCTAACTTGAAATCACCGTTTCAAATTTGATTACCAACGGTTCGAAGTAATAAGCAATTTTTCGGTTCGTTTTACTTTTTAAATTTGGGTAATTGACGGGACTTATAATCAACCTTAATTCGTTGGTAGCACTTTTATGATGAATTACATATATCCATGTGTGAAGTGAATTTTGTTTACTCGTCTTTGTGGGTCGAGATGCCGTTTCCAATGTAGGTAAGGGCGGGTTGTGTCGGCGTCTGGCTCGCCATCGAGTGTCGGATATCGGCTGCTATGACGTAATGGGGGCGGTCGGCGGCGCGCGCTTCGTTGAGGTGGATGATGCAATAGGAGGGGAGGTAGTTGCGGAATGATGATGGCGGTGAGAAAGCCGACGTTGGGCGGTGCCACAGGGGTAGCATATCCTGTCTCCCTCTAGCGACCAAAAGTGAAGCCAAGGGGTAAAGCGGCAAATTGCGCATTTCGCCATCCTGGTGAGAACTTTTCGTACCTCCCTATACTAATACATTGTTTTTTCGTGATTTCGCAGTTTTGATACAAAGTAATCAAGGTTTGATCAAGTAATTCGAGCGTTTTGGAACACATAACGTAGTTTGAGCAATGTGTAACACGAAGTAATTTTGTTATTTTCGCGTTTCTAAAGGTTTAATAGGTAAATAAGCAGGGGCTTGTTTCTGCCTTCAATATGACCAATTGCAGTGCATTTGGCTGTAAGAACAGATTCGTCATTTTGACAATTTTTACTGCATTGAGCCCCAATTATGAATTAGAACAAACATTTGCACAAGCGGAAAATCTCTAATTACCCTGATAAGCTATTATAATGTATGATAGGTACAAGGGCGTCGCCATAGGGGGCAGGGGGGGGGGGCAGCTGCCCCCCTGGAGACCCATTCGTATTTTGGTTTCGGGATGTGTTGTAGAAATAATTTTTAGGCACGAGCGTATTTGAAAAGAATTTAGACCCAAAACAAAGTCGAGTGTTGGCACGTGTGAACACCAGTGATGGGAAAAGTACATACATCCTCGTAGGAAATTCATTTATACCTCCAGCGCAGCAAAAATATTTCAACAATACTTTGTAGCAGAGTCAACAGTCATCCCTCCTTTCCTGCGCCATTTACCTCCCAAGAGAAGAAAAGTTCAGTCTCAGAGTGAACAATGTATTTAAAACTGCCTCTCGATGCGATCAGAGCGCGAGGTTATGCGATTATGTTCTCTCCCTCAAACTTCCTTGAGTATCGTCCGACAATCGCCGGCAGAAGAAAAAGGATTAAAAGTTGTTTCGTTTCCCTTCAAAATGGACAAAAGAAAGTTTAGCGATGAGTATTTTGCAAATAGGCCAAGCAGTGGCGCAGCGAGGGGGGGATTTAGGGGTTCAAACACCCCCCCCAAGAGTCAATTCCTATGACTAGCTCTGTTCTTTTTTCTGCTGAAGAGTACAAAACCCCTTCATTTGCTTATAATTTCAGCGAAAGCTTTGCATGCCAGTAAATATGGCTCCGATTATAGCTAAGTTGATGTTTTCGGTTGCAGAGCAGTCCTACTGTCCATGCAAAAAGTCTAGATACTCGAGTTTCAAGTGTTGTATCTAGAGATGGGACAATCGATTGAAAAAACAATCGAATAGTTATTCGATTGTTTTGGCATTTATTCGATTGTTTTCATTCGAATGAATTCACTCGCTTTCGTAGGCTGGACAGGACGCAATAGCTGGTCAGGGGCATTAACAACTGGCTGCTGGGATATCGGATCAGATATACATACACACACGTATATATGATATCTATATTCATATTTCATCAGTATCACATATCTCTACCATACTTCCACTAAATTGGATTACGTTACGAGCCACTTCTATCCTCTTCAACGCGTATCTAGTAAACGAGTGAAAAATCGAATAAACCGAGTGAATTTATTCGATTGTTTTTAGCGAGTGAAAAAAATCGAATAAATCTATTCGATTTTTCACTCACTTCCTCTGAACGAGTGATTCACTCGCTTGAAACAATCGAATAGATTTATTCGATTTTTTTCCACTCACTAAAAACAATCGAATAGATTTATTCGATTTTTTTCTACTCACTAAAAACAATCGAATAAATTCACTCGGTTAGGATCGAGTGAACAATCGAAACGCTTTATTCGAATAATTCGATTGAAGCAAACAATCGAATTATTCGATTGTTTTCAATCGATTGTGCCCACCTCTAGTTGTATCTCAGTAACCTATTCATCGATAGCAATGAAATAAACTGAAAATGAAAGAATTTATTTTTACGTTTTGTGAATACCATCAGCGATTTTTTACCGCATCAACAAATTTTTTATTTGGCATTCTATGAAAAAAAGCACGTTTTTGCACTCAGAAATCGGTAGCTCCACTTTGGACGCTAATTTTTCAAAAGCTTCTCAAGTTATCATCATGAGACTTCATAAGGTGCAAGATCTATCTTTTATAAATGCATATGCTGAAGTAGAACCTCGTTACTACTTATTTACTATCCAAAAATTGTTGATAAAGAAAACTCTGCTATTTTCGTTATTTAACGACCAACAAGAAATTTTAAAGTGCCGTAGGCACCGCATACACGCACTGTTGACGAATTTGATAATTTTTACAATGAAAAATTACTACCATTGTCCATGTAGAATTTTATTTATCCTTGTTTCGCGGAGCGCTGAGCCCGCTTATCTCACCAAGAAAGTGCAGGGGAGGGGGTGGAAAAAGCGTGCTTCAAACAACTGTGCAAACTTTCGTATAAGTTCGTTTTTGTATCTTGCAGGCTGTCGTTACTTTTACATAATTCACTTAGAAATAATGGTCCTACGAAGTCAAGGAAAGTACCAAACGAAGGTAAATTGAATAAAGAATCTCATTATTGTCGTAAAATACACCTTTTGAATCTAAATTACGAGAAATATGACAAATTAAACGATTGTTGAATCCGATACATTAATTTTCCCGCAAGAATACACGGGAATTTTGAGTCCATACCGAATTAATGGTAGGAACTAATGTCAGAATTTATGAAGAGGAGGCAATTTACTGAGATTTCAAGACAGGCAATCTATGATACATTGCATAAAGCGACATGTTAGTAGCGAATGTTATTTTTTAATTGTTTTTTTAACCAAATCTATTTTCAAAAGGACATTTATGCGTTGGTGATGACGAAGAAATATTGCGGAGGGTAACATTTCTGGTGGACGATAGAACTTTGAACGTAATAGAGCTTTTGAATTTGTGGTTTTCTGTGGTTCTTACGAATTTCATTTCGTTTAAAAACTCGAATTTGTGTATTTTAGATATTTTGCTAAATTTCTTAAAGTGATTCTCTATTCGATTAGTATTTAGTAAAAGGCTTCTGTCACGATTAATGTACTTTTTCATCAACAAAAGAGTCAATTGAGTTCGATCATGAATGACGGGGGCCTTAAGAATATGTGCTTCCAATCTCTGTTGTTAGAAAAATGGAAAGAATTAATCTCCGACTGCATCTATCTGTGCAATATGTTTCTCTAGAATAAACAGGCACCCTTTTCGTAAATCAAGAAGGAACAATGGGGTAAGGAAGACATTTCGGTGGGAAAAACATTGGTCTTTTGGATCTCCTCTTTGAGTATTAATATCGAAGTGCATTTGTTCGATGAAATAGTTTGGATGCATCACGTGATCGTAGACAGTTATCATATCTTTCAAGTATTTTCCAAGGAAAAAGTCTGCTTCTTTTGATAGCTAGTTGTATGATTAAATGTACGACTCAT
Source organism: Sympetrum striolatum (assembly GCA_947579665.1). NCBI lineage: Eukaryota > Metazoa > Arthropoda > Insecta > Odonata > Libellulidae > Sympetrum > Sympetrum striolatum. The sequence continues at coordinate 79,457,276 of OX388351.1, forward strand.
TATAAACAATTGTAAGTCTGCGGTTTTATCTTTAAATTTTTGGGTAAATTCTCGTATTCTTTGTATTTTTATCCCTTCATATCTTAGATTTATGCCTAGCATTGGTTTGTAGGTTCAATAACAAATGTTTTTTATCAACTTAAAAAGTGAAAGAATCCGAATTATATATCTGACATTTTATTGAATGGCAATTTGAGCACTATTGTAAGGGGCGTGTTAAATCGTCTTCACGTTGTGGTGTGCACGCTCCGATAATTTAGCGACCTCTTTGAATAAACGTTTTCTTCAATCTGTTTTTGAACATGAGCTGCTTAAGGCTGCTGTAGAGCTCGAGGATTTCCGATTTTAACGGTCGCACCCTAGAGCATACGAAGTGGTGACTTTCAGAACTAACAAAGAGGTGGGGAAGAATATTTGCCTATTATGCTGGAGCTGTTGGCACTCACTGGCCACTGAGTCGAACCTCTCTTTAGGTAGGGCGGTTCGTTTTGGTTTCGTTCTTCACTTATCGCAGTTCCCAGAAATTGATATAATGTTAGGCATCGAGTTACCGCCACCGCTCATTCGCTCTCAAAGATCAGAATGCTGTCTCACTTTGATTTAGAAATTGTGATGAGATTCCCAACATTGTCCGCTCGACTTTGATCAATGCAGTCCCGCGTTCGATTCCCTGCACGTAATGATATCCGATCGAAGAATTTTCAGAAGAGATTTATTTTCTCTGAATAAATATCTGCTTTCGAATCTAAGAATAATTTATCGTTGAATTATTCTACCTTTCTGTAATTCTGTACGCACTGTATGATTATTCTTCTAAATAAAAGTTTCGTAATAATTAGCCTTGCGAGTAGAAATAATTATTTTAATAATTACTTCTAATACAATATAATTACTTTTAATACAATAATTTATAAAAATACATTATGTATGTTGTTCGAAAAGGAACTTGATATCGAAAATTCGTCGACCTTTAGGGACATACGCAAATGTCTCATAATGTTCCTTATCGATCTCTGATACTACTGTTTCACCCTTAGACATTCTATGTTCCTCATTTCCCGGATTCTCACACAGTGGTAATGGTGAGTGTACCTGAATGCTAAACCAAACAAAAGTTATTTAAAATCTCATAACAAATATCACTGCAGTCCTTTACTAATTATCATTCTACGGCATTCGATTCATGACAGCCCCCCGAAGGATGGCCTATTAATAAACGCCAAGTTTTCAGTAAATATCATGTTTTCACGGAAGAAAAGTTTCATATTTTACGGAAAATTGTATAGTCATAAGAAAACGCATAAATACAAACATTATACGAAAAAAGAACTTGTCTAGTAAAAAGATATTTTACCAAGAGGACATTCTTTGCGAGGAATGATCCGTATCTTGAGGTTCATGGGAGAAATAATCATCAGTTCTCGATGAACACCCTTCGTCACGAGGAGTGCGTAAGGCAGATTGCTCACCGAGAATAGCTTCCTTAATTTTGAGAAATTATGTGTGAAACCATGGTATTAATGAAATATCAATCGGCACAGAAATGTATGATGACTAACTTAAATTTTTCATTTACAGAAATTTACTAAGAAAGGAGGATATTTAACTTAATAATATCAAAGTTTTGCTTTGTTACAACTTATTACACATTCTGTCAAAGACCTGTTCATTCTCCATTCTTTCAGGTTCTTCCCTTTATTTTTTTGCACTTGGTCGAAGATGTCCACTTTTCGTATATCTACGCATGGTCACTCACAAAGTCAGCAATACTTTGTAATCAACTCCTCCCTCTGCAATGCAAGTAATCCCTACGCCTGGCTACGATAAAATATAAGAGCAGGGTGACCACCATGATCGCTTTTATTTCAGTCGTCTCGCGGAGAATCTCCCCTCCAAGTCCCTTCCCCTACTTCCCGGCCGTTTAGAGGGCGCGCGATCTGCTACCTCGATAGGCGAAAACTGAGGTGTTTTATTCTTCAGTTTACAGCCGATTTTGATCTGTGACCCCCTTATATTTTTACACATTCCTTAAGAACAAGGTCTGAAAATGTGCTTATAGCTTTTAATTTTTCGAATATGCTTAAAATTAGCGAGTAAATTCAGCAGAAAAAGTAGCTATTTTTAATGAAATCAAACGCCTTTGGAAGGATTTCTATGACTTAACGGTTAATGGAGGTTAAGTGAGGTTTTTTAAAGATCCATCCCTAGGCGCCGTTCTTGCTGCTTTATCACAGGTTTTTTCCCACGACTCGAGCTCAGAGCTGATAAAGAACGTCGGCTTATCAGTAGGCATCGGGATTTTTAAAACCGAAAGGTAAACAAAGGCGTGCAGTACGATTTGAAAAGTTATAAACAATTGCAATATACAACAATTTGATATCTCCGTCGTATCCTTCGTCTCAAGACTAGTACATGCGTCTTTTGATCTACGCTCTACGATGAAAATTAAGATGTTCTATGTTTTCTGTAGAAATTATCCGGTGAGTTGTGGCAACGCTGCATTACCAGGAGATCCAGCCGCGGGGATTTCAAGAATTTGAATGCGGAAGATCTTCATATCCCTTTAATAGTTTGCTATTTACATCCATTTTACATATAAATGTTCACAATACGATGTCGCAAAATATTGTTCGTTTCCTTTTTAACTTGCTTAAATTCCATTATTTCACTTGCAATGGACGATATTGTTAACCTTTGCTAATTACAAATCTAAGAGTTTGATTAAATCGGAATATGAGATTGAGCGACTATTCAGCTATTTAAGAGAAAAAAATCAGCAGTGCATCTCAAATACTTACGTAATTATGACCATAAACTTCTGGAAAGTCATGGTTTACTCAAAAATTAAGAAAATTCGTAACTCGATAACAAAAGAAAAGCAGGCACCAACATTTCACCCATGGAGAGAGAAAAACATTCATAATTCCATTGATAACTTGATTACTAAGTTGATTATTAAGAATGGAGCACAGGACGGAGCCTTTGTGCGCCCACTAGAAGTATTGAACGACCTTATTCTCTCTTTTTTAATTCAATGAATTCAGGGGGAAAGAATTATATTTATTTTCACTGATCGTTTTCATCTGGATTGGAGAAAATTTCATAAAACCGTTCGTCAAATCATCATTTTCAAGACTGAGGAATTTATAGTTGAATCCATAATGCATGAACAAATGCTAAATTTTAGAAGTCAAATTTACTGATGAATTTAGTCAGGTGCTGAAACACTAAAACTGTTGCTAAAACATTTCATTAGCGCTTTGGAACTTACATGTTGGTTTCCGGCAGCGGTAGTTAGTGAGCTATTAATTAACCACTATTCCCCTTCCCTATTTGCTAACTGCCGCGTATTGTACTTGAATTTAGGATAAAAGATAGCATAAATCCCCCTCTAATATATTTTCATTTAATGTCATTTAGGCTTCAGCTTTTATGTACGACGTCTACATTAAAACATCTTTTTATATGAATCTATAGATTATCAACAATGGTTCAGAAGACCCAAAGCAATCCCATTACGAATGCCTCTTAACTCCCTCTATCTTTCAACGGTAAATAAAAACACTGGAATCACTAAATTTTCTTTTTGCTACTGAATATGTATACACACTCTGCGTACCGAATTTTAGTGTATGGCAGAGGGTGCTCTTACCATAATTCATATTACCTCTTTGGAAACTAACGCAAATAGTCGTTGTATATAGAATTATTAATAACTATCCATGTATAATAATACTTTATTGACATTCTCTATTTTTGTGAGGCTTAAGCCTCGACGCCCCAAAAAATATATTCTTTTTTTGCATCTATAGTTTACCAGTTACGATTCAGAAGAGCAAAATCGATCCCGTAAGAACTGCATCTTAAGTTTCGCTTTAATCCTTTAGTTACTGTTTCCACTGCGAAATTAATTTGAAAATAATCATCTACGGTCTTAAGAGAAATTGGATAGGGAAGGTACCCTATAAAAATACATATAATCGACGTAAATTATAGTGTTTGTTTCCAAACTATGAGATCCTTGGTAGATCCCCATAAATGTTGCTTATAATTAATTGTTTCATTTAACTAAGAGTTTCTAGCTTAATTTTTTAACTAAGATGAATTTGAATCTGCTTACCATACCAATTGCTACCGTTTTGAGTTCTGTTGGAGGCACATTTACTTCATCCTACGTTCCTAAGCGGTAACTACCGTGGGAGTACACCGTGTGAAGAATAACATGGTTCTACGTTTCCTATGTTAAATTGCCAATAATAATTGTCATAAAGCCTTAATTTCTACGCTCTTAATTTAAGCCCTATTTTCGTTTTCTTCTGAACAGTTAAAGCAGTTTCAAGAAAATGATTGGAATTTCTCACACAAATGAACGAAGCGTATGACTTAAATGTAACACTGCGATGGTCGATCTCCAATACCCAAAACTATGGTAGGTAAGAGAGAGAAAACAATAGATTACGTAGGAGTACAGATTGCATCATTTTGCGTCTTACTATACTCCTGAAATACCTAATCCGCTGTGTTCAACAAGCCGTCATCTGTTCTTGCAAAGAGCACCAACTCAAATGAAGCCCTAAGACCCATTGCAATAATTCAGCAAAAGGAGGAGTTATTGCCTTGCATGTCCAAATCTTTCATGTACTAAATACGTTAATTAGTATATTCTACAAAATTCAGAGAGGGCAATTATGGGACGGAAAGGAAAAATCCATTCTGAAAATTCAGGCGGAAGGCAGGGTAAGTTATACGAAAATAATTAATGAGTCAACGAAGGGTGCTTTTTAATTAGCATCGCGTGGTGTACCATACACCCTAGGCAAGCACTAAAGGGTTAACTTTCTACGTTCTATGGCGAATTTGATTCGACATAACAATAAAAAGAACTTAAGATAAATTGCATAAGGTAATTATTCTGTAAAATTTCAAATTTTTAAACTTTATATATTTCGTTTCCTAATTACGAGAACTTTCAAAAACTCTGAAACTTCATGGTTATAACATTAACTGTTGAAATATTATCTAATAGTAAGCAATCTATCATTTTCCCTCCTTCAATTAAAGGCGTACTATACACAGTAAAATTTCTTTATATGTCAGAAGGATCATAAGTTGGAATGAGATAGTAAATATCATTTTTACATTTTTGTATTCATTAATTACCAATGAGGTTCATCATCTCTGGACATTTTTTCCAAAACTTGGTATGCAAATGCAGTATTGACAGTAGGCAGAAGAATGATTTCAAGTCTGCTACCAGAATCTATATGCAAGGAAATATTTCAAACGCCAAGCAAATAGATTTCATTAGCAGCCCTGAAAAGAACTTTTTTATTATGTAGCCATCGGCCTCTTCAAATATCCATGCTCAAGACATAATCTTCTCTTATCTTCCTTACTATAGATGCGGATTAAAGCAATTCATTGCCCGCACGAGGTCTTGGAATAGTTTTTCTGGAGTGCGATGCCTGCTCCTCCATACATATTCGACCACGTATGTTTCGAACGGTCCTACTCCTACCCTCCCGATTCTTCTTCTCATGTCTCTTTTAATCACAGACCACAGACTTTCCACATTCTGGGTGTGAGTTTCTTTTTCTCTTGGCTTAACAAAATTTAGGGAATGGTTAATTGTGTAGTGAGTGTAACCTAAATCCCTTAAGCCTGCATAGCCTCTCCACATTCGGTTTTAATGCAGGTTCCTTTCTTGACGAATCGCTCGATTGCTTCTAGGAACGTAGAAGCATCTCGCCGATCGACCACACAAAGGAAAGTCTCCTTTGTGTCGCGATCAATGCCCCCTAGGACCCATTTTGTTCTCATTAGACGACCACGGTTGTATTTTCTACGACCAAAGGCACTCTCGTCAATTTCCACAGTGTGTCCTGGGCCTGTAAGCTCTCTTCTTGCAGCCAGACACAAATTAAGTCTCTGAAGGCTTGGATCACTTGTCCAACAGTGTGTCGTTCTACTCCAAGCTCCCTTGAGATGATACCAGAGGGATAGCGATTGATCCATCCTATGGATATTGCAAGGACCTCATCCAAACTAAGTCGGAAATGGGTAAAAATAGTGCCCACCTTTGCTGAGCTTACCTTTCGACAGCTCTTATCATTGCACCGGTAGACAGGATTTCTACTTTTCCCATTCGCTTGTATTCTGCGCAATCTCCCACACACACAAACCTTGCACTTGGATATTATTCCCGTTGAAAGAAGGAACTTCATTACGCCCACCACTGCCAGGTGTGCTTTTAAGGCAGAGATTCTCTTGCAGTAATCCATAATCGGCTGTGAACTCTAGATCAAGAGTGAAAGTCAACTTTTCTTCTCCTCTCTTTATATACGTTCCCTTAGGAATCTTATCTGCTTGGCTGAATCTCCGTCACGATTTCAGTTATCGCTTATGATTAAATTACGTATCAATCACCAACTTCACACTTCATTGTGCAACTGGCAAATGGGAAATTCTTCCGGCCCAAACGGCGGACAAAGCAAAAACTGAACCTTAACTGAACTGAATGCAGATGCACATATACTTAGCAGAAACGAAATAAAATATTTCCCGTATTTTTCCAGTTGGTAAAAAGAGGTCGTTAAGAGGTTTTTTGTGATGGTTGCACTTCCATCGTTGTACTTAACCGATTCTGGTCGTAATTATGTACCTGCCAATGCCGGTTACCTTCTTACATAAAATTTCTGGTTATGCATGTAATCTATCGTCCTCTTTTACAATCAGCTAAAACCTCGTATATTCTTAAAGGAAAACGCATGAGTTCGGATTCAACAATGGGATCGGTCGTCAGGGGGATGAATTGTTTACAACCTCGAATTTTCACCAAAATTTCGTATTCTATTTTACGGATACTCTCACGAATTCAAATCGTAAGCAATATTGCACGAATATAATACAAATCTTTATTCAATTTCGTTTCTTTTGGTGTTTGTCTCAATAACGCGTTAATATTTTTCCTATTTTAATTTTGCAAAAGTAAGAAACCCCTTATAAAAGAAATAAAATAGAGATTTTATCCATCAAAAATGACTTTACGATGGTTCAGGACATTCTTCATTAAGATAAATAAACTTTTTATGGGCTTGAACCAATTTTTGAAGCTTCTTTTCTGTTTTCACAGAGAAACCTCTAAAACGTTAATTTTGAAAACATCAACTGCTTTTTAAGACGTTGAAAAACGGTAACCTCATAGGGGAGAATGGGGGAATGCCGGTATGTTAAACGGTTTCATTTATAGCTATTATAAAACTGTTAATTATTTGATTTAACATTTTTAGTGGTTAGTATATACATAAATACACAATACATATTAATTGTATTTTTTTCCTTTAAAAGAAATACTTTAAAAAAATTAAATGTAACCCCTTACACTTACCGTAATTAGGGCGAAATGCAACATTCACAACTGAGCAAGAACAGGCATTAGCAGAGAGGATCAAGACTCTAGCCAATGTCTTTTATGGTCTTACTGCAACTGATGTACGAAGAGTAGCATATGAGTACGCAGTTGAAATGAAATCCCACGCAGATTTTCTGAAAACGAACGAAGGTTAATGGTAGTTAAGTGAGGTTTTTTAAAGGTCCATCCCTTGGCGCCAGTTTTGCAGCGTTATCACAGTTTTTTTCCCACGACTCGAGCTCAGAGCTGATAAAGAACGTCGGCTTATCAGCAGGCATCGGGATTTTTCAAACCGAAAGGTAAACAAAGGCGTGCAGTACGATTTGAAAAGTTATAAACAATTGCAATATACAACAATTTGATATCTCCGTCGTATCCTTCGTCTCAAGACTAGTACATGCGTCTTTTGATCTACGCTCTACGATGAAAATTAAGGTGTTCTATGTTTTCTATTGAAATTATCCGGTGAGTTGTGGCAACGCTGCATTACCAGGAGATCCATAGGCTCATGTATTTGAATGCGGAAGATCTTCATATCCCTTTAATAGATTGTTATATATATCCATTTCACATATAAATGTTCACAATAAGGTGTCGCAAAATATTGTTCGTTTCCTTTTTAACTTGCTTAAATTCCATTATTTCACTTGTAATGGACGATATTGTTAACCTTTGCTAACTTCAAAACTAAGTAGTTTGATCAAATAGGAATATGAGATTGAGCAACTATTCAGCTATTTCAGAGAAAAAATCAGCAATGCATCTGAAATACTTACGTTAATATGACCATAAACGTCTGGAAATTCATGGTTTACTGAATATTACGAAAATTCGTAACTCGATAACTAAAGAAAAGCTGGCACCAACATTTCACCCATGGAGAGAGAAAAACATTCATCAATTCCATTCATAACTTAATTACTAAGTTGATTATTAAGAATGGAGCACAGAACAGTGCCTTTGTGCGACCACTAGAAGTATTGCACGACCTTATTCTCTCTTTTTTAATTCAATGAATTCAGGGCGAAATAATTATATTTATTTTCACTGATCGTTTTCATCTGGATTGGAGAAAAGTTCATGAAACCGTTCGTCAAATCATCATTTTCGAGACTGAGGAATTTATAGTTGAATCCATAATGCATGAGTAAATGCTAAATTTTAGAAGTCAAATTTACTGATGAATTTAGTCAGGTGCTGACACACTAAAACAGTTTAACATTGCATTAACGTTTTGGAATGTACATGTTGGTTTCCGGCAGCGGTAGTTAGTGAGCTACTAATTAACCACTACTAATTAACCACCCCTTCCCTATTTGTTAACTGCCGCGTATTGTACTTGCATTTAGAATAAAAGATAACATAAATCCCCCTCTAATATATTTTCATTTAATGTCATTTAGGCTTCAGCTTTTATGTACGACGTCTACATTAAAACATCTTTTTATATGAATCTATAGATTATCACTAATTCAGAAGACCCAAAGCAATCCCATTACGAATGCCTCTTAACTCCCTCTATCTTTCAACGGTAAATAAAAACATTGGAATTACTAACTTTTCTTTTTGCTACTGAATATGTATACACACTCTGCGTACCGAATTTTAGTGTATGGCAGAGGGTGCTCTTACCATAATTCATATTACCTCTTTGGAAACTAACGCAAATTGTCGTTGTATATAGAATTATTAATAACTATCCATGTATAATAATACTTTATTGACATTCTCTATTTTTGTGAGGCTTAAGCCTCGACGCCCCAAAAAATATATTCTTTTTTTGCATCTATAGTTTACCAGTTACGATTCAGAAGAGCCAAATCGATCCCGTAAGAACTGCATCTTAAGTTTCGCTTTAATCCTTTAGTTACTGTTTCCACTGCGAAATTAATTTGAAAATAATCATCTACGGTCTTAAGAGAAATTGGATAGGGAAGGTACCCTATAAAAATACATATAATCGACGTAAATTATAGCTTTTGTTTCCAAACTATGAGATCCTTGGTAGATCCCCATAAATGTTGCTTATAATTAATTGTTTCATTTAACTAAGAGTTTCTAGCTTAATTTTTTAACTAAGATGAATTTGAATCTGCTTACCATACCAATTGCTACCGTTTTGAGTTCTGTTGGAGGCACATTTACTTCATCCTACGTTCCTAAGCGGTAACTACCGTGGGAGTACACCGTGTGAAGAATAACATGGTTCTACGTTTCCTATGTTAAATTGCCAATAATAATTGTCATAAAGCCTTAATTTCTACGCTCTTAATTTAAGCCCTATTTTCGTTTTCTTCTGAACAGTTAAAGCAGTTTCAAGAAAATGATTGGAATTTCTCACACAAATGAACGAAGCGTATGACTTAAATGTAACACTGCGATGGTCGATCTCCAATACCCAAAACTATGGTAGGTAAGAGAGAGAAAACAATAGATTACGTAGGAGTACAGATTGCATCATTTTGCGTCTTACTATACTCCTGAAATACCTAATCCGCTGTGTTCAACAAGCCGTCATCTGTTCTTGCAAAGAGCACCAACTCAAATGAAGCCCTAAGACCCATTCCAATAATTCAGTAAAAGGAGGAGTTATTGCCTTGCATGTCCAAATCGTTCATGTACTAAATACGTTAATTAGTATATTCTACAAAATTCAGAGAGGGCAATTATGGGACGGAAAGGAAAAATCCATTCTGAAAATTCAGGCGGAAGGCAGGGTAAGTTGTACGAAAATAATTAATAAGTCAACGAAGGGTGTTTTTTAATTAGCATCGCGTGGTGTACCATACACCCTAGGCAAGCACTAAAGGGTTAACTTTCTACGTTCTATGGCGAATTTGATTGGACATAACAATAAAAAGAACTTAAGATAAATTGCATAAGGTAATTATTCTGTAAAATGTCAAATTTTTAAGCTTTATATATTTCGTTTCCTAATTACGAAAACTTTCAAAAACTCTTAAACTTCATGGTTATAACATTAACTGTTGAATTATTATCTAATAGTAAGCAATCTATCATTTTCCCTCCTTCAATTAAAGGCGTACTATACACAGTAAAATTTCTTTATATGTCAGAAGGATCATAAGTTGGAATGAGATAGTAAATGTCAGTTTTATATTTTTGTATTCATTAATTACCAATGAGGTTCATCATCTCTGGACATTTTTTTCCAAAACTTGGTATACGAATGCAGTATTGACAGTAGACAGAAGAATGATTTCGAGTCTGCTACCAGAATCTATATGCAAGGCAATATTTCAAACTCCAAGCAAATAGATTCCATTAGCAGCCCTGAAAAGAACTTTTTTACTATGTAGCCATCGGCCTCTTCAAATATCCATACTCAAGGCATAATCTTCTCTTATCTTCCGTACTATAGATGCGGATTAAAGCAATTCATTGCCCGCACGAGGTCTTGGAATAGTTTTTTCTGGAGTGCGATGCCTGCTCCTCCATACATATTCGACCACGTATGTTTCGAACGGTCCTACTCCTACCCTCCCGATTCTTCTTCTCATGTCTCTTTTAATCACAGACCACAGACTTTCCACATTCTGGGTGTGAGTTTCTTTTTCTCTTGGCTTAACAAAATTTAGGGAATGGTTAATTGTGTAGTGAGTGTAACCTAAATCCCTTAAGCCTGCATAGCCTCTCCACATTCGGTTTTAATGCAGGTTCCTTTCTTGACGAATCGCTCGATTGCTTCTAGGAACGTAGAAGCATCTCGCCGATCGACCACACAAAGGAAAGTCTCCCTTGTGTCGCGATCAATGCCCCCCAGGACCCATTTTGTCCTCATTAGACGACCACGGTTGTATTTTCTACGACCAAAGGCACTCTCGTCATTTTCCACAGTGTGTCCTGGGCCACCGATCTGTGAGCTATCTTCTTGCAGCCAGACGCAAATTAAGTCCCTGAAGGCCTGAATCACTTGTCCAACAGTGTGTCGTTCTACTCCAAGCTCCCTTGAGATCATACCAGAGAGATAGCGATTGATACATCCTCTGGATATTGCAAGGAACTCATCCAAACTAAGTCGAAAATGGACAAAAATAGTGCCCGCCTTCACTGAGCTGACCTTTCGACAGCTCTTATCATTGCACCGGTAGACAGGTTGTCTACTTTTCCCATTCGCTTGTAATCTACGCAATCTCCCACACACACAAACCTTGCACATGGATATTATTCCCGTTGAAAGAAGGAACTTCATTATGCCCACCACTGCCAGGTGTGCTTTTAAGACAGAGATGCTCTTGCAGTAATCCATAATCGGCTGTGAAAACTAGATCAAGAGTGAAAGTCAACTCCTCTTCTCCTCTCTTTATTTACGTTCCCTTAGGGATCTTATCTGCTTGGCTGAATCTCCGTCATGATTTCAGTTATCGCTTATGATTAAATTATCAATCACCAACTTCACCCTTCATTGCGCAACTGGCAAATGGGAAATTCTTCCGGCCCAAACGGCGGACAAAGCAGAAACTGAACCTTAACTGAACTGAATGCAGATGCACATATACTTAGCAGAAACGAAATTAAATATTTCCCGTTATTTTCCAGTTGGTAAAAAGAGGTTGTTGAGAGTTTTTTTGTGATGGTTGCACTTCCATCGTTGCACTTAACCGATTCTGGTCGTAATTATGTACCTGCCAATGCCGGTTACCTTCTTACATAAAATTTCTGGTTATGCATGTAATCTATCGTCCTCTTTTACAATCAGCTAAAACCTCGTATATTCTTAAAGGAAAATGCATGAGTTTGGATTCAAGAATGGGATCGGTCGTCAGGGTGATGAAAATAAATTTTCGTATTCTATTTTACGGATACTCTCACGAATTCAAATAGTAAGCAATATTGCACGAATATAATACGAATCTTCATTCAATTTCGTTTCTTTTGGTGTTTGTCTTAATAACGCGTTAATATTTTTCCTATTTTAATTTTGCAAAAGTAATAAACCCCTTATAAAAGAAATAAAATGGAGAAATTATCCCTCATAAATGGCTTTACGATGGTTCAGGACATTCTTCATTAAGATAAATAAACTTTTTATGGGCTTGAACCAATTTTTGAAGCTTATTTTCTGTTTTCATAGAGAAACCTCGAAAACGTTAATTTTGAAAACATCAACTGCTTTTTAAGGCGTTAAAAAACGGTAACCTCATAGGGAAGAATGGGGGAATGCCGGTATGTTAAACGGTTTCATTTATAGCTAATATAAAAACTAAATTATTTGATTTAACATTTTTAGTGGTTAGTATATATATAAATACACAATACATATTAATTGTATTTTTTTCCTTTATAAGAAATACTTTAAAAAATTAAATGCAACCCCTTACACCCCACAGGGTGGGGCAATACCAACTTCCTCTTCCAGTCTTTCTCTTCCATTTCCTTGGCAACTAAAAAAATAATGGGTTATCAGTTGTTGAAAGCGTGCATTAAATTTGCTAAAAACAAACACTAAAAACAGAGTCGGGGAGCGCCGGTGCCCTACCGCCATTACCCCAATGTACCTGGGTACCGGGGCTACCCAAAGTGCATGACTTGCAGAAGAAGAAGAATAAAGATTCAAAACCACACTTAGGGCGAAATGCAACATTCACAACTGAGCAAGAACAGGCATTAGCAGAGAGGATCAAAACTCTAGCCAATGTGTTTTTTGATCGTACTGCAACTGATGTACGAAGAGTAGCATATGAGTACGCAGTTAAAAATGAAATCCCCCGCAGATTTTCTGAAAACGAACGAATAGCTGGCAAAGATTGGCTGTATGGGTTTCTGAAAAGAAACCCATCTGTAAGTGTTCGTAAGCCCAAAGCTACGAGCATAAATCGAATAACGGGATTTGATAGAGAAGAAGTCACCAAATTTTATGACAATCTTGAATCAACTCTGTCAAAAAGCCAGTTCACACCTGACCGAATCTTCAATGCAGACGAGACTGGAATAACAACCGTGCAAGACCCTGGCAAAATACTTGCAACAAAAGGAAAAAAAAAAAACAAGTTGGCTCTGTAACCAGTTGGTAGAGGGGGAAGCTAGTAACTGTTATGTGTGCAATGAGTGCTTCTGGCATCTTTATTCCTCCACTTTTCATTTATCCCAGGAAAAGAATGAGCCCGCTGTTAACGAAAGATGGTCCGCCTTGTGCCATATACGAATGTTCTAATAAAGGGTGGACAAATGAGATCAAAACGGAATAATTGAACTTGCTAGTAATATACATTAAACTAAAGCTTATTGAGTACACTACTCGATTATAATATAAAACTTATGATATTGTAATCAAAATCAGTAGTTACGTTGCCACAAATATTCTCCAAAATTAGATTTACCACCATTCGAAAATTCACAACGCAATCACTCAACAATGTATGAAGGCGGACTGATGCGAATCACACAATTAGTTCCTCTAGTTCTCTCCAAAAGAACAGCACCAGGGCTACCTCCCGACCGGGGCAACCCCACGCTCCCCTACTTTTGTTTTTATGCGCGGGAATTAAATAATTCTTAAGGTGCCAAACAGCACTGAACGGTGAATGACTCATTAATTCGAATTTTTCAGTTCTCAGAAAGTCTCTTGTATTAGTCGATTAGAGAGAGATCGCATTCTCCAGGTGGGGAGTGATGAGTCATTTGAGGTGAGTTTCCTTTATTTTTAGAAGAATTCTGGTAAGAAAAACGGTATACTAGTATCATTCAGAACTGACCGTTTGATGTAACGTTAATGGAAAGGTTTCTTTATGTCCAATATTACTGGAAAAAAAACAGGCATTCATCCTAAAAGACACATTAATTCGGTTTGGGGTCATAAGCATATATCCATGATTCCACCCCTGTTATACTACCTAAAGCTCAGTTCACACGGTGTATGTTTTCTAGCTTGATTCTTTGCGTGGAGCCCTGCATGCTCGCTAGCACGAAAATTTGGTGTCTGCCTGCTGCTGGGCATGCTCCCTTGCTGGATTTTGAGGAATAGGACAAGTGCTATTTTTCCTGCATGTTTCGCTGATGGTTGGTTGCTATGCGTTGCTAGCTGAACTATTTATTGCTAGCAAGCATGCAGGGCTCCACGCAAAGAATCATGCTAGAAAACATACACCGTGTGAACCGAGCTTTAGGCATTTCTTTCGCCCAAACGATATGAGCATTTTTTGAGCGATTATCAAAATGTGGGATTTAACATGAATAGATTTTTTGGTAGCCTAACATTCGTTTAATGTTGAATATGCGCTAGTCCCATTTATGCCCAAGGATGCCCATATTTCAAGATAAGTCATTTGACGATCGTGAAATATCAGGCAGACGCTGCATCAATGTTTTCTGGAACAACAGCCGATTTGGGTGGACCTTCATGAAATTCGACGCTGAGCGAACCGCAACCTCGATGGATTTCCGTGTTCCTTCAACATGCAGAGGCTTTTGATGATGCTTTATCGCCAAAAGTCGCATTGCGTTTATCAATGCCCCGTTGTTAAAAAAATTCAGGTCAAAAGTTGAAGAAAATAATCTCACGGAAATGGTGACGACTTAATTTTCATTGTATGTCCAAGATGAAGTTTTCAAGGCGCTGTAAAAAATACAAATGTCAGTATGTGTATGTGAACGCGTTCTTATTAGGTAGATAAGATCAGGGAATAGTTATATCCAGGGAAAAAAGATCACCCTCAATTTCGTGATTAAACATGTTTTCTATAAGAGAACGATGGATGGTGTTCAAATGAGGCTGAAAACTGTTCACTGTAAACTGTACTGTAGGCTGTAAAATTTGTTCTGAAAACGTTCGGTTTGTTTCGTGGCTTCCTATTAAGATCTAGAGAAAGTTATTTCTGGATCTCTTGACCTAATGTAAGTGACGGTTATAGAAGTCTTTGTTCTTAGCTATGTAACTTTGCATTAGTATACGTGAGCGTTTTAGGCATGAAGTAGGGATTCTCATATAACCTTTATCATCATTCATTTAATGTGGGGCTCTGTTTTTATGTTCACATTTATAATGGGGCAAAACATTCCCTCGAAAAGATAATCATACTCAGATTACACCTCAAGGGATTATCATGCCTCAATTAAATTATTTCAGCCATTTACGTATTACAATTTTATAATTCGCTTGTTATTTGTTTAAAGTTCGGATAATGATACAAAAATATAAAGAAAAAACAAATAATAAAGCTATATTTACTGTGCATTTTGTTATATTTTCTCATTTTTCTAATAAATGATTTTAATACAATATATAAAAGAAAATATTCCTCATGAAATGCATTTTTTAAGCAGAGATGATATTTTCCATTCATGCGTACCACTATCATATAACCGGGATATCTGGGGTAAAATGATCTTTTGTTTCAAATGAAAAAAATTCTTAGTTCACTATTGCTAAACGGATTAAAAAATTGTCAATAGAAGCAAAAAAAGATCTTAAAATGCATACATAGTTTCCTTCCCCTTATTTTATCGCACAATGAAACTAAAATATTTGTAAGAGTTGTGTAATTATCATGTATTACACAATAAAACTAAAATATATTAGCTTCTTTGGTCTGGTTCCCCCTATACCCACAAAAGAACATAACGACAGGAACATCGGACGTCCGATGACAGCACCAGGATAGTTCACCGCATGAATTTAAAGGGCAATCCTTGTGCTACATGAATTTCACAATACCGCCGAAGGCCTTACGAAATTATGGTTTCTGATTTGTGGAGCATTTTTTACTCTTTAATTACTGTATTTATTTAGATTTAATGGAGATTTGCCATATTCAAATTCTTGAAATCCCCGCGGCTGGATCTCCTGGTAATGCAGCGTTGCCACAACTCACCGGATAATTTCTATAGAAAACATGGAACACCTTAATTTTCATCGTAGAGCGTAGATCAAAAGACGCATGTACTAGTCTTAAGATGAAGGATACGACGGAGATATCAAATGGTTGTATATTGCAATTGTTTATAACTTTTCAAATCGTACTGCACGCCTTTGTTTACCTTTCGGTTTTAAAAATCCCGATGCCTACTGATAAGCCGACGTTCTTTATCAGCTCTGAGCTCGAGTCGTGGGAAAAAAACTGTGATATAGCAGCAAGAACGGCGCCTAGGGATGGATCTTTAAAAAACCTCACTTAACTACCATTAACCCTGCGATGAAATTCAACGTCTTTAAAACGATAAATAAAACAGGCTTGAATCGGCCGTTTCGGACGAGCGCTACAGCAGCCTTAATAAAGCTGATTCATTTCCATCCTGATAAGCGAACACTTCTCATTGGGAATTTTCAGCGATTCTTATCAGCTAAATATCTGTCATGATGTGGTCTCCAATGTTCCCTCCACTCTTCTCTTCATCCCGCTGTACTGTTCATTTTTTTAATGAATTTCTCTCTTCACTTCCACTTACAGCGTATCCTTAAGTTCCTTCTTATTTCATGCCCTATCCAATTCTTCTTCCTTTGGATTCTCAAATCGACCAATCTTTTTTTTTTCATTTACTCAGTACCTCTTCATTCTTTGTCCTTCCACTTGATGTCTAACATTTTTCTACAAACCCACATTTCGAACGCCTCTATTCTGTTTCCTTCTTTCTTCTTCACAGCCATACAGGAACACATACAAAGCATTCGATCATTCTTTTACTTAGTTCGACATTGATGTTACTGTTTAAAACGTTTTTCTGAATTCAATATCTCATTAAGTTTTAATGAGATAGAAAGGGAATTACAATCGATAGCCGCAATTGCTTCTGAGCTGAAATATGAAACGCCTTTATGCAAACGATTTGTGACGCACACTGCCCAATCGGCGCATAACTCGTAGGTCAGTTTCCAAAACTTCTGAATGCTTCCTTTTTTTAATCTGACTTCTTTCAAATATCTGTGGATGCTTATGTATCATATAATAATCTTCTCATCCTCTGAAGGTAACTTGATGTATTTCTACGTGAGTCATTTGGCGACTCTCCTAATCTCTGTCAGAACGCTCGTAGGCCTTTTAAGGCGTTCAGTACGACGGCTTTTTCTCTTCTGATGATATTTCACGCGCATAATATTCCGAGTCGAGCGAATCTCGGTGTTGCACCAAATCAAAACGAATATTCGTTCGGTGTCAATTGCGTATCTTTTTAGCAAAAAGATGCGCAAAATTAAATATCAGTTGTGGGCAAAGGAATTGTTCCTCTTCGCCAACGGTTCGCAACTTTTTCCACATGCACAGCTTTTCTTCGGTGTTAAACAATCAACAAAAAAAAACAATACATTTTTCCATGTATAAAATTTCTTCTCTCAAGAAATCTACGTTGCCAAGAATCGCGGCCTTCTATACTTGAAAGTAGACTGTGGTTCTTCACCACTCGGTGTCATTTTCCATCACCTTTGCACCTAATTTCTCCCTAAACAATCGTATTGATGTAAACTTCTTTTGGAGACCAGTGGTTCTTACCTCGAACACTTATTTCCTAGGGCCGAAAAAAAAACAACGAAAAGTTCGTTTAGGTTTAGGTGTAGGTTTCCACAATTCTCTTCTATTTCAATAAATACAATAAAACAGCTCTCCCGACAACATCATATCCGCAATGTAAACAAGCAACAATGTAATCAATCGTGGTAATTCCTGGTACTACAATTTAATTTTCTTATTAAAAATTTTGTTAGGCAATTCCTAACGAAACCAATGGCCAATGTCTCCTTGCACTTCACCACAGACAACATTTCCCATTGGAAATAGACAAGTGAACAATTCGACGGCCTTATTTCTACAAGGAGAAAAAAAGGTTATTTTTTATGCAAATTTGTTTTTTGCTACTTTCCTAAACCGGCACTGTACATTCAGCGACAACGTTGCCATATACAGGCTTGGGTAAGATGTTTAAAGTGTAAAATTCTTGGTGTTCTATTCTATTGGTAAACTGGATAAATATTTGAGGTTAGCTTATTTTTTTTGTTATTGTTTTCTAGATAACTGCTCCGAAGAGCGTGTCACCTGGCATCGCTTACCTCTTACAAAATTTTTGACTCCCAGGAAAAATGACTTTTTATTTGTAATTAATTTTTAGCTCGATCAGTGTTTTTAGAGAGAATTAAGAGGGGATGGGGAAGATGCAATTGGGAACTCTGAATTTTTTGCAGCGGATGATACCTACTTTTTTGGGGGACCAAACATGAGCTATAAGGGGATTTTTAAGGAGAGAAGTTTTCATTTTGCATTTTTTCGCACAGTTATGTGCCCTATTTAGGAGGGGGAGAATTTTGTGATAATTAAATAATTCTGATGTGGGGACCAACGGGCTTGCTTTTGTGGCAAGTCTAATTAATTTCCTATTGAATATTTCATATCTTTTGATGATTGTCGGGGAAACATTAAAAGTGATAGGAGAGGCATATAAAAGGATTGGAATAATAGTGGTATTAATTAGTCTGATTTTATCATTTGCTAAGAGTAGACTTGAAGAGGAAAGAAGGGGAGATTTTTCTCCGCCGTCGCCTGACCCAATTTAATTTTCGCGTGCCGATTAAATTTTAGAGCAGGGTCTAAAATTACACCCAAGAATTTGTGGGACGTCACAGACGGAATAGGATTGCCAGCTATGGAAGGGGAGATTGGGTGATCAGGAATTTTGCGCCGCGTGAAGTTTGCAAAGTGGATATGAGCACTTTTGGAAGGATTGACTTTTAACTTCCACCCCGCCGTCCAGTCGCCGATGTCATCTAAGTACTCATTTAGTTTTAGAATGGTTGAATTATAGTCTTTGCCCGTAGCCGCAGTTGCTGTATCATCAGCATAGAGAAATATTTATCTAAATATACTGCGTTGTAATTGAAAAGATCTCGGAGTGCATTGTTGTAGTTACTTAGTTATTCCGCGGCTGCCAACAATGGCTCCTACTTAGTATTACGCATAGAGTAACTATACTAGAGGGCTCGCGTCAATGCATCGAGGTGTTATGCTTTTTTGACGTAGTTCAGAAGCAGCCGTCAGTTAGCGCAGCTCCTCCTGCTTCCATCCGACGCGGGCATTTAAATCAGATCCATGCGCTGCAATCCGGGCTTTTTAAGACAACTTAATGTGGATTCAAGGGTCTATGTTTACATAAGAGCCCTAAAAGCCGCCTTTCGGTGTGTGGCAAGAAATCTCCTTCCCTTATCGGTTACTTTTGCGTGTCGTTTGCGGTGGAATTAATTCTTGAATTGATTCGTTCTAGAATCTAATTTCCTGATCTTCCTCGTCGTATAGATAATAACAATAACAAGGGAGTCTCATTATATCCCCTACGTTTTCTGAAAACGTACTTTATGAGAACGTAAATAGTAAATGAATCCTTCGTATTATTAAATTCTATCGTATTCGGCCGAACTTCGTGGAAGGACATTCTGAAGTTATAAAGTAAAACACCGTAAACTTCCACACTATAGGATTTTATTTCCGACCGGTTTCGGCTTCACCTGATGATGGCCTTTTCGCCGAAATCGGTCAGAAATAAAATCCTATAGTGTGGAAGTTTACGGTGTTTTACTTTATAACTTCATCGTATTATTATTATACGGTATCGTCATGGCGTCGTATCTTCGAAAGTGTTTTTGATGACGTATCTTAACATATTTTTGGCCGAAGTTGCGAAAACGCGACATTGTTGTTTTAAATATGTAAATCAATAATAAATAAGTAATCGCTGAGGAATATTGTTTTTCTAAAGAATTATTTACATATGTCTGTTTTCTGTCATCTATATCTCTAATTAAAATAATATCCTTTGAATGTCTTACATTCTTTATTCTGGAATAAAAAGATGTATTTCTCATTTAATTTGAAGGCTGAAATCAACGTTTTCGCAACTTTGGTTGGACAGGGTCCGCAAATGCAGAATTCGGAGCGCATGCTATAAAAGTAACTTAGCTCAGAAAACTATATGCGCAGTATAAAAATGACCCCTATACAATGTGATGAATTGTAATAAGGCTGTATTCTAATTACGAAGGTTTTTACTGCATTGATAATGTGATAAAGGGGATTTTTGGGAATTAGGATCTTTCGATTGATTACGTATCACCAATACTACTCCTAACTTCTTCTGACCGGAGTGCTTCCCTCTTTGATTCTACCACTATTCATTTTTCTTGTCGCAACCAGCATTAGCGTTGGTGAGCCGTGGTCAATCGTACGACAAAATTATGTACATCGTTTTGTTATCTAGAAGATAACAATTGCCTTACAATGGCGACTCGACCGCTCAGCATCCACTCTTGTCAACATTTCACGCTCAAAAGTCTCTGAGACAAAATGACTCATCTGGTTTGGTTCCAATAGGATCAGTTTCATTCAAGATTAGATTAGTGAGAATAAGACCTGAGAGTAAGTGCCTTAGATAGATCAGGGATAAGAGGAGAAATAACAAATGCTGCACGTTTGAGCTATGGATCAACCATGGCTGAAGACAAATGAAAACAAGGCAAAAGCAATAGTCACAAAAACTGGTTTGATAAGAAAATAATTAACAGATACATACTGGAGTACGATTCCTTCACTATCACTTGGAAAAAGAAAGAACTGACGAAGAAAATATTGACGAAAATGTTATTGTGGGAAAAACTTCAACGATGACATTGCTGGGACTTCCTTAATCAATCGCAGTTCTGGTGTAATGTTTTCGTCCGCTGGCGAAACTGAACATAGGCTACAGTATCTCTGATGCCTACTCATCTCCGTTCACGAAAATCACAAATTACATTACAAAACACACCCAAAGAACATCGCGGTTTTTCTTCGCAGTCTTTAATCTGGGGTTACTTCTGAATGCTCTGGGGAAGGGAAAATATGCTAATCCATCAATACATTCATCCCCAGAAACTTAACATTCCACATTACAGGTAAACATATGCCAAAATATCCCGATTCTCGATATGCAAAATCTCGAAAAGTACGTCAGGTAAATTTCCAGAAATCCGCGCAATAACTTATTATGAAAAAATCGTTAGTTTGACGCCTTATAGAATAGAAGTAGCGGTACTTAGGATTTGGTAGTTGGAGCCCAGACAGCAAAGGTTAACTAAATGATACTTGCGGATTTGATTAAGAATTTGCAGCCGATATGCAGCTGCAAACCTTAAAATGTAATAGATGCTAGAATCTCGACGTTATGTATACATATTTCAATAAATGCCACTTAAAAATGTAAAGAATGCTTGGAAAGTAAGAAGATGAAATTTTATTAAAAAAATATAAGTCATCTGTAACTCTCGTGATCTGTGATGTAAGCACGTGTATGGCGTATTTACCTAAATGCGCTTTTAAGTTGATAATTTTCCATAAAAAAAATCATTGTTTAACTATCAGGTACGCCTAATTACGTTTAATTTTTAACAAATTAAACGTAGCTTTTGAAAGAAAAACGCCAGAAGTATGAAACTTTGTGTTTAGGTTAACCAATAATTGCAATAACTAAAATTGGAAAAAATATCGAAGGCTAAAAATGATTTAATAAAATTTTCGTAATCGAAATGTAAAAGTTTATTTTTTAAATATACTTTTTTTAATTTAAAAATATATTCCTGAAATATAATTTTGTATCATTAGAAAAGTTACATTTTATTTCGAATTTATAAGTTTAGTAAGAATAAATAAAAATATCGGCATCATGGTATAAGAATTAGCTATTATATATATACTATTATTATATAAATTTTCATCAAAGATGCCTTGGCATTCTTCGCAAACACCATGTAATCGAGGTCTTTTCAAGACCTTAAATCCCAAATGTATCTCTGACAATGAGTGGCCGGGCATTTAAATGCTGAGAGTAAGAAAATTATTTAGCTCTCCAGTTTCTTAAATAACTCGAAAGCTATTAATGATGGTCTAATTAAAGTACATGTATATTCAAGACAACATCACAATGTCAATATGTACTTCTCTTTTATTGTCTATATTATATTTTAACTTTACAGGAACTGACCCACAAATGAAGAATTATATGTTTATTTACCCAGGGAATATGTTTTACGATGAATCGGAAATTTTACTTTATATTATAATTTTATCAAATAATTTTAATACATTTTCAAAGGTATTTGTTTGTTTAGTATAGCCCTTGATCTATTTACTGGCGGAACTTCGAACCGAGGAGACACTCATCTGAATTGAGCAACGAAGAGCCAGAGGATGAATTTGAGAGGATTTTAATCGTTATCTTTGTTTTTTTTCTGAGGAAAAGAGCTGACCACTTGTTTAGACCAAAGATGCTAGAGAAACTCTAGAGTGTTCACGTCCAGCATAAACGAGTAGGGTGAGGCATAAGAGAGCATTGGGACTGTTTACATTTCAGATGCATAGGAGAGAGATTCATGATGAGATGGGCCTCATTTCGAAAGTGATAATGAATGTATACCACATGTCAAGTGTGATTCATAGCTTTTACCTTGGTTAGAGGGTCATCCTAGGAGCCTGAGAAAAATATCTACCCATTCTTAGCGAAGAAAGTGATAATATGCTGATTTGAAACAAAGTGTCTCTCAAAATCAGTGGTCCTTAAAAAGGGACCGCTCGGCCGTTCGCGAAAACATAAGTTGGTTCTAAGGCGAGAACATAAAGTCGTTTCTAGTACCTGGTGTTCATGATAAGAGGCATTCCTCTGAACTGGATATTGCCAGTAGGCTATTATATTTCGGAGCATGGTCTCAACAGCGGGCAAATACGAAGCATTCTTTTCCTTTTAATTGAAAAGCTAGTTTCCATTGGGTTACGTCCTTGGTGTATTGTATCTGATCAAGCCAGCTCCAACTGCTCCAAGACAATTAAAGAGATGGGAGTTTCAATAGAGAAACCTTTCTTTGAAATAAATGGCAGTAAAATCTTCTGTATATATGACGTACCGCATCTCGTGAAATCCTTAAGAAATAATTTTATCTACAATAACTTCAGACTGGACGGTAAACCCCTCTCATTCGAAATCTTCGCCGTTTGTACGAGAGACTTCACAAGTAATACAACTAGAGTCTTTTGAAAACTCACTCCGGCCCATATTTGATGATACCCATACACCCGATGAGTTTGCTCATTTTGGTTTAGGATTGGCTTGAAGTTGAGGAATTTTGCGAAAAATCGAAGGTCGGCATTTTTCGTGAAATTTGGTCAACTTTGACCCCCTGCAGAATTGTAATGCGTGGGAACCACCAATAATTTTCGCAGCTATGTGCAGAATTTATTCAAGCATGACTATGCGAGGTTTCAAAGTCCGCGTTCAAAAAAACCACTTTCTTATTTTTGGCCAGCTTTTTTCGATTCCAGCCCACTGTGCGATGAGACGTACTTGTTTTTAACGATGCCTTTTCGTGGCTCAAACGTTTTTCACTAGAATTGACGATTGTTGCTAATATAGATAAAGAAATGCCATACTTCCGAGAAATTTCTGTTTTTGTCTACCCGCGATCACGTACTTCCTTGATAATTGACCTTTTGGTGACCAAACTCAGGGACTTCCTCTTTTTCTTGGTCAGCGATGTTTTCTCCATTATTTCACTGAAAGGCACACGGGATATCATAAGACAGGCCAGTGTGTCAGAGAAAAGAGTAAATGTATTGTCTTTCGAAATATTTTAGTCTTGCACATATTAAGCATTTCTCTAATGGAAAAATTCTCTCTCAGAAAAGTATCACAACTTAGATGTATTATCTTAATAAACGAAATACTTCGCTCTCCATCACATCATTGCAGCCAATGGACAACTTTTTCAAATAGTCTGTCCACCTCTCGTTTCTTGTTACTATGTAATATGCGTGCTTATATGTTCACAAGAAGATGTTGCGGGTTTGCATAACTCCCAATGGACCGTCCGGATTACCGAGGGTTCCGGATTAGCGAGTGTCCGGATTACCGGGGTTCTACTGTAGTTACTTGAGTTTTGAGTTGAATAAAACTTAAACAAGAATGTCCACAGAAAAACAAGTTCTACCAAATTTTAGCTTGATACGAGTAAAATGCTGCTTGCATTCTGCAAGCATGTTGATAACACAAATTTCAAGTCGACAACATATCGAGAGGGTCATCAAAAGTAGAAAAAGTATTGAAATTATTCATAAAATTCGCTGAAATTTCTCCGTCCGACATCGAACCCGGGTCCTCCTGGTGATAAATACTACGCAGAACAACAAAGGATTACCGTCTCTAACTATGTGTGAAAACTCAAGCAGAAATATTTGCTAAAACTGCCTCAAATGACGTCCTACTTTTCCCATATATTCCTTTAGATCTATTATCGATATGATAGGAAGTTCTAGCTTAGATAGAAGATGTATATCAAGACTTGGTTTATGAAAAAAAATTAGATAAGACCATGCTGTTTCTGGGTTCGATGCCAGAACACATTACAAATTCTAATCTAATTCTAATCGAAAGCTTAGTTACGCCGCGGCTCCCAACAATCGTCCGTACATTGTAGTAA
The DNA here is from genome assembly GCA_947579665.1 of Sympetrum striolatum. Lineage (NCBI taxonomy): Eukaryota > Metazoa > Arthropoda > Insecta > Odonata > Libellulidae > Sympetrum > Sympetrum striolatum. The sequence continues at coordinate 79,482,121 of OX388351.1, forward strand.
TCTCGAAGGGTATTGTTGTTGATTAAAGCAAGTAATGAGGGAAGGGGGTATTTTAACTTACCGCCGAAGAGTGCAACAGCCATGTTAAATGGTAAAACATTCTTGTTTCGATAATTAAACACATTAATGGCTCCAGTTTAAGGTTTAAAGAGGCTTTGACTTGTTTGTTTGAACTGGGAATCATCGACTTATTATGTTTCGAATCAAATTTTAGGTATGATGCCGTAAAGATAACCCAACAAAATTTACGTGGTAAATAGCTGATGCATTAAAAAAGTTTTTTAAGATACGTGACAAATTTTTTTTATTATAATTTTTTTTAATTGCCCTCAAAGATTTTGTCAAAGTTCGGAATTTTGAGAATTTAAGAATTTGAAATTTTATTTTGGCTAAACGGTATGAGTAAGGGTAAAAAATATTACCTTGTGAGTTACAACAACTATTTAGCATTTTTAGAGAAAACATTAAACAATGCATCTCAAATACTTACGTAACCATGACCACAAATGTCTGGAAAGTCATGGTTTTCTCAGAAAATACGAAAAACATTCGTAGCTCCAAAACAAAAGAAGATCGGACAACAAAATGAATTGCAAACCTGTAGCCCATGTTATGTTCTACCTCTGTGTTTCGTTTGGTCCATGACTTTTGGGACACCCTGAATAGATATTGAATGTGTAATGTGTAGCTATGTAATAGAAATTTTTTTGTTTTTATCTTTTTAGTACTTTATCGCAGTCAGAAATAAATAAGTTCCCGATATTTCACGCTCTAAAACAGACCGCTCAATTTGAAAATGATATCGCAAAAGATATTAATTGAATTAACACATTATTGCGGTAAATATTTTGAATCAAAATTAAAAATTTTAATATATTTCCTAGCCACCAGAAAAAATTGTTACCGATTATGTAAAACAACTTTTTCTCAGCAATGAAAGTATGTACGATTGCAAACTTGATTTCGTTACCAAGCTCTTGGTAGAATATTTCATAATACGTATATATAATAATATATTTCATACGTAATATGATTCATAGAATACATTGCGGAAGATGTAACTTCCGCAATGTATGTTCGTTTTCGAATGTTTATGATAGAAAATAGGGATTTAAAATAACACAAATAAAATTCAGTCTTTTCTCAGAATACTATCTCGCTGGATGTTTTTAATGAATGAAGTATAGCGAAAAGTAGTAGGCAACTACTTTTTTGAACGCATTTTTCTCAAACCTCTCGACATTCCCTTCAAAATTTTCAGATGTATTTTCCCAGAATATTTACCAGGAAATTTAAAAGTATCGGAAAAAGATCATAAAAGGAAGCAAATTATCAAGAATAAGAACTTCTTCGTTTCTGAAATGAGAGTGAGTATTAAAGAACAAGTACAAACAAATTCGCTACGAATTTCCAAATTTTTAATTGGAAATATTTTTCGTTTCTTATTTTTCCTTGTAAATATGATAATAATTAATTATAATTAAATTTCACTGAACAGCTTTCAATTACTTATCTCCATGTGGTATAATATTAAAATTAATTTAGGCTAACTTTCTCTTTCATCGCGTATATTTCTACTACGTGCATCAATCTCTCTTGTGAACATGGGGCCGTTTGAGATACGTTGGGCTTTTTAGTAGTGGCAAGCAGGGCCGGCTTTATGGGAAGGCGAATAAGGCGGTCGCCTGGGGCCGCCAAATTTTGGCCAAATTATTACATTACAAGATTATTATTATTAATTGTCTTTCAAATAACTCACAAAAAATTAGATAGAAAGAATCTTAATAATTTAGTTTATTATTCAATGTAAAAGAGCCTGTTGTTATATTTTGTCAGGTTTACACCATTATTCAATTTGCAATATTACAAACGGGAGAGCCGCCAAATGCGTTTTGCCTGGGGCCGCCAATTGTCAAAAGCCGGCCCTGATGGCAAGCAATGTGTATTCATTACGTATCATAATTTATGTGAATACTTTGATAAAAACCATCTTGAACATACATGTAAACCAAAATGTTAACTCCAATAAGAGAATTTTCTTCATAGGGTACAACAGTATTTTCCTGGATTACCTTCAATTCCTAATAATTGAAGCATCTTTTGATTTATAAAAAACGTCTAATCCAGAGTTCTTAAACATTATAATCGGTTTGAATATCTTTATTAGAACATAGTGTACTCCCGCAACCAGCACTCCCATTGAGAGGAGTTTTAGTATATGAGTTCTCACTCTCAACGATAAGAAAAGCAGACTAGAGCCACAGAGATAGAATAAAATGGTCCATGAAAACTATGCGTTGTGCAAAAATGTTGTTGACAGAGTGTAACCTACTGCTGAATGTTATAAATATATATTTATTTTAAACTCCTCTCATTCATTCATTTGCTTATTATTCTTTTAGTTTGTTTAAACTTAAATGTTGTAAAACCAGGCATTATTCGTCAATTTTGGTCAATTTTGACCACCTTTAGAATTTTAATAGGTAGAAATCAGTGTAAATAATTTGGTAGTAATAGGCAGGATTTATTCGAGAATTGCCAGTACTAAAGTCCGCACTCAAGAAAAGGGTTAAGTCCGCACTCAAGAAAAGGGTTTTTTGCCAGGTTTTTTCGATTGTAGCCCATTGTGCTGCGTATTCAAGATAGCTCTACTTTGTCTTTATTGATATGATATAATTGTAATAATGTACTCTCAGATATTCGAGTTATTCGCCTTTTTTCCTGCGAACGAAATTTTACACGCCGCCGGTTACGCCGCGCCGCCGCCGACGATTAAGCAGTCAGCGTTCACGCCGTTACGCCGCCGCCGCCGGCTTCATATTCCCTCTACGCCGCCGCTGACAAAAATCATAACGGCGCCCATGTCTAGATGAACCTATAACCACAAGTAGATGTTAGATGTAATGTCTTGAGAGCAATTAACTTTGATTTGATCGGTCAATTCACCGCCTGTAGGTCGCCCTACAGGGTCTTCCACTGTAAGCGACTACCCGCTTCAACGGTATTCTAGCTCAAGTGGTTGATTTCGGGACGCTTTCCGCAGCGATAAATATTAATTCTTATAAATAAATCGCTGAGTTGTCGTTGATGATACCATTTGAAAACTATTTGCGAGAGCTTTATAACAACACCAATTTTACACTTTTACGTCCACCCATTACTGAAAAAAAGTTATTTTATAATATCGATAACAAATTTTTATCTAACGATAAGAAGGCACTGAAAATTTTTATTTTAGTTTATAATATGTTTTTTAATGTCATTTAAAGGTTTTTATTTTGATTGAAGTAATACTTTATGAGAAAAAAAGCTCAAAGTGAGCAATCCGTGAAAGAGCGCGAAAAAACTGGCACATTTTTCGTTCGTCCTTCAATTAGTACCAAAAGTAATAGTAATTAAAATTTTTGTACCGTGTAGAACAACGCAAAATAAAACACGCAAAATTTTGATGTATTTAGTTTTCCTGTGGGATCTCTACTTTAGTTTTTATTCAACTCCAAACTCGGGTATCCATAATAGAAAATCCGAGTATTGTATAGCAAACTAGCAAGCGGCCGATGATTCTCAACAAGGTGAAACTAGAGAATGAATAAAAACAGTGTTATTTTGTAAAGTAACGCCTGATCATCTAGATTTCATACGTGAAATTAGAGGTTTAAACGCAATAATTTCATAGCAATTTAAAATAGTAGGCAACGTCACGTGTATTATTTTTCTTTACGCAAGTGAAATATAATCGAAGTAATCGAATAGGAAATTAGATTAGCTGGAAATGCACGCCCTGTAAGCCAACAGATACTCTATAGAACATGCAGGTATACTCAGCAAAAAGAAAATCAAGTATTTCCTGTAATTTGGTCCATCGGAGACCATTTTCAACATGGTAGGTTATACAGTTGCTTAAATCTTTGGTTAGGAATTTCTCAATTTTCTTCGAGTTCTGAGAGGGAGAGCAATGATAGGAAAGAGTGCAGCAGAACATCAGAGATACTTCGGGGTGGGAAATTCCACCTCGGCCTTCGTTAATCACCTCATGGACGAGGAGGATTTTAGCCCTTCGCAGCTAGACTCCGCAAGGGGGTCCAAATGAAGAAAGGTGGAACTCTTGGAGACAATGGGGTTTCCTTTAACCCCAGGGCTAACCAAGGAGATCACACAATTTTTGCGGGAACGCTTAGGAAACGAAAACGTTTTAAGAAGAAGAAATTCCAACACTCAATTCAATAGCAAACCTTCTGCTAATAGCACTTTGCACGCAGTGTCGTGGAGCTCCTCTATTGCCTCCCTTCAAACAAGTTTCTTTTTCCTAGAAACTGAACCCTTGCTTTCACTTGGATTTCCCAGTCTATTCATATGGTTCTTACTAGAGACATCCCTTCTCTTGAACCTCGAAATTTGGAGAATTTCTAGGACGAAAATAACGAAGGATTTTGGAATGGCAAAAGAAAGAAACAATTTCATCAAGATTTAACTATAAGATCAATATCTGAGATACAACATTTTTGAATGAGTTAAGTTTTCACTTCTTTTTCCGATTATATTCATATCGACGATTAATATTCATACGAGTTCAGTCATGATTTATTGAGGAAAAAACACAATTGTACTTATTCTCGCCCAATTTAGCCGTTGTATCATTGTGATTATTGTCCTCCTAGCATTAACCTATAAATTGCAATAGGTGCGAAAGTAATTTTGTTTATTTTCTTTTATCAACAAACTTCTTTATTTTACAAAGTTATTGATAACTTTATCGATAGTGCATTACGAAAGTTTGTTTACTGGTAGCCCTCAAAATATACTTTATATTTTCTTATAATGCTCCGTTAATGTTCATAATTGTCCTTCGTTTACTTACAAATGTTTCGTAAACCTTAGGTTTCAATATATTTCTTTTTCCGTTCAAATGAATTCATATTTCAATTAGTGTCAATAGTATAACATTTTGATTGTTATATACAGTAGATATTTGAAATGACTGGAATTTGTCAATGAAACACTCAAAATAAGAGATATGAATACTTAAAATACAATTTGTATAAGTTTTTGTAAAATTAAAGATTGTAAAATGTAAAGATTATACTTAATTATGATACGATAATTAAAAGAATATGAACTACTGTAAATTAGGTCAACTGAAGTAGGAAAAATTAGAAAAAACGTATATCATAAATATAATAATGGTGTTGCAGATGTATGAAAGACAGTTAAGTAAGAAAAACATTTAAATTAACTATCCGCGAGCCTCCGTAAGGCTTATTGCAGAGAATGTGATACACTCAACTATCTAAATAATTTACAAATAACGATCGTTGAGAATAGGGATCACGTCGTCGCGTATTTCGTCATGTAAATCACAGCTTAGGAATATCTCTAATAATTATTGTCTTTACAGAGTTATATTCTTATAAGATACCCAGCGGAGGGCTCCGATCATTTTGGACTCACTGCTATCTAACCTGTAGTCTCTTAACAAACCGCTTAATATTTTACGCGCGAAAATTCTTTTGGATAATGAAATCAGGACTAGTCGTGCAGAGTCGAGCAAAGCGCAAAAAGAATTGAATAATATGCTTGTAATTATTTAATTCCTTTATTTAAACCTTCTCCGTCAAAAATTTTAAAATACTAAACGATTAAGAGTTTCAACATTGGAAAAAGGTATGAGCCAACAACTTAAGGCTGTTACAACTCCACTCTTTATATTTGCACGTAAACGCTCATGCATGAAAAATACATTTAAATCTATTGCTAAGGATCTCTGTGGCAAGTCCTCCTTTTGGTGCTACGTCAGCTTTTAATGTTTTTGTCTACATTACGGTTAATCGGTACCAAGCATACCTTCCTTCTCAAGAAAACAAAGGGAGCTTCTGCGTGGGGGTGAGAGAGGAAAGAGAAAGGGTCTTCAATGGAGCGGTCAAAGGTTACTGATCAAGGGATCAGAGAAGAGCCCACAAACGCTGTGGACGGTCTACCAGACTGCCCATGTCTCGGACCGTCTCTGCTTTTAGGAGTAGAATTAAACATATATTAACCAAAGAAAGATCACTCCCGTAGAAATTTGAGCTTCGGAACATTCTAATTCCAAAATTACGTTCTCAATATTTACATTCATCTTTTCAGGCTTTTTTCGCTATTTCTTCTAACCAACGATTTTCATAAACCTTCGGGATATCCTTAGAAATCAATCAACAACAAAACGGGAAAATTTAAGAAATAGCTATTTGCGTAAACTGGCGTTCCTTTGGTTCTTTTTCATTACTATCATTGAATGTGTTTTCAATTCTTTTATCCCATTAAATGATAGATACAGTTATTAGTTTCGTAGATTTTAAGAACCTTTAAAATTAATATAAAAACCACCTAAAGCAAGTGAATACATTTTTTCTCTCAGTGTTGATGATAGCCAAAACGTTCAACTCATCTTAATTCACTTATAAAATTTGCTAGTCGATCTCACCTCGTTTATAAAATACAAAATAAGGATGTCACTTAAATACGTATTTAAACACGATTATAATCGTCATTACTCTAACACACACGCAATAACTTGCTCATCCTGCGTCGAGTACTAATAATTAATGCCCCTAAGTCTTAAATTTGGTTAGAGGTCGATTAACCCATTGTCATGCAAAAGTGACAATTCTACGGATAGCGCTCTTATCATTTTTCATAACTGATAAAATAAAAGATGGTCTTCTTAAATTACTGAGAACTTCGAAATAAATTCTAATACACTTCGGAGTTGATTGGTGGATCAGCAAATAGCTAAAATACGAGAAGAGTAACTTTTGAGAAATAATATTTCGAGAATTTTACCAAAAGGACGTCTACCGCTGGCCATTTACTACTGTATTTATTGGAAGCCGTTACTTTGAAACGAAAAGGAATCCATGGATCCAATTTTTAGGACAGTGGTTTCATCAAGCTATTTATTATTATTTTCATTCAATCCACATCAGATAAACAGTGAGATCTCGTAAGTTATAGGCTGAAGAACATAAAAAATATCATATCTGATGTTAAATCAATCGGATGAGCTTTAACTTTGAGGAACTTCATAGGTAAGTAAACATAAGGAAATAAACAACTTCGTCAAAGTTACACGACTTTTTGTGTGGAAGTTGTGGGACTTTTATTTCCTTGTGTTTATTCCTTAGTTATTTCTCTTGATAATAGAACGCTTTTCAATTGGGAAAGTTAAACGAAAGGTTTCTAAAAGCAAATTCTAGAATTTGAGTTCGACGTCGTCTTAAAACTCAATATGGACGTGCATCTCCAACAATGTTAAGCACCCGGTTTTAGAACAACAAACAGGGAACTTGGAGATTCCTTGGAGGTGGATCGGCCGAATTGCTTGACGTCTTAGGTCGCCAGACTTAACCCCATTAGATTTTTTCTGCGGTGTCATGTGAAGAACATTGTGTGCCAAATGAAAATCAACAAGATTGAGCACCTGAAAACCCGCATAATAGATGCTGAGGCTACAGTAACACCCAACATGCTTTGAGCGACGTTGGATTAGGTCGAATATCGATTGGATGTTTGTAGTACCTGTAGTACCTGTTTGTGTAGTAAAAAATATTCCGTTAAGCGAGTGTATATAAGACCACTTATATCACATGGTTACACTTTCAACGGGCTATTTTTATATATTTCTATAATATTTACATTATTATTTCTATATATTTGAATAGATAAAGACTCTCAAAATGCCTATTTTAGATAACTAAGATAATTTAACTTCTACAGATATTCGTAAAATTGCTAAAGGGTTTTAACGTCATTTTTCAGCTTAATTTACGGATTTCGATTTTTTATCTCAAAAGGTTGCAAATCAAAAGGCATTGGTAATCAATTATTAATTAATTACTTTAATATACGTTAATCGTCACATAGTTGTACTGATTTGTTGAAAAGAGCTGTAATATATCACAATCCATATTTAGAGATAAATACCCTATATGAACAAAATAGGGTATAATAAATGTGGTCTACCTTCATTGGGTGGAACGCCAAAAGGAAAGAAATTAAATAATAGATAGAGAATATATACTTTTCCACAAGTATTAATACATCTTCTTTCTATTATGAATGTTCACCACATCACGTCCGCCTCCGTAGATTTTATATTGCCTTACGTTGCCGATAAATATTAAATCAAATTTTAAAAAATTCATGTTTATGATTGTGTTAGTTTGAATGGCTATGTAATATGGACTGACCATACATCTACATCAATACCCTACAAACCGCCTTTCGGCGTGTGGCAGGGGGTGCAAACACCAGTTGAATCTAAACTACTTCCTTATTCAGTTATTGTTCCGTATTGTTCGCGGAGAGAATGAATTTTTAAAACGATTCGTCCTGGCATCTATGTCTCTTAACTTAAGTTCATTATCGGATCGACCGAGGTAGCAGGGGGTTGCATGATACCGATTGTATCTTCCGCAAATATAGTTTCCTTTACAATGAAGACGTTGCATTAAAAGTATTTAAGAATTTCGTCATTTTGTTGGTGATTGGGGAATCATCCCCGATTCCCTTTCGTCGTACGTGTATAATAAATTCTCTCTGGTCCATGAGCTCTTCAATGCCTTGCGGAGCCTTATGCCATCACTACAATTACTCACGAAAATGAATTATAAATTATTCACACATTCTGCCATAGTTTTGAATATTCGACTAAACGTGAACAACTATCTATTCACAGATGGAGGAGTACATCGCATCCAAAGCAGCAGAACACAGAAAAGAGAGAAAGGTAGGTTTTCTCCTTCTGTTGAAACGATGCAAGCAATATCAATAGTTTCATTGATAAATGCTGAATAATATGTTTTACAGTATTAGCAGGCCTTGTGAAGGATAGCGCTAAATATCTAAATGACAATTGTCTAATCGCTCGTTTGCTTTGAATTTCTTGTATTATATGTATTACTGTATCTTGTTTCTCCGAATACCAGTGAATGAAATGAGGAACGCCGACAAAGACGGCTTTTGGAGATTTTAAACATCTATTTTGTATTTAAGGAAAAATTTCTCCATTTATTAGCCGCTCCATATAAAGATTCATATGGAGAAAGAAAGAGAAGCATTCGCAAGCGAATCCTTCCTGGACCATATTCAATAGAAAGAGATAAGATAACCTTTTGGGACTTGTTCGCTCAATCACAGCCACGCGTTTTATGTAATTCTTTATAAAATCTAAGCAGTTGACACAATATATTCAAAGAGAGAGGGTAAGAGTAATATCTAAGTAACAGGTGGATGCAGCTTCTCGAGATCGATAAGCACATGATCGAGGAATATATTGAAAGACATTTATTTCGCTCTACAGTATAGTCGTCGAACTTCGGAAGTATTTCAATCAGAATGGCTTTATTCTGGCCCGATATCTAGTCTAATAGAAACAATACTTGGCAGGTCTAGGAAAATTCGTTTTGAAAACACAGCGAATCGCGATTATCTTGTGCCGCAGTCGCTTATTTGGGTCAGAGTAATGATGTTTACTTAGATTTGGCGCGTGGCTTGGAACACCTGCTGGGAGAGTAGAAGACCTGGGTTCAATTGCTTGTCACATCTGCAATTTTAAATTTCTTGTATCCTTATTCGTATATTTACATTGTGGTTAACTATTCGGTCACACCCCTTAGCATCCTATCTGTAAATTATTTAGCCAGGAGACCGGTTGGTGCCACACCCCTTCTGACATAAGCTATATAGAGCTTGCAGGGAGGAATGAGGTTTATTAGACAGGATGAGAAGTGAGGTACTTTGCCCTTTCTTTCCTCACTGAGCCAGACAGCTATAAACGGAACTTGTCCACGCAAGTGAAGTACAATGATTCTACGAGTAGCACTTTTCTCGTCAGTTCATAAGGAGAAACCTTGATTATTATAATTATTCACTCACACCTCAGTAGCTTTCATTTCATCACAGCCATGATCAAATCTGTGACAAAAATAAACGAAAGATTAATTTTTTCTACCCTGTACCAAATGACAAATGAAAATATTCCATTCAACTGAGTATAGTAGCTTCAACTGAGTATAGTAGCAGGAACCCTTCGCATTCTTAAGAATCAAATGTTACAGACCTTATCCATCCCGAAGCCCCTCGATAGAGAGAAATTCTTATGACGTAGGGATGACGTAATTGGAGCAAAAGGTCGCTTATTTGCTTTGAGAACGTTACGTATTCGTACTTCAGGATCCCAAGTAATCAAAAATTATCTCCCCTATACCACGGGTCTTTCCCGGAGTCCCTCGCAAGAAAGGAATAACGATGGCATATCGTAATTGCCGCGAAAACCAAGTCGTGGGCGTCGTGGGAGTGGAAAAAAAGCCGAAATACCTCGAGTGTCCCGCGCAGGCCCCTATTCCACGCTCCTGCTCTTATTTGGTACATTCCTATTGCCTCCACCCACCCACCCTCTTCCCACTCAGCCCCTTGATTGCCACTTTAATTCGCCCCCGCTGCCTCCTCGCCCCGCCCTCTCCCTGCCCCCACCCACCGGAGGCGGGTACACTGGCTCCACCTACACTCCCCGCTCCATGTCCTCCGATATCTTTTATCCCCGCATCTAACGCCTCGCAAAAATGTCATATGAATGTTTTGCATATCTGCATCTACTTCGCGCGAAACGTGGTTCCTTCATTGGTTTGAATTTCTGTGATAAGGTTTAAGAAATGATTATGATTGTGTAACATAAGACACATGGTAGGTATTTGATCGATTTCTATTCATAACTCTTTTAGATGATATTTATACGTTAAAATGCCTTTATCGTACTGTGAATCGGATTTATAAATCACGGAAAATAATTGTTTTAAATGTGATTTACATTGTCCAATACTTAATTCTTTGTCCGGTTATAAGATGGTCTTTTTGGAAAATTATAAAATAGCGACTATTATACAACTTCCACCTACCGAAAAATATATTTTAAAACGAATATTTCAATACCGATATTTCAATCAGTAAATAAACAGTGGGCGTAAAGTGTGGGCTGTGTCAAGTGAGAAAGATGTTGGGATTTAGATTTTTAGATTTAGATATGGATATGTACCCCGCGAGCCGCCAGAGGCGTATGGCAGGGGGTGTAATACACCACTATTATTTATTCCTCCCTATTAGCATCTCTAATAGCCTGGGGATAAACGATCAAAAGTAATTATCCGTCCTTGCGATTACTTCCCTATAACACTTCGTCGATGCCTCTCGGAGATCGCGTTCGCTCCTTACTGGCACTAACATTTCACTTACTTCGTCTATAAATTATGAACGAATGAACGTTTTGAAACGTTTCCGACGATACTCAGATCTTCTCATCTGTAGTGAATTCCAACCGAGGGAATCTACTGTATCATTGCCGTAACGCTGCTATCAAACCTGAAATCTCCGCAGACGAATCGGGCTGCTCTACGCTGGACCATCTCTAAATCTGAGACTAAACCTACTTCGTGTGGGTCCCAAATCGCACAGCAGTATTCTAGACTCGGACGAATAAGAGAAAAGTAAGCTATTTCTTTGACTCTCGATGAGCATCCTCTCAACGTTCTACTAGTTAATCTTTGCATTCTATTCGCTTTTCCTATCGTATCTCGAATATGTTCTTTAAAAGATAAGTTACTGCTTAACGTGACTCCTAGGTATTTGTTGTCGTGCACTAACTAATGGATGCCCAGAGATTTGGTACTGCGCGGGAATTATGTTTTTGGAGCGCGTAAAACTCATGGCAAAGCATTTATTTATATTTAAATCCAGCTGCCAATCTTTACACCATCCTGATATTACGTCCAGGTCGTTTTGAAGTACATAACAATGGTTTTCTGACAAAATCTATTTGTATATCAGGGTATCATCGGCAAATAATCAAACATTACTCTTTACGTTATCTACAAGATGGTTAATGTAAATTAGAAATAAAATCGGACCAAGAACACTTCCCTGTGCAACTCCTGACGAGATGCTTATTTCGTCCAATAAAATTCCGTCTAACGCAACTCGCTGAGATCTGTTTTCAAGAAAAGATTTGGTCCATCTGATAACTTTTTCGTCGATCGCGTAGGCACTCAGCTTTTGGATAAGCTTTTCGTGAGAAACTGTGTCGAAAGCTTTCCTGAAATCTAGGAAAACTGCGTCTGATCTAATACCGCCGTCTGCTGCTTTAGACACGTCATTCATTAAAAGCGCAAACTGGGTCTCACAAGACCTACCTTTCCGGAATCCGTGCTGGCTCTGACTGATTCCTCCCTTCTCGGAAAGAAAGCGCACGATAGAGCGGAGGAATTCCATCGGCTAAAGTTTTTATTGCAAGAGCGGGAATACTTTCGGGTCCTGGCGCCTTTTTCCTATCAATCTCTCGCAATAATTTTCCAATTCCATCAGCCGATATCTCGATGTGGCACTTCTCTGAATCAATGCGTGAGGAAAAATCCTTAACTTGACCATTGTCTACAGTGAAGCATTTCTGGTAATGCCCATTAAGTAAGTTAGCTTTATCTTCTGATTTATTTACGATAATTCCCTCTGCGCTTCTGAGGCTAGGCACAGAAAACTGACCTCCACGGTTCCCACGCAAGTATGACCAAAATTCTTTATGATCGCCACCTAATGATTCTAATAGGGTTCGAGATCTATATTCCTGGTATTCTTTTCGCGCTTCTTCCTTAACTAACTTTCGCACTTCTCTATAGCTTTGTTCTTCGAGCTCATGGTTATTTCCGCATGCTTTGAGTTTCCTTCACCGCGAGTCCTATGCAATGCTCGTAATTTAGGTTTCGTCCACCGTGGCTCTTTACGCTCACGCACGCTCTTAGTAGGAACGAATTTAATTAAACCTTCTTTTATTATCCGGAGAAACTCTATCCAACTATCATTTACTGTATTTGCACCCAAGAAGCGGAAAAAATCATCCTTGCACTCGTTGATATAAACCTTAAACACCGAAAAATCAGCTTTGCGAATTACATATACTTGCCTCGTTGGCTTAAGAGATTTAACCGCTACTGCTTTCATCCCCGCCATTATGACATCATGGACTGAAATACCGTCAACTATATCGAGATTAGTTATCAATTGTGGGTGGGTGGTGGCTAGTAAATCTAGGATGTTATCTTCATCTGCACTAGTCGTTCGAGTCTTTGTCATGTTTAGCTGTTCTATCGCATGCAAGGAGATTAATATCGATTAATTTTGGAGAAAATTTTCTGTCTACTAGAGTTGGAGCATGTTAAATTCCGCCAATTAATATGCGGTAGGTTAAAATCTCCTCCTACAACTATGATGGGATCTTTTATTTTCTCATCGATTATCTGTAACGTCTCGGATAAATCGTCAATACAATCAATTTCGCCATCTGCAGGACGATACAATGAACAAACATAAATCTTACTACCGTTTGGTCTTAAAATCGAGCACCAAATAATTTCGCTCCTGCTATTTTCAACAAACTCATCTCGCTGACTAATCAAATGGTTCTTTACACAACTAAAAACTCCACCGCCTACTTTACCCTGTCTATCTTTGCGATATATCACATAATCTGGTGGAAATATCTCGCTTGAATTAATGTCTTCGCTTAACCAACTCTCAGATCCTAGTGCGATATCCGCGCAAGTGCTCCTTGTAAGGTTAAGAAATTCCACCTGCTTATTACGTATGCTTCTGCAATTCACGACTATTATTTTTAGGTCTCTCAGTTCGCGCTGTAAAATTGGATTTCTGTTTGGAATAACCGTAACGTTTTTTGAATTGAATTTCTCTTTATTGTCATTGCGACTGTTTCTGTTTCTTGGACTAAGATCATCCGTTTCTATTTGCCTATTTACGTGGGTGTCATCTATAATTCCTACCGCTGAATATACTTTCTGAATATATTTATTCCCCTTTAGATTTAAATTTTTCCCTCGCAACTCTATCTGCATTATATCGCTCTCATTTAAACCGGAAGAATTGGACTCTAAAGCTACCTGAGGTGGCGTACTCTGATAATCGTCTAAACTAAAAAAACCCCATTTACCTCGTAGATCCTACGTGCCACCAGCTCCGCAGCCCTGGCAGCATAATGAACTCCAGAACGATTATGAGGTATCCGACATCAGGATTGATAAGCCTCGCTCTGTTAGAAAGTTGAATCAGGATAACAACCGCGATCATAATGAGATATGACGCGTGATAAATGCTACACGACCGAGCACAAACCTCCGCTGTTATTCGATCCGAGGGGAATATTAACGCTTCACAGAACAACTTTCCCTCGTTATGAAGAGTGCCTCGGCCCCGTGAGGGAACAACCACTGTCTACGGATTAACGTTTACCGGGTTCTTCTCGATCCCGGGATTCCGAGATTCCAATGATCCGATCCCGGGAATTTCCCGGGATTAATTCATTGTAAATAAAAAAGCAAGATAGTAAGTGATAAATAATATATTATTGAATACTAATAGGTATAACTAATTAACCGGATGCAGCATCAACACAAATAGAGTAAGTTATTGCAAAATGTATATAAATGATATAAAGTTATTAAAAAATTATGATAAAACAGCAAAATTCTTACATTTGGAGAAATATCAATATTTTTGAACAGCACTGTACGCTAGAGGTCTGCATGGGCCGGGTATTTAGGCAGTCTATCGGGCTCGGGCAGGGCTTGGGCCCATGGCAAATTCGTGAAGGAGAGAATTATTCGTTCTTAAAGAGCGTTAGTTCCTTGCATAGCAACACAAGCCTCTTAAAGTTGTTACGCAATGCTTAAACAAAATAAAATGCTCGGTCTTCGTGAAGGGTTAAAAAAATGTATTTGTTCGCAATTCACAACAACTAATTGCAGGGCGATTTATGGAAAGTTCGTGCTCGGGCTTGAGAAAGAAACGTTAGGGCCGGGCTCGGGCTGAAATTTTCGGCCCTTGTATCTCTATTGTACACCCATAAGTTATTTTTCATTGTTAAAGTAATTTTTCAAAAAACACATTATTTACACTATGGTCACTTAAATTTGTGCGTAGTTTTGTAACACGGAGACCTGCCGCAGAAAATGCACGTTCTGCTTCAACAGACGTTGGTGGAATAGTTAAATGAATCATTTAACCTAGATGCACGCTCTCCGGTTAATACAAAGATGTCTATTTCTGAAGAAATGCCTCCAGGGTTCCAGGAATCGCTGTTTACTTCGTCAGCGTTTTCAATTGCGGCATCCAATTTATTCATCAGGGACGATGTACTGATCGATGAAGAGGACCTAACAAGAAGTTCAGATTCCATAACCTCTGAATTTTTTCCATTGTCTTCAGGCTTAATTATAAAAAGTCTCTCGATCATCTGAATAGCTTTGGCTTTTATTTCAAATTTTTAAGGTACCGAAAAGTTCGCATTTTGTTGATATTACTGAGGACTGTTTAATTACATCAACAAGCCGACTAGATTCTTATTTATACGTTCTTCCAACCTTTTTTGTGAGGCTTTTTTCACTCGAGCGGAAAAATAGGTATTCAATTCAGTCAAATCATCCACTATACATTTAAATATACCTTTCGATGTTAGCTGTGTTGAATTTCTTTGACCAAGTCGGTCCATCGCTATCTTGACAGGACGCAGTGATGATACAATGGCATTAGTTACATTAAATTCCTTTTCTGAAATGTTTATAGTTATCTTTATTTCAATCATAGCTTTGAAATACATTACTTTAATGATAAAAATCTCTCCAACATATCTAATAAGCTATTCCAACTCGCTTTTGAATCAAGTCTAAGTTGCAACTCCTTACTTTATCGGTTAGGTACATATTTTTTTAATATCTCATTATTTATTGGAGATTTATGGAATAACTTGACTATATTTCGTTTTTTTTCCGAATATTAGTGTGAATTTTTAACTTATGTTCGCTCAGGTCAATGTTTTTTCCGTAATATTGTGTGTCATTGTGGAGTATTTCCACACTAGTTGTGAATTCTTCATCGGTGTCATTGTCAGAGAAACTCACTTCAACAGATTCAGGGTCAAAGTTCCTTTTTCGTTTTACATAAAGAACATCGCAGACAGCTAAATAAAGTCCATGCGCAAAACATAGTTGATGGTCAACCCCACTTACCTTGACAAATTCAACCATAGCACCATCAGTTATGCTGGCAATATGATGTCCTTTGTAAGAGATAAACTAAATTCAAATAGTTTTTCTACAACAAGATTCACTATTTTCTCTGCATGTCTTGACCCGGAAATACGAACCATACCCGAATTCCAAAACTTCGACTTTGCATGTACGTTTATGTTTAAATACCAGTGATATCGTAGCGAAGTGTATTCATCTGATGTAATACTGAATCTGGCTTTATTCGACTTCATTCTATATCTGATGTTACAATTTTCTTAGCCATAGCATATTGTTCTTGAACCATTTTCATAACCGAATGAGGGTTTTTTTGCTAATACGTGCATTTATCAGAAAGTGAGTTCCGAATAAATACACTGTGTGCTATTGCATTAATTAGAAAATCCATCCAAAAATATCCCCCTACCACAAATCGCAAGGTGGCTAGCAGGGCATTTGCGTAGCTGTAGATGAAAGGATTTTATATATGTCATATATAGAGCATTTTCACAATTATCCATCGTACTAATGTAATTTATTATTTTCCTGTGTATATTTGTTTCTAAAGTAGAACATATTATTATTATTATTAGATCCTTTATTGTGGCGAGGATTCACCGTTAATTTTCCTAGATTTCGAAAAAACCTTCGATAGAGTCCCCCACTACAAACTAATTCACAAACTTAAACAAGCGGACATTAACAAGGAAGTAGTCGACTGGGTTAAGGATTTTCTCTACGAGAGGGAACAACAAGTTGTACTGGATGGCGTTAGCTCAAATAGAGTCAAAGTTACCTCTGGCGTACCTCAAGGCAGTATAATTGGACCTCTTCTTTTCCTTATTTATATCAATGACTTGAGTGACGAGATAGTTAGTAATGTGAGGATATTTGCGGATGACTCGGTTATATATAGGGAAATAACAAACGAGGAAGACCGGACATCTCTCTCAAACGATTTAGTCCTCATCCAAAGGTGGTGCGAAAAATGGGAATTAGATATTAACGTAAGTAAATGCTCCGTAGTTAATTTCTTCGAAAAGAAAAAAAATGCGTCCAAATCACCCATACAAAATTAATGGAATTAGTATCAAAGTAGTAGATTCAGTTAAATATCTTGGGATCAACATTACTAATAACTTAAATTGGAGCACGCATATTCGAAAAATCTGCGGCAAAGCAAGTAAAAGGCTTGGCTTTGTAAAGCGTATTGTCGGTAAATGCGACGAAAAGGTGAGAGAGCGATGTTATTTTACCTTGGTCAGACCCCTTCTGGAATATGCGGCAAGTATATGGGATCCGGCGGATGAAACGTGTACTCGCGAACTCGAGAAAGTGTAGCGTAAAGCGGTTCGTTTTGTTAAGAAATGCTACGATAAAAAAGCAAGCGTTACAAAAATGCTCTCAGACGTAGGTTGGGAATCCTTGAAAGAAAGGAGATTGGAAGCTAGGCTGCGATTGCTTAATAAATTCAGGGAAACTACATTTTCCGAAGATACAATCGGTATCATGCAACCCCCCTGCTACGTCGGTCGATCCGATAATGACCGTAAGTTAAGAGAAATAGATGCTAGGACGAATCGTTTCAGAGATTCATTCTTTCCGCGAACAATACGTGACAATAACCGAATAAGGAAGTAATTTAGATTTGACTGGTGTTTACACAGCCTGCCACACGCCGAAAGGCGGCTTGTAGGGTATTTATATAGATGTAGATGTAGATGTTAAGACTTGTAAGCTTATAAAAAATCTGTTTGTTTAGTTCCGAGATTTTCCCGGGAAATGCAGTGGATTCTCGGGAAATTCCCGGATGAATTTTACGTACGGGATTCCGGGAAAACGGGATCCAGCTTAAGAATCCCTACCACCGTCCAAGTTTTTGGTGGCGGCAGAGTGCTACCAGCCAATCGAGTCCATTCAGAAATAGTTTCCGTCACTCCAGTTTGCAGCACGCCCAAGCAGTCAATCAAAATTTGTTTTTAATTAAGTGGAAATTTTGGGGATTTGAAGGCGAAGATTAATTGGCCTCGATTGACATTCGGTTGAAAGTTTCCCCGTGCGGAAATATTCCGAATAGAGTGCTAATGGGTCATTAATTATATCTTAAGGGGGCGATGAAGGATAGGTTGGTGTGGATTGACCCTCTTGAATAGATGCGACACTTTTGATATTGGCCAAATAAGAAATTAAGGGAGATCGAGCAATTTTTTAGACTCATTTGGAAACAGGTGCATATGTATTTTTATATTTTCCAGGAATTTCCTTATGGGAGGCTTTCTATCATCGCTTGGGTTAACTTTGATTCATTTTATAAGCTAGCATACTACACACGACAGCTTTTATCCATGTTTTTCTGCTTAGCAACGAAATGCACAGGCTAAAACTTAGGGACTTCACTTATTTAAAGAAGTGCTACATGAGCTTAGGTATAGCAGAAAAGAAATGTTTATTAATAATCCTTTCCCACTTTCTGTTTAAAGATCAACTTGAGAATGGTCGTTGTTCGACATAGGTCGAGATAAAAGCAATCACCATCAGTTTTCTTACTCTTCTTTCATTGGAGGATATTACGTATTTTCCAGAAATTAAATTATTTTATATTTGAACTCACAGTGTCCTAGAAGACAGAACAACTTTGAAATTCATATTAATTTCGAGTCAGATTTGTTTAAATTTTTTTACGTGATGTAACATTGGCGAAAAAATCACCATGCCGCTAACCAAATAGTTTAAAAGGCTTGTAGAATAGATTTTCTTCAAGTTTTGATTTATAAAGTATTTTGTTTCGTATAGTTCATATAAGAAACTTCATTTCTCGCATCTTATTATTTCCAATTCCTTTCAGTAAAGCTTTATGGGAACTCATTTTATTATACTTCTATTTGAAACATTCAGGAGTCTTAAAAGAGTTAGGGATAAAGAGTTGCAGTTCTTACGATTTCTAACATATTCAGGATTAGAGTTCAGGGTACTTCGAAGATATTTAAAGCATTTTCTCATCTTGAAATAAATATGTGAAGAGAATTGAAATTTTACCTGTTTAATTTTTTAAAGATTAGTAAATTATTCATTAAAACAAATCACAAGCACACATTGCTTTTGCTATCTGAAATATTCTTCCTGTTTGTGTGTTTATATGTGCAAAATATTTTTGGGGACTGAATTAAATCCAATAGAAGATAATGCTTCTTTGGCTTATTTCAACAGAAATATATTTTATTTAGTATAACAACCGTATGTATATCATAGATTACAAACTATATTCTTCGAGGAACTGATTTTCAGCCTTAACTTTCTTTTATAACATCAGGGTCAGAATCTTAACAGCAACAAATATTTTTTGTAGGACCAACTTGTTTTTATATTGAAGAATTTCATCGAAGCTCTTTAAATATCTCAAATTTTTTGCATTGTTTTAGCGAGAGAAGCTAGTTTTGAAAACCTAACCCTTACTATAAGAAACTGAAATAAGTAACAAAAGAATGCTTTCAAATTTTCCGTATTTTCAGCTGAATTCCCTCTCCACTCTTCCATTTATTTTTCAGTTGTCAGAGAGGAAAGGATAGGAGGAAAATTCTCTGACAAAACAACCTGAACCACTTGCCTAAAATGGTAATCATCTAAGAAAAAAGGAAATCTTTCCGTGGGAATCAGCTTAGCGAGATAATATATCCTGTACTCTACAGATATTCTTAAACCTTTAAAAAAAGGTAATCAGAGATTTCCTAATAGAGGAGAAGAGTGAATCAGAGAATCTCCTTAAGTTAGCAGATATGTCTTAATCATTGTGCGCAAAATTATAGCCCGTTCAAAATCTGTACATAACCTTCTCAATGCCGTTCCTTGCTTTTTAAAGCGTGACGTCATTTAGTGGAGAATCCATTCTTTCGCATAGTCATCTTTATGCGGAGATGCGGTGTAAAAGTATGGTCTGTTAAACCTTCGGGATGTTTGATGGAAAAGGGCATGGGATTGGAGTACAGATGGAAGAAGGGACACTTCGCAATGGGCGGAGATGTTCCGCTATTCTGCATAGGAAATTCATTATTTTTATCAAGGGCGGCAGTAGAGACAAATCCGATGCTTTAATCTTAATTCTTCCATCTTATATATAGGTGAGGATTCTACTCCAGTCATTGCATTTTAGTGTGTGCTCCACATGAGTCGTTTGTTTAGTGTTCGTTGGAGGGCCAATGATGTTAACTTTTGAGTTTTCTCTGACATGTTAACATTGTTTTCTTAACCCGTTGCGAGTCTGCTTGTTATTAACGCCGTTACTTATTTCTACACTCTTGAAAAATATAGCGTATTTTCTTCCACAGAAGGTACGAACTATTCGAGGGCCATTTTGTTAGAAATTTTGATAATCTGATGAACATTGCTAGTCAGTACCCTTCATTTAATACTCTATAATACGTTTACATGCAGTACTTTTTACAATAGTATGCAATGCAATTAAAAATTTTTAAACAAAAAGCAAAACGAGCAAGACTAAATATATTGAGCACATGTTTGTTGTCAAATGAATATTCAGTAGAAAATATGCACTACAATAGAATTCTTTAGGTAATTACAATATACCCAATTGGATGGATACAAAATATGTTTTATGACGGGTACCCATCCGGATATCTATTATATATAGACGTTTCTCCGGATATACCTATATATATATATACGAGTAAAATGTAGCTTGCATACTGCAAGCAGATCGACAAAACTAATTTCATAACGGCATTATACTGGGACGGTCCCGGAAAGGAAAAAAAGGATTGAAAATATACTTAAAATTCGCTTAAATTTAATCGTCTGGCATCGAACCCGGGTCTTTTTGGTGAAATTACTATGCAGCACATCAGAAGATCATCTTCTCTAAATACGTGTGAAAATTCAAGCAGAAATATTGGCTGCAACTGCCTCAAACGAAGACCTACTTTTCACGAATGTTAATATCTCTCTGGATTCGAACCAAGGACGATCTAGGTAATATAAAATATGTTTTCGAAATGTATCTATATGTTCTATATATATGCCGAATTTCAAGTTTTAATATTATTGGGAAGGGGTTCAAAATAATTCTTAAAAATCGGATCAGTGACTGATTGTAGAGACGCCTGGTGTCGAACCCTGGACGTATTGGAAGCTGTAAATGCATAAAATGACTAGCTAGAACCTGATCTAATTTCATAGAAAGTTTGAAGTCGATATCATGCCGGGAAGTACCTAAAATGTGTTTCCATTATCCCCATAAGAAATGCATTGTGGAGATGCCCTAAGGACCATAAGCGAATACAAAAAAATTGATTATGAAATATTTTTATGATTTCTAACCGCAAGCCAAATTTCAAGTTTCCATGCATTCGGAAAGAGGTCCAAAAAAAATCTTTAAAATCGCCACAATGCATTTTAAACGGCCGATTTTTGCCCCGACCTATCATCGAACCCAGGATATTTTCCGTAAAACTCATTTATGTTTTCGATAGATCATGTTCATATATATAGGCTCCTTGAGTTTTGATTCTCTACCTACCCGGAAAGTATTTTTTTTTATTCCCGAAAATAAAAGCAATGCATTTAAACGGGAAAATTGGGACTTTGGAGTCCTCTGGAATCGAACCCATGACACTGAGGTTCAAAATCGCAATTTTTCTGGAGGTTATACGTTACGGCCAATAAGTCGTAAAAATTTCAAGCCATTGACGCTAGTGGTTTAGCCTGTGACTTTGTATCCTCTCTATATCTATTATATATAGATGCTTCTCCGGATTCATTCATATCTATTAAATATAGATGCTTCTCCGGATTCATTCATGTATCTATTATATATAGATGCTTCTCCGGATTCACTCATGATATACCCAGATACCCAGATAGGATACTAATTCACAGGCTAAACTACTGGCGTCATTGACTCGAAATTTTTACCACGTATTGGCCATAACGTGAAACCCCCAGGAAAAAAGCGACTTTGATCCTCGGTATCATGGGTTCGATTCCAGAAGGCCCCAAAGTCGCGATTTTCCCCATAAGATTACATGGCGGGGATTTTCGAAAATTTATTTGAGGCACTTCCCGGAAAAGGAGAGAGTTGAAACTCGAGGGATCGCTAGATGCCCCCCATATCAATAGAAAACCATAAAGATATCTACGAATATTATCCTAGGTTCGATGCTAGGACGGGGCAAAAGTCGGCCGTTTAAAATGCATTGCGGCGATTTTTAAGTTTCTTTTGAACCCTTTTCCGATGGCATAGAAACTTGAAATTCGGCATGGCGTTAGATATCATAATTATATTTCATAATCAAATTTTACATATTCCCTTATGGTCCTTGGTTCGATCCCAGAGGGCCATTTACATTCCTCAATGCATTTCTTATGGAGATTACGGAAACACATTTTAGGTGCTTCCCGATATTATATCTACTTGAAACTTTGCATAAGATAAGATCAAGTCATTACTAATCAAACTGTGAATTCACAGCTACCAATGTTTCCTGGTTTTACCACCAGGCGTCTCTACAATCAGTAAATGATCCGATTTTTAAGAATTTTTTGGAACCATTTCCCAATTATATAGAAACTTGAAATTCGGCATATAGATAGAGATCATAAATAACTTTCAGAAACATTTTTTAGATTTCCAAGATCGTCCTTGGTTCGAATCCAGAGAGCCATTTAAATTCGTGAAAATTAGAACGTCTTTTGAGGCAGTTGTAGCCCATATTTCTGCTAGAATTTTCACACATCGTTAGAGATGGTGATGTTCTATTGTGCTGCATAGTAAGTTCACAGTAAAGACCCGGGTTCGATGCCAGACGATGGAATTTAGGCAAATTTTAAGAAAAATTTCAATCTTTTTTTTTTCTTTTGATGGCCGTCCGGATATGATGCTGACATGAAAATAGTGTTGTCGATTTGCTTGCAGTATGCAAGCAACATTTTACTCGTATACCTATACGAGTAAAATGTAGCTTGCATACTGCAAGCAGATCGACAACACTAATTTCATATCGGCATCATATCGGGACGGACATCAAAAGAAAAAAAAAATTCAAAATATTTGTAGAATTCGCTGCAATTTAATCACCTGGCAGCGAACCCCGGTCTTCCTGGTGTACTTACTATGCAGCAAAATAGAAAATTACCATATCAAACTATGTGTGAAAATTCAAGCAAAACTATTAGGTGCAACTACCTCAAACGACGTCCTACTATTCACATACACTCCTTATTTGAGAAATTATAATGTGCTCTGGCATCGAACCCAGGAACAGCATGGTCTTATCTATTTTTTTTCTTAAACAAAGTGTTAATATACATCTTCCATCTAAGCAAGAGCTCCCTTACATATCGATAAATGCATAAAAAAATTATGAAAAGATACCCCATAGTATTATATATGGGTGATATTTTTACCGCCCGGCATCGAACCCGGGTCTTTCAGGCAATACTTTCTATGCAGCACAAAAGAAAAACACCATCTCTAACCGCGTATGCAAATTCAAGCAGAAATATTGGTTACAACTGCCTCAAATGACGTCCTACTTTTCCTTTATATTCCTTATGAGAGAAACGTTTTTGTGCTCTGGCTTCGAACCCAGGAACACTACGGTCTTATGAAAATTTTTTTCTAAAACTTATTCGTACCATACATCTTCCAGCCAAGCACGAACATCCTATCATTTCGATAAGTGCATCTAAAAAAATAATGAAAAACGGCTCCCATGTATTTTAAAGGGCAGATCTTTGCATCGTCCTAGCATCGAACCCAGGATAACTTTTGTAAAAGTCATTGATGTTTTCGAAAGTCCAAGACCATAAATATAGGCACCTTGAGTTTTACTTCTCTACCTATCCGGAAAGTATTTTTTTTTAATTCCCGAAAATCACGGCAATGCATTCAAACGGGAAAAATCGGGACTTTGGGGCCCTCTGGAATCGAACCTATGACACTGAGGATCAAAGTCTCTTTTTTCCTGGGGGTTTCACGTTATGGCCAATATGTCATAAAAATTTCAGATCAATGACGCTTGTAGTTTAGGCTGTGAATTTGTATCCTATCTATCTATATAGGTATATACATGAATGAATCCGGAGAAGCATCTATATATAATAGATAGATAGATAGATAGGATACTAATTCACAGCCTAAACTAGAAGCGTCATCGACTTGAAATTTTTACGACGTATTGGCCATAACGTATAACTACCAGAAAAATTGCGATTTTGAACCTCAGTGTCATGGGTTCGATTCCAGAGGGCCCCGAATTCGCGATTTTCCCCATAAGAATACATGGCGGGGATTTTCGAAAATTTTTTTGAGGCACTTCCCGGAAAAGGAGAGAGTTGAAATTCGAGGGATCGCTAGAAGCCGTGCATATCCAACGAAAATCAAAAAGACATCGCCGAATATGGTCCATGGTTTAATGCTAGGTCGGGGCAAAAATCGGCCGTTTAAAATGCATTGTGGCGAATTTGAAGATTTTTTTTGGATCCTTTCCCGATAACATGGATACTTGAAACTCGGCACGTGGATATATATGTTGAATATATTTCATACTTGAATTTTACATGTTCGCTGATGGTCCTTGGTTCGATCCCAGAGGGCCATTTGCACTTCTCAATGCATTTCTTACGGAGATAACGGAAACAAAATTTAGGTACTTCCCGGCATGTTATCGACTTAAAACTATGCATATAGAAAGATCAAGTCCACACAAATAAAACATTGTATTCGCAGCTATCAATGTGTCCTGGGTTCGACACTAGGTGTCTCTGCAATCAGAAGTTGATTCGATTTTTAGGAATTATTTTGAAAACTTTCCCAATAATATATAAACTTAGAATTCGGCATATAGATAGAGATCATAGATTCATTTCAGGAACATATTTTAGATTTCCTAGATAGTCCTTGGTTTGAATCCAGAGAGCCATTTACATTCGTGAGAAGTAGAACGTAGTTTGAGGCAGTTGTAACCAATATTTTTGGTTGAATTTTCACACACAGTCAGAGATGGTGATCTTCTATAGTGCTGCATAGTATGATCACCAGTATGACCCCGGTTCGATGCCAGACGATGAAATTGCAGCGAATTATAAGAATTTTTTAAATCCTTTTTTTTTTTTGATGACCGTCCCGATTGTTGCCGATATAAAATTAGTATTGCCGATCTGCTTGCAGTATGCAAGCTACATTTTACTCGTATATAGATAGGTATATAGATAGATAGGATACAAATTCACGGCCTAAACCACAAGCATGATTGAGTTCAAATTTTTACTGCGTATTGGCCATAACAATTAACCGCCAGAAAAATTGTGATTTTGATTCTTAGTGTCATGGGTTCGATTCCAGAGGGCCCCAAAGTCCCGATTTTTTCCGTTTAAATGCATTGCTTAGATTTTCAGGAATTTTTAAAAAATACTTCCCGGATAGGTAGAGAATCAAAACTCAAGGAGCCTATATATATAATAACATGATCTATCAAAAACATAAATGAGTTTTACGGAAAATATCCTGGGTTCGATGATAGGTCGGGGCAAAAATCGGCCGTTTAAAATGCATTGTGGCGATTTTTAAGATTTTTTTTTATCCTTTTCTGATAACATGGATACTTGAAACTCGGCACGTTGACAGATATCATGAATATATTTCATAATCAAATTTTAGATGTTCGCTGATGGTCCTTGGTTCGATCCCAGAGGGCCATTTGCACTTCTCAATACATTTCTTACGGAGATAACGGAAACAAAATTAAGGTACTTCCCGGCAAGCTATCGACTTCTAACTTTGCATGATAGAAGAGCCAGTCGTTACAAATCAAACTTTGCATTCACAGCTTACAATATTTCCTGGGTTCGACACCAGGTGTCTCTGCAATCAGAAGTTGATCCGATTTATAGGAATTATTTTGAAACCTTTCATAATAATATAGAAACTTGAAATTCGGCATATAGATTGAGATCATAAATAACTTTCAGAAACATCTTTTAGATTTCCAATATCGTCCTTGGTTCGAATCCAGAGAGCCATTTACATTCGTGAATATTAGAACGTCTTTTGAGGCAGTTGTATCCAATATATCTGCTTGAATTTTCACACATAGTAAGAGATGGTGATCTTCTATTGTGTTTCATAGTAGGTTTGCCAGTAATACCCGGGTTCGATGCCAGACGATGAAATTTCAGCGAATTTTAAGTAAAAATTAAATCCTTTTTTTTTCTTTTCAGGACCATCCCGATATAATTACGATATGAAATTAGTGTTGTCGATCTGCTTGCAGTATGCAAGCTACATTTTACTCGTATATATCTATTATATATAGATGCTTCTCCGGATTCATTCATATATATACCTATATAGATAGATAGATAGATAGGATACTAATTCACAGCTTAAACTACAAGCGTCATGGATCTGAAATTTTTATGACATATTGGCCATAACGTGAAACCCCCAGGAAAAAAGCGACTTTGATCCTCAGTGTCATGGGTTCGATTCCAGAGGGCCCCAAAGTCCCGATTTTTCCCGTTTAAATGTATTGCTTTGATATTCGGGAGTTTTTAAAAAATACTTCCCGTATAGTTAGAGAATCGAAACTCAAGGAGCCTTTATATATGGTAATGATCTATCGAAAATATAAATGAGTTTTACGGAAAATATCCATGGTTCGATGCTAGGTCGGGGCAAAAATCGGCCGTTTAAAATGCATTGTGGCGATTTTTAAGATTTTTTTTGGACCCCTTCCCGATGGCAAGGAAACTTGAAATTCGGTATGAGGTTAGATACCATAAAAATATGTCATAATCGAATTTTACATATTCGCTGATGGTCCTTGGTTCGATCCCAGAGGGACATTTAAATTCCTCAATGTATTTCTTACGGAGATAACGGAAACAAATTTTAGGTACTTCCCGGCATGGTATCGACTTAAAACTTAGCATGATAGAAGAACCAGTCTTAACAAACCAAACTATGCATTCATAGCTATCAATGTGTCCTGGGTTCGACACCAGGTGTCTCTGCAATCAGAAGTTGATCCGATTTTTAGGAATTATTTTGAAACCTTTCCCAATAATATAGAAACTTGAAATTTGGCATATAGATTGAGATCATTAATAACTTTCAGAAACATTTTTTAAATTTCCAAGATCGTCCTTGGTTCGAGTCCCGAGAGCCATTTACATTCGTGTACATTAGAGCGTCTTTTGAGGCAGTTGTAGCCAATATTTCTGCTTGAATTTTCACACGTAGTTAGAGATGGTGATCTTCTATTGTGTTTCATAGTAGGTTTTCCTGTAAGACCCGGGTTCGATGGCAGACGATGAAATTTCAGTGAATTTTAAGTATATTTTCAATCCTTTTTTTTCTTACGAGGACCGTCCCGATGTGATGCCGATATGAAATTAGTATTGCCGATCTGCTTGCAGTATGCAAGCTACATTTTACTCGTGTATATATATATGAATATATGATATATGAATGAATCCGGAGAAGCATCTATATATAATAGATATATATATAGGGGATCAAAATTCTAACCATGTTCCACAAGTGCCACCGACTTGAAATTTTTACGACGTTATGGCCATGACGTGTAACCTCCAGGAAAAAGCCGACTTTGAACCTCGGTGTCATGGGTTCGATTCCAGAAGGCCCCAAAGTCACGATTTTGTCCATAAGAATACATGGCGGGGATTTTAGAAAATTTTTTTGAGGCACTTCTCGGTCAAGGAGAGATTTGAAATTCAAGGGACCGCTAGATGATGTGCATATCTAAAGGAAACCATAAAATCATCTACAAATATTATCCTTGGTTCGATGCTAGGTCGGGGCAAAAATCGGCCGTTTACAATGCATTGTGGCGATTTTTAAGATTTTTTTTGGACCTCTTTCCGAATGCATGGAAACTTGAAATTCGATATGAGGTTAGATACCATAAATATATATAATAATCGAATTTTACATATTCGCTGATGGTCCTTGGTTCGATCCCAGAGGGACAATTAAATTCCTCAATGCATTTCTTACGGAGACAGCGGAATAAAATTTTAGGTATTTCCCGGCACGATATCGACTTCAAACTTTGCTTATAGAAAGATTAAGTCCATACAAATCAAACAGTTCATTAACAGCTATCAATGTGTCCTGAGTTCGACACCAGGTGTCTCTGCAATCAGAAGTTAATCTGATTTTTAGGAATTATTTTGAAACCTTTGCCAATAATATAGAAACTTTAAATTCAGCAAATCGATAAACATTATAAATAACTTTCAGAAACATTTTTTAGATTTTCAAAACCGTCCTTGGTTTGAACCCAGGGAGCCATTAAATTCGTGAAAATTAGAACGTCTTTTTAGGCAGTTGTAGCCTATATTTCTGCTTGAATTTTCACAGAATTTTAGAGATGGTGATTTTCTATTGTGCTGCATAGTAAGTTCACAGTAAAGACCCGGGTTCGATGCCAGACGATGGAATTTCAGCGAATTTAAGAAAAATTTCCAACCATTTTTTTCTTTTGATGGCGGTCCCGATATGATGCCAACATGAAAATAGTGTTGTCGATCTGCTTGCAGTATGCAAGCAACATTTTACTCGTATACATATATTTAATGTAAATTAATATTCTACCGCGACATAGCGCGACTTGGGTTACGGATTATTAAAAGAGAGGCTTAATACAGTTGTTTTTTACAATATATACGACACAATTTTACAAGTCATAAAGTACAAATACAATAAAAAATACAATATTGATACATATATAATTATACTGATGATATTGTTTTATACAATGTCAAACAGAAAGCAAAACATTCAAAACTAAAAGATAAAGAAGAAAGACCAGTTATGAAATTAATTATTTTTAAATCAAATTTGTGTTCAGTGTTGTTGGCCGTATTGATGAACGGTAAGACTGTTCTAAAGATCACTTCTACAAAATCTACAGATGAATGAGAGATTCATCAAAATTTTGAAATGTTCGTGTTGGAGCTTGAGTACAACCTTTCTTGAAAATTAATATAATGTGGATTTAACGTATTTTGTAGTGAAACTAACTTAGAGAAATTAATGAATCATCTTTGAATACGCTTTATTAGCATGGCGATCTGTCTGCTATTTATAGAATATATATTTATTAAGTTTTGGGGCCCATAGAGCTCGTTTTCGCTATTTTTCCGAACATCTCTGTCTGTCTGTGTGTGTGTGTGTGTGTGTGTGTGTGTGTGTGTGTCTGTCTGTCTGTCTGTCTGTCTGTCTGTGGTAAAAACGTTTGTGGGCGCTCTATCTTAAAAAATGTTTATCGGATCATTTCAAAAACTCAGATTTTGTATTTTCCTAACAATTCCAAGAGTTGATTAGTTTTTGATGAATTCCCCTTAACCGGAAGTTCCGGTGTAACCGAAACAAAATTCTGTTTCTTAAATATGTCTGTCAGAATGCAATAAGTCTGTGTACGAGTTTATATCCACCCTATCACCCAACAGTGGAGTTAAAACGGCTGCTGCCTGATTTAATGGTCAGACGGAAAACGGTGGTGAGGGTAAATATTTTGGACTTTAAGCAAATAAATAGAGAAAAAATGTAGAATGCTGAGATTTTAGATTCGACACTAAGCCTCGCACAATCGAAAAGGCCTCAAAAATATTCCTTAACCGTTGCACGTGAGAACTGGTAATGTGCTAATACTTGGTGCTAATTCTCATCTATTGATTTCCAGAGATATATGCCAGGGTCCTCGCTGATGAATCGAAAAGGTTTTAGTTTGGAAAGAAATGTCGAGAAATGAAATCTTTCCATCGTTCGTGACAACCGTTCTTTTTCAAATATATCGTTCAGATCTGTTCTGCGATTAGAATGGTAGTCACATTGACAATTTGTAGGGAAAAAAATAACACTTTATGTATTTATTAATATTTTCATCTTTGTTTCATCTATTTATGCAAAAAATAAAAAAATCGGATTTTTCGTTATCATTAAAAGACTTGAATCATCCTGTGTTATCCCTTTAATATTTGGTAAAAATTCAGCCTGAAAACAACGTGGAAAGCAAAAAAGGTAAAATTAAGGCTTCCTTCGTATCGTACCTTTTATTAGAGGATGGTTGAAATCACAAGCAAACCCATTAGTGCAAGTGGGCTCCTCACCCAACATAAATGAAAAAAACCTTTCCTTTCGTTTAACTATTTAAACCATAAGCCAGACATAACTTCCGATTGGGCGAGACTCCATTCAATTATAATGCCTCAAGTATTCTTAAACGAGTCCTCCCTCGAAGTTCCAAAATAATCGCTCTCATTTTAACAGGAGAGTTTTGTGCTGGCCTGATTTCGAACCATGAATACTTAATGCAATAGTTTCTACTGTTTCTGTTAGATCTGAAAAATGTCTCTTAGCTCCTTTAATTTGAGTTCTATTACTTAGCAAAAATATTTCTTTTTATCCCAAAAATTGGCGCAATGCATTTTTATCTGTCACATATTACACCGAATTTTTAGATAAAAAAAAAATCCCGGAATGACAAAGAATTGAAATTCAGGACTCCAACAGATGAAAAAATTATCTATTGAATCTTCTAAAGAGTTTTTCGAAAATGACCCTGATTTCCAATTTAGACTGGTGTAAATATATACTTCAAGGTGCTTAGAGATGTAGTCGATAGGAAACCCCATCTCTATATATCTCTAGGAACCTTGATTTTGAATTCTATGTCTTTCCGGAAAGTATTTTTTATGTAATAGTTGGCGCAATGCAATCTAACGGGAAAATTCGTGATTTTGGGGGCATCTAATTTCGAACCCATGATAGTTAGGAAGGATATCTGATTTTTCCAGGGATATGAGTTTGGGCCATTTGCAAAAATATAAGCTGCCCAATCCCTCCAGAAGTTTGGCCCCTGAATTAGTATCTTCCTACATATATGAATCAGTGAATCAGGAGAAGCATCAACTATAATAGATAGATGTATGAATGTATATATCATAAGAAGGAAATATATATAATAGATATAAACGAGTAAGGTATGCTAAACGAGAGGTATTTCTGAGCAAGTAATTATAGTAAAAAGTTAAGAAACTAATCATCACTGTGGTAAATAATTGTGTATCTCATCGGTTAGGAGTTCGATATTATTACTTTTAAAATTTCTACAATGTATACCTTACCGAAAAATCGTGATGAACCTGGCGTCAACCTCAAGACGTTTTGGGTTACATTTCACCCATATAAAATAAGATGATAATATTCTATGTGCGAAATGTAAGGTCTCAACCTATGCCCTCCTTTTCCTATATATTCACAACACAAGATATTCTCCTATAAAGGAGAATATCTTGTGTGCCCGGGTGTCGAATGCAGGATAGTTAAGGAAACATTTTAATGCTTTTCTTAATTATACGGATATCTATCGATATAAAAAGCGCAAACGCAATATCTTACATGTAATTTCTCCGTAAAAAAATACCTGCAATGTATTTTAAATTGGACATATTTTCACCGGTCTAGCATCGAACGAAGGATCATTTTTGAAGAATTCTCTCCAATTTATGTTAAATATTCACAACTCTCGGAATCATAAATAAGAGTAATCTATCTTTCCAGTAAGAACTTTTTAAATAATCCCGAAAAGAACGACTTTTGAATGTTTTCTTTGCTATGAATATCCCTTAACTTTCCATACATTGTATTGTTTTGAAAGGCCCTAACAGACCAGCAACAAACCGATGATTGAACAGTCGATACCTGTGAGCTATCGTAGCCGTTGGGAAATAACTATTTACGGTTCTTTTCTCAGGATGAATTATATAAGCGAGGTATGTTTTACCGACTGCTAAAATTGCATACACCATGTGTAAATAACTTTTTACCAAATAAGATTAACGGGCGTCATTAACGAAGCATTGCTTGTAGTCAAGATCGGTAAGTTGAGTAAGATAATAGATTCCATCCTAAACACAAGGAAGCTCTGCGGAGGATCTGCTGCGGTACACAGGGCGAAGGTATTGTCTTCTTCTCATTATATCCTTCACCTGTTGGGCTACTATTTCCGCGTTAGACAATACCTCGTGCAGAGGACAAGAGGGACATCTTCATAGCAGGGGTTCAGGGGGATTCTCAGGTATTCTTTGTTTCACTTCCTCCTATTCCCAAAAGGGCATTTCTATAGGCATCAAATATGGCAAGCTTTTGCCGACATTCTTGTAGGCGAAGTCCTAGCCGCCTATGCCCCCCCACCGCGTAGGTTCTCTCTTTGAAATGGAAGGGCTTGGAAAAACCCAGCAGATCTCCTGTGGATATTTGTGTCCTGTATGAATTTGGGGAAAGGAACGGTTTGAGGCTCACTTGCGCTCTTGGATTAGGATTTAGATTTTCGCGTGTCTTTTCAAAAGGGGAATAGCCGTTCTGAAATTTAGTTCTTCTCCATCAGCAAAGGACGAAGGTCGGTGTCGCTGTGATTTTCTCTTCATATTTTTTCGTGGGGTTAGGGTAGTGAATATAATTCAGTGAAATATTTTATAACGTTTTAGAGTTTTGATAGAAAGTTAAATCCTCAAATGTTAACATGTTAGTGCAACATAAATCTGATTCTTCTTTTTTTGTCCGAAGTGCGCTGATATTGCTAAGAAAAAAAATTCATGATAAACAAACTTTTACTACACCACTAATTTATTATCCGAATAACATGACCCATGTTTCGTAGCGTCACTACATCATCAGGTGACAAAATAATAACACACTTACGAATATATACACTCATGCCTCAGCTAAGTCCAAGAAAACCTAATCAAATAGTAGGCATGCTAATTGCTAAAACACCAGTTTATGAATTAAGAATTTGGTGTTTCATATGTAACCGTTTATGCATATAAGAAAAGGTGGGAGGAAACTCTATCCGTCGATCGTAAGGAGGTCTCAGGGAGGCCAAGAGTCACAAAAGAGGTTGAGGATCGGCATATTGTCGATTGCATACTGCTGAATCCATTTTCAACAGCAGAGGAGGCGAGGTAACAAAACGACGTATTTATTTACTGCATCATATGTCAGTAGGTTTCTTCCCTCTTCGTGGTATATATTATGGAAATGTATTCTCTATAATTTTAAACTAGACATGCTGTTGGACTGAATATCAGCCATGATACTGTCCGCCGGAGACTGCGTTTCCATGGGCTGGAAGCCAGACGTGCAGCAGTAAAGGAGATTATTTATTATATTAATATTATTAGGAATTATTTAGGAGAATATTTTTTAAATTTTTTAATGTTAGCTTAAGGATTAATATATATTATTAAGTATATTTTTTCATCATTTTAATGTTTATATAGCCTGCGTTTTTGCGGGTTTTTTCACCCCCCTACTTGTGTGGGTATTTTCCTGCATAGTGGGTTTTTTTCTTCATCAGCCTTCAGCTGCGAAGATTTTTTCCCACTAACAGATTCTCTTTCCAATGTTTATTAATAAAGTATCATTCTACAAGAGTTGTCTTCTTTGTGTTCGTTTTGTTTCACATATTTTGTAATCAATTTTAGTAGTTAATGAAACAGACTTAGCCTATAGCCTAACATGTGATACGAAACTTACGCGAATAATTTTAACTCAGAATATCTGACTTAACTAAGATTAATGACCGTCGTGCAATAGCCCTAAGTTAATTGATTTGCCGGAATATTGAGTCGATATAATATCATAACCTAAAAAATTGAACCTACGACCTTTTTGGGCGTTTATTTCCATCGATTTCTAAAGAAATAGCTCAACTTAATTCATTTCGTTTCCCAATCTCGCCAGTGCCGCAAAAAGCATAACGACAGATATTCTCCTTCAACTCACTTTTGTATTGCATTGTTAAAAGCTCTCAAAAGCTTAGGGCATTTAACTCATTGGCCCCCACCGATAATAGAACCCGAAACCGTCGGGTCGGAAACATAAGGGTTCCTTGGGCTGCGATAGTTCTAAACAGTAGGTCGTCGCGACCTCGCAAGGAGCAAGGGCAGTGTGCAAAGGAGCCCTAACGGTATTTAAGGCGGAGCGGCAGTGTTGCAAGATATGCGGCAGAACCCTTTTCTTAAATTATGTATCCCTAACCTTATATTTCAAGCAAAACATAAAACTCAGAAAAACTCGAAACTAAAATCTGAAAAATTTAAGATACTTTTGCGGGCCATTGTACCAATTCAAACAGAGTTATGCATTTTCAAATTAATTTGGAAACTAATTACTATATTTACATATGAGTAAGTATGCACACAAAGATTGGAAAAAATCTTGAATAATTCCCAAAGTAAAAATCAAAATAAATCTCAAACTATCGCAAGAATAAATAAAAATCATTTATCTTAACTCTCATTCCTATAATACTACTAATATGTCTCTTCATTTTCCTTTTCTTTCCGCCTCAAATCTTTTCCTGTCACAATATCGTCGTTTGTTATTGTGGCTCTCCGTTTTCCTCTTGTTACGAATTCATTATCCGGAGCCTCTTTCTTCGGAAGTGACTTGCGTAAGAAGCTCGACATATGGTTGTGTTTGCAACAAAGGATTGCATTATGTCTGAAGGTATGGATGTAATTCACGCTATTTTTCAATTAAGTAATTATTTATTTCAACTAACTGATAAAAAAAATATTTTTTTCCAAACAGTCCTCATCAAAAATTTTAACGATAATTTTCTAGAATAAATTTCTTTACGAAACGTATCGAAACTTCTAAATGTATACAAGGAATCAAACTACGGTGACTTTTTGTTATGTTTGCATATATTCCTGTATTCAATTAGGATAACATTACATTTGAACGGTTTCAAGGAGGGAGGAACTCTTTTCAAATGTATGCAAAGAGTGCAATGGATATGTGTTCATATGACATTCCTCTGCCTTCGTGATTCCAATTACAAGGAATGTTATAGCAACACAGTTTATGACCTCCATGGGGCAATTTTTCGTAGAAGGGTATTTTTCGTCCATCGAATATCCGCGTTTAAGTAGATATTATTAATTATATATTTGAAATTGTACAATCTGATTATAATAGTGAAATTAAAGTTTCAGATTCAGAAATGTTAAATTCAATATAAATTTGCTACTATCCTATGTATAGTTGAAGCAAATTGATTTTCAAGTAAATGAAATACAATGAGATGCATTAAATTGAATTGAAGGTTGGCATCTTTAAGTCAATTTCGAAACAAACGCTCTAAAACAGAGTCTTTGGCAACATTAAATAACCGTATAGGATCAAATCATAAAGGTATGCCAAGAGATCAAAGTATAAAGGTATGCCAAGAGAGGTTATGTTCGTAGCTTCGTATTTTGCGAGGAGAATTATGATGACAATTTCAGCTTAGAATATCCTCTACTCAGTTCATCTTCATGAATTTTGTATTTTTTTAAAGAATCACAAAGGATCACTTTCATGTGCAAGATTCCTCTCATAGAGGCACAATTGTTGCGATAATAAATATTTTGTTTTACTAAAGTTATTACTTAACCGTAAGGATATTTAATCGCTATCTGAGTATCATAAAGTTCAAGTATTGAGTTATTAATGAACATAGATAACTCGAATTTCGTGATTCGCAGTCGAAGCCAGAAGACCTACAGTATTTGTTATGTTTTTTCCATAAATATTCCTGTGGATTTTTCTCTGATTTAATTGGATGATTTATAATGAAACAAAATATTTATTATTCCATTAATTCTAATCATTTGGTTTCCTGGCATAAAAAATGCGTTTTAGAAATGGCATGTTATTTGGTATTATCTGTATATTTGTATACTTTTATATTAAAGTGTGCTTAATCTATTCTATTCTTAATCTAACATATAAGCTTCCTAAGATTTTATTTTTGGATTGAGTTCTGTCACTATTGTTTTTACATATTTTGTAGTCTCTCATTTGCTCATATACACTTCTTTTCCTTTCTTGGAAGAAGTGTTTCCTGTTGACAGTATTTATGCACTGAAATTTTGATCTCATTTATTGGCTCTTGCGTTTTTCATGTTTACCTCCACAACTATTTGAGCTTCAGCTCCTTTAATGTGGCTCATCCTTAACAATGAGAGAACTATCAATGTGTAATGAACATGTTACAGGTGTTAATATACAAGTGATGCAGAAATACATAACTAAGGAATTTTTGGGTCTCCGAGTCACGAATAATGAAAATTTATTCTTAATATACTCATATCCTTTAAGGAGAGGTACCCTTCCTTTTTGTCAGATTCACCTGTTTATTTTACAACAGTAACTCAACTCTAAGGCCGGGTGGCCACCAAATGCGAAGCGAAGCTAAGTTGAGCGAAGTTACGAAGGGCGGACGACATTTTCACAAACGAACCTATACTTTTGAATGCAGCAGTGGCCACCGGATACAAATCGGAGTTGAGCTGAGAATTGTGACGTCATTCAGCTTCGCAAGGCACATCTTCCGAACGGTCGTGGTTCGTGATGAAGCTAAGTCAGCTCCCCTCTCCACAGTTCTCAACGCGGTGGAGGGGGGAGCCTCTCGCTTCTTTCCTCGGCAGTATCTGAATTGTTATCAGTTTGTGAAAGATTTACATTCATAAGCTTGAAAGGTGTGATTAATTTCCTATTATATCTTTCTTTCAGAAACATTGTAATGTAATTATTGATGACCGATTCCATTTAACAAAAAGTAATCACTTTGCCAATCTGTGATAATTGTGATCGGACCACCTAATTAAATTACTTCCAATGTCGTTACACTTCAACTAAGTCCTAATTTAAGATTATCACTCATCTTAGCGGAACGCAATCATTGTGAAAATGTCGTCGGAAGGGTTTACTACAGCAGAGAAAATATTTTCTCGTAAATTTAATCATTGAACGCAGGTCAGTATTTGAAAATAAAAAACTAATGCTGTGACATCGTCAGCAGGTAATTGTCTCGGAGAGGAACACCAGCTTAAAAACCCTAGAATTACGAAAGAAATAGCAGTAGGATAATCATTTATGCACTCTTAAAAAGAATACGACGATTTGAAGCAGGTTTAAAGAAATGGCTTGTGCTCCTCTCCGAGATATTTACTCGTCAGCAAAGGTTGAACGTTGGATGAAGAGTGAAGAAAAAATTAATTGCCATGCTTACGTGAGTAAAGTGATTAATTTTTGTGATGCTCGTTGCAGAAAAATGTATCCATGTATTGATATGAAACTAAGAAC
This sequence comes from Sympetrum striolatum, assembly GCA_947579665.1. Lineage (NCBI taxonomy): Eukaryota > Metazoa > Arthropoda > Insecta > Odonata > Libellulidae > Sympetrum > Sympetrum striolatum. The sequence goes on from OX388351.1 coordinate 79,519,396, forward strand.
CATTTATACTATCAGTTCCGTCATTACAAAATGAAAAGTGTACTTGAGTGTTGTACAAGTGTTAGGAAACTTATAAGCTATTAGCAAATTAGATAAATTTTTATCCAATGGCTATAAATAATATCTTATTAAAAGTGTACCAGCGTAATTATTATAACAGAATCCGTCTATTATGGAAATTCCGTGATTTAACCGTAATATCAGAGAATTAAATTCTCAGACGGCAACATACGCCATCTTGTTTATTTAACAACGAATCGCTTCGCTCAGCTTCTCTTCCAGTTGCCGACCCTCAGATACTAAACATAGGTACGCTACCCTCCGTGTCACTCTGTCCCGCTCATCTCAGCGCTGCTTCGCATTCGGTGGCCACTCAGCCTAAGAAGGGTGAGATAGGTGATCAGGGATGCATTTCAGTGTTGCAACATTGATCCTGACCCTTAACAGGCAGTTTTATCCTTGATTTAATGTTGACCTTGGGTAACATTTTTAGTTGCCCATAGCTGTACTAAGGAGGATGCATAAGAGTGACTACATCTCCTAGGAACATAATTTCTTTAAATTTATTGAATAAATAAATCATTTGTTTACATATCCTATTTTCTATTGATTCGTATCCTGAATTCTGAAGCATCTTAGTAACGCTCATGGAGTTTCAATCCCTTGCAAAACATATTGCCTTTCAATGTGCTTTTTTTATTCTAGAATACAACACTTGCAAGCAAAGTCCCCATACACTACATGCATACTCATGGTGAACTGATGCGGAGTAGAATTGCTGGTAGACTTTTCCTTCACACTACCAACTATTCTCTTGATGCAGCAGAGCTACTTAAGTGCTTGATAACACATAGTAGAAGTCTGTTATAATGAGACCTGACAAAAATAGAAAAGTAGTTGTCGTAAAGCATAGTTGTTATAACCAATCTCCAATGCTAAATGTCCATCCGCTTGAATCCAAGAGCAAGTGCAGCAGAATGGAACTGTAGGGTTTTTAATCCGTGTGCAAATGATTTAAATTGAATAAAAAAGTATGTTTGTGACAAAAATATTATTTCATTAATTCATAAGCCCTAACCAAAGTGCATCCTCTAATAGATAGTGGAAAATTATTGCTCATTAATCATTAAAAATTAATGGTATATCATTAAATAAGCCTAATTTAGATCAAATTTCTTTCATGAGATGTTTTTCATTAACACGATTCATAAGCAAACGCAGTGTCAGTGGTAGAGGTTACGCAGGGAATCCGAATGAGCACTGCTTTTATCTCCTATATTCCCACCCATCATGGATCAGATGATTTGGTGCCAATTTTAGCGTGAAAACAAATTCCATAGGTGGATATGATGAAAACCCAGTTAAAAATTCTGGCACTGACTAGAGAGGCCGTTGTAGCCATTATTATAGCCATTTTCTAATTCTAAATGTCTGTCCAGTTGAATCCAATGGCAGAGAGAGCGTCGGAAGGGCACTGTAGGATTTTAAATTCTTACGCAAATGCTTCAAAATGCATTAAACCGCAATTGCCGAACATCAAACCATTTCTTGATCCTCTCTAACATCATTTGGCATGGTTAGTCCATCACATATGCTTTCTCCATTTCCATGTACCTTTACTACATCAATAAATAATATAATCATATTATATACTACGGGAAGCACCACTATTTTGCTCGTAAAGCATCGTTTTGACAGAAGTGACATTTTTAAACAGTTTCCAATATTCTTTATTATAAACGACATTATCGCAGCTGAAAATTTCCAAATATAAACACCATTTTGAATGATAATATCTCAATAAAATTTATACAGTGTATCCAGAAGGCAAATCCTTTTCCCAGCTGACAACTTTTTTATCTTTCCAAAGGTATGCTCCCTTGGGCACATCACCATTTTGTGGAAGTAGAGCCAAGTGTATAGGAGCCATAGCACCTGAAAAGACAATGAATCAATTGAAAAACATTAATGTTGAACGAAAACACATCAATACCCATTAAATCTGCAAGGGTATCTAGAATAACATCTCCAACTTAAATTTTTAACTTGAATTATAATTCTCCATGTAAATGAAGAATTCCTGTTACTTTTAAATAGCAATTTCTTTTCAATTTCATCGAGTTCTTTCCACTGTTTTCACAGAGATATTTTTGTGCTAAACAGGCATCTCTTTAAGCCTTGGGAGAGATTTTTTCTTCAACTTAATTCTTCTTAAGATTTCCTTTTATTTGATTTTATTATCATTGTAACAAGATCTGCAGTTAACAATGAACTGAGAGAATTGTCCTCTCTTACAGAGGGTCGGTCAATCTATCTAGCATAGAATTCTCAACGGAAAAACAACCTGAAAAATGTCTGAAATGCATTTTCTTCACCATCATGAAGTTATTGCTTCACCACAAAGCAAATGAATTTTTCTCTATCTAAATTCCACGATGAACCGTAGACAAAACTGTTACGTTAAAAGTTTTCAGTGCATATGTAAGGCTGATCAATTTCCGCATTATAAATTGCATTCTGTTGTAAACACTATGAACATAAGGTCCATAAAGTGCTCTTTGATGAAACATCTTAGGTCTTGGTGTTTATTTCACTGATTGTACACCAAATACATAATATTTTAACTGCATTTATACATCAAAACATGCTAAAGAATTTATGATAAAAATAAACAAATGAAGATTTAACTTCAAATATGGTCCAACAAGCATATCTTGAAGAACTCTTTCCTAACATCTTTGGCAAAAGATGGACAAAATTGTATCTTTGATTTACTTATGTTTCAGTCTAGCTGATTAATGATGGCTGTGATAATATGAAAGCTGTTGAAATAATATTGAAACAAATTCATCAAGGCGACCCATTAGTATATTCCACTCATATTATTGAATAATATGACTCAGTGCAACTGATAGAGTGCTTTTTTATACACAACATTCCAGCTGCACAAAAGGTACCTGATTCCTCTTCATGCCCAGTGTATCTCATTCCATCTCCAACGGTTTTGGGAAAGACAATAGAACCAACCTTCTGGCTGATGAACTTACGGAAAGATACACACTATATTCTTTTAGTTTCTATTTCATTTAAATGGCAGCAATAAACTAAACACTCTTGCAGTTATCACATGGAAAAATAAGACATTAATAAACCTCTAAATCAATATCTAATTTATGATATGAAGATAAACTTGGCAGCCACTGGAAAAAGTAAAGATATATCAGAAGAGGCAAAAAAGAGCATTCATACAGATTTAAAGACGGCTGGCAATTAAGGTAAATATGAAAACTAGAGAGAAGATAAGCTATTTGGGAAGGGCTATTCAATTAAAATGTGGAAAGGGCAAATTGAGCAGATGAAAAGTGTGTGAAAGAGGATGGAATCATAAGAAACCAGCTTTATCATCATAGCAATCTTCTCTTACTTCGCGATCATATTAAATAAAACTTCAATTAAAAAGTTCCTTGTATATAAGGAAGTTTTTTTCCTAATCAATTGCTTTGGGATATCGTTAGCAGAAAAAATACATTATCAAATGCATAATATAATCTATTACTCTAATCTTCCTTGCCGTATCAGAACGATGATTATTTTATCTCATTCTGAAAACATAATTTCTCTGAACTTATTTCGTTTACTCATCCTTGGAATTAGTCTTCTGTCATCTAATGATTCCCTTCCCATGTAACACAGTTTTATTGTAGCAATTCTTTATGAATTGTATTGCCTTTCGTTGTATTTTCTATATCCCAAATATTACACTTGTTGTCAGGATCCCATACACTACACTCAATAGGTGAGGCCTAAGTAATGCTAAGTAACATCGCTCTAAAACTTTTTTCTTCGCTCCTACTGACTATTCTCTTAACAAAGCCAAGCTTTTTAAATTCTTTTTCACTTTTTCATTTCATATCTGTGTACTCCATGATAAATTATTCGTAAGAGTTACTTCAAGATACTTCACCAATTCTACTGTCATTGAGTTTACCTCACGAAGGCTTTACGAATAATCATATGTTATAGATTTGCTTTTGAAGAAGTTAACTTTCAAACATCGGTCTGCATTTAGCTCTAATTGTCAGTCATAATTTCATAATTCTATCTAAGTCGTTTGAAAGTGTTAATCTATCCTCTAAACTCTCCATTTCCTTGTGATTGTGTTGTCTGTAAACATCCTAACTTTGCTGTTAATGCGATTGCTAAGGTCTACGGTCCGATTATGCTATCCTGTGGGTTGCTGAAGGAACCTGGCAAGTGGGCAAAGCAATCTATGAATTGTGCAAAAGGGAGATTTATTATTACTGTTATACTATTATTATTATATAATTATTACTCATAACCCCAATTTATTTCCCATTTTCGAGTTCCTAGTAGATCTTCCCGTGCCTCTTTTCTATTTCACTAGCCTACTCCCAGATCCTTAACTACATTCTCTTCAACGTCAACCGAAGATAGGATAACCTTCGTAAAGATAGGATTTTCCTTTCATCACAATTTATAGATTCGCTTTTATGTCGTGTTTCAGTCTTTGTTTACACCAACAGCTGTTTATGTTTACTGCACATGGGCTAACTCGCTGTATGTGAAATCTTAATGAACATGAAAATAAATCTACTCAATTACTTTGAGTTATTGTGACTCAGTAACGTTGATAAATTTATTTATAGTTTCAGAGCATAGACTATTTGTCCGGCAATTCCTGTCCTTTAAACCAGATTCAGATGAATTTTGAATGGGACAAGAATTTATTTTTCATTAAATAAATTCCCGCTATTCTAAATAATTTTGAGCCTTATTTTTTCATTTAACTGACTCGTAACCTTCCCATCCCTAGTTTGCCAACATTTTCTGCGGTTTTATTCATTGTTAGTTGTAGAGTATGTGTCTATATTCTTCAACCAATATGTTTACAGGAGATTCAATGTTCCCTAGAATTCTTAACACTGCCTGACATGTCTCCAAAGGAAATAGAATCTTATTTTGGTTGTGGAACTTCCTTCTAGATTTGAAATAGCAAGAAATTGGAAGGAAAGATGATATTGTAAACATCCAGTCCCTCTGGCGACAAATGCAGTTGCTGAGGCTGAACTGCACATAATTATGATTCGAGTTAGCGTTAGGAGTTAACTGAAGTTGTTTCAGCAGTGTCATGATTTGATATTATCTCACTATATTCTCATTATTTCTATAAAAAATTTTTAACACCATTGTGTTTCTGTTTCATAACGCATTTTTATTTGTGTACCCTGATTGATACCAATGAATGAAATTTGTGTAATAGTTAAGCAAAGGCGATAAGTTGATGTGGCAGCTGAAAGGAACAATTCTAGCATCTTAATCTTAAGCTATCGCATATTTATGGATACCGTAGTTTTTATTTCGATAAAATAGAGCTGGGGAAGTTGTGTTGCCTTATTTTTTGGGTCGAATTATGCGCCGAACATAGGCTAAAACCTGAAGTTGACCTCAAAATATTAGGGGTCGACTTGTATGCCAGCATATACGGTAGTTTACCACTTACCTGATGGTCCTAGGGTTGACATCAGGTCACCATTCACATTGTACCATTCAAATAAAGGGGAATACTGAATTAAGATGAAGGACCTTCACGACTTGGAATTTTAGAAACAGTTGGAGACCTTTGTAATGTCAATTACGTAGCACAGTTTTTAGTTGCAGGTAAAATATGTCATCGTTATGCTTGCAGAATGGAAGCAACTTTTACTGGTAATCTTAGAGTGTTCAAATGAAAATGTACGAAATGACACTTCTCATTTGAACATCCTAATAAATATGGTATCACGAGTATCAAGACAATTGAAATAAGAAAATACATCGATAATTAAATGGAATTATTTTGATGGCATTTAAATAATATCACCATTATATTTTATTGAATATCCATTGCATTACTTTATTTTTTCAAGTACTCACATGTTCTATGTTTCAGAACTCCCTTGGAAGTTTATTCAGTATAGAAGGCATTTTAATATGTTGATTACTTCCTATTTTAGGGTAAAATTAAATTATTTGATATTTTATTTCTTGTATTTACCAGCTTATCATATAAATTGGTAACTCTGTTGTTTTTCATTCAAAATAGTTTTCCAAAACAAGCGCATTAATACCTAACTTTTCTACAGGAAAAAAACAGAAGTGAGAAATAGTGACTTGGCTGGGACTCAAACCCAGGTCTCCCACTTCCTGGGTAGGTATTCTATACTTTCCATCTATTCTATATTTCCATTCTCACTTTCCATCCTTTGTTAAAGTACAGAAAGATTTGTACAACTCCTTAATGCTAGAACAGTTGCAATGTGTTCAAATTTATTTTATTTTTAAAGTTTAACATTCGTGTTTTGTCAGGCAAAGACTGTTGACATAAAACACAAATGAAAAATAAATGACAAATGTTTGCATAAAAATCTTACATAGCAAATAAGGAAATATTGTCAGCTTAACCCTAACATGAGGTAACAACAGTAATCATCTAATTACACGAATTTTAACATTTATTCCAATAAAAAATTGTATCAAAGTACAGTGGAACCTCGCTTAACGAGTAGAATTTGTTCCAGAATCTTACTCGTAATGCGAAACACTCGTTAAGCGAAACAATTTTTTCCATTGGAATTAATGTAAAATAGGATAATGCGTTCCATTCCGAAAAAATACTCAGAAAATTAATAATAATGTAATTTATTATTTATAATTTATGTTTTTTTACTAGAAAGTTGTCTAGTAAGGTTTGTTTCTGCCTAAGCTTCAAAATTTTGCGAAAATGAGACAGCATTATCATTAAATAAATTTGCAGCGCGCATAGCTACTGATTTATTAGGGTGAAGCTTCTCAACGTACCATGTAACAGCTTCCCATGCTTTCTGCATCTCCCTTATTTCGTTGGAAGGTTGTTGCGCTGCTGAGGCTGTTATCTCCTCCTCCCCTGATGAAAAACTCTGCACAAATTCTTGCTGTGACACAGAATTCAGCTCCATAAGCTCTTCCGTGCTCATTTCCTGGCTATGCTCTAGCACTAGCTCATCAATGTCGTTGCTATCTACCTCTAGCCCCATTGGCCCCATTGGCCAGAGAGACAATCTCGTCAACTACCGGCTCCGCAGGCACTTGCTCAAACTCCTCGGAGTTGTGTTCGACAACGCTGTCCGGCCATAGATTCTTCCATGCAGAAATAAGGGTTCTTTTGGTGACCCCCTCCCATGCCTTGTTGATCATCTTGAGGCAGGCTACGATGTGAAAGTGGTCTTTCCAAAACTCTGATAGTGAGATTGGTTCCTTCAGTTACCTCAAAACAACGCTCAAAGAGAGTTTTAGTCTGGAGCTTTTTAAAATTTGAAATGACCTGCTGATCCATTGGCTGCAGTAAAGGAGTGGTGTTAGGAGGAATGAATTGGATCTTGATGAATTTAGATTCTTCAAGGAGGTCATCTTCTAGGCCTGGAGGATGTGTAGGAGCGTTGTCCATAACAAGCAAGGCACGGAGTGGCAAATTCATCTCAAACATGTATTTTTTTTACAGAAGGACCAAACACTTCATTGATCCACTCTATAAAAAGGTAACGTGTCACTCAAGCCTTGTTGTTGGACCTCCACATGACATTTAGCCTTCACTTCTGGACTTTATACTTCTTGAAGGCTCGTGGATTGTCCAAATGGTAAAACGAGCAGCGGTTTAATTTTCAAATCGCCACTTGTATTTGCACAAAACAACAACGTGAGACGGTCTTCCATTGGCTTATGGCCTGGCAAGGCCTTCTCTTCTGCTGTTATATAACTTCGCTTCGGAATCTTTTTCCAAAAGAGACCCGTTTCATCACAATTAAAAACCTGCTGCGGCAGATAACCGTCAGAATTCAAAAGGTTCTTGAATACGCCGATGAAGTTCTCGGCCGCATTTATGTCTGAGCTTGCTGCTTCTCCGTTCCTCACAACGCTGTGGATGCAGGTTCTTCTCTTAAACTTTTCGAACCACCCACGGCTTGCCTTGAATACTTCTTCGTCCGTTGATGATCCTGGCGTCTTCTTAATGAGGTCGGCAAAAATTAGTTTCTTCTCTCACAAATTAGGTTTTAGTTAATAGTGTCGCACTGCATTTGCTTCTCATTGATCCATATGAGAAGCAATCTTTCAACATCGTCGAGAATACGTGGTCTTTGCGTAGAAATTCTTGCGACCCACTTTGAGGCATCAATCTCCTTAATCTTATCCTTGTTTTTGAGGATAGTGCAAATGTGGACAAGTGCAAGTATGGTAGATGTGGACCGATTGTATGAACGTGCTAGGTAAGCCACGCTCACACCTCGATCCTGCTTTTCAATGATTTGACGTTTTACTTCTATCATCATCATCATCATCAATTGGTAGCTTCTCCTATCAGGAGGTACGCTCTCATGGATCTCCACTCTTCTCTACGACTTGTTTTCCTTTTCATTTCCTCATATTTGTTAATATCCATCCAGTTCTTTAAATTGTCCAACCATTCCATCCTTGGTCTATTTCTCTTTCTTACTGTCCATTCTTCTAGCGCTGTCACGATTCTCTCCCCTGACGATCCCCTCAGCACATGTCCCGCGTATTTCCACTTTCTTCTTTTCACTTCATTCCATAGGCTATACCTGCTTCAATCTTTCTCCAAACCTCTTCATTAGTTATTCTGTCTGACCATTTCATTTTTAAAATTCTTCCGGCAAACCATGTGTCCAATGCCTTTATTCTTTTTTCCATACTTTTTTAAGATGGTCCATGTCTCGCACACGTACAAAACAACGGCTAAACATAACACCTCAACATTTTCAGTTTTAGTTTCATGTTGATCTCTCCTCTCATTTGGTCCTTGTATTTCCAAAAACTTTCCTTTGCCATTCCAATTCTTGATTTTAGTTCATTACCAATCGTCTGACATTAAACTTCCTATATATCTAAACTGTTGGACTTGTTTTATTGGTTTGGCATTTTTACTTTCTCCATATACGAAGTATAGAGAAAGTATTGTTTTTTATATTGCAGTCAATGCTGCTCTTTTTACTAGCCACCATCATTACTTTTGTTTTATTGGTATTAATTTTCAATCCAAATTTTGCTCCCACCTCACAAACTCTTTGCATTGCTAACTCTAAATCCTCTTTTGAAGATGTCATGATTACTATATGATCTGCATACCTTATATTGTTGAAATTCCTTCCTCCTATACATATACCCTTAATCTCTTCCAATGCATGCCTATAACTTCATCACTGTAAAGGTAAAATAAAAGTCTGTTAATTAACCTTATTTCCTTTAGAATATTCATCAGGTGTATGATGATTATATATATCTGTCGTATGTATCATCATACACCCCTGTCTTACTCCACATTTTACGTCGAACCATTCTGTCAGTTCGGAATTTATTCTGAAATCAGCTTCCTGGTTTCTATACATTATTTCTATTATTTTTAGGCAGTTGTTATCTATTCCAATTTTATGAAACATTTGTATTAAAACTTTCTGGTAAACTTTTTCAAATGCCTTTTCGAAATCTATAAAACCTAAAAAGGTTTTTTTATTATCTTTTAGATTCTTTTCCAAAATTAGCCTTAACTCCATATAGTATCATGTGTTCCTTCCTATTCCCTAAAACCATACTGATCATCTGATATTTTATCTTCAATTTGCTTCTTAATTCTCTTTAGAATTATCATTAGTAATATTTTACATGCATGTGAAACCAAACTAATTGTTCTATATTTTTCACTCACTATTGCATTGCATTATTTGACTTCTATAGTGATTTTTTTTCTCTTACTCCTTTCTTCTTGTGGCATTTTCTTTGGGGAAGAATATTTAAACTTTGCACTAAAAATATACAATAATTTGTCCGGATACAACTTTCGCAAGCGACAGTAAGATGCTAGCTGAACGAGCCCTGAATATAGACTGATAGCCGAGATGCCGGCAGGAACCTCCATGTGGCACCGCGATGTCTCGTCACTCGTTCTGCGAAACATCGCTCGTTAAGCGAGTCACTTTGTTACATTTTGTTTAGCTCGTTATGCGAATCACTCGCTATGCTAGGTGCTCGTTAAGCGAGGTTTGACTGTAAAGAGATAATATGATGTAAGAACTCAACATTAAATCTCCACTAACACATAACTCAATAACTCTCTTTTAACAGATTTTGTGAAATTAAGACCATTTCTTTCATAATATATTTATGCTTTATATTTATTGAGTAAATTAGGTACAAAATAATTTAATTCTCTTTCTCCATATTTATTATAAAGCTTAGGTGCAACATAGAAAATGATTCTTAAATTATAATTACTGTTTAGTATTACTTGATTCTTCTTTTTGTCATTTTAGTTCTTCAGAGTGATGAAATCATTAGATACTTAGGTATCAGCACATTGATATCAGTCTATAGTGACTTCTCATCAGCTGAGTTACTTAAATTAAATTTTTTCTTAGCCCTCTTTTGGATGCCATATGGATTAAATGCCTTTTCCTTAGCACTTCATTTCTTATTCCACCCATTTTATTCTCTCCATCTTCCTCCACACATTTCAAAAGCATCAATCCTATCCTTCTCTTTTCTTCCCAAGGTCCATGTTTTACATCCATATAACATAACGCTCCATACATAACATTTCACCAATCTCTTCCTCAGTTCTAGATTAATACTACTGCACATATCTTATAGAAGTCTTCCTTTGCCATAGCTATTCTTGTCTGCACTACTCTTCCAATCCTCCGTCAGCATGCTCCCCAGATATCTATACCTTTTAACCTGCTCTATTCTTCTTCCCTCATTCGTTACAACATTGACAACTTCTCCGTCATTCACTCTCATAACTTTTGTTTTACTGGCATTTATTCTCATCCCATATTTTTCCATTTCTTCTTCAGAGAGAATTCAGTCAAAAATTATTTAAAATTTGTGTGTTTCTGTGAACATAAATAAATCGACGCCTAAGGTGATTTTTGGACTCAACTCTCATACGAATCAATGTGAAAGACAGGCTCATAAGAAGTGTTCCCGAAAGAAGAGCCGACATTTGATGGCAATAGAACTATTAGTCAAGTTTGGAAATTGAAATTCAGCTGTAAATTTTTATAATTAATATCATCTACTATGATGTAGCTTTAACTTGGTCGTGTGAATAAAATTTCTAATGTCTAATGTTTTTGTTCTGAAAAACATGGGAAATGTTGACCTCAAAATCAATGGAAAGGCAACAATGTTAAAAAATGCAATATTTTTAGCAACTAAATAAACAAATACTCTACTGTTAAAATATTCCTATAAAAATCTTGTTTTGGGATTATATATATTTTTGGTTATTGAATTTAATTTTAATTCCATCATTTTTTTTGTGGGGGAATTGCGTAGTATTTCTATAATGAACATAATTTTACCTGTAGTTTTCTTTACTTGGTGAAGATTTTCTATTTCTTTAATAAAACCCTTCTATATCTTTAAGTTTCAACAATAGTACATCTAATGCTCACTGCTCTCTAGGTTTCTTGGAAATATATGGATCATGATTCATTTTGTTATGAATTTGGAGACGACAAAGCTAATACACATTAAAAAATTTGATGAAGTTTTTAACAAATATATTTACATTTCTAGCATTATATGTTATAGTACAGTAGAACTTCAATCTATCGTTTTTGAAGGGACTGAGGGAAAAAGACCATGAATGCAGGAAAATAATTAAAACGGGAAATGTAGGCTCAGCTCACACTAATAAAACGAATACATAACGAAAGTTTATGCAAAGAAAACCCCTAAAGATTTTGAAAAAGAACATAATAAAATTAAATATTTACCTTTAACCCGCTCAATGCTAACATATTTCTGAAAATCTTTGCAGGACGCAGAACCTATTTGTTTACATTATTTTATAGATTATTATTATTAAATAATAAAAATTTTTTTTAAAAATTTTATGGATAAATAAATTTTTTGGAGAAATGTTTAAATAAGCCTTGATATCAAGGCATCAGCGCCTCGAGGGGGATTTCGGTTATGCTACCCCGCAATACATCGATTCATTTCCGAATTTCAAAACAAGGTTATAACTACAAAATAATTAATAGACAAATTACATTTATATAATTTTTTTATTTCTCATGGTTATATTCGAGAAAACACTTGATACAAAGCCCTGGAGAGTCACTGCAATCAGGACATATATAGGTAACCATTTTCTTCACCCCTTTTTTTATAGCATACCCTGCACCTTTTTTGTACTCTATGCTTTTTCCCTGACTCAGATAACGGAGTCAGCTGAGGGAAGTGCCGTCTTTGAATTACTTTTTCAACAACTGGTTGATTTCTATTTTCCGGTGCAAGCAATGATTTGATGACATCCTGCCTAAAATCAAACTGTTTTTTTCACTCCGCTATACTTATTGTACAGGAAAAAGCTATTTAATAATAGAACTTGCAATATATGAATTCCTAATTTTTTGTACCACTTGAGAGAGCGATGCTCACATGTGTAGTAAGACATCAGTTGGTCGAAGTGGTCTATGCCCCCCATGGAATTATTATATTCAATAACTGCCCGTGGTTTCTTTGCCGCACGTTTGTTTGGTATCTCAATCATCTCGGGGCCAAACTCCGTGCTCAGTAATAGGACATCGCGTTTGTCATGCCACTTTAATACGCACACACCCTCATTAGACCATCTGGATATTACCTCCCCTTTCCTAAGTTTTTTTTTCAATATTTCTACAGGATTGTTCTTACGGTTCACCCTCAGCGTTCCCGTAGTATGCGTCTTCTCCGCAAGTAGTTGTGTGGACAAATCTACTGAATTATAGTAGTTGTCCATAAAAACTGAATGGCCCTGGTTTTTGAAATCGTCTAATAGACGATTCACTACTTTCCCAGTGTGCCCTGCTCCTCCAACATCTCGATCTGCAGACCCAGCATAAACATGCATCCGGAGCACAAACCTGAGGGTTCAGTCAACATGTATATTTTGATTCCATGCTTGTGCTTCTTCCCCTCAAAAAAAACTGACGAAAAATCAGTCGTCCCCGCCACAACACCATGGATTCGTCTAATGAGAGCTTCCTATTTGGATAAACAACATCCCTCATGGTATTATGAAAAAAATCTAGAAGAGGAAGAATTTTTTGAAGCCTATCTACTGCCTGTTCATTGCCTGGATTCTCTGCAAAATGTAAAGCTTGCATGATCAAAAGAAAGCGATCACGGCTCATTTTCTCTGAAAAAATGGGGATGCTGTACAAGGGATCTGTCCTCCAATAGCTCTCCAGTCTATTAATTTGTATGTGCCCCATGTGGAAAATCAAACCCAGCCAAACCAGAAACTCCTCTTTTTTTAATGTCTTCCACCCAGCGATTCTAGACTTTTCATATGGGCTATCTAGAAATAGTTGCTCGGCAAATTTCTCCGTTTCATTCAGAACCAATTCATAAAATTCATTGGAAAAAAGAAGATCAAAATAGCCTCTGGGTGTCTCCGAAGCGGGGATTTTCCTTAGTCCAGGAACGCCGGTAAAAGGGACATCTGGAATGGAAGGAGGAGCTTCGTTCCATACAATTGGCCGTGCCTCGAACACAGAAGAAGAGGCATGCTCAATTGCAGTGCCCATGGGATTAGAGACCCCCAAGGTTGAAGAAAGGCTTGTCGCACTCGCAGGGGTACCCTGGGTAACGGTACCTCCTTCAGAGGTCTGTGATCCTTCTGCCTCCCCTTCCGATTCATCTTCCTCATCACCAAATTCTTCATCGGAAGAAAATGCTCGAAGAACATTTTCGATTTCAATCTCCGATAATTCCATTATTCCTCTCTTCCGTTTCTCATGAGGAACATCTAAAACAGAATTGAACAATAATTAGTAATTAAAAAAGAATGTTGCAACATATCAAAAGTATACTCATACGTTGGGAGATACAATTACCTTGAGGAATTGAAGTAACTTGCTTCGCAGATCTTTTCCTTTCATCCCGTGAAACTCTTCCTCCTAAAAATAATTTACATATGATATAAATATATTCCATTATAAAAGACTCGAAAAAATAATTATGAAAAAGATTTAATATGAAACTAACCAGATGGCAATCCTGATGACAATCCAGATGGACCTGCTACTGCCTCTTCAGAATCCACTGAACTAACAATTTCAGAAACTGAAATGGAGTTGCATATTACTCAAAGAATAATAATAATGTGTGGTTCTCAAAATGAAATCATATTGATCGTAGTTTAGATGAGAGGTTTTTCCAAGTTTAGTCTCAGAAAAATGTCATATGTTCGCGAACGTAAGAATTGAAATTTTTAAATGTAATAACAACAGTTTTTTGCATAAAGTACATTATATAAGGCCTTTTAATTCTTATAGTTATTATTTACGTAAACTCCGCATTTTTTCATAATTTAAGATATTTTCGTGAAAATTGGAGAAGAGTATGTGATAAGATATTAATTTTAATTTTCCAGAAAATTCCGTTTCCCTCACTCTGTTTCCGATATGTGTAACGACAAGATTATATTAGAGGATAGTTTAAGCTAATCGTAACAAATTCTACGAAAGTTTTACCATTTTATCTTTTATTAACTCTTTTAAATAATATTTAAACATCACAAGAAAAATCAGAACCAATAAAAAAAGATTTGGTTTGTAAAAGCTACTGTTGGATAGAATTACCATTTTACTTAACACAAGGATTCTGGAGAAGTTCTTGCATCTAAACTTAGGGAAGATTCTAAAGTGAAGGTGATAGAATCTCATAGACTTATATTGAAATGAACATAACTACGTTTAAGGTCACCTAAGAAAGGCTCATAATACGTCTGTTGGATGCATTTTAAATTACTACTATTTACCAGAAAGGAGAAAATTCACATATCGTAAAGACAAAAAATTACAATTTATGACAGTTATAGCTTAAATTGCTGATCGGAGAAAACTACCTCCGTTTGCGCTTAAAAATGAATGCATTCAAAAACAGAAATTGTCGTGTTACATAGAGTTCAAATGCAATGAAACCGGATGGATAACCAAGATTACAACTAAACGATTTAGGTCGAAAAAAATCGGTGAAAAAGTTTTGACACAAAAGAGTTAAATTAAAGAAAAACCACTGTTTTTCTTTAACTTTAACCACTGAAAAACCACCACAACCAACAAGGCAAATTAACGTTACTAACCAGTGGTATAATAATATATAAACAGACACTTTAAAATGTATAAATTAAAAAATTAACCTAAAAAATTCATACGCTCACATTTAAATATATACTGAAATGGACGTAAATTCGCAAGACACGGCATTGTAAAATTATCTAATAGGATAAAATAAAGAAATATAAAGGAAGAAATATGAATGAAAGCGTAAAAAACTTACCACTTTTCCCTCCAGAATCCATGACTTCACCACAAAACTCTACACCGTGCTCCAAAGAAAAGAAAACGCCAAACCACGAACGAACCACATTAACTACTTCCAAAGACAGTACGAAGACGCTGGACGAAAAAGAAGATCTATCCTGCAAAGCTGAGCTCCGCAATTGGCCCGCAAACATAACGGGAACCATGCCTTGCTGTCAAGGCATCCGCGCCTCAGCGTAGGGCGGGATGCCTTGAATTCAAGGCATCCGCATTGAGTGGGTTAAGGTGATTTATTCATTCTTGAAGAAACTGGTGATAGTTAGCTGCTTTCTTGTGGATTTTTGTTTTATCCAAAATAGGGATTCTTCTGTCGTCACCAATTTATGCTTGTCACCTTCTTCGATGTCATGGGCGTAGAAAAAGGATTTTAATTTTTCTAAAGCAGCTTTTGCTTTGGAAAATGTCGGAACAGGATCTGGATCTTGATCGGCTCCGTCACCTTCCTCCCCTATTTCTTCTTCCTTATCCTCACATAAAGCATCGATACTGTCAACACAAGTAGGGAGTTCACTGTCACAAATTATGTAATCTTCAAAGGTCCCCTCAAGCCCCTGTGTAAGCCTATTCCAGTCATTTTCCTAAGTTTCATTTTCTTCTGATGTCATGGATTCAGAATCTTTTTGATTGCTTACATCTCCATAACCGCATTCTCTAAAGCAATTCGTTATAAAAGTAAATTTTCTATTCCTAGATTTTCAGTGATCTGCTTCCCTTTCCCTCTAATAATGGTGCCATCAATAGGGATATTGGAACACCTCCTTGGAACACCAGGAAAATTTCTCGTTGGGGCCAAAAAATCTGAATGATGGATGCTGGAAAATAATATTTCGACGAACGATGAATGTGGTATTATTTAACATGTCTCCTTATGGGCCTAAGTCAGGACTATGGAAAATAAACAATAAATCCGGGAAAACGACAAATGTGGGAACAATGGATTAGGGTTCTACTATACTAAAGTTCATATTTAATATTTTCTCCCTTATCTCTATTTCATCTAGTTAAAAAAAAATTATTGTGAAACTCTTGAGGATTCTTAGAGATTCTAAATCACCCCAACTAGGTAATGATCAGATATTTTTACATCTAGTTATTGCTGATGAGTGAAACTCATTGTTTCCTTAGATATATATATATATATATATATATGGTAAATTTATGATTTGGTTTATATTCTTATTTCCTCTTAGGTGCAGCAGTATTTTTGATAACCTAATGCATTGAATAAGGTTTTATATTCACTAATAATTGCAGAATTACTCAGTGAATCAACATTAGTAACACCAATAAATTAATTTTAAATAGCAATAATTCAATTTCTTAGAATAATCTGTGAGGAATGTGAACAAAAGTAACTTGGTAGATATATATCATTAATATGCCTAATAATCTAGTAGAATATAGAATTTGTTTGATTAAGATGGCCCATCTTATGTGTTCCTGCTACCATATTCTGAGGAATGGAATATTGCCAATCGGCACAGAGAAAAATGTATCTTTCGTATACTTTTGTCGCTGGTATGTTCTCACCAGTGATTAAATGAAAGCTCCTGAGGTATGAGAATTAATACTGATTAAAGGTCTCTCCTTACGTACTGACAAGAAAAGTGTTACTTGTTGAGTCTTTGAGATTCATTTAGGTGTACATGTTCCCCTAATGTCATTCTGGCTTATAAAAGAAAGCAATGGCAAACTACCTCACTCCTCATCCTGCCTAGTGAACCTCATTCCTCTCTGCTTTTAGTAGCTTATATCCAAGGGTGTGAGGTACCAACTGGTCTTTGGTCTGAATACTTTACTGACGGACCAACTTATGTGTGTGAACGTTGTAAATTTGAAATAACACTTGGTTTATAAAACAAGAGTATGTTTTACAAATTTCATTCATGGAACCTGCTGATGAAATGCAGTTTAAATTTAAAATAATCTACTAAAAAATGTTGTAAAATCAATTAATCCTATTGTGATCCTCCCAAAATGTCATTAACTAATTCTGAATTAATTCTTTTTACAGGTTATCAATGGCCGGGTGAAATAGAAAATTTGATCAACAGTTTGCATCAAAGCCGTTCACCGTATTGATAACCTGAGTTTTGCTGTCCCAAAGACCCCACGAGGTCATCAGCATCTTCAGTGGATTGATACAAGAAGGATCTACTTCACAGGTGAGTAACTATTTACTGTTTCCTATAGTAGATATCTCTACACTATCTAAAGTGGAAGCTGCTTAAGGCAAATGCCTAAGTCAGAAGCATCAATAATATCACTGGACATACTCAAGGTGTTTTGCAGGAAAGGTCTTCTCTAAGGCAAAACATGCGTAATGCAGATGGAAATCAATATTCCTTCTATTCACTTATTGACAGATAGCATTTAAACCTGTGGAAGACGGAATAAACTTCTTTTTTTGTATATTCCGTCTAAAGAATAGAGATTTTATTCTCTCGTTGTTTCATAAAGAAGGAAAATATAACTATAATCTGCATGTATAATGTGCATTCCTCCATTAATCATTGCCATGTAAGTTCATCTTTCGCAGCATCCCTGTTCACCACACTGCTGTTGTTTAACCACTCCATACTTAGCGTTTCCAAGTCCATCCTTTGCTACTCTGTTCTTCTTTTGAAGCAATTATTATAAAAGTATAAGTCTGTTCATACCTATTGATAATTCGTTTCCATATGGTTGACGTGGCATTGACAAATCACATGGCTGGATCCAATGAAAACCTTTAATACAGTGGAACCTCCCTTTAACGACCATCTGCGGGGAATGAAGAAATGACCGTTATAGGGAGGTGTCCGCTAGTGGGAGGAGCGGTAGTTTTGTCAAAGATATGATGGAATGTTCATAATAGAAAAATTGAACAGTACGTTAGTACATATTTATTTTAAAACAAATTTTATTTAAAAAAATCATTAATGGTTTTTTGTACAAATTTATGCATTCTATTAGCATTGCGTTTTTCAAAGTTCATCTTCACTTCCTTTAATAGCTTCAGGCTTTCCGTGTCTTCGTCATTTTGTACAAACACCTCTAATTTACTTATGAGTTTGAGGGCATCTACGTATGACTTAGTGATGTTGTCATTTTCTACTTTCATTCCATTCTCTGGCTCAACTTCTTCTTCATCGCTCATGTTTTTATTTAATTCTAACAGTCCTTTTACATCAGTTTCATGAAAAGATGTAACTGTGTCTCTGTCGCAATTTACGAACTCATCCGCACTTATCCCTTCTTCAGACACGGTATGTAGAATCAGCTATTCCAGTTCACCAATGTCTGTTTTACCATTATGCCTTACTTTGAATTATTCCAGCCAGCCATTTGATGCATTGAAATCGTTCCCAAGCTGTAGTTCATTTTCCACCTCCAAAGCTTTTTCCTGGATGATAGGTCCTGATATAAGAAGATTTTTGTTTCTCGCAACACAGAACCACTGGAAAACAATGGAATCTATTTCTGAGGCTTCAGTTTTTAGCTTTTTCTTAGCTTGGTGATTTCCATTCTCCTGCCAAGTTTTCAGGATCTCTTCTCAGTCTTTCAATATTTTCCCAATCTGCGCTTTTCCGATTGCATACCTGAGGAGAAAAATGAAAAAAAAAAAATTACTCATACTTAAACTTCTAAAGTGACGCTTCTCAAATAAATCAGATCAAATAATTAAACTAAATGCCGAAGAAGTGTGTGGAAGCTTCTACCACTACTCACCTCTCACTCAATTGGCGATGACTTGAGTTCGTTTTTTGGTGATCCTCCAAAATCTGCACCTTCTCGATTGTAAGCCACTTGCGCATATTTGCCATTTTATCGTAGACGAAGAAAGTGTACGAAGAAACAAAGGAACAGAGCAAATGTTATCCAGGAACTTGGTAAACTTTGTGTTCCGATTCATGGCATGAATGTAACTTTTATAGTCAATGGATTACATGCTATTGGCTTGTTGTAGGAGGGGGAGTGGATATGGTAAAGAATTAAAAAATAGATGGACGTGGGGAAGGGTTGGAGGAAGCAGGAGGAGTGCTGGTTCTCGTGAGGCATCCCATGGAGCTGCAGAACCTTTTAAATAAGTAAAGTGAAAGGTGTGGTAGCATAGGGCTTGAGCTGATTGTTAAAATTTCTCTAATCCTCCTTCAATGGTTGATTACGCTAGTCCATGGGGTGCCTCATAACAAACAAGGCTCTTGCTTCGCTTCCAACCCCTTTCTAATGCCACCTAGTTCCAATGTCTTATCATTTCCACTCATCATACCTACCCCCGACTGACCACTAATGGGAGGTACGGGGGGTTAGAAATGAGGAAGCCCACTGTCCGCGACTGCTGTATAGAGTGGCCATTAATGAGAGGTATACACACTAATGTTTCTTATGAGCTCAGTTTGGGGAAAGTGTTTCATGCCCTTTATGAGGAGGTGCCCGCTAGTGAGAGTGTCCGTTATTCGAGGTTCCACTGTATAAATAAAAATTCAATTTAACGTGTTTACTCAAACATAATGCACACCCTTTTGGGTGTTTTCTTCACTCAGAAATAGTGGTGCATGTTAGAACTCAATATCTCTCACCCTGGATCTATGTAAATCATCAAATGTTCCACCAATGTGCTATGGTTGTTTAGACTGTACTGAGCCATTTACATTCCTCAATGCATTTCTTATGGAGATAACAGAAACAAATTGTAGGTACTTCCAGGCATGATATTGACTTTAAACTTTTTATGAAATAAGATCAAGTTCTAACAAGTCATCCTGTGCATTCACAGCTGCCAATATATCCTGGGTTCGACACCAGGCATCTCTAAAAACAGTAACTGATCCGATTTTTAGAATAATTTTGAACCCATTCCCTTTAATATTAAAACTTGAAATTCGGCATATAGATAGAAATCATAGATGAATTTCAAAAATATGTTTTAGATTTCCAAGATCGCCCTTGGTTCGAATCCAGAGAGCCATTTACATTCGTGAAAAGTAGAACGTCGTTTGAGGCAGTTGCAGCCAATATTTCTGCTTGAATTTTCACACATAGTTAGAGATGGTGATCTTTTATTGTGCTGCATAGTAAGTTCACCAGGAAGACCCGGGTTCGATGCCATACGATTAAATTGTAGCGAATTTTAAGTATATTTTCAATCCTTTTTTTTCTTATGAGGACCGTCCGTATATGATACCGATATTAAATTAGTTTTGTCGATCTGCTTGCAGTATGCAAGCTACAGTTTACTCGTACATTATATTAATAGATACAAAATTATACAGGGTACCCCAAAATGTAGTGATAATCGGAAGAGAAGGGGAAATAGCTCTTCTTGGGCTACCTGAATCACCCACCTTTTGGTGTCTGCTTTTTATTCGTTTGCGACTTACGAATTTTTTTCATATAAAAAAAAATGTGATATTCAAGACAATTTTTCAAATGACTATGTAAAAAATTGAGATACAGAGTTAAATTTTTTCTATAGAATAACTGAATAGTTGTTTCAAATTATCCAAAAATATTACTTCTTACGGCTGCTTTTATTCAGTCAGAGTAAACTTCAAATTTCAAAAACTATGACGTAATGAAGTTGATCAAAATATTTAAGACGCATTAAAAAAAACTTAACAAAACAAATTTTGGTGACTACTCTATAAACTTACACAAGTTATCAACTATTTACCACAAAATTTCGTTGAGCTATCTTTACGGCAACATACTTAAAATTATATGTAAAACAAAGTAAGTTTAAGATTCTTAGTTTTAACGGATGAGTCATCACCTAATTGTAACTCAAATTCATGATATTAATGTGTTAAATTATCCAAACCATAAAATGTTTTTCTAATTGGCATCGCTTTGGCACGCTCCGGCGGTAAGAAAAAATACCACTTCGCCCCTTGTTACTAGGCGAAGTCAACTACAAAATCCCTCGCGAGTATTATAACGTAAGAGCCACTGTTAGGAGTCGCGGCGTAACTAAGCTTTCCCAACAATGCATTCCGAGAAAGTTTCAAGTAATAAAGTTATATGCCTGCTTTCATTTGTTGTTATACATTATGCTCCTAGTTTTTGATTTTTGTACGACTTAGGAATTTTTTACGGACTTTATTAGATGTGGTTCTTGATAAGTCTCACACTTCTGTGTACTCAATTGTGATCCAGGTTTTTGATATTTATTTGGACACTGGCTATTTCTACGGTTTTTTGTATTGATATGGTTCTGAATTTCTTCCACACTCCAGTTTATGCAATTGTGGTCTAGGTTTGTGACTTTATGGTAACTTTGGCTCTTTCCACGGATTCTTGACAGAATGTTTCTCCGGATTTGTCGCAAAACTTGTCTGTTAACATAATATTGGCTTTCTTCACAGACTTTTGGCTACACATCGATCTGGATTTCTCTTAATTCGCTCAAATTTTCTTAATCAAGAGGGAACTTAACAAAAGATTTACAGGCTGATGGATAGGTCGTGATGGGCCAAATCCAGTGACCGCCAAGGTCCCCTGACTTAAACCACATACACTTCTTCCTGTGGGATTACTATAAAGAGTTTGTTTACTCCAAAGAAATAAAAAACTTAGCAGAATTGCAAGGAAAATTGAAGGAAGCAGAAAATACCATTTAAAAACAAGATAGCGTGCACTTGGCTTGAGAAAAATTTATTTACAAGATGAAATATTTGCAGTGTGTGAAGGTCGTCATTTCAAAAACCTTCTTTAGTTTTTACAAATAAACATGTAGTTATCACTATTTATTGTATTATTCAACCCAGTGGCGCAGCCAGGATTTGCCAATGGGGGGGGTCCAAGGCTGCCGAGAAAACAAAAAATGCCTACCTTACAGGGGATAGTGTATTCATACCCGCTACTTACTACAATATATATGTCAATTCTTTCAAAAACTAAAGGAATCGAAAACTAGAGGAGTTAAACGCTTATGTGGCCAACTTATTACACTTTCCAAAACACTAGTTTACATAAGCCATAGGTTCCCAACCTTTTTTGAGTCAGCGCCCACTTTTTCAGTCAATAATTTGTTTGCGCCCCCCTCAGGTTAACTACATTGTACATGCTATATATTGGAAAACAAGAACAAATTTTTAATTTTCTTTAATCTTAAGATAATGAAATATTGAAGTAATGTTTACAGAACGATTAAAATATGTTATTAATAATTAATACAATATTATTGAGACAGCTGAGCTTGATGCGATGAAACTAATTTATCAATATCTGGTACCATTTTTGTCATTAATAACCTTAAGTCACCGCGTTCCACTATTGACAACCTGTTTCTTTTCTTAGTTTATAGATTGGTCGCCATGCTAAACCCTCTTTCTGCTAAATACGAGGACGGAAAAGCAGTTAAAATTTCTTAACTGCAGCCCATAAGGCTGGATGTAAAATTGTAATTTGACGTTGAAGCCAAAATTCTTGATAACCATTTTTTTTATTTAAATTTCAACTCTTCATTTGTTGACAATTGCAGTGATGATTCTTGATTTCTAAGTTAGAGGATGGTTCTATGACTCAATCTGGAATGACCATATTTAGTAAATCCTCAAATCTAATTGTAAAGTCTTCTTTTAGTGCTTCCAAATGCTGGCAGTAAGCGAGAATGTCGTTATCATTAGTTTCCATTGACGAAAGATTTGGAAACTGATAAATTGTGTTCTACCCAAATTTTGTTTGTACAAAGCACGTTTTAACACAAACGCAGAGATAATTGTCTTTGATCAGATTTAAATCATTCCTTTGCAGCTGAAAGTTTGTTTCATTAAATTTGTTTTATAAATCTGTCAAATAAGCAATATCGCTTTTACATTTCAATAAATACACTCTTAATATATCATCTTTGCTTTCAAAAAACTTAGTAACTGCTTCAAAGAGTTCAAAAGATCGTTTTAGACAAGTAACTTTTGACAGCCAACGAACTTCTGTGTGCAATAGTAACCGATTAAAGTCTTCGTCGTTTTCATCACAAAGCTTTCTAAATAATCTATCATCGAGAGCATTGCTTCTGATCCTATTAACTGCAGTAATTACATACTGTCGCGGTGAAGACGATCACTAAGATCTTTTGCTACCAAATGTTGTCGATGAATTATACAATGCACGGCGGCTACATTTGGTACCGCTCTTTTCAAATATGAAATAAAACCACGGTGACGTTCAACCATTGCCGGAGCACCATCGGTAGCAACAGACAAGATATAATTCAGAGGAATTCCTTTTTCTACAAAGCAGTTTTCTAAAACGTCAAAAACAGAGTTTCCTTTAGTGTCCGTTTCTAACGCTCTTGCGAATAATAATTCTTGACAAATGCTTTCATCTTTTATGAAGCGAACGTACACCAGAAGTAAAGACTCGCAAAGTAGATTCATCAAGCTGTAATGAAAACTCGGTAGTCTTAAAAAAATCAGCTAGAGAAATCTCCACATCCTCGGACATTTCATCTATTCGCCTCTGCACTGTATTATTACTCAACTGAATTTTTTAATTATATCAGAAGGTGGCTTATGCAGCACGGTACGCATAACTTCACTCAAAGCTGGAATTATCAATTCTTTGCCAATTGTGTGTAGTTTTCCCGATTTAGCAATGAGTAAGGAAATATTATATGACGCACGTAATCCATCATTTTCTTCTTTTGATGCGGCCGAAAACATATCACCCAAAGTAGGACGTCTCGAATGTTGATCGCTGAGCATTTGAAAGTGAGATATATTTTTTCTCAGGATGTATTTTGCTTAAGTGCTCTTCTAATCGCGAAGGCTTCATAGCTTCATTGGAAAACACCTTGTGGCAAATTAGGCACATTGGTAATGTCTTGTTTGTTGGCGATTGAATGAAACCATATTTTAAATATTCGACAATGTATTGTCTACATTTTCTCTTTGGTTCCGACATGGATCGATATGTGGATATAACACAATAATATGATTATTACGAGATAGATATGTATGGAAATATTGTAATTATAAGAAAATATGTTTCGGAGATAAAAATTTCTGTATTTACTTATTTAAAAATCAAAGCAAGGTGAATAATTAATTTTCCAAAATTTTGAAAAAATAAATGAACCGCAAAATAGCGGAAATTTAACCATAACTGCTTATTTTGAAAGAATACCACAAAAGAAATATCATTCGTCCAGACTGGGACACGAACCCGGACCCCCCGATATCGTGCCAAGTAGTTTAATCAGTTAAGCTAGCTACCTTGACATCCTTTTTCCTCTGGTTTTCTGGGGCTTAAGATTGACTACATATCATGAAGAACTGCCGTACAGTCAATGTGACCAATCAGTCTTATTCATGCTCTTTACGGTACCATCCACGTGGTTAACGCCATCTTTAAACACGGAGGTGTTTACTTACTATAACGATGGGACCGAGAACTGGCACGAGTACGACCGCTTCCTTAGTTCCCAGAAGCTTTTCTATTGACGCGTTTCAGGCGGAGCTAAGGGCTTACGCGCGTAGACTTTACGTGTGAACTGTTCTCATAGGTGCATAGAATCTATCTACTCGAGGAAAACACCGACTAATAATCTACGCAAGGAAAACACCTACTCGCTATATGGTGTGTAGAAATGAAAACCATGAGACTGGGATGCTGTCATATTCCTGAGCGATTAGGTAGGCGTTCCTAGCTAATCTGAGCTCGTAATGTCTAATTCCGCATTCTATTTTCTAACCCTATCATTCTTGAACGTATCGTATTTTCATTGCTTCAAGCTACCTGATTATTTCATATTTTTAATTATAGGCATAAATTAATTCAATTGAAAGTTATTCTTATGTTTCATGGTAAATGGTAATTTCATTTTTTCTAACTACAGTTGAATACGACAAGTAGGGACCGCAAGACAGGATAGTTCACTCCTTTCTGGTACTTTGGGTTTGGTTTCAGTAATTAGTGCCGTAATAATTGGACATTTAATAATAACTGCACGAAAGTTCACTAAAAGAATTAGCAATTTCACTATTCAGAGAGGTCTGTAAACACAAACATATCTATCCGTTAAGTTGGAGGAACGGTATTGTAAGATAACGAGAACTTATGCTCGATAATCTGTAAAGCTATAATTTTTCTCACTGATAATGTAAGAAAGTTGATATTTCATGAATAGGAACTGTTTTTAAATGAATACCCCGAGTAACTTCTTGTCAATTATTATGGATTGCACTTAAGTGATGATTGGGCGCGTTAGATCAGAAATCATAAAAAGTTTTGTTATTATTATTTTCTATTCTCTGTGTCAATCATTGTCAAACCTCATTAACCAAACTCCGAGTAAAAGCCGATGATGTTATCTCACTGTATCAGAGTTAACCAAATTCGATATAGTTCACTGATATTTGGAAGACTTTTAAATTAAAACAATGATGAATAAAATTGAGTCCGAGTCCCAGTTTGAGAAATATTTTTTCTCGCAATCAGTGGTAATATTTCAAAATACTGCTATTTGATTATGCGACCGATGCACTTATAATTTGTAAATTTAGTGACAAAAGATATAATTTTTCCTTTTCTTACTACTTTTACATGCCTGCTAACAGAGATGTCTATCTTCAAAACATATCACTTTTATTAAAATAAAATTTCATGTATGCTAAAAGCTATGATGTATGCTATTTTAATTCAATTAAAAATGATCATAATAAATACATTCTTACCTATCTGATAACAATTATTGCGCCAAATTGCACTTGCGTTGAGGAAATTCCGAAACTATCAGGTATCAATACTACAAAGACGACGCGACGGGCAATGAATGACTGATGAATTTAATCCTCACTCAACTTCTCACATACAAGCTCGTGGCAGTTGCGCAGAGGACGATCTGGTGGCGGATATGTCCGTTTTCTAAAACCCGGTCACTGCGGTTGGAAAAATAATGACTATATGCGCCCCTTCCTGTTTGTCTCTTCGCTGACTTTATTCTAATAGTACAACGCGATCCGACGGTAAGGTGTACAGGAGAATAAGGGTACCTGAGGATCAAACGTCGAAACGCGTTGTACTGTTAAAAAGAAGTCGGTGAAAATTTACATAGATTGTGTATATTCATTCTATATGTACGATTTTACTATTTTAATTGAATTAAAAATGATAGTAATAAATACGTGCTTACCTATGTGATAATAATTATTGCGCTAATTTGCACTTGCACTGAGGAAATTCCGAAACTGTTTGGTACCAGTATTACGACGACAACGGGCGATGGATGTCTGATGAATTTAATTCTCACAAAACTTCTCGAGTACAAGCTCATGGCAGATGCGCAGAGGACGATCTGACAGGTCTTGATTCATAAAACTCGGTCTCTGCGGGTGGAAAAATAATGACTGTATGTGCCCCTTCCAGATTGCCTTCGCTGATAGCTTCGGAATGCTACTATTTCTATCTGTAGCTACTTTGTTTCGCATTGGGTGGAATATTTCGGGCACACCTTTTATCCAATAGCCTATTTGTTATGAATTGCTTCTGGCCAGAGAGGATGCCTTCTTTGCTTTTATAATTTTACAATTTAATGTTAGTTCGAAGGTTTCCGCGGCGTTGGTTAGATACTCTCTGCATTTTCTCGGTTGTCCGTCCGCGTAGGATGACTCGGTGACAACAGTTTCGCTAACTTTCCTGTCAGCGCCTTCAGGTCGAAGGTGTTAAAAATCGAAGTTAATCCTTCGACCTGAAGACGCTGACAGGATAGTCAGCGAAACTGTTGTCACCAAGTCATCCTACGCGGACGGACAACCGAAAAAATGCAGAGAGCATGTACAATGTAATGTCTGCTTCGTCCCTACGCCTTGTTGCCTTTAAGCCTGGTTCTTATCCTCATGGGTATTAAGCAGTTCATTTTAGAACTCCCCCACCTTCTTATTTTCACTTTCAATTCATTGCCCTGTACTTATTTTCATTCCATTTAATCATTACCACATTTTCCTGTCTTTCCGTCATATTCGTACTTTCATTTTTCCTATAATTTTCAATTACAAATTACGAACCATCCAAAATTGGGAATCTGAAAGCGCTTCACAGCCAAGAACGAAAATTATTTACAACGTCATTATGTGTATGTGGAAGGAGGCCGATGAAGAAATGCAATAAAAGTTTAAAAATGTTTTTGATAGGGTCATGTCATCAACAGAAAAAATCCTTGGGATTACTATGTATATTCCAAAGTAGAGAGATGATTTAAAACTATCTCTCGGGGATATAAGTGTTTTTTAATCGGGTTGAGTTTTAGTCTCCTTTTGCCAAATGAACTTAATGCAGAATTTTAACGGCAGTTATAATGGTGGGTGAGTTCTAAAATGAACTGCTTATTATAACCAGGCTTAAAAGTTGAAGAATCGAAACAAAGATGCCATGAATGCCGTTAGTGACCATTAAATACGCCAACTGCTCAAGGGGGCGGCGGCTGGACCTCAACACCCCCTCAATATGACTTGGGCACTGAACGCCCCCCTCAGACTTCTCAGCGCCCACTGGGGGGCGGTAGCGCCCCCGTTGGGAACCACTGACATAAGCGAACAATTGGAAACTTATCATGAGTATTGTTTGGATTTCCGGTTTGGATACGTCCAATATCTATTAAAAAATCATTTTTTTCTAAGCTGAAGTTTTCTGGTGTTGTAGATCTAAACTTCTTCCAAGAGGTTGCGAAGCGTAGGAAGGAAAAAAATAGTTTCGGTTATTTGGCAAGCGGTGTAAAATGTAACATCCAATCATTAGATCCCCCACATTTGCATTCCCATGCTTAATTGAATATCTTTTGTTATTTGACTATATCATCAGCAGATTTTGGAATTTAATTGAAAAGTCATCTGCCCAGAAAACACCATCAATGTATAAAAATATGAAATACAGCTTTTTCCACAAGGTTTATATAAGAAACAAAAAATCATTTATATCAGATGAAATTTACTGGTAGGCATACAATTAAGCCTGATTTTGTTATTTATGTATTAGCTAAGTATTCCACTGAATGCGATGCATACCAAACTTTAAAAATTAGACTGCATTTAAAAAAATACAATAGACTCTTGATTATAGTTGATATTGTAATTGAATTTGCAGAATTAAAGTCACATACCAAGGTGAAAAATTACAATTATGTAGACTAGAGAGAGCAGAGAGCTGATGCAAACCCAGTCTTGCGCACTGAGTGTTCAAAGAAAACAATATTTCCCACAAATTGATATTTTGAATGGGAATTCTATGACCTCGTGGTTGATAGGATAAGTCATGAGATTCTATCACCAGAAAAAAATTGGCTGCATTGAAAAGGAAGCTGAAGAATTTAATACACACTTTTATCAGTTTATCAAATTTATTTCAAGTCGTCAAGTTACAGTTCCGATAAATATGTGCGTAACTTATAACACATTTCATCTGACTGATTTGCTTCCAAAATGGTATATTATTAATCATATCATCGCAAATTAATTTTTACTGATATCTTGAATTGCTCCAATACTTTTTCAATTTTCTACGGAAATTCGAATGTGGAATAATATTCGTAAATATACATCAAATTAAAATGCAATCATAAAATAAATATCAGTGTATTTTCTATCATCCCGAGTAATGTAGAGTCTACTGGGCAGACTTTTAATCGTACAGAATGCTTAATAAAGGAACAAGTAACTTTGCAATTGTCGCTAACTCATCTTGAGATGTGCCCTCCGATAACAGCCCTAAAATAAGTCAATCCTAATTTATGCATATAATGATGGTTATTTCATAAAAAACCACATAGCCATTAATTTACGTTTTATCTGATGGCAGCCTCGATCTATTAGCGGACTGTGGAAATAATTTTTGGATATCCATATGTACCTTATGAAATCCAAACTAAACTCTCCTTCGTACTGCTCACTGTGAGCCTAGCTTTGCATTCAAACCCTTGAAACAGTCACATGCAGAAGATCTAATTGAGCGTTTTATCAATCTGTTTGTCTCTCAAACATAATATTAATCTCTGTTTTCAGTTTCGAATTACTTCTCCAATGTTCCCTTGTATTTTTTCGAGGAGTAAACAAATCATCACTTTCAAATTTTTCTCATTGGAATCTTATCTTATGGTGTGAGTCATCTATCTAAAGGATAGGCTTAACAAGTGCACGCGTTGAACGTTGTGTGCGAAACACTCATATCGTAGCGTCCTATTGATATCTATGTCAGCTCCA
Source organism: Sympetrum striolatum (assembly GCA_947579665.1). NCBI lineage: Eukaryota > Metazoa > Arthropoda > Insecta > Odonata > Libellulidae > Sympetrum > Sympetrum striolatum. The sequence continues at coordinate 79,548,998 of OX388351.1, forward strand.
ATCCTACTTTGCTAACGAAAACATCACATCGGAGCCATATTTACGGGTATACAAAGCTTTTGCTGACGCTGACTTTTATCATGCAAACACAAGACTAGCAGTTTGTCTGTAGACTTGTGTGATTATTGGGGTTAAATATTATTCAGCAGAAAAAAAGTACAGAGCTAGTTATAGGACTTGAGTCTTGGGGGGGGGGTTTGAACAGAGTTTGGTTCGAATCCAGAGAATAATTTACATTCGTGAAAAGTAGAACGTTGTTTGAGGCAGTTGCAGTCAATATTTCCTCTTGAATTTTCACACATAGTTAGAAAGGGAGATCTTCTATTGTGCTGCATAGTAAGTTCACCAGGAAGACCCGGTTCGATGCCAGACAATTATATTGAAGCGAATTATAAGAATATTTTCAATCCTTTTTTTTCTTTAGCGGACCGTCCCGATATAATGCCGATATGAAATTAGTGTTTCCCATCTGCTTGCAGTATGCAAGCCACATTTTACTCGTATTGAAATATACTGATAAATTTCCAGAATATAGTCTTAGAAATCAAAGTGTTCACCAACCTGGAATACTCAGGAAATTTTTCATCTAGAAAACTCTGAGAAAAATCTTTGAATTTGATGGGTAACATGACAAAGTCAGTTTAATGAAGGATCTTTCTGTGTATTGAGCTACATCTTATTGTTAGTTCTATATAAATACTCAGTGGAAGAATGCTTTCTAAGACATTGTTGAAGAAAGCTGCATCCATTGCGAAGGAAATTGATTCCAAGCTAATTGATGATAGCTATTATCAAGATGATACATAAACCACAATAAATTAAAAATGGATATTAATATAAATATTCGTAATTTTGGTTAATTTCTTCTCTAATTATGCCTCCTCACGCATTGTTAATATATTAAATTGTGCTTGATATAATTTTACTGCAGTTTTTATCATATTATTATGCTGTCATCATTTTACATCTGTTGTTAATTTTATAATGAAATTCGAGTATGGTGAATAAATGAATGCGATACTTTAGTGGAACACACAGGAAAAGAATACAGCTACACACATAATTTAAATTGTGGTACCAAAGGAAATTTTATGGAACATCTTTGGTCATTTAAATTTCTGAATACAAATGTATAATAATGACTCTACAATATAAATTATCTCTGCCCCACTTCACAATGAAGATGAATAAGTAAATTTTCCTCAAACATTAATTTTAAATAGTTTCTAAAGTTGGTTATTTTTTGTCCCTCATTATTCATATATTATTCATTATTGTCATATATAACTCCGTATCACTCATGCTTTAGTAGCTTTCATATTATCACAATATTTGGTTCCAGGAACCATTGCAAACTGCCAAGGAAAAGGGAACAATAGAAGAGGGACGAAAGTGAGAATTGGATGGGAATAATTGGAAAGAATGTGAAGTGAAAGGGAGAAACAGTGGAGATGGAGATCAAGAATGGAGGAGAGTAAGTTCGTTTTTGGAATATTCCATTATAAAGTTTGCCTTATTTGCTATGATCTGCCTAGATTAGGCTTTTGGATGGCGTTTAGAAGTTATGCGCAGACGTTCATATGTATACCTCACTTGTCCTCTAATTACGTCAAACTTTGAGGTCAATGGACTTTGCATTGGGGATATTCTCTCCAAAACTTTCAGTCAAGACATGGTATAAACAAAACACATTTAGCGTTATGAAAGGGATGATATATAGAAGATTAAAGTAAGAGAGGAAATCCCTTAAAAATTTTACGAAAGCTTAACTGTTTTAAGAGACAAATGTGGAATTGAAAATTGGTTGACAACGAATGAGATAGATGGCCTCATGAGGATAATTTGTGCTGTAAAATGAAAAGTTGTGATGAAAGGGATCATATCGGAATTGAAATTACTAGAGTAGAAATAAAAGTATTCAATTTAAATGAAATCATATGTATGAAAGGAGCAGTTGGAAATATCATTTTGATAAGATGGACGTTGGGAGGTAGCCATTGCAAGTTTTGCAATATATAAAAACTAGATATAGTTGTATAGGAAAGGACAGGTAAGTGTTGGTATATGTTTAGCCCCAATCGGAATCTCTACTTCTCCATCATTATCTCTCAAGAACCCAAAAGAGACTTACTATGTAAGATGAAGGAGGAGGAAGTTCTTAATTTTTCACTGAGCCAAATTGCCTCAAGTAGAAAAAGTCCACCAAAGTGCAGCACTTAATGCACCACAACTTTCTGAGTCTCCAAATAAGAGATACCAGGATTATTCAGCTTCACTCTATCCTCTGTAGCTCTTGTCTGATCACAACCGCAAGCAAGACTCATGCAAAAGTAGATGGTCATTCTACTCAGCTTATCCTAACGTAAAATATTCTGCCATGGAATTAATGGCATAGGTAATGTAGGAACAGTAACAGGCGTGGCTTTGCCTATTGCACAATGAGAAAAACTCACAGAAAGTGAATCTGATAAGAAATCGTTTACTTCCATGGCTGAATTGATACTAATGAAACAGAATGCTTCCATTGAATTAGGATGTGAACTAATTGAGCCGCTTTTTCAAAGAAGGAATCTAAAGTTTTGAAATGAGTTATTGCTTGAAAATTATAGCTCATGACTCCTGACCGAGGTCTTATTCATAGATTTCTATTAAGCACTTTTTAGCTCACTTGGTGGAGCTTGGTTTAAGGTAGGAATGCTAGGTAAAGAGTTAATTCATTCAGTGCTGTGTTGGGACGCTGTATTTGTTGATTGCTCTATTTGAGGTATTTTGACATGTTTAAGTTTTAAGTTGAATCTTTCAATTTTTTATTTAAATTTGAGGAGATGGGTATTATTTTCTGGTGTATGTATATTTCGGGTATAGAAATTTCCAAATCCCTTGCATGGTTCTGCTATGAACCTCCATAGCCGCTCTAGTTAGCTTTAATAGGTGCAATTCTTGGTGGTTGTAGTATTGGTGAGCACCAGTCGAATTATAAAAAGGTAAATTTAGAGTCCAGTGTTTATAGATGCCTGTTATCTATTAAATAAAATTCCAGATTAGGTGAGTTATTTTCCTCATTGTCTTTTGAATGCTATTTTTAACAGTGTCTTTCTATGTGAATTTTTATCAAATACTAGCTGTACCCGTTCACACGTTGTTGTGTTTAGAGAAGTGTGATCTCTTTCTTGCCTTGCTTGCCTCTGTTCACTCGTTTCTAATGATCGAGCAAGAGTAGTGTGATTTCGATCTCTTTCTTGCCTTGCTTGCCTATGTTCACTCGTTTCTAATGATCGTTCTTCTCTTCTCCTTTTTGCTTGATTTTTAGATAGACCAATAGCACTTCGCGTTGGCGGCATAATTGTAGGGTTAAATAAAACGTATTTCCAATTATTTTCTTCAGCTGGAAATTAATAATATTTTTATTTATTCGCGTATTAATAATTTATTCTCGTATTAATAATTGCAAAAGTTTTTGACTGCATTTTTGTATTTATTAGAATTTGCTGGCGAAAAATCGAACGTCAAATGCATTAATGTTCTTTTTTGTAATTTAAATTAATTTTTTGAAATCTTATAAGAAATACAATTTATGTATTTAAAATATTTTAAATTTTAATATAATTAGTAATATTTAAACAATAATTGAAAAAATATAAATTCTACCCAAATGGGATCAATTTATGTATCGTACTTCTATTTTTCCCGTAGAAAATCCATTCGCAATTTGTATGGCAGGCAGCTATTCGCGTTGCAAGGCTATTATAATGAAATCATACATACTATCTACATTACTTTCATTCAGTATATAAGAAAATATATTATTACAGTACCTTATCAGTTCGGAGTAAGATATGCTAAATTATGTGCTACTCTACACTTCGCATCTCGCAAATCTCAAATAGAACACATATTCAACTGAAGAAGACCTAAAAATTAAATTCAGTCTCGTCAAATACATAAAATAAATTGAAATGTTGAAAATAGATGATATTTGTAATCAAAGTCGGTAACGTCATCAACTCACCAAGTTGTCCAGTACATACAATCTCTTGAATTTATCAAAATATAATTTTCATTAAATATAAAAAACCGTTTACTCCACGATAATATTCGTAAATATTTACGTTGCTATAAACAAACATCATTTGAATACGGGAGTAAATTCTCAATGTGTTCTTATGAGAAAATTCAACAATCGCATTCGTTGTAACTGAGAAATAGTTTGTTTATAGCCTCAAAATTCATCAAAATTATCATCTAATTATCTCTAAGTCTCGTAATTTCCGATCGTAAACTATATTTCATGACCAAAATGAGAAACTTTATTCAATTTCCCTTCTTTTGGTGGTACTTCTAAATCCATACGTCGGTTAATTCTAATTTAATTTTGCGAAAGAAAGGAAGCATGCAAGTGATAAAATCGAAGTTTATATGTATTTCTTATGGAAACTGTTTTTCCTTCTGGAGTCGAACTGAGTACTCCGATTAAAATAAAAATTTACAAAAACCTTCCCGGGGATATACGTAATAATTTCCCAAATTTTCACGACGATTGGATGTATGGTTTTTGAATCTATCGAGTACAGACAGACAGACAGACAGACACACATTCATTTTTATATATATATAGATTACTCCTATAATATGTCTGACTTATTTTTATGGATATATTTGCCTATTCATGAAAGACTTGAAACTTATTTCTTTCTGAAGTTCCTGAGACTGTTTGGCATTGCCTTGAACTGCGACATGATTTCCAGGAATGAGAATATCAAATTGGAGGGGAAGTTTGACAGATCAGTCTTATTTCATAAATTACTTTTTCCTGTTAATTTCTATCTGCCAAAGAAAGTCCCATTGTTATTGCAAAAGAGGATTCACTATTAAAATACCTCTCATTCGTCAACCTCAGAACTAATTATCCTTGAATGAAATGCGCCTACGATGATCGACCAATGAAATGCCCTATTTTGCCTCTAAATATGCCATCCGCTGGACGTGTTTGAAACTCTTAGCTCTCTATTTAATTGCATGCCGTTGTTATTGCCTCATATGAGTGCCTGTTCAAATTTCTCATTCCATTGACGTTTTAATGTAGGGAGATATCCGGTTTGTTGTCAGAGAGATAATCCTTCAAAATTTGCCGTTGCATAAAGAATATAATTTTTATGGATTGTAAATCTAGAGAAAGTTAATGGCAATTATACTGCCTATAGTGCCTAACTATCTAGGCAATAAAGATACCATTAATTATTGTGTTGAAGGGGTGTATACTTCACTCTGCCTTATTATGCCTCAATGTGGTGTATTGTTGCCATAATTACACCGGATTTTGCCTGAGGTTGCTAATTTAGCTGTTGGTTTATATGGCTCTTTGAATGCCTGATCTCTTTATCAGCTGTTTAAAGTCACTATACAGGATTATGAATCAAATCAATGCAGTAAAACCTCTTAATCTTTAGATCTTTTATTATGTATCTTATTGTTGAAGTTATTATTTTGGACCCTGAAAAGGTTAAAATCGATTATATCTAACGCAGTATAGTTCTTTTTTACTTCATTCATAGTCTAGATTTTCAACAGGCACAATTACATTCTTGTGCTGCTATCATTTTAATTGACTTTCTTACCTTTTTGTGTTGCTGATACTTAGACCTCAAGATATTATCTCTCCTAATTCATTTTTTATTTGGTTGCCGTTGTAACTCCGTTTACACATACACCCAGCTATCCATCTTTCGGCATTGGGTACACGCTCTATGTCATCCATTCCTACTGAAATTACATCCACATATAGTACAGGGAAAAGTGTATTCTTAAAGAGACTTATTTAGTAGCTCTGATCTTTACAGTATCAACAGAATATCAACAAAGCATTCTAAGGACACACTCTCAATATTATAAGTACAGTAGGAGTCAGAAATAACAAGTACGGCATATAATGATAGTAGCATTATAGCAAGCGATTTTTTTGCTGTTGTCCGTCTGGCTGCAAAAAGGATAGGGAGTTACGTCCATTATAACGAGTGGTCTTTTCTGAAGAATCATTATAACGAGTGCCACGTGTGCCATGCTTGTCTTGCAGGAGGCATATCTCGGAATTGTCAATTGATGTGAGGGACCAAGTCCGACAAGCCAATGGCAATCCAAGGTGTGCTATCTCTTCTAACGGCAGAAAAATACTAAATGCAAATATTATCGTCATCTAATTCATGCATTTGTTTTCCATGAGTCGCCTCACCCTTCCTCGGGAAAGATGCTTCAGGGAGCTTTTAATAGAAACCTCTCATGAGAGCAGTGCTGATTCGGATCCCCTCCCTCACAACTCAATCATTGCTTATGAAGTGTGCGAATGAAAAATATCTCGAGAAAGCAATTTGACATGAATAACACACCATTATTTTTCAGCGATTATTGAGCAATAATTTTCCATATTTTATATTAGCAGATGCAGTTTCATTATGATGTGTTAATCAATAAAATAATGTGTTAACTCAAAAATAACGAGCCATCTTAAGTAATGGGCACCCCGAAATTCGAGCGTTGAACATAGAAAAATCATTTGCCCGTGAATGTAATGCACCCCTTAAGATATGCGGTTACCCCAGTTGCTGCACCTTATAGGTCTGTACAATACAGACATATGCTAATATATGCATATATTTATACATGCATACGCTGTATACAAAATTTCGTTAAGTGTCTATGCCGAAAGTCCTACGTGATGGCCAATTCAAAATCGTTCATCAATTAGGGGGAGCCAATACCCTTTCAATTAAAAACTATCTGCCAACAGTTTTGTAAAAAGTGCAAACATCGATACAGTATAAACACTTATATATACAAACATTGATTGGTAGAACGTTTGATGAGTTATATGGAACTAGGGTAAGCCTAGGATACGGCCGGCCCCGTGCTATGGGACATGCCAACAAGTAGTACCTGAATCAAGATTTTTGAGGTTAAAAAAGACCCAAAAGAGTGCACGTTATTTTCTTGTAAATACAGTATTTTTGACGCAAACATACTTTTTTTTGCATTTTTAAGCTTAGTGTTGAATTAAATACCTTACAGTTCCATTCTGCTGCACTATCTGCTCTTGTATTCAAGAGGATGGACTTAATTAGACTTAGGCCTGGTATTATAATGTGTAGTTAAGTAGTATCTATAGGATAACTTTAACCTCCAGGTTAACTCAAACATTCTATATTATAATCAACGGTTAAGCCTTATCTGGAAGTTAAAGTGCTTGTTATCTTAACTAACAGATTGGGTTGTGATCAAAACCTTAACTGGTGGATAGCGCAACGCATCATGGGAGTAAACCCATGTAAACACGCAGTATGGTAAGTTTATACTCCACAGTTTTAGGAAAATTTTTGTTTGTATATTCTAATTAAGTTGGTATGACTCCTTTTATATGTACGAGTAAAATGCAGCTTGCATACTGCAAGCAGATCGAAAACACTAATTTCATATCGGCATCATATCGGCACGGTCCTAAAAAGAAAAAAAAAGTATTGAAAATATTCTTAAAATTCGCTGCAATTTCATCGTCTGGCATTGAACCCGGGTCTTACTGGTGAACTTAATATGCAGCACAACAGAAGATCACCATCTCTAAATATGTGTGAAAATTCTAGCAGAAATATTGGCTGCAACTGCCTAAAAACAACGTCCTACTTTATCTTCGAGTTTATATCTTCGAGTGTCACAAAATGGTCAGTTGAAGTTATTTTGTGGGCTAAGAGAATCCAAAGTATAGTTTCATTTGAGTTTTGGCACACTTAAGTCCAGGGTAATATTTCTTGTGATTTTTCGAAAAACAGGAAATTTTTGAGATGGATCCTTCTGGCAACTTATTTTTATAAGTTTTACTTTTTTTAAATTTAAAGTAGTCTTTTGCTTATATAACCTTAGTATGACGTTCTTATCATCCAAAGAAATGAAATAGAGCAGAGTTTCAGGTTATTTGTTGTTGTATAATGTTGTTTATTGCTGCGTGCCCATATGGGCACTTCAGGCCTTCCCACTACTACGCAACTTCCTTGCCGCTGGCTGTCAAGGAAAGCTATATATTGTACGAGTAAAATGTAGCTTGCATACTGCAAGCAGATCGGCAATACCAATTTCATATCGGCATCATATCGGGACGGTCCTCAAAAGAGAAAAAAAAGGATTGAAAATATTCTTAAAATTTCATCGTCTGGCATCGAACCCGGGTCTTCCTGGTGATTCTTACTATGCAGCACAATAGAAGATCACCATCTCTAACTATGTGTGAAAATTCAAGCAGAAATATTGGCTACAACTGCCTCAAAAGACGTTCTACTTTTCACGAATGTAAATGGCTCTCTGGATTCGAACCAAGGACGATCAGTGAAATGAAAAATATGTTTTCGAAATTTATCTATTATTTCTATCTATGTACCAAATTTCAAATTTTAATATTAAATGGAAGGGGTTCAAAATAATTCTTAAAAATTGGATCAGTTACTGATTGTAGAGACGCCTGGTGTCAAACCCAGGACACATTGGTAGCTGTAAATGCACAGTATGACTGGATACGACTTGATCTTATTTTATGCAAAGTTTGAAGTCGATATCATGCCGGGAATTACCTAAAATTTGTTTCCGTTATCTCCATAAGAAATGCATTTAGGAATGTAAATGGCCCTCTGGGATCGAACCAAGGACCATCAGCAAATACAAAAAATTTGATTTTGAAATATATTTATGATATCTAACCCCATGCCGAATTTCAAGTTTCCATGCATTCAGGAAAGGGTCCAAAAAATCTTAAAAATCGCCACAATGCATTTTAAAGGGCCGATTTATGCCCCAACCTAGCATTGAACCATGGACAATATTCGAAGATGTCTTTCTGATTTTCGTTGGATATGCACGGCTTCTAGTGATCCCACGAATTTCAACTCTCTCCTTTTCCGGAAAGATTTTTTTTGGACCCCTTCTCGATGGCATGGAAACTTGAAATTCCGCATGGGGTTAGATATCATAAATATATTTCAAAATCAAATTTTTTGTATTCGCTGATGGTCCTTGGTTTGATCCCAGAGAGCCATTTACATTCCTCAATGCATTTCTTATGGAGATAACGGAAACAAATTTTAGGTACTTTCCGGCATGATATCGACTTCAAAGTTTGTACAAAATAAGATCATGTTCTAACAGGTCATTCTGTGCATTCACAGCTTACAATAGGTCCTGGGTTCGACACCAGGCGTCTCTACAATCAGTAACGGATCGTATTTTAATAATTATTTTGAACCCTTTTCCAATAATATAGAAACTTGGAATTCGGCATGTAAATAAACATCATAGATACATCTCATAAACATGTTTTAGATTTCCACGATCGTCCTTGGTTCGAAACCAGAAAGCCATTTACATTCGTGAAAAGTAGAACGTCGTTTGAGGCAGTTGCAGCTATTATTTCTGCTTGAATTTTCACACATAGTTAGAGATGGTGATCTTCTTTTGTGCTGCATAGTAAATTCACAAGGAAGACCCGGGTTCAATGCCAGAGGATTAAATTGATGCAAATTTTAAGAATGTTTTCAATCCTCATTTTTTCTTTTGAGAACCGTCCCGATATAATGCCAATTTGAAATTAGTGTTGTCAATCTGCTTGCAGTATGCAAGCAACATTTTACTAGTATTTATCTATGTTTATTTGAAGTAGTATGTGAAATAATGTAATAGCATTAATTTATTTTACTCAATATATAACTTATACCAAAGAATTTAATGCCACATTTGAAAAGATGTGACTACAATGGAACTGGGCAAATCAGAAAGAACCGGATTCCGAAAGAATTTCCGCTACCACCAAAAAATGATCTAAAAAGGAGGAGAGTGGAAAGAGCGTCACAGCTATTTCTACATGCAAAGGAATAGGAATCACTAAATGGCTGGACTATTCGGTAATTGCGGCAGCTTCAACAGCGTATGGAGTTACGCCGTTGATGAAAGCTAAAAGATTTTGTGGGAAACAAAAGAAAATTATTCAGCTTCCATAACCCTACGTCATATCTAAGTATAATAAGCATATGGGCGGAACTGATACAAATTCATGAAAACGTAAATTCACTGTGTTGTGGTAAAATATGATTTATATAAATTACTTACAACTCAGACAATCACATTATAATAATAAAAGGGAATCCTTAGATCCAAGGACAAAATTAGAGTTTAGACAGGAGATTGCTCAGGTGCAGGTACGGATCCAGGGGGTGGTCCTGGGGGTCCGAACCCCCCCGAAATATCACTTGTGTGTATTTTTCGAAAATGAAACTCAAATAACGCAAATAAACACAAAATTTAATAATCAATCACTAGCGAAAAAATTCGAGTTTGTCTACCACAATTCTTACGTCATGTTTTGTGAAAGCCGAAATATCTTTTATTTTTAAATTTTTCGATCGGACCCCCCAAAAATTGTTCTAGATTTTTCCTACCCTACTCGGTACAAGACGGAATGAAAACCACCCGGTGAATGACTCAGAAAGGCTTCCTCATCAAAAACTGGCTCCACGCTAGTTGTTGCGGTATCATCATTTAATAGGTGCAATTGGTGAAATGCCACAAAACAAGAGAAAATGCTGTGCATAGGAAGAGTGTGAGAGTCGTGGGAGAACAATGCGTAAAAAGTGCGATATTGGGCTCTGTGTAAAATGTTTTACGAAGTACTTACTAACCAAATAATTATAAAATAAATATTTATTTCTTCCAAGAAAAAACCATTTCATACAATATTTTTTAGAAATAAATAAGATTTTTTGCAATAAAATTCTTTTCTTAAATTTCATCATGGCATGCATAATTAGTGGGAAGGACTGACGTGCCCATATGGGAAAGAGCATTTGCAACAAACCTATTATTCTTAACTTTTTTGAACAATTTTCTATTGTTAATTTAGGTAATCTGAATACCAAAATGCTAAAATTAGGGTAATTTTTAAGAAAAAATAATTCTTGTCCTCAGGGCCGGATTAACCATTAGGCAGAATAGGCAGTTGCCTGGGGCCCCAGATTTTAGGGGGCCCTAGAAAAATTAAAAAATCTTTGAAAATTTTCTTACAAACATAAAATTCCAAAGAATTAAATGAAAATATAATCACAACTGAAAATTTTTATGAAAGGTATAAGTTATTATTTTAATCGAAAAAAGAAGGGAACGGACGTTAAAAAAAAGGGCCCCCAAATTGATGGTTGCCTAGGGCCCCGTTGAGGGTTAATCCGGCACTGCTTGTCCTTGGAGTGATCGATTTTTACACATTTTAATTGAATAAACATCTGTAAAAATCACTGATGTAAAGACTATCTCCTTCGTATCAATAAGAAGAGCGTATGAATGTTTGCCAATCCTAGACATCATCTGTAATTTGTTACTATGTGATGATATCAGCACCATAGAAAACCGGCACTATAGATTTTACCGGAGAATATTTCAATACATCAAACAGCAGAAAGAATTAAAGATAGAGATACCATATTAATTGCTTTAATGAGAAAAATCATATAAATTTTTAGCCTTGCCTTCGGCAGAAGCCATGTAAACCATTTCTTTTTCATTTGTTTGATGTGAGATTGCCAAATCTTGAATGTCACTTTACGCCATATAGCAGTTGTCCTGCTAGTTGAAATCTGTGTATACCAAATTTTAGTTAGTTGTTAATCACTCAGAAGTGAATCACTACATAGCAATCCCTAGTTAAATAAACAATCTATGAATACGGCCGACTGAATCAAGAGCTCGGTATTATAATGTCTATTTAAAGTGGACTTTAACTTAATGTTCACTTTGTCTATAAGAAAGTGTATTATAATCGATATTTAAGCCTTCACTGGTATCTAAATTGACTCTTAACTTATAAGCCAGATCGAGTGTGCTTTAATTCTTAAAAGTAACTTTAACCGCAATGCATTATGGATGTAAACAATTTATATGGCGGAAATTTCTACAGATAGCCTCTCACCTCAGGTGTTATAACGCTAAAAATCTTTTTTGTTCAGTGGAATTTACGGTCAGAAATCCTCAATATATTTAAAATAATTCGGTATGTTCCCTTTACATAGATATTTCTTGTGACATGGGCTTATTTCTCTATAAATCATAACACATTTGTTCGGTGTTGTGAAGAATGTTTAAGTTATCAGATTGTTTACGGGTTATAATAAGTTATACATTGGTGGTGGTATTTAGAATGAAGCTGCCAATTAATTATATCTATTCAATTACTGCATAAAATACTGTATAAGTATAAGTGTAACTCTGATATTACGTCAAAATAGTCGTACTTCACACAGACATGCTAAGTGAATTCGTAAATGACTGCATAAAAGTAGAAATATTATAGTCACCAAGGATAAGAAAATGAATATACAATGTAAATGAATTTACCCTTTCATTAAACTTTGAAAGCATCAGTTTCATTGTTACGATACAGCATAATCAAGTGTACAACAAAATGTAAGCTTATAGCTCTTGTATGAAAAGAATAGCAGTTGACAGCGGCTCAATACGTCAAGCTTTCGAAGTGAAATTGTAATACATTTTCACCGATTGGTGCGTACCGTGCGTACATTTACCTCAACTTGTTTAGGTTGATTTGGTTGGAGTGGAAAATAGCTTCTGCGCAGGGGTTATAATCTTTTAATTTCACTGTAATCTTTATGGTTTGACATGAAGAATACTGTTCCAGGTTAGCCGATTGGTATTAACAGCAGACAAAATGGAAATAATGAATTTATTTGAAGATTTAGAGGAGGGAGAAGAGGACTTAATGCTCCATTTGCGCAAACGCACCAGAAAAGCTAGGGTATTCAGAATACGGCTTGACAATTTAGGAAGATGGAGTGATGAAGAGTTCTTCATTAGATTCAGATTGAAGAAAAATACGGTAAAAAATTGTTGGGTGAGGTTTAGGTTAGTAGGATACCTCTCTGTTTAACAAAACAAAACAGAGAGGTATCCTACTAAGTGTCAGTAAATCGTAGAAACTCGTATTTTGAAACATTGATTACTAAGAATAATTTTCATTTTAAGAGACATGGCTCTAACAGCAATGAACCAACTGCTCTTGACCCTCCGATATTATGCAACAGGCTCCATGCTAATTGCAGTTGGTGATTTTTGTGTAGTTCTTAAATCAACAGCCAGCAGAGTCGTTAAAATAGTTACTATTGCAATTGCTAGTTTACGATGTAAATATGTCAATACCCCTTCTTCAGCCAAAGAGTTGAAAAAAACTCAAGAAAAATTTCATGAATTGGCTCATTTCCCGAGGGTGTTTGGATGCATAGACTGCACACATGTGAAGGTTATATCACCAGGTATAAGTTTACAGTCAGACTACTTTTTTCAAAATTTAATTAAGGTTTAATTAATTCTCGCTTCATAAAATCTAAAGTCATGTTTGTTGTCTAGTATTCAGTACCTGACTCTGATGACAGAACTAGCAGCATTATCCATGAAGCATTATCATTTTATGGGTTCAACACAAATCAATAATTAACATTTTTGTTGACTAATCTTTCAATAATCTAATTATTAATAATTAGATTATCCATAATACATTTTAATTTTACTATATTCAGGTCAATAAGTTTATTCAAATAGAATGCGTATTTTCTCCTTTAAGCTTTAAAGGTTTTAAGCTTCTGTTTGTGCTAAACTAAGCAGACTATCATAAGGAGCTCAAGCCTTTAATTTCCTCAAAAGAGGGACTCATTGATATGAATCCTCTATGTGGAAGCTTACTGCATGAAGCTATTCAGTTTTTAATAGTTACAAATAATGTAACTAATTACAGTGGATGTAATTAATGCTCAAGTTTTCATCAGACCTCAGAATGAAATATTCTATAAACAGCATAGTATAATTTTCATGAGGAAAGAATGTGAACTAATAGTAACTTGAACATTCATTCTTGAGGTATATTATGAATTATAGGGTTTGAGATAATACAAAAAGCTAAAAATTCATAAATCAACTAACTGTACAACTTTCATTAACATGTGCATACATGAGATTTCACTTCCCATTGCAAATGAATAGAGGATTAGCTTGAGTTCCCTTAACCCATGTTGTTTCTATTGATTTAACTTCATCCATAACTTGGGTGCTTTTATGGGAAGAAATTACAGCAAATTGAATTAATTCGTGATGATATTTCAGGCGGAGAGGAACCTGAAAGTTTCCGAAACCCTTAAAGGGTATTTCTCTCTAAACATTCAAGTACTATGTGACGCAGATATGAAAATAACTAATTAAGTGACAAGATGGCCAGAATCTTCTCATGACCAAACTTTTTTTAACAATTCTTACCTCAAGTATCAATTAACTAATCAGAAATTTAGTAAATCAGTTATTTTGGCAGATTCAGGTTACAGACAGGAACTTAACATGTTAACACCAATCAGAAATCCAGTTACACCATAAGAAAAAATGTATAATGTATGCCATATTAAGACCCGAAACATCATTGAAAGATTGTTTGGAATCTGGAAGAGACGTTTCCCAGTTCTGTCTCTTGGGATTCGAGTTTGTGTAGAGACCGCTATGGCTATTGTGGTGGCTTGTGCTGTGCTACATAACTTAGCAGTTAATGAGAAAGAGGATCCAAGGGTAGGAGATGTAGACCTGGATGAAGGTTTTATAAGAACCAATGAAATAGAAGATATGCCAGGGAAAGGAAGAAAGCCTTTTCTAGATTTTTTCAAAAAATAATTAATGATCTAACAGAGCAATAAATGTCAGATAAAAATAAAATTTATTTCAATAGTTCTTTTTCAATTAATTAAATTTCCAACATTATTTTCTGTTCTTCTGCATTGGAAATTTTTACTTTAATTTCATGGAGTTCATTCTCTCTTCTTTCTTTTTCTTTATATTCCTTTAATAAAATGCTTTTCTGCAGTTCAATTAGTTATAATTTTGCTTTGGTTAATAAATCTAAATTTTCCTTGGGGCATCTTCTTCTTTTGGTTTGCCTTCTTGAATCTAAAGAATGTAACTAATCATATTTTGTACAAGATAAACCACTAACATCTAAGATGTAATTATTACATACTGATAAAATTATCCATCTTCAAAAATTCTTCTGCTTTCTCCTCCTTTTCCTTATCCTCAATTATTTTAAGTGAAAGAGCTGACAAATGGGTAAACCATTAGATATAAATTGTGAAACAATTTTCACCAAACCTTAAAAATGCTTTTTCCAAAAACTTACTTTCTACCATTTGACCATCATCTTTTGAAGTCGTTGCAATAACTGTAATCAAAAATTTTCCAAATCTTACATGTTTCTAACAATGAGTGCATATCAAATTTATTAATATGAAAAAACAAAGATCTATATTGAGTGAAAGACAGCTGATGAAAGTTTGTTGTGGTAAATGTAAAAAGTATGATTATTGTAAGAAGTAAAAGAAGTTATACAAGTAAAAGGTTCCATTTGCTTTTCTTTTAAACAAAGAAGTCACAAAATTAAAAAGTGCTATGCTCAATATACCATCTACTTCATTTCCTCTTCTCAGTGCCTCATGCAAAGCGTTTCGCAGCATAATATGGGAATGTTTGCTGTCGTCTAAAAATATAAAGGATCATTATGTTCATTGAGAAAGTAAATACATGTTAAAACCTAAATTAATACCATATGCATTTAATAAGATAAAGGAAGAAGTTGTAGGCTAACTTAGCCCAAGTTAGTGTGCACCTTTATGCAAACGAAATGTATCAAAACTAATGTCCTTTTTTTAAGCATAAATGGGAAACTAATGGTTTTCAATGACATAGAAAAGTATACACTTTCTTGATATTAGATTCAGACGTCATACCTTGACAGCTACATCTTTTGCATAAATTCTAATTAGTATTCCAAGAACAACTTAGTACCAATGTCTTAGACAATTACACCCTACAACATGCCATAAGGCTGCTTATAGGGTATTAATGAATGTGGTAATGAAATCATTAAGCAACCATCCTTATCCCAAAGACGTCATTTGTAAATCTGGTGTAAAGTGAATCTTGGCATGATGACACGGATAAAATGAATAAAAGGAGTAGGTATATCCAGACTCGATCTTCAAATTCCGTAATCTGTGATACAAGCTTTGATGTTTGAGATTATACCTTTGAGGAGCAGTAAGTTAAAAATTTATCATGCGAGTCACCTTCCAAACTAGCTCATCTGCAACCTGGTAAGAAAGTTTCAGCTATGTTAGACGAATGTCTCGTGTAGAAATTTCATAGGCTAATCTTACAACTGAATATCCGGATAATAGCAAGATTCCATCGTAGTTAGCACCGAGTATAAATACGTAATAGGATAGTGTGAATGTTTTAATCTCTTCCATTAGTTTCAATCTCAAGATGATAGTTAATTCAAGCATATCTACAAAGTATTTACCGTCATCACTTGGGCTTCATCCGCTGTAATATCAGTGGAACCTAATATGGAAATATGATATAACCTAACGGTAAGAGATTATGATTAACTGCATTTCTTCATGAATTCTCTGAATTGTGAAATTGTAAACCTTACATATAGGAGCATCACTGTCAAGACTTGAGAGCAATCCGCGTCCGTTTAAACCAATCAACACAATACATTTTTCAAACACTGGGTTTTTGATTTTATAACTCACTTCAGCACCTCCTGTTCTCAGTAAATTTTGTCGTTCAATAGCCAAGACCTTTTTGGTTGGCATTGAATCATACTTCGCTCGAAGTTTCTGCCACGATCTATAGGAACCTACCTGGGCATTGAATCTAGCAGCTACTGATTTCCACACTTCCTCCTATCATATGCACAGTGATTGATTACAAACACTTTCTCATTAATATAAACCGCAAGAAGAAAAATAAAACGAAACATACCTTCTGCTTCCAAGTATTTGTATCGCTTTTTCTATTCTCGAGAATGCTTTTTCTTTCCTCGATCAGATCCAACATGATCAATTGTTCGTCAACAGTAAAATTTGGATTTTTTTACAATCCATATTGATTCCGTAAGTATTATGAAAGATACGAGACGTATAAGATTTTCCAAATACCGTCTGCGCCATATTACGATGCGACAATTTTTAAACAAACCTCATATCGCTCATAACTACGGGTATGAGAATTATTCTCAGGCAAGCCATCTATTAATTAAACTGGCTTGTAACTAAACAGAGTTGTAAACAGTTTTATAATACACCCCTACTACTTAATGTCCACTTTAACTTAATGTGCGCATTAGTTGAAAGGAAGAATTAAAAGGACATTATAATACCGGGCCCTAGTATTGTCAATAAATAAGCCAGCTCCTTTTTTCTTATTATTCATGCCTTGATAATTGTTCGAGCTGAAATGCAAAAGGACTTTTACCTCTTGGGAAACAATTTTTACTTGAGAATTTTATACTATTCAAGATATTGAGCCACTGAACTTTTACATTTTTATCAAGTATCTTTTAAAATACTGGTAACAATGATAATGTTCTATAGTTACTTAAATCTAACTTATCTTCTTTTTTTAATAACTAAATTAAGATTGCCCACATCTCACACCCGTACAGGAAAACTGGCCAAACATAACACATCAACATTTTCAGTTCTAACTTTATGTTGATCTCATTAGATCCTTGTATTTCCATAAAGTTTCCTTTGGCATTGCAATTCTTGATTTTATTTCATTACTGCAGTATCGGTCGTATGATATTTAACCTCCTAGATATATAAACTATTGGACTTTTTTATTGGTTTGTCATTAATTTTTATATTGCTGTCAATGTTGTTCTTTTTATTAGCCACAGCCATTCATTTTGTTTTATTGGTATTAATTTTCAATCCAAATTTTGTTCCCATTTATTAACTCTTTGCATTAAATAGCAATGTTGACAGCCATGTCTTACTCCACATTTTACTTCGAACCATTCTGGCAGTTCTCAATTTACTCTGAAAGCAGCTTCCTGGTTACTATAAAGTATTTGTTTTTTTTTAGGCAGTTGCTATCTATTCCAATCTTATGTAACATCTGTATTAAAACTTTCTGGTTAACTTTGTCAGAGGCCTTTCTGAAATCTATAAAACCTAAACAGGTCTTTTTATTATCTATTAGATTCCTTTCCAAAATTAGCCTTTATTCCATTATAACATCCGATGTTCCTTTCTTTTCTCTAAAACCATATTAATGATGTGATATATTTTCTTCAATTTGCTTCTTTATTCTTTTTAGCATTATCATTAGTTCTATTTTACATGCATGTGAAACCAAACTTATTGTTCTATATTTTGAACACACTATTACATGTTATTCTTATGGAATAGGAATCATGACCATTCTTCTGAAGTTATCTGGTAAAATACATGTACAGAATGTATCGTTTCAAGGGATCATCAAGTGTTGTTAAGGTTCTTATTGATTTTTTGTCCATATGTTTAAAAATTTCAATAGGAATGTTATCAATTCCTGCTTCTTTGCCTGCCATTATTTTATTTATTGCAAAAATTGTTACTTCTTGTATTATGTTAAGTGAATTTTTACTGCATTAGTTTCTTTCTTTTTACAATCTATTTTCTTCATTCTCTGCTACCACTTCACATTCTTTTCCATACTCTTTCAATCTTTCCTGTACTTCCTACTCTTTCAGTAACATTTTCCCATTTTTGTGTTTTATTCCCTTTGGTATGATCTTCCTGACCTACTAATTTCCTTAATTGATTGATATAATTTATTAATTTCATGTTTATTATCTAGTTCTTCTATTTATTTACATTTTTCAGAAAGCCATTTTTCTTTTTCTTCTCTACATGCATTTCTTATTGATCTCTTTAACATGTTCTGTGCAATGTCGATTTCATTGGTTGCTATCCAATGGCTGAATACTTTTAATATAATATTTATATATATAAATAATATAATAGAATAATAAAATTATATAAATAATATTTCAATTGTACATAGAATTTTAGCTCTATATGCTGCAATAAGTTTAAAAAAAATTTATGCTAACATTCATCAGTTTTTAAAAATATTTATGGCGTGATATGCTGCTCTCAGCCACAGGATAGGACCAACGTGAGCAGCATATGCCGCTCTCTGCACGGAACGTGTTAAGTTTCAATAGTCGTCAGCATTTCTTCCCCTTGAAATTCTTATTTTTTCCATCAATTGCAGTGTGGATTGCGTAATCTGTGGTTTCTCTCCTTCATTCTTGCGTTTTCCTTCCTCCATTGCCTTTGTGATAGTCTCTTTCATTTTGTTTGATTTAACGTTTGGATCTCTACCTTGCCTTGCATTGGTATATGACATCTTTTCTGTTATTTTCTATTTTAATGATTTAACAGTCCCATCCTCTTTCAATTAGTTTAGATTCCAAGTTTTGTTTATATAGAGGTATTTGTTACATTTATTCTGCATACTACTGGATTACGACCTGACTCACAATCTACCCCTGACATGGCTTTCCTGTTTTCAGTACAATTGTTATATCTATTTTAAATAAATTTCAAAGAGAAAACACATATGGTAATGGAATTTGAGTACAATTTTCACAATTATACAAGTACTAAACAAGAAGACTTAAACAAACATAGGTATCCAAGAATTCGCTTTGGTGAACATAAATACAGATAGTTCCTCTATTTATACATGGTCGTTTCTACAAATATCGTTAAAAAGGATTCATAGCGTAAAGAAAACTATTTTTAAATGATATTTGATGGAATAAGTATTAAAATTCAAATACTTTTAACATTTGAAATAATCCTAAGCTTACGATTACTATTTATAGTAGAAATAACAGTCAGCTAGCATTAGTTTTCCTTACTATGAATAATAAAAATGAAAATCCGTCATATGTAATTTATTTCAAAACAAGATACATTGCGAAGAAAGATAACTTTTCATCATTATTTCCATTACAGGATTTATTTTTTGTGTAAGGAAGGTTACTGAATGAACTTTCACAAATAATTGTGAAATCTTTGATAGCACAGGCCTGCGAAATCGGGGTAATTAAAAAAAACAAGACCAAGAAAATGTGTTTCTAGTGTATTTTGAGGCGCTGATTTCAAAAATAGCCTTTATTTTCTTGTATCACGTAAGGATTTTTTAAGGTCTCAATTTTTATGTTTGTAATATTATTCACTATTTAGAAATTGTAGTAAAATTAATTTTCAGCTTAATAACAATCTTAAACATTCAGATTTCTTTACATAATACATTATCTTTTTGTTGTGATTGCTTTTTGACAAAAAAAGAAATTTTTAAATGAAAAACAGGAAAGTAAAAGTGTGTAAAATCCCCTAAAATGCACAAAAAACGGAAAAAACCTTTAAAAACATACTTATAGACTAATGCTTTTACAGACTTAGAGCTTACAGACTTTCATTCACTTTTTACTCATTTACTGCTACTTTTTCCTTTAAAATTTCTCCTAGCTGTTTGTTTTGTGTATTTACCTACGAAATCATCTCTGGTTAACATTCAACAGTAGTCTGTATATAAAATATATTTTAATTCCATCTTCCTTGGTATTTGCGATCCATGTTTTTGACATACTGATGGAACCATTCGACTTGTTCTTCGCTCATTGCGCCTAAGTTGTTTGGAAAGAAGTCTAAGAGGGAATGTAGAAAATGTATTTTTACACTCATGGAACAACAACTTCTCTAGCATGTTTTCAACAATCGCCTCGAAATTAGGATCCTTGTGAGCAGGAACCGATCCAGGGGGGTGGTCCTGGGGGTCCGTACCCCCACCGAAATATCACTTGTGCCTATTTTTCGAAAATGAAACTCAAATAACGCAAATAAACACACAATTTAATAAGCAATAACAAGCGAAAAAATTCGAGTTTGTCTAACAAAATTCTAGCGTCACGTTTTGTGAAAGCCGAAATATCTTTTATTTTTAAAATTTTCGATCGGACCCCCCCCCCCCAAAATTTTTTTCTAGATCCATCCCTGCTTGTGAGTGCCCAGGAATTTATTTATGACTTCCTTTAATACAATCTAGACCGCCTTTTCACTCTGTGTCATGCTTCATTCGAACTCTGTATCCTTCATGACCTTTCAGATATCTGGGCCAGTGAAAACATCTTCCTTCAGTTTGGCATCCGACAGCGTTGAAAACTTTTTGCAAAGGTACTTAAAACAGTTGCCATCCTTCGGTAGTGCCTTTAAAAATTGCTTCATCAATCCTAACTTGATTTGCAAAGGAGGCAACAGCACGTATTTTGGATATGGTTAAACTGTTTCTGATCACATTTTTGGTCCCAGGTTCAAGAACTTGTCTTTTTGGCCAAACTTTTCTAACCCATTGCTCAGCTCTGTCACAAATATCCCACTCACGTAGAAAACAAGATACTTAGTGTATCCTCCTTGTTGCCCAAGAAGCATTGATATAACATTCATATTGCTACAAACATTCCAGTCATGGTCCGCATACTTTACTTTGTTGAGAATTAGTAAAAGATTTCCATAACGTTCTTTCAGATGCACAGAGCCATTGCACAGATTTGCACATATCACAGCCAATTGGCACAGATGCATATTGACTTCCGTGATGAAGGACAGCTTTAAGACTCCTTTAAGAAAAGTCTATGAGTAGCCTCCAATCTTTTTTATGATACGTTATTTTAAAATGGCCCATCAGTCCTGGAACGTCAGCATAATAAACCAGGTCATCTTTTTCCTCAAAGTATTTCAAGAATTCTTTTTTGCGGTTCCTGTACCAGTATAAAGAGACACCTTTGGATAATAAATTTTTTTCCTTCAACCTGGAACCAAACAATTCAGCTGCTTCTTTCGACATATCTAGATCTCTCGTCAGATCATTGAGTTCCGACTTAGTGAATTTTTGAGGTGCATCGCTGGTACTCGGAATCTGATTCCTGGGTTTCGGCTGTTTCTGAATCCGAGGACGAAAGTGTCAGTCCTTTTAGAGGAATAGGCACTGGAATGTCAGGTCCATGAGGCACCGGGCGTATGGCCGATGGAATGATTTCCGGATACGAAATGTTTTTTCTATTGTAACCACAGATTTCGCTGGAACAAAAATAACAATCATCACGCTGGTTCGATGCCTCCCTTCATACCATTGGAATTCGTAATTTTAAGGCTTCTTTCTTTCCTCCAAACCAAAGTCCCAAATCATGAAGAAATTGTAAACACACATTATGGGGTGCTCATGATTTGTCTTGATCTCCTAGTTTGACACCAAAATATGCTAAATATAGTTATTTGACGTGATTCGTAATATTTCTTTGTGCACCTTTGAGCATGTATTCGCCATACAAATAGCAAAAGTCGTCAGGAAAATTTACTCAGCCCCTTGAAGCTATGCTATCCGTGTGTTGAACGCGAATTATTGTAATTGAAAATTACAAGAAAACGTGATGTGATGGAATTTTTTCACTATTTTTTTCTGAAATCAGCACATCAAAATACATAAGAATCAGTTTTTACTTTGCTTGTTTTTTTTTTCATCGCAGGCCTGTGTAGTCATTTTAAAATAGGCTCAGTACTCTGTTAAGTTAAAGCAGATTGATTAAAAATAGTGAGTTTCAATGAGAATATTGAGAACATTTACTGTTAATTCCAAAGATGGTTTTATCTGTAAGAGATAATAAATGTTAAACCAGTGGGGAATAATATTAATGCTTTATGATTATATTTGTGACCTCATTACAATGTTTTTGCATCCACACTTGAGAAACATGGTTCTACAGTTTCGATAAGAATTATTTTGGCATAGGCTCATTTACATTTCAAACTACCAATTGAATAAATTTATGATGAAATTCATAAAGGTGGAGGAAACACCTACTAAGCTGATTTAAATAGGCACTTAAATACATAAAAATATATTTCATTAAGAAGAAAACAGTGGCACATTTAAAGGAAAGCTCACTTAATATCTACTAGATTTCAAATAGAAATTCAACTTGCATAAGAATTAATTAAAAATCAATTTTTTTAACAAATGAGTATACTAAAAAGGATTCAAAAGCCACAACACTTTTTTCAATGAAAGAATATCTGCTAGATTAAATCATTAGCTGTTTACGCTAGAAGGTCACTACTTAACAAATTTTGATTATCACTACTTGAATACATGGCAATAGGACACAATATAGGATGTCTTAAACTTAGCAGCAAATTGTTTGTTTTTATTTGTATCATTCATGAATATTGTGGAGTAATTGTGCGAATATGTATGCACTTCATTGTAAAAAAATTATTAAGGATAGTTACTATCAGAAAGTTTGATTCTGCAACCAATTATTATGTTGCTGTTTGACCTCGTAGAACTTACTTCGGTGGATTTTAGTGTTGCAGCATAACATTAAAAATATCAATTCATCATATCAATAAATAATATCCACTTAATTTATTTCCCTGTCAAACCTATGCAACAAAGAGAAGTTTTATATACCCTTAACCAATGACACAATTTGGACCTTATAACTGAAATTGCCTTCTCTTTTTAAATATATATAGTTCTTTTCACTTTAAGGATAAACAATAACTATTTGATTGCCATCAGTAACCCCCTTAACCTTTGTAGTGACAAACTTAACATAAAAATATGTATTTTTACCTTTTTATCCCTTTCACTGCGGCGGCCATATTGGCGATTTTTACGCATTTATAATGATATAGCCTGTATGTATGAGAATGAGATTGTATTTCTTCGTGGTTAACGGCAGACTAAAGGAAAAGCTTTCCGAGTATCGGAAGCGTTCCCCCACTCATTTAAAACTGATTGGCATGAGCGTCCAGGTACGCTCTCCGTACCTCGGCAAGGAACCAGAGAGCGTGCTGGTCGCGCCGTAGCGAAAGGGTTAAGGGAAATATTTTATACAATTCCGGAATTTTGCAGCCTAGAGCTCCTCTGCATTCCTAACATAAGAAGCCTACATCTTTATCTCCTGCTATGCTATTGAGTGCCTGTAAGATAACATTTCAACATAAAAATAACACAATCGGGAATCTAACTTTAGATTGGAGATTATAAAATCATCATAACCTGTGCATCACTATTATGGCACAAATAAGTGGCTGGTTATTTCATCATTGATATTTCTTTTTGGTGATGTGTTACTTTTGAACAAATACAGTATTTTTAAGAAATGAAAATCAAATTTCATGTCACCTTTTTCTTGTTCTATGCTCGAGGTGGTAATTTTTCTTTAACTTACTGTCCATGCAAAAAGTCTAGATACTCGAGTTTGAAGTGTTATATCTCAGTAACCTATTCATCGATAGCAATGAAATACACTGAAAATGAAAGAAAATTTACTTCTACATTTTGTGAATACCATCAGCGATTTTTTACCGTATCAACAAATTTTTTATTTGGCATTGTATGAAAAAAACACGGTTTTTGGCGCTCAGAAAGCGGTAGCTCTACTTTGAACGCTAATTTTTCAAAAACTTCTCAAGTTATCAACATGAGACTTCATAAGGTGCAAGATCAATCTTTTATAAATGCACTCGCTGAAGCAGAACCTCGTTACTATTTATCCAAAAATTGTTGATAAAGAAAACTCTGCTATTTTCGTTATTTAACGACCTACGAGACATTTAAAGTGCCGTAGTCACTGCATATACGCACTGTTGACAAATTTGATAATTTTTACAATGAAAAATTACTACCATTGTCCATGTAGTATTTTTTTAATCCTTGTTTTGTGGAGCGCTCAGCCCGCCTATCTCACCAAGAAAGTGGACGGAAGGGGGTGGAAAAAGCGTTCGAGGTTACTGAGATACAACACTTCAAACTCGAGTATCTAGACTTTTTGCATGGGCAGTAGGTTGAAAATTGAGGACATGAAGAGGAACGGTAAAATCATTTTTCTGGTTAGGATAGAGAGATTTTGGAGTATATTTATTTCTTTCTTTGAAGAAGAAGAACTGACAACTCCAAATATCATGGAATCTTCCTTGTCAGTTTGTTACCAAGTCCTAAAATTCTCCTTCCCAATTCTCAGGCCCCAAAACAGCCTGAAATGTGTATAATAAATGTACTTTTATCAATCAAAATGAAGTACCTTAAATACTGAAGTTGTATGACTAAATGCATATCATTATCAACCATCATTATTTGGAATTAGAAGTATAATAAATTAACAGATTTATTATTAATTTCCGGATTAATGTAATACTTAAAGTAATTGAAAACTATCAATTCAGATATTTTAAATTTCCATTCACATGACGCATTCACCAGTTTTGATATAATTAGCAAATGCAATTTTGGAAAAGTTAGCATTTTTACTCCTTTGAAATTTTATCAGGTGATTTATTGTATCGCCTTGACCATTGAGTAAACTCTGCTTAGCTCTAATTGCAATAAACAGAATCTTTAAATTTACCTTAGGTTGGCAATACTGTATTGCAGGATTTCAGGAGTGGGCCCACAATAGCATTATAAATTAAGATTTAAGATTTTTTGGACAATTGATGTAGCCTACTTCAATATGAAACTTTTTGGTAAAAATATGGTGTTTGAATCTCATACTCCTCTCTATATAAAAACCAAAATAGTTTATTGTATCGATCCACTCAAAATTGTTTTTTGCATTAATATACTAAATAGATGTAGATCTATCAAACCAAACAATACAGTATGTATAAACATTAATTAATATCTTAAATTAAAAACCGCATTGGAGTTTCATCCTGGGTTAGGAAGATCTGTCTATATCTGTTTAGCAGTAACTTATCTTTTAAATAAAATATTCGAGATGCGATAGGAAAAGCGAATAGAATGCAAAGATTAATTGGTAGAACGTTGAGAGGATGCTCATCGAGAGTCAAAGAAATAGCTTACTTTTCTCTTATTCGTCCGAGTCTTGAATACTGCTGTGCGGTTTGGGACCCACACGAAGTAGGTTTAGTCTCAGATTTAGAGATGGTCCAACGTAGAGCAGCCGGATTCGTTTGTGGGGATTTCAGGTTTGATAGCAGCGTTATGGCAATGATAGAGTCCCTCGGATGGAATTCACTGCAGATGATCTGAATATCGTCGGAAACTTTTCGAAAAGTTCAATCGTTCAGAATTTATAGACGAAGTAAGTGAAATGTTAGTGCCAGTAAGGAGCGATCTCCGAGAGGCATCGACGAAGCGTTATAGGGAAGTTATCGCAAGGACGGATAATTACTTTTGGACGTTTTTTCCCCAGGCTATTAGTGATGCTAATGGGTAGGAATGAATAATGGTGGTGTATTACACCCCCTGCCATGCGCCTCTGGCGGCTCGCGGGGTATATATCTAAATCTATATGTAAAAGGTTCTTTTCGAAATGAAACCTTTATTCTCATTTTCCAAGCGTTCTGACGCCTCTTGGGGGGGGGGAAACCCTGAAGAAGCATGAGATGGGGTGGGGTCCTATCCTGCTAGATACACCCTCAAATTGGGTGGAGCTTTACAAGAAAATGTGAGCATCCTTCCTAATCGTTGCGCAACTTGAAGGGTGTTGAACGCCGGATCAACAACTAAAGATTTTCAATTGGCAAATCCTGGCTGCGCCACTGCCACACCTGTATGAAGGCACTTGAAACTTGTTTTTTTAATGACACGATGTAGGCACGCTAGGCGAAGAAGGATACAATGTCCGAATGTAAGAACAAATGCGCTGGAAAAAGGAATACTTTCGGGTGATCTGAGAAAGCCCAAATCACCGTCATATAATCCATAATCAGCCCTTTCAGCTCTAAGCACCACATTAATCGCGCTAGCGGCTACTTTCCATTTTCGACGAACAACGTACCGTAATTTTCCAATTATAATACGCACCCACTATAAGACGCACCTTCGTTATTACGAGCGCAATTGGAGAATTTTCTTATCACCATGTATAATACGCATTTGGCTTTTAGAGAATGGAATTCTACGCTATTATTCTCGTATGGTCATCTGCCATCAGCACCCGACAGATCACCGCGCAAGCATGGAATGCGGCTAATGGATGGCTTTCCCCCTTGCTCTTCCTCACTTTGATTTCTCAATGTTACGATCTATCAGTAACAGGTTCTTCCCCTCTGAAGTTTTGTTTTAATGTAATATTTTCATTAATATGCAGTGTTCTTTTCAGAATAAACGTGAATTCAGAATACATATATGTATGTTATTTACTTCAAATGTCATGTACAGCCCGAAAAAAAGATGATGGTTGTAACTACGTATAATACGCACTCTACTTTTTTGACGTGTTTTCATGGAAAGAAATGCGTACTATATATGGAAATTACGGTACTTATTTGCTTTTCGGGGGGAGGAACGGAAGAACCGTGAGACTGAATATTAGAATAATTGCGCTCGAAAAAAAACGCAGTTTTCGAAGGTAGCCCAAATCGCGGTCATTGAATAAGCAACCCGCCCATTGGGCGGAATACCGCCACAGGGACTTTCAAACCCGCCCCTGAGCACCTGAAGATAGCCCAATTCGCGGAAATCCGCCCAATCTGGCAACCCTGCTTGCAGACCGAGCTCTAATACGCAGCGGCTGTCGCGGGTCGAAGAGATAAAAATAGCAGCCAATATATTCCCAAGGAAAAACGGACTTTAAAAAAGTCTGACGGGGCCGGGAACCGAACCCGGGATCTTCCTCTATCCGGGAGGCTGCCTTAAACCATCTAGGCTA
The DNA here is from genome assembly GCA_947579665.1 of Sympetrum striolatum. Taxonomy (NCBI): domain Eukaryota; kingdom Metazoa; phylum Arthropoda; class Insecta; order Odonata; family Libellulidae; genus Sympetrum; species Sympetrum striolatum. The sequence continues at coordinate 79,576,647 of OX388351.1, forward strand.
CCCGGCCAGAACATTTTAACAAGCCGTTTTGGGAGCTCAGTGTGCAAAGTGTGGTTTCGTCCGACTGTGTGGCATCGTCCACGAGCCATGGCCTCATAGAGGCAACACAAAGTGGTGATTCCCGGCCCCGTCAGATTCTTTTCAAGTCCGTTTTTCCTTGGGATTTCTCTTTGGTGCACGCCCTTATGTGCAGAGTCACCTCAACCCTTTCTTTGAGCCAAGATATTGCCAAGTATCCGCTGTCGTTACCGGTGGACGACGTGGTCGTAGATGCTTCCGCAAACGAAATGCCAAGTACCATCTATAAAATTATAAATTAGGGGATATACCAAAGAAAAATCAGCTGCCGGTAGAGGCGAGTGATTATTTTACCCCGGGGGTCTACCGAGTCCCATGCAGTGGCGGATCAAGGGGGGGAAAGGGGGAAATTCCCCCCCAAATCCAAGAGAATATATTTTCCTAGGCCAATAATTTAATACTTATAAAGCGAGCGTCGTCTATAGATGACATGTTGCCGCATGCTCTTGGTGTCCCTTTACACGAGGCCAACGAAAATCAAATCAGAAAATCGGAGGTCAGTCAAATGAAAACTGGCATGCAATTCAGGGGGGAAGCGTAAACGAAAGGCCTTCGTCGCCGCTTTCTCCTGCGGCCACCAGAAATTCATTTTCACCCTTGTCCCCTCCAAGCCCGAACCGGCTGCGTTTTGATAACGATATTGATAAAAATACGGAAACAAATAGAATTTCAAAACTGGAGCGATTTCCACCGATTAATTTAGACATTATCACCAATTGGGTCCAACTATTCAAAAAACTTCGCTCTGGATGCGAAATGCAACCGATTGCGCAAATGGCAGGGAAAAAATTGCTTACATGTAGTACAATTAACGATTTTTTAATTGTTAAAGACATTTTAATTAAGGATAATATTGACTTTTTTACCTACCGATTCGCGATTGAAAAGAAGCAAAATTTTACAATCCGAGACCTAGGTTTTAACATTTTAACAACCGACATTGAAGATTCGTTACCTGAACAGAAAATAGCTTTTAATGAGATAACGCAACTGAAAACAACTAGACCAACATAAAAAGATCTTGAGAAATGAATCAAATCAGTTCCTCTCAGACCGGTTCCTCTTTTTCAAATCGAAATAGACAACGCCGACATGGTTGAAATGTTTTTAAATTATAGAATAGTTACTGGTTTTAAAGTTGAACTTGAAAAATGTTAATCTCCACCTCTTGTGGTCCACCACAATGTCAGCAATACGGACACGACGACAAAGCATGCCTAATGTGTCAAGTGCGGCCTTAATCATCACACCGAAGAAGCCTGTCTATCAGCCGGCCATATGTGCAATCATCCGGTAAGCTACCGCTGTCCGCTGTCTGTCTGTCTGGCTGTCCGACTTATCAGTCCCTACAAAATAAAATAAAATTGCTAAAAGAAAAGGCGCGACTGAAATTAAATGTAAATAGAGTACCTGATGTACAAGTTACCAATAATAATTTCCCGCCGATCGCGCAAAGAAAACATCTGACGCCGCGGCGGCGGCAAAACAAACTATCTCTCCCGATCCTATTTCGATGCAAATCGAGAGAATGAGAGAGAGTTTCCCTAACTGCCCAATTGAAAGCCCAAAAACCAACCACATACGCAGTCAACAATTAACGAAGGGAATAATTGGAACAGCAATATCAAAACCTGGATCGTCCAATTATTTAATTTAATCTCCGACGAAAAACCAACGAGGCACCATTTTTCAATCATGTTATTGAAACTACGAATGCATTTTTAAATTTAAATCATGGATGGATCACTAAATGTTTTGGAATGGAATGTCAATTGGATTCTGGGAAAGAAAATTGAATTTGCAAATTTTCTAATAAGAAAGGCCGTACAAAGAGCGCTCGTTTGTGAAACCCTTTTAACAACCCAAAAGGTATTAGACATTCCAGATTAAAATATTTTATAGATGCGATGAGAAAACAGCCGTTCGCGGAACTGCCATATTAATTCGTAAAAAATTTTAATCGGCAGAACTTGGTCTCCCAAAATTAAAACAACTAAAATCAACCGGGGCCTAAATCGTTCTAGGTCCAATCGTAATATCTGTTTTTAAGCCTCCTCAAAACAAACTGCTAATATCTAATCTTAAAAAATTTAAAATGAAATTCAGCAATACTTAGACGATCATCGGAGGCGATCTAAATGCAAAATATCCCGCCTGGGGCCGTCACGCGGCTAACCCATCGGAAAAACTTTTATTTAATTTTCTAAACGAATGCTGTTTCACGCTGCAGGCGAACCAACCCACTGTTTAAGCGGACAAATCCACGCGGCCGATATTTTAGATGTTTTTATTTCTACATTTTTGACGAATGACTAGTAAGCAGCAGTCATCAATGACCTTGCTTCAGACCACCTCCCTGTAATTTTAAAACTCGACACGAATATAATGCATTGCGACGAAGAACATTTTTAGAATTTTAAGCATCGATAATTTTAACAGAATTTTAGCTAATTTATTTAGGAATTTTGAACCTAACGACACCAAAGATATCGATCTGACTGTCGAGCGTTTCTCCGGTAAAGTATATTCCGAGTTCATTCAGGGCTCGCGGGCGGAGAAAAGACTCCCTTCGTAAATATCAGGCTCCCACTTCAAATAGTAAACCTAATCAGGAAAGGGTTAAAGGTACATTGCAGATAAGGGCGTGCACCCAGGAAAAAACCCTTGCGCACAAAGTTCCCTAAACGGCTTGTTAAAATGTTCAAGGCTTTTATTTAAATAAACAAACGGTCGCCTGCCTCCTGGATTTCCAGTCTGCTTTCGACAAATTGTGGGCATTATTTTTAAATCAATTGTTTTAGAATAGCCGACTAATATTATTAAATTAATATCTTCTTTTTTAACCAATAGGATGTTTTGTATTAAAATTAATCAATCTTACTCAAGACTGGAAACCAAGGAGGCGGGCGTCCCGCAAGGTTCTATTCTGTCCCTCACCCTTTTTAATTTATTCACTGCCGATATCCCTCTCAGCATGAGCACGAGCATGTAACTTTATGCAGACTATAGCACAATCACTGCGCAATCTAATAACCACAACCTCGCAAATGCCATTCTTCAAACGCACATGGATTGGGTTTTCGACTGTGCCTCCAAGTGGAGACTCAAGTCCAAGTGTGCGAGAATGGTATTTGCGAGGAGGGAGAGAACTCGAGACTGCTCGTACAATTTTGACCAACTCCATGAAATTTTGCAACGTCGAGTAAATTTCTCCCATTTAAAATATATGGGGCTATGCATTTTAAATGGGGAGAATATGTGCCTTCATGATGGTGAACGGACTATTGAGAACGACCGAAACACTCTTTTCCTTGCATGGTCAAGGTTAATCGAAATCCTCGCTTTCCCCGAAGAATATCCGAGAAGCCTCTTGCTGGATCGAGTTACCTCAGTGAGGAGAAGGTTCTGGAGTTAAATGTGAGCTTCGCAGTTACCCTGGTCGATATGAAGTTCGCGCATGCAGTTGAGGGGAAACCTTGCGGAGCGCTGTTATGCTCTTTCGCCCATTACGCAGATGGCGGTTTTTTTTCCGGAGCGGAAAATTTACCGCCGCCGCATATCCCAGAGTGGCGCGAAGAAGCAAATGGGTGGTAAGGCGGATTAAAAAATCGCGCGGAAAATTTTTCCCGTCCACTGCATTTGCACCACCGTCCTCAACTTTTGGCTTCTGGTTGTGGAGAGCGAATAGCCGAGGCGCTTGCACTCTGTGCCACTCACTCACGCGGCGACAACTTTCTGCTACTCTTGGACAGGAGGCAATCATATTTGCTCTACCCTCATCAGAGGAAAAAGGAGATGACGATATATCATTTTTCCTATCTGGATTTACCTTGTAGGATATTTCTATCTTTAATGTTCAAGAATCCTTCCTGAAGCGTAATTCTCGTTAATATTTTTTCATCAATCCCCAATATTCCAATCATTTGCTGAGATATCTATAACAGATACAAGTCATAGTCGTGCCACGTTTGGCACCGCATACCAACGCTTGCCAATTCCTTGAATAAGAACTCACGGTTATTATCCCTAAAAATTAATTAAATTAATATATTTTCCCGACCTTTTCGTTGGAAAACTTCTTTCCTTTCTGCCATTGCGGCTGAAAAAAAAACAAAAAATCAAAGCACTCGCTCAAATGCAAACCACCCGCATGAACGTTATGCGATTTTCGTGGAGAAGTTTGGCAGAGCTGCAGCGCTTCGTGAAGTGCGCGGAATTGGAGAGCGACTGAGTCCTTCCCCTCCCCCCTCCCTCTTGCCTATTTTATTCTGATTGGCCAGAAAAGGGAAAGGGGAGTTGAAGCAAGCCTGTGATTCGTCGAGGAGGTCCTCAGGTGAGGGCCTTGTCAGTTGTGGTTCGAAGATGGTAGGAGTGGCAGCTCGCACAACAATTTTCTTCGTTCTTATTATTAATAACTGTAAATTGAGTTTATTTCATCGATGTTAATTTTGCACGCGAGGATTTGAATTTAACGCAAATGGGTAGAGAAATTCTTTGGCTAGACAGGTCAAACCGACTTGATACAACAACCTGCAAGAGAAAGACTAGCAACCTGTGAAAGGCTTTCGTAATTTAAGTACTGAGTGATTTGCACCTTAAGTGTCAATATACTAGCGGTAAAACAACTCCGAATTTTCATCAAGGGATAGTGCAAGCCTGGATTATACGAGTGATTTTGGAAAAGTGTGGCAAAAGGACGTGGCAACCAAAGTTTCTTAGATTTGCCGCGCTTCTCTTCTCTCAAAAAACTCTTGTCATGCGACGGTAAGTTGAAACTTATTTCACTTTTCAGATTCAGATAGTGTAGCGTTGATCTTTCGATATTTCATCGTATGTTCTGTGTATTTAGAAATATAACCTTAGATTATCACTGGCGGGGTGTGGGCTCTAGCGAATGTCGGTATATTGCCTTTTCACGAGATGTGAGGTGTGGTGAGACTCATTTTACGCACTTTGATCTCTGATGGCGGAAATTGTTTTAATATCAGTTGTATCTGTGTGTTTGTAAGCTTTTGATGAATCTTCTACCTATCTATCCGATTATCTTCTTCGTTTTTTGAATTGTATCACTGACAAAGTATCACTTCTTTTGCAATTGCAATTGATACAAAATAGGCGAATCTTTGATGGAACATCACGTACAACTTGAAATTACCGTTTCAAATTTAATTTCCAACTGATCAATGTTATAAACAATTTTTCGGTTAGTGCAAATTTTTAATCTTAGGTAATTGACGAGACTTATAATCAACATTAATTCTTTCGTAGCGCTATATGATGAATTATTTATATTGATATGTGAAGTCATTTATCTTAACTCATGCGTTGTTCTGCGTTGAGAGGACGTTCCTAATTTTAATTCTTGTCCGCAAAATTTTAAGATAGGTCGTGCGTGTGTCCGACTATTTAACTTTATTGTAAATCTTATTTATTGGAATCGCTTCTTCTAGAGAAATTGAGTACCTGTTTATAATTTATGCATATGGAAACGGAATATCCAGTTCCTGAGATAGGCCGATGATTTCGCATAACTTCAAAATGCCCCCTCTATCTTAAAACCTGATTTTTACTTGGGAATGAAATTGAGCGTATTTTTTCCTCACTATTTCACGATTTCACTATTTGCAGTTTTTCTTCTCATTAATTTTCTGTGCTATTCCAATTACTTCAGGCAATTAATCATTTGTTTTTTCATGCTCTCAGGAAGCTGGAGTCGGGATGTCATCTTTCGCTGGAATTTCCGATGGAGTGCGAGGTAAGTTTGGATTTTACTTTCTTTGTGCCCGGAAACAATCAAGTAGAACGCGATTGTCGAAGTAATCCTTAGGGCAGGCATGCTCAAACGCTGCCACGGTGGCTGTGGCGCCAAGGAATGCCACGGGACTCAGCCTCGGATTTACTGTTCTTTCGCGCTATACTAGGCCTTTGCAGTCATTCAGTCTTTTGTAGTCGAATGGCACCATGGCAAAAAGGGTCTCGGAAGGTGGTGGAAGTAACCCTTCCTGTTAGCTTTGTAAATATTGTCATACTACTCTTGTATAAAGCATACGCATGAAAATAAATATTAAGTAAATTTTGTAGTTACCATTACGTGCTACCATTTCTGTCTCCGAACCGTCCGCTGCTCCTACCGCTACCACAACACCGTCTCCCGCGCCGCGACTCAGATTCCCCCTCCACGCTACTGCACAACCGAGTATGCCACGGCCATGAGAGCATTTTCTTTGAACATTAGCCTGCCTTAGGGGAACTTGTATTACATAAGATCGTTAAGCCCTTCATAGAATCTTAAAGAGCATGCCGGTGATAGGGCTTTCCCACGGCCAATTACCTGTAGTTTAAATTTGAAGCATTTATTAATTTAACAAACTTAATCTCCTTAGAACGTATGTAGGCCTGTCCTTCAGTGTTAAAAATCATTTTTATTTAGATTCCGAGATTTGGATGCCTCATTTTCTCTGATAATGTTCGTGAATTCATTGTATTACTTATAAACTAATGAAATGAGCTTAGGCGTGCCAATACTAATCTGAATTTCCTAATTAGCGAAGGACGTTATGTTAATTAAACTGATTCCTACTTTTTAGATGTTTTATTTTGATTCGATGTAAAGTGGAATGTGCAGGATGCTCGTTTTTGTACTAATGATGATGGTTTTGACGATCGAAATGATGTATTGCGTATTGTGGTAATTTTTAATATTTTTTCAGTGCTTGAGTATTTCTTTAGACGGAAAATATCAATGTCCTGTGCAGTTAGAATGTTGTGTAATTCACTTTCTTTCTGATGAAAGCTGTTTCAATTCCATAATTCGCAGTGGTTTATTGTGTGCGGTGATTGATGTATTGGTGTCTGTCATTACTGGCGTCTGCCAGTAGGGGGTAATGCATTCTTTGGTTCGGTGGCCGACTCGCTGGTCGGGGGATCGTTCCTCTTCTTGGAGTGGCAGATGTTTGTGAATAGATATTGGTCGTATCCAAACTAGAAATCCAAACAAAACTTATGATAAGTTTCCAATAGTTCGGTTATGTAAACTACTATCTTGGAAAGATTAATAAGTTGGCCATATAAGCGTTAAACTCCTCTAGTTTTCAACGTATTTAGTTTTTGAAAGAATTGACACATTTGTAGTAAGTAACGGGCATGAATTTCCTAGTCCCTGTAAGTAAGGCATTTTTTCGTTCCTTTGGACCCACCCCATTGGAAAATCCTGGCTGCGCCACTGTGATGTAGTAATGTTGTTGATTGTACCAAGCGTTTTGAAGGAAGTTCGGCGCTACCCTCAGAGGGCAGCCGAATTTCTGCCGAGACCGGTGGGAGGAGGGGAGGGCGTTTAATGCTATATTGGCAGATTTTTTAAATCAGATGATCATGTAATATTACCGAAAGAAAGCATAGTTCTAGGAACACTGTCCACATTGGTCGGCGAATCAAAGTTCGCTAGGCAAGAGCCCTCTGCAATTGAATGTCTCCCATTACATATCTAAACGCGTGCTAATCTCATAAACGCCGAATTCTCATCCCGACTGATCCTCCAAGTGGCCCGGGTTTGGTCTAGAAGATTTTATTATTTTAAAGGTCTCGTGAACAAATGAATAAAAATAGTGAAATAAATTAAAACTCGTTTCTGGGGTTTCAGGACGACGCGAACATATAGCCTTTTTTTTCTTTGTTGCGCCTTATTGCCATCTTTTTAAAAATTACGGAACGTTAGTCGTAATATCGCATCGTGAGGCATACAAGTTTCGGTAAAATTTCACTTTAGTTTCTCTTGGAATTCCTTATCCTCCTCGCGTTCGATCTTTTTTCCGAAAACGACTTCAAATGGAGGCAATCCCGTGCTCTCGTGCATTACCGCGGTAAAGCACTGGTACATCCATGGCATCTGGCAGTTCTTGACTCTATTTTCCTAATCAATTGCTTTCGCCTATCGTTCGTGGAAAGAATGCATTTTTGAAACGATTCGTTCTAGCATCTATTTCCCTAATCTTCCTCTCAGAACGTCCCATTTAACAGGGGGGTCGCATTTTATCGGTTACATCATCTAAGAATGTAATTTCCTGTGAGATTATTTAGTACATTTATCTTTTGAATTAGACATATCTTCTAATGCTTCCCATCCCGCGTCCTGTAACATCAGAGTAACACTCGCTATTTTATCCTTGAAATTCTTTACAAAATGTATCGCCTTTCGTTGTACTTTTTCATACATAGAATCATAGAGTAACTATACTAGAGGGTTAACCTTATGGGACTAAATGATATGAGTTTTTTCATTCTTTTCCTCCTCGATAGATGCCCTCAGCGTAGTTCTTCTTTGCCCGGCCGCCGAGCTAGAGCTTATCTCTCGCAGCTGTTTAGATTAAAGCGATAAGAACACGGCCCAAAGCTCAAGAACGGCTCCTCCTCAAGTTAGCCGTTCTCCGATTCATTCGCGTCGATGCCTCCGCGGACCCCCTATACAAGTGGACGGCCAACCACGGCTCGCGAGCCTCATGCGGCTCTTTGGCCCCTTGACTGTGGCTTTTCGTGATGACTGGTTTTCTTATTTATATTTTAATAATATACTTAACTACATAGTTTAAGTTAAAAACAACTGGCTTTCAAAATAAATTTTAACCGTTTTATTGTTGATATTTGGCTCTATTGACTAATAAGTTTGCCGACCACTGCCCTATACTCTTGCAACTGCTTGCTACTTACATTTCTTTAATTGACTTTTAATAACTGTTCACCGATTTATCATGGATGGTTGAAAAATCTTTTTTAATTATTTACGATGATAATGACGAATATTCATTTTATTTCGAGTACTGAGTAGATGTTCTGGAAGATCGATAATGAATCCATAAAAACAGGGTAGAGTACAGTAGAACCCCGTTTTTACGAACCTCAATTTTAGGAAAAGACAGTTTTACTAACCATTCCGCTGGTCCCGATCTTTGTACATCTAAAATGACCTCAGTTTTACGTTAAACCTCGATTTCATGTTTTACGAAGTGAGAAGCTGGTCCCTAAGAGTGAATGAACCCCGGTTTTATGAAGTATTTGAAATGGTTTTGTCGCACTGAGCTCAATACAACGGGATGATGATCGCCGTAAACAGGAGCAGCTGAACCTAGATCGTCAATGTTGGGAGGATCCTCAGTACATGTATTTTAGATGGGAAAATGTGGAAAAATCGAATATAAGTGTGGCGTTTTTTGACGTGCTTACGCTGTGGTATAATTCCTGTGGATGATCATCCATGCATTCTTACGGATCGCAATGCTATCGCTGGTATCGTCATTCTATATATATTTACTTCCGTGTTTTGTCGTCGTTGCCTAATTCGATGCGTAAACATTTGGCATTATGCAAATGTAAGAGGGAGTATTTAAAAGTCAATAAATTTCGTAAAAGGTACATACCAAAACACCTTAACAACATTTTAAAATGTAATGCACGCCACCTCTGCACATATTTGCGTCACCTCCAATGATGTTCCCCCCCTAGCGAGCGTGGACACGCTGAAAAATATTGGTCTCCAAGCGAGGAAAAATTGCTCGTATTCAGTCAGAATCACTCTCTGAGCAAGGTGGCCTGTGTTATGATATCCCGAGTGCCTATCAGTAAAATAATGGATAAAACATCGCTGACCAAGAAAAAGAGGAAGTCCCTGATCTTTGTCACCAATCGGTCAATTATCAAGGAAGTATTTTTTTAGTTATTGCAATTATTGGTTAACCTAAACACAAAGTTTCATACTTCTGGCGTTTTTCTTTCAAAAGCTACGTTTAATTTGTTAAAAATTATGCATACACTATAAAGGGCCTTCTCGCACTTGGTACATATTGTGCGGCTCCTTCACTTTCCCTGTTTTACTTCTTTTGCTGCACACACAACAGCCCTTCTTTACCTCTGGTGATATCTCTAGTGGCTGGCCGTTAAACTGACAGGCGTACCTGACAGTTAAACAATGATTTTTTTATGGAAAATTATCAACTTAAAAGCGCATTTAGGTAAATACGCCATACACGTGCTTACATCACAGATCTCGAGAGTTACAGATGACTTATATTTTTGAAATAAAATTTCATCTTCTTACTTTCCAAGCATTCTTTACATTTTTAAGTGGCATTTATTGAAATATGTATACATAACGTCGGGATTCTAGCATCTATTACATTTTAAGGTTTGCAGCTGCATATCGGCTGCAAATTCTTAATCAAATCCGCAAGTATCATTTAGTTAACCTTTGCTGTCTGGGCTCCAACTACCAAATCCTAAGTACCGCTACTTCTATTCTATAAGGCGTCAAATTAACGATTTTTTCGTAATAAGTTATTGCGCGGATTTCAGGAAATTTACCTTACGTACTTTTCGAGATTTTGCATATCGAGAATCGGGATATTTTGGCATATGTTTACCTGTAATGTGGAATGTAAAGTTTCCGGGGATAAATGTATTAATGGATTAGCATATTCTCCCTTCGCCAGAGCATTTAGAAGTAACCCCAGATTAAAGACTGCGGAGAAAAACCCCGATGTTCTTTGGGTGTGTTTTGTAATGTAATTTGTGATTTTCGTGAACGGAGATGAGTAGGCATCAGAGATACTGTAGCCTATGTTCAGTTTCGCCAGCGGACGAAAACATTACACCAGAACTGCGATTGATCAAGGAAGTCCCAGCAATGTCATCGTTGAAGTTTTTCCCACAATAACATTTTCGTCAATATTTTCTTCATCAGTTCTTTCTTTTTCCAAGTGATAGTGAAGGAATCGTACTCCAGTATGTATCTGTTAATTATTTTCTTATCAAACCAGTTTTTGTGACTATTGCTTTTGCCTTGTTTTCATTTGTCTTCAGCCATGGTTGATCCATAGCTCAAACGTGCAGCATTTGTTATTTCTCCTCTTATCCCTGATCTATCTAAGGCACTTACTCTCAGGTCTTATTCTCACTAATCTAATCTTGAATGAAACTGATCCTATTGGAACCAAACCAGATGAGTCATTTTGTCTCAGAGACTTTTGAGTGTGAAATGTTGACGAGAGTGGATGCTGAGCGGTTGAGTCGCCATTGTAAGGCAATTGTTATCTTCTAGATAACAAAACGATGTACATAATTTTGTCGTACGATTGACCACGGCTCACCAACGCTAATGCTGGTTGCGACAAGAAAAATGAATAGTGGTAGAATCAAAGAGGGAAGCACTCCGGTCAGAAGAAGTTAGGAGTAGTATTGGCGATACGTAATCAATCGAAAGATCCTAATTCCCAAAAATCCCCTTTATCACATTATCAATGCAGTAAGAACCTTCGTAATTAGAATAAAGCCTTATTACAATTCATCACATTGTATAGGGGTCATTTTTATACTGCGCATATAGTTTTCTGAGCTAAGTTACTTTTATAGCATACGCTCCGAATTCTGCATTTGCAGACCCTGTCCAACCAAAGTTGCGAAAACGTTGATTTCAGCCTTCAAATTAAATGAGAAATACATCTTTTTATTCCAGAAGAAAGAATGTAAGACTTTTAAAGGATATTATTTTAATTAGAGATGACAAAAAACAGACATATTTAAATAATTCTTTAGAAAAACAATATTCCTCAGCGATTACTTATTTATTATTTATTTACATATTTAAAACAACAATGTCGCGTTTTCGCAACTTCGGCCAAAAATATGTTAAGATACGTCACCAAAAACACTTTCGAAGATACGACGCCATGACGACACCGTTTAATTATAATAATACGATGAAGTTATAAAGGAAAACACCGTAAACTTCCACACTATTGGATTTTATTTCTGACCGATTTCGGTGAAAAGGCATCAGGTGAAGCCGAAACCGGTCGGAAATAAAATCCCATAGTGTGGAAGTTTACGGTGTTTTACTTTATAACTTCAGAATGTCCTTCCACGAAGTTCGGCTGAATACGATAGAATTTAATAATACGAAGGATTCATTTACTATATACGTTCTCATAAAGTACGATCTCAGAAAACGTAGGGGATATAATGAGACTCCCTTGTTATTGTTATTATCTATACGGCGAGGAAGGTCAGGAAATAAGATTCTAGAACGAATCAATTCAAGAATTAATTCCATCCGCAAACGACACGCAAAAGTACCCGATAAGGGAAGGAGATTTCTTGCCACACACCGAAAGGCGGCTTTTAGGGCTCTTATGTAAACATAGACCCTTGAATCCCCATTGTCTTAAAAAGCCCGGATTGCAGCGCATGGATCTGATTTAAATGCCCGCGTCGGATGGAAGCAGGAGGAGCTGCGCTAACTGACGGCTGCTTCTGCACTACGTCAAAAAAGCATAACACCTCGATGCATTGACGCGAGCCCTCTAGTATAGTTACTCTATGATAGAATATAACATTGGTCAGAAGCGTCCCTTACACTGCATGCGCACTCAAGGTGAGGCCTAACTAAGGCTAAGTAAGTTTTAGCATTGCATGCGAACTTTATCTTCGCTCCTACAGATTATTCTTTTAACGAAGCCGAGACTCTTAACCCTCATCCGGGCGCACCGCACACCTCCAGGCAAAGATTGCACTCTCTTTTATGAATGTGACGGTAAACTACCGTCCGCACGCCCAGATGAAGGTTAAGTGCTTTTCCACTCATTTCGGATGTGGGTGCTCCATGATAAACTATTCGTGAGAGTTACTCCTAGATACTATAACAATTCTACTGTCATTAAGTTTACCCCACAAAGTTTGTACGAATAATCGTGAATTATAGAATTTCTTTCCAAGAAGTTAACTACTTTAAACTTATCTACATTTAGCACTAAGAGCCAAAAATCGCACCCTTTGATAATTCTATCTAATTCGTTCGAATGTGTTAATCTATCACCTAAACTCTATTTCCCTGTGAATGACTGTGTCGTCCTCAAATATCCTAACATTGCTGTCAATGTGATTGCTGAGGTCATTGAAGAAAACTAAAATCAACAACGGTTGCGGTACTCTGAGAGACACAAAACGCTGTTATAGTTCCTCTTCGTATAAAATCTTTTTATTTTGATGGAGGGCATCCATCTTAGTTCATTTAGTTCCCGACTTTGCTTCCTTATGTTTGTCCTTCAATTGGTCTTTGTTGATATTGTTTGGTTGCCTCTCAAGAGCTTTTAATTTGGACTGTGAACCCCTGTTTCTCTAGCGCTTTCCCAGTCTTGTATCATCGAGATTCATTAACTTGGTTTGAAGGTTTGGAGGGTCCCAATTTATCCATATCTATATGAAACATTTAGGCATTGCTCTTACAAAGAGATTCCACATGTCCTCGGTATTTAAATCGTGCGCTTTTCATACTCTGGAGATTCTGATAAGTGCTTTCTTCGGTATCCCTCGAATTCAACTCGCGGGTAAATATTTATGCTTAGGTTTTCTGTGTCTTAACAAATTTGGTCTAAATCTATAATTTTGGCTTTGTTTATCCTTCACACACATAAATCCATCGCAAACTGTTATGTTAGATATTCGCTCTGAAATATTTGTAAGAAAAAGATTTAAAATGCTTATTTCCCAGGTAGGCTCCTCGACTAGTTGATGTGACGATTCTTTTTGTACTAGGTTTAATAAAGTCCTACAAGAGTCATCCCAAGATCCTTTCTTGACTACGTGGTTTTGCCAAGCGATGTCTGGATGGTTGAAATTCCCTCCAATTATTATTATGTTTTGTTGTTTTTATGCAAGTTAAAGTTTATTTCATTGCTTAGGTAACATAAAACATGACGCGAAGAGTTGGAGAGCCATTCCATGACCAGTCTGGCCATTAAATATGTGGACGATTTAACAAAAAAATCTGATGTGGCCAGCACATGACTTTCTCCATATATAAGATGTAAATATTTATCTACGACAGTAATTTTGAACTCCTTATTCCATCTAAATTTTGAAGATGAGTGATTAATTTATATATTATTATCTTTTACGTCCCAATCATTATAAATAATGCTTTTCGGGACCTTTTCGATGAAAAACGATGAAGTGGCCTTTCGCCCCAGCGCCCAGAGCGACCACAACGTACATAATAGGCAACTTCCTGTTTATCAGTATTTCACGAATCACTCCTACACAATCAGTGATACAAAAATATATTTCATGCAAAAGTCATAGTATATACTATTTTATAAAAGTTTTATAAGTAATAGTATATACCTAAATATCATATTTATGAAGATATTTTGAAAACCGGAAATGAGCTTTGAAGTATGAAGCTCGACTTCCGGTTTACCGATTTACTTGAAAAGCTGATCAACTCTGACAGCACACACCACAGTACTATATATGAATTTTGGTATTTATACGACTAATAGTTTACACGTTAGAGCGCCCACTGTCACACACACACACACACACACACACACACACACACACACACACACACACACACACACATCATTCCGAAAATGGTCAAAACGTGTTCTAGGGACCCCAAAACATGTATTTCCGTTGAAATCTCGAAGTCGATTTTTTTCATGAAAACAATACTTTCTCTATACTTCGTATATGGAGAAAGTAAAAAAACAAATTAATGCGTAGCTCTTTGTTACTATATTGAAACTATATCAACACATATTTACTCAGTCAGCATTAGTAAGGTATTCTGTGAACTGTAATAGCATTTTAAACATTATAGATTCATTCCTAAAATATTCAGTAAATCTTTAAAATATCCCGAAACCTTATGTTTTGGATATTAATTTTCGTCAGTTTATATGCATGATATGGTGTTCATTATTTTTTTGATACTTACCTATGAATTATTTTATGTATAGGTGCTTAAAAATTGTTGAAATAATGTTTAGATAATTATTAAAATTTATTTCAGTAAATTTGGTAGCACTGCTAAAATTGCATACTTCTTATAACTTGACATTAAGAAAATCCTCAGATAATGATAACATGGACAACATTTTTACAAAACGAAAATTTGGTTGAAATATCTTCATTAGTTTCTGTGATCCCGACGGTAATATAGCGCCTGATGTCACATTGACCCCACGAGACTACTTAAGGTTTAATGGTGAAATGTTTCAAAAACGGAAATGAGCTTCCAAAAATAAAGATCGACTTCTGGTAAACCGATATCCTCCAAAACCTAATCAACTCTGATGACACCAACCAAAATAAAATGTGCGAAATTTGGTGTTGATACGACAAATAGTTTTCAGGTAAGAGCGCCCACAAAGTAAATAATCAGCAACTTCCGGTTTATCGGTATTTCACGAATAACTCCTAAACAATCAGTGATACAAAAATATGTTTAATACAAAAGGTGTAGTAGAGTTATTTTTCTAAAACTTTTAAAAATAATAGTATATACCTAAATATCATATTTATAGAGGTATTTTGCAAAATCGGAAATAAGCTTCGAAGAGTAAAGCTCAACTTCCGGTTCAATGATATACTCTAAAAAATAATAAACTCTAATCACAACAACCAAAGTAATATACATGAAATTTGGTGTTGAAACGACAAATAGTTTTCATGTGAGAGCGCCCACAAAGTACATACTAAGCAAATTCCGGTTTATCGGTATTTCATGAATAACTCCTAAACAATCGGTGATATAAAAGTATGTTTCATACAAAAGTTATAGTAAGATAAATTTTCTAAAACATTTATAATTAATAGTATATACCTAAATATCATATTTATGGAGATATTTTGAAAACCGGAAATGAGCTTTGTAGAATGAAGCTCGACTTCCGGTCAACCGATTTACTCCAAAAACTAATCAACTCTAACGACACCAACAAAAACACTATATGTGGAATTTAAAGTTGATACAACGAATGGTTTTCATGTTAGAGCGCCCACAAAAGACATAACAGCTACTTCCGGGGTTATCGGTATTGCACGAATAACTCTTAATCAACCGGTGATACAAAAATATATTAAATACAAAAGTTATAGTAAATTATATTATCTAAAACTTTTATAAGGAATACAATATACCAATATATCATATTTATGGATATATTTTGAAAACCAGAAATGAGCTTTACACAACGTACATAATCAGCAACTTCCGGTTTATCAGTATTTCATGGATAACTCCTAAACAATCAATGATGCAAAAATATGTTTCATACAAAAGTTATAGTAAATTAAATTTTCTACAACATTTATAAATAATAGTATATACCTAAATATCATATTAATGGAGATATTTTGAAAACCGGAAATGAGCTTTGAAGAATGAAGCTCGACTTCCGGTCCGCCGATTTACTCCAAAAACTAATCAACTCTAACGACTGTAATAAAAGTACTATGTATGAAATTTGGTGTTGATCCGACAAAAAGTTTTCATGTTAGAGCGCCCACAAAGTACATAATCATCTTCTTCCGGTTTATCAGTATTTCACGAATAACTCCTAATGAACCGGTGATACAAAAATATGTTAAATACAAAAGTTATAGTAAATTATACTATCTAAAACTTTTATAAGTAATACAATAGACGTATATATCATATTTATGGAGATATTTTGAAAACCGGAAATGAGCTTTAATGAATAAAGCTCGACTTCCGGTTAACGGATTTACTCCAAAAACTAATCAACTCTGACAGCACACACAACAGTACTATATATGAAGTTTGGTATTGATACGACTTTTAGTTTTCGAGTTAGAACGCCCATTATCACACACACACATACACACACACACACTCACACACACACACACACACACACACACACACACACACACACACACACACACACACACTCACACACATACACACAGACATCATTCAGAAAATGGTTAAAACGTGTTCTAGGGACCCCAAAACGTGTATTTCCGTTGAAATCTCGAAGTCGAATTTTTTCATGAAAACAATACTTTCTCTATACTTCGTATATGGAGAAAGTAAAAATGTGGAAAATTGAACCTGTTTCTATTTATTACATATTTTATACATAAGAGGTGCAGTTGTTTGGTGTGAAAGTATCTTCCAATAAGAATGGAAGCTCAATGATGAATGATAGCTCGAATGATATTCCCGCATGCTTGATTATCTTTGAATGATGTTGTCATGGAAATGAGTTAGAGTGGTATTGCGTATGTTTTGATATGTGTATGCTTGTGTAAGAGCCGAGTGTTTCACCACAG
The DNA here is from genome assembly GCA_947579665.1 of Sympetrum striolatum. Lineage (NCBI taxonomy): Eukaryota > Metazoa > Arthropoda > Insecta > Odonata > Libellulidae > Sympetrum > Sympetrum striolatum. The sequence goes on from OX388351.1 coordinate 79,593,852, forward strand.
TTTTTGTGCTGAAAAAGCTAAAAGAATTAACTTACTGATTCCTCAATTACTATCTATTATATATAGATGCTTCCCCGGATTCATTATTGACACAAATTCCTGGGCATTTCTAATCGAGCTAGAGGGCTGAAATTTTCAGGAGAGATTCATAATTGACAGCCGAGTTGGGAAAAAATTCCCAGATTTTTTTTCCTAGGCTTGAGCCCAGAGACGATTATATTTTTCAATGTATTTAAACGGGGAAAACGAAAAATGGCCATGCAGAGCAAATTTCTTTCATTAGTTAAAATGTGAAAAAGTAATCGTAAAGCAGCGGGACTTGGTTTATATTACGTCGAAAAGATCAAATTTTACTATTCTTGCGACTGATTTTATCATTCTGGCACGAAATTTGCAAACTTTTAATTTGAACCCCAATTTATTAAGTTTTTCCTGCTCATTTCGAAAATAAAATCTATGACAACGACCATTGTTTAAATCGAAAACATTTGTTTACGATCTTAATTTCATACGCCATGATGGTTTGATGCATTTTTAATAATTTTAAATGTATTTTTCCATATGTGTTATTACTGAATGCTGAAAAATGTTAATTTCATCAAAATAGGCAGCGGTTGATGTATTATTCGGGAATACATACTGTACGGTTAATGAATTATTCGGGAATACATACTGTGATAACATAAGTTTATGTAGAGGATACGAGACCATTTATCAAGGAAGATAATTGGAAAAGTCATGTAAGTAGCGAGATTATTCGAGGATTAAATTGAAAATTCTATACTGAATCTATTTAGGGGGAATAGGAAAGCAATATTGCTTATAAATTATCATTAGTTACTGGCGAAATAAGTATTGTGCAGGATCAAATATACCTGTACCTGTGTATTACATCAGAAAAGTGTTTACCGGCATCAAATAAGCATTTTCCGAAGGAAGGGCGTAGCCAGCCACTGGGCTAGGGGGGGGCAAGCTGCCTGTTAAAATGAAAAATGCCTAACTTACAGGGGCTAGTTCATTCATGCTCGCTTCTTACTACAAATATGTCAAATCGTTTAAAAACTAAATGTTTTGTAAACTAGAGGAGTTGAACGATTCTATGGCAAACTCATTAACACTAGGAGGACGGCAGTTTCGGCCTACCTCGAAGGACGGGAGGTGGTCATTTGACCACCTACTTTTAAAATTTGTAATTAAATACTTTTATGATTTTCAAGTGCCTGAATATTGCATAACTTCTAAGTTTGACCATTACACAAATGCTGATAAGGTGTTTTACCTCGTATTTTGTTTAAATTTTAATTAATTAAACAAAATGTTGACCGATGTCCTAAATCTGCAGAATTTCATATTCTAGAATATTTTATCCATTCATACTGGACCAATGAAACTCATATTTTCGGAATAAGTGGAAAAAAGTCCAATTGTTGATAAAAGTCAGTCACGTCACGCCAGGCGGAAGAATTTTTCGAATTTCGTCGGGAAAATTTTCAATCTGTGGTTTTCGTCAATGCCAAATTGTTCTATAACATTTAAAAATTCATAAAAAAAATTTTAGCGGGTTGCCAACATATTAGTTTAATCATTATAAAATGTTCTTCCAATGTTTTTCTCAGGTAAATCTCAAACTGATATCTCAACTTTACATTCAATCACCTTTCTTGAACAATTAGAATTAATTTCAAGGGTACTAACTTCATAAATCAGGGCTACCAATCCTAAGAACGGATCTCTAAACAGTGAGTTATGCGTTCGCAGAATAAATAACTAAAGGGATATTTTGAGCACAGATTTGTTTCATGTGATTTGTCGAAACTCTTGGGGATCCCGAATAAGTTTATAAACTATAAAGAAGCAGGGTTACTAACATTTTCGGCTGTAAAGTGAAGGCAGCGATCAGACCTTCATGGAAAACCCTGCAATTAATCATGCATTTATCGAGAATGGCCTTTTCTTGCTCATATCTCATTCTGTGCTTATCCACTCTGGTGCTAGTTTTATTACCTTGATTTGTATTTTAGACTTACCTTAATACTTACATCATTCTTAAAATGTTATTTCCTTCCATCATTTGCTAGTTTATAATAAATCCAAGTCATTATAGTAACACTTCATCATCTTCACAATGTAAGGTTTGAAATCATAATAAAACTTCGCTATTGTTCTTACAAATTAATATTTATTCCTTATTAAGTAATGGATTAACGTTTTTAAGATATATGATAAGAAAGAATATGTATCCAAGAGTACATAATTTTTTACCGCAGATTCTGCACATTGCCACTTTTACAGAGCATATTCCACTGTATATTTTCCTACATTTTAGGCACAAATTACTGGATTTGTTATAACATCCAGGTGAGATCTGACACTTTCTTCTTTTCTGCGGTCTTATTGGCGCACTTGCTACCCCTGATGAAATTTCCGACATTGCAAAGGAACATGAGGGAGGTGGCTCTATTATTATTATTATTATTATTATTAGGGGTCTTTATTAGGCGAGATTGAGGATTGAGACTAAAAAGTCTCCTCTTCCATCTAACCTGTAAAGTAAAGCTCTATCTATAATAAGATTCCAATAATTTCTAATACAAGTCTTTGAATTTACTCCTTCTGTCTGAGTTTACGCCCAGTGGTTTCTTTGAATAGAGCCCAGCTATTTATTGAGGCCAGGTCCAATATGTTAAAAAATGCACTGGCCATCTCCTTGCAGCTGAATGAGTTGAATATTTCCGGCACATGCTATCCATTATATCTACTCCTACTTTGTTGCAGTTGTAAAACAAAACTGTATCCGGTTTCTTTTTCTGAGTCAGAAATCATCTCGTCCTGATGCATTGTACTGATTAAAAGTAAGTTTTTATATTTTTTGCTTGGTAATTTGTCAAGCTATGGCCTAGTCTATTTTTAAAACTATAGTTGAGTACATTTCATCGCTTTGATGAACCGAAGGAGGTAATTCTCTTCTATTTTTTCTTATCGTTCCAACCAGTGAGATTTTGTTTTTTTTTTAGTTTTTTAGCGAGGCTGATTGAAGAGAAGTAATTGTTGCAAGTTATGTTGATACCGAAGTTTTTGAACGGCTCTGCCAACCATAGCACAACATATTCTCCAAGAGGCTGCCTTGATCCCCTAGCATCATCTTTTCCACAATAAGGAAATGCATTTAGGCAATATTTAGACTTCACATCTGCTAATACACAGTACTTGATCCTAAACTTATCTGGCTTATTCGGCATGTATTGGATGAATGGGCATCGGCACTTCGTAGGATATAATTGTTCATCGGCCGTAACACTCTCGTCATGGTTGTAGCAGGCTCGGGAGTTAGTTATAAATGTATTCCAAGGCTCAGAACCCAAAGCAAATTTTTCTTCTCTCAGAGCTTGACTCCGAGTTTCTCTATGATCAAACCGTAAATGTTTCATTATGCTTACGAATCGATCCTTATTCTTAGTGCTGGAGAATATTTTAGATCTCTATGAGTAGATACAAAAAGTTTATCCTTGCGCGTTTCAAGGTCATTCTACTAAAAACAATGTTTAAAAGCAATTCCCGCGCTCCCTCGTGCGTCACCGCATGCCCGCCGCTTACCCCCGCCCGGTAGTACTTTCCCCGCCGCATTTTTAGAGAGAATTATGAAAATGTTCACACTTCTTTAAAAATTAATTATCAATTGATTAACTGAATGCTAGAATTGCTTATTTAAGAATTGCATGTTTCCAAAATATTCTTTTTATTTCCTTGTCCTAATCTTTAATTTTCCTTCTTATAAAATTTCATCAAAAGTTTTCCATAATTTTATTCCTATCAGCTTGAAAATATTATTTACTAGGGCAAGTAATGCTTACATAGGTTTAAGGGACAACTTTTTATTTAGTTGAAAATATTTTCAATGCTAGTTTTTGCATTCTCCAACTCACCACTTTCAGATTCACAAAAAATTGTCAATTTATTTACTCTGTTTAAAATATTTTTTGCTTTTTCACAAGAGTACGCGGACTTATTGGTATGAATTTTAGAATACTTGAAAGTAATTTTCCATTTTATCAATCAGCAAGGTTATGAAAAACGAGAAAAAATTCTGAATTACTAGAGATAGTACGCTCATTTTATGTTGATAATTTGTGAACAGTTCTTCTGAATTATTTAATTCATTTTAAAAAATTCTTATTCATGGATCTCGGGCTCTTATAGATAAACTTATTTGCCGATAGAAATGATTAAGTAGAATAAGGGATTCTCTTTTGAAATAATGTTTCAACACGCACGCGCTCCTAGAATCCGCTGATTATGCAGTACTTGTAACTTCTGCTGACCAAAGAAAATATCAAATGCTCTCCTCGAAACAAAATATCATGAAAATGATGTAAAAGAATACCTTATAATGAGTTGGTGAGAAAATTTACCTAGGGGATGAGTTAGAGTAAGGAAACTAGGGGTAGCGTTTATACTCCCCCTAACGCGTTGAAATTATGCTTGAATAGGAAGAAACGTTTGTAATGAAGCGGTAGTGGGGGTAAATAATTTAAATAGAACTAAATGAGGGGAACTTTCTCATTTACTCCTACGCTTCGTCATTGAAGACTTGGTGTGACTTTGCTTCATTCTTCCGTTTCAAGGTTTTGGAGTTATTCTTCCTGTTTGGAATTATTTCCTCTTAGAAGAAATACAGTAAAGTATTAACAGTTTAAACAGAAATCTGAGTAAGTATCAGTTTATATACTTTTGAGTTATACCTTAATATTATGTTTTAACAATTTTTTCAAAAATTTTAGAATGGAGTACAGTCAGTTGAACCCTCAAGTAGGCGGTGACCATTCGATCGTTGAGATTGACAGGGCCATAAAGGGTCGACTGAAAACCTACTGGGTGGTGAGTGAAGCGCATAAAGACCTTATATCATTTCTAAACTATACTTCCGATCTTTTAATTCCGAGGATAAGGGATGAGCTAAGTAATTCTGCCCTTAAAATTAATATTGTGGTTAAGGCAAACTTTGAGGGGGGTGAGGCGACGATAGAACGAGCATTCAAAACGAGAAACGTTAGGGTTTTGCTAGCCAATGACGTTAGGGAAATTTTAGAAAGTTTATTTGGAAAATTACTTAAGGAAAAATCCGAGATGCAGGTGAAGGGATCAGGGTGGGCGCTGAGTAAAATCTTGGGTTTAGAGCTCCGAATTAATCGTTACACTCCGTTACGCGGATCAACCTTTATTGAGTTACCACCCTAGATCGCAAGCAGAAAATCTGTTGTAAATGTTAGGAATGACAATCAGTTTTGTTTTAAATACGCGGTTTGGGGAAAGAACATACATAAAGACCCCCAACGAGTCTACAAGTATAATATGGATGAATTCGACAATGGGTACGATTGAGATTGTATTGAATACCCAGTCAAACTCTCCGATATTTCAAAATTCGAGCGAACAAATATAATTTCTATTTACGTTTTCGTGCTAGACGAAAAAAACAATGTCTATTCAATAAAAATTGTAAATACCGAGCTCGTGGATCATCGTGACCTATTATATATTACAAATGACAACACGGCTCATTATTGCTGGATTAAAAACTTTGAGAGTCTAATCCATCTTCAGATAACAAAAATGTCGTAGAGTTTACATTTGAAAATGATGCTTCATGCATTATCATGACGAAAAAAATTAGAGACGCATACAGCGAACTGTAATAGTAAAAAAACCCTCGAGAATTGAGCTTCCTATCGAGTGGGATAAGATATTAAAATTTACCAAACTCGGGCATTCATTTCCAGTTCCTTATGTAATATATGCAGACTTTGAATGTATTCCCCAAGGTATCAGCACGTGTGAATCTTTACCTAACGCATCCTACACGCACGCTATTCAGAAACACGAACCATTCAGCTTTTGCTGTGTTCTCATAACGCCCAATGGATGTGAGACACCACAGCTTTACCGAGGTCCCAATACCGCACAGGTCTTTATGCAGAAAATGAAAGAGGAAGCAGAGAGAGTATTCAAGTTGTATAAAAACGTTGTACCATGGAATCGCTTAGCCCGGAAGAAGAGGCAAATTTTAAGAATGCGTTGTCTTGTCATATTTGTGGTAAAGAGTTGAAGTCAGATGCCATTAGAGATCACGATCACTTGACAGGTAAGTATCGAGGGCCCGCACATTCTTTTTGCAACCTGCAGTACAAAATGCCAAATTTTCTACCTGTGTTTATTCATAATCTTTCATCGTATGACGGTCATTTCTTGGTTCGGGAGTTAGACTATGATGAGAGAAAAAATTAATGTGATTCCGAACACTGAGGAAAAGTATATTTCATTCGCAAAGTCAATCGAAAATAATTTCCCATTAAATTTCTAGACACATGTCGATTCATGCCAGCGTCATTAGCTTCACTGGTAACAAATTTAAAAACATTTAAATATACTAGCGAGGTATTCGGTGAGAAAACGAACCTAGTCACATGTAAGGGGGTCTACCCATATGATTACACAAACTCAATCGAGAAACTTGAGGAAACATCACTTCCGGAGAAGAGAAATTTCTACAAAAGATTCCCACACAGTTTTTGCATGTTTGTAGTATTTCTCAGACACATGCTCGTCCGCTAATCTGTTGTAAATCATATCTGTGTTCGCGTATTTTAATATAGTAACAAAGAGCAGGTCAATAAATATATTTGAATGATTTTATTTTTGAATTTAGTAACCATGCTTCGTGAAGTTGTTAGGCTGGATGTAGGTTAAGAATAGTTTCATCGAAAATCAATTTTCACCGATATCTTGTATTTCTCCAATACTTTTACAAATTTCTACGGAAACCCGGTTATCATTTATCCGATTATCATTAACCCGCCAGGGGGGGGCAGCTGCACCCTGACGCCCTTGTTCCGAAGCCTTATCACTTGAACTTAAACTGACATTTACATAATCCTAAAATGTTAATGTTAGAGTATTAATGTAAATTAATAGTTTTACGACAATCATTAGAAATAATATAACTATAAACAATACGAATCATTAGCATCACAATCGCTATAGTTTAGGAATAGTATTTCAGGTAAATTTGCAGTTTGGCACCGTCAGGGAGAAGTTCTATATCTCTATGTTACTATTAGAGTTACAGAAACCATTCATAAACCATTTTAAAGATATAGGAGTGCGGGTTAATTATATGATAAGCATTTATTCCTAAGTGACGCAGTTTTGTAGGGAATTGCATCCAAAAATGACCAATTTTGGAAGTTTTTCGTCTGCTTTTCCGCCATTTTTTATGTTTCCTCGGGAATCTGCTAGGGCGATTGTAACTCATTTCAATGCTTATTACTTCAGGGGCGCATTACCCATTTACTACTCGGTTACGAGTGCTCGGTGCTTTCATGAGCAAAAAGGGGTGTTGGGTGGGTGTAATAATGAATGATTTCTAATGCCAAGTTCCCATTTCCCTACTCAGTTATGGGCTCCTGAGCAAAAAGGGGTGTTGGGTGTGTATAATATAATGAATAATTTTCGATAAAATTCATCCAATATTTCGTAAATTTTAGGATATGTAGCTTCTGAAACGCAGTTTTTTTTAAACCGAAAACAGAAATACGATAACCTAGATAAATTACTTTGACGGAAAGGGGGGGGGTTGATGGTTGGGGTGAGGGATTGAGGGAAGAGGATTGCTTTCATTGTCTTTACGCAAAATAACTTTAGCGAAATCATTATATTTATCAAATAAAATTAAGTATAATTTAGCCGTAATATCTTCTGAAATTTCGGAAGTATTGACCATTTACGAATATATAACGTTCCCTAATTCCATTGATATGAAGATATTTACGAACTAAAAGTATGCCGAAGAAAGTTTTATAATAAATATTAATATATCTGTTCAAAGACCTTGGAAACAAATTTAGCTTGCAAACCAACTGTAGCTTGCGATCCGGACGTGAGGGTTACTATCTTTTTCTTAACACATAGCAACATTTGCGACAAAAACTTTTTCTAAAATAGAGCATCCTTCTGCCCGTTCCGAATATTTCAATGCGCTAGAATCCCTTCTTCCATAATTTTTTTAATGGAAAATTATTGTTTTTGTCGAGAAAGTGGGTTTGTGTTATGAAAAAGATAGTCACCCTCCCGTCCGGATAGTAAGCTACAGTTGGTTTCCAAGGTTATTCGGTTTCAAAGGTTTTTATTATGCCTTATATTTATTATGATGACTACTTCGTAGCTCCTCCACCCAATCTCCGCAACAAATTGTGAAATATGCGCGGCACTGATGGGTTGAGTTGGGTAGGTAGGGTTCCTTTCGTTGAATTTAGATATTGCATTTAATGTAAAATATGGATGATTACTACGTAGCTCCTCCACCCAATATCCGCTAAAAATTGTGAATTATGCGCGGTGCTGATGGGTTGAGTTAGGTGGTATGGTTTTCCTTCGTTATATTGAAGAAAATTGGCCTTACAGTAAAATGACATGGCATTTCTTTCCGAACATCCCCCCCTAGCGCCCCTGCTTCACTCTATGGGCCCGTAAGATTGCATTGCATAAATTATTCCCAAATAAACTTCTTCGAATTATAATTGCTTCCTGATTTTCGGCATAATCATACTTTCCGGTATCTTAAATACTGCGTATTACATGCTACATTGGATAATATTTGGTGTTTTTTTTGACATTTTCATACTTCAATACCTTCCCACCCAATACCCCTGTTTACTCAGTGCGCCTGTATGCTAGCTATTATTTACGAATTTTAGGCTATCCGAGACATAAAACTGGACGATCACCGCTACATCTGGCGTCAGAACGCCATAACTAAGACTTCAAACATGGTCTCCGGAGGCCATTCCTGTCTGTCCGTCACTTAAATCGAGATATCTCAGTCACTATAGTAGGTACTAACTAGCATTAAATATAACTATAAGCCGCCATCTTAGATGTATAATCCCTGAAAATATCATCGAAATCGGGCTAAATCTAGTGGGGTAAAAAAAAATAATGGCTGACGGTTTTTGACGGCTGACTTTGCAAACTGCAAATTTACCGTATTTCACTTCATTCTCACTTAACCCAATGCATTTATCGTACACTGAATTATGTTTAATAATTTCCTTTGCCATGGCCGTTTCCGATTCCTACTTTATTGCGTTATAATTAATAATAATATTCATAACTTCTCTGATGAAAGCAGGAAGATCCCAATTACCACCATTTAAATAACGAATAATATTAACAAAGACACTCAACCATTCTATAGCCAGAAGAATCTTGCTAGCTGGACTTCGTACCTTGGTGTTGGAGTCTTAGCACAGTGACCACTCCCTCACCGCACCCGGTGTGTGAGGTATTTTGCGCTAAGTTTCTCTTAAGATCGACAGATAAGCTCCTACGTTCTGACTCGCGTGGCACCTCATATTGTGGCTTCTTTAGATGATGTTCCTTTTAGGAGTGGAAGCTATAAGTAACGTATGCCTCAATTTCATACTACATACATTGTGATACATTTTCACCGAAAAGCTGATACGGGCCAAACCCATTGCTGCCTGCCTTTCTTGTAGGACCATATTATAATTGAATCTCAAGAAAGTGTAACTTTCATTTAAATGAACAACAAATATCTACACAGGAAATAAAATGATATCCTTAAACGATGTTAGGATTATACGTATATGATGGATTGCCTTTCATGTGTGAAAATTGTGCTTTTTATTGTATGCCTATTATGTATCGTCCTTTCTATTTTAATAACATATAATTATTTTGTCATCCTCTTCAAAGAGAATTTAAAATTAAGTTCTTTTTCTACGTTTTTTCAATTAATATGTAGCACACAATTTGTAGGTACGTAGTATATTACGTGATTCAACTTTCATCAAAATGAAAAACAAAAATCTAAACATAAATTACATTTATTTCCTTAACGACCCTCTGATTACGTCGTTCATCAAGTTTGCTGGATAATTTTTCTTTAGTATAAACAATTTTTGCATGTATCATTGCATGAATATTATTTTCCCATCTTCTCCAAATGGTCTTTAGAATAAAGTTTTTTTCAACGTACTTAAATACTATTTACATAATTACGTTGCCGATTGTCAATTGGTCTATTTAATTAGAAACAGAGCTCATTGTCATAGTAGACGCCATTTAATGAACATAGGATTAAATTGCAGTATGTCTTACACATAACCGAGTACTTCAGGTAACGAATCGTATATCGAATTCTCGCCTTTTTATTTTATGCAGGTATTTATTTTAACTTAACATTCTTAAGCTTATTTCTTTAATTTACTTTTGCAAATGCATATTAAAACGGCGTCGTTGTCGCCGCTGCTACGATAATCGCATTGGGATCAAGAAACAGATTCTACGGAATCAGCTGATTGCCGCTGAAACCTTGGACCATAGATGTTCATTGAGGACTAAAATCCAAAACTAAGTAAGGTAGGAATTGATTTTAGAAGCGACGTGTTTTCACATTGCCAGCTGTATGTCGCGCTAGGAAGAGTACGTTCCTCAGAAAATATCAGGGTGCTAGTGTCACCGGAAAAGATATTTGATAATATTCCGCACTCCGTCAATATTGTCCTCATCATCATATGGTGTGCTATGCCCGGAAGCAGGCGGCGCGGGCATAGGATTCAATTGGAGTACGTTTTTCACTAAACCGAGTACATACCACAGGTCAAATCCACAACCAATCGTCTAGCAACTTCTCGCATTTTTATTTTATGCAGATTTTTATTCTAACTTTATTTTGGCTTATTCCCTTAATTTAACTTTACGAATGAGTATTCATTAAGAACTCAACTCCAAAACTCCCGTATCAAATGAAGGTGAAAGGCCTTCGAAGAACTTATTCTATTATTATATTATTTGATGAATCTTGATCTTAGATTTGAAATTATGTTTAATAAAGACAATGGCATAATTAAAAATGAACATAAATATAGCGTATAGACCCATAACTCGGGGTAATATCCCTTAATTATTTTCTTTGCTTGCAGTTTGCAAGCACCCATTTACTACTGTGTTTGGCGCATTCCTTAATTTAAATTTGCGAATGCGTATTCATTAGGCCAGGTGGCCACCGAATGCAAAGCGGCGCTCAGCTGAGCTGGACAGAGTGACGTGGAGCGAATCGTAGCGAAGTTTTAGTCTCCGAGGATCTGGCAACTGGAGGAGGAGCTGAGATGAGCGAAGCGATTCCATTGTAAACTAACAAGATTGCATAAGATTAGGCTTTACTTGCCGACTGAGAATTTAATTCTCTTATTACGGTTAAATCACAGTATTTCCCCAAGAGACGGAATCAGCTGTAATAATTATGCTGGCACTTTTATTAAGATATTATGTACATCCATTGGACACAAATTTATCTATTCCGCTAATAGCATATAAGTTTCCTATCGTTCGTACCTCACTCGAGTACTCTTTTCATTTTGTAATGACGGAACTGATAGTATAAATAGTTTTTAATTTTATATTAATAAATAGTTGAATTATTTTGTAAAGAGCATCACAAAAATTAATCACTTTACTCACATGAGCATGGCAAATCAATTTTTCTTCACTCTTTATCCATCGTCTAACTTTTGCTGATGGGTAAATGTCTCGGAGATGAGCACAAGCTATTATTTAAACCTACTTCAAATTGTCATATTTTTATTCTTTTCAATGGTGCATAAATGAATATCCTACTGTTATTGGTTTACTGGTAAACTGGTGTTCCTCTGTGAGACCTGCTGACGATTTCACAGCATTAGTTTTTTATTTATAAAAACTGACCTGCGTTCAATGATTATATTTACAAGAAAGTTATTCTTAGCTGCAGTGAACCTTTCCGATGACATTTTTACAATGATTCAATTAGGTGTCCGATCACAATTATCATAGATCGACTGAAAAATAAATACTTTTTGTGAAATGGAATCCAAGGCTCGAGTCTCCCTAGCAACCAATCCTAATTTTGTTTCACAGGTGTTTTCTCTGGTCTTTTTGTACTGCAAAAATTTGTAGCCGGTGAGAAGCAATAAGCCAATAAATTTCCTTAAATCAGATATAGTGAACTTACAATCATAAAGCGTATTTATTAGTATTGAATATTACTTATTGTAAGACCACCTCATCCAAAAATAATTCGTAAATATCAATCGGAGTCATGCCAAGCTCAATTTTTTAGTGTATTCATCTTGTTATTTTGTTTTGGACAATTAGTGTCTCCTTTCGAACATTTAAATCTTCATCAGATGAAATTCTCTGCATCGGATCTAAGATGGATCTTTATAGTCCCAGCGATGTCACTGTAGATGTTTTCTTCCGCAATAACAATTTCATCAGTATCTTCCTTGTTCTGAATTTTGTTCGGTCCAATTGATGGTGAGTAAACCGCACTCTTATGCATTTTTAATTAATTTTTACCCTACAAATATACCAGTTATTGTGACTATAGCTTTTGCGATTTCATTTGCCTATAGCCTTGGTTGATCAAAAATGCAAACATGCAGTATTTTCTAATTTTCCTCTTATTCCTGATCTCTCTAAGGTGCTTGTCTTATTTTTACTTATCTATTCTAGAATGAAACTGATCCTATTAAAACCAAATTAAGTTAGTTGACGAATTTTCAATGAATTTTGAATGGGTTATCAATGACTGCAAGAGTCATGCATTATGAATTCCTAAGGCATAATTAATTTGAATGATAAGATGAAATCATCAACGAACAATATACGCCTACAATGGGGGGGATGCCTTGCAGTAATATGAGATTTACAATAAAAAATATACCACACCGACACTGCCTCAATTGTTGGTCCAGATTTCGAATTAGTGGTGACAATTTCTGATGGAGGTTTACCTATCCCTCAGCCCCTCCCACAGATCTAAGTTAAACCATGAGATATCTCCATAATATTGTTGAAATTCACAACTCAAGAATGGAGAATGGTTTGGTGGTATCTACGATTTCTTACATTATTCAGTACACTCTGGCCATAGAAATAAAACCACAATTACCTAGCTAGATGTATTTCTTAAACATTTTTAAAAGCATAAAATTATTGGTCAAAAACTGACAAAATTCTACTTTTAACAAGAAAATTTTCAATTTCATTCAAAACAATTTCAAACCTTTAAAATGTTTTGCACTGTTGTCTATGTCTATATGTAAGAACCCTGCAAGCCGCCTTTCGGTGTGTGGCCTATCTTCTAACGATTCCCATCCCACGTCCTTTAATATCTGAGTAACACTCGCTGTTTTATTGTAGCAATTCTTTACAAAACGTATTGCCTTTAGTTGTACTTTTTCGAAATCCCAAATATGACGTTTCTCTGCGGGGTCCCATAAACTAAAGGCATCCTCAAGGTGAGGTGAATCTTTGTCTCTTTGATCCACTGAAGGCTCATCAGTCTGCAGAATCTTGTAGAAGATGGTTAAGGATTTTTCCATAATATTTCACCTGTATTAAGCATATTAATTGTGAATTCCAACTTAAATGTAGTTATATTGTTATCACTTTTAACTATATCAATTTTACTCTAAGGTAATGCTCCTATTCATGAAATATAAAAATGTTTATTACAGAACAAAAATGTATTGATTGTAAATAAAATAATAATAATTTTTAAATTTAAAAATTCTGTTAATTAATTTATAATCTTTATAACTGCATTTTAAATGCACAAATATCATACAATTTGAAAATTATTTTGTTTGGGTTAAAGAACTATATTTAATATGAGTAAAATGTAGCTTGTGTACTGCAAGCAGATCGAGACACTAATTTCATATCGGCATCATATCAGGATGGTCCTCAAAAGATAAAAAAAGATAGAAAATATTCTTAAAATTCGCTGCAATTTCATCGTCTGGCATCTAACCTGGGTCTTCCTGGTGAACTTACTATGCAGCACCACGGAAGTCCACCATCTCTAACTATGTGTGACACTTCAAGCAGAAATATTGGCTGTAACTGCCTCAAATGACGTCCTACTTTTCCCTTGTATTCCTTATGCGAGAAATTGTAATGTGCTCTGGCATCGAACCCAGGATATTTTATGTAAAAGTCATTTATGTTTTCAATGGATCATGACTATATATATATAGGCTCCTTGAAATTTAATTCTCTACCTATCTGGGAAGTTTTCTTTTAATTCCGGAAAATCAAAGCAATGCTTTCAAATGGCAAAAATTGGTACTTTAGGGCCCGCTGGAATCAAACCCGTGACACTGAGGTTCAAAATCTCAATTTTTCTGGTGAATACACGTTATGGCCAATACGTGGTAAAAATTTATTGTCAATGATGCTTGTAGTTTATCCTGTGAATTTGTCCTCTCCTCCAATCCTCTATATCTATCTATCTGTACAAGTAAAATGTTGCTTGCATTCTGCAAGCATGTTCATTACACAAATTTAAAATCGACATCATATCAAGAGGGTCATAAAAAATAGAAAAAGTATTGAAAATATTCATAAAATTCGCTGCAATTCCTCCGTCCCGCATCGAACCCTGGTTTTCCTGTTGATACTTACTATGCAGAACAACAATGGATTACCGTCTCTAGAAAACTCAAGCAAAAACAATTGCTGCAACTGCCTCAAACAACGTCATACAATTACCATATATTCCTTATGTTGGAATTTGTAATTGTCTCTGTCATCGAACCCAGAGACAGCATGGGCTTATCTTATTTGTTTTCATAAACTAAGTCTTAATATACATCTTCTAACTAAGCAAGAACTTCCTATCATATCGATAAATGCATCAAAAAAAATAATGAAAAGTTACCCCAATGTATTATATAATGTAACAAATCGATGCTTGTCACGGCAGCAAATGTAATTAATCAGCCCTTGTTAACTGCAAATCGTCTTTCTTTATTTCTGAAGACAGACAAAAAAAATTCAATACAGTGGAATATAGTATATTAAATGCTTTGGCCTGCCGGTCAGCTTGGGAGCCTCTCGTCCTTAATGATCCCCTAACTGCCTTCTCTTTCTGTGTGGCTTCCTCTGGCCTTCCGTGTCCTTTTGCCTCCTCTTCTTTCTTCAACAGCCCCCTTGTCACATTTTCTGCCCTCGAGCATCCAAATGTCACATTACACAGAAAAAACATGCGGAAATCGCAGCACTGAATTTCTAAATCATCACACAAAAATTTAACAAAATACTATTTAGAACTGGGGATTTCTGTTACAATATGGGGGATAAATTTATCACCTGGCATCGTACCCGGGTATTTCTGGTAATATTTCCTATGTAATACAATAGAAAATCACCATCCTAACTATATGTGAAAATTCAAGCATTAATATTGCCTGCAACTGCCTAAAACGACGTCCTCCTTTTCCCATATATTCCTTATGAGAGAATAGTTATTGTGCTCTGGCATGGAACCCTGGAATAGTACGTTCTTATGAAAATGTTATTCTTAAACTATTTTTACCATACATCTTCTACCTAAGCATGAACTTCCTATGATTTCGATAAGTGCATCAAAAAAAATAATGAAAAACTACTCCCATGTATTTTAAGGGACAGATGTTTGCATCTGCCTAGCATCAAACCCAGGATATTTTCCGTGAAAGTCATTTATGTTTTCGATAGATCAATACCATATATATAGGCTTTTTGAGTTTCGATTCTCTACCTAACCGGGAAGTATTTTTCAAAAATTCCGGAAAATCTAAGTAATGCAAAAAATGGGAAAAATCGGGACTTTGGGGCCCTCTGGAATCGAACCGATGACACTGAGGTTCAAAATTGCAATTTTTCTGGAGGTTACACGTTATGGCCAATACGTCGTAAAAATATCAAGTTGATGACGCTTGTGCTTTAGCATGTGAATTAGTATCCTATCTATCTATCTATCTATCTATTATATATAGATGCTTCTCCGGATTCATTCATATATATACCTATATAGATAGATAGGATACAAATTCACAGCCTAAACTACAAGCGTCATTGATCTGAAATTTTTATGACATATTGGCCATAACGTGAAACCCCCAGGAAAAAAGAGACTTTGATCCTCAGTGTCATAGGTTCGATTCCAGAGGGCCCCAAAGTCCCGATTTTTGCCGTTTGAATGCATTGCCGTGATTTTCGGGAATTAAAAAAAAATACTTTCCGGATAGGTAGAGAAGTAAAACTCAAGGTGCCTATATTTATGGTCTTGGACTTTCGAAAACATCAATGACTTTTACAAAAGTTATCCTGGGTTCGATGCTAGGACGATGCAAAGATCTGCCCTTTAAAATACATGGGAGCCGTTTTTCATTATTTTTTTAGATGCACTTATCGAAATGATAGGATGTTCGTGCTTGGCTGGAAGATGTATGGTACGAATAAGTTTTAGAAAAAAATTTTCATAAGACCGTACTGTTCCTGGGTTCGAAGCCAGAGCACAATAACGTTTCTCTCATAAGGAATATAAAGGAAAACTAGGACGTCATTTGAGGCAGTTGTAACCAATATTTCTGCTTGAATTTGCATACGCGGTTAGAGATGGTGTTTTTCTGTTGTGCTGCATAGAAAGTATTGCCTGAAAGACCCGGGTTCGATGCCGGGCGGTAAAAATATCCCCCATATATAATACTATGGGGTATCTTTTCATAATTTTTTTATGCATTTATCGATATGTAAGGGAGCTCTTGCTTAGATGGAAGATGTATATTAACACTTTGTTTAAGAAAAAAAATAGATAAGACCATGCTGTTCCTGGGTTCGATGCCAGAGCACATTATAATTTCTCAAATAAGGAGTGTATGTGAATAGTAGGACGTCGTTTGAGGTAGTTGCACCTAATAGTTTTGCTTGAATTTTCACACATAGTTTGATATGGTAATCTTCTATTTTGCTGCATAGTAAGTACACCAAGAAGACCGGGGTTCGCTGCCAGGCGATTAAATTGCAGCGAATTCTACGAATATTTTGAATTTTTTTTTCTTTTGATGTCCGTCCCGATATGATGCCGATATGAAATTAGTGTTGTCGATCTGCTTGCAGTATGCAAGCAACATTTTACTCGTATCCCTATATATATGAATGAATCTGGAGAAGCATCTACATATAATACATTATGAATCATTACAATTATAATTAGAAACATTTCATCAATGTTTTCAAAAACAATCTTGATTTACAGAGGGAAAGCAAGTCAATCCTTTCATCGAGACTTAATGAAGAGGACCAACTATCATGAATAAAGGGAGATGGGGATGAGAACCAGCTTGGATGGTCAATGGCACCAGACTGAAGGATTATGGACAAGAGAAGAACCATGGGTGGAATTCTTAAGCATAAGGTCAGTGATACTTCTTCTCAGTTGCGCATCCATTGATGGGAGTCAGGATCCGCTGCAAATAGGTAAGAGGACATCTTTTGCTAACTCACACCCTTTACTTGCATCTTAAAGCTCTCTTTTGTCATCATCCTCTTCAATATGCAGTCAATAATTTAGTATGCTGCAATAAATTACAATAAATTGGAAAACCGTTCCTTCAGTAGTAACTTTGTTTTAATTTCAATATCTTCAAACTGGAATTACTTCTCAAACTTGGACAGTTATTGCTCTTAAATTCGTTCTTTTATAAATAAAGTAAAGCTTTTGTAAATAAGATTGATGACATGAGCGACTAATTTCTTTTCTGTATGTGTTTAATTTATTCCCTAAATAGGTGAAACATTATATTAGTAGAGACATACTCGGTAGGGAAATATAAAGAAAAAACATGTGTTGACCCTTGAATGGCTTCTATTTCTTCCAGGATGAAATCAATTTGTTACCAATATCCATAATTTGCCATTCAGCCTTTCATGTCTAAAGCCTTCTTTAGTATTTGAACCTTGCCTTTATCATCATCTAAAACATTCAAAAAGAATATTACCCCCTTATCTGTTCTGCCAAGGCCATCTTTACACAGAATTCCTTCAACTGTCAATTTTCAAAACTAATTCCTTCCTCCTTCTCATTCTTGAAGAAACCCTGACGATCCTTTATTATTTTGGCAATTCTACACATTTTCCATTCCATCAACTTATTAGTAATTTGTAGAAAGTTATACCTGCATGACAAGTGATTTCCTTTATCTTCCATATATATAGCAGTTAGGGATACCATGAAGGATGTTTGGGTATTCTTTCGCTCTTTTCCAATCCTTCATCACCCCCACACCTAGATAGTAAAATGATTTTACTTATTCTCATACTGTATCTTTTATTTACACTTGCTCCTTTTATTTTTTTAAAGTGTAATGCTAAATACTAATTTCAAAAGGGTAACAAAAATAGCATAGAATACATATAGGAAGGATAGAAAAAATTAAGCTCTTTTATCCAAATATCTAATACTCCGTCAGTTACGCATAAAATAAAATGTACAGTTAAGTGTTTAATGAACAATAATCACTATCATCATTGAAAGTGGGTGGCAGCTGGTTTTCAGAGGGAATGCCTAATAAAATATCCATTAATCTTGTCCTACTGAACATTGCATTCCTAAATATATAGGCGCTTCGAAATTATAAAAACATCCGTTGGATGATATTAAAAAAATAGTTACTTAAATTAAGTATTACTACTAAAGTTGCATAGTTTTCCTTAATTAAAATAAACTAAATGTCAGGAAAAAGAAGCCAAAATGGCTAAAAATCCAAAAATGGGTCAATAACTTAATGAAGTTTTATGTTAAACTTTGGAAAAACACTACCAGGGGTCATATTGACCAAATGCTGCTCACAAAGGGTTAATTGTTAGCTTGGGGTGATCATTTAAAAGGAATACATTTATAAAGTAATTGGGCCCGAGTGTCCATGGTGGGTGATTGTTTAATATTATACATGACCTGAGAGAGGTCGCATGTGCCGTTGGTGGTTATTGCGTTGCTGAGGGACCCAAATGGGAATGAAAAGGTCAATAATATTAAATGGTATTAAGTCTTCATACATTATTAGCAACGTTGTATGAAAATGACCCCTAAATTCTCTGCATCTTTAAGATCTTTCGATTGGCAAATAAACTTTGAATTATTTATTGTTAAAATTGATCTTTATATATGTAGCTTTTTTAACAAATATCTTACGTTCACCTAAAGTTGTATTCAATGATCGGTAAAATTGTGTTAAATCAAAGTCAGCCACTATCATATGTTGAGGTTTGCTTGATTAGGCCATAGGAGTAATTTGTGCAATTTCACTCATCTTCCGCTCTTCATTTTATCAAACAGTTAGGTGCTTCTTTCTTAACTCAATGTTTGAAGTTCACTCATTGTCGTCCTTCTTTCTTCACCATTCATTCCTCTGCGCCCTTCATCCAAGCATCATACCTTGAGTTCCTTTTTACATTCCCCATCCAATTCTTCTTCATTTGGATAGTCATATCGATGAATCCTTTTTTCAGAACCTCTAAGCACCTCTTTATTTCAAAATGTTATCTTCATATTATATGCTTCTACAGAACAGAAATAACAAATACATGTCAATGTGTTGCCCGTTTTAGTCACTTGGGATCGTGTTTCACTGCAAGCCTTGTTGCTTCCATCTCGAAGCATTTCATCAATCTCTTCCTAAGTTTTAAGTTTTTCACAACTTAAGAAATTCATCTATTTTCTTCATGCCTGTCTTTTGTCTTGGTATTATTCACAAAACTACTCTCTCCCCTCTGAAATCTATTTCCCCACACTCTTAGATATTGAAATATTTCTTTTAGTCCCGTTCCACTTTTTATTGAGGAAATAACTTAGTGCTTTTTTATCATTTCTCAATGTCGTTCCACTAAGAACAGCCAGAGAGCTTCGATTCTAATAGCTAAAATCAATAAAAATAAATATTTTGGGTAATTATCATCATAAATATTTGCATAAACATTAAAAAAAAAAGAAAAACACTATCTGGGGTCATATTGACCAAATGCTGCTCTCATTTGGATAATTGCTATTTTGGGGTGAAAATTTAAATATTTTTTATTGATAAAGGGAGTGGGCGCGAGTGCCGAAGGTGGGTGATTGTTTAAATATTATACATAATAAGGGAGAGGTCGCGAGTGTCGATGGGTGGTTTTTCGCGTTGCTGAGGGGCCGAAAGGGGAATGAAAGAGTAAATAACGTTAAAACTTTTCGAGTCTTGTTGCATTATTAGCAGCGTTGTTTGAATATGACCCCAAAATTCTCTGCATCATTAAGATCTTTCGATTGGAAATAAACTTTGAATTATTTATTGTTAAAATTGATCTTTATACATGTAGCTTTTTTTAACAAATATCTTACGTTCACCTAAAGTTGTATTCAATGATCGGTAAAATTGTGTTAAATCAAAGTCAGCCACTATCATATGTTGAGGTTTGCTTGATTAGGCCATAGAAGTAATTTGTGCAATTTTACTCATCTTCCGCTCTTCATTTAAACAAACAGTTAGGTTCTTCTTTCTTAACTCAATGTTTGAAGTTCACTCATTTTCATCCTTCATTCTTCACCATTCATTCCTCTGCGCCCTTCATCCAAGCATCCTACCTTGAGTTCATTATTACATTCCCCATCCAATTCTTTTTCATTTGGATAGTCATATCGATGATTCCTTTTTTCAGAACCTCTAAGCACCTCTTCATTTCAAAATGTTATTTTCATATTTTATGGTTCTACAGAACAGAATAATCAAATACATGTCAATGTGTTGCCCATTTTCGTCACTTTGGTTCCGTTTCACTGCCATGCCTTGTTCTTCCATCTCAAAGCTTTTCATCAATCTCTTCCTAAGTTTTAAGTTTTTTCACGACTTAAAACATTCCTCTATTTTCTGCATGCCTGACTACTTTGTATTATTCACAAAACTACTCTATCCCCTCTGAAATCTCTTTCCCCACACTCGTAAATATTGAATTATTTCTTTTAGTCCCGTTCCACGTTTTATTGAGGAAATAACTTAGTGCTTTTTTATCATTTCTCAATGTCGTTCCACTAAGAACAGCCAGAGAGCTTCGATTCTAATAGCTAAAATCACTAAAAATAAATATTTTGGGTAATTATCATCATAAATATTTGCATAAACATTAAAAAAAAAGAAAAACACTATCTGGGGTCATATTGACCAAATGCTGCTCTCATTTGGATAATTGTTATTTTGGGGTGAAAATTTAAATATTTTTTATTGATAAAGGGAGTGGGCGCGAGTGTCGAAGGTGGGTGATTGTTTAAATATTATACATAATAAGGGAGAGGTCGCGAGTGTCGATGGGTGGTTTTTCGCGTTGCTGAGGGGCCGAAAGGGGAATGAAAGAGTAAATAACGTTAAAACTTTTCGAGTCTTGTTGCATTATT
Source organism: Sympetrum striolatum (assembly GCA_947579665.1). Classification (NCBI taxonomy): domain Eukaryota; kingdom Metazoa; phylum Arthropoda; class Insecta; order Odonata; family Libellulidae; genus Sympetrum; species Sympetrum striolatum. The sequence goes on from OX388351.1 coordinate 79,615,159, forward strand.
AGCAGCGTTGTTTGAATATGACCCCAAAATTCTCTGTATCATAAAGATCTTTCGAATGGCAAATAAACTTTGAATTATTTATTTTTAAAATTGATCTTTATACATGAAGCTTTTTTTAACAAATATCTTACGTTCACCTAAAGTTGTATTCAATGATCGGTAAAATTGTGTTAAATCAAAGTCAGCCACTATCATATGTTGAGGTTTGCTTGATTAGGCCATAGGAGTAATTTGCGCAATTTCACTCATCTTCCGCTCTTCATTTAAACAAACAGTTAGGTTCTTCTTTCTTAACTCAATGTTTGAAGTTCACTCATTGTCATCCTTCATTCTTCACCATTCATTCCTCTGCGCCCTTCATCCAAGCATCCTACCTTGAGTTCATTATTACATTCCCCATCCAATTCTTTTTCATTTGGATAGTCATATCGATGATTCCTTTTTTCAGAACCTCTAAGCACCTCTTCATTTCAAAATGTTATTTTCATATTTTATGGTTCTACAGAACAGAATAATCAAATACATGTCAATGTGTTGCCCATTTTCGTCACTTTGGTTCCGTTTCACTGCCATGCCTTGTTCTTCCATCTCAAAGCTTTTCATCAATCTCTTCCTAAGTTTTAAGTTTTTTCACGACTTAAAACATTCCTCTATTTTCTGCATGCCTGACTACTTTGTATTATTCACAAAACTACTCTCTCCCCTCTGAAATCTATTTCCCCACACTCGTAGATATTGAAATATTTCTTTCAGTCCCGTTCCACGTTTTATTGAGGAAATAACTTAGTGCTTTTTTATCATTTCTCAATGTCGTTCAACTAAGAACAGCCAGAGAGCTTCGATTCTAATAGCTAAAATCAATAAAAATAAATATTTTGGGTAGTTATCATCATAAATGTTTGCATAAACATTAAAAAAAAAGGAAAACACTATCTGGGGTCATATTGACAAAATGCTGCTCTCATTTGGATAATTGTTATTTTGGGGTGAAAATTTAAATATTTTTTATTGATAAAGGGAGTGGGCGCGAGTGCCGAAGGTGGGTGATTGTTTAAATATTATACATAATAAGGGAGAGGTCGCGAGTGTCGATGGGTGGTTTTTCGCGTTGCTGAGGGGCCGAAAGGGGAATGAAAGAGTAAATAACGTTAAAACTTTTCGAGTCTTGTTTCATTATTAGCAGCGTTGTTTGAATATGGCCCCAACATTCTCTGCATCATTAAGATCTTTCGAATGGCAAATAAACTTTGAATTATTTATTGTTAAAATTGATCTTTATACATGTAGCTTTTTTTAACAAATATCTTACGTTCACCTAAAGTTTATTCAATGATCGGTAAAATTGTGTTAAATCAAAGTCAGCCACTATCATATGTTGAGGTTTGCTTGATTAGGCCATAGCTGTAATTTGCGCAATTTCACTCATCTTCCGCTCCTCATTTAAACAAACAGTTAGGTTCTTCTTTCTTAACTCAATGTTTGATGTTCACTCATTGTCATCCTTCATTCTTCACCATTCATTCCTCTGCGCCCTTCATCCAAGCATCCTACCTTGAGTTCATTATTACATTCCCCATCCAATTCTTTTTCATTTGGATAGTCATATGGATGAATCCTTTTTTCAGAACCTCTAAGCACCTCTTCATTTCAAAATGTTATTTTCATATTTTATGGTTCTACAGAACTGAATAATCAAATACATGTCAATGTGTTGCCCATTTTCGTCACTTAGGTTCCGTTTCACTGCCATGCCTTGTTCTTCCATCTCAAAGCTTTTCATCAATCTCTTCCTAAGTTTTAAGTTTTTTCACGACTTAAAACATTCCTCTATTTTCTGCATGCCTGACTACTTTGTATTATTCACAAAACTACTCTCTCCCCTCTGAAATCTATTTCCCCACACTCGTAGATATTGAAATATTTCTTTCAGTCCCGTTCCACGTTTTATTGAGGAAATAACTTAGTGCTTTTTTATCATTTCTCAATGTCGTTCAACTAAGAACAGCCAGAGAGCTTCGATTCTAATAGCTAAAATCAATAAAAATAAATATTTTGGGTAGTTATCATCATAAATGTTTGCATAAACATTAAAAAAAAAGGAAAACACTATCTGGGGTCATATTGACAAAATGCTGCTCTCATTTGGATAATTGTTATTTTGGGGTGAAAATTTAAATATTTTTTATTGATAAAGGGAGTGGGCGCGAGTGCCGAAGGTGGGTGATTGTTTAAATATTATACATAATAAGGGAGAGGTCGCGAGTGTCGATGGGTGGTTTTTCGCGTTGCTGAGGGGCCGAAAGGGGAATGAAAGAGTAAATAACGTTAAAACTTTTCGAGTCTTGTTTCATTATTAGCAGCGTTGTTTGAATATGGCCCCAACATTCTCTGCATCATTAAGATCTTTCGAATGGCAAATAAACTTTGAATTATTTATTGTTAAAATTGATCTTTATACATGTAGCTTTTTTTAACAAATATCTTACGTTCACCTAAAGTTTATTCAATGATCGGTAAAATTGTGTTAAATCAAAGTCAGCCACTATCATATGTTGAGGTTTGCTTGATTAGGCCATAGCTGTAATTTGCGCAATTTCACTCATCTTCCGCTCCTCATTTAAACAAACAGTTAGGTTCTTCTTTCTTAACTCAATGTTTGATGTTCACTCATTGTCATCCTTCATTCTTCACCATTCATTCCTCTGCGCCCTTCATCCAAGCATCCTACCTTGAGTTCATTATTACATTCCCCATCCAATTCTTTTTCATTTGGATAGTCATATGGATGAATCCTTTTTTCAGAACCTCTAAGCACCTCTTCATTTCAAAATGTTATTTTCATATTTTATGGTTCTACAGAACTGAATAATCAAATACATGTCAATGTGTTGCCCATTTTCGTCACTTAGGTTCCGTTTCACTGCCATGCCTTGTTCTTCCATCTCAAAGCTTTTCATCAATCTCTTCCTAAGTTTTAAGTTTTTTCACGACTTAAAACATTCCTCTATTTTCTGCAGTCCTGACTACTTTGTATTATTCACAAAACTACTCTATCCCCTCTGAAATCTATTTCCCCACACTCGTAGATATTGATTTATTTCTTTTAGTCCCGTTCCACGTTTTATTGAGGAAATAACTTAGTGCTTTTTTATCATTTCTCAATGTCGTTCCACTAAGAACAGCCAGAGAGCTTCGATTCTAATAGCTAAAATCAATAAAAATAAATATTTTGGGTAATTATCATCATAAATATTTGCATAAACATTAAAAAAAAAGAAAAACACTATCTGGGGTTATATTGACAAAATGCTGCTCTCATTTGGATAATTGTTATTTTGGGGTGAAAATTTAAATATTTTTTATTGATAAAGGGAGTGGGCGCGAGTGCCGAAGGTGGGTGATTGTTTAAATATTATACATAATAAGGGAGAGGTCGCGAGTGTCGATGGGTGGTTTTTCGCGTTGCTGAGGGGCCGAAAGGGGAATGAAAGAGTAAATAACGTTAAAACTTTTCGAGTCTTGTTTCATTATTAGCAGCGTTGTTTGAATATGGCCCCAACATTCTCTGCATCATTAAGATCTTTCGAATGGCAAATAAACTTTGAATTATTTATTGTTAAAATTGATCTTTATACATGTAGCTTTTTTTAACAAATATCTTACGTTCACCTAAAGTTTATTCAATGATCGGTAAAATTGTGTTAAATCAAAGTCAGCCACTATCATATGTTGAGGTTTGCTTGATTAGGCCATAGGAGTAATTTGCGCAATTTCACTCATCTTCCGCTCTTCATTTAAACAAACAGTTAGGTTCTTCTTTCTTAACTCAATGTTTGAAGTTCACTCATTGTCATCCTTCATTCTTCACCATTCATTCCTCTGCGCCCTTCATCCAAGCATCCTACCTTGAGTTCATTATTACATTCCCCATCCAATTCTTTTTCATTTGGATAGTCATATCGATGATTCCTTTTTTCAGAACCTCTAAGCACCTCTTCATTTCAAAATGTTATTTTCATATTTTATGGTTCTACAGAACAGAATAATCAAATACATGTCAATGTGTTGCCCATTTTCGTCACTTTGGTTCCGTTTCACTGCCATGCCTTGTTCTTCCATCTCAAAGCTTTTCATCAATCTCTTCCTAAGTTTTAAGTTTTTTCACGACTTAAAACATTCCTCTATTTTCTGCATGCCTGACTACTTTGTATTATTCACAAAACTACTCTCTCCCCTCTGAAATCTATTTCCCCACACTCGTAGATATTGAAATATTTCTTTCAGTCCCGTTCCACGTTTTATTGAGGAAATAACTTAGTGCTTTTTTATCATTTCTCAATGTCGTTCAACTAAGAACAGCCAGAGAGCTTCGATTCTAATAGCTAAAATCAATAAAAATAAATATTTTGGGTAGTTATCATCATAAATGTTTGCATAAACATTAAAAAAAAAGGAAAACACTATCTGGGGTCATATTGACAAAATGCTGCTCTCATTTGGATAATTGTTATTTTGGGGTGAAAATTTAAATATTTTTTATTGATAAAGGGAGTGGGCGCGAGTGCCGAAGGTGGGTGATTGTTTAAATATTATACATAATAAGGGAGAGGTCGCGAGTGTCGATGGGTGGTTTTTCGCGTTGCTGAGGGGCCGAAAGGGGAATGAAAGAGTAAATAACGTTAAAACTTTTCGAGTCTTGTTGCATTATTAGCAGCGTTGTTTGAATATGACCCCAAAATTCTCTGCATCATTAAGATCTTTCGAATGGCAAATAAACTTTGAATTATTTATTGTTAAAATTGATCTTTATACATGTAGCTTTTTTTTACAAATATCTTACGTTCACCTAAAGTTTATTCAATGATCGGTAAAATTATGTTAAATCAAAGTCAGCCACTATCATATGTTGAGGTTTGCTTGATTAGGCCATAGGAGTAATTTGCGAAATTTCACTCATCTTCCGCTCTTCTTTTAAACAAACAGTTAGGTTCTTCTTTCTTAACTCAATGTTTGAAGTTCACTCATTGTCATCCTTCATTCTTCACCATTCATTCCTCTGCGCCCTTCATCCAAGCATCATACCTTGAGTTCATTATTACATTCCCCATCCAATTCTTTTTCATTTGGATAGTCATATCGATGAATCCTTTTTTCGGAACCTCTAAGCACCTCTTCATTTCCAAATGTTATTTTCATATTTTATGGTTCTACAGAACAGAATAATCAAATACATGTCAATGTGTTGCCCATTTTCGTCACTTAGGTTCCGTTTCACTGCCATGCCTTGTTCTTCCATCTCAAAGCTTTTCATCCATCTCTTCCTAAGTTTTAAGTTTTTTTACGACTTAAAACATTCCTCTATTTTCTGCAGTCCTGACTACTTTGTATTATTCACAAAACTACTCTATCCCCTCTGAAATCTATTTCCCCACACTCGTAGATATTGATTTATTTCTTTTAGTCCCGTTCCACGTTTTATTGAGGAAATAACTTAGTGCTTTTTTATCATTTCTCAATGTCGTTCCACTAAGAACAGCCAGAGAGCTTCGATTCTAATAGCTAAAATCAATAAAAATAAATATTTTGGGTAATTATCATCATAAATATTTGCATAAACATTTAAAAAAAAGAAAAACACTATCTGGGGTCATATTGACAAAATGATGCTCTCATTTGGATAATTGTTATTTTGGGGTGAAAATTTAAATATTTTTTATTGATAAAGGGAGTGGGCGCGAGTGCCGAAGGTGGGTGATTGTTTAAATATTATACATAATAAGGGAGAGGTCGCGAGTGTCGATGGGTGGTTTTTCGCGTAGCTGAGGGGCCGAAAGGGGAATGAAAGAGTAAATAACGTTAAAACTTTTCGAGTCTTGTTGCATTATTAGCAGCGTTGTTTGAATATGACCCCAAAATTCTCTGCATCATTAAGATCTTTCGATTGGAAATAAACTTTGAATTATTTATTGTTAAAATTGATCTTTATACATGTAGCTTCTTTTAACGAATATCTTACGTTCACCTAAAGTTGTATTCAATGATCGGTAAAATTGTGTTAAATCAAAGTCAGCCACTATCATATGTTGAGGTTTGCTTGATTAGGCCATAGGAGTAATTTGCGCAATTTCACTCATCTTCCGCTATTCATTTAAACAAACAGTTAGGTTCTTCTTTCTTAACTAAATGTTTGAAGTTCACTCATTGTCATCCTTCATTCTTCACCATTCATTCCTCTGCGCCCTTCATCCAAGCATCATACCTTGAGTTCATTATTACATTCCCCATCCAATTCTTTTTCATTTGGATAGTCATATCGATGAATCCTTTTTTCAGAACCTCTAAGCACCTCTTCATTTCAAAATGTTATCTTCATATTTTATGCTTCTACAGAACAGAATAATCAAATCCTTTTCAATGTGTTGCCCATTTTCGTCACTCGGGTTCCGTTTCACTGCCATGCCTTGTTCTTCCATCTCAAAGCTTTTCATCAATCTCTTCCTAAGTTTTAAGTTTTTTCACGACTTAAAACATTACTCTATTTTCTGCATGCCTGACTACTTTGTATTATTCACAAAACTACTCTATCCCCTCTGAAATCTATTTCCCCACACTCGTAGATATTGAAATATTTCTTTTAGTCCCGTTCCACGTTTTATTGAGGAAATAACTTAGTGCTTTTTTATCATTTCTCAATGTCGTTCCAATAAGAACAGCCAGAAAGCTTCGATTCTAATAGCTAAAATCAATAAAAATAAATATTTTGGGTAATTATCATCATAAATATTTGCATAAACATTAAAAAAAAAGAAAAACACTATCTGGGGTCATATTGAAAAAATGCTGCTCTCATTTGGATAATTGTTATTTTGGGGTGAAAATTTAAATATTTTTTATTGATAAAGGGAGTGGGCGCGAGTGCCGAAGGTGGGTGATTGTTTAAATATTATACATAATAAGGGAGAGGTCGCGAGTGTCGATGGGTGGTTTTTCGCGTTGCTGAGGGGCCGAAAGGGGAATGAAAGAGTAAATAACGTTAAAACTTTTCGAGTCTTGTTTCATTATTAGCAGCGTTGTTTGAATATGGCCCCAACATTCTCTGCATCATTAAGATCTTTCGAATGGCAAATAAACTTTGAATTATTTATTGTTAAAATTGATCTTTATACATGTAGCTTTTTTTAACAAATATCTTACGTTCACCTAAAGTTTATTCAATGATCGGTAAAATTGTGTTAAATCAAAGTCAGCCACTATCATATGTTGAGGTTTGCTTGATTAGGCCATAGCTGTAATTTGCGCAATTTCACTCATCTTCCGCTCCTCATTTAAACAAACAGTTAGGTTCTTCTTTCTTAACTCAATGTTTGATGTTCACTCATTGTCATCCTTCATTCTTCACCATTCATTCCTCTGCGCCCTTCATCCAAGCATCCTACCTTGAGTTCATTATTACATTCCCCATCCAATTCTTTTTCATTTGGATAGTCATATCGATGAATCCTTTTTTCAGAACCTCTAAGCACCTCTTCATTTCAAAATGTTTTCTTCATATTTTATGCTTCTACAGAACAGAATAATCAAATACTTTTCAATGTGTTGCCCATTTTCGTCACTCGGGTTCCGTTTCACTGCCATGCCTTGTTCTTCCATCTCAAAGCTTTTCATCAATCTCTTCCTAAGTTTTAAGTTTTTTCACGACTTAAAACATTACTCTATTTTCTGCATGCCTGACTACTTTGTATTATTCACAAAACTACTCTATTCCCTCTGAAATCTATTTCCCCACACTCGTAGATATTGAAATATTTCTTTTAGTCCCGTTCCACGTTTTATTGAGGAAATAACTTAGTGCTTTTTTATCATTTCTCAATGTCGTTCCAATAAGAACAGCCAGAAAGCTTCGATTCTAATAGCTAAAATCAATAAAAATAAATATTTTGGGTAATTATCATCATAAATATTTGCATAAACATTAAAAAAAAAGAAAAACACTATCTGGGGTCATATTGAAAAAATGCTGCTCTCATTTGGATAATTGTTATTTTGGGGTGAAAATTTAAATATTTTTTATTGATAAAGGGAGTGGGCGCGAGTGCCGAAGGTGGGTGATTGTTTAAATATTATACATAATAAGGGAGAGGTCGCGAGTGTCGATGGGTGGTTTTTCGCGTTGCTGAGGGGCCGAAAGGGGAATGAAAGAGTAAATAACGTTAAAACTTTTCGAGTCTTGTTGCATTATTAGCAGCGTTGTTTGAATATGACCCCAAAATTCTCTGCATCATAAAGATCTTTCGAATGGCAAATAAACTTTGAATTATTTATTTTTAAAATTGATCTTTATACATGTAGCTTTTTTTAACAAATATCTTACGTTCACCTAAAGTTGTATTCAATGATCGGTAAAATTGTGTTAAATCAAAGTCAGCCACTATCATATGTTGAGGTTTGCTTGATTAGGCCATAGGAGTAATTTGCGCAATTTCACTCATCTTCCGCTCTTCATTTAAACAAACAGTTAGGTTCTTCTTTCTTAACTCAATGTTTGAAGTTCACTCATTGTCATCCTTCATTCTTCACCATTCATTCCTCTGCGCCCTTCATCCAAGCATCCTACCTTGAGTTCATTATTACATTCCCCATCCAATTCTTTTTCATTTGGATAGTCATATCGATGATTCCTTTTTTCAGAACCTCTAAGCACCTCTTCATTTCAAAATGTTATTTTCATATTTTATGGTTCTACAGAACAGAATAATCAAATACATGTCAATGTGTTGCCCATTTTCGTCACTTAGGTTCCGTTTCACTGCCATGCCTTGTTCTTTCATCTCAAAGCTTTTCATCAATCTCTTCCTAAGTTTTAAGTTTTTTCACGACTTAAAACATTCCTCTATTTTCTGCAGCCCTGACTACTTTGTATTATTCACAAAACTACTCTATCCCCTCTGAAATCTATTTCCCCACACTCGTAGATATTGATTTATTTCTTTTAGTCCCGTTCCACGTTTTATTGAGGAAATAACTTAGTGCTTTTTTATCATTTCTCAATGTCGTTCCACTAAGAACAGCCAGAGAGCTTCGATTCTAATAGCTAAAATCAATAAAAATAAATATTTTGGGTAATTATCATCATAAATATTTGCATAAACATTAAAAAAAAAGAAAACTACTATCTGGGATCATATTGACAAAATGCTGCTCTCATTTGGATAATTGTTATTTTGGGGTGAAAATTTAAATATTTTTTATTGATAAAGGGAGTGGGCGCGAGTGCCGAAGGTGGGTGATTGTTTAAATATTATACATAATAAGGGAGAGGTCGCGAGTGTCAATGGGTGGTTTTCGCGTTGCTGAGGGGCCGAAAGGGGAATGAAAGAGTAAATAACGTTAAAACTTTTCGAGTCTTGTTGCATTATTAGCAGCGTTGTTTGAATATGACCCCAAAATTCTCTGCATCATTAAGATCTTTCGAATGGCAAATAAACTTTGAATTATTTATTGTTAAAATTGATCTTTATACATGTAGCTTTTTTTAACAAATATCTTACGTTCACCTAAAGTTTATTCAATGATCGGTAAAATTGTGTTAAATCAAAGTCAGCCACTATCATATGTTGAGGTTTGCTTGATTAGGCCATAGGAGTAATTTTCGAAATTTCACTCATCTTCCGCTCTTCATTTAAACAAACAGTTAGGTTCTTCTTTCTTAACTAAATGTTTGAAGTTCACTCATTGTCATCCTTCATTCTTCACCATTCATTCCTCTGCGCCCTTCATCCAAGCATCATACCTTGAGTTCATTATTACATTCTTCATCCAATTCTTTTTCATTTGGATAGTCATATCGATGAATCCTTTTTTCAGAACCTCTAAGCACCTCTTCATTTCAAAATGTTATCTTCATATTTAATGCTTCTACAGAACAGAATAATCAAATACTTTTCAATGTGTTGCCCATTTTCGTCACTCGGGTTCCGTTTCACTGCCATGCCTTGTTCTTCCATCTCAAAGCTTTTCATCAATCTCTTCCTAAGTTTTAAGTTTTTTCACGACTTAAAACATTACTCTATTTTCTGCATGCCTGACTACTTTGTATTATTCACAAAACTACTCTATCCCCTCTGAAATCTATTTCCCCACACTCGTAGATATTGAAATATTTCTTTTAGTCCCGTTCCACGTTTTATTGAGGAAATAACTTAGTGCTTTTTTATTATTTCTCAATGTCGTTCCACTAAGAACAGCCAGAGAGCTTCGATTCTAATAGCTAAAATCAATAAAAATAAATATTTTGGGTAATTATCATCATAAATGTTTGCATAAACATTAAAAAAAAAGAAAAACACTATCTGGGGTCATATTGACAAAATGCTGCTCTTATTTGGATAATTGTTATTTTGGGGTGAAAATTTAAATATTTTTTATTGATAAAGGGAGTGGGCGCGAGTGCCGAAGGTGGGTGATTGTTTAAATATTATACATAATAAGGGAGAGGTCGCGAGTGTCGATGGGTGGTTTTTCGCGTTGCTGAGGGGCCGAAAGGGGAATGAAAGAGTAAATAACGTTAAAACTTTTCGAGTCTTGTTGCATTATTAGCAGCGTTGTTTGAATATGACCCCAAAATTCTCTGCATCATAAAGATCTTTCGAATGGCAAATAAACTTTGAATTATTTATTTTTAAAATTGATCTTTATACATGTAGCTTTTTTTAACAAATATCTTACGTTCACCTAAAGTTGTATTCAATGATCAGTAAAATTGTGTTAAATCAAAGTCAGCCACTATCATATGTTGAGGTTTGCTTGATTAGGCCATAGAAGTAATTTGTGCAATTTTACTCATCTTCCGCTCTTCATTTAAACAAACAGTTAGGTTCTTCTTTCTTAACTCAATGTTTGAAGTTCACTCATTTTCATCCTTCATTCTTCACCATTCATTCCTCTGCGCCCTTCATCCAAGCATCCTACCTTGAGTTCATTATTACATTCCCCATCCAATTCTTTTTCATTTGGATAGTCATATCGATGATTCCTTTTTTCAGAACCTCTAAGCACCTCTTCATTTCAAAATGTTATTTTCATATTTTATGGTTCTACAGAACAGAATAATCAAATACATGTCAATGTGTTGCCCATTTTCGTCACTTTGGTTCCGTTTCACTGCCATGCCTTGTTCTTCCATCTCAAAGCTTTTCATCAATCTCTTCCTAAGTTTTAAGTTTTTTCACGACTTAAAACATTCCTCTATTTTCTGCATGCCTGACTACTTTGTATTATTCACAAAACTACTCTATCCCCTCTGAAATCTCTTTCCCCACACTCGTAAATATTGAATTATTTCTTTTAGTCCCGTTCCACGTTTTATTGAGGAAATAACTTAGTGCTTTTTTATCATTTCTCAATGTCGTTCCACTAAGAACAGCCAGAGAGCTTCGATTCTAATAGCTAAAATCACTAAAAATAAATATTTTGGGTAATTATCATCATAAATATTTGCATAAACATTAAAAAAAAAGAAAAACACTATCTGGGGTCATATTGACCAAATGCTGCTCTCATTTGGATAATTGTTATTTTGGGGTGAAAATTTAAATATTTTTTATTGATAAAGGGATTGGGCGCGAGTGCCGAAGGTGGGTGATTGTTTAAATATTATACATAATAAGGGAGAGGTCGCGAGTGTCGATGGGTGGTTTTTCGCGTTGCTGAGGGGCCGAAAGGGGAATGAAAGAGTAAATAACGTTAAAACTTTTCGAGTCTTGTTGCATTATTAGCAGCGTTGTTTGAATATGACCCCAAAATTCTCTGTATCATAAAGATCTTTCGAATGGCAAATAAACTTTGAATTATTTATTTTTAAAATTGATCTTTATACATGAAGCTTTTTTTAACAAATATCTTACGTTCACCTAAAGTTGTATTCAATGATCGGTAAAATTGTGTTAAATCAAAGTCAGCCACTATCATATGTTGAGGTTTGCTTGATTAGGCCATAGGAGTAATTTGCGCAATTTCACTCATCTTCCGCTCTTCATTTAAACAAACAGTTAGGTTCTTCTTTCTTAACTCAATATTTGAAGTTCACTCATTGTCATCCTTCATTCTTCACCATTCATTCCTCTGCGCCCTTCATCCAAGCATCCTACCTTGAGTTCATTATTACATTCCCCATCCAATTCTTTTTCATTTGGATAGTCATATCGATGATTCCTTTTTTCAGAACCTCTAAGCACCTCTCCATTTCAAAATGTTATTTTCATATTTTATGGTTCTACAGAACAGAATAATCAAATACATGTCAATGTGTTGCCCATTTTCGTCACTTTGGTTCCGTTTCACTGCCATGCCTTGTTCTTCCATCTCAAAGCTTTTCATCAATCTCTTCCTAAGTTTTAAGTTTTTTCACGACTTAAAACATTCCTCTATTTTCTGCATGCCTGACTACTTTGTATTATTCACAAAACTACTCTCTCCCCTCTGAAATCTATTTCCCCACACTCGTAGATATTGAAATATTTCTTTCAGTCCCGTTCCACGTTTTATTGAGGAAATAACTTAGTGCTTTTTTATCATTTCTCAATGTCGTTCAACTAAGAACAGCCAGAGAGCTTCGATTCTAATAGCTAAAATCAATAAAAATAAATATTTTGGGTAGTTATCATCATAAATGTTTGCATAAACATTAAAAAAAAAGGAAAACACTATCTGGGGTCATATTGACAAAATGCTGCTCTCATTTGGATAATTGTTATTTTGGGGTGAAAATTTAAATATTTTTTATTGATAAAGGGAGTGGGCGCGAGTGCCGAAGGTGGGTGATTGTTTAAATATTATACATAATAAGGGAGAGGTCGCGAGTGTCGATGGGTGGTTTTTCGCGTTGCTGAGGGGCCGAAAGGGGAATGAAAGAGTAAATAACGTTAAAACTTTTCGAGTCTTGTTTCATTATTAGCAGCGTTGTTTGAATATGGCCCCAACATTCTCTGCATCATTAAGATCTTTCGAATGGCAAATAAACTTTGAATTATTTATTGTTAAAATTGATCTTTATACATGTAGCTTTTTTTAACAAATATCTTACGTTCACCTAAAGTTTATTCAATGATCGGTAAAATTGTGTTAAATCAAAGTCAGCCACTATCATATGTTGAGGTTTGCTTGATTAGGCCATAGCTGTAATTTGCGCAATTTCACTCATCTTCCGCTCCTCATTTAAACAAACAGTTAGGTTCTTCTTTCTTAACTCAATGTTTGATGTTCACTCATTGTCATCCTTCATTCTTCACCATTCATTCCTCTGCGCCCTTCATCCAAGCATCCTACCTTGAGTTCATTATTACATTCCCCATCCAATTCTTTTTCATTTGGATAGTCATATGGATGAATCCTTTTTTCAGAACCTCTAAGCACCTCTTCATTTCAAAATGTTATTTTCATATTTTATGGTTCTACAGAACTGAATAATCAAATACATGTCAATGTGTTGCCCATTTTCGTCACTTAGGTTCCGTTTCACTGCCATGCCTTGTTCTTCCATCTCAAAGCTTTTCATCAATCTCTTCCTAAGTTTTAAGTTTTTTCACGACTTAAAACATTCCTCTATTTTCTGCAGTCCTGACTACTTTGTATTATTCACAAAACTACTCTATCCCCTCTGAAATCTATTTCCCCACACTCGTAGATATTGATTTATTTCTTTTAGTCCCGTTCCACGTTTTATTGAGGAAATAACTTAGTGCTTTTTTATCATTTCTCAATGTCGTTCCACTAAGAACAGCCAGAGAGCTTCGATTCTAATAGCTAAAATCAATAAAAATAAATATTTTGGGTAATTATCATCATAAATATTTGCATAAACATTAAAAAAAAAGAAAAACACTATCTGGGGTCATATTGACAAAATGCTGCTCTCATTTGGATAATTGTTATTTTGGGGTGAAAATTTAAATATTTTTTATTGATAAAGGGAGTGGGCGCGAGTGCCGAAGGTGGGTGATTGTTTAAATATTATACATAATAAGGGAGAGGTCGCGAGTGTCGATGGGTGGTTTTTCGCGTTGCTGAGGGGCCGAAAGGGGAATGAAAGAGTAAATAACGTTAAAACTTTTCGAGTCTTGTTTCATTATTAGCAGCGTTGTTTGAATATGGCCCCAACATTCTCTGCATCATTAAGATCTTTCGAATGGCAAATAAACTTTGAATTATTTATTGTTAAAATTGATCTTTATACATGTAGCTTTTTTTAACAAATATCTTACGTTCACCTAAAGTTTATTCAATGATCGGTAAAATTGTGTTAAATCAAAGTCAGCCACTATCATATGTTGAGGTTTGCTTGATTAGGCCATAGGAGTAATTTGCGCAATTTCACTCATCTTCCGCTCTTCATTTAAACAAACAGTTAGGTTCTTCTTTCTTAACTCAATGTTTGAAGTTCACTCATTGTCATCCTTCATTCTTCACCATTCATTCCTCTGCGCCCTTCATCCAAGCATCCTACCTTGAGTTCATTATTACATTCCCCATCCAATTCTTTTTCATTTGGATAGTCATATCGATGATTCCTTTTTTCAGAACCTCTAAGCACCTCTTCATTTCAAAATGTTATTTTCATATTTTATGGTTCTACAGAACAGAATAATCAAATACATGTCAATGTGTTGCCCATTTTCGTCACTTAGGTTCCGTTTCACTGCCATGCCTTGTTCTTTCATCTCAAAGCTTTTCATCAATCTCTTCCTAAGTTTTAAGTTTTTTCACGACTTAAAACATTACTCTATTTTCTGCATGCCTGACTACTTTGTATTATTCACAAAACTACTCTATCCCCTCTGAAATCTATTTCCCCACACTCGTAGATATTGATTTATTTCTTTTAGTCCCGTTCCACGTTTTATTGAGGAAATAACTTAGTGCTTTTTTATCATTTCTCAATGTCGTTCCACTAAGAACAGCCAGAGAGCTTCGATTCTAATAGCTAAAATCAATAAAAATAAATATTTTGGGTAATTATCATCATAAATATTTGCATAAACATTAAAAAAAAAGAAAACTACTATCTGGGATCATATTGACAAAATGCTGCTCTCATTTGGATAATTGTTATTTTGGGGTGAAAATTTAAATATTTTTTATTGATAAAGGGAGTGGGCGCGAGTGCCGAAGGTGGGTGATTGTTTAAATATTATACATAATAAGGGAGAGGTCGCGAGTGTCAATGGGTGGTTTTCGCGTTGCTGAGGGGCCGAAAGGGGAATGAAAGAGTAAATAACGTTAAAACTTTTCGAGTCTTGTTGCATTATTAGCAGCGTTGTTTGAATATGACCCCAAAATTCTCTGCATCATTAAGATCTTTCGAATGGCAAATAAACTTTGAATTATTTATTGTTAAAATTGATCTTTATACATGTAGCTTTTTTTAACAAATATCTTACGTTCACCTAAAGTTTATTCAATGATCGGTAAAATTGTGTTAAATCAAAGTCAGCCACTATCATATGTTGAGGTTTGCTTGATTAGGCCATAGGAGTAATTTTCGAAATTTCACTCATCTTCCGCTCTTCATTTAAACAAACAGTTAGGTTCTTCTTTCTTAACTAAATGTTTGAAGTTCACTCATTGTCATCCTTCATTCTTCACCATTCATTCCTCTGCGCCCTTCATCCAAGCATCATACCTTGAGTTCATTATTACATTCTTCATCCAATTCTTTTTCATTTGGATAGTCATATCGATGAATCCTTTTTTCAGAACCTCTAAGCACCTCTTCATTTCAAAATGTTATCTTCATATTTAATGCTTCTACAGAACAGAATAATCAAATACTTTTCAATGTGTTGCCCATTTTCGTCACTCGGGTTCCGTTTCACTGCCATGCCTTGTTCTTCCATCTCAAAGCTTTTCATCAATCTCTTCCTAAGTTTTAAGTTTTTTCACGACTTAAAACATTACTCTATTTTCTGCATGCCTGACTACTTTGTATTATTCACAAAACTACTCTATCCCCTCTGAAATCTATTTCCCCACACTCGTAGATATTGAAATATTTCTTTTAGTCCCGTTCCACGTTTTATTGAGGAAATAACTTAGTGCTTTTTTATTATTTCTCAATGTCGTTCCACTAAGAACAGCCAGAGAGCTTCGATTCTAATAGCTAAAATCAATAAAAATAAATATTTTGGGTAATTATCATCATAAATGTTTGCATAAACATTAAAAAAAAAGAAAAACACTATCTGGGGTCATATTGACAAAATGCTGCTCTTATTTGGATAATTGTTATTTTGGGGTGAAAATTTAAATATTTTTTATTGATAAAGGGAGTGGGCGCGAGTGCCGAAGGTGGGTGATTGTTTAAATATTATACATAATAAGGGAGAGGTCGCGAGTGTCGATGGGTGGTTTTTCGCGTTGCTGAGGGGCCGAAAGGGGAATGAAAGAGTAAATAACGTTAAAACTTTTCGAGTCTTGTTGCATTATTAGCAGCGTTGTTTGAATATGACCCCAAAATTCTCTGCATCATAAAGATCTTTCGAATGGCAAATAAACTTTGAATTATTTATTTTTAAAATTGATCTTTATACATGTAGCTTTTTTTAACAAATATCTTACGTTCACCTAAAGTTGTATTCAATGATCAGTAAAATTGTGTTAAATCAAAGTCAGCCACTATCATATGTTGAGGTTTGCTTGATTAGGCCATAGAAGTAATTTGTGCAATTTTACTCATCTTCCGCTCTTCATTTAAACAAACAGTTAGGTTCTTCTTTCTTAACTCAATGTTTGAAGTTCACTCATTTTCATCCTTCATTCTTCACCATTCATTCCTCTGCGCCCTTCATCCAAGCATCCTACCTTGAGTTCATTATTACATTCCCCATCCAATTCTTTTTCATTTGGATAGTCATATCGATGATTCCTTTTTTCAGAACCTCTAAGCACCTCTTCATTTCAAAATGTTATTTTCATATTTTATGGTTCTACAGAACAGAATAATCAAATACATGTCAATGTGTTGCCCATTTTCGTCACTTTGGTTCCGTTTCACTGCCATGCCTTGTTCTTCCATCTCAAAGCTTTTCATCAATCTCTTCCTAAGTTTTAAGTTTTTTCACGACTTAAAACATTCCTCTATTTTCTGCATGCCTGACTACTTTGTATTATTCACAAAACTACTCTATCCCCTCTGAAATCTCTTTCCCCACACTCGTAAATATTGAATTATTTCTTTTAGTCCCGTTCCACGTTTTATTGAGGAAATAACTTAGTGCTTTTTTATCATTTCTCAATGTCGTTCCACTAAGAACAGCCAGAGAGCTTCGATTCTAATAGCTAAAATCACTAAAAATAAATATTTTGGGTAATTATCATCATAAATATTTGCATAAACATTAAAAAAAAAGAAAAACACTATCTGGGGTCATATTGACCAAATGCTGCTCTCATTTGGATAATTGTTATTTTGGGGTGAAAATTTAAATATTTTTTATTGATAAAGGGATTGGGCGCGAGTGCCGAAGGTGGGTGATTGTTTAAATATTATACATAATAAGGGAGAGGTCGCGAGTGTCGATGGGTGGTTTTTCGCGTTGCTGAGGGGCCGAAAGGGGAATGAAAGAGTAAATAACGTTAAAACTTTTCGAGTCTTGTTGCATTATTAGCAGCGTTGTTTGAATATGACCCCAAAATTCTCTGTATCATAAAGATCTTTCGAATGGCAAATAAACTTTGAATTATTTATTTTTAAAATTGATCTTTATACATGAAGCTTTTTTTAACAAATATCTTACGTTCACCTAAAGTTGTATTCAATGATCGGTAAAATTGTGTTAAATCAAAGTCAGCCACTATCATATGTTGAGGTTTGCTTGATTAGGCCATAGGAGTAATTTGCGCAATTTCACTCATCTTCCGCTCTTCATTTAAACAAACAGTTAGGTTCTTCTTTCTTAACTCAATATTTGAAGTTCACTCATTGTCATCCTTCATTCTTCACCATTCATTCCTCTGCGCCCTTCATCCAAGCATCCTACCTTGAGTTCATTATTACATTCCCCATCCAATTCTTTTTCATTTGGATAGTCATATCGATGATTCCTTTTTTCAGAACCTCTAAGCACCTCTCCATTTCAAAATGTTATTTTCATATTTTATGGTTCTACAGAACAGAATAATCAAATACATGTCAATGTGTTGCCCATTTTCGTCACTTTGGTTCCGTTTCACTGCCATGCCTTGTTCTTCCATCTCAAAGCTTTTCATCAATCTCTTCCTAAGTTTTAAGTTTTTTCACGACTTAAAACATTCCTCTATTTTCTGCATGCCTGACTACTTTGTATTATTCACAAAACTACTCTCTCCCCTCTGAAATCTATTTCCCCACACTCGTAGATATTGAAATATTTCTTTCAGTCCCGTTCCACGTTTTATTGAGGAAATAACTTAGTGCTTTTTTATCATTTCTCAATGTCGTTCAACTAAGAACAGCCAGAGAGCTTCGATTCTAATAGCTAAAATCAATAAAAATAAATATTTTGGGTAGTTATCATCATAAATGTTTGCATAAACATTAAAAAAAAAGGAAAACACTATCTGGGGACATATTGACAAAATGCTGCTCTCATTTGGATAATTGTTATTTTGGGGTGAAAATTTAAATATTTTTTATTGATAAAGGGAGTGGGCGCGAGTGCCGAAGGTGGGTGATTGTTTAAATATTATACATAATAAGGGAGAGGTCGCGAGTGTCGATGGGTGGTTTTTCGCGTTGCTGAGGGGCCGAAAGGGGAATGAAAGAGTAAATAACGTTAAAACTTTTCGAGTCTTGTTTCATTATTAGCAGCGTTGTTTGAATATGGCCCCAACATTCTCTGCATCATTAAGATCTTTCGAATGGCAAATAAACTTTGAATTATTTATTGTTAAAATTGATCTTTATACATGTAGCTTTTTTTAACAAATATCTTACGTTCACCTAAAGTTTATTCAATGATCGGTAAAATTGTGTTAAATCAAAGTCAGCCACTATCATATGTTGAGGTTTGCTTGATTAGGCCATAGCTGTAATTTGCGCAATTTCACTCATCTTCCGCTCCTCATTTAAACAAACAGTTAGGTTCTTCTTTCTTAACTCAATGTTTGATGTTCACTCATTGTCATCCTTCATTCTTCACCATTCATTCCTCTGCGCCCTTCATCCAAGCATCCTACCTTGAGTTCATTATTACATTCCCCATCCAATTCTTTTTCATTTGGATAGTCATATGGATGAATCCTTTTTTCAGAACCTCTAAGCACCTCTTCATTTCAAAATGTTATTTTCATATTTTATGGTTCTACAGAACTGAATAATCAAATACATGTCAATGTGTTGCCCATTTTCGTCACTTAGGTTCCGTTTCACTGCCATGCCTTGTTCTTCCATCTCAAAGCTTTTCATCAATCTCTTCCTAAGTTTTAAGTTTTTTCACGACTTAAAACATTCCTCTATTTTCTGCAGTCCTGACTACTTTGTATTATTCACAAAACTACTCTATCCCCTCTGAAATCTATTTCCCCACACTCGTAGATATTGATTTATTTCTTTTAGTCCCGTTCCACGTTTTATTGAGGAAATAACTTAGTGCTTTTTTATCATTTCTCAATGTCGTTCCACTAAGAACAGCCAGAGAGCTTCGATTCTAATAGCTAAAATCAATAAAAATAAATATTTTGGGTAATTATCATCATAAATATTTGCATAAACATTAAAAAAAAAGAAAAACACTATCTGGGGTCATATTGACAAAATGCTGCTCTCATTTGGATAATTGTTATTTTGGGGTGAAAATTTAAATATTTTTTATTGATAAAGGGAGTGGGCGCGAGTGCCGAAGGTGGGTGATTGTTTAAATATTATACATAATAAGGGAGAGGTCGCGAGTGTCGATGGGTGGTTTTTCGCGTTGCTGAGGGGCCGAAAGGGGAATGAAAGAGTAAATAACGTTAAAACTTTTCGAGTCTTGTTTCATTATTAGCAGCGTTGTTTGAATATGGCCCCAACATTCTCTGCATCATTAAGATCTTTCGAATGGCAAATAAACTTTGAATTATTTATTGTTAAAATTGATCTTTATACATGTAGCTTTTTTTAACAAATATCTTACGTTCACCTAAAGTTTATTCAATGATCGGTAAAATTGTGTTAAATCAAAGTCAGCCACTATCATATGTTGAGGTTTGCTTGATTAGGCCATAGCTGTAATTTGCGCAATTTCACTCATCTTCCGCTCCTCATTTAAACAAACAGTTAGGTTCTTCTTTCTTAACTCAATGTTTGATGTTCACTCATTGTCATCCTTCATTCTTCACCATTCATTCCTCTGCGCCCTTCATCCAAGCATCCTACCTTGAGTTCATTATTACATTCCCCATCCAATTCTTTTTCATTTGGATAGTCATATGGATGAATCCTTTTTTCAGAACCTCTAAGCACCTCTTCATTTCAAAATGTTATTTTCATATTTTATGGTTCTACAGAACTGAATAATCAAATACATGTCAATGTGTTGCCCATTTTCGTCACTTAGGTTCCGTTTCACTGCCATGCCTTGTTCTTCCATCTCAAAGCTTTTCATCAATCTCTCCCTAAGTTTTAAGTTTTTTCACGACTTAAAACATTCCTCTATTTTCTGCAGTCCTGACTACTTTGTATTATTCACAAAACTACTCTATCCCCTCTGAAATCTATTTCCCCACACTCGTAGATATTGATTTATTTCTTTTAGTCCCGTTCCACGTTTTATTGAGGAAATAACTTAGTGCTTTTTTATCATTTCTCAATGTCGTTCCACTAAGAACAGCCAGAGAGCTTCGATTCTAATAGCTAAAATCAATAAAAATAAATATTTTGGGTAATTATCATCATAAATATTTGCATAAACATTAAAAAAAAAGAAAAACACTATCTGGGGTCATATTGACAAAATGCTGCTCTCATTTGGATAATTGTTATTTTGGGGTGAAAATTTAAATATTTTTTATTGATAAAGGGAGTGGGCGCGAGTGCCGAAGGTGGGTGATTGTTTAAATATTATACATAATAAGGGAGAGGTCGCGAGTGTCGATGGGTGGTTTTTCGCGTTGCTGAGGGGCCGAAAGGGGAATGAAAGAGTAAATAACGTTAAAACTTTTCGAGTCTTGTTGCATTATTAGCAGCGTTGTTTGAATATGACCCCAAAATTCTCTGCATCATTAAGATCTTTCGAATGGCAAATAAACTTTGAATTATTTATTGTTAAAATTGATCTTTATACATGTAGCTTTTTTTTACAAATATCTTACGTTCACCTAAAGTTTATTCAATGATCGGTAAAATTATGTTAAATCAAAGTCAGCCACTATCATATGTTGAGGTTTGCTTGATTAGGCCATAGGAGTAATTTGCGAAATTTCACTCATCTTCCGCTCTTCTTTTAAACAAACAGTTAGGTTCTTCTTTCTTAACTCAATGTTTGAAGTTCACTCATTGTCATCCTTCATTCTTCACCATTCATTCCTCTGCGCCCTTCATCCAAGCATCATACCTTGAGTTCATTATTACATTCCCCATCCAATTCTTTTTCATTTGGATAGTCATATCGATGAATCCTTTTTTCGGAACCTCTAAGCACCTCTTCATTTCCAAATGTTATTTTCATATTTTATGGTTCTACAGAACAGAATAATCAAATACATGTCAATGTGTTGCCCATTTTCGTCACTTAGGTTCCGTTTCACTGCCATGCCTTGTTCTTCCATCTCAAAGCTTTTCATCCATCTCTTCCTAAGTTTTAAGTTTTTTTACGACTTAAAACATTCCTCTATTTTCTGCAGTCCTGACTACTTTGTATTATTCACAAAACTACTCTATCCCCTCTGAAATCTATTTCCCCACACTCGTAGATATTGATTTATTTCTTTTAGTCCCGTTCCACGTTTTATTGAGGAAATAACTTAGTGCTTTTTTATCATTTCTCAATGTCGTTCCACTAAGAACAGCCAGAGAGCTTCGATTCTAATAGCTAAAATCAATAAAAATAAATATTTTGGGTAATTATCATCATAAATATTTGCATAAACATTTAAAAAAAAGAAAAACACTATCTGGGGTCATATTGACAAAATGCTGCTCTCATTTGGATAATTGTTATTTTGGGGTGAAAATTTAAATATTTTTTATTGATAAAGGGAGTGGGCGCGAGTGCCGAAGGTGGGTGATTGTTTAAATATTATACATAATAAGGGAGAGGTCGCGAGTGTCGATGGGTGGTTTTTCGCGTAGCTGAGGGGCCGAAAGGGGAATGAAAGAGTAAATAACGTTAAAACTTTTCGAGTCTTGTTGCATTATTAGCAGCGTTGTTTGAATATGACCCCAAAATTCTCTGCATCATTAAGATCTTTCGATTGGAAATAAACTTTGAATTATTTATTGTTAAAATTGATCTTTATACATGTAGCTTCTTTTAACAAATATCTTACGTTCACCTAAAGTTGTATTCAATGATCGGTAAAATTGTGTTAAATCAAAGTCAGCCACTATCATATGTTGAGGTTTGCTTGATTAGGCCATAGGAGTAATTTGCGCAATTTCACTCATCTTCCGCTCTTCATTTAAACAAACAGTTAGGTTCTTCTTTCTTAACTAAATGTTTGAAGTTCACTCATTGTCATCCTTCATTCTTCACCATTCATTCCTCTGCGCCCTTCATCCAAGCATCCTACCTTGAGTTCATTATTACATTCCCCATCCAATTCTTTTTCATTTGGATAGTCATATCGATGAATCCTTTTTTCAGAACCTCTAAGCACCTCTTCATTTCAAAATGTTATCTTCATATTTTATGCTTCTACAGAACAGAATAATCAAATACTTTTCAATGTGTTGCCCATTTTCGTCACTCGGGTTCCGTTTCACTGCCATGCCTTGTTCTTCCATCTCAAAGCTTTTCATCAATCTCTTCCTAAGTTTTAAGTTTTTTCACGACTTAAAACATTACTCTATTTTCTGCATGCCTGACTACTTTGTATTATTCACAAAACTACTCTATTCCCTCTGAAATCTATTTCCCCACACTCGTAGATATTGAAATATTTCTTTTAGTCCCGTTCCACGTTTTATTGAGGAAATAACTTAGTGCTTTTTTATCATTTCTCAATGTCGTTCCAATAAGAACAGCCAGAAAGCTTCGATTCTAATAGCTAAAATCAATAAAAATAAATATTTTGGGTAATTATCATCATAAATATTTGCATAAACATTAAAAAAAAAGAAAAACACTATCTGGGGTCATATTGAAAAAATGCTGCTCTCATTTGGATAATTGTTATTTTGGGGTGAAAATTTAAATATTTTTTATTGATAAAGGGAGTGGGCGCGAGTGCCGAAGGTGGGTGATTGTTTAAATATTATACATAATAAGGGAGAGGTCGCGAGTGTCGATGGGTGGTTTTTCGCGTTGCTGAGGGGCCGAAAGGGGAATGAAAGAGTAAATAACGTTAAAACTTTTCGAGTCTTGTTGCATTATTAGCAGCGTTGTTTGAATATGACCCCAAAATTCTCTGCATCATAAAGATCTTTCGAATGGCAAATAAACTTTGAATTATTTATTTTTAAAATTGATCTTTATACATGTAGCTTTTTTTAACAAATATCTTACGTTCACCTAAAGTTGTATTCAATGATCGGTAAAATTGTGTTAAATCAAAGTCAGCCACTATCATATGTTGAGGTTTGCTTGATTAGGCCATAGGAGTAATTTGCGCAATTTCACTCATCTTCCGCTCTTCATTTAAACAAACAGTTAGGTTCTTCTTTCTTAACTCAATGTTTGAAGTTCACTCATTGTCATCCTTCATTCTTCACCATTCATTCCTCTGCGCCCTTCATCCAAGCATCCTACCTTGAGTTCATTATTACATTCCCCATCCAATTCTTTTTCATTTGGATAGTCATATCGATGATTCCTTTTTTCAGAACCTCTAAGCACCTCTTCATTTCAAAATGTTATTTTCATATTTTATGGTTCTACAGAACAGAATAATCAAATACATGTCAATGTGTTGCCCATTTTCGTCACTTAGGTTCCGTTTCACTGCCATGCCTTGTTCTTTCATCTCAAAGCTTTTCATCAATCTCTTCCTAAGTTTTAAGTTTTTTCACGACTTAAAACATTCCTCTATTTTCTGCAGCCCTGACTACTTTGTATTATTCACAAAACTACTCTATCCCCTCTGAAATCTATTTCCCCACACTCGTAGATATTGATTTATTTCTTTTAGTCCCGTTCCACGTTTTATTGAGGAAATAACTTAGTGCTTTTTTATTATTTCTCAATGTCGTTCCACTAAGAACAGCCAGAGAGCTTCGATTCTAATAGCTAAAATCAATAAAAATAAATATTTTGGGTAATTATCATCATAAATATTTGCATAAACATTAAAAAAAAAGAAAACTACTATCTGGGGTCATATTGACAAAATGCTGCTCTCATTTGGATAATTGTTATTTTGGGGTGAAAATTTAAATATTTTTTATTGATAAAGGGAGTGGGCGCGAGTGCCGAAGGTGGGTGATTGTTTAAATATTATACATAATAAGGGAGAGGTCGCGAGTGTCAATGGGTGGTTTTCGCGTTGCTGAGGGGCCGAAAGGGGAATGAAAGAGTAAATAACGTTAAAACTTTTCGAGTCTTGTTGCATTATTAGCAGCGTTGTTTGAATATGACCCCAAAATTCTCTGCATCATTAAGATCTTTCGAATGGCAAATAAACTTTGAATTATTTATTGTTAAAATTGATCTTTATACATGTAGCTTTTTTTAACAAATATCTTACGTTCACCTAAAGTTTATTCAATGATCGGTAAAATTGTGTTAAATCAAAGTCAGCCACTATCATATGTTGAGGTTTGCTTGATTAGGCCATAGGAGTAATTTTCGAAATTTCACTCATCTTCCGCTCTTCATTTAAACAAACAGTTAGGTTCTTCTTTCTTAACTAAATGTTTGAAGTTCACTCATTGTCATCCTTCATTCTTCACCATTCATTCCTCTGCGCCCTTCATCCAAGCATCATACCTTGAGTTCATTATTACATTCTTCATCCAATTCTTTTTCATTTGGATAGTCATATCGATGAATCCTTTTTTCAGAACCTCTAAGCACCTCTTCATTTCAAAATGTTATCTTCATATTTAATGCTTCTACAGAACAGAATAATCAAATACTTTTCAATGTGTTGCCCATTTTCGTCACTCGGGTTCCGTTTCACTGCCATGCCTTGTTCTTCCATCTCAAAGCTTTTCATCAATCTCTTCCTAAGTTTTAAGTTTTTTCACGACTTAAAACATTACTCTATTTTCTGCATGCCTGACTACTTTGTATTATTCACAAAACTACTCTATCCCCTCTGAAATCTATTTCCCCACACTCGTAGATATTGAAATATTTCTTTTAGTCCCGTTCCACGTTTTATTGAGGAAATAACTTAGTGCTTTTTTATTATTTCTCAATGTCGTTCCACTAAGAACAGCCAGAGAGCTTCGATTCTAATAGCTAAAATCAATAAAAATAAATATTTTGGGTAATTATCATCATAAATGTTTGCATAAACATTAAAAAAAAAGAAAAACACTATCTGGGGTCATATTGACAAAATGCTGCTCTTATTTGGATAATTGTTATTTTGGGGTGAAAATTTAAATATTTTTTATTGATAAAGGGAGTGGGCGCGAGTGCCGAAGGTGGGTGATTGTTTAAATATTATACATAATAAGGGAGAGGTCGCGAGTGTCGATGGGTGGTTTTTCGCGTTGCTGAGGGGCCGAAAGGGGAATGAAAGAGTAAATAACGTTAAAACTTTTCGAGTCTTGTTGCATTATTAGCAGCGTTGTTTGAATATGACCCCAAAATTCTCTGCATCATAAAGATCTTTCGAATGGCAAATAAACTTTGAATTATTTATTTTTAAAATTGATCTTTATACATGTAGCTTTTTTTAACAAATATCTTACGTTCACCTAAAGTTGTATTCAATGATCGGTAAAATTGTGTTAAATCAAAGTCAGCCACTATCATATGTTGAGGTTTGCTTGATTAGGCCATAGGAGTAATTTGCGCAATTTCACTCATCTTCCGCTATTCATTTAAACAAACAGTTAGGTTCTTCTTTCTTAACTAAATGTTTGAAGTTCACTCATTGTCATCCTTCATTCTTCACCATTCATTCCTCTGCGCCCTTCATCCAAGCATCATACCTTGAGTTCATTATTACATTCCCCATCCAATTCCTTTTCATTTGGATAGTCATATCGATGAATCCTTTTTTCAGAACCTCTAAGCACCTCTTCATTTCAAAATGTTATCTTCATATTTTATGCTTCTACAGAACAGAATAATCAAATACTTTTCAATGTGTTGCCCATTTTCGTCACTCGGGTTCCGTTTCACTGCCATGCCTTGTTCTTCCATCTCAAAGCTTTTCATCAATCTCTTCCTAAGTTTTAAGTTTTTTCACGACTTAAAACATTACTCTATTTTCTGCATGCCTGACTACTTTGTATTATTCACAAAACTACTCTATTCCCTCTGAAATCTATTTCCCCACACTCGTAGATATTGAAATATTTCTTTTAGTCCCGTTCCACGTTTTATTGAGGAAATAACTTAGTGCTTTTTTATCATTTCTCAATGTCGTTCCAATAAGAACAGCCAGAAAGCTTCGATTCTAATAGCTAAAATCAATAAAAATAAATATTTTGGGTAATTATCATCATAAATATTTGCATAAAC
The DNA here is from genome assembly GCA_947579665.1 of Sympetrum striolatum. Lineage (NCBI taxonomy): Eukaryota > Metazoa > Arthropoda > Insecta > Odonata > Libellulidae > Sympetrum > Sympetrum striolatum. The sequence goes on from OX388351.1 coordinate 79,641,966, forward strand.
ATTAAAAAAAAAGAAAAACACTATCTGGGGTCATATTGAAAAAATGCTGCTCTCATTTGGATAATTGTTATTTTGGGGTGAAAATTTAAATATTTTTTATTGATAAAGGGAGTGGGCGCGAGTGCCGAAGGTGGGTGATTGTTTAAATATTATACATAATAAGGGAGAGGTCGCGAGTGTCGATGGGTGGTTTTTCGCGTTGCTGAGGGGCCGAAAGGGGAATGAAAGAGTAAATAACGTTAAAACTTTTCGAGTCTTGTTGCATTATTAGCAGCGTTGTTTGAATATGACCCCAAAATTCTCTGCATCATAAAGATCTTTCGAATGGCAAATAAACTTTGAATTATTTATTTTTAAAATTGATCTTTATACATGTAGCTTTTTTTAACAAATATCTTACGTTCACCTAAAGTTGTATTCAATGATCGGTAAAATTGTGTTAAATCAAAGTCAGCCACTATCATATGTTGAGGTTTGCTTGATTAGGCCATAGGAGTAATTTGCGCAATTTCACTCATCTTCCGCTCTTCATTTAAACAAACAGTTAGGTTCTTCTTTCTTAACTCAATGTTTGAAGTTCACTCATTGTCATCCTTCATTCTTCACCATTCATTCCTCTGCGCCCTTCATCCAAGCATCCTACCTTGAGTTCATTATTACATTCCCCATCCAATTCTTTTTCATTTGGATAGTCATATCGATGATTCCTTTTTTCAGAACCTCTAAGCACCTCTTCATTTCAAAATGTTATTTTCATATTTTATGGTTCTACAGAACAGAATAATCAAATACATGTCAATGTGTTGCCCATTTTCGTCACTTAGGTTCCGTTTCACTGCCATGCCTTGTTCTTTCATCTCAAAGCTTTTCATCAATCTCTTCCTAAGTTTTAAGTTTTTTCACGACTTAAAACATTCCTCTATTTTCTGCAGCCCTGACTACTTTGTATTATTCACAAAACTACTCTATCCCCTCTGAAATCTATTTCCCCACACTCGTAGATATTGATTTATTTCTTTTAGTCCCGTTCCACGTTTTATTGAGGAAATAACTTAGTGCTTTTTTATTATTTCTCAATGTCGTTCCACTAAGAACAGCCAGAGAGCTTCGATTCTAATAGCTAAAATCAATAAAAATAAATATTTTGGGTAATTATCATCATAAATATTTGCATAAACATTAAAAAAAAAGAAAACTACTATCTGGGGTCATATTGACAAAATGCTGCTCTCATTTGGATAATTGTTATTTTGGGGTGAAAATTTAAATATTTTTTATTGATAAAGGGAGTGGGCGCGAGTGCCGAAGGTGGGTGATTGTTTAAATATTATACATAATAAGGGAGAGGTCGCGAGTGTCAATGGGTGGTTTTCGCGTTGCTGAGGGGCCGAAAGGGGAATGAAAGAGTAAATAACGTTAAAACTTTTCGAGTCTTGTTGCATTATTAGCAGCGTTGTTTGAATATGACCCCAAAATTCTCTGCATCATTAAGATCTTTCGAATGGCAAATAAACTTTGAATTATTTATTGTTAAAATTGATCTTTATACATGTAGCTTTTTTTAACAAATATCTTACGTTCACCTAAAGTTTATTCAATGATCGGTAAAATTGTGTTAAATCAAAGTCAGCCACTATCATATGTTGAGGTTTGCTTGATTAGGCCATAGGAGTAATTTTCGAAATTTCACTCATCTTCCGCTCTTCATTTAAACAAACAGTTAGGTTCTTCTTTCTTAACTAAATGTTTGAAGTTCACTCATTGTCATCCTTCATTCTTCACCATTCATTCCTCTGCGCCCTTCATCCAAGCATCATACCTTGAGTTCATTATTACATTCTTCATCCAATTCTTTTTCATTTGGATAGTCATATCGATGAATCCTTTTTTCAGAACCTCTAAGCACCTCTTCATTTCAAAATGTTATCTTCATATTTAATGCTTCTACAGAACAGAATAATCAAATACTTTTCAATGTGTTGCCCATTTTCGTCACTCGGGTTCCGTTTCACTGCCATGCCTTGTTCTTCCATCTCAAAGCTTTTCATCAATCTCTTCCTAAGTTTTAAGTTTTTTCACGACTTAAAACATTACTCTATTTTCTGCATGCCTGACTACTTTGTATTATTCACAAAACTACTCTATCCCCTCTGAAATCTATTTCCCCACACTCGTAGATATTGAAATATTTCTTTTAGTCCCGTTCCACGTTTTATTGAGGAAATAACTTAGTGCTTTTTTATTATTTCTCAATGTCGTTCCACTAAGAACAGCCAGAGAGCTTCGATTCTAATAGCTAAAATCAATAAAAATAAATATTTTGGGTAATTATCATCATAAATGTTTGCATAAACATTAAAAAAAAAGAAAAACACTATCTGGGGTCATATTGACAAAATGCTGCTCTTATTTGGATAATTGTTATTTTGGGGTGAAAATTTAAATATTTTTTATTGATAAAGGGAGTGGGCGCGAGTGCCGAAGGTGGGTGATTGTTTAAATATTATACATAATAAGGGAGAGGTCGCGAGTGTCGATGGGTGGTTTTTCGCGTTGCTGAGGGGCCGAAAGGGGAATGAAAGAGTAAATAACGTTAAAACTTTTCGAGTCTTGTTGCATTATTAGCAGCGTTGTTTGAATATGACCCCAAAATTCTCTGCATCATAAAGATCTTTCGAATGGCAAATAAACTTTGAATTATTTATTTTTAAAATTGATCTTTATACATGTAGCTTTTTTTAACAAATATCTTACGTTCACCTAAAGTTGTATTCAATGATCAGTAAAATTGTGTTAAATCAAAGTCAGCCACTATCATATGTTGAGGTTTGCTTGATTAGGCCATAGAAGTAATTTGTGCAATTTTACTCATCTTCCGCTCTTCATTTAAACAAACAGTTAGGTTCTTCTTTCTTAACTCAATGTTTGAAGTTCACTCATTTTCATCCTTCATTCTTCACCATTCATTCCTCTGCGCCCTTCATCCAAGCATCCTACCTTGAGTTCATTATTACATTCCCCATCCAATTCTTTTTCATTTGGATAGTCATATCGATGATTCCTTTTTTCAGAACCTCTAAGCACCTCTTCATTTCAAAATGTTATTTTCATATTTTATGGTTCTACAGAACAGAATAATCAAATACATGTCAATGTGTTGCCCATTTTCGTCACTTTGGTTCCGTTTCACTGCCATGCCTTGTTCTTCCATCTCAAAGCTTTTCATCAATCTCTTCCTAAGTTTTAAGTTTTTCCACGACTTAAAACATTCCTCTATTTTCTGCATGCCTGACTACTTTGTATTATTCACAAAACTACTCTATCCCCTCTGAAATCTCTTTCCCCACACTCGTAAATATTGAATTATTTCTTTTAGTCCCGTTCCACGTTTTATTGAGGAAATAACTTAGTGCTTTTTTATCATTTCTCAATGTCGTTCCACTAAGAACAGCCAGAGAGCTTCGATTCTAATAGCTAAAATCACTAAAAATAAATATTTTGGGTAATTATCATCATAAATATTTGCATAAACATTAAAAAAAAAGAAAAACACTATCTGGGGTCATATTGACCAAATGCTGCTCTCATTTGGATAATTGTTATTTTGGGGTGAAAATTTAAATATTTTTTATTGATAAAGGGATTGGGCGCGAGTGCCGAAGGTGGGTGATTGTTTAAATATTATACATAATAAGGGAGAGGTCGCGAGTGTCGATGGGTGGTTTTTCGCGTTGCTGAGGGGCCGAAAGGGGAATGAAAGAGTAAATAACGTTAAAACTTTTCGAGTCTTGTTGCATTATTAGCAGCGTTGTTTGAATATGACCCCAAAATTCTCTGCATCATTAAGATCTTTCGAATGGCAAATAAACTTTGAATTATTTATTGTTAAAATTGATCTTTATACATGTAGCTTTTTTTTACAAATATCTTACGTTCACCTAAAGTTTATTCAATGATCGGTAAAATTATGTTAAATCAAAGTCAGCCACTATCATATGTTGAGGTTTGCTTGATTAGGCCATAGGAGTAATTTGCGAAATTTCACTCATCTTCCGCTCTTCTTTTAAACAAACAGTTAGGTTCTTCTTTCTTAACTCAATGTTTGAAGTTCACTCATTGTCATCCTTCATTCTTCACCATTCATTCCTCTGCGCCCTTCATCCAAGCATCATACCTTGAGTTCATTATTACATTCCCCATCCAATTCTTTTTCATTTGGATAGTCATATCGATGAATCCTTTTTTCGGAACCTCTAAGCACCTCTTCATTTCCAAATGTTATTTTCATATTTTATGGTTCTACAGAACAGAATAATCAAATACATGTCAATGTGTTGCCCATTTTCGTCACTTAGGTTCCGTTTCACTGCCATGCCTTGTTCTTCCATCTCAAAGCTTTTCATCCATCTCTTCCTAAGTTTTAAGTTTTTTTACGACTTAAAACATTCCTCTATTTTCTGCAGTCCTGACTACTTTGTATTATTCACAAAACTACTCTATCCCCTCTGAAATCTATTTCCCCACACTCGTAGATATTGATTTATTTCTTTTAGTCCCGTTCCACGTTTTATTGAGGAAATAACTTAGTGCTTTTTTATCATTTCTCAATGTCGTTCCACTAAGAACAGCCAGAGAGCTTCGATTCTAATAGCTAAAATCAATAAAAATAAATATTTTGGGTAATTATCATCATAAATATTTGCATAAACATTTAAAAAAAAGAAAAACACTATCTGGGGTCATATTGACAAAATGCTGCTCTCATTTGGATAATTGTTATTTTGGGGTGAAAATTTAAATATTTTTTATTGATAAAGGGAGTGGGCGCGAGTGCCGAAGGTGGGTGATTGTTTAAATATTATACATAATAAGGGAGAGGTCGCGAGTGTCGATGGGTGGTTTTTCGCGTAGCTGAGGGGCCGAAAGGGGAATGAAAGAGTAAATAACGTTAAAACTTTTCGAGTCTTGTTGCATTATTAGCAGCGTTGTTTGAATATGACCCCAAAATTCTCTGCATCATTAAGATCTTTCGATTGGAAATAAACTTTGAATTATTTATTGTTAAAATTGATCTTTATACATGTAGCTTCTTTTAACAAATATCTTACGTTCACCTAAAGTTGTATTCAATGATCGGTAAAATTGTGTTAAATCAAAGTCAGCCACTATCATATGTTGAGGTTTGCTTGATTAGGCCATAGGAGTAATTTGCGCAATTTCACTCATCTTCCGCTCTTCATTTAAACAAACAGTTAGGTTCTTCTTTCTTAACTAAATGTTTGAAGTTCACTCATTGTCATCCTTCATTCTTCACCATTCATTCCTCTGCGCCCTTCATCCAAGCATCCTACCTTGAGTTCATTATTACATTCCCCATCCAATTCTTTTTCATTTGGATAGTCATATCGATGAATCCTTTTTTCAGAACCTCTAAGCACCTCTTCATTTCAAAATGTTATCTTCATATTTTATGCTTCTACAGAACAGAATAATCAAATACTTTTCAATGTGTTGCCCATTTTCGTCACTCGGGTTCCGTTTCACTGCCATGCCTTGTTCTTCCATCTCAAAGCTTTTCATCAATCTCTTCCTAAGTTTTAAGTTTTTTCACGACTTAAAACATTACTCTATTTTCTGCATGCCTGACTACTTTGTATTATTCACAAAACTACTCTATTCCCTCTGAAATCTATTTCCCCACACTCGTAGATATTGAAATATTTCTTTTAGTCCCGTTCCACGTTTTATTGAGGAAATAACTTAGTGCTTTTTTATCATTTCTCAATGTCGTTCCAATAAGAACAGCCAGAAAGCTTCGATTCTAATAGCTAAAATCAATAAAAATAAATATTTTGGGTAATTATCATCATAAATATTTGCATAAACATTAAAAAAAAAGAAAAACACTATCTGGGGTCATATTGAAAAAATGCTGCTCTCATTTGGATAATTGTTATTTTGGGGTGAAAATTTAAATATTTTTTATTGATAAAGGGAGTGGGCGCGAGTGCCGAAGGTGGGTGATTGTTTAAATATTATACATAATAAGGGAGAGGTCGCGAGTGTCGATGGGTGGTTTTTCGCGTTGCTGAGGGGCCGAAAGGGGAATGAAAGAGTAAATAACGTTAAAACTTTTCGAGTCTTGTTGCATTATTAGCAGCGTTGTTTGAATATGACCCCAAAATTCTCTGCATCATAAAGATCTTTCGAATGGCAAATAAACTTTGAATTATTTATTTTTAAAATTGATCTTTATACATGTAGCTTTTTTTAACAAATATCTTACGTTCACCTAAAGTTGTATTCAATGATCGGTAAAATTGTGTTAAATCAAAGTCAGCCACTATCATATGTTGAGGTTTGCTTGATTAGGCCATAGGAGTAATTTGCGCAATTTCACTCATCTTCCGCTCTTCATTTAAACAAACAGTTAGGTTCTTCTTTCTTAACTCAATGTTTGAAGTTCACTCATTGTCATCCTTCATTCTTCACCATTCATTCCTCTGCGCCCTTCATCCAAGCATCCTACCTTGAGTTCATTATTACATTCCCCATCCAATTCTTTTTCATTTGGATAGTCATATCGATGATTCCTTTTTTCAGAACCTCTAAGCACCTCTTCATTTCAAAATGTTATTTTCATATTTTATGGTTCTACAGAACAGAATAATCAAATACATGTCAATGTGTTGCCCATTTTCGTCACTTAGGTTCCGTTTCACTGCCATGCCTTGTTCTTTCATCTCAAAGCTTTTCATCAATCTCTTCCTAAGTTTTAAGTTTTTTCACGACTTAAAACATTCCTCTATTTTCTGCAGCCCTGACTACTTTGTATTATTCACAAAACTACTCTATCCCCTCTGAAATCTATTTCCCCACACTCGTAGATATTGATTTATTTCTTTTAGTCCCGTTCCACGTTTTATTGAGGAAATAACTTAGTGCTTTTTTATTATTTCTCAATGTCGTTCCACTAAGAACAGCCAGAGAGCTTCGATTCTAATAGCTAAAATCAATAAAAATAAATATTTTGGGTAATTATCATCATAAATATTTGCATAAACATTAAAAAAAAAGAAAACTACTATCTGGGGTCATATTGACAAAATGCTGCTCTCATTTGGATAATTGTTATTTTGGGGTGAAAATTTAAATATTTTTTATTGATAAAGGGAGTGGGCGCGAGTGCCGAAGGTGGGTGATTGTTTAAATATTATACATAATAAGGGAGAGGTCGCGAGTGTCAATGGGTGGTTTTCGCGTTGCTGAGGGGCCGAAAGGGGAATGAAAGAGTAAATAACGTTAAAACTTTTCGAGTCTTGTTGCATTATTAGCAGCGTTGTTTGAATATGACCCCAAAATTCTCTGCATCATTAAGATCTTTCGAATGGCAAATAAACTTTGAATTATTTATTGTTAAAATTGATCTTTATACATGTAGCTTTTTTTAACAAATATCTTACGTTCACCTAAAGTTTATTCAATGATCGGTAAAATTGTGTTAAATCAAAGTCAGCCACTATCATATGTTGAGGTTTGCTTGATTAGGCCATAGGAGTAATTTTCGAAATTTCACTCATCTTCCGCTCTTCATTTAAACAAACAGTTAGGTTCTTCTTTCTTAACTAAATGTTTGAAGTTCACTCATTGTCATCCTTCATTCTTCACCATTCATTCCTCTGCGCCCTTCATCCAAGCATCATACCTTGAGTTCATTATTACATTCTTCATCCAATTCTTTTTCATTTGGATAGTCATATCGATGAATCCTTTTTTCAGAACCTCTAAGCACCTCTTCATTTCAAAATGTTATCTTCATATTTAATGCTTCTACAGAACAGAATAATCAAATACTTTTCAATGTGTTGCCCATTTTCGTCACTCGGGTTCCGTTTCACTGCCATGCCTTGTTCTTCCATCTCAAAGCTTTTCATCAATCTCTTCCTAAGTTTTAAGTTTTTTCACGACTTAAAACATTACTCTATTTTCTGCATGCCTGACTACTTTGTATTATTCACAAAACTACTCTATCCCCTCTGAAATCTATTTCCCCACACTCGTAGATATTGAAATATTTCTTTTAGTCCCGTTCCACGTTTTATTGAGGAAATAACTTAGTGCTTTTTTATTATTTCTCAATGTCGTTCCACTAAGAACAGCCAGAGAGCTTCGATTCTAATAGCTAAAATCAATAAAAATAAATATTTTGGGTAATTATCATCATAAATGTTTGCATAAACATTAAAAAAAAAGAAAAACACTATCTGGGGTCATATTGACAAAATGCTGCTCTTATTTGGATAATTGTTATTTTGGGGTGAAAATTTAAATATTTTTTATTGATAAAGGGAGTGGGCGCGAGTGCCGAAGGTGGGTGATTGTTTAAATATTATACATAATAAGGGAGAGGTCGCGAGTGTCGATGGGTGGTTTTTCGCGTTGCTGAGGGGCCGAAAGGGGAATGAAAGAGTAAATAACGTTAAAACTTTTCGAGTCTTGTTGCATTATTAGCAGCGTTGTTTGAATATGACCCCAAAATTCTCTGCATCATAAAGATCTTTCGAATGGCAAATAAACTTTGAATTATTTATTTTTAAAATTGATCTTTATACATGTAGCTTTTTTTAACAAATATCTTACGTTCACCTAAAGTTGTATTCAATGATCGGTAAAATTGTGTTAAATCAAAGTCAGCCACTATCATATGTTGAGGTTTGCTTGATTAGGCCATAGGAGTAATTTGCGCAATTTCACTCATCTTCCGCTATTCATTTAAACAAACAGTTAGGTTCTTCTTTCTTAACTAAATGTTTGAAGTTCACTCATTGTCATCCTTCATTCTTCACCATTCATTCCTCTGCGCCCTTCATCCAAGCATCATACCTTGAGTTCATTATTACATTCCCCATCCAATTCCTTTTCATTTGGATAGTCATATCGATGAATCCTTTTTTCAGAACCTCTAAGCACCTCTTCATTTCAAAATGTTATCTTCATATTTTATGCTTCTACAGAACAGAATAATCAAATACTTTTCAATGTGTTGCCCATTTTCGTCACTCGGGTTCCGTTTCACTGCCATGCCTTGTTCTTCCATCTCAAAGCTTTTCATCAATCTCTTCCTAAGTTTTAAGTTTTTTCACGACTTAAAACATTACTCTATTTTCTGCATGCCTGACTACTTTGTATTATTCACAAAACTACTCTATTCCCTCTGAAATCTATTTCCCCACACTCGTAGATATTGAAATATTTCTTTTAGTCCCGTTCCACGTTTTATTGAGGAAATAACTTAGTGCTTTTTTATCATTTCTCAATGTCGTTCCAATAAGAACAGCCAGAAAGCTTCGATTCTAATAGCTAAAATCAATAAAAATAAATATTTTGGGTAATTATCATCATAAATATTTGCATAAACATTAAAAAAAAAGAAAAACACTATCTGGGGTCATATTGAAAAAATGCTGCTCTCATTTGGATAATTGTTATTTTGGGGTGAAAATTTAAATATTTTTTATTGATAAAGGGAGTGGGCGCGAGTGCCGAAGGTGGGTGATTGTTTAAATATTATACATAATAAGGGAGAGGTCGCGAGTGTCGATGGGTGGTTTTTCGCGTTGCTGAGGGGCCGAAAGGGGAATGAAAGAGTAAATAACGTTAAAACTTTTCGAGTCTTGTTGCATTATTAGCAGCGTTGTTTGAATATGACCCCAAAATTCTCTGCATCATAAAGATCTTTCGAATGGCAAATAAACTTTGAATTATTTATTTTTAAAATTGATCTTTATACATGTAGCTTTTTTTAACAAATATCTTACGTTCACCTAAAGTTGTATTCAATGATCGGTAAAATTGTGTTAAATCAAAGTCAGCCACTATCATATGTTGAGGTTTGCTTGATTAGGCCATAGGAGTAATTTGCGCAATTTCACTCATCTTCCGCTCTTCATTTAAACAAACAGTTAGGTTCTTCTTTCTTAACTCAATGTTTGAAGTTCACTCATTGTCATCCTTCATTCTTCACCATTCATTCCTCTGCGCCCTTCATCCAAGCATCCTACCTTGAGTTCATTATTACATTCCCCATCCAATTCTTTTTCATTTGGATAGTCATATCGATGATTCCTTTTTTCAGAACCTCTAAGCACCTCTTCATTTCAAAATGTTATTTTCATATTTTATGGTTCTACAGAACAGAATAATCAAATACATGTCAATGTGTTGCCCATTTTCGTCACTTAGGTTCCGTTTCACTGCCATGCCTTGTTCTTTCATCTCAAAGCTTTTCATCAATCTCTTCCTAAGTTTTAAGTTTTTTCACGACTTAAAACATTCCTCTATTTTCTGCAGCCCTGACTACTTTGTATTATTCACAAAACTACTCTATCCCCTCTGAAATCTATTTCCCCACACTCGTAGATATTGATTTATTTCTTTTAGTCCCGTTCCACGTTTTATTGAGGAAATAACTTAGTGCTTTTTTATTATTTCTCAATGTCGTTCCACTAAGAACAGCCAGAGAGCTTCGATTCTAATAGCTAAAATCAATAAAAATAAATATTTTGGGTAATTATCATCATAAATATTTGCATAAACATTAAAAAAAAAGAAAACTACTATCTGGGGTCATATTGACAAAATGCTGCTCTCATTTGGATAATTGTTATTTTGGGGTGAAAATTTAAATATTTTTTATTGATAAAGGGAGTGGGCGCGAGTGCCGAAGGTGGGTGATTGTTTAAATATTATACATAATAAGGGAGAGGTCGCGAGTGTCAATGGGTGGTTTTCGCGTTGCTGAGGGGCCGAAAGGGGAATGAAAGAGTAAATAACGTTAAAACTTTTCGAGTCTTGTTGCATTATTAGCAGCGTTGTTTGAATATGACCCCAAAATTCTCTGCATCATTAAGATCTTTCGAATGGCAAATAAACTTTGAATTATTTATTGTTAAAATTGATCTTTATACATGTAGCTTTTTTTAACAAATATCTTACGTTCACCTAAAGTTTATTCAATGATCGGTAAAATTGTGTTAAATCAAAGTCAGCCACTATCATATGTTGAGGTTTGCTTGATTAGGCCATAGGAGTAATTTTCGAAATTTCACTCATCTTCCGCTCTTCATTTAAACAAACAGTTAGGTTCTTCTTTCTTAACTAAATGTTTGAAGTTCACTCATTGTCATCCTTCATTCTTCACCATTCATTCCTCTGCGCCCTTCATCCAAGCATCATACCTTGAGTTCATTATTACATTCTTCATCCAATTCTTTTTCATTTGGATAGTCATATCGATGAATCCTTTTTTCAGAACCTCTAAGCACCTCTTCATTTCAAAATGTTATCTTCATATTTAATGCTTCTACAGAACAGAATAATCAAATACTTTTCAATGTGTTGCCCATTTTCGTCACTCGGGTTCCGTTTCACTGCCATGCCTTGTTCTTCCATCTCAAAGCTTTTCATCAATCTCTTCCTAAGTTTTAAGTTTTTTCACGACTTAAAACATTACTCTATTTTCTGCATGCCTGACTACTTTGTATTATTCACAAAACTACTCTATCCCCTCTGAAATCTATTTCCCCACACTCGTAGATATTGAAATATTTCTTTTAGTCCCGTTCCACGTTTTATTGAGGAAATAACTTAGTGCTTTTTTATTATTTCTCAATGTCGTTCCACTAAGAACAGCCAGAGAGCTTCGATTCTAATAGCTAAAATCAATAAAAATAAATATTTTGGGTAATTATCATCATAAATGTTTGCATAAACATTAAAAAAAAAGAAAAACACTATCTGGGGTCATATTGACAAAATGCTGCTCTTATTTGGATAATTGTTATTTTGGGGTGAAAATTTAAATATTTTTTATTGATAAAGGGAGTGGGCGCGAGTGCCGAAGGTGGGTGATTGTTTAAATATTATACATAATAAGGGAGAGGTCGCGAGTGTCGATGGGTGGTTTTTCGCGTTGCTGAGGGGCCGAAAGGGGAATGAAAGAGTAAATAACGTTAAAACTTTTCGAGTCTTGTTGCATTATTAGCAGCGTTGTTTGAATATGACCCCAAAATTCTCTGCATCATAAAGATCTTTCGAATGGCAAATAAACTTTGAATTATTTATTTTTAAAATTGATCTTTATACATGTAGCTTTTTTTAACAAATATCTTACGTTCACCTAAAGTTGTATTCAATGATCAGTAAAATTGTGTTAAATCAAAGTCAGCCACTATCATATGTTGAGGTTTGCTTGATTAGGCCATAGAAGTAATTTGTGCAATTTTACTCATCTTCCGCTCTTCATTTAAACAAACAGTTAGGTTCTTCTTTCTTAACTCAATGTTTGAAGTTCACTCATTTTCATCCTTCATTCTTCACCATTCATTCCTCTGCGCCCTTCATCCAAGCATCCTACCTTGAGTTCATTATTACATTCCCCATCCAATTCTTTTTCATTTGGATAGTCATATCGATGATTCCTTTTTTCAGAACCTCTAAGCACCTCTTCATTTCAAAATGTTATTTTCATATTTTATGGTTCTACAGAACAGAATAATCAAATACATGTCAATGTGTTGCCCATTTTCGTCACTTTGGTTCCGTTTCACTGCCATGCCTTGTTCTTCCATCTCAAAGCTTTTCATCAATCTCTTCCTAAGTTTTAAGTTTTTCCACGACTTAAAACATTCCTCTATTTTCTGCATGCCTGACTACTTTGTATTATTCACAAAACTACTCTATCCCCTCTGAAATCTCTTTCCCCACACTCGTAAATATTGAATTATTTCTTTTAGTCCCGTTCCACGTTTTATTGAGGAAATAACTTAGTGCTTTTTTATCATTTCTCAATGTCGTTCCACTAAGAACAGCCAGAGAGCTTCGATTCTAATAGCTAAAATCACTAAAAATAAATATTTTGGGTAATTATCATCATAAATATTTGCATAAACATTAAAAAAAAAGAAAAACACTATCTGGGGTCATATTGACCAAATGCTGCTCTCATTTGGATAATTGTTATTTTGGGGTGAAAATTTAAATATTTTTTATTGATAAAGGGATTGGGCGCGAGTGCCGAAGGTGGGTGATTGTTTAAATATTATACATAATAAGGGAGAGGTCGCGAGTGTCGATGGGTGGTTTTTCGCGTTGCTGAGGGGCCGAAAGGGGAATGAAAGAGTAAATAACGTTAAAACTTTTCGAGTCTTGTTGCATTATTAGCAGCGTTGTTTGAATATGACCCCAAAATTCTCTGTATCATAAAGATCTTTCGAATGGCAAATAAACTTTGAATTATTTATTTTTAAAATTGATCTTTATACATGAAGCTTTTTTTAACAAATATCTTACGTTCACCTAAAGTTGTATTCAATGATCGGTAAAATTGTGTTAAATCAAAGTCAGCCACTATCATATGTTGAGGTTTGCTTGATTAGGCCATAGGAGTAATTTGCGCAATTTCACTCATCTTCCGCTCTTCATTTAAACAAACAGTTAGGTTCTTCTTTCTTAACTCAATATTTGAAGTTCACTCATTGTCATCCTTCATTCTTCACCATTCATTCCTCTGCGCCCTTCATCCAAGCATCCTACCTTGAGTTCATTATTACATTCCCCATCCAATTCTTTTTCATTTGGATAGTCATATCGATGATTCCTTTTTTCAGAACCTCTAAGCACCTCTTCATTTCAAAATGTTATTTTCATATTTTATGGTTCTACAGAACAGAATAATCAAATACATGTCAATGTGTTGCCCATTTTCGTCACTTTGGTTCCGTTTCACTGCCATGCCTTGTTCTTCCATCTCAAAGCTTTTCATCAATCTCTTCCTAAGTTTTAAGTTTTTTCACGACTTAAAACATTCCTCTATTTTCTGCATGCCTGACTACTTTGTATTATTCACAAAACTACTCTCTCCCCTCTGAAATCTATTTCCCCACACTCGTAGATATTGAAATATTTCTTTCAGTCCCGTTCCACGTTTTATTGAGGAAATAACTTAGTGCTTTTTTATCATTTCTCAATGTCGTTCAACTAAGAACAGCCAGAGAGCTTCGATTCTAATAGCTAAAATCAATAAAAATAAATATTTTGGGTAGTTATCATCATAAATGTTTGCATAAACATTAAAAAAAAAGGAAAACACTATCTGGGGTCATATTGACAAAATGCTGCTCTCATTTGGATAATTGTTATTTTGGGGTGAAAATTTAAATATTTTTTATTGATAAAGGGAGTGGGCGCGAGTGCCGAAGGTGGGTGATTGTTTAAATATTATACATAATAAGGGAGAGGTCGCGAGTGTCGATGGGTGGTTTTTCGCGTTGCTGAGGGGCCGAAAGGGGAATGAAAGAGTAAATAACGTTAAAACTTTTCGAGTCTTGTTTCATTATTAGCAGCGTTGTTTGAATATGGCCCCAACATTCTCTGCATCATTAAGATCTTTCGAATGGCAAATAAACTTTGAATTATTTATTGTTAAAATTGATCTTTATACATGTAGCTTTTTTTTACAAATATCTTACGTTCACCTAAAGTTTATTCAATGATCGGTAAAATTATGTTAAATCAAAGTCAGCCACTATCATATGTTGAGGTTTGCTTGATTAGGCCATAGGAGTAATTTGCGAAATTTCACTCATCTTCCGCTCTTCTTTTAAACAAACAGTTAGGTTCTTCTTTCTTAACTCAATGTTTGAAGTTCACTCATTGTCATCCTTCATTCTTCACCATTCATTCCTCTGCGCCCTTCATCCAAGCATCATACCTTGAGTTCATTATTACATTCCCCATCCAATTCTTTTTCATTTGGATAGTCATATCGATGATTCCTTTTTTCAGAACCTCTAAGCACCTCTTCATTTCAAAATGTTATTTTCATATTTTATGGTTCTACAGAACAGAATAATCAAATACATGTCAATGTGTTGCCCATTTTCGTCACTTTGGTTCCGTTTCACTGCCATGCCTTGTTCTTCCATCTCAAAGCTTTTCATCAATCTCTTCCTAAGTTTTAAGTTTTTCCACGACTTAAAACATTCCTCTATTTTCTGCATGCCTGACTACTTTGTATTATTCACAAAACTACTCTATCCCCTCTGAAATCTCTTTCCCCACACTCGTAAATATTGAATTATTTCTTTTAGTCCCGTTCCACGTTTTATTGAGGAAATAACTTAGTGCTTTTTTATCATTTCTCAATGTCGTTCCACTAAGAACAGCCAGAGAGCTTCGATTCTAATAGCTAAAATCACTAAAAATAAATATTTTGGGTAATTATCATCATAAATATTTGCATAAACATTAAAAAAAAAGAAAAACACTATCTGGGGTCATATTGACCAAATGCTGCTCTCATTTGGATAATTGTTATTTTGGGGTGAAAATTTAAATATTTTTTATTGATAAAGGGATTGGGCGCGAGTGCCGAAGGTGGGTGATTGTTTAAATATTATACATAATAAGGGAGAGGTCGCGAGTGTCGATGGGTGGTTTTTCGCGTTGCTGAGGGGCCGAAAGGGGAATGAAAGAGTAAATAACGTTAAAACTTTTCGAGTCTTGTTGCATTATTAGCAGCGTTGTTTGAATATGACCCCAAAATTCTCTGTATCATAAAGATCTTTCGAATGGCAAATAAACTTTGAATTATTTATTTTTAAAATTGATCTTTATACATGAAGCTTTTTTTAACAAATATCTTACGTTCACCTAAAGTTGTATTCAATGATCGGTAAAATTGTGTTAAATCAAAGTCAGCCACTATCATATGTTGAGGTTTGCTTGATTAGGCCATAGGAGTAATTTGCGCAATTTCACTCATCTTCCGCTCTTCATTTAAACAAACAGTTAGGTTCTTCTTTCTTAACTCAATATTTGAAGTTCACTCATTGTCATCCTTCATTCTTCACCATTCATTCCTCTGCGCCCTTCATCCAAGCATCCTACCTTGAGTTCATTATTACATTCCCCATCCAATTCTTTTTCATTTGGATAGTCATATCGATGATTCCTTTTTTCAGAACCTCTAAGCACCTCTTCATTTCAAAATGTTATTTTCATATTTTATGGTTCTACAGAACAGAATAATCAAATACATGTCAATGTGTTGCCCATTTTCGTCACTTTGGTTCCGTTTCACTGCCATGCCTTGTTCTTCCATCTCAAAGCTTTTCATCAATCTCTTCCTAAGTTTTAAGTTTTTTCACGACTTAAAACATTCCTCTATTTTCTGCATGCCTGACTACTTTGTATTATTCACAAAACTACTCTCTCCCCTCTGAAATCTATTTCCCCACACTCGTAGATATTGAAATATTTCTTTCAGTCCCGTTCCACGTTTTATTGAGGAAATAACTTAGTGCTTTTTTATCATTTCTCAATGTCGTTCAACTAAGAACAGCCAGAGAGCTTCGATTCTAATAGCTAAAATCAATAAAAATAAATATTTTGGGTAGTTATCATCATAAATGTTTGCATAAACATTAAAAAAAAAGGAAAACACTATCTGGGGTCATATTGACAAAATGCTGCTCTCATTTGGATAATTGTTATTTTGGGGTGAAAATTTAAATATTTTTTATTGATAAAGGGAGTGGGCGCGAGTGCCGAAGGTGGGTGATTGTTTAAATATTATACATAATAAGGGAGAGGTCGCGAGTGTCGATGGGTGGTTTTTCGCGTAGCTGAGGGGCCGAAAGGGGAATGAAAGAGTAAATAACGTTAAAACTTTTCGAGTCTTGTTGCATTATTAGCAGCGTTGTTTGAATATGACCCCAAAATTCTCTGCATCATTAAGATCTTTCGAATGGCAAATAAACTTTGAATTATTTATTGTTAAAATTGATCTTTATACATGTAGCTTTTTTTTACAAATATCTTACGTTCACCTAAAGTTTATTCAATGATCGGTAAAATTATGTTAAATCAAAGTCAGCCACTATCATATGTTGAGGTTTGCTTGATTAGGCCATAGGAGTAATTTGCGAAATTTCACTCATCTTCCGCTCTTCTTTTAAACAAACAGTTAGGTTCTTCTTTCTTAACTCAATGTTTGAAGTTCACTCATTGTCATCCTTCATTCTTCACCATTCATTCCTCTGCGCCCTTCATCCAAGCATCATACCTTGAGTTCATTATAACATTCCCCATCCAATTCTTTTTCATTTGGATAGTCATATCGATGAATCCTTTTTTCAGAACCTCTAAGCACCTCTTCATTTCAAAATGTTATCTTCATATTTTATGCTTCTACAGAACAGAATAATCAAATACTTTTCAATGTGTTGCCCATTTTCGTCACTCGGGTTCCGTTTCACTGCCATGCCTTGTTCTTCCATCTCAAAGCTTTTCATCAACTCTTCCTAAGTTTTAAGTTTTTTCACGACTTAAAACATTACTCTATTTTCTGCATGCCTGACTACTTTGTATTATTCACAAAACTACTCTATCCCCTCTGAAATCTATTTCCCCACACTCGTAGATATTGAAATATTTCTTTTAGTCCCGTTCCACGTTTTATTGAGGAAATAACTTAGTGCTTTTTTATCATTTCTCAATGTCGTTCCAATAAGAACAGCCAGAAAGCTTCGATTCTAATAGCTAAAATCAATAAAAATAAATATTTTGGGTAATTATCATCATAAATATTTGCATAAACATTAAAAAAAAAGAAAAACACTATCTGGGGTCATATTGAAAAAATGCTGCTCTCATTTGGATAATTGTTATTTTGGGGTGAAAATTTAAATATTTTTTATTGATAAAGGGAGTGGGCGCGAGTGCCGAAGGTGGGTGATTGTTTAAATATTATACATAATAAGGGAGAGGTCGCGAGTGTCGATGGGTGGTTTTTCGCGTTGCTGAGGGGCCGAAAGGGGAATGAAAGAGTAAATAACGTTAAAACTTTTCGAGTCTTGTTGCATTATTAGCAGCGTTGTTTGAATATGACCCCAAAATTCTCTGCATCATAAAGATCTTTCGAATGGCAAATAAACTTTGAATTATTTATTTTTAAAATTGATCTTTATACATGTAGCTTTTTTTAACAAATATCTTACGTTCACCTAAAGTTGTATTCAATGATCGGTAAAATTGTGTTAAATCAAAGTCAGCCACTATCATATGTTGAGGTTTGCTTGATTAGGCCATAGGAGTAATTTGCGCAATTTCACTCATCTTCCGCTCTTCATTTAAACAAACAGTTAGGTTCTTCTTTCTTAACTCAATGTTTGAAGTTCACTCATTGTCATCCTTCATTCTTCACCATTCATTCCTCTGCGCCCTTCATCCAAGCATCCTACCTTGAGTTCATTATTACATTCCCCATCCAATTCTTTTTCATTTGGATAGTCATATCGATGATTCCTTTTTTCAGAACCTCTAAGCACCTCTTCATTTCAAAATGTTATTTTCATATTTTATGGTTCTACAGAACAGAATAATCAAATACATGTCAATGTGTTGCCCATTTTCGTCACTTTGGTTCCGTTTCACTGCCATGCCTTGTTCTTCCATCTCAAAGCTTTTCATCAATCTCTTCCTAAGTTTTAAGTTTTTCCACGACTTAAAACATTCCTCTATTTTCTGCATGCCTGACTACTTTGTATTATTCACAAAACTACTCTATCCCCTCTGAAATCTCTTTCCCCACACTCGTAAATATTGAATTATTTCTTTTAGTCCCGTTCCACGTTTTATTGAGGAAATAACTTAGTGCTTTTTTATCATTTCTCAATGTCGTTCCACTAAGAACAGCCAGAGAGCTTCGATTCTAATAGCTAAAATCACTAAAAATAAATATTTTGGGTAATTATCATCATAAATATTTGCATAAACATTAAAAAAAAAGAAAAACACTATCTGGGGTCATATTGACCAAATGCTGCTCTCATTTGGATAATTGTTATTTTGGGGTGAAAATTTAAATATTTTTTATTGATAAAGGGATTGGGCGCGAGTGCCGAAGGTGGGTGATTGTTTAAATATTATACATAATAAGGGAGAGGTCGCGAGTGTCGATGGGTGGTTTTTCGCGTTGCTGAGGGGCCGAAAGGGGAATGAAAGAGTAAATAACGTTAAAACTTTTCGAGTCTTGTTGCATTATTAGCAGCGTTGTTTGAATATGACCCCAAAATTCTCTGTATCATAAAGATCTTTCGAATGGCAAATAAACTTTGAATTATTTATTTTTAAAATTGATCTTTATACATGAAGCTTTTTTTAACAAATATCTTACGTTCACCTAAAGTTGTATTCAATGATCGGTAAAATTGTGTTAAATCAAAGTCAGCCACTATCATATGTTGAGGTTTGCTTGATTAGGCCATAGGAGTAATTTGCGCAATTTCACTCATCTTCCGCTCTTCATTTAAACAAACAGTTAGGTTCTTCTTTCTTAACTCAATATTTGAAGTTCACTCATTGTCATCCTTCATTCTTCACCATTCATTCCTCTGCGCCCTTCATCCAAGCATCCTACCTTGAGTTCATTATTACATTCCCCATCCAATTCTTTTTCATTTGGATAGTCATATCGATGATTCCTTTTTTCAGAACCTCTAAGCACCTCTTCATTTCAAAATGTTATTTTCATATTTTATGGTTCTACAGAACAGAATAATCAAATACATGTCAATGTGTTGCCCATTTTCGTCACTTTGGTTCCGTTTCACTGCCATGCCTTGTTCTTCCATCTCAAAGCTTTTCATCAATCTCTTCCTAAGTTTTAAGTTTTTTCACGACTTAAAACATTCCTCTATTTTCTGCATGCCTGACTACTTTGTATTATTCACAAAACTACTCTCTCCCCTCTGAAATCTATTTCCCCACACTCGTAGATATTGAAATATTTCTTTCAGTCCCGTTCCACGTTTTATTGAGGAAATAACTTAGTGCTTTTTTATCATTTCTCAATGTCGTTCAACTAAGAACAGCCAGAGAGCTTCGATTCTAATAGCTAAAATCAATAAAAATAAATATTTTGGGTAGTTATCATCATAAATGTTTGCATAAACATTAAAAAAAAAGGAAAACACTATCTGGGGTCATATTGACAAAATGCTGCTCTCATTTGGATAATTGTTATTTTGGGGTGAAAATTTAAATATTTTTTATTGATAAAGGGAGTGGGCGCGAGTGCCGAAGGTGGGTGATTGTTTAAATATTATACATAATAAGGGAGAGGTCGCGAGTGTCGATGGGTGGTTTTTCGCGTTGCTGAGGGGCCGAAAGGGGAATGAAAGAGTAAATAACGTTAAAACTTTTCGAGTCTTGTTTCATTATTAGCAGCGTTGTTTGAATATGGCCCCAACATTCTCTGCATCATTAAGATCTTTCGAATGGCAAATAAACTTTGAATTATTTATTGTTAAAATTGATCTTTATACATGTAGCTTTTTTTTACAAATATCTTACGTTCACCTAAAGTTTATTCAATGATCGGTAAAATTATGTTAAATCAAAGTCAGCCACTATCATATGTTGAGGTTTGCTTGATTAGGCCATAGGAGTAATTTGCGAAATTTCACTCATCTTCCGCTCTTCTTTTAAACAAACAGTTAGGTTCTTCTTTCTTAACTCAATGTTTGAAGTTCACTCATTGTCATCCTTCATTCTTCACCATTCATTCCTCTGCGCCCTTCATCCAAGCATCATACCTTGAGTTCATTATTACATTCCCCATCCAATTCTTTTTCATTTGGATAGTCATATCGATGAATCCTTTTTTCGGAACCTCTAAGCACCTCTTCATTTCCAAATGTTATTTTCATATTTTATGGTTCTACAGAACAGAATAATCAAATACATGTCAATGTGTTGCCCATTTTCGTCACTTAGGTTCCGTTTCACTGCCATGCCTTGTTCTTCCATCTCAAAGCTTTTCATCCATCTCTTCCTAAGTTTTAAGTTTTTTTACGACTTAAAACATTCCTCTATTTTCTGCAGTCCTGACTACTTTGTATTATTCACAAAACTACTCTATCCCCTCTGAAATCTATTTCCCCACACTCGTAGATATTGATTTATTTCTTTTAGTCCCGTTCCACGTTTTATTGAGGAAATAACTTAGTGCTTTTTTATCATTTCTCAATGTCGTTCCACTAAGAACAGCCAGAGAGCTTCGATTCTAATAGCTAAAATCAATAAAAATAAATATTTTGGGTAATTATCATCATAAATATTTGCATAAACATTTAAAAAAAAGAAAAACACTATCTGGGGTCATATTGACAAAATGCTGCTCTCATTTGGATAATTGTTATTTTGGGGTGAAAATTTAAATATTTTTTATTGATAAAGGGAGTGGGCGCGAGTGCCGAAGGTGGGTGATTGTTTAAATATTATACATAATAAGGGAGAGGTCGCGAGTGTCGAATGGTGGTTTTTCGCGTTGCTGAGGGGCCGAAAGGGGAATGAAAGAGTAAATAACGTTAAAACTTTTCGAGTCTTGTTTCATTATTAGCAGCGTTGTTTGAATATGGCCCCAACATTCTCTGCATCATTAAGATCTTTCGAATGGCAAATAAACTTTGAATTATTTATTGTTAAAATTGCTCTTTATACATGTAGCTTTTTTTAACAAATATCTTACGTTCACCTAAAGTTTATTCAATGATCGGTAAAATTGTGTTAAATCAAAGTCAGCCACTATCATATGTTGAGGTTTGCTTGATTAGGCCATAGCTGTAATTTGCGCAATTTCACTCATCTTCCGCTCCTCATTTAAACAAACAGTTAGGTTCTTCTTTCTTAACTCAATGTTTGATGTTCACTCATTGTCATCCTTCATTCTTCACCATTCATTCCTCTGCGCCCTTCATCCAAGCATCCTACCTTGAGTTCATTATTACATTCCCCATCCAATTCTTTTTCATTTGGATAGTCATATGGATGAATCCTTTTTTCAGAACCTCTAAGCACCTCTTCATTTCAAAATGTTATTTTCATATTTTATGGTTCTACAGAACTGAATAATCAAATACATGTCAATGTGTTGCCCATTTTCGTCACTTAGGTTCCGTTTCACTGCCATGCCTTGTTCTTCCATCTCAAAGCTTTTCATCAATCTCTTCCTAAGTTTTAAGTTTTTTCACGACTTAAAACATTCCTCTATTTTCTGCAGTCCTGACTACTTTGTATTATTCACAAAACTACTCTATCCCCTCTGAAATCTATTTCCCCACACTCGTAGATATTGATTTATTTCTTTTAGTCCCGTTCCACGTTTTATTGAGGAAATAACTTAGTGCTTTTTTATCATTTCTCAATGTCGTTCCACTAAGAACAGCCAGAGAGCTTCGATTCTAATAGCTAAAATCAATAAAAATAAATATTTTGGGTAATTATCATCATAAATATTTGCATAAACATTAAAAAAAAAGAAAAACACTATCTGGGGTCATATTGACAAAATGCTGCTCTCATTTGGATAATTGTTATTTTGGGGTGAAAATTTAAATATTTTTTATTGATAAAGGGAGTGGGCGCGAGTGCCGAAGGTGGGTGATTGTTTAAATATTATACATAATAAGGGAGAGGTCGCGAGTGTCGATGGGTGGTTTTTCGCTTTGCTGAGGGGCCGAAAGGGGAATGAAAGAGTAAATAACGTTAAAACTTTTCGAGTCTTGTTGCATTATTAGCAGCGTTGTTTGAATATGACCCCAAAATTTTCTGCATCATTAAGATCTTTCGAATGGCAAATAAACTTTGAATTATTTATTGTTAAAATTGATCTTTATACATGTAGCTTTTTTTTACAAATATCTTACGTTCACCTAAAGTTTATTCAATGATCGGTAAAATTATGTTAAATCAAAGTCAGCCACTATCATATGTTGAGGTTTGCTTGATTAGGCCATAGGAGTAATTTGCGAATTTCACTCATCTTCCGCTCTTCTTTTAAACAAACAGTTAGGTTCTTCTTTCTTAACTCAATGTTTGAAGTTCACTCATTGTCATCCTTCATTCTTCACCATTCATTCCTCTGCGCCCTTCATCCAAGCATCATACCTTGAGTTCATTATTACATTCCCCATCCAATTCTTTTTCATTTGGATAGTCATATCGATGAATCCTTTTTTCGGAACCTCTAAGCACCTCTTCATTTCCAAATGTTATTTTCATATTTTATGGTTCTACAGATCAGAATAATCAAATACATGTCAATGTGTTGCCCATTTTCGTCACTTAGGTTCCGTTTCACTGCCATGCCTTGTTCTTCCATCTCAAAGCTTTTCATCCATCTCTTCCTAAGTTTTAAGTTTTTTTACGACTTAAAACATTCCTCTATTTTCTGCAGTCCTGACTACTTTGTATTATTCACAAAACTACTCTATCCCCTCTGAAATCTATTTCCCCACACTCGTAGATATTGATTTATTTCTTTTAGTCCCGTTCCACGTTTTATTGAGGAAATAACTTAGTGCTTTTTTATCATTTCTCAATGTCGTTCCACTAAGAACAGCCAGAGAGCTTCGATTCTAATAGCTAAAATCAATAAAAATAAATATTTTGGGTAATTATCATCATAAATATTTGCATAAACATTAAAAAAAAAGAAAAACACTATCTGGGGTCATATTGACAAAATGATGCTCTCATTTCGATAATTGTTATTTCGGGGTGAAAATTTAAATATTTTTTATTGATAAAGGGAGTGGGCGCGAGTGCCGAAGGTGGGTGATTGTTTAAATATTATACATAATAAGGGAGAGGTCGCGAGTGTCGATGGGTGGTTTTTCGCGTTGCTGAGGGGCCGAAAGGGGAATGAAAGAGTAAATAACGTTAAAACTTTTCGAGTCTTGTTGCATTATTAGCAGCGTTGTTTGAATATGACCCCAAAATTCTCTGCATCATTAAGATCTTTCGATTGGAAATAAACTTTGAATTATTTATTGTTAAAATTGATCTTTATACATGCAGCTTCTTTTAACAAATATCTTACGTTCACCTAAAGTTGTATTCAATGATCGGTAAAATTGTGTTAAATCAAAGTCAGCCACTATCATATGTTGAGGTTTGCTTGATTAGGCCATAGGAGTAATTTGCGCAATTTCACTCATCTTCCGCTATTCATTTAAACAAACAGTTAGGTTCTTCTTTCTTAACTAAATGTTTGAAGTTCACTCATTGTCATCCTTCATTCTTCACCATTCATTCCTCTGCGCCCTTCATCCAAGCATCATACCTTGAGTTCATTATTACATTCCCCATCCAATTCTTTTTCATTTGGATAGTCATATCGATGAATCCTTTTTTCAGAACCTCTAAGCACCTCTTCATTTCAAAATGTTATCTTCATATTTTATGCTTCTACAGAACAGAATAATCAAATACTTTTCAATGTGTTGCCCATTTTCGTCACTCGGGTTCCGTTTCACTGCCATGCCCTGTTCTTCCATCTCAAAGCTTTTCATCAATCTCTTCATAAGTTTTAAGTTTTTTCACGACTTAAAACATTCTTCTATTTTCTGCATGCCTGACTACTATGTATTATTCACAAAACTACTCTATCCCCTCTGAAATCTATTTCCCCACACTCGTAGATATTGAAATATTTCTTTTAGTCCCGTTCCACGTTTTATTGAGGAAATAACTTAGTGCTTTTTTATCATTTCTCAATGTCGTTCCAATAAGAACAGCCAGAAAGCTTCGATTCTAATAGCTAAAATCAATAAAAATAAATATTTTGGGTAATTATCATCATAAATATTTGCATAAACATTAAAAAAAAAGAAAAACACTATCTGGGGTCATATTGAAAAAATGCTGCTCTCATTTGGATAATTGTTATTTTGGGGTGAAAATTTAAATATTTTTTATTGATAAAGGGAGTGGGCGCGAGTGCCGAAGGTGGGTGATTGTTTAAATATTATACATAATAAGGGAGAGGTCGCGAGTGTCGATGGGTGGTTTTTCGCGTTGCTGAGGGGCCGAAAGGGAAATGAAAGAGTAAATAACGTAAAAACTTTTCGAGTCTTGTTGCATTATTAGCAGCGTTGTTTGAATATGACCCCAAAATTCTCTGCATCATAAAGATCTTTCGAATGGCAAATAAACTTTGAATTATTTATTTTTAAAATTGATCTTTATACATGTAGCTTTTTTTAACAAATATCTTACGTTCACCTAAAGTTGTATTCAATGATCGGTAAAATTGTGTTAAATCAAAGTCAGCCACTATCATATGTTGAGGTTTGCTTGATTAGGCCGTAGCTGTAATTTGCGCAATTTCACTCATCTTCCGCTCCTCATTTAAACAAACAGTTAGGTTCTTCTTTCTTAACTCAATGTTTGAAGTTCACTCATTGTCATCCTTCATTCTTCACCATTCATTCCTCTGCGCCCTTCATCCAAGCATCCTACCTTGAGTTCATTATTACATTCCCCATCCAATTCTTTTTCATTTGGATAGTCATATCGATGAATCCTTTTTTCAGAACCTCTAAGCACCTCTTCAATTCCAAATGTTATTTTCATATTTTATGGTTCTACAGAACAGAATAATCAAATACATGTCAATGTGTTGCCCATTTTCGTCACTTAGGTTCCGTTTCACTGCCATGCCTTGTTCTTCCATCTCAAAGCTTTTCATCCATCTCTTCCTAAGTTTTAAGTTTTTTTACGACTTAAAACATTCCTCTATTTTCTGCAGTCCTGACTACTTTGTATTATTCACAAAACTACTCTATCCCCTCTGAAATCTATTTCCCCACACTCGTAGATATTGATTTATTTCTTTTAGTCCCGTTCCACGTTTTATTGAGGAAATAACTTAGTGCTTTTTTATCATTTCTCAATGTCGTTCCACTAAGAACAGCCAGAGAGCTTCGATTCTAATAGCTAAAATCAATAAAAATAAATATTTTGGGTAATTATCATCATAAATATTTGCATAAACATTAAAAAAAAAGAAAAACACTATCTGGGGTCATATTGACAAAATGATGCTCTCATTTGGATAATTGTTATTTTGGGGTGAAAATTTAAATATTTTTTATTGATAAAGGGAGTGGGCGCGAGTGCCGAAGGTGGGTGATTGTTTAAATATTATACATAATAAGGGAGAGGTCGCGAGTGTCGATGGGTGGTTTTTCGCGTAGCTGAGGGGCCGAAAGGGGAATGAAAGAGTAAATAACGTAAAAACTTTTCGAGTCTTGTTGCATTATTAGCAGCGTTGTTTGAATATGACCCCAAAATTCTCTGCATCATTAAGATCTTTCGATTGGAAATAAACTTTGAAAAATTTATTGTTAAAATTGATCTTTATACATGTAGCTTCTTTTAACAAATATCTTACGTTCACCTAAAGTTGTATTCAATGATCGGTAAAATTGTGTTAAATCAAAGTCAGCCACTATCATATGTTGAGGTTTGCTTGATTAGGCCATAGGAGTAATTTGCGCAATTTCACTCATCTTCCGCTCTTCATTTAAACAAACAGTAAGGTTCTTCTTTCTTAACTAAATGTTTGAAGTTCACTCATTGTCATCCTTCATTCTTCACCATTCATTCCTCTGCGCCCTTCATCCAAGCATCATACCTTGAGTTCATTATTACATTCCCCATCCAATTCTTTTTCATTTGGATAGTCATATCGATGAATCCTTTTTTCAGAACCTCTAAGCACCTCTTCATTTCAAAATGTTATCTTCATATTTTATGCTTCTACAGAACAGAATAATCAAATACTTTTCAATGTGTTGCCCATTTTCGTCACTCGGGTTCCGTTTCACTGCCATGCCTTGTTCTTCCATCTCAAAGCTTTTCATGAATCTCTTCCTAAGTTTTAAGTTTTTTCACGACTTAAAACATTACTCTATTTTCTGCATGCCTGACTACTTTGTATTATTCACAAAACTACTCTATCCCCTCTGAAATCTATTTCCCCACACTCGTAGAAATTGAAATATTTCTTTTAGTCCCGTTCCACGTTTTATTGAGGAAATAACTTAGTGCCTTTTTTATCATTTCTCAATGTCGTTCCAATAAGAACAGCCAGAAAGCTTCGATTCTAATAGCTAAAATCAATAAAAATAAATATTTTGGGTAATTATCATCATAAATATTTGCATAAACATTAAAAAAAAAGAAAAACACTATCTGGGGTCATATTGAAAAAATGCTGCTCTCATTTGGATAATTGTTATTTTGGGGTGAAAATTTAAATATTTTTTATTGATAAAGGGAGTGGGCGCGAGTGCCGAAGGTGGGTGATTGTTTAAATATTATACATAATAAGGGAGAGGTCGCGAGTGTCGATGGGTGGTTTTTCGCGTTGCTGAGGGGCCGAAAGGGGAATGAAAGAGTAAATAACGTTAAAACTTTTCGAGTCTTGTTGCATTATTAGCAGCGTTGTTTGAATATGACCCCAAAATTCTCTGTATCATAAAGATCTTTCGAATGGCAAATAAACTTTGAATTATTTATTTTTA
This sequence comes from Sympetrum striolatum, assembly GCA_947579665.1. Lineage (NCBI taxonomy): Eukaryota > Metazoa > Arthropoda > Insecta > Odonata > Libellulidae > Sympetrum > Sympetrum striolatum. The sequence continues at coordinate 79,669,400 of OX388351.1, forward strand.
AAATTGATCTTTATACATGTAGCTTTTTTTAACAAATATCTTACGTTCACCTAAAGTTGTATTCAATGATCGGTAAAATTGTGTTAAATCAAAGTCAGCCACTATCATATGTTGAGGTTTGCTTGATTAGGCCATAGGAGTAATTTGCGCAATTTCACTCATCTTCCGCTCTTCATTTAAACAAACAGTTAGGTTCTTCTTTCTTAACTCAATGTTTGAAGTTCACTCATTGTCATCCTTCATTCTTCACCATTCATTCCTCTGCGCCCTTCATCCAAGCATCCTACCTTGAGTTCATTATTACATTCCCCATCCAATTCTTTTTCATTTGGATAATCATATCGATGATTCCTTTTTTCAGAACCTCTAAGCACCTCTTCATTTCAAAATGTTATTTTCATATTTTATGGTTCTACAGAACAGAATAATCAAATACATGTCAATGTGTTGCCCATTTTCGTCACTTTGGTTCCGTTTCACTGCCATGCCTTGTTCTTCCATCTCAAAGCTTTTCATCAATCTCTTCCTAAGTTTTAAGTTTTTTCACGACTTAAAACATTCCTCTATTTTCTGCATGCCTGACTACTTTGTATTATTCACAAAACTACTCTCTCCCCTCTGAAATCTATTTCCCCACACTCGTAGATATTGAAATATTTCTTTCAGTCCCGTTCCACGTTTTATTGAGGAAATAACTTAGTGCTTTTTTATCATTTCTCAATGTCGTTCAACTAAGAACAGCCAGAGAGCTTCGATTCTAATAGCTAAAATCAATAAAAATAAATATTTTGGGTAATTATCATCATAAATGTTTGCATAAACATTAAAAAAAAAGGAAAACACTATCTGGGGTCATATTGACAAAATGCTGCTCTCATTTGGATAATTGTTATTTTGGGGTGAAAATTTAAATATTTTTTATTGATAAAGGGAGTGGGCGCGAGTGCCGAAGGTGGGTGATTGTTTAAATATTATACATAATAAGGGAGAGGTCGCGAGTGTCGATGGGTGGTTTTTCGCGTTGCTGAGGGGCCGAAAGGGGAATGAAAGAGTAAATAACGTTAAAACTTTTCGAGTCTTGTTTCATTATTAGCAGCGTTGTTTGAATATGGCCCCAACATTCTCTGCATCATTAAGATCTTTCGAATGGCAAATAAACTTTGAATTATTTATTGTTAAAATTGATCTTTATACATGTAGCTTTTTTTAACAAATATCTTACGTTCACCTAAAGTTTATTCAATGATCGGTAAAATTGTGTTAAATCAAAGTCAGCCACTATCATATGTTGAGGTTTGCTTGATTAGGCCATAGGAGTAATTTGCGCAATTTCACTCATCTTCCGCTCTTCATTTAAACAAACAGTTAGGTTCTTCTTTCTTAACTAAATGTTTGAAGTTCACTCATTGTCATCCTTCATTCTTCACCATTCATTCCTCTGCGCCCTTCATCCAAGCATCATACCTTGAGTTCATTATTACATTCCCCATCCAATTCTTTTTCATTTGGATAGTCATATCGATGAATCCTTTTTTCAGAACCTCTAAGCACCTCTTCATTTCAAAATGTTATCTTCATATTTTATGGTTCTACAGAACTGAATAATCAAATACATGTCAATGTGTTGCCCATTTTCGTCACTTAGGTTCCGTTTCACTGCCATGCCTTGTTCTTCCATCTCAAAGCTTTTCATCAATCTCTTCCTAAGTTTTAAGTTTTTTCACGACTTAAAACATTCTTCTATTTTCTGCATGCCTGACTACTTTGTATTATTCACAAAACTACTCTATCCCCTCTGAAATCTATTTCCCCACACTCGTAGATATTGAAATATTTCTTTTAGTCCCGTTCCACGTTTTATTGAGGAAATAACTTAGTGCTTTTTTATCATTTCTCAATGTCGTTCCAATAAGAACAGCCAGAAAGCTTCGATTCTAATAGCTAAAATCAATAAAAATAAATATTTTGGGTAATTATCATCATAAATATTTGCATAAACATTAAAAAAAAAGAAAAACACTATCTGGGGTCATATTGAAAAAATGCTGCTCTCATTTGGATAATTGTTATTTTGGGGTGAAAATTTAAATATTTTTTATTGATAAAGGGAGTGGGCGCGAGTGCCGAAGGTGGGTGATTGTTTAAATATTATACATAATAAGGGAGAGGTCGCGAGTGTCGATGGGTGGTTTTTCGCGTTGCTGAGGGGCCGAAAGGGGAATGAAAGAGTAAATAACGTTAAAACTTTTCGAGTCTTGTTGCATTATTAGCAGCGTTGTTTGAATATGACCCCAAAATTCTCTGCATCATAAAGATCTTTCGAATGGCAAATAAACTTTGAATTATTTATTTTTTAAATTGATCTTTATACATGTAGCTTTTTTTAACAAATATCTTACGTTCACCTAAAGTTGTATTCAATGATCGGTAAAATTGTGTTAAATCAAAGTCAGCCACTATCATATGTTGAGGTTTGCTTGATTAGGCCATAGGAGTAATTTGCGCAATTTCACTCATCTTCCGCTCCTCATTTAAACAAACAGTTAGGTTCTTCTTTCTTAACTCAATGTTTGAAGTTCACTCATTGTCATCCTTCATTCTTCACCATTCATTCCTCTGCGCCCTTAATCCAAGCATCATACCTTGAGTTCATTATTACATTCCCCATCCAATTCTTTTTCATTTGGATAGTCATATCGATGAATCCTTTTTTCAGAACCTCTAAGCACCTCTTCATTTCAAAATGTTATCTTCATATTTTATGCTTCTACAGAACAGAATAATCAAATACTTTTCAATGTGTTGCCCATTTTCGTCACTCGTGTTCCGTTTCACTGCCATGCCTTGTTCTTCCATCTCAAAGCTTTTCATCAATCTCTTCCTAAGTTTTAAGTTTTTTCACGACTTAAAACATTCCTCTATTTTCTGCATGCCTGACTACTTTGTATTATTCACAAAACTACTCTCTCCCCTCTGAAATCTATTTCCCCACACTCGTAGATATTGAAATATTTCTTTTAATCCCGTTCCACGTTTTATTGAGGAAATAACTTAGTGCTTTTTTATCATTTCTCAATGTCGTTCAACTAAGAACAGCCAGAGAGCTTCGATTCTAATAGCTAAAATCAATAAAAATAAATATTTTGGGTAATTATCATCATAAATGTTTGCATAAACATTAAAAAAAAGGAAAACACTATCTGGGGTCATATTGAAAAAATGCTGCTCTCATTTGGATAATTGTTATTTTGGGGTGAAAATTTAAATAATTTTTATTGATAAAGGGAGTGGGCGCGAGTGCCGAAGGTGGGTGATTGTTTAAATATTATACATAATAAGGGAGAGGTCGCGAGTGTCGATGGGTGGTTTTTCGCGTTGCTGAGGGGCCGAAAGGGGAATGAAAGAGTAAATAACGTTAAAACTTTTCGAGTCTTGTTTCATTATTAGCAGCGTTGTTTGAATATGGCCCCAACATTCTCTGCATCATTAAGATCTTTCGAATGGCAAATAAACTTTGAATTATTTATTGTTAAAATTGATCTTTATACATGTAGCTTTTTTTAACAAATATCTTACGTTCACCTAAAGTTTATTCAATGATCGGTAAAATTGTGTTAAATCAAAGTCAGCCACTATCATATGTTGAGTTTTGCTTGATTAGGCCATAGCTGTAATTTGCGCAATTTCACTCATCTTCCGCTCCTCATTTAAACAAACAGTTAGGTTCTTCTTTCTTAACTCAATGTTTGATGTTCACTCATTGTCATCCTTCATTCTTCACCATTCATTCCTCTGCGCCCTTCATCCAAGCATCCTACCTTGAGTTCATTATTACATTCCCCATCCAATTCTTTTTCATTTGGATAGTCATATGGATGAATCCTTTTTTCAGAACCTCTAAGCACCTCTTCATTTCAAAATGTTATCTTCATATTTTATGCTTCTACAGAACAGAATAATCAAATACTTTTCAATGTGTTGCCCATTTTCGTCACTCGGGTTCCGTTTCACTGCCATGCCTTGTTCTTCCATCTCAAAGCTTTTCATCAATCTCTTCCTAAGTTTTAAGTTTTTTCACGACTTAAAACATTACTCTATTTTCTGCATGCCTGACTACTTTGTATTATTCACAAAACTACTCTATCCCCTCTGAAATCTATTTCCCCACACTCGTAGATATTGAAATATTTCTTTTAGTCCCGTTCCACGTTTTATTGAGGAAATAACTTAGTGCTTTTTTATCATTTCTCAATGTCGTTCCAATAAGAACAGCCAGAAAGCTTCGATTCTAATAGCTAAAATCAATAAAAATAAATATTTTGGGTAATTATCATCATAAATATTTGCATAAACATTAAAAAAAAAAGAAAAACACTATCTGGGGTCATATTGAAAAAATGCTGCTCTCATTTGGATAATTGTTATTTTGGGGTGAAAATTTAAATATTTTTTATTGATAAAGGGAGTGGGCGCGAGTGCCGAAGGTGGGTGATTGTTTAAATATTATACATAATAAGGGAGAGGTCGCGAGTGTCGATGGGTGGTTTTTCGCGTTGCTGAGGGGCCGAAAGGGGAATGAAAGAGTAAATAACGTTAAAACTTTTCGAGTCTTGTTGCATTATTAGCAGCGTTGTTTGAATATGACCCCAAAATTCTCTGCATCATAAAGATCTTTCGAATGGCAAATAAACTTTGAATTATTTATTTTTTAAATTGATCTTTATACATGTAGCTTTTTTTAACAAATATCTTACGTTCACCTAAAGTTGTATTCAATGATCGGTAAAATTGTGTTAAATCAAAGTCAGCCACTATCATATGTTGAGGTTTGCTTGATTAGGCCATAGGAGTAATTTGCGCAATTTCACTCATCTTCCGCTCCTCATTTAAACAAACAGTTAGGTTCTTCTTTCTTAACTCAATGTTTGAAGTTCACTCATTGTCATCCTTCATTCTTCACCATTCATTCCTCTGCGCCCTTAATCCAAGCATCATACCTTGAGTTCATTATTACATTCCCCATCCAATTCTTTTTCATTTGGATAGTCATATCGATGAATCCTTTTTTCAGAACCTCTAAGCACCTCTTCATTTCAAAATGTTATCTTCATATTTTATGCTTCTACAGAACAGAATAATCAAATACTTTTCAATGTGTTGCCCATTTTCGTCACTCGTGTTCCGTTTCACTGCCATGCCTTGTTCTTCCATCTCAAAGCTTTTCATCAATCTCTTCCTAAGTTTTAAGTTTTTTCACGACTTAAAACATTCCTCTATTTTCTGCATGCCTGACTACTTTGTATTATTCACAAAACTACTCTCTCCCCTCTGAAATCTATTTCCCCACACTCGTAGATATTGAAATATTTCTTTTAATCCCGTTCCACGTTTTATTGAGGAAATAACTTAGTGCTTTTTTATCATTTCTCAATGTCGTTCAACTAAGAACAGCCAGAGAGCTTCGATTCTAATAGCTAAAATCAATAAAAATAAATATTTTGGGTAATTATCATCATAAATGTTTGCATAAACATTAAAAAAAAAGGAAAACACTATCTGGGGTCATATTGAAAAAATGCTGCTCTCATTTGGATAATTGTTATTTTGGGGTGAAAATTTAAATAATTTTTATTGATAAAGGGAGTGGGCGCGAGTGCCGAAGGTGGGTGATTGTTTAAATATTATACATAATAAGGGAGAGGTCGCGAGTGTCGATGGGTGGTTTTTCGCGTTGCTGAGGGGCCGAAAGGGGAATGAAAGAGTAAATAACGTTAAAACTTTTCGAGTCTTGTTTCATTATTAGCAGCGTTGTTTGAATATGGCCCCAACATTCTCTGCATCATTAAGATCTTTCGAATGGCAAATAAACTTTGAATTATTTATTGTTAAAATTGATCTTTATACATGTAGCTTTTTTTAACAAATATCTTACGTTCACCTAAAGTTTATTCAATGATCGGTAAAATTGTGTTAAATCAAAGTCAGCCACTATCATATGTTGAGTTTTGCTTGATTAGGCCATAGCTGTAATTTGCGCAATTTCACTCATCTTCCGCTCCTCATTTAAACAAACAGTTAGGTTCTTCTTTCTTAACTCAATGTTTGATGTTCACTCATTGTCATCCTTCATTCTTCACCATTCATTCCTCTGCGCCCTTCATCCAAGCATCCTACCTTGAGTTCATTATTACATTCCCCATCCAATTCTTTTTCATTTGGATAGTCATATGGATGAATCCTTTTTTCAGAACCTCTAAGCACCTCTTCATTTCAAAATGTTATCTTCATATTTTATGCTTCTACAGAACAGAATAATCAAATACTTTTCAATGTGTTGCCCATTTTCGTCACTCGGGTTCCGTTTCACTGCCATGCCTTGTTCTTCCATCTCAAAGCTTTTCATCAATCTCTTCCTAAGTTTTAAGTTTTTTCACGACTTAAAACATTACTCTATTTTCTGCATGCCTGACTACTTTGTATTATTCACAAAACTACTCTATCCCCTCTGAAATCTATTTCCCCACACTCGTAGATATTGAAATATTTCTTTTAGTCCCGTTCCACGTTTTATTGAGGAAATAACTTAGTGCTTTTTTATCATTTCTCAATGTCGTTCCAATAAGAACAGCCAGAAAGCTTCGATTCTAATAGCTAAAATCAATAAAAATAAATATTTTGGGTAATTATCATCATAAATATTTGCATAAACATTAAAAAAAAAAGAAAAACACTATCTGGGGTCATATTGAAAAAATGCTGCTCTCATTTGGATAATTGTTATTTTGGGGTGAAAATTTAAATATTTTTTATTGATAAAGGGAGTGGGCGCGAGTGCCGAAGGTGGGTGATTGTTTAAATATTATACATAATAAGGGAGAGGTCGCGAGTGTCGATGGGTGGTTTTTCGCGTTGCTGAGGGGCCGAAAGGGGAATGAAAGAGTAAATAACGTTAAAACTTTTCGAGTCTTGTTTCATTATTAGCAGCGTTGTTTGAATATGGCCCCAACATTCTCTGCATCATTAAGATCTTTCGAATGGCAAATAAACTTTGAATTATTTATTGTTAAAATTGATCTTTATACATGTAGCTTTTTTTTACAAATATCTTACGTTCACCTAAAGTTTATTCAATGATCGGTAAAATTATGTTAAATCAAAGTCAGCCACTATCATATGTTGAGGTTTGCTTGATTAGGCCATAGGAGTAATTTGCGAAATTTCACTCATCTTCCGCTCTTCTTTTAAACAAACAGTTAGGTTCTTCTTTCTTAACTCAATGTTTGAAGTTCACTCATTGTCATCCTTCATTCTTCACCATTCATTCCTCTGCGCCCTTCATCCAAGCATCATACCTTGAGTTCATTATTACATTCCCCATCCAATTCTTTTTCATTTGGATAGTCATATCGATGAATCCTTTTTTCGGAACCTCTAAGCACCTCTTCATTTCCAAATGTTATTTTCATATTTTATGGTTCTACAGAACAGAATAATCAAATACATGTCAATGTGTTGCCCATTTTCGTCACTTAGGTTCCGTTTCACTGCCATGCCTTGTTCTTCCATCTCAAAGCTTTTCATCCATCTCTTCCTAAGTTTTAAGTTTTTTTACGACTTAAAACATTCCTCTATTTTCTGCAGTCCTGACTACTTTGTATTATTCACAAAACTACTCTATCCCCTCTGAAATCTATTTCCCCACACTCGTAGATATTGATTTATTTCTTTTAGTCCCGTTCCACGTTTTATTGAGGAAATAACTTAGTGCTTTTTTATCATTTCTCAATGTCGTTCCACTAAGAACAGCCAGAGAGCTTCGATTCTAATAGCTAAAATCAATAAAAATAAATATTTTGGGTAATTATCATCATAAATATTTGCATAAACATTTAAAAAAAAGAAAAACACTATCTGGGGTCATATTGACAAAATGCTGCTATCATTTGGATAATTGTTATTTTGGGGTGAAAATTTAAATATTTTTTATTGATAAAGGGAGTGGGCGCGAGTGCCGAAGGTGGGTGATTGTTTAAATATTATACATAATAAGGGAGAGGTCGCGAGTGTCGATGGGTGGTTTTTCGCGTAGCTGAGGGGCCGAAAGGGGAATGAAAGAGTAAATAACGTTAAAACTTTTCGAGTCTTGTTGCATTATTAGCAGCGTTGTTTGAATATGACCCCAAAATTCTCTGCATCATTAAGATCTTTCGATTGGAAATAAACTTTGAATTATTTATTGTTAAAATTGATCTTTATACATGTAGCTTCTTTTAACAAATATCTTACGTTCACCTAAAGTTGTATTCAATGATCGGTAAAATTGTGTTAAATCAAAGTCAGCCACTATCATATGTTGAGGTTTGCTTGATTAGGCCATAGGAGTAATTTGCGCAATTTCACTCATCTTCCGCTCTTCATTTAAACAAACAGTTAGGTTCTTCTTTCTTAACTAAATGTTTGAAGTTCACTCATTGTCATCCTTCATTCTTCACCATTCATTCCTCTGCGCCCTTCATCCAAGCATCATACCTTGAGTTCATTATAACATTCCCCATCCAATTCTTTTTCATTTAGATAGTCATATCGATGAATCCTTTTTTCAGAACCTCTAAGCACCTCTTCATTTCAAAATGTTATCTTCATATTTTATGCTTCTACAGAACAGAATAATCAAATACTTTTCAATGTGTTGCCCATTTTCGTCACTCGGGTTCCGTTTCACTGCCATGCCTTGTTCTTCCATCTCAAAGCTTTTCATCAATCTCTTCCTAAGTTTTAAGTTTTTTCACGACTTAAAACATTACTCTATTTTCTGCATGCCTGACTACTTTGTATTATTCACAAAACTACTCTATCCCCTCTGAAATCTATTTCCCCACACTCGTAGATATTGAAATATTTCTTTTAGTCCCGTTCCACGTTTTATTGAGGAAATAACTTAGTGCTTTTTTATCATTTCTCAATGTCGTTCCAATAAGAACAGCCAGAAAGCTTCGATTCTAATAGCTAAAATCAATAAAAATAAATATTTTGGGTAATTATCATCATAAATATTTGCATAAACATTAAAAAAAAAGAAAAACACTATCTGGGGTCATATTGAAAAAATGCTGCTCTCATTTGGATAATTGTTATTTTGGGGTGAAAATTTAAATATTTTTTATTGATAAAGGGAGTGGGCGCGAGTGCCGAAGGTGGGTGATTGTTTAAATATTATACATAATAAGGGAGAGGTCGCGAGTGTCGATGGGTGGTTTTTCGCGTTGCTGAGGGGCCGAAAGGGGAATGAAAGAGTAAATAACGTTAAAACTTTTCGAGTCTTGTTGCATTATTAGCAGCGTTGTTTGAATATGACCCCAAAATTCTCTGCATCATAAAGATCTTTCGAATGGCAAATAAACTTTGAATTATTTATTTTTAAAATTGATCTTTATACATGTAGCTTTTTTTAACAAATATCTTACGTTCACCTAAAGTTGTATTCAATGATCGGTAAAATTGTGTTAAATCAAAGTCAGCCACTATCATATGTTGAGGTTTGCTTGATTAGGCCATAGGAGTAATTTGCGCAATTTCACTCATCTTCCGCTCTTCATTTAAACAAACAGTTAGGTTCTTCTTTCTTAACTCAATGTTTGAAGTTCACTCATTGTCATCCTTCATTCTTCACCATTCATTCCTCTGCGCCCTTCATCCAAGCATCCTACCTTGAGTTCATTATTACATTCCCCATCCAATTCTTTTTCATTTGGATAGTCATATCGATGATTCCTTTTTTCAGAACCTCTAAGCACCTCTTCATTTCAAAATGTTATTTTCATATTTTATGGTTCTACAGAACAGAATAATCAAATACATGTCAATGTGTTGCCCATTTTCGTCACTTTGGTTCCGTTTCACTGCCATGCCTTGTTCTTCCATCTCAAAGCTTTTCATCAATCTCTTTCTAAGTTTTAAGTTTTTTCACGACTTAAAACATTCCTCTATTTTCTGCATGCCTGACTACTTTGTATTATTCACAAAACTACTCTCTCCCCTCTGAAATCTATTTCCCCACACTCGTAGATATTGAAATATTTCTTTCAGTCCCGTTCCACGTTTTATTGAGGAAATAACTTAGTGCTTTTTTATCAATTCTCAATGTCGTTCAACTAAGAACAGCCAGAGAGCTTCGATTCTAATAGCTAAAATCAATAAAAATAAATATTTTGGGTAGTTATCATCATAAATGTTTGCATAAACATTAAAAAAAAAGGAAAACACTATCTGGGGTCATATTGACAAAATGCTGCTCTCATTTGGATAATTGTTATTTTGGGGTGAAAATTTAAATATTTTTTATTGATAAAGGGAGTGGGCGCGAGTGCCGAAGGTGGGTGATTGTTTAAATATTATACATAATAAGGGAGAGGTCGCGAGTGTCGAATGGTGGTTTTTCGCGTTGCTGAGGGGCCGAAAGGGGAATGAAAGAGTAAATAACGTTAAAACTTTTCGAGTCTTGTTTCATTATTAGCAGCGTTGTTTGAATATGGCCCCAACATTCTCTGCATCATTAAGATCTTTCGAATGGCAAATAAACTTTGAATTATTTATTGTTAAAATTGCTCTTTATACATGTAGCTTTTTTTAACAAATATCTTACGTTCACCTAAAGTTTATTCAATGATCGGTAAAATTGTGTTAAATCAAAGTCAGCCACTATCATATGTTGAGGTTTGCTTGATTAGGCCATAGCTGTAATTTGCGCAATTTCACTCATCTTCCGCTCCTCATTTAAACAAACAGTTAGGTTCTTCTTTCTTAACTCAATGTTTGATGTTCACTCATTGTCATCCTTCATTCTTCACCATTCATTCCTCTGCGCCCTTCATCCAAGCATCCTACCTTGAGTTCATTATTACATTCCCCATCCAATTCTTTTTCATTTGGATAGTCATATGGATGAATCCTTTTTTCAGAACCTCTAAGCACCTCTTCATTTCAAAATGTTATTTTCATATTTTATGGTTCTACAGAACTGAATAATCAAATACATGTCAATGTGTTGCCCATTTTCGTCACTTAGGTTCCGTTTCACTGCCATGCCTTGTTCTTCCATCTCAAAGCTTTTCATCAATCTCTTCCTAAGTTTTAAGTTTTTTCACGACTTAAAACATTCCTCTATTTTCTGCAGTCCTGACTACTTTGTATTATTCACAAAACTACTCTATCCCCTCTGAAATCTATTTCCCCACACTCGTAGATATTGATTTATTTCTTTTAGTCCCGTTCCACGTTTTATTGAGGAAATAACTTAGTGCTTTTTTATCATTTCTCAATGTCGTTCCACTAAGAACAGCCAGAGAGCTTCGATTCTAATAGCTAAAATCAATAAAAATAAATATTTTGGGTAATTATCATCATAAATATTTGCATAAACATTAAAAAAAAAGAAAAACACTATCTGGGGTCATATTGACAAAATGCTGCTCTCATTTGGATAATTGTTATTTTGGGGTGAAAATTTAAATATTTTTTATTGATAAAGGGAGTGGGCGCGAGTGCCGAAGGTGGGTGATTGTTTAAATATTATACATAATAAGGGAGAGGTCGCGAGTGTCGATGGGTGGTTTTTCGCTTTGCTGAGGGGCCGAAAGGGGAATGAAAGAGTAAATAACGTTAAAACTTTTCGAGTCTTGTTGCATTATTAGCAGCGTTGTTTGAATATGACCCCAAAATTTTCTGCATCATTAAGATCTTTCGAATGGCAAATAAACTTTGAATTATTTATTGTTAAAATTGATCTTTATACATGTAGCTTTTTTTTACAAATATCTTACGTTCACCTAAAGTTTATTCAATGATCGGTAAAATTATGTTAAATCAAAGTCAGCCACTATCATATGTTGAGGTTTGCTTGATTAGGCCATAGGAGTAATTTGCGAATTTCACTCATCTTCCGCTCTTCTTTTAAACAAACAGTTAGGTTCTTCTTTCTTAACTCAATGTTTGAAGTTCACTCATTGTCATCCTTCATTCTTCACCATTCATTCCTCTGCGCCCTTCATCCAAGCATCATACCTTGAGTTCATTATTACATTCCCCATCCAATTCTTTTTCATTTGGATAGTCATATCGATGAATCCTTTTTTCGGAACCTCTAAGCACCTCTTCATTTCCAAATGTTATTTTCATATTTTATGGTTCTACAGATCAGAATAATCAAATACATGTCAATGTGTTGCCCATTTTCGTCACTTAGGTTCCGTTTCACTGCCATGCCTTGTTCTTCCATCTCAAAGCTTTTCATCCATCTCTTCCTAAGTTTTAAGTTTTTTTACGACTTAAAACATTCCTCTATTTTCTGCAGTCCTGACTACTTTGTATTATTCACAAAACTACTCTATCCCCTCTGAAATCTATTTCCCCACACTCGTAGATATTGATTTATTTCTTTTAGTCCCGTTCCACGTTTTATTGAGGAAATAACTTAGTGCTTTTTTATCATTTCTCAATGTCGTTCCACTAAGAACAGCCAGAGAGCTTCGATTCTAATAGCTAAAATCAATAAAAATAAATATTTTGGGTAATTATCATCATAAATATTTGCATAAACATTAAAAAAAAAGAAAAACACTATCTGGGGTCATATTGACAAAATGATGCTCTCATTTCGATAATTGTTATTTCGGGGTGAAAATTTAAATATTTTTTATTGATAAAGGGAGTGGGCGCGAGTGCCGAAGGTGGGTGATTGTTTAAATATTATACATAATAAGGGAGAGGTCGCGAGTGTCGATGGGTGGTTTTTCGCGTTGCTGAGGGGCCGAAAGGGGAATGAAAGAGTAAATAACGTTAAAACTTTTCGAGTCTTGTTGCATTATTAGCAGCGTTGTTTGAATATGACCCCAAAATTCTCTGCATCATTAAGATCTTTCGATTGGAAATAAACTTTGAATTATTTATTGTTAAAATTGATCTTTATACATGCAGCTTCTTTTAACAAATATCTTACGTTCACCTAAAGTTGTATTCAATGATCGGTAAAATTGTGTTAAATCAAAGTCAGCCACTATCATATGTTGAGGTTTGCTTGATTAGGCCATAGGAGTAATTTGCGCAATTTCACTCATCTTCCGCTATTCATTTAAACAAACAGTTAGGTTCTTCTTTCTTAACTAAATGTTTGAAGTTCACTCATTGTCATCCTTCATTCTTCACCATTCATTCCTCTGCGCCCTTCATCCAAGCATCATACCTTGAGTTCATTATTACATTCCCCATCCAATTCTTTTTCATTTGGATAGTCATATCGATGAATCCTTTTTTCAGAACCTCTAAGCACCTCTTCATTTCAAAATGTTATCTTCATATTTTATGCTTCTACAGAACAGAATAATCAAATACTTTTCAATGTGTTGCCCATTTTCGTCACTCGGGTTCCGTTTCACTGCCATGCCCTGTTCTTCCATCTCAAAGCTTTTCATCAATCTCTTCATAAGTTTTAAGTTTTTTCACGACTTAAAACATTCTTCTATTTTCTGCATGCCTGACTACTATGTATTATTCACAAAACTACTCTATCCCCTCTGAAATCTATTTCCCCACACTCGTAGATATTGAAATATTTCTTTTAGTCCCGTTCCACGTTTTATTGAGGAAATAACTTAGTGCTTTTTTATCATTTCTCAATGTCGTTCCAATAAGAACAGCCAGAAAGCTTCGATTCTAATAGCTAAAATCAATAAAAATAAATATTTTGGGTAATTATCATCATAAATATTTGCATAAACATTAAAAAAAAAGAAAAACACTATCTGGGGTCATATTGAAAAAATGCTGCTCTCATTTGGATAATTGTTATTTTGGGGTGAAAATTTAAATATTTTTTATTGATAAAGGGAGTGGGCGCGAGTGCCGAAGGTGGGTGATTGTTTAAATATTATACATAATAAGGGAGAGGTCGCGAGTGTCGATGGGTGGTTTTTCGCGTTGCTGAGGGGCCGAAAGGGGAATGAAAGAGTAAATAACGTAAAAACTTTTCGAGTCTTGTTGCATTATTAGCAGCGTTGTTTGAATATGACCCCAAAATTCTCTGCATCATAAAGATCTTTCGAATGGCAAATAAACTTTGAATTATTTATTTTTAAAATTGATCTTTATACATGTAGCTTTTTTTAACAAATATCTTACGTTCACCTAAAGTTGTATTCAATGATCGGTAAAATTGTGTTAAATCAAAGTCAGCCACTATCATATGTTGAGGTTTGCTTGATTAGGCCATAGCTGTAATTTGCGCAATTTCACTCATCTTCCGCTCCTCATTTAAACAAACAGTTAGGTTCTTCTTTCTTAACTCAATGTTTGAAGTTCACTCATTGTCATCCTTCATTCTTCACCATTCATTCCTCTGCGCCCTTCATCCAAGCATCCTACCTTGAGTTCATTATTACATTCCCCATCCAATTCTTTTTCATTTGGATAGTCATATCGATGAATCCTTTTTTCAGAACCTCTAAGCACCTCTTCAATTCCAAATGTTATTTTCATATTTTATGGTTCTACAGAACAGAATAATCAAATACATGTCAATGTGTTGCCCATTTTCGTCACTTAGGTTCCGTTTCACTGCCATGCCTTGTTCTTCCATCTCAAAGCTTTTCATCCATCTCTTCCTAAGTTTTAAGTTTTTTTACGACTTAAAACATTCCTCTATTTTCTGCAGTCCTGACTACTTTGTATTATTCACAAAACTACTCTATCCCCTCTGAAATCTATTTCCCCACACTCGTAGATATTGATTTATTTCTTTTAGTCCCGTTCCACGTTTTATTGAGGAAATAACTTAGTGCTTTTTTATCATTTCTCAATGTCGTTCCACTAAGAACAGCCAGAGAGCTTCGATTCTAATAGCTAAAATCAATAAAAATAAATATTTTGGGTAATTATCATCATAAATATTTGCATAAACATTAAAAAAAAAGAAAAACACTATCTGGGGTCATAGTGACAAAATGATGCTCTCATTTGGATAATTGTTATTTTGGGGTGAAAATTTAAATATTTTTTATTGATAAAGGGAGTGGGCGCGAGTGCCGAAGGTGGGTGATTGTTTAAATATTATACATAATAAGGGAGAGGTCGCGAGTGTCGATGGGTGGTTTTTCGCGTAGCTGAGGGGCCGAAAGGGGAATGAAAGAGTAAATAACGTAAAAACTTTTCGAGTCTTGTTGCATTATTAGCAGCGTTGTTTGAATATGACCCCAAAATTCTCTGCATCATTAAGATCTTTCGATTGGAAATAAACTTTGAAAAATTTATTGTTAAAATTGATCTTTATACATGTAGCTTCTTTTAACAAATATCTTACGTTCACCTAAAGTTGTATTCAATGATCGGTAAAATTGTGTTAAATCAAAGTCAGCCACTATCATATGTTGAGGTTTGCTTGATTAGGCCATAGGAGTAATTTGCGCAATTTCACTCATCTTCCGCTCTTCATTTAAACAAACAGTAAGGTTCTTCTTTCTTAACTAAATGTTTGAAGTTCACTCATTGTCATCCTTCATTCTTCACCATTCATTCCTCTGCGCCCTTCATCCAAGCATCATACCTTGAGTTCATTATTACATTCCCCATCCAATTCTTTTTCATTTGGATAGTCATATCGATGAATCCTTTTTTCAGAACCTCTAAGCACCTCTTCATTTCAAAATGTTATCTTCATATTTTATGCTTCTACAGAACAGAATAATCAAATACTTTTCAATGTGTTGCCCATTTTCGTCACTCGGGTTCCGTTTCACTGCCATGCCTTGTTCTTCCATCTCAAAGCTTTTCATGAATCTCTTCCTAAGTTTTAAGTTTTTTCACGACTTAAAACATTACTCTATTTTCTGCATGCCTGACTACTTTGTATTATTCACAAAACTACTCTATCCCCTCTGAAATCTATTTCCCCACACTCGTAGAAATTGAAATATTTCTTTTAGTCCCGTTCCACGTTTTATTGAGGAAATAACTTAGTGCTTTTTTATCATTTCTCAATGTCGTTCCAATAAGAACAGCCAGAAAGCTTCGATTCTAATAGCTAAAATCAATAAAAATAAATATTTTGGGTAATTATCATCATAAATATTTGCATAAACATTAAAAAAAAAGAAAAACACTATCTGGGGTCATATTGAAAAAATGCTGCTCTCATTTGGATAATTGTTATTTTGGGGTGAAAATTTAAATATTTTTTATTGATAAAGGGAGTGGGCGCGAGTGCCGAAGGTGGGTGATTGTTTAAATATTATACATAATAAGGGAGAGGTCGCGAGTGTCGATGGGTGGTTTTTCGCGTTGCTGAGGGGCCGAAAGGGGAATGAAAGAGTAAATAACGTTAAAACTTTTCGAGTCTTGTTGCATTATTAGCAGCGTTGTTTGAATATGACCCCAAAATTCTCTGTATCATAAAGATCTTTCGAATGGCAAATAAACTTTGAATTATTTATTTTTAAAATTGATCTTTATACATGTAGCTTTTTTTAACAAATATCTTACGTTCACCTAAAGTTGTATTCAATGATCGGTAAAATTGTGTTAAATCAAAGTCAGCCACTATCATATGTTGAGGTTTGCTTGATTAGGCCATAGGAGTAATTTGCGCAATTTCACTCATCTTCCGTTCTTCATTTAAACAAACAGTTAGGTTCTTCTTTCTTAACTCAATGTTTGAAGTTCACTCATTGTCATCCTTCATTCTTCACCATTCATTCCTCTGCGCCCTTCATCCAAGCATCCTACCTTGAGTTCATTATTACATTCCCCATCCAATTCTTTTTCATTTGGATAATCATATCGATGATTCCTTTTTTCAGAACCTCTAAGCACCTCTTCATTTCAAAATGTTATTTTCATATTTTATGGTTCTACAGAACAGAATAATCAAATACATGTCAATGTGTTGCCCATTTTCGTCACTTTGGTTCCGTTTCACTGCCATGCCTTGTTCTTCCATCTCAAAGCTTTTCATCAATCTCTTCCTAAGTTTTAAGTTTTTTCACGACTTAAAACATTCCTCTATTTTCTGCATGCCTGACTACTTTGTATTATTCACAAAACTACTCTCTCCCCTCTGAAATCTATTTCCCCACACTCGTAGATATTGAAATATTTCTTTCAGTCCCGTTCCACGTTTTATTGAGGAAATAACTTAGTGCTTTTTTATCATTTCTCAATGTCGTTCAACTAAGAACAGCCAGAGAGCTTCGATTCTAATAGCTAAAATCAATAAAAATAAATATTTTGGGTAATTATCATCATAAATGTTTGCATAAACATTAAAAAAAAAGGAAAACACTATCTGGGGTCATATTGACAAAATGCTGCTCTCATTTGGATAATTGTTATTTTGGGGTGAAAATTTAAATATTTTTTATTGATAAAGGGAGTGGGCGCGAGTGCCGAAGGTGGGTGATTGTTTAAATATTATACATAATAAGGGAGAGGTCGCGAGTGTCGATGGGTGGTTTTTCGCGTTGCTGAGGGGCCGAAAGGGGAATGAAAGAGTAAATAACGTTAAAACTTTTCGAGTCTTGTTTCATTATTAGCAGCGTTGTTTGAATATGGCCCCAACATTCTCTGCATCATTAAGATCTTTCGAATGGCAAATAAACTTTGAATTATTTATTGTTAAAATTGATCTTTATACATGTAGCTTTTTTTAACAAATATCTTACGTTCACCTAAAGTTTATTCAATGATCGGTAAAATTGTGTTAAATCAAAGTCAGCCACAATCATATGTTGAGGTTTGCTTGATTAGGCCATAGGAGTAATTTGCGCAATTTCACTCATCTTCCGCTCTTCATTTAAACAAACAGTTAGGTTCTTCTTTCTTAACTAAATGTTTGAAGTTCACTCATTGTCATCCTTCATTCTTCACCATTCATTCCTCTGCGCCCTTCATCCAAGCATCATACCTTGAGTTCATTATTACATTCCCCATCCAATTCTTTTTCATTTGGATAGTCATATCGATGAATCCTTTTTTCAGAACCTCTAAGCACCTCTTCATTTCAAAATGTTATCTTCATATTTTATGGTTCTACAGAACTGAATAATCAAATACATGTCAATGTGTTGCCCATTTTCGTCACTTAGGTTCCGTTTCACTGCCATGCCTTGTTCTTCCATCTCAAAGCTTTTCATCAATCTCTTCCTAAGTTTTAAGTTTTTTCACGACTTAAAACATTCTTCTATTTTCTGCATGCCTGACTACTTTGTATTATTCACAAAACTACTCTATCCCCTCTGAAATCTATTTCCCCACACTCGTAGATATTGAAATATTTCTTTTAGTCCCGTTCCACGTTTTATTGAGGAAATAACTTAGTGCTTTTTTATCATTTCTCAATGTCGTTCCAATAAGAACAGCCAGAAAGCTTCGATTCTAATAGCTAAAATCAATAAAAATAAATATTTTGGGTAATTATCATCATAAATATTTGCATAAACATTAAAAAAAAAGAAAAACACTATCTGGGGTCATATTGAAAAAATGCTGCTCTCATTTGGATAATTGTTATTTTGGGGTGAAAATTTAAATATTTTTTATTGATAAAGGGAGTGGGCGCGAGTGCCGAAGGTGGGTGATTGTTTAAATATTATACATAATAAGGGAGAGGTCGCGAGTGTCGATGGGTGGTTTTTCGCGTTGCTGAGGGGCCGAAAGGGGAATGAAAGAGTAAATAACGTTAAAACTTTTCGAGTCTTGTTGCATTATTAGCAGCGTTGTTTGAATATGACCCCAAAATTCTCTGCATCATAAAGATCTTTCGAATGGCAAATAAACTTTGAATTATTTATTTTTTAAATTGATCTTTATACATGTAGCTTTTTTTAACAAATATCTTACGTTCACCTAAAGTTGTATTCAATGATCGGTAAAATTGTGTTAAATCAAAGTCAGCCACTATCATATGTTGAGGTTTGCTTGATTAGGCCATAGGAGTAATTTGCGCAATTTCACTCATCTTCCGCTCCTCATTTAAACAAACAGTTAGGTTCTTCTTTCTTAACTCAATGTTTGAAGTTCACTCATTGTCATCCTTCATTCTTCACCATTCATTCCTCTGCGCCCTTAATCCAAGCATCATACCTTGAGTTCATTATTACATTCCCCATCCAATTCTTTTTCATTTGGATAGTCATATCGATGAATCCTTTTTTCAGAACCTCTAAGCACCTCTTCATTTCAAAATGTTATCTTCATATTTTATGCTTCTACAGAACAGAATAATCAAATACTTTTCAATGTGTTGCCCATTTTCGTCACTCGTGTTCCGTTTCACTGCCATGCCTTGTTCTTCCATCTCAAAGCTTTTCATCAATCTCTTCCTAAGTTTTAAGTTTTTTCACGACTTAAAACATTCCTCTATTTTCTGCATGCCTGACTACTTTGTATTATTCACAAAACTACTCTCTCCCCTCTGAAATCTATTTCCCCACACTCGTAGATATTGAAATATTTCTTTTAATCCCGTTCCACGTTTTATTGAGGAAATAACTTAGTGCTTTTTTATCATTTCTCAATGTCGTTCAACTAAGAACAGCCAGAGAGCTTCGATTCTAATAGCTAAAATCAATAAAAATAAATATTTTGGGTAATTATCATCATAAATGTTTGCATAAACATTAAAAAAAAGGAAAACACTATCTGGGGTCATATTGAAAAAATGCTGCTCTCATTTGGATAATTGTTATTTTGGGGTGAAAATTTAAATAATTTTTATTGATAAAGGGAGTGGGCGCGAGTGCCGAAGGTGGGTGATTGTTTAAATATTATACATAATAAGGGAGAGGTCGCGAGTGTCGATGGGTGGTTTTTCGCGTTGCTGAGGGGCCGAAAGGGGAATGAAAGAGTAAATAACGTTAAAACTTTTCGAGTCTTGTTTCATTATTAGCAGCGTTGTTTGAATATGGCCCCAACATTCTCTGCATCATTAAGATCTTTCGAATGGCAAATAAACTTTGAATTATTTATTGTTAAAATTGATCTTTATACATGTAGCTTTTTTTAACAAATATCTTACGTTCACCTAAAGTTTATTCAATGATCGGTAAAATTGTGTTAAATCAAAGTCAGCCACTATCATATGTTGAGTTTTGCTTGATTAGGCCATAGCTGTAATTTGCGCAATTTCACTCATCTTCCGCTCCTCATTTAAACAAACAGTTAGGTTCTTCTTTCTTAACTCAATGTTTGATGTTCACTCATTGTCATCCTTCATTCTTCACCATTCATTCCTCTGCGCCCTTCATCCAAGCATCCTACCTTGAGTTCATTATTACATTCCCCATCCAATTCTTTTTCATTTGGATAGTCATATGGATGAATCCTTTTTTCAGAACCTCTAAGCACCTCTTCATTTCAAAATGTTATCTTCATATTTTATGCTTCTACAGAACAGAATAATCAAATACTTTTCAATGTGTTGCCCATTTTCGTCACTCGGGTTCCGTTTCACTGCCATGCCTTGTTCTTCCATCTCAAAGCTTTTCATCAATCTCTTCCTAAGTTTTAAGTTTTTTCACGACTTAAAACATTACTCTATTTTCTGCATGCCTGACTACTTTGTATTATTCACAAAACTACTCTATCCCCTCTGAAATCTATTTCCCCACACTCGTAGATATTGAAATATTTCTTTTAGTCCCGTTCCACGTTTTATTGAGGAAATAACTTAGTGCTTTTTTATCATTTCTCAATGTCGTTCCACTAAGAACAGCCAGAGAGCTTCGATTCTAATAGCTAAAATCAATAAAAATAAATATTTTGGGTAATTATCATCATAAATATTTGCATAAACATTAAAAAAAAAGAAAAACACTATCTGGGGTCATATTGACAAAATGATGCTCTCATTTCGATAATTGTTATTTCGGGGTGAAAATTTAAATATTTTTTATTGATAAAGGGAGTGGGCGCGAGTGCCGAAGGTGGGTGATTGTTTAAATATTATACATAATAAGGGAGAGGTCGCGAGTGTCGATGGGTGGTTTTTCGCGTTGCTGAGGGGCCGAAAGGGGAATGAAAGAGTAAATAACGTTAAAACTTTTCGAGTCTTGTTGCATTATTAGCAGCGTTGTTTGAATATGACCCCAAAATTCTCTGCATCATTAAGATCTTTCGATTGGAAATAAACTTTGAATTATTTATTGTTAAAATTGATCTTTATACATGCAGCTTCTTTTAACAAATATCTTACGTTCACCTAAAGTTGTATTCAATGATCGGTAAAATTGTGTTAAATCAAAGTCAGCCACTATCATATGTTGAGGTTTGCTTGATTAGGCCATAGGAGTAATTTGCGCAATTTCACTCATCTTCCGCTATTCATTTAAACAAACAGTTAGGTTCTTCTTTCTTAACTAAATGTTTGAAGTTCACTCATTGTCATCCTTCATTCTTCACCATTCATTCCTCTGCGCCCTTCATCCAAGCATCATACCTTGAGTTCATTATTACATTCCCCATCCAATTCTTTTTCATTTGGATAGTCATATCGATGAATCCTTTTTTCAAAACCTCTAAGCACCTCTTCATTTCAAAATGTTATCTTCATATTTTATGCTTCTACAGAACAGAATAATCAAATACTTTTCAATGTGTTGCCCATTTTCGTCACTCGGGTTCCGTTTCACTGCCATGCCCTGTTCTTCCATCTCAAAGCTTTTCATCAATCTCTTCATAAGTTTTAAGTTTTTTCACGACTTAAAACATTCTTCTATTTTCTGCATGCCTGACTACTATGTATTATTCACAAAACTACTCTATCCCCTCTGAAATCTATTTCCCCACACTCGTAGATATTGAAATATTTCTTTTAGTCCCGTTCCACGTTTTATTGAGGAAATAACTTAGTGCTTTTTTATCATTTCTCAATGTCGTTCCAATAAGAACAGCCAGAAAGCTTCGATTCTAATAGCTAAAATCAATAAAAATAAATATTTTGGGTAATTATCATCATAAATATTTGCATAAACATTAAAAAAAAAGAAAAACACTATCTGGGGTCATATTGAAAAAATGCTGCTCTCATTTGGATAATTGTTATTTTGGGGTGAAAATTTAAATATTTTTTATTGATAAAGGGAGTGGGCGCGAGTGCCGAAGGTGGGTGATTGTTTAAATATTATACATAATAAGGGAGAGGTCGCGAGTGTCGATGGGTGGTTTTTCGCGTTGCTGAGGGGCCGAAAGGGGAATGAAAGAGTAAATAACGTAAAAACTTTTCGAGTCTTGTTGCATTATTAGCAGCGTTGTTTGAATATGACCCCAAAATTCTCTGCATCATAAAGATCTTTCGAATGGCAAATAAACTTTGAATTATTTATTTTTAAAATTGATCTTTATACATGTAGCTTTTTTTAACAAATATCTTACGTTCACCTAAAGTTGTATTCAATGATCGGTAAAATTGTGTTAAATCAAAGTCAGCCACTATCATATGTTGAGGTTTGCTTGATTAGGCCATAGGAGTAATTTGCGCAATTTCACTCATCTTCCGCTCTTCATTTAAACAAACAGTTAGGTTCTTCTTTCTTAACTAAATGTTTGAAGTTCACTCATTGTCATCCTTCATTCTTCACCATTCATTCCTCTGCGCCCTTCATCCAAGCATCATACCTTGAGTTCATTATTACATTCCCCATCCAATTCTTTTTCATTTGGATAGTCATATCGATGAATCCTTTTTTCAGAACCTCTAAGCACCTCTTCATTTCAAAATGTTATCTTCATATTTTATGGTTCTACAGAACTGAATAATCAAATACATGTCAATGTGTTGCCCATTTTCGTCACTTAGGTTCCGTTTCACTGCCATGCCTTGTTCTTCCATCTCAAAGCTTTTCATCAATCTCTTCCTAAGTTTTAAGTTTTTTCACGACTTAAAACATTCTTCTATTTTCTGCATGCCTGACTACTTTGTATTATTCACAAAACTACTCTATCCCCTCTGAAATCTATTTCCCCACACTCGTAGATATTGAAATATTTCTTTTAGTCCCGTTCCACGTTTTATTGAGGAAATAACTTAGTGCTTTTTTATCATTTCTCAATGTCGTTCCAATAAGAACAGCCAGAAAGCTTCGATTCTAATAGCTAAAATCAATAAAAATAAATATTTTGGGTAATTATCATCATAAATATTTGCATAAACATTAAAAAAAAAGAAAAACACTATCTGGGGTCATATTGAAAAAATGCTGCTCTCATTTGGATAATTGTTATTTTGGGGTGAAAATTTAAATATTTTTTATTGATAAAGGGAGTGGGCGCGAGTGCCGAAGGTGGGTGATTGTTTAAATATTATACATAATAAGGGAGAGGTCGCGAGTGTCGATGGGTGG
The DNA here is from genome assembly GCA_947579665.1 of Sympetrum striolatum. Lineage (NCBI taxonomy): Eukaryota > Metazoa > Arthropoda > Insecta > Odonata > Libellulidae > Sympetrum > Sympetrum striolatum. The sequence continues at coordinate 79,692,781 of OX388351.1, forward strand.
TTTTTCGCGTTGCTGAGGGGCCGAAAGGGGAATGAAAGAGTAAATAACGTTAAAACTTTTCGAGTCTTGTTGCATTATTAGCAGCGTTGTTTGAATATGACCCCAAAATTCTCTGCATCATAAAGATCTTTCGAATGGCAAATAAACTTTGAATTATTTATTTTTTAAATTGATCTTTATACATGTAGCTTTTTTTAACAAATATCTTACGTTCACCTAAAGTTGTATTCAATGATCGGTAAAATTGTGTTAAATCAAAGTCAGCCACTATCATATGTTGAGGTTTGCTTGATTAGGCCATAGGAGTAATTTGCGCAATTTCACTCATCTTCCGCTCCTCATTTAAACAAACAGTTAGGTTCTTCTTTCTTAACTCAATGTTTGAAGTTCACTCATTGTCATCCTTCATTCTTCACCATTCATTCCTCTGCGCCCTTAATCCAAGCATCATACCTTGAGTTCATTATTACATTCCCCATCCAATTCTTTTTCATTTGGATAGTCATATCGATGAATCCTTTTTTCAGAACCTCTAAGCACCTCTTCATTTCAAAATGTTATCTTCATATTTTATGCTTCTACAGAACAGAATAATCAAATACTTTTCAATGTGTTGCCCATTTTCGTCACTCGTGTTCCGTTTCACTGCCATGCCTTGTTCTTCCATCTCAAAGCTTTTCATCAATCTCTTCCTAAGTTTTAAGTTTTTTCACGACTTAAAACATTCCTCTATTTTCTGCATGCCTGACTACTTTGTATTATTCACAAAACTACTCTCTCCCCTCTGAAATCTATTTCCCCACACTCGTAGATATTGAAATATTTCTTTTAATCCCGTTCCACGTTTTATTGAGGAAATAACTTAGTGCTTTTTTATCATTTCTCAATGTCGTTCAACTAAGAACAGCCAGAGAGCTTCGATTCTAATAGCTAAAATCAATAAAAATAAATATTTTGGGTAATTATCATCATAAATGTTTGCATAAACATTAAAAAAAAGGAAAACACTATCTGGGGTCATATTGAAAAAATGCTGCTCTCATTTGGATAATTGTTATTTTGGGGTGAAAATTTAAATAATTTTTATTGATAAAGGGAGTGGGCGCGAGTGCCGAAGGTGGGTGATTGTTTAAATATTATACATAATAAGGGAGAGGTCGCGAGTGTCGATGGGTGGTTTTTCGCGTTGCTGAGGGGCCGAAAGGGGAATGAAAGAGTAAATAACGTTAAAACTTTTCGAGTCTTGTTTCATTATTAGCAGCGTTGTTTGAATATGGCCCCAACATTCTCTGCATCATTAAGATCTTTCGAATGGCAAATAAACTTTGAATTATTTATTGTTAAAATTGATCTTTATACATGTAGCTTTTTTTAACAAATATCTTACGTTCACCTAAAGTTTATTCAATGATCGGTAAAATTGTGTTAAATCAAAGTCAGCCACTATCATATGTTGAGTTTTGCTTGATTAGGCCATAGCTGTAATTTGCGCAATTTCACTCATCTTCCGCTCCTCATTTAAACAAACAGTTAGGTTCTTCTTTCTTAACTCAATGTTTGATGTTCACTCATTGTCATCCTTCATTCTTCACCATTCATTCCTCTGCGCCCTTCATCCAAGCATCCTACCTTGAGTTCATTATTACATTCCCCATCCAATTCTTTTTCATTTGGATAGTCATATGGATGAATCCTTTTTTCAGAACCTCTAAGCACCTCTTCATTTCAAAATGTTATCTTCATATTTTATGCTTCTACAGAACAGAATAATCAAATACTTTTCAATGTGTTGCCCATTTTCGTCACTCGGGTTCCGTTTCACTGCCATGCCTTGTTCTTCCATCTCAAAGCTTTTCATGAATCTCTTCCTAAGTTTTAAGTTTTTTCACGACTTAAAACATTACTCTATTTTCTGCATGCCTGACTACTTTGTATTATTCACAAAACTACTCTATCCCCTCTGAAATCTATTTCCCCACACTCGTAGAAATTGAAATATTTCTTTTAGTCCCGTTCCACGTTTTATTGAGGAAATAACTTAGTGCTTTTTTATCATTTCTCAATGTCGTTCCAATAAGAACAGCCAGAAAGCTTCGATTCTAATAGCTAAAATCAATAAAAATAAATATTTTGGGTAATTATCATCATAAATATTTGCATAAACATTAAAAAAAAAGAAAAACACTATCTGGGGTCATATTGAAAAAATGCTGCTCTCATTTGGATAATTGTTATTTTGGGGTGAAAATTTAAATATTTTTTATTGATAAAGGGAGTGGGCGCGAGTGCCGAAGGTGGGTGATTGTTTAAATATTATACATAATAAGGGAGAGGTCGCGAGTGTCGATGGGTGGTTTTTCGCGTTGCTGAGGGGCCGAAAGGGGAATGAAAGAGTAAATAACGTTAAAACTTTTCGAGTCTTGTTGCATTATTAGCAGCGTTGTTTGAATATGACCCCAAAATTCTCTGTATCATAAAGATCTTTCGAATGGCAAATAAACTTTGAATTATTTATTTTTAAAATTGATCTTTATACATGTAGCTTTTTTTAACAAATATCTTACGTTCACCTAAAGTTGTATTCAATGATCGGTAAAATTGTGTTAAATCAAAGTCAGCCACTATCATATGTTGAGGTTTGCTTGATTAGGCCATAGGAGTAATTTGCGCAATTTCACTCATCTTCCGCTCTTCATTTAAACAAACAGTTAGGTTCTTCTTTCTTAACTCAATGTTTGAAGTTCACTCATTGTCATCCTTCATTCTTCACCATTCATTCCTCTGCGCCCTTCATCCAAGCATCCTACCTTGAGTTCATTATTACATTCCCCATCCAATTCTTTTTCATTTGGATAATCATATCGATGATTCCTTTTTTCAGAACCTCTAAGCACCTCTTCATTTCAAAATGTTATTTTCATATTTTATGGTTCTACAGAACAGAATAATCAAATACATGTCAATGTGTTGCCCATTTTCGTCACTTTGGTTCCGTTTCACTGCCATGCCTTGTTCTTCCATCTCAAAGCTTTTCATCAATCTCTTCCTAAGTTTTAAGTTTTTTCACGACTTAAAACATTCCTCTATTTTCTGCATGCCTGACTACTTTGTATTATTCACAAAACTACTCTCTCCCCTCTGAAATCTATTTCCCCACACTCGTAGATATTGAAATATTTCTTTCAGTCCCGTTCCACGTTTTATTGAGGAAATAACTTAGTGCTTTTTTATCATTTCTCAATGTCGTTCAACTAAGAACAGCCAGAGAGCTTCGATTCTAATAGCTAAAATCAATAAAAATAAATATTTTGGGTAATTATCATCATAAATGTTTGCATAAACATTAAAAAAAAAGGAAAACACTATCTGGGGTCATATTGACAAAATGCTGCTCTCATTTGGATAATTGTTATTTTGGGGTGAAAATTTAAATATTTTTTATTGATAAAGGGAGTGGGCGCGAGTGCCGAAGGTGGGTGATTGTTTAAATATTATACATAATAAGGGAGAGGTCGCGAGTGTCGATGGGTGGTTTTTCGCGTTGCTGAGGGGCCGAAAGGGGAATGAAAGAGTAAATAACGTTAAAACTTTTCGAGTCTTGTTTCATTATTAGCAGCGTTGTTTGAATATGGCCCCAACATTCTCTGCATCATTAAGATCTTTCGAATGGCAAATAAACTTTGAATTATTTATTGTTAAAATTGATCTTTATACATGTAGCTTTTTTTAACAAATATCTTACGTTCACCTAAAGTTTATTCAATGATCGGTAAAATTGTGTTAAATCAAAGTCAGCCACAATCATATGTTGAGGTTTGCTTGATTAGGCCATAGGAGTAATTTGCGCAATTTCACTCATCTTCCGCTCTTCATTTAAACAAACAGTTAGGTTCTTCTTTCTTAACTAAATGTTTGAAGTTCACTCATTGTCATCCTTCATTCTTCACCATTCATTCCTCTGCGCCCTTCATCCAAGCATCATACCTTGAGTTCATTATTACATTCCCCATCCAATTCTTTTTCATTTGGATAGTCATATCGATGAATCCTTTTTTCAGAACCTCTAAGCACCTCTTCATTTCAAAATGTTATCTTCATATTTTATGGTTCTACAGAACTGAATAATCAAATACATGTCAATGTGTTGCCCATTTTCGTCACTTAGGTTCCGTTTCACTGCCATGCCTTGTTCTTCCATCTCAAAGCTTTTCATCAATCTCTTCCTAAGTTTTAAGTTTTTTCACGACTTAAAACATTCTTCTATTTTCTGCATGCCTGACTACTTTGTATTATTCACAAAACTACTCTATCCCCTCTGAAATCTATTTCCCCACACTCGTAGATATTGAAATATTTCTTTTAGTCCCGTTCCACGTTTTATTGAGGAAATAACTTAGTGCTTTTTTATCATTTCTCAATGTCGTTCCAATAAGAACAGCCAGAAAGCTTCGATTCTAATAGCTAAAATCAATAAAAATAAATATTTTGGGTAATTATCATCATAAATATTTGCATAAACATTAAAAAAAAAGAAAAACACTATCTGGGGTCATATTGAAAAAATGCTGCTCTCATTTGGATAATTGTTATTTTGGGGTGAAAATTTAAATATTTTTTATTGATAAAGGGAGTGGGCGCGAGTGCCGAAGGTGGGTGATTGTTTAAATATTATACATAATAAGGGAGAGGTCGCGAGTGTCGATGGGTGGTTTTTCGCGTTGCTGAGGGGCCGAAAGGGGAATGAAAGAGTAAATAACGTTAAAACTTTTCGAGTCTTGTTGCATTATTAGCAGCGTTGTTTGAATATGACCCCAAAATTCTCTGCATCATAAAGATCTTTCGAATGGCAAATAAACTTTGAATTATTTATTTTTTAAATTGATCTTTATACATGTAGCTTTTTTTAACAAATATCTTACGTTCACCTAAAGTTGTATTCAATGATCGGTAAAATTGTGTTAAATCAAAGTCAGCCACTATCATATGTTGAGGTTTGCTTGATTAGGCCATAGGAGTAATTTGCGCAATTTCACTCATCTTCCGCTCCTCATTTAAACAAACAGTTAGGTTCTTCTTTCTTAACTCAATGTTTGAAGTTCACTCATTGTCATCCTTCATTCTTCACCATTCATTCCTCTGCGCCCTTAATCCAAGCATCATACCTTGAGTTCATTATTACATTCCCCATCCAATTCTTTTTCATTTGGATAGTCATATCGATGAATCCTTTTTTCAGAACCTCTAAGCACCTCTTCATTTCAAAATGTTATCTTCATATTTTATGCTTCTACAGAACAGAATAATCAAATACTTTTCAATGTGTTGCCCATTTTCGTCACTCGTGTTCCGTTTCACTGCCATGCCTTGTTCTTCCATCTCAAAGCTTTTCATCAATCTCTTCCTAAGTTTTAAGTTTTTTCACGACTTAAAACATTCCTCTATTTTCTGCATGCCTGACTACTTTGTATTATTCACAAAACTACTCTCTCCCCTCTGAAATCTATTTCCCCACACTCGTAGATATTGAAATATTTCTTTTAATCCCGTTCCACGTTTTATTGAGGAAATAACTTAGTGCTTTTTTATCATTTCTCAATGTCGTTCAACTAAGAACAGCCAGAGAGCTTCGATTCTAATAGCTAAAATCAATAAAAATAAATATTTTGGGTAATTATCATCATAAATGTTTGCATAAACATTAAAAAAAAGGAAAACACTATCTGGGGTCATATTGAAAAAATGCTGCTCTCATTTGGATAATTGTTATTTTGGGGTGAAAATTTAAATAATTTTTATTGATAAAGGGAGTGGGCGCGAGTGCCGAAGGTGGGTGATTGTTTAAATATTATACATAATAAGGGAGAGGTCGCGAGTGTCGATGGGTGGTTTTTCGCGTTGCTGAGGGGCCGAAAGGGGAATGAAAGAGTAAATAACGTTAAAACTTTTCGAGTCTTGTTTCATTATTAGCAGCGTTGTTTGAATATGGCCCCAACATTCTCTGCATCATTAAGATCTTTCGAATGGCAAATAAACTTTGAATTATTTATTGTTAAAATTGATCTTTATACATGTAGCTTTTTTTAACAAATATCTTACGTTCACCTAAAGTTTATTCAATGATCGGTAAAATTGTGTTAAATCAAAGTCAGCCACTATCATATGTTGAGTTTTGCTTGATTAGGCCATAGCTGTAATTTGCGCAATTTCACTCATCTTCCGCTCCTCATTTAAACAAACAGTTAGGTTCTTCTTTCTTAACTCAATGTTTGATGTTCACTCATTGTCATCCTTCATTCTTCACCATTCATTCCTCTGCGCCCTTCATCCAAGCATCCTACCTTGAGTTCATTATTACATTCCCCATCCAATTCTTTTTCATTTGGATAGTCATATGGATGAATCCTTTTTTCAGAACCTCTAAGCACCTCTTCATTTCAAAATGTTATCTTCATATTTTATGCTTCTACAGAACAGAATAATCAAATACTTTTCAATGTGTTGCCCATTTTCGTCACTCGGGTTCCGTTTCACTGCCATGCCTTGTTCTTCCATCTCAAAGCTTTTCATCAATCTCTTCCTAAGTTTTAAGTTTTTTCACGACTTAAAACATTACTCTATTTTCTGCATGCCTGACTACTTTGTATTATTCACAAAACTACTCTATCCCCTCTGAAATCTATTTCCCCACACTCGTAGATATTGAAATATTTCTTTTAGTCCCGTTCCACGTTTTATTGAGGAAATAACTTAGTGCTTTTTTATCATTTCTCAATGTCGTTCCAATAAGAACAGCCAGAAAGCTTCGATTCTAATAGCTAAAATCAATAAAAATAAATATTTTGGGTAATTATCATCATAAATATTTGCATAAACATTAAAAAAAAAAGAAAAACACTATCTGGGGTCATATTGAAAAAATGCTGCTCTCATTTGGATAATTGTTATTTTGGGGTGAAAATTTAAATATTTTTTATTGATAAAGGGAGTGGGCGCGAGTGCCGAAGGTGGGTGATTGTTTAAATATTATACATAATAAGGGAGAGGTCGCGAGTGTCGATGGGTGGTTTTTCGCGTTGCTGAGGGGCCGAAAGGGGAATGAAAGAGTAAATAACGTTAAAACTTTTCGAGTCTTGTTGCATTATTAGCAGCGTTGTTTGAATATGACCCCAAAATTCTCTGCATCATAAAGATCTTTCGAATGGCAAATAAACTTTGAATTATTTATTTTTTAAATTGATCTTTATACATGTAGCTTTTTTTAACAAATATCTTACGTTCACCTAAAGTTGTATTCAATGATCGGTAAAATTGTGTTAAATCAAAGTCAGCCACTATCATATGTTGAGGTTTGCTTGATTAGGCCATAGGAGTAATTTGCGCAATTTCACTCATCTTCCGCTCCTCATTTAAACAAACAGTTAGGTTCTTCTTTCTTAACTCAATGTTTGAAGTTCACTCATTGTCATCCTTCATTCTTCACCATTCATTCCTCTGCGCCCTTAATCCAAGCATCATACCTTGAGTTCATTATTACATTCCCCATCCAATTCTTTTTCATTTGGATAGTCATATCGATGAATCCTTTTTTCAGAACCTCTAAGCACCTCTTCATTTCAAAATGTTATCTTCATATTTTATGCTTCTACAGAACAGAATAATCAAATACTTTTCAATGTGTTGCCCATTTTCGTCACTCGTGTTCCGTTTCACTGCCATGCCTTGTTCTTCCATCTCAAAGCTTTTCATCAATCTCTTCCTAAGTTTTAAGTTTTTTCACGACTTAAAACATTCCTCTATTTTCTGCATGCCTGACTACTTTGTATTATTCACAAAACTACTCTCTCCCCTCTGAAATCTATTTCCCCACACTCGTAGATATTGAAATATTTCTTTTAATCCCGTTCCACGTTTTATTGAGGAAATAACTTAGTGCTTTTTTATCATTTCTCAATGTCGTTCAACTAAGAACAGCCAGAGAGCTTCGATTCTAATAGCTAAAATCAATAAAAATAAATATTTTGGGTAATTATCATCATAAATGTTTGCATAAACATTAAAAAAAAAGGAAAACACTATCTGGGGTCATATTGAAAAAATGCTGCTCTCATTTGGATAATTGTTATTTTGGGGTGAAAATTTAAATAATTTTTATTGATAAAGGGAGTGGGCGCGAGTGCCGAAGGTGGGTGATTGTTTAAATATTATACATAATAAGGGAGAGGTCGCGAGTGTCGATGGGTGGTTTTTCGCGTTGCTGAGGGGCCGAAAGGGGAATGAAAGAGTAAATAACGTTAAAACTTTTCGAGTCTTGTTTCATTATTAGCAGCGTTGTTTGAATATGGCCCCAACATTCTCTGCATCATTAAGATCTTTCGAATGGCAAATAAACTTTGAATTATTTATTGTTAAAATTGATCTTTATACATGTAGCTTTTTTTAACAAATATCTTACGTTCACCTAAAGTTTATTCAATGATCGGTAAAATTGTGTTAAATCAAAGTCAGCCACTATCATATGTTGAGTTTTGCTTGATTAGGCCATAGCTGTAATTTGCGCAATTTCACTCATCTTCCGCTCCTCATTTAAACAAACAGTTAGGTTCTTCTTTCTTAACTCAATGTTTGATGTTCACTCATTGTCATCCTTCATTCTTCACCATTCATTCCTCTGCGCCCTTCATCCAAGCATCCTACCTTGAGTTCATTATTACATTCCCCATCCAATTCTTTTTCATTTGGATAGTCATATGGATGAATCCTTTTTTCAGAACCTCTAAGCACCTCTTCATTTCAAAATGTTATCTTCATATTTTATGCTTCTACAGAACAGAATAATCAAATACTTTTCAATGTGTTGCCCATTTTCGTCACTCGGGTTCCGTTTCACTGCCATGCCTTGTTCTTCCATCTCAAAGCTTTTCATCAATCTCTTCCTAAGTTTTAAGTTTTTTCACGACTTAAAACATTACTCTATTTTCTGCATGCCTGACTACTTTGTATTATTCACAAAACTACTCTATCCCCTCTGAAATCTATTTCCCCACACTCGTAGATATTGAAATATTTCTTTTAGTCCCGTTCCACGTTTTATTGAGGAAATAACTTAGTGCTTTTTTATCATTTCTCAATGTCGTTCCAATAAGAACAGCCAGAAAGCTTCGATTCTAATAGCTAAAATCAATAAAAATAAATATTTTGGGTAATTATCATCATAAATATTTGCATAAACATTAAAAAAAAAAGAAAAACACTATCTGGGGTCATATTGAAAAAATGCTGCTCTCATTTGGATAATTGTTATTTTGGGGTGAAAATTTAAATATTTTTTATTGATAAAGGGAGTGGGCGCGAGTGCCGAAGGTGGGTGATTGTTTAAATATTATACATAATAAGGGAGAGGTCGCGAGTGTCGATGGGTGGTTTTTCGCGTTGCTGAGGGGCCGAAAGGGGAATGAAAGAGTAAATAACGTTAAAACTTTTCGAGTCTTGTTGCATTATTAGCAGCGTTGTTTGAATATGACCCCAAAATTCTCTGCATCATAAAAATCTTTCGAATGGCAAATAAACTTTGAATTATTTATTTTTTAAATTGATCTTTATACATGTAGCTTTTTTTAACAAATATCTTACGTTCACCTAAAGTTGTATTCAATGATCGGTAAAATTGTGTTAAATCAAAGTCAGCCACTATCATATGTTGAGGTTTGCTTGATTAGGCCATAGCTGTAATTTGCGCAATTTCACTCATCTTCCGCTCCTCATTTAAACAAACAGTTAGGTTCTTCTTTCTTAACTCAATGTTTGAAGTTCACTCATTGTCATCCTTCATTCTTCACCATTCATTCCTCTGCGCCCTTCATCCAAGCATCCTACCTTGAGTTCATTATTACATTCCCCATCCAATTCTTTTTCATTTGGATAGTCATATCGATGAATCCTTTTTTCAGAACCTCTAAGCACCTCTTCAATTCCAAATGTTATTTTCATATTTTATGGTTCTACAGAACAGAATAATCAAATACATGTCAATGTGTTGCCCATTTTCGTCACTTAGGTTCCGTTTCACTGCCATGCCTTGTTCTTCCATCTCAAAGCTTTTCATCCATCTCTTCCTAAGTTTTAAGTTTTTTTACGACTTAAAACATTCCTCTATTTTCTGCAGTCCTGACTACTTTGTATTATTCACAAAACTACTCTATCCCCTCTGAAATCTATTTCCCCACACTCGTAGATATTGATTTATTTCTTTTAGTCCCGTTCCACGTTTTATTGAGGAAATAACTTAGTGCTTTTTTATCATTTCTCAATGTCGTTCCACTAAGAACAGCCAGAGAGCTTCGATTCTAATAGCTAAAATCAATAAAAATAAATATTTTGGGTAATTATCATCATAAATATTTGCATAAACATTAAAAAAAAAGAAAAACACTATCTGGGGTCATATTGACAAAATGATGCTCTCATTTGGATAATTGTTATTTTGGGGTGAAAATTTAAATATTTTTTATTGATAAAGGGAGTGGGTGCGAGTGCCGAAGGTGGGTGATTGTTTAAATATTATACATAATAAGGGAGAGGTCGCGAGTGTCGATGGGTGGTTTTTCGCGTAGCTGAGGGGCCGAAAGGGGAATGAAAGAGTAAATAACGTAAAAACTTTTCGAGTCTTGTTGCATTATTAGCAGCGTTGTTTGAATATGACCCCAAAATTCTCTGCATCATTAAGATCTTTCGATTGGAAATAAACTTTGAAAAATTTATTGTTAAAATTGATCTTTATACATGTAGCTTCTTTTAACAAATATCTTACGTTCACCTAAAGTTGTATTCAATGATCGGTAAAATTGTGTTAAATCAAAGTCAGCCACTATCATATGTTGAGGTTTGCTTGATTAGGCCATAGGAGTAATTTGCGCAATTTCACTCATCTTCCGCTCTTCATTTAAACAAACAGTAAGGTTCTTCTTTCTTAACTAAATGTTTGAAGTTCACTCATTGTCATCCTTCATTCTTCACCATTCATTCCTCTGCGCCCTTCATCCAAGCATCCTACCTTGAGTTCATTATTACATTCCCCATCCAATTCTTTTTCATTTGGATAGTCATATCGATGAATCCTTTTTTCAGAACCTCTAAGCACCTCTTCATTTCAAAATGTTATCTTCATATTTTATGCTTCTACAGAACAGAATAATCAAATACTTTTCAATGTGTTGCCCATTTTCGTCACTCGGGTTCCGTTTCACTGCCATGCCTTGTTCTTCCATCTCAAAGCTTTTCATGAATCTCTTCCTAAGTTTTAAGTTTTTTCACGACTTAAAACATTACTCTATTTTCTGCATGCCTGACTACTTTGTATTATTCACAAAACTACTCTATCCCCTCTGAAATCTATTTCCCCACACTCGTAGAAATTGAAATATTTCTTTTAGTCCCGTTCCACGTTTTATTGAGGAAATAACTTAGTGCTTTTTTATCATTTCTCAATGTCGTTCCAATAAGAACAGCCAGAAAGCTTCGATTCTAATAGCTAAAATCAATAAAAATAAATATTTTGGGTAATTATCATCATAAATATTTGCATAAACATTAAAAAAAAAGAAAAACACTATCTGGGGTCATATTGAAAAAATGCTGCTCTCATTTGGATAATTGTTATTTTGGGGTGAAAATTTAAATATTTTTTATTGATAAAGGGAGTGGGCGCGAGTGCCGAAGGTGGGTGATTGTTTAAATATTATACATAATAAGGGAGAGGTCGCGAGTGTCGATGGGTGGTTTTTCGCGTTGCTGAGGGGCCGAAAGGGGAATGAAAGAGTAAATAACGTTAAAACTTTTCGAGTCTTGTTGCATTATTAGCAGCGTTGTTTGAATATGACCCCAAAATTCTCTGTATCATAAAGATCTTTCGAATGGCAAATAAACTTTGAATTATTTATTTTTAAAATTGATCTTTATACATGTAGCTTTTTTTAACAAATATCTTACGTTCACCTAAAGTTGTATTCAATGATCGGTAAAATTGTGTTAAATCAAAGTCAGCCACTATCATATGTTGAGGTTTGCTTGATTAGGCCATAGGAGTAATTTGCGCAATTTCACTCATCTTCCGCTCTTCATTTAAACAAACAGTTAGGTTCTTCTTTCTTAACTCAATGTTTGAAGTTCACTCATTGTCATCCTTCATTCTTCACCATTCATTCCTCTGCGCCCTTCATCCAAGCATCCTACCTTGAGTTCATTATTACATTCCCCATCCAATTCTTTTTCATTTGGATAATCATATCGATGATTCCTTTTTTCAGAACCTCTAAGCACCTCTTCATTTCAAAATGTTATTTTCATATTTTATGGTTCTACAGAACAGAATAATCAAATACATGTCAATGTGTTGCCCATTTTCGTCACTTTGGTTCCGTTTCACTGCCATGCCTTGTTCTTCCATCTCAAAGCTTTTCATCAATCTCTTCCTAAGTTTTAAGTTTTTTCACGACTTAAAACATTCCTCTATTTTCTGCATGCCTGACTACTTTGTATTATTCACAAAACTACTCTCTCCCCTCTGAAATCTATTTCCCCACACTCGTAGATATTGAAATATTTCTTTCAGTCCCGTTCCACGTTTTATTGAGGAAATAACTTAGTGCTTTTTTATCATTTCTCAATGTCGTTCAACTAAGAACAGCCAGAGAGCTTCGATTCTAATAGCTAAAATCAATAAAAATAAATATTTTGGGTAATTATCATCATAAATGTTTGCATAAACATTAAAAAAAAAGGAAAACACTATCTGGGGTCATATTGACAAAATGCTGCTCTCATTTGGATAATTGTTATTTTGGGGTGAAAATTTAAATATTTTTTATTGATAAAGGGAGTGGGCGCGAGTGCCGAAGGTGGGTGATTGTTTAAATATTATACATAATAAGGGAGAGGTCGCGAGTGTCGATGGGTGGTTTTTCGCGTTGCTGAGGGGCCGAAAGGGGAATGAAAGAGTAAATAACGTTAAAACTTTTCGAGTCTTGTTTCATTATTAGCAGCGTTGTTTGAATATGGCCCCAACATTCTCTGCATCATTAAGATCTTTCGAATGGCAAATAAACTTTGAATTATTTATTGTTAAAATTGATCTTTATACATGTAGCTTTTTTTAACAAATATCTTACGTTCACCTAAAGTTTATTCAATGATCGGTAAAATTGTGTTAAATCAAAGTCAGCCACTATCATATGTTGAGGTTTGCTTGATTAGGCCATAGGAGTAATTTGCGCAATTTCACTCATCTTCCGCTCTTCATTTAAACAAACAGTTAGGTTCTTCTTTCTTAACTAAATGTTTGAAGTTCACTCATTGTCATCCTTCATTCTTCACCATTCATTCCTCTGCGCCCTTCATCCAAGCATCATACCTTGAGTTCATTATTACATTCCCCATCCAATTCTTTTTCATTTGGATAGTCATATCGATGAATCCTTTTTTCAGAACCTCTAAGCACCTCTTCATTTCAAAATGTTATCTTCATATTTTATGGTTCTACAGAACTGAATAATCAAATACATGTCAATGTGTTGCCCATTTTCGTCACTTAGGTTCCGTTTCACTGCCATGCCTTGTTCTTCCATCTCAAAGCTTTTCATCAATCTCTTCCTAAGTTTTAAGTTTTTTCACGACTTAAAACATTCTTCTATTTTCTGCATGCCTGACTACTTTGTATTATTCACAAAACTACTCTATCCCCTCTGAAATCTATTTCCCCACACTCGTAGATATTGAAATATTTCTTTTAGTCCCGTTCCACGTTTTATTGAGGAAATAACTTAGTGCTTTTTTATCATTTCTCAATGTCGTTCCAATAAGAACAGCCAGAAAGCTTCGATTCTAATAGCTAAAATCAATAAAAATAAATATTTTGGGTAATTATCATCATAAATATTTGCATAAACATTAAAAAAAAAGAAAAACACTATCTGGGGTCATATTGAAAAAATGCTGCTCTCATTTGGATAATTGTTATTTTGGGGTGAAAATTTAAATATTTTTTATTGATAAAGGGAGTGGGCGCGAGTGCCGAAGGTGGGTGATTGTTTAAATATTATACATAATAAGGGAGAGGTCGCGAGTGTCGATGGGTGGTTTTTCGCGTTGCTGAGGGGCCGAAAGGGGAATGAAAGAGTAAATAACGTTAAAACTTTTCGAGTCTTGTTGCATTATTAGCAGCGTTGTTTGAATATGACCCCAAAATTCTCTGCATCATAAAGATCTTTCGAATGGCAAATAAACTTTGAATTATTTATTTTTTAAATTGATCTTTATACATGTAGCTTTTTTTAACAAATATCTTACGTTCACCTAAAGTTGTATTCAATGATCGGTAAAATTGTGTTAAATCAAAGTCAGCCACTATCATATGTTGAGGTTTGCTTGATTAGGCCATAGGAGTAATTTGCGCAATTTCACTCATCTTCCGCTCCTCATTTAAACAAACAGTTAGGTTCTTCTTTCTTAACTCAATGTTTGAAGTTCACTCATTGTCATCCTTCATTCTTCACCATTCATTCCTCTGCGCCCTTAATCCAAGCATCATACCTTGAGTTCATTATTACATTCCCCATCCAATTCTTTTTCATTTGGATAGTCATATCGATGAATCCTTTTTTCAGAACCTCTAAGCACCTCTTCATTTCAAAATGTTATCTTCATATTTTATGCTTCTACAGAACAGAATAATCAAATACTTTTCAATGTGTTGCCCATTTTCGTCACTCGTGTTCCGTTTCACTGCCATGCCTTGTTCTTCCATCTCAAAGCTTTTCATCAATCTCTTCCTAAGTTTTAAGTTTTTTCACGACTTAAAACATTCCTCTATTTTCTGCATGCCTGACTACTTTGTATTATTCACAAAACTACTCTCTCCCCTCTGAAATCTATTTCCCCACACTCGTAGATATTGAAATATTTCTTTTAATCCCGTTCCACGTTTTATTGAGGAAATAACTTAGTGCTTTTTTATCATTTCTCAATGTCGTTCAACTAAGAACAGCCAGAGAGCTTCGATTCTAATAGCTAAAATCAATAAAAATAAATATTTTGGGTAATTATCATCATAAATGTTTGCATAAACATTAAAAAAAAGGAAAACACTATCTGGGGTCATATTGAAAAAATCTGATGTGGCCAGCACATGACTTTCTCCATATATAAGATGTAATTTCTTATCTACGACAGTAATTTCAAACTCTAAACATTATCAATAATGTTGTTCGGGATATGCTGGATGAAAAACGATGAAACTGGCCATTCGCCCATAGAGCCCAGAGCGCCAACAAAGTACATAATCAGCAACTTCCGGTTTATCAGTATTTCAGGAATAACTCCTAAACAATCAGTGATACGAAAATATGTTTCATACAAAAGTTATAGTAAATTTTATTTTCTAAAACATTTATAAATAATAGTATATACCTAAATATCATATTTATGGAGATATTTTGAAAACCGGAAATGAGCTTTGAAGAATGAAGCTCAACTTCCGGTTAACCGATTTACTCCAAAAACTAATCAACTCTAAAGACTGTAAAGGAAGTACTACATATGAAATTTTGTGTTGATCCCTCAAATAAATTTCATGTTAGAGCACCCACAAAGTACATAATCATCTTCTTCCGGTTTATCAGTGTTTCACGAATAACTACTAATCAACCGGTGATACAAAAATATGTTAAATACAAAAGTTATAGTAAATTACATTATCTAAAACTTTTATAAGTAATACAATATACGTATATATCATATTTATGGAGATATTTTGAAAACCGGAAATGAGCTTTAATGAATAAAGCTTGACTTCCGGTTTACCGATTTACTCCAAAAACTAATCAACTCAGACAGCACACAGGACAGTACTATATATGAAGTTTGGTGTTGATACGACCAATAGTTTTCACGTTAGAGCGTCCACTATCACACACACACATACACACACACACACACACACACACACACACACACACACATACACACAGACATCATTCCGAAAATGGTCAAAACGTGTTCTAGGGACCCCAAAACATGTATTTCCGTTGAAATCTCGAAGTCGAATTTTTTCATGAAAACAATACTTTCTCTATACTTCGTATATGGAGAAAGTAAAAATGCTGCTCTCATTTGGATAATTGTTATTTTGGGGTGAAAATTTAAATATTTTTTATTGATAAAGGGAGTGGGCGCGAGTGCCGAAGGTGGGTGATTGTTTAAATATTATACATAATAAGGGAGAGGTCGCGAGTGTCGATGGGTGGTTTTTCGCGTTGCTGAGGGGCCGAAAGGGGAATGAAAGAGTAAATAACGTTAAAACTTTTCGAGTCTTGTTGCATTATTAGCAGCGTTGTTTGAATATGACCCCAAAATTCTCTGCATCATAAAGATCTTTCGAATGGCAAATAAACTTTGAATTATTTATTTTTTAAATTGATCTTTATACATGTAGCTTTTTTTAACAAATATCTTACGTTCACCTAAAGTTGTATTCAATGATCGGTAAAATTGTGTTAAATCAAAGTCAGCCACTATCATATGTTGAGGTTTGCTTGATTAGGCCATAGGAGTAATTTGCGCAATTTCACTCATCTTCCGCTCCTCATTTAAACAAACAGTTAGGTTCTTCTTTCTTAACTCAATGTTTGAAGTTCACTCATTGTCATCCTTCATTCTTCACCATTCATTCCTCTGCGCCCTTAATCCAAGCATCATACCTTGAGTTCATTATTACATTCCCCATCCAATTCTTTTTCATTTGGATAGTCATATCGATGAATCCTTTTTTCAGAACCTCTAAGCACCTCTTCATTTCAAAATGTTATCTTCATATTTTATGCTTCTACAGAACAGAATAATCAAATACTTTTCAATGTGTTGCCCATTTTCGTCACTCGTGTTCCGTTTCACTGCCATGCCTTGTTCTTCCATCTCAAAGCTTTTCATCAATCTCTTCCTAAGTTTTAAGTTTTTTCACGACTTAAAACATTCCTCTATTTTCTGCATGCCTGACTACTTTGTATTATTCACAAAACTACTCTCTCCCCTCTGAAATCTATTTCCCCACACTCGTAGATATTGAAATATTTCTTTTAATCCCGTTCCACGTTTTATTGAGGAAATAACTTAGTGCTTTTTTATCATTTCTCAATGTCGTTCAACTAAGAACAGCCAGAGAGCTTCGATTCTAATAGCTAAAATCAATAAAAATAAATATTTTGGGTAATTATCATCATAAATGTTTGCATAAACATTAAAAAAAAAGGAAAACACTATCTGGGGTCATATTGAAAAAATGCTGCTCTCATTTGGATAATTGTTATTTTGGGGTGAAAATTTAAATATTTTTTATTGATAAAGGGAGTGGGCGCGAGTGCCGAAGGTGGGTGATTGTTTAAATATTATACATAATAAGGGAGAGGTCGCGAGTGTCGATGGGTGGTTTTTCGCGTTGCTGAGGGGCCGAAAGGGGAATGAAAGAGTAAATAACGTTAAAACTTTTCGAGTCTTGTTTCATTATTAGCAGCGTTGTTTGAATATGGCCCCAACATTCTCTGCATCATTAAGATCTTTCGAATGGCAAATAAACTTTGAATTATTTATTGTTAAAATTGATCTTTATACATGTAGCTTTTTTTAACAAATATCTTACGTTCACCTAAAGTTTATTCAATGATCGGTAAAATTGTGTTAAATCAAAGTCAGCCACTATCATATGTTGAGTTTTGCTTGATTAGGCCATAGCTGTAATTTGCGCAATTTCACTCATCTTCCGCTCCTCATTTAAACAAACAGTTAGGTTCTTCTTTCTTAACTCAATGTTTGATGTTCACTCATTGTCATCCTTCATTCTTCACCATTCATTCCTCTGCGCCCTTCATCCAAGCATCCTACCTTGAGTTCATTATTACATTCCCCATCCAATTCTTTTTCATTTGGATAGTCATATGGATGAATCCTTTTTTCAGAACCTCTAAGCACCTCTTCATTTCAAAATGTTATCTTCATATTTTATGCTTCTACAGAACAGAATAATCAAATACTTTTCAATGTGTTGCCCATTTTCGTCACTCGGGTTCCGTTTCACTGCCATGCCTTGTTCTTCCATCTCAAAGCTTTTCATCAATCTCTTCCTAAGTTTTAAGTTTTTTCACGACTTAAAACATTACTCTATTTTCTGCATGCCTGACTACTTTGTATTATTCACAAAACTACTCTATCCCCTCTGAAATCTATTTCCCCACACTCGTAGATATTGAAATATTTCTTTTAGTCCCGTTCCACGTTTTATTGAGGAAATAACTTAGTGCTTTTTTATCATTTCTCAATGTCGTTCCAATAAGAACAGCCAGAAAGCTTCGATTCTAATAGCTAAAATCAATAAAAATAAATATTTTGGGTAATTATCATCATAAATATTTGCATAAACATTAAAAAAAAAAGAAAAACACTATCTGGGGTCATATTGAAAAAATGCTGCTCTCATTTGGATAATTGTTATTTTGGGGTGAAAATTTAAATATTTTTTATTGATAAAGGGAGTGGGCGCGAGTGCCGAAGGTGGGTGATTGTTTAAATATTATACATAATAAGGGAGAGGTCGCGAGTGTCGATGGGTGGTTTTTCGCGTTGCTGAGGGGCCGAAAGGGGAATGAAAGAGTAAATAACGTTAAAACTTTTCGAGTCTTGTTGCATTATTAGCAGCGTTGTTTGAATATGACCCCAAAATTCTCTGCATCATAAAAATCTTTCGAATGGCAAATAAACTTTGAATTATTTATTTTTTAAATTGATCTTTATACATGTAGCTTTTTTTAACAAATATCTTACGTTCACCTAAAGTTGTATTCAATGATCGGTAAAATTGTGTTAAATCAAAGTCAGCCACTATCATATGTTGAGGTTTGCTTGATTAGGCCATAGGAGTAATTTGCGCAATTTCACTCATCTTCCGCTCCTCATTTAAACAAACAGTTAGGTTCTTCTTTCTTAACTCAATGTTTGAAGTTCACTCATTGTCATCCTTCATTCTTCACCATTCATTCCTCTGCGCCCTTAATCCAAGCATCATACCTTGAGTTCATTATTACATTCCCCATCCAATTCTTTTTCATTTGGATAGTCATATCGATGAATCCTTTTTTCAGAACCTCTAAGCACCTCTTCATTTCAAAATGTTATCTTCATATTTTATGCTTCTACAGAACAGAATAATCAAATACTTTTCAATGTGTTGCCCATTTTCGTCACTCGTGTTCCGTTTCACTGCCATGCCTTGTTCTTCCATCTCAAAGCTTTTCATCAATCTCTTCCTAAGTTTTAAGTTTTTTCACGACCTAAAACATTCCTCTATTTTCTGCATGCCTGACTACTTTGTATTATTCACAAAACTACTCTCTCCCCTCTGAAATCTATTTCCCCACACTCGTAGATATTGAAATATTTCTTTTAATCCCGTTCCACGTTTTATTGAGGAAATAACTTAGTGCTTTTTTATCATTTCTCAATGTCGTTCAACTAAGAACAGCCAGAGAGCTTCGATTCTAATAGCTAAAATCAATAAAAATAAATATTTTGGGTAATTATCATCATAAATGTTTGCATAAACATTAAAAAAAAAGGAAAACACTATCTGGGGTCATATTGACAAAATGCTGCTCTCATTTGGATAATTGTTATTTTGGGGTGAAAATTTAAATATTTTTTATTGATTAAGGGAGTGGGCGCGAGTGCCGAAGGTGGGTGATTGTTTAAATATTATACATAATAAGGGAGAGGTCGCGAGTGTCGATGGGTGGTTTTTCGCGTTGCTGAGGGGCCGAAAGGGGAATGAAAGAGTAAATAACGTTAAAACTTTTCGAGTCTTGTTTCATTATTAGCAGCGTTGTTTGAATATGGCCCCAACATTCTCTGCATCATTAAGATCTTTCGAATGGCAAATAAACTTTGAATTATTTATTGTTAAAATTGATCTTTATACATGTAGCTTTTTTTAACAAATATCTTACGTTCACCTAAAGTTTATTCAATGATCGGTAAAATTGTGTTAAATCAAAGTCAGCCACTATCATATGTTGAGTTTTGCTTGATTAGGCCATAGCTGTAATTTGCGCAATTTCACTCATCTTCCGCTCCTCATTTAAACAAACAGTTAGGTTCTTCTTTCTTAACTCAATGTTTGATGTTCACTCATTGTCATCCTTCATTCTTCACCATTCATTCCTCTGCGCCCTTCATCCAAGCATCCTACCTTGAGTTCATTATTACATTCCCCATCCAATTCTTTTTCATTTGGATAGTCATATGGATGAATCCTTTTTTCAGAACCTCTAAGCACCTCTTCATTTCAAAATGTTATCTTCATATTTTATGCTTCTACAGAACAGAATAATCAAATACTTTTCAATGTGTTGCCCATTTTCGTCACTCGGGTTCCGTTTCACTGCCATGCCTTGTTCTTCCATCTCAAAGCTTTTCATCAATCTCTTCCTAAGTTTTAAGTTTTTTCACGACTTAAAACATTCCTCTATTTTCTGCAGTCCTGACTACTTTCTATTATTCACAAAACTACTCTATCCCCTCTGAAATCTATTTCCCCACACTCGTAGATATTGATTTATTTCTTTTAGTCCCGTTCCACGTTTTATTGAGGAAATAACTTAGTGCTTTTTTATCATTTCTCAATGTCGTTCCACTAAGAACAGTCAGAGAGCTTCGATTCTAATAGCTAAAATCAATAAAAATAAATATTTTGGGTAATTATCATCATAAATATTTGCATAAACATTAAAAAAAAAGAAAAACACTATCTGGGGTCATATTGACAAAATGCTGCTCTCATTTGGATAATTGTTATTTTGGGGTGAAAATTTAAATATTTTTTATTGATAAAGGGAGTGGGCGCGAGTGCCGAAGGTGGGTGATTGTTTAAATATTATACATAATAAGGGAGAGGTCGCGAGTGTCGATGGGTGGTTTTTCGCGTTGCTGAGGGGCCGAAAGGGGAATGAAAGAGTAAATAACGTTAAAACTTTTCGAGTCTTGTTGCATTATTAGCAGCGTTGTTTGAATATGACCCCAAAATTCTCTGCATCATTAAGATCTTTCGAATGTCAAATAAACTTTGAATTATTTATTGTTGAAATTGATCTTTATACATGTAGCTTTTTTTAACAAATATCTTACGTTCACCTAAAGTTTATTCAATGATCGGTAAAATTATGTTAAATCAAAGTCAGCCACTATCATATGTTGAGGTTTGCTTGATTAGGCCATAGGAGTAATTTGCGAAATTTCACTCATCTTCCGCTCTTCATTTAAACAAACAGTTAGGTTCTTCTTTCTTAACTAAATGTTTGAAGTTCACTCATTGTCATCCTTCATTCTTCACCATTCATTCCTCTGCGCCCTTCATCCAAGCATCATACCTTGAGTTCATTATTACATTCCCCATCCAATTCTTTTTCATTTGGATAGTCATATCGATGAATCCTTTTTTCAGAACCTCTAAGCACCTCTTCATTTCAAAATGTTATCTTCATATTTAATGCTTCTACAGAACAGAATAATCAAATACTTTTCAATGTGTTGCCCATTTTCGTCACTCGGGTTCCGTTTCACTGCCATGCCTTGTTCTTCCATCTCAAAGCTTTTCATCAATCTCTTCCTAAGTTTTAAGTTTTTTCACGACTTAAAACATTACTCTATTTTCTGCATGCCTGACTACTTTGTATTATTCACAAAACTACTCTCTCCCCTCTGAAATCTATCTCCCAACACTCCTAGATATTGAAATACTTCTTTTAGTTCTGTTCCATGTTTTATGGTGGAAATTACTTAGTGCTTTTTTATCATTTCATTTAGAAAAATGTCGTTCCACTAAGAACGGGGAGAGAGCTTCGATTCTAATACCAAAAATCAATGAAAATAAAAATATGGGTAATTATCTTCGTTAATATTTGTGTAAATATTTGAAAAAAAAAGAAATGCACTACTGGGGTCATATTGACCAAATGCTGCTCTCATATTGTTAATTGTTATTTTGGGGTGATAATTTAAATATTTTTTATTGATAAAGGGAGTGGGCGCGAGTGCCGAAGGTGGGTGATTGTTTAAATATTATACATAATAAGGGAGAGGTCGCGAGTGTCGATGGGTGGTTTTTCGCGTTGCTGACGGGCCGAAAGTGGAATGAAGGAGTAAATAACGTTAAAACTTTTCGAGTCTTGTTGCATTTTGCTCTCTGTTGAATTCTGCTCTCATATTGTTAAATGTTATTTTGGGGGTGATATTTAAATATTTTTTATATATAGAGGGAGTGGGCGCGAGTGCCGAAAGAGGGTGATTGTTAAAATATTATACATAATAAGGGAGTGGGCGCGAGTGTCGACGGGTGGTGTTTCGCGTTGCTGAGGGGCCGAAAGGGGAATGAGAAAGTAAATAACCTTCACACTTATTGATTCTTGTTGTATTATTAGCATCGTTGTTTAATATGACCCCAAAATTCTCTGCATCATTCATATCTTTCGATTGGCAAATAAACTTTGAGTAATTCATAGTTAAAATTGATCTTTATATATCGAGCTTTTATTTAACAAATATCTTACGTTCATCTAAAATTGTATGCAATGATCGGTAAAATTGTGTTAAATCAAAGTCAGCCACTATCATTTGTTAAAGTTTGCTTGATTAGGCCATAGGAGTAATTTGTGCAATATCACTCATCCTCTGCTCTACTATTAATCAAACAGTTGGGTTCTCCTTTCTTTAATCAATGTTTGATGTTCATTCATTGTAGTCCTTCTTTCTTCACCATTCATTCCTCTGCACCCTTCATCTAAGCGTCATATCTTCAGTTCCTTATTACATTCCCTATCCAATTCTTCTTCATTTGGATAGTAAATTCGATGAATCTTTTTTTCAGATGCTTACCTCTAAGTATCTCTTCACCGCAAAATGTTATCTTCATATTTTATGCTTCTACAGAACAGAATTATCAAATACATGTCAATGTGTTGCCTATTTTTCTCCCTCGGGTCCATTTCGCTGCCATGCCTTGTTGCTTCCATCTCAAATCTTTTCATCAATCTCTTCCTCAGTTTTACATTATTTCACGACTTAAAACATTCATCTATTCTCTGCATGCCTGTCTTTTCGCTTCGTATTATTCACTTAACTCCTCTCTCCCCTCTGAAATCTATTTCCCCACACTCGTAGATATTGAAAAACTTCATTTAGTTCTGTTCCATGTTTTATGGTGGAAATTACTTAGTGCTTTTTTATCATTTCATTTAGAAAAATGTCGTTCCACTAAGAACGGGGAGAGAGCTTCGATTCTAATACCAAAAATCAATGAAAATAAAAATATGGGTAATTATCTTCGTTAATATTTGTGTAAATATTTGAAAAAAAAAGAAATGCACTATCTGGGGTCATATTGACCAAATGCTGCTCTCATATTGTTAAATGTTATTTTGGGGTGAAAATTTAAATATTTTTTATTGATAAAGGGAGTGGGCGCGAGTGCCGAAGGAGGGTGATTGTTTAAATATTATACATAATAAGGGAGAGGGCGCGAGTGTCGATAGGTGGTGTTTCGCGTTGCTGAGGGGCCGAAAGGGGAATGAAAAAGTATATAATCGTCACACTTATTGAGTCTTGTTGTATTATTAGCAGCATTGTTTGAATATGACCCCAAAATTCTCTGCATCATTCATATCTTTCTATTGGTAAATAAACTTTGAGTAATTCATTGTTAAAATTGATCCCTATGTATGTAATTTATTTAACAAATATCTTACATTCACCTAAATTTGTATGCATTGATCGGTAAAATTGTGTTAAATCAAAGTCAGCCACTATCATTTGTTAAAGTTTGCTTGATTAGGCCATAGGAGTAATTTGTGCAATATCACTCATCCTCTGCTCTACTATTAATCAAATAGTTGGGTTCTCCTTTCTTTAATCAATGTTTGATGTTCATTCATTGTAGACCTTCTTTCTTCACCATTCATTCCTCTGCACCCTTCATCTAAGCATCATATCTTCAGTTCCTTATTACATTCCCTATCCAAATCTTCTTCATTTTGATAGTCATATCGATGAATCTTTTTTTCAGATGCTTACCTCTAAGCACCTCTTTATTTCAAAATGTTATCTTCATATTTTATGCTTCTACAGAACAGAATAATCAAATACATTTCAATGTATTGCCTATTTTTCTCCCTCGGGTCCGTTTCACTGTCATGCCTTGTTGCTTCCATCACAAATCATTTCATCAGTCTCTTCCTTAGTTTTACATTAAAATACACCCCCACGGAGAAGCTACCTTTGTTTCGTCGAGAAGGCCGGTATGAATGGCACTAATATACCGTTATGTAGACGAAAACAAGGAGAGAAGAAATAGCACCAAAGGGGACTGACCGCTGAAACCCGTAGTAGCAGATTTAAAATTATTATTCATGCGTGAGTGCATTAGCTGTATATTTAAAAAATGGAGTTATGTCTAAAATTGTTGGCTCTTACCTTTTTCCAATGTTGAAATTATTAATCGTTTTAGCATTCAAACATTTATTACGGAGAAGGTGTAAATGAAAGGAATTAAATAATTAGAAGTATATTATTCAATTCTTTTGGTGCTTGGCTCGACTCTGCACGACTAGTCCTTCTGATTTAAGCATTCAAAAGAAATGTTCCCACATACAATATAAAGCGGTTTGTTAAAAGACTACAGGTTCGATGGTAGTAATTCCTAAACGACCGGTGCCCTCGGCTGAGTATCCTTCAAGAATATAACTCTGTATAGACAATAATTATTTGATATATTCCTTAGCTATGATTTACATGACGAAATACGCGACAACATGACCCTATTCTCAACGATAATGATTTTCGCAGCCCGATGGCGATAAGATTATTGCGAGATTATAGCGAGGACAGATGGCCTTTACTGGTATCATCTCACATATAGTATAAAGTGTGCTACTATTTAAATTATTTAAATCAAAATTCCCTGCAAATGTAAATGGCGTCCAAACAACTTGGCGACTTTCACAAATTCGTTTTAAATGAAAACTAGCAACTTATTTCCTATTTGAATTCCACTATCACATATCATTATTTTTAATAGCAGGTATTGTTTCATTATTACCCCATTTTTATTCTTATTACATTTTTTTAATTTCCCCTTCTTCCGTTTACCTAATTAACAGTAGTTCATATTCTCTTAATTATCGTATCATAATCTTTACGAAAACGTTGATCCTGCGGGCATGTGGAGCATTAACTGAAATAACTAATTTCATTCTAAATCTGCATTGATGGAATATTTTTTGTTAGGAGGAGATATGAGCAGTCAAAGTAATTCATGTCCAATATTTTATGAAGAAGAGCGAATTACGCTTGAGATTCAAGCCGATTAAACGAAATACGAATTTAATTCTTTCATAATACAATACTGCTTCTACGGCAGCAAAAGCAATGACTTTCAGCAATCATTTATAAAATATATATCGTCACAAAAGCCTTCAAAACGTGCCAGGCATAAAGAGGAAGACGAAAAGCGCGCTCAAAACAGAGAATCTGAAAGACTCGCCCTTCTCGAGTTATGCTGGTTGCATCTTAGGTGGTAACTTTTTTATGCTGTTAGCTGTACAATTTATTTTCAACGCTTACATTCCATTCTTTTACAAGGATTTTTAAGATTCATATTCTCGAAGGTACTTCGTAGAATAGAATTTTGAGTTAATTTCATTAATATATTCTGGTTTGAGGATTGATTTTTTCAAATATTGATGGCCCCTTAAATTCTTTAACCTACTGATTTGTTAGACCAGTTTCTCATATTTTCTCAGGTACTTTTTAGATTAGAATTTTTAATTATCATAAGTAATAGCATTTTCAGTTTTATAGGAATACTTTCATTCACATATATTGGTTCTTACTCGCAGAAGATATGATTACTCGTAAATACCTTATTTTATACATATGAAGATAACTTTTGCAATATAATACATGGTGGCCCCCTATATTTAATTTCATGTTTTTATGCACTTTAGCAATATTTTGTTTTCATGCTATATATTTTGCATTGATTTTCTGCTTTACCTCTTCTATTCATTTAATGCGGTTATAATGGTACATTATTGTATGCATGGTCTCATTTTTAAATACTATGTAAATTTTGTGGCAGGTTGGTAGTTAGTTAAATAATAGTTGTATAGGAGGTTAGTATAATAATAGTTAAGTAACATTATGTTATTTTTGGTCTTTGTGTAAATGTTGAATGAATTTTTCCTGTGGTCATTTAGTGGTTAATCTTATTTTTATTACAGACCAAATGAAAGCCATACAAATGTATAGTTTTACCTGCTTAACTATACTAAAATGTTCCTGATACAGATTAACATTGAGTATATTCCATTGGAATTTATATTTTTAACATTGTTTTCCATTTCCTACAGGTTTCCATGAATTTGAATTTTTTTCAGAATTTAAATGTACTTTTTTCCTTCAATCCACTCATACATTTATTACAGTACTATATCTTACTCTTTTTTCAGCATAGATGCAGAACCTAAATTGATTATGACACATGTTGTTTATGACAAGCTGTTTCTCCTTCCGAATTGCACAATCAAATTCCTTTGATTTAGTGGTTATGGTAGTAAAACTGATATTTTTGGTCATCTGACCTTTATTGATTTTGGTAGATGTGAATCATGCGTCTTACTCTCTGTTTGTGTACTATTGCATGAGTTAGGAATCATTGAAAGATTGAAGTGAAGTTAGTCTGAGATTTCTTAAATTCAGGGATAAAGCATTTGTGAATGATAAAACCACTATCTTGCGGCCTTACCCACCCTCACTACTTATGCCAATTCAATATTGTGCATGATTTAAGAGGAATAGATAGTAAGACAGGTCCCTTTTTCTTTGAGGAAAATGAAAAATGCCTTATGTGATTCTACTTCAATTCACAGCATCTGTCTCATGCCAAAAGGGGCATTGTTAAAATTTATATTTGTCTTTGCATTTTTGTATGCATTGTTTTCTCTTGATTGGTCCTTCCCTTGTTTTTTTTGGGCTATTTAAATTTTTAATATTATTTTGTATATAGTATGTACATTATAATTTGGCTCAGAGAAACTGTTAAATGTGCAATATTTTATTGGATCTAATTAGGCATCTCAACATTAATATAAAGAATTGAAGCTTCTTATACATTTCTTTAGAAACTTGTTATTAAACCAGTATTTATTTCTCCTGGTAATATGTTGTAATTTGTTTACATTTCTCTGTGACTGTGTTGGTCGGTGCCTAATTTGTATTTGCATAAATAAGAAAGTATAAACATTTTACTAAAATTGTTGCTGAATTTCAAAATATTTGCAATTGTATATGTATTGTTTAATGGATAAAGTTGTAATTGATTATGCATTATGGGTTGGCTTATCATTTGGTTTTATAGGCTCACTCTTACGGGATGATTGCTCTGATGGGTAATTTTAACAAGTCTGAGTCATATTGTTTCCCATTATTATGGTATTCTAGTTGCACAATGTTTGCTACTGTGCTGGTATGTTGTCAATAAAAATATTTTTAGATGTCCACATATGACAACGAAGTACTCCAGTTTTAGGTATTTTGATAAGTTTCTCACTCCGTAAAACAAATCCATCATCTCAAAGTCCTGCCTTTATAGTAATTGTAAATTATAATCTCTTATATCCCAGTATATAATCTTCTGGTATATAATATAGGATGTTTTATGTTAATATTATTTTAATAATCCATAAAGTTGTAATATTCATAATAGATCCCATGTTGCATCTTGTTGCTACATGGCATGGTATGTAATTGTTAATATAATACGTTAACATTGGGATTATTGCTCTCATATTCTGCTGTTTTGATTGATTGTATATTGCATTACTTTCCTAACCTTTTAGAGATAATTATTATTTGAAAATGGGGGAGAAAAGTGAGGACTCTCATTGCTATCTTGAATTTGATGTATAATGAATTTAAGGTGTAATTAAGCATAGCTGCTAAATCATGTTAAAAATAGCTGAATTCTATCCAGCCAAGAGTGATGTTAGCAAAAACCAGTGAACACCAGACAATCTTCTAATTTTTCTATCATGTTGTGGATAATACAATAATTACAATTGTTGTGAATGTATTAACAAGTTGGATATGGAACTCTTCATAGATATGTTTGTTTATGTGCATGGAAAAGAGAAGAAATTGCAGACATGTGCAGTAACAGTTTTCCAGTGGTGCTTTAAAGGTTCAATCTGTGGTGCTACAGACTTTTTATTGAATGAAGTAAGTTTTATTTAATGGAACTAAATGTGGCTATTTGAATTTAATTTATTATAGTATGTTCTTCTGAAAGTGTTGATTGTTTGGTTTTTTGTCTATATATATTAAGTATTAATTGAACATCAATAGATATCATAGTTTGAAAGCTCAAATTGATTTGAGTATATTCTTAAATGCCTATAGATTCTTGATTTTGTTGTTTGTATATTTTGCTTTGGAAATTAATAGGAACTCCAAAACATCCAAACATGCATCAGAAAACATGGTTTTAATGTGTCTTTGCTGTTTTGTAATAATAGATTGGTTTTAAAATTTTTGGAATTTGTATTGATTTTTTATATGTTCATAGTCATTCCTCATTTGGGTTTCATTCTGTTTTGAAGAAGTTGTGGTTATCTTAATTATATGATTTTGTCATATGTATATTGTAGCAGTTTTTTCCCCACAATGCTACATCATTTTTGTAAATAATTGCCAATTATGTCTTTTTGGTTCTTAAGTGTTTTTATTTTGTGTGTTGTGTTTTGTCGATTGATGTCAATAAAGTGTATTTTTTTGGATTGTGTGTTTGTGCCTAAAGTGCTTGAGCAAGGTGCATATATCGCATTTTTTTGTTCTACGACAAGGAGAAAGCTACCCCTCGTGCTGAGCAAATCAGCATGTGGATGGGAGGATTGTGCCTGTGATAGATGTTTGCTTTAAAAGGGCGAACTGGCTCTCTTGAGCTCTCTTCTCTTGTCTATCAGCGCATAGCTCTACAGGTCTTGTGCTCAGTGATATTCAATACATCAGAAGAGGCGAGGAGTACTCCATATCACTGCTTCATTTCTCCCAGTCAGTTTTTTTCGTACTTGGAAGAAGCTTTCCCAAGTGTGAAATATACCTGGGTCGTCGTGGTCAGCTATTATTTCCATCGGACACCGAGGGATTTGGCCTCGAGCTGAAACAGTCTATTGAGGGGAATATTTTGTGTGATTGTGGACTCCATCCTCCAAATTTCGACGTGAGCAATATTCTAAGGTCCTTTTTCAGACCCTGAGGTGTTAAAGTTAACCTCATCTTGCGTGATATACTTATTTTTTCACGAAGTGTCTGGTATTTTGACATCGCTTATACTCCAGCATACAGTTTCATTTGTAGTATATTGTGTATGTGTTATTTTGGGGGGATTTTCTTAAAATATTTCTCTTGATAGCTGTTTTGAAGCTGTCTGTTATTTTTTGGAATCGCTCATAATTGAGCCTGGGGTTTTGTTTGTAGCGAATTGTGTGTGTGTCATTTTGTAAACGTTTCACGATCACGATGTAATCACGATTCCTCCACCCGAGTAATAACTGATTTCAGACTCTGCCCACAAAATTTTACGAACAAAGCAAACGGCTTTATTCTGTTTTTTTTTTTTTTTTTGATTCACTTAGGAACCAGTTCTCCTTTTCCGCGCTTGTGTGAGATTGAAGAGGGACTAATTTGTTCTCCTCCAAATCTTAGTGGGAAAGGGATTTTTCTTGTATAGAATTTCAGGCACTTGTCTAAGTCTGGGCTGTTGTTCCAATCGTTACAATATGTAATGTTTCGGAAATCTACAGGAGTTCCAATAAACGTCCAAACACGTATCAGAAAAATATTTTAATGGTTTTATCAGCAAATTTTTGATGGCAGTTTGGTTTTTTAAATGTTTGGAGTTTCTATTGATTTTTTGTGGTCAAAATCTTTTGTCATTTGGGTTTTGTTTTGTTTTCATGATTTTGTGGTTATTTTAAGTTCTTTAATTTAATGGTATATGTAAGTAATATTTTAGAAATCAACAGGAACCCCAAGAAAAATACAAACATGCATTTAATTTTCAAATGGTATCAACTTTTTCATTTGGGAATTATTTTTTATTCATTAAGTCATTGTCCTTAAACTATTTAGGGTTATGTGCAATATGCTGAAAATATTCTCAAAATCTACAATTAAACCAAGCTCTATATCTGTCGATTGTCTATTTTACTATTAACTATTTCACTGTTTCAATATTGTGCATTTTGCTGTCTTTGGGAGGTCTTTTATGAGGGGTTTTCTTCCCAGCTTTGGGCGAATGCCAGGCAGTATGTCCCCTCAAACAGATGCATTTGAATAAAGTATTTAAAAATTATATACTTCATAGTTTGAATTATTTTAATCCCATGTTCTTATGGTTGTACCAATTTTAGCATAATATTTTTGACTTTTAGATCTATCCTTCATAAATATTTCCATGATGCTTCATATTCAGCAGAATGGTCAAAAAAAATTAAGTGCTTCTAGAATTAATCAATCTTGGATCGATTTCTAAGTTTTAAATTGCTAACATAATTATTCAAAAGTTTCATGTCATGGCTGTTTCGGGAAACAATTTTGTATTAATAGCACCTTGGGTAACTTGTTAATACAAGCAATGACTACTAAGAGATATCTTCACCTAAATTCTTAACATCTATATATATTTCTATCGAAACATTAGTGAATAGGTTTAGAACATAGGTTTCCAACCTTTTTTGAGTCAGCACCAACTTTTTCAGTCAATAATTTGATAGCGCCCCCCTTAGGTTAACTACATTGTACATTCTATATATTGAATAACGAGAACAAATTTTTAATTTTCTTTAATCTAAAGTTAATGAAATATTGTTTACAGAACGATTAAAATACGTTATTAATAATTAATATAATATTATTAATGAGACAGCTGAGCTTGATGCGATGAAACTAATTTATCAATATTTGGTGCCATTTTTGTCATTAATAACCTTAAATCACCGCCTTCCACCATTCACAATCTGTTTCTTTTCTTATTTAATAGATTGGTCATCATGCTAAACCCTCTTTCTGCTGAATATGAGGACGTAAAAGTAATGAAAAATTTCTTCACTGCAGCTCATAAGGCTGGATATAATATTGGAATTCGACGTTGAAGCCAAAATTCTTGATGCACATTTTTAAATTTAAATTTCAACTCTTCATTTCTTGACAATTCAATATAATCCTCCTGCAGTGATAATTCTTTGATTTCTAAGTTAGAGGATGGTTCTATGACCCAATCTGGAATGACCATATTGAGTAAATCCTCAAATCTAATTTTAAAGTCTTCTTTTAGTGCTTCCAAATGCTGGCTGTAAGTAAGAATGTCATTATCATTAGTTTCTATTGAAGAAAGATTTGGAAACGGATGAAATTGTGTTCTAGCCATATCTTGTTTGTACAAAGCAAGTTTTGACACAAACGAAGAGATTTGGAGAAGAGAGAAGAGCCTTGGCTTTGATCAAATTCAAATCATTCCCTTGCAGTTGTAAGTTTGTTTCATTAAATTTGTTGTATAAATCAGTCAAATAAGCAATATCGCTCTTACATTTCAATAAATTCACTCTTAATAAACCATATTTGCTTTCAAAAAACTTAGTAACTGCTTCAAAGAGTTCAAAAATCGTCCTAGACAAGTACCTTTTGACAGCCAACTAACTTCTGTGCGCAATAATAACCGATTAAAGGCTTCGCCGTTTTCATCACAAATCTTTCTAAATAATCTATCATCGAGAGCATTGCTTCTGATCCTGTTAACTGCAGTAATTACATACTGTAGCAAGCGTTGAAGGCAATCACTAAGGTGTTTTGCTACCAAATGTTGTCGGTGAATTGCACAATGCACAGCTGCTACATTTGGTTCCGCACTTTTCAAATATGAAATATAACCACGGTGACGTCCAACCATTGCCGGAGCGCCATCGGTAGCAACAGACAAGATATAATTCAGAGGAATTCCTTTTTCTTCAAAATAGTGTTCCAAAACGCCAAAAACATATTTTCCTTTAGTGTCGGTTTCTAATGTTCTTGCAAATAATAATTCTTGACAAATGCTTTCCTCTTTTATGAAGCGAACTTACACCATAAGTAAAGACTCGTTTTTTGGCAAAGTAGATTCATCAAGCTGTAATTAAAACTCGGTAGTCTTCGAAAAATCAGCTAGAGAATTCTCCACATCCTCGGACATTCCATCTATTCGCCTCTGCACTGTATTATTACTCAACGGAATTCTTTTAATTATATCAGACGGCTTATGCAGCATGGTATGCAAAACTTCATTCAAAGCTGGCATTAACAATTCTTCACCAATTTTGTGTGGTTTTCCGGATTTAGCAATGAGTACGGAAATATTATATGACGCACGTAATCCATGATTTTCTTCTTTTGATGCAGCCGAAAATATATCACCCAAAGGAGGACGTCTTGAATGTTGATCTCTGAGCATTTGAAAGTAAGCTAGAGTTTTATATTTTTCTCAGGATGTATTTGGCTTAAGTGCTCTTCTAATCGCGAAGGTTTCATAGCCTCATTTGAAAACACCTTGCGGCAAATGAAGCACATTGGTAATGTCTTGTTTGTGGGTGATTGAATGAAACCATATTTAAATATTCAACATTGTATTTTCTACATTTTTCTTTGGTTCCGACATGGATCTATCTGTAGAGATAACACAATGATATGATTATTACGAGATAGATATGTACGGAAATATTGTAATAATAAGAAAATATGTTTCGGAGATGAAAAATTTGCCAACAATTTGCGTCAGAGCAGAGTTTTGTTATTATTATTTTCTATTCTCTGTGTCAATCATTGTCAAACTTCATTAACCAAACAACGATTAAAAGCCGATGATGTTATCACATTGTATCAGTGTTAACCAAATTCGATACAGTGAAGGTGTTAAGGGTCGAAGTAAATCCTTCGACCTGAAGACGGAGACAGGATAGTCAGCGAAACTTTTGTCACCAAGCAGTCCTACGCGGACAGACACGCGAAAAAATGTAGAGAGCATGTAGAATATAATAAAACCATCCCTATGCCCTGTTGCCTTTAAGCCTGGTTCTAATCCTCATGATTATTAAACAGTTCATTTTAGAACTCCCCCACCCTCTTATTTTCACTTTCAATTCATTGCCCTGTACTTATTTTCATTCCATTAAATCATTTACACATTTTCCTCTCTTTCCGTCATATTCGTACTTTCATTTTTCCTATAATTTTCAATAATTATTCAAATATCCAAAATTGGGAATCTGAAAGCGCTTTACAGCCAAGAACGAAAATTAATTTACAACGTCATTAATTGTATGTGGAAGGAGGCCGATGAAGATATTCGATAAAAGTTTATAAAAGTTTATGATAGGGTGTCACCAACAGAAAAAATCCTTGAGACTGCTATGTATATTCCAAAGTAGAGAGATGATTTAAAACAATCTCTCGGGGAGATGTGTGTATTTTAATCGGGTTGAGTTTCATTCTCCTTTTGTCAAATAACCTTTATGCAGAATTTTAATGGCAGTTACAATGTCCGTATTTCCATTGTAAACGCACTATTAGTCGCACTGCAAACATCGTTTCCGCCCCTCTCCTACGTACCCCTACCTTCCATTCCGTCAGTATGCCTATTCCAGGGATTAGGTCAACCCCATTCGTGACGCATCCTTCTGTCACAAGCTTTTGCGAGAGCTGAGAAAGCATATATAACAATGTTTCTGACACCAGGCACCAAAAGGCTGTAGCGTCACAAGTTAAAGAATCGAAACAAAGATGTCATTAATGCCATCAGTGGCCATTAAATACGCCAATTGCTCAAGGGGGCGGCAGCTTGACATCAACGCCCCCTCAATATCATTTGGGCACTGAACGCCCCCCCCTCAGACTTCTCAGTGCCCACCGGGGGGCGGTAGCGCCCCCGTTGGGAACCACTGGTTTAGAATAAAGATTAATTAATATTCACTTTTAGCCACAAAATTTCAGCCACATGCTATGCCCTCAAACCCTTGTAATTCCAGCCCTATAACTACCTTTGTTATTAACTTGATTCACAAAATTACTTTATTCTGCATAATTTTGCTTACCGAAGATGGAAAACCTTTCTTTTTTCATATCCTTTGAAGTGACGCACTTTCTGCATACTTTAAATTTTCCAGATTTTATCTGCTAATCTTTCCATCACAAGCTTATTTATGGTTTTTCCGATTCAATCTCTGATCAAGATTATGTGAATTTCAGAGAAAATCAAATATATCCGTAACTTCTGCTCATTAACTTCACTAATCTTCACTATCTTCATGTTGTGCTTATTCTGCTTTCATAAAATATATCTATAATAATATTATTTATAAGATTTTCAGTTTACACTATGATATTCCTATTTATTTTTCTGATTTGTAATTAACCCTCTTTTGCTACTGCAGTTTACCTGATGTGACTGTTCACTGTTGTGAAAACCCCAACAGGCTGAGGAATTAAGTTTTCTCTGTCATAAGGTTTTTTTATGTCAATTGGTGACATAGCCAGAGGGTCTGGACCTTAAATTTGTCTTAACATTAATCCCTTTTTATCCACTACCATTTTCCTCGTTACGTTTGCACCAGAGTGGTTCTCTTGTCCTAGGCATATGTAAACTCTCAAGATTCTTCAAGTTTAGGTGGCTTATAGTACAGTTAGCTACCAAAGGTATCAATTTCCTTAAAATATTAACCGCATACAATTTTAATTTCTCTTCCTTGAAGGAGGCGATGAAGTTTTCTTCCCGAATTGGAATGGTTTTATTTCTCTTTGTTAACCGTACTCTCAAGAAGTTCATGTCCAAAGCACAATGCATAGTCATGGGATGAATGTATTGCTTGTAAATATTGTTTATCATTTCATGTTTGAATGGTAGATTCGTTAAAACCAGGTCTCCAAGACGCTTATCTTGGTTATACTGTTATATGATTCCAACTTGCAATTGACTATGAATCTTGAGTTGCAGTAATTTAGTGGAGTAATTTTCTTTTGGTTTTGCCTCTATGAAGAACCATTTATCAAACGTCCACTGTTTCTTTAATAATCTTAATTGAAAATGCATAATCTGACAAAGAATAACTACAGTATTTTTGAAATGTTGCCTCATCAAGATATTGAAGAACTAAAATAAATTTAGATAATTAATGTAAATAATTTTATAAAGTCAGCTGCATGTGATGCTGCGAACTCAGAAGATACATATAAAATGTAAATCCGTATAAATTTTCTGTATTTTTGGATGGAAAGCTCTCCTGCCCTAGGCCTATAGGCAATTTTGTGTTTACTACAAGGATTAGGACCCTGCCCTTCTCGGCGCTAGGCAGTCAGATACTGGCTATGCTCCTGAAATAATAATATATATCTATTATATACGAGTAAAAATTGCTTGCATACTGCAAGTATATGTATCTATTATATATAAACGTTTCTCCATATATACGTACGAGTGCAATGTAGCTTGCATACTGCAAGCAGATCGGTAATATTATTTTTATTACGGCATCATATCGGGACGGTCCTCAAAAGAAAAAAAAAGGATTGAAAATATTCTTAAAATTCGCTTCAATTTTAGCGTCTGGCATCGAACCCGGGTCTTCCTGGCGAACTTACTAAGCGGCACAATAGAAGATCACTATATCTAACTATGTGTGAAAATTCAAGCAGAAATATTTGCTACAAATACTTCAAACGACATTCTACTTTTCACGAATGTAAATGGCTCTCTGGATTCGAACCAAGGACGATCGTGGGAATCTAGAATATGTTCCTGAAATGTATCTATAATCTCTATCTGTATGCTGAATTTCAAGTTTCTATATAATTGGGAAATGGTTCCAAAAAATTCTTAAAAATCGGATCATTTACTGATTGTAGAGACGCCTGGTGGTGAAACCAGGAAACATTGGTTGCTGGGAATTCACAGTTTGATTAGTAATGAATTGATGTTATCTTATGCAAAGTTTCAAGTAGATATAATATCGGGAAGCACCTAAAATGTGTTTCCGTAATCTCCATAAGAAATGCATTGAGGAATGTAAATGGCCCTCTGGGATCGAACCAAGGACCATCAGCGAATATGTAAAATTCGATTAAGATATGTTTTTATGGTGTCTAACCTCATACCGAATTTCAAGTTTCTATGCCATCGGAAAAGGATCCAAAAAAAATCTTAAAAATCGCCACAGTGCATTTTAAACGGCAGATTTCTGCCCCGACCTAGCATCGAACCAAGGATAATATTCGTAGATGTCTTTATGGTTTCCTTTAGATATGCGTGGCATCTAGCGATCCCTCGAGTTTCAACTCTCTCCTTTTCCGGGAAGTGCCTCAAAACAATTTTCGAAAATCCCCGCCATGTAATCTTATGGGGAAAATCGCGACTTTGGGGGCTTCTGGAATCGAACCCATGACACTGAGGTTCAAAGTCGGCTTTTTCCTGGAGGTTGCACGTTATGGCCAATATGTCGTAAAAATTTCAAGGCATTGGCACTTGTGGAACATGGTTAGAATTTTGATCCCCTATATATATATATCTATTATATATAGACGCTTCTCCGGATATACTTATATATAAGTTACGAGTAAAATGTTGCTTGCATACTGCAAGCACATCGATAACAAAAGTTTTTTGTCGGCATCACATAGAGTGAGTCCTCAAAAGAAAAAAAAATGGACGGAAAATATTCTTAATTTCCGCTGCAATTTATTCGTCTGGCATCGAACCCAGGTCTTCCCGGTCAAACTTACTATGCAGAACCATAGAAGATAACCATCTCTAACTATGTGTGAAAATTCGAGCAGAAATATTGGCTGCAACTGCCTCAAACGACGTCCTACTTTTCCCTTATATTCCTTATGAGAGAAATGTTAATGTGCTCTGGCATCGAACCCAGGAATAGTACGGGCTTAAGAAATTTTTTTCTTAAACCAATTCTTAATATATATCTTGTAGCTGAGCGAAAAGTTCCTTACATTCCGGTAAGTGCATCAAAAAAACTAATGAAAAACTATCCCCATGCATTTTAAATGCGGGATTTTTGCATCGTCCTAGCGTCGAACCCAGGACGTTCTCATTAGTAATCATTAATGTTTATAATAGTTCTTGACCATATCTCTAAGCTCCTTGAATTTCGATTCTCTACCTGTCCGGGAAGTATTATTTAAAAAATTTTGAAAATCGCCACCATGTATCCTTATGGAGAAAATCGGGACTTTGGGGCCTTCTGGAATCGAACCCATGACACCGAGGTTCAATGTCGGCTTTTTCCTGGAGGTTACACGTTATGGCCAATACGTCGTAAAAATTTCAAGTCTTTGGCACTTGTGGAACATGGTAAAACTTTTGATCCCCTATATATATATATATATATATATATATATACGAGTAAAATGTAGCTTGCATACTGCAAGCAGATCGACAACACTATTTTCATGTCGGCATCATATCGGGACGGCCATCAAAAGAAAAAAGTGGATTGAAATTTTTCTTAAAATTCGCTGAAATTCCATCGTCTGACATTGAACCCCGGTCTTACTGGTGAACCTACTATGAAACACAATAGAACATCACCATCTCTAACTATGTGTGAAAATTCAAGCAGAAATATGGGCTACAACTGCCTCAAAAGACGTTCTAATTTTCACGAATTTAAATGGCTCTCTGGATTCGAACCAAGGAAGATCTTGGAAATCTAAAACATATTTCTGAAAGTTATTTATGATCTCTATCTATATGCCGAATTTGAAGTTTCTATATTATTGGGAAAGGGTTCAAAATAGTTCCTAAGAATTGAATCAATTACTGATTGTAGAGTCGCCTGGTGTCGAACCCAGGACCTACTGGCAGCTGTAAAAACACATTATGACTTGATTTGACCTGATCTTATTAAATGCAAAGTTTGAAGTCAACATCTTGCCAGGAAGTACCTAAAATTTGCTTCCGTTATCTCCATAAGAAATGCATTGTAGGATGTAAATGGCCCTCTGGGATCGAACCAAGGACCATCAGCGAGTTCTAAAATTTTATTATAAAATATATTTATGATATATATCCACGTGCCAAGTTTCAAGTTTCCAAGTCATCTGTAAGTAATTAAAAAAAATCTTAAAAATCGCAATGTAAATTAAACGGGAGAATATTTGCCCTGGCCTAGCATCGAACCAAGGATAATATTTGTAGATGTCTTTAAGGTTTCCTTGAGATATACATGGCATCTAACGATCTCTTGAATTTCAACTCTCAACTCTTCCGGGAAGTGCCTCAAAAAAATTTTCGAAAATCCCCGCCATGTAATCTTATGGGGAAAATCGAACCTTTGGGGCCTTCTGGAATCAAACCCATGACACCTAGGTTCAAAGTCAGCTTTTTTCTGGAGGTTACACATCATGGCCATAACGTCGTAAAAATTTCAAGTCGGTGGCACTTGTGGAACATGGTTAGAATTTTGATCCCCTATGAATGTATATATATATAGGTATATCCGGAGAAGCGTCTATATATAATAGATATAACTTATACGAGTAAAATGTTGCTTGCATACTGCAAGCACATCGATAACAAAAGTTTTTTGTCGGCATCACAAAGAGTGAGTCCTCAAAAGAAAAAAAAATGGACGGAAAATATTCTTAATTTCCGCTGCAATTTATTCGTCTGGCATCGAACCCAGGTCTTCCCGGTCAAACTTACTATGCAGAACCATAGAAGATAACCATCTCTAACTATGTGTGAAAATTCGAGCAGAAATATTGGCTGCAACTGCCTCAAACGACGTCCTACTTTTCCCTTATATTCCTTATGAGAGAAATGTTAATGTGCTCTGGCATCGAACCCAGGAATAGTACGGGCTTAAGAAATTTTTTTCTTAAACCAATTCTTAATATATATCTTGTAGCTGAGCGAAAAGTTCCTTACATTCCGGTAAGTGCATCAAAAAAATTAATGAAAAACTATCCCCATGCATTTTAAATGCGGGATTTTTGCATCGTCCTAGCGTCGAACCCAGGACGTTCTCATTAGTAATCATTAATGTTTATAATAGTTTTTGACCATATCTCTAAGCTCCTTGAATTTCGATTCTCTACCTGTCCGGGAAGTATTATTAAAAAAATTTTGAAAATCGCCACCATGTATCCTTATGGAGAAAATCGGGACTTTGGGGCCTTCTGGAATCGAACCCATGATACCGAGGTTCAATGTCGGCTTTTTCCTGGAGGTTACACGTTATGGCCAATACGTCGTAAAAATTTCAAGTCTTTGGCACTTGTGGAACATGGTAAAACTTTTGATCCCCTATATATATATATATATATATATATAACTTATATATAGGTATATCCGGAGAAGCGTCTATATATAATAGATATAGGTATATCCGGAGAAGCGTCTATATATAATAGATATATAGGGGATCAAAATTCTAACCATGTTCCACAAGTTCCACTGACTTGAAATTTTTACGACGTATTGGCCATAACGTGAAACCTCCAGGAAAAAGCCGACTTTGAACCTCGGTGTCATGGGTTCGATTCCAGAAGGCCCCAAAGTCGCGATTTTCCCCATAAGAATACATGGCGAGGATTTTCGAAAAATGTTTTTAGGCACTTCCCGGAAAAGCAAAGTGTTTTAATTTGAGGGATCGCTAGAAGCCGTGCAACTACAACGTAAATCAGAAAGACATCGCCGAATATGGTCCATGGTTCGATGCTAGGTCGGGGCAAAAATCAGCCGTTTAAAATGCATTGCGGCGAGTTTGATGATTTTTTTTGGATCCTTTCCCGATAACATGGATACTTGAAACTCGGCACGTCGATAGATATCATGAATATGTTTCAAAATCAAATTTTACATGTTCGCTGATGGTCCTTGGTTCGATCCTAGAGGACTATTTGCACTTCTCAATGCATTTCTTACGGAGATAACGGAAACAAAATTTAGGTACTTCCCGGCATGCTATCGACTTCAAACTTTGCAAGATACAAGAGCAAGTCTTTTTCAAATCAAACTGTGCATTCACAGCTTAAAATATTTCCTGGGTTCCACACCAGGTGTCTCTGCAATCAGAAGTTGATCCAATTTTTAGGAATTATTTTGAAACCTTTCCCAATAATATAGAAACTTGAAATTCGGCAAATAGATAGAGATCATAAATAACTTTCAGAAACATGTTTTAGATTTCCAATATCGTCCTTGGTTCAAATCCAGAGAGCCATTTACATTCGTGAAAATTAGAACATCTTATGAGGCAGTTGCAGCCAATATTTCTGCTTGAATTTTAACACATAGTTTGAGATGGTGATCTTCTATTGTGCCGCATAGTAAGTTCACAGTAAAGACCCGGGTTCGATGCAAGACGATGAAATGTCAACGTATTTTAAGAATATTTTGAATCTTTTTTTTTCTTTTGAGGACCATCCCGATATGATGCCGATATGAAATTAGTATTGCCTATCTGCTTGCAGTATGCAAGCTACATTTTACTCGTATATATATATAGGTATATCCGGAGAAGCGTCTATATCTATTATATATAGACGTTTCTCCGGATATACCTATATATATATATATATATATATATATATATATATAGGGGATCAAAATTCTAACCATGTTCCACAAGTGCCACCGACTTGAAATTTTTACCACGTTATGGCCATGACGTGTAACCTCCAGGAAAAAGCCGACTTTGAACCTCGGTGTCATGGGTTCGATTCCAGAAGGCCCCAAAGTCCCGATTTTCCCCATAAGATTACATGGCGGGGATTTTCGAAATTTTTTTTGAGGCACTTCCCGGAAAAGGAGAGAGTTGAAATTCAAGGGATCGCTAGATGCTGTGCATATCTAAAGTAAACGTTAAAAAAATTTACGAATATTATCCTTGGTTCGAGTCTAGGTCGGGGCAAAAATCGGCCGTTTAAAATGCATTGTGGCGATTTTTAAGATTTTTTTTGGACCCTTATCCGATGGCATAGAAACTTGAAATTCGGTATGAGGTTAGATATCATGACAATATATAATAATCAAATTTTACAAATTCGCTGATGGTCCTTGGTTCGATCCCAGAGGGACATTTAAATTCCACAATGCATTTCTTACGGAGATAACGGAAACAAATTTTATCTACTTCCCGATATGCTATCGACTTCAAACTTTGCATGATAGAAGAGCAAGTCTTAACAAATCAAACTATGCATTCACAGCTTACAATGTATCCTGGGTTCGACACCAGGTGTCTCTGCAATCAGAAGTTGATCTGATTTTTAGGGATTATTTTGAAAACTTTGCCAATAAGATAGAACCTTGAAATTCGGCATATAGATAAAGATCATAAATAACTTTCAGAAACAATTTCTAGATTTCCCAGATCGTCCTTGGTTCGAATCTAGAGAGCCATTTAAATTCGTGAAAATTAGAACGTCTTTTGAGGCAATTGTAGCCCATATTTCTGCTTAAATTTTCACACTTAGTTAGAGATGGTGATGTTCTATTGTGCTGCATAGTAAGTAACACTGGAAAGACCCGGGTTCGATGCCAGACGATCATATTTCTCCGAATTTTAAGAAAAATTTCAATCTTTTTTTTTTCTTTTTAGGACCGTCCCGATATAATGCCGATATGAAAATAGTGTTGTCGATCTGCTTGCAGTATGCAAGCAACATTTTACTCGTATAATAGATATATACACTCATTCATTCATAGGGGATCAAAATTCTAACCATGTTCCATAAGTGGGACTGACTTGAAATTTTTACGACATATTGGCCATAACGTGTAACCTTCAGAAAAAAGCCGACATTGAACCTCAGTGTCATTGGTTCGATTCCAGATGGTCCCCAAAGTCACGA
Organism: Sympetrum striolatum; assembly: GCA_947579665.1. Lineage (NCBI taxonomy): Eukaryota > Metazoa > Arthropoda > Insecta > Odonata > Libellulidae > Sympetrum > Sympetrum striolatum. The sequence goes on from OX388351.1 coordinate 79,734,814, forward strand.
TTTTTCCCATTTGAATGTATTGCTTCGAATTTCGGGAATTTTAAAAAAATACTTCCCAGATAGCTAGAAAATCAAAATTCAAGGAGCCTATATATATGGTCATGATCTATCAAAATCATAAATGACTTTGACAGAAAATATCCTTGGTTCGATGCTAGGATGATGCAAAAATCGGCCATTAAAAATACATTGAGGTAGTTTTTAATTATTTTTTTCATGCACTTATCGAGATTATAGGAAGATCGTGCTTAGCTAGAAGATGTATGGTAAGAATTGCTTTCAGAAAAAAATTTCATAAGACCCTACTATTCCTGGGTTCGATGCCAGAGCACAATTACTTTTTTCTCATAAGGAATATTAGGAAAAGTAGGACGTCGTTTGAGGCAGTTGCAGCAAATATTTCTGCTTGAATTTTCACATATAGTTAGAGATGGTGATCTTCTATTTTGTTGCATAGGAAGTATTACCAGAAAGACCCGGGTTCGATGCCAGGCGGTAAATATATCCTCTATTTAAAACATTGAGTTAGTTTTCATTATTTATATTGATGTACTTATCGAAATAACAGGAAGTTCTTGCTTTGCTAGAAGATGTATATTAAGACTCGGCTTAAGAAAAAAATTTAGATACAACAATTCTGTTCCTGGGTTCAATGACAAGGCACATTAAATTTTCTCACATAAGGAATATAAGGGAGAAGTAGGACGTCATTTGAGGCAGTTGCTGCCAATATTTCTACTCGAATTTTCACACATAGTTAGAGATAGTGATCTGCTATTATGTTGCATAGGAAGAATTACCAGAAGGATCCGGGTTCGATGCCGGGCGGCAAATATGTCTCCCGTTTAAATTACATTGGTTTAGTATTTCATTATTTTTTTGAAATGAATTTATCGAAATGATAGGAAGTTCGTACTCGGCTGGAAGATGTATGAAAAGAATGGGGTGTTTGCATACTTTTTTTTGTTAACATATTCTGAAACTTCACGTCATTCTACGCACATAACTGCCATTTAAATTAAAATTTTTATTAACTTGAGTAATTTGCGGCCGCGTAGAAAATAACCTGTTTTGAATGCCCGCGAAAACAAAAAAATTCAATATGGCCGCCTATGACGTCACATGCTCGTCACTTCGCTGTTCGCCGTACGGATAAAGCACAGATATACTGGAATCCTGCTGAAATCAAAGGCCCTACGACTGCTTTCATGCTTCCGCTCTACGTTTGTTTGAGATTAATTTAACCTTGCAATATATTGTCCATAATGCCGGCATACAAATGGTGTTTTGTCCCGAAGTGTACAAATACGAGCTCGAAGAATCCCAACAAAGAGTTCTTCACCGTGCCTAAGGCTGAAAAACGGAGGAAGAAATGGTTTAAAGCTGCCAGAAGGGACTTCAATGTCTCTCTTAAATCCACTCTTTATTGTTGCGAGGACCATTTCAAGGTAAGTAAATTATCATAAATGACACTTATTGCATTAATGTAATTAATATTTCATTACATATTTTATGGTAAATATTCTTGCTGGAGAGTGCAACTTTAGAAACTTCTATTGAAATACTGAATCCAAGATAATCATTTTATATTTTTTGGAGATCACACCTTCGGACTATCATTGAACGTGTTTTCGGAATGGCAATGGGTAGGGATATTGCAATACATATATTATGTCTATCCACAGATGGAGGAAGATATGGAAAATTATCTGAAATTTAAAATGATTGGAGGGCGTAAGATGTTGAAGAGGGATGCACTTCCTCGTATTTTTTGCTGCCAGGAAGATAGACAGAGAGCATTCACACCAACTAGCCGCCAAGTTCCTATGAAACGGAATCAGTTGAGATTAGTTGAAGATGCACTAAGTGTGAGTGTGATTTTATTAATTTTAGGTTACACTGAATCTGGGACCAAATATTTTGCCTTCCTCTGAGGCAGATTACCGAATATCGTAATCATGATAAGAGAAATTCATGTACCTCTTTTTAATTTAATTAACTACAATTTCTATGTGCCCCAAGACCCACTTTCAAAAGCTTGTGTCTGCTGGATTTTATTGCTTTTTTGTATGCATGGTGAAAAAATTGCAACCACAACTACACTAACGATGCTGCCTTGTAAAGTGGTGAAATATAGATCATTTCATAGATAGATACTAGAAAAAATATTTTAAATGTTAATCAATAGATTTGATATAGTATTATAATTATCTGTATTAAAAATAACTGATTTCCTTTTCCATTAGGTTCAACATAATATCCCTTCCATGTCAATACCAAACTATCTTGATAAGGAATCAATGGCTATAGAAGAAAGAACACCAGGTGATTGCTCAGATTGTCATGAGGGAACACCATCTGAATCTGATCCATCAAACAATGGAAAGGCATTTGCTGTGGCTAGTGTACAAACTTATGTTAGTCACAGGAGCAAAGCCACTAACTGTAATATAAGCAAAAAGAAATTGCTGTGCATAGCTACATCACCTATAAAAAACCAAAGAGATGTGATGACATCTCCAATTAAAATTACTAATAGGACTCCCATTAACAGGGAAATGAAGAAGTCACTCAGTTCATCAGACTCTGAAAGTGTTGATGAAAAAGACCAGGTCAGTGAATTGGAATATGAGCCATGCTCATCTGAAAGTGAGGACTCAGATAATGAAGTCTACAACACAAATTGTGTTATGTCATATATTAGAAGGAAGCCAAAAATGTATACAGGTGTGCCTAATGAGTGGTTTTCACATGTGTTGCCTCTACTGAGGAAATATTCACTTCTCAGTGAGAGGGATATATTGATAACTCTAATGAAAATCAAAACTAATGACTCTTTTGAAAGGCTTGGGGACCAGTTTGCGATGTCATGCAGCAATGCATGCAAAATTTTTAACAGGGCAGTGCCAGTCCTGGCACATGCTTTAAAAGAATTAATTTATTGGCCTGACAGAATGGCTATTAAAAGACAGCTCCCCATTCCTTTCCGGTATAATTACCACAATGTGCAATCTATTATAGATTGCCTAGAAATTGAAATAGAGAAGCCAGGTGATCCTGTAAGGCAAGCACTGACATGGTCACAATATAAAGGGTGCAATACACTGAAGTACTTGATTTCATCAACACCTGATGGTTTCATAAATTTTGTATCAGAGGGGTATGGAGGAAGAATTTCGGACTCCCTCCTTGTAGAAGATTGTGGATACCTAGGAAGGATTCCAAAAGGAGGAGTGGTTATGGCAGACCGTGGATTCAAAGGTATTAGCAAACGTCTGCTATCACAAGGCTGTCAGCTTGTGAAGCCTCCATCTGTTTTAACCGGTCATATATTGTCTAAAGAGGATGTTCTTGCAACAAAGAGGATTGCAAGCCTGCGGATCCACATTGAACGAGTAATTAGAAGACTAAGGGAGTTTGAATTTCTGAAGCCTCATTCCATCATACCAAGCAAACTAATTGCAAGTACAAATGATGTCATTGTTATAGCATGCGGTCTGGTGAATATTCAATCGCCAATAATTAAAGTTTAGTTTTCCTGTAGACATTACATATATGCTATATTACAAAGAAGAAATGCAAAAAATAATTTACATTGCTGGAAAGGTACCTGTGACTGATATGTTAGTTAATATTTCATACTTCTGCAAGGTTTTGTGAAAAGTGACATTTTTCATTTTTATATATTGAATAACTGCAAGTTCATACGATGCACAGATATTTAGAGAACTAAAAATTTTAATATTACTCAGGCTTCACATACATGTATCAATTGGTAAGTAATGCATTACTTCCAAGTAATATAATTGCAACAATAAATGTTCACCGGGTTTGTGTCTGAAAAAAGAATCATTAAACCATGGAAAAATAAAAATTTGTTTAATTTTTCAAATATTGTTCATGTTTATTTAAGAAACAAAACTTATTTATTTAGCTGCATCAAGAAGTTGAGGAAATATGTGTGTCTTCCAAAAGTCTACAACATGTCCCAACAATACCTCACAGTAGCCCTTGTCATAATCCACCCAAGCAAGCTTGATGCACCCATTCTCTTCAAATTTGTAGTCTGCTACACAAAATAGACCCCTCTCCCTACCACTGGCATGCATCTGCAACTGCACTTGAGCGAAGTACTTAGATGCAATCTTCCCATTACTTAAAATATATTTTTTTTGTGCCTTCTCGCTGCAAGGGCATTTAATCTCTACCACAAAATCTTTCGTTATCCCATCTGGTGATGCACCTGAAATAGGACACTCTGTAAGTAGTAACAGCCCACATTTTTCAATTCCTACCCCAACCCTTTCCATCAACACCTTCAGCACTAAGCCTTCCAAATACCTCCCCCTAGCCATGGCCACAGTCTCATGGAGTTTATTTGTTCCTATCACATTTTGTACAAATGAACTGCTGGCTGTCTTGCAAACACTTACTGCATACACTTTTGATGCAGTCACTCTCCCATATCTCAGCTCCTGCCAAAGGATGTCGGAAGACTGTCCCACTGTGGCCGATGCAATGTCTTGGCACAATGCTTTAGAGTGCTTGCTGGCAGAAAAACTCAGGAAGTCATCTGCAGAAGCACCTCCATTCTGTACAAAGTTAAGCATTAAATTGTGAAGGGAGAGAGATCTCACTTGATCTTTCACATTGCTTCTAGCCAGTTGACAGTCAATGCCATTTTTTTCAGCAACCTTAAGCATATCACCCAAAAAATTTTTTACACACTGCTTTGGACTTTGATTTGAGTACCCAGATCTGGGAAAATCAGCTGCCTTTAAAAATTTCAGATTACTGCCAACTGCAGACAGCCTAGGCTTCTTCCAGTGGCACTGTATCTCTGTTGGTGCAGGATCCTCTGAACGCCGGTGTAGCCACATTAGAAAAGCCAAAGCATGCTTACATCCACCTATAAAATTTTCATAAATTTTATTAGAACATGATCTCCAAGAACAATATACATGTATTGGTTTTAAAATTCATTTCTATACTTAGTGAAAAATAAGAAAATTTTAAAGTAATATAGTATCTTAATAACTCAAACAGTTGCTTACAGGTAACATTCTCATTGGGTTAAATGAATCAGTAAGAGTTTCTCAGTATTATAATTGATAGCTGCCTTCAATCAGGTGTTATGTACAAGATGTCAAATATTCAAGTGTGATTCCAGTGGTCAAGAATGGCTCAACATAATACCCTAACCCACATTGCCCTACTTCTACTAACCCAAGTTTTGGTTTAATCATTGAAATATCTACATAATTGTATCTAGCTCATGGTTCATCTAAGCTGAACCACTTCCTGGAAACTAATCTCAATGGTTTCAAAAAACTCAAAATACCATAAAAGTTACAAACTTCAAGCATACCTATAATAAGACTTCAATTAACTTTACAACAGACATCAGCTATTTCAATGTATATATTTATTCCATTCTCTACCTCATATGGATAATATACAGAATTTCTCAGAAAGAAAATTATGTACTAGATTTGCTAATTTCATTGTGTTGTTAGTTATCATTTGCAGTTTATTTGTGTAGTTGATTATTCAAGAAAGCTGCATTGAAAGAGAAACCTCGCATTGGGCATTCCACACAGACACTTTGGTATATTAAGATTATGGAATTTATAAGTCAAATTCATGGAAAGTGTTAATAATGAAGCGTGTGTGTAGATTGTAGAATGAGATGATTCTTTTTCAATCTCATAGTTCCACATTGTAATACCTCAAACATTAAATTGTGTTGTTGAAAGAGATTGATGTAAGATGAAAATACATACAATGATAAGAAGATGTTAATTTGAGCTAACAGAAGTGACCAATTAACATGCACTTATGCCTATTTCAAACATTTAATCAAGAAAAGTGTAAATGCTACTTTGCTGCACAGATACATTTGGGGGCGCAGGGTAATATTGCCTTTCCCTCACCTTTAAGAATGCTGAGAATGTTTTTTGGAGATCCTTTCAGGGACCACTGACAGTAAACAGGCCCCACAAACAAAAAAAATCATTGTTTGGTACACACCTTGACTGGCAACACAATCTTTGCACAAAACTGAAATGATTCTTTCCTCTTCTTCATCAATCTTCATTTCTACGGCGTACGTTTTGCTCCGAACCTTGTGCTCTGGGCAGATTCGTCCCTGAAGGAAACATACGTTGCCCTCTCTCTTCAGCTGCACATACCCCACGGCTGTATCGCCGTAGCACTCTCGAGATGATCTGAACATTTTTATTTCCCAATTATCCTCGATGTTTGTTCCGCATGTCAGAAGTCATATAACACAGGGGGCCAATATATTAAACACGTGCTTATTTAGTATTACATTGACGAAATAGTTTGGGAAATTACTTACCTGAGTGCCTTGGTTCCTCTCAATTCCGGGATACTGTAGCACTCGTTATTCTTCAAAAACTCCATCACCATAAATATATCTACCTTTGGCAGATTATTGGAATTACCTTTCTCGAAATTAGATTCTAAAGCCATCGATTCACTTTCTCTGGATGCTTAAAAGCAGGCTGTAAATAAACTGTGTATACAGGTATACAGGCTCGCAACGCTTTCAAACCCGCAACGTGGCCGACTGAAAGCTTGTGACGTCACATGCAGATCGACGAATCACAAGACGTTCCTGATTCTGCCGAAATGATCGGCATAATTGCGATTTTCTTTTTAATATAAAAATATAATTAGGCATTTTACTGCATGTAAACCTGTATTTTTATTCATCCATTTCAAATTCTGTACATATTGAAGAGATTTTCACGCGCAAAAAAAAAATATGCAAACACCCCATTGGTTTTAGAAAAAAATTTAGATAACACCGTACTATTCCTGGGTTCGATGCCAGAGCACATTAGCATTTCTCTCATAAGGAATATAAGGGAAACGTAGGACGTCGTTTGAGGCAGTTGCAGTTAATATTTCTGCTTGAATTTTCACACAGTTACAGATGGTGATATTCTATGGTTCTGCATAGTAAGTATGACCGGGAAGACCTGGGTTCGATGCCAGACGAATAAATTGCAGCGGAAATTAAGAATATTTTCCAACCATTTTTTTTTCTTTTATAGGACTCACTCTATGTGATGCCGACAAAAAACTTTTGTTATCGATGTGCTTGCAGTATGCAGTCAGTCCTTAAAAATATTTCAATATTCATAATTGAAAATATATTTTGGCGCGGAAGAAAAAAAACGTATTTCACTTCTGATTCGTCTTCCGGGGTAGAGCGATGCTTTAGAGGTTTTGGGAAGGACCTCAACTCCTTCTCGCCCCTGGATGCGCTGTGCAACTTCTTCCCTCTTCTTTCGCTTGGGCCGTGAAGTCTTTTTCCTGCTTTGAAGGGCACCAAGAAGTCCTATGGAAGGAAAATTACGGAAATGAATCTTTAATTTCCTATCGAATTATTTTGTATGAATAGAAAAGTAAATATTAGCATAGTTCCATGGAAATTAATAACATTAATACCTAGACTGTATCATTATGTACACAGAAGTAGATTGAAAATTCAGCTATTCATTTCTATCTTCTATAATTAGTGTTTTAATTTGGCTTAACTATGCACGGAAATACTGTTCTAGCAATCAAATAAAGAAATATTGTAATATAACAGCTAAGAAGTATCATTTAAGTCCGTGGAAAATACATTTTAACATATCGGGATCATTTATGTTTTTGGTAAATAGATTTAATTTTATCTCCGTCACTCCTGACGGTGGAAATCGCTATTTAAAACAATTATTTTTGTAGGACGAATCCTTCGGACAGCTTATAAATGAGTCAACCTTCTAATAGTTTACCGCTATTTTGAATCTTTTAGTAGCCGAAATACTTAAATTTACGGCTGTAACATCGCGATTTTTTATATACTTGCAATGTCTTTTCATTAAAGGGAAAATATCGTTGCAACAGATTAAGTAGATAGCCAAGAGTTGACCCATAGTTAGTGGTGACAAAAACATTAAGTAATCATTCGCGTGGAGTAAAAATGACCCAAACATTCTTTGAATTTTCAAGACCTCTTTCATAGTAATCAATTGATTCAATTTATTATTGTGCATGAATGAGTCTTTAAAAAAATAATTCAAATATTTTTAAGTAATATATTCTAGCATCAAATATACATTAAATAAAATGTTTATACGTGTATCAAAATTGTAATAACTTTAAAATTTATAATTTTTATTATTAAGAATAAACCTAAGAGTTAAAAACTAATGAAATATTTAGTAGAGGATTCATTTAGTTAATAGTTTGTTAATTTAGTGAAAATATTGCACGAAAATAAACTTCCGACTTTTTTTGAAACTTTCAGTTAAGTGGTTTCCAAACTATGAAAAAACGATAAGTTATATTAAAAATTGGGACTTATATCTTTATTAGTGTTACCTATATTAGGTTTATTTAATGAAAGTATTTTTTATGATGCTAAATTTTTGGCGTATTAATATTATTTTAACTAAGCTGTTATTAATTAACATTTCCTAACCTTTATCCAGCCTATAAACTGCATAAAACTGGTGTATCAACTTTTTAAAAGTAATTATTCAAATGTTTTTTGCGTAATTCTTTGTTACTATAATAGAATTACATTAATATAAACTTACTCAGTGAGCTTTAATAAAGCTTTTTAACCCTAAGAGCATTTTAATCATTTCAGTTGCATTCAAAAAATGTTTGGTAAAATTTTTAATATTTCCACGAAAAATTATGTTTTGGAAATGTTTTTCAGTTGGCGTTGCGATCAGTATTGTTTTGATTCTTAGCAATTAATTAGTTTTTGTAAAGGCACTTATAAATTATTGAAATTTGGTTTAGATCATTATTAAAATTTATTTTTGTAAAATTGGTAACACTGATAAAATTGCTCAATTTTTATTTCTTGAATTTAACTAAATTTGCAGATTATACAATAGCAAATATCTTTACATAACGAAAATTTGGTTGAAGTACCTTCATTGGTTTCTTTGTTACCGAAGGAAATACACTTTTATGTTGACCACACGCAAATAATTAAGGGTTTATATCAGAGCATATAATGGACAACGAACTGCAATTTACTGAAATGAAATGCATCTTTGTCGGCAGGTTATTTTTAATAAGTTAAGAATTATTTCTACCATTGGACTCTCCAAGGAATTTGAAAACTCGATTTTCTTTATGGTTGCCGTTAGTGATTTCTCGTAAAACAAAGGAAGAATATTTAAGAAGGTATTAAACTCTATCCTAACTTGTAATTCAAAGTTACGGAGCACTCATTAATGACTGATTAAAAAAATAACAGATTCTTTATTCCTAGCTATCGTACGAACGGAAAGACACACGACTGAATCACTTCACCGATTTATTCTAAAACTCGTTAATAGAACCGTGAAAAACAATAGCAAAGTAAATTCTCGAAAACGATGTGATTGGCATCTATTTAGAATGCATAATTGTACTTAGAAAATTCGATTGAAACTGAGCTATGACTTGCCCATAATTTCTAACAAAATTAGGTCTAGCAAGTACCCAAAACTTTGCATGTGATTTTGTAGTCAATATATAAGTAAGTTTCAGGATAATTTTGATAAGAATTGTAGTATACCTTATCGATTAAATATCTGAATTTACAACAGAATTTAGTATCGGAAAGCAAAAACCATAAGCTACAGCTATCAATGTAGTAATTATTTCGTATGGCGTATGGTATTTCAATTTCGTACCACCAAGTTAGGGTAAATCGTTTCTATTATAATTCAATAGCACGGGCGTAATTTACCAATGTTTAAATAATGTAACAGGATTCGATGAAAGAAACACGAAACTTTTTTCAAATCCATAAGGTAATACTGTGTTTCAGAGTTATTAAAAATTCTCATTACCTCAATTCTCTCTCATTAACTAACTATGTTTAACTAAATAGTGGTATTCTAACTACTTGAATTCAATCCAATATACCTTCAAGCCGCGACCTGGAAAATGGAAAACCTCGGTTCGAACCCTGAACAAGTCACTGTGTTTACTTACTCTACAACTCTTTGGTTAAGTCGCACGCTTTCCTTTACTAAGCCAAACTTCGTTTCCATCGTTTATTAATAAGAATTGAGTAAATTATTTCACAACCAGGAGCATATACGCGATAAAATTATTAATTTGTTGAATGAGGAAATACGTTACTTTGGAAACAGATCTCCTTTATTATTATTTTTTAAATCTGCTAAACTTTACGCAAAATCTCAATCAGAGAGAATCAATTCAGAAATTCATTCTTTTAAATGAGAATTCATAATTGACACAATTCAAATCTGATGAAAAGACAATCATTTACGAAAGAAGATTACATTATTTGATTTCTTTCTTAATACTGTTTTCTTCCAAATTGAATTAAAATTCCTCAATTAGCACATCTCATTATTAAATTATAAAGTTATTTGGTAAGAAATACACATAATTCTGATAAGAGAGATATTGAACTTAAGGTCTTATTTCATACACTTGAGAAGAACTGAAAATCCTTTGAGAAAAGATAAAAATTGAAGCTCCTGGATCTTGTCACACGAGCGGTGTTTCAATTTTCACTGAAAGTCAAGGTAGCAAAAATGACGATAAAAACTCCTGTTAACTATTTCCTGTACATTAGTAGTAAAGTATTCGTATGTAACACTAGACTCGCCAATGAATTTGAATCACGAAATAGGTTAGGATAACCAATAATGATATCTCGTAAGTGTTAATGAGTGTTAAAAAGGTAGGGAATGTAAAGCTGAAGCTTAAGTGGTAATTCAAAGCGAAAGGTGACTCATTTACAAAATTGCTCATTCTTAATTCCTTATCATCCGTTCAAACATGATCAACGACTGAATTAATTCGAATATTTATTCTAAAAGTCGGCAAATGAAAGTTAGAAATTTGAGTCGGTGATTCAATAAATATAACTGTTTTGAAATACAGATGTTTTGAAAACAAGAGTAGTTCTGATAAAGAAGGTCAAGGTGAAGGCAAAATGCTTTCTAGCATGGGGAAAATGAAAGTGCCTTGTAATCTCAAAACAAAAAGCTGTCGCGTGACCTTCAGTTTCACCCAATTCCAGTTCTTCAGTTCAATTCTTATTAGGAAACACATCGATACATTTATTTTTTTAAAATAACCATTCATGAACTACGATAAATTTAATCCAATGATTTACCATTGAAAGAGGTCTTAAAAATTCAGTGATTTATGTGGTCATTTTTTCCCCAAAAGACAAATTACGTATTTTTTTTACGGGACTAATTCAGGGTTAAGCATTGGAATGGGAGATTATCAATAAAAGTTTTCCATTCTAATTTTCAAAAACATAAATATAAAAATCAACTCATGCCTTATCCTTGTTTACCAACTTTTAGATAATCAGCTGTCTCGTGACCTTGGTCGTGACATTCACTTACCTCGGAGATTCACTTTCCCAATCGGTGAGAAAAACCAGCGGAGTATTTATGAGACCAGGATCATTCCAAATATCGGATACCTGAAAATTAAGAGATGCAGTCTTATTAGGTATAGTCTTTAAGAGTACTCATTATTTTATTATAAATTAAAAGTCATCGCGTAATTATAAATTCAACTACCGATATTGTATTAATATCATTATATCGGCAAAACTTGGGTGAATCCGGGTGTAAAAGTATTGAAAAGATCCATCGAGATAATACATGATTTATCTACTTTATCAAAATGTTTACGAAAAAAAGGGTGAAACATGCGATATTTCAGTAGAAAATTTACGTTTTTTGTTTCGCTTAAGAATACACGAAGTTCGAATAACCTAATCAAAGTTGTTCTCGTATTATTGTGTCGACGAGATTAAACCAAATTTGATAAATACTATCCAATTAGTCATGAAATATACGAAAAAGAGCAAAAACGCGAAGTTTCGGTCGAACATTTAAATGTTTTTCGACTAAAAATACTCAATGCTCGGGAAAACCTAGTCAAATTTTAACTTGTTTTAAAGATTGCAAAGACATTTCACCAAATGTGTAAACATTTTCCAAGTTTTCAAAACGCTTACGAAAAATATAGCGAAAATTAGAAATTTATGTCAAAAATTTAAATCACTCCGCCTTGAAATTCTGAAAATTCAAGATAACCCACTCAAATTTGGACTCCTTTGAATGAAAAAAGCATATAGTTAAATATAATAAATTAGGTGTTATATACAGTATTAATATCATTACATGAAATCGGCGTACGTGATGATAACATATGATTAAATGGAATTTTTGAACGTGGTATTCTTGATTTGTTACAAATTATTCCTCTGATTTTATCGCTTAAAAAGACAAAGGATACTATTGAAAAATTATTAAATATTATGGATTGAATACGAAAGAGTAGATCGTAAACAGAATGTAAAAGTTTACAATTATTGTGACAAGTTACGTTGCACCTTTGGTTATGATATGAGCTAAATATGATGTATTACAAAATTTGTTTGTGAGAAACTTAATATAAGGGCCTGCCAAACCAAAAAGGTTTGTGAACACAAGAAATGCACGTAGAGCTCGTTTTGATCGATTGCAGACATTTTTTCTTTCGCGAAATTAAATCAGAAATACTGGTCGTACGAAGTCGAGGTGAACACGAAAAGAAAGGAAATTGAACATAGATTAATAAGGAAAGAGTTAAGGTGACTTTGCACATAAGGGCGTGCACTCAGGAAAATTCCCAAGGAAAAACGGACTTGAAAAAGTCTGACAGGGCCGGGAATCGAACTCTCTTCCTCTAACCGGGAGGAAGATCCCGGTTAGATTCGACTCCCGGCCCTGTCAGACTTTTTTCAAGTCCGTTTTTCCTTGTGTACATAAATTCTTTTATCAGTCGTAGAGTATCGTTTTCAGACCGAAAAGGCTAGAATTCAGACAAAAATTAAGGAACGTTTGTGTAATTTCGTGGGCCTAAACAATTCCCTATCGACAAAAGTGATTGTTGAACTCAACTCTCATTCGTTTATTGTCTGAGTTTAAATGATTTAAAATGAAAATTTCTATTGAAAGATCCAATAGTTGTCTCGATTATTTATATATTCGGTAAATAAATTTAATATTACATGTTTTGTAACTTAAGTTAATTCTTTCGTCTTTCAAGTTGTAATTCACTGGTGTATTTAAAATTACACTCCGAACAGGTGGTTGATAATTACTACAACTACGTACGAGTGGAACATTATACTAACTAGAACCAAGTACAGTTTTAAGATTGATATCTTTCCTTTTTCTTCGTACTCGCATATTTTTCCCTCTTTATCTTTACCCCTTTCGGTCAGATTTTCTATGGTGATCCTCTCCCTTTTGAACCGTTCTCTTTGAATGTCATCATTGTCATTCTGCTCTTTCAATACGTCCATATCTAACCCATTTTGATTTGCCTAGTCTTCCTCTAAATAACCATTCTTTCGTTCCTCCTGTTCTTTTAAAGACATGTATAAAATTCGCAGCAGGGAATTAACGGTTTCTCAAAACAGGTGTGCCTCTTCAGGATCCATTTGCGCGCTATTCTTTTGTTTCGATGAAGTGGTCCTCGAGTCAAGTATGTTCGATCTTTTTGTCGAGTGGACCCCGTTTTCTTCAAAAATACTTTCTCACCTTTCTTTGGGAGCCCTTTTTTGTGGCAGTTCTTTTTCATCATTTTTGATGGGGCGATTCGTCCATTTTCTTCCATTTACGTAATTTAGAACATTCGAAGAAGGGACGAGTCTAGGAACGCTTTGGTTCAGTATTACACTCTACACCATCTAGATGATCTCGTAGAAGGTAGAAAAGTAGATATTTACGATAAATTTGTTTTAGTTTTATCAGTCATTAATGATTTGTTCGGTAAGAAAATCAGAAAACGTAGGGCATCCTGTTTTCCGTTTACTATTGTTATTTTTATTTATCGTTGCTATCATCTTCTTGCGGTAGTCTTTGATTTCTTTTGTTTTTCATGTGTGATATATTTCACTCTTTGACAGAAAAAAGTGATGAATACAGCATATTTTATGGCAAAATCCCGACCGTGGGGAAAAAGCCCACAGCTCAGCCATTTAATCTTAGCGAAAGGTTGCCGAAATATATAAATTGTAACTGAGCATGTATTTCTTTAGTTAATTTCAGAGAGTTTCTACTGTTTTTTCCTTGAAGATCACCCATCTTTTGTAAATACTCTTTCCATAATTGGTTCCCTTACCCAACGGCACTTGCAGCACCGCAAAGAGTAGGGTTTTTAAGAGGCCGTTAACAGATTCGTTCTTAATAGGAAAATAAGAAAGAAAAGCGAACAATTTATTAGGCAAAGACAGAAGTGGAGGTGTCTACTAAAGCATAAATACAGGATGAAATGCGTAAATAAAGGGGGTATTAAAGTAAGGAGCAAGGTAGGTAATGAAAATTAAACTTTATAAAGATAATGGATGTAAATGATTAAAAAGCGATTCTTTAACTCCATTACGTCGTTGCACGACGTCTTACTGACGACGATAGATTAAAGTTTACTATTCATGCTCACATGTACGAAGATTGCAATTATTTGTAAAAATTGAGATAAATCAAACTGATTGAGACAAAGGAAGCTGCCGATTCTTTTCAATTGACCGCACCAAAGAGGCGGGTTCTCTTCCCTCGAAGTTCGTCCTAAGCCCTTTTCACAATCATTCTCGCCCTCTTCATCCATTCTCATATCCTTAGCTTTTCGAAGACACTCATTTTCAATTCCCGGAAAAGATTATCGGATGGGCTCCCGTTCCTCTCAAGTCGAGCGAGTAATGGGCTTATTTATTTATCGTTTCGATTCGTGTATATTACTTGCTTTATAAGATTGATGATTTGATTACATAACGAAATTAAGGAGCTTGATAATAGCGGAATTATAGCAAAGAGGTAAAACCCCAGTCTTCATCGAAGTAACATGCATATAAAATGATAGAAAGATCGATGGCCTAAAAGTGCGAAAAAACCCGATTTGATGATATGAATAGTAAATCTTCTTAACAATAATCTTTCCGAATAATTCAGAGAACAACCTGCATCATGACCAATGCATTTACCGCAGTTCATCTCTTTAAATAGCATTTCTAAAATGAAAGCATCTTTCGATCCTTCGTTTCTTAATGATTCCGAAAATAACAAACTCTATAGTTATTTTAACCATTCATTTAATGGGTTCCTGATTAAAAAATAATTCGGCGAGTGACAGTGCTGTTCTTCTGCAGTCACGTAATCACAGCCCGCGTTCATTTTATAGTTTTTTCTAGACACATGATTAAGCTTTGATGCGCGGTCGTAAATTCACGGTGTTTGTTTAAAAAGAGAGGATGACGAAAGCTCACTGATCGATGGAATTTTTTGTACTGCGCATGTGTTGAATGGCTCACTGTACGAGAACATGCGTGATATGCTTCATGTAATGCTTTTGCTGATCCAACTACTACATCTAACTTACTCTTTCTTCATCTCTTCGCAGTTCAGTTACTTGTACTGATTAAATTCTAACGCAAAGTTTAAAAACAGTACAAATGTTTGGAGAAACTAATGTTTTTAAAGAGCACACTAATTAAAAATATGCCAAGCTGATAAGTTTTGAGATAGATATTGTTTCCACGTGATGTTCGAACATCCATAAGCAAATAAATTATTGGCTTTTCAAACAAAACTGTTTTGAGTAATTTATACCTAATATGTCGAATTAACTCAACTCAGTTGTACGTTCTCTGTACGGAGTAAGTACACATGCGTAATCTTTTTTATATGTGTCCAATATAATGCGAAAGAAATCGGAAATATTATACGCTCCAGTTTATCCAGAAATAATTTGTTTAAATCGTTAAATTTCCTTGTTTCTTCAATGAACATAAATGGAAGTGTGTGGCAATTATTCTATTATGAGAATGAATTAACCCGTATGTGTAATAGAATGCTACAAGATTGTATCATTATCTTCCAAATTTAATTTTGTAAAACAACAAATTCTTATACAACTTTTTATAGTTCGTTGTAAAAATGGCGCGAGAGTTAAAAAAGTTTAACGGATACAAAATTGAATAAATTAAATTTTAAATTCGAGATTACCGATTAAAGGACGCCCATGTGACTGTCTTTATAAATGTCCGGTAAAATTTGCAAAAAGTGCAACCCACGAGGGTAATTCTGTACCAAAGTATCGTATTTTATGTAATGCGTGTATAGAATGTGCATATCTTTGGAAGGAGACAAAGCTTCTTGTCTGAAAATTCAACACAAATCTCCCAATGCATTTCGGGAAAGGAAAGGATATCGAATGGAAATGCATTGGAGGAAAAAAATTGGAAAATGTTGAGTTTACTAGAGAAGATAATGGAGATATTAAACTCAATTTTATAATAAATTTCACATTTAAAAATGTACGTAATGTTCGATAAATGATCATCAATTCGGTAATACAAAAACCATATATTCGCTTGTAATTAGGTAATAAATTCTGCGTTTGACTTGCGGAAAACTGGAACTTTTTGTTGAGCAAATGTTAATTGCTTGTCTTTCTGTGCGATGTTTACTAAAATATTGTACTGATGGTTGTGTCCCATAGAATTCCACGCTATTTCGGAAGGAGTTCGAAGGCACGTGGACAGCGCCTCTGGTGAAAGCGGCCCGGGGTTCGATTCCCAGTGAGACGTGCAAAATGACCTGTGCTGTCGGAGCACATTTAATGGCACTACTACTAGTAGTACGAGGTATGTACGAGGATATAATGGCTTCAAAGTGTCGATTTTCATTTATGTAAATCTAATCCCATTTAATAGTTGGATTAATTTGTGTAAGTTCGATGAAAATGAAAAATCCGTAAATGACGTAAATTATATCGCCAATTGCTTTAGTAATTTTTCCAAATAAGAGTTGGTATCGAGTAAAACATCTACGATAATGAAATCTTAAGCAAAATATGTTGGGAACCCTGCGCTTATATTAGGAGAATAAAGTAATATTTTACTGGAACTACCGATCATGAAGTAAATTGTTTGTATTTGATTTACATATGAGTAAAATTTTAATTGCGTTTCGAATTTGAAATGAAAATGCAAACTTTGGCTCGAAAATCGTGTCTGCTAATAAGTATTAAGAACAGATTAACGGCAATGTTTCACTGTGGTAAGTGCTAGTTACTATGTAGAGGGAAATCAGAACTTGAAAATGCCTCATTTAATTAGGTGGGCGTCTTTTTCGCATCCACAAGCTCTGATTTTAAGTAATGAATGCCAATTTATAGACGTCATTGCGATTTCAGTTGGAATCTTCCCCAAGGAGTGTTCACGTGAAGAGAGAGGTCACTCCCAATGCAGTGACTTTCCTCTGAAAGGAATTACACTTCATCTTCTCTCATGAAGTACGCTGCGATGGAGCCATCCTTGAAAAGCATTTCAAAACAAAATAACTTTCATTCGTCTGTGTTTATTTTCGGCTGTGCGTTTTATTCAGAATTGGATAAATATATAAATAGACAAAGGCAATCGTATGTCAATCGGTGTCATTGCGTTAAAAGGTTTTTTAAGTTTAAGCTATCCTGATTACATCTATCACGTGTTTAGGGAAAATACAAATGTGGGCACATTTATTTTTGATTTGTTTAAAATGCTGCGGGAATGTATAGAGATGAGTATCTTTTAATTTTATGCAACTCAAATTATTTTCTTCTTGAAAGTGTGGGCGTGTTTTTTGGACGAAATTTTCCTTAACTAAACATATTCATTATCAGACAATAGACAATTTTCTCGGAAATTGCATCTCTCCGAGCAAAATCCCTCAACTCTGAAAAGTGTGCCTTCTTTAATAAAAAGATTCAAATACTCCTCCCGATATTAAAGAAACAAGTATCCCAGTTTCCTTTGAGTTAGCGGTGTCGTATGGATATGACGGAAAGTTCAGAACAAGTTCTGCAAGTTTTTTTTTAAGGTACCGCTGGAAAGAGATCATTCGAAAAGTTTGCCTTCGGATTAAGTTTGCAGCCGCTGCGGGTTTGAGTTGGAAAGTACACTTCTTATATTAAGTTGATACTCGGGAAAGTGTTACACTCCTTCCGTAATCGGCAGAAAGAGCACTTTGAGCGCCATCTCAAACAAGTGCTAAACGATAAGGACTATCATTAGAGAGTGACGTCATGCAATTACGAGGAAATTGTTGAAAGGTGATTTTGAGCAGCATGAATTCAATTATTTGTCTGAAAACTAAAAATATTTTTCTGGAATAACCTTCGGTAATTATGCATTTTTTAGTTTAATGAATTCATTCAAACGAAGTGTTGACATATATATGTCTTTTATGGTAGATGATTTTCAGTTGAGTTGACTGTAATATACGATAGTAAGGCTGAAGTATCTGTAATATTCAAATGGTAAATAGGACAAATAAATTATCTTTAATCATCCTTGACTCGATTAATTAAAGAGAAAACGAGAACAGTCTTTTCTATCGTGGGAAAAACTTGTGAGCAGCAGAATTGGTGATGCGTTTTTGAGCAACCTTCGTAACTTGAAATGGGTAAAATATACCGATATTTTTTAGGAAGAGCACTTATAAAACTCGGCTTCGTCAAGAAAATAGTTGGTAAGAGCTAAGAAAAAGTCCTCGAGAGGTATTATATTAAGTTACTTGGCCTCACTTTGAGTACGTATGAAGTATGTGGCAAAAGTTTAATTAGATCAGATCAAATATTACGAAATGCAATTCATTTTGTCAAGAATTGCTACAACAAATCCTGTTGTAGCTATTTTTGCACTCTGGACAAAAGATGGAAACTTCATATCGTAAAAAGACTAATATGAGCAGTAGTAGTATTGTTAAAAGTGCTTCGATGGCTTCGTTCATTTCGCGCATGCGCTCCCTCCGGGTATCGAATCCGGGACCGCTGAAACCGAAGCGGAATGACCTGCCCTCGTGAATATTCGGGAGCCCGATTAAATGTATTTATTATGAATTAAAAGAAAGTACGCAGTTCTGAGAAGATGTTGCCGATATGGAGCTTCTTCCTTATTAGATTGACCTTTCTTCTGTTGTTGTACAAAAAGTCGATTCAAGAAATATATTTTTCCGCGAAAGTAATCGATTTAGAAAATAAATCATTGGAATACAGGTTCGGTATGACGCAGTATACACATTTGGATAACATTGGATTTATTTTTAAACCTAACGCCATTTACGTATAATTTGAAGATTTACAATGCACCTAAATATCTGTAGTATTTCGAAAAAAGACTTCGTGACCATAGATGTGTTTTTAAAATGCAAGTTGAACCTTTATTACCAAAGGTAATTCTCATACATGGAAAATTTCAAATAATGATTCTTTAAAAATGCAGCAGTGGCGATATTTGATAAACTTGAGGCTAAACTCGAAGATGTTTGGAATTAAACGCTCACGTTTTGCCACTTATTCTGTGGATCGGTGAAATAGGACTAGAAAATTCGATGATTTCGTTTTTTTATTAATATCACGTAACGTGGGCTCTCAATACGACATTTTCTCGGTACATTTGTGGGCACTCACTGCAGTAACACTCCCTTTTGTTTATTCCCACGCAATGTCGTTTAAAAACCTTTCGCCCTCTACGATTCGGACCATCCTTCCCCGTCAATTTTTTTCTCTGTGGACCTCTCCTTCGGCCCTAAAAGGTCCGAAAAAGCCTTTTTGTATCCGAGGGTGGATCGGCTGAAATATTTAGTATCCCAGGCGGGTCGTCCGCGTAAAGGGATTAAGTTCCTCTTCCTTCCACACTTTCCTCTCCACTCTTCTTTATCTCCACCTTCAGTTCATAATGTAAGACAACGTTGTATGAAGCGCATTATACTCATCGAAAGACCATTTATTGGCCAGACTTTCATATTCTCTTTTAGTACTCCGAAGGTAAAAACCTAAAAAATCCTCTCATCCAAGGGAATGCTTTACGATAAAGAGAAAGAAAAGCAAAACACGGATCTGTTATTTCATCTTCGTTTCCATAGAATATGATGCAATAGTCTGTGTTGAGTTGCTGTTCACTCCACAATGCTAAGATTAATATTTAATGATGGGAAGCTGCGGACAAACAACATTTCATTGAATTCAGAATAATTTTGAATTAAAACATCTGATGTGGCCAGCACATGACTTTCTCCATATATATAAGATGTAAATATATATCTACGACAGTATTTTCGAACTCTATATTCAATCTAAACTTGGAAGATAAGTGATTAATTTATGTATATCATATTATCCTTTATGTCACAAAGATTATAAATAATCTTTTTCGGGACAAGTTCGATGAAAAACGATGAAGTGGCCCTTCGCCCCAGCGCCGAAAGCGCCCACAACGTACATAATCAGCAACTTCCGGTTTATCAGTATTTCACAAATAACTCCTACACAATCAGTGATACAAAAATATGTTTCGTACAAAAGTTATAGTAAATTTAATTTTCTTAAACGTTTATAATTAATAGTTTATGGCTAAATATTATATTTATGGAGATATTTTCAAATACCGGAAATTAGCTTTGAAGAATGAAGCTCGACTTCCGGTCAACCGATTTACTCCAAAAACAAATCAACTCTAACGACATCAACCAAAATACTATATATGAAATTTAGTGTTGATCCGACAAATAGTTTTCATGTTAGAGCGCCCACAAAGTACATAATCAGCTACTTCCGGTTTAGCAGTATTTCACGAATAACTCCTAATCAACTGGTGATACAATAATATGTTAAATACAAAAGTTATAGTAAAACATGTTATCTAAATCTTTTAAAATTTATACAAAATAACTATAGATCATATTTATGGAGATATTTTGAAAATCGGAAATGAGCTTTGATGAATGAAGCTCGACTTCCGGTTAACCGATTTCCCCAAAAAACTAATCAACTCTGATCATCAATCATCATCAAAGCTCATTTCCGATTTTCAAAATATCTCCATAAATATGATATTTAGGCATATACTATAATTTATAAAATTTTTATAAAATGTATTTTGCGATAACTTTTTATGAAACATATTTTTGTATCACTGATTGTTTAGGAGTTATTCGTGAAATACTGCTAAACCGGAAGTAGCTGATTATGTACTTTGTGGGCGCTCGAACTTGAAAACTATTTGTTGTATTCGTATCAACACCAAATTTTATATATTTTGGAGTAAATCGGTTAACCGGAAGTCGAGCTTTATTTTTCGAAGCTCGTTTCCGTTTTTGCAAAATTCTTCCATTAATCTGATATTTAGGTATATACAGTTACCTACAAAAATTACAAAAAATGTCTTTGCATATATCTTCTAAGTTAAGATTGAATCCAGAGTTCGAACATACTGTCGTAGATAAATATTTACATCTTAAATATGGAGAAAGTCATGTGCTGGCCGCATCAGATATTTAAATATTGATAATCCCGAAACCTGTCAATTGTTAAATCAGATTGACCTAATTCGAGAATTCTTACAACTTCCATTATTTGTAGACATAAGAAGATTGAGTTGGGTTGAAACGAGGAGAAATTTTAAAGGGCAAGCGATCGGCTATTTTCTTAGAGATTCTTTAAAGAATTACAGACCAATCAGCCTAACTACCTTAGTGTATAAGGCATTCGAAAAAAATATAGCGGACTATTTAAAACAGTCGTGGGAGTCGGAGGGATGTCTTAATGAAAACCAACATGGATTTGGGAAAGGTTTTTCGTGGGAGTCACAAATGTTAGGAATATATCAAAACATGACAGAAGCGCAGGTTAGGGTAGATCCGGTAGATGCTGTAGTGGTGGATTTAGCGAAGGTGTTTTACGTAGTGGATCACAGTTTATTGATACTAAAAATGAGTGTTATGGCGGTTGACCCAAGGATAGTGAAATGGAAGGAGGCCTTTATTTGTTATAGAACACAGAGAAAAAATGGGGAATAAACAGTCGGACCCAATTAAAGTAACTTCAGGGGTACCGCAGGGTAGTGCACTCGGACCGTTATTATTTTTAATAATGATTAACGTTACGCCAAAAGTAATATAACATCGTGCATAATTATTTGCTGACGACTGTATAATTTATGGGGTAATAAAAGGAATAGGCGATTGTAACGCGCTACAAAAATTGATATTGATCATAGATCATCATCATTGATCAACTCGAAGAAATTGGATGTGAGTTCAGATTAATGTAGAGTCATTAGCTTTAATGAGCAGGAAAACAATAGAAACAGCGTACCTGTCGTATAATAGGCCTACACTAGAATACGGTGAATGTTTATGGGACTCTTATCAAGTAGGAGTCGCTGCTACTGTAGCCGTGAAGGCCTATGAGGAACCCTGTTAAATCTTGCATGATACAAGAAACGTATATGCTGATTAAGGTTATTTAAAATTCATACTTAGTAAATTCACAGCGGTGCTTTTTATACATGTAACTCATATATATACTGCATATTTGTACTTTAGTAATTATTATTTTTTATTACTTTTTATTTACACATGCTATGATGAAAAATAACAATTTGTACTTTATTTAAATAAAATATTTAAATACTGTGGAAAAAGTACAAATTGTTATTTTTCATCATGGCGTAATTTCACAAGAAATCGCCAGAGACTGAATTTTACTTTTCTTGCTAATTTTGCATTCAGTTAGGTATATGGTATGCATGCACAGTAATTAAAAAAAATAATTATTATGTAAGTTAACGTCGCCACCAGTCCTTGCGACTAACTGTGGTGGTTTTCTACAATAAAGGTATAATAAAGGTACAATGAAGGTATAATAAAGGTATAATAAAGGTATAATGAAGGTATAATAAAGATGAATTCCATATTCCGATTGCTCATTAATGGGATATCAGTTTCTTAAAAGAAGGTGACACTGTGAATTTGCGTGAAATCTTAGTTTTAGCTATTGTCTCATTAGTTATACTGTAGATCATTATCACAAAATTATCACTATTTAGCGTTTGAATGATCGTACGTTTCAGTTTTCTTAATCTAAAATTATTCTCTCGCTTGGAGTTGGTATTCCTACTCAACTGTACATTCAAATTGGGACAACTCCAGTTGGGGCAATTTGTCCAAGGACGCAACTGATCCATCGTCCTTATGCTTACCTTGTATTTTCCGAGGTTGTCCACTTGACAGGACAAGACAGCCTCTCTGCCCACTGGAACTGTTAGGTTTTTGATCGGAAGTCCGAACTCCGGGTCATCCGAGGCTCTGCTTGTGCCACCCCACTGCTCTAGAGCTGGAGCTGCAAAGGACAATTGCTACTTAGCAACGAAATCTGTTTGAGACTTGAAAACGGTCGCTTAAGACAAGTGGGTAAGGAATCATCAAACACCCTAATTAAATTGTAGATAAGCGTTGGGAATCGAAGATCCGCAATAGAGTAGGAAACATTCAAACTGATTGGCGTTGAAGTGGTTGATCAGCGGGATGTTTTGTAAGGGAAGAGGCTTAAATACTCTCCAAAGCTTTCTTTTGTCACCAGTGAACGTGCTTTCTTCCCGACTACTGAATTCTGATCTATCGGGTGATTTGTAGAAAAAGGCGTCGATGTAGCGCTGATGTCTAATGCGAATTCTGGTTCTAGAATGAAGCTGTAAATGATGGACTGGTAGATGTTTGGTACCCACTGAAATGACTATCCTTCGAAGAGGTTTGCATTAAAAGAAGTGACAGTCATAAGTTGTTTTCATACACTAAGAATGTTCCAAATAATTCACTTTTGATAATTCAGAAAGTTTTAACAGTCACATTACGTTGTTATATTTTCAAGGCCTTCATAAATTTGCGCATATTTTAGAGTTGACCTATTCTTAGATTATACTTATAGTTTAGGGTCATATCCGCTATTGGATACGCTAAATGAATCTAAACAAGGGTACGGTCTTGCTCAAATCCTCAATTATTTCCACGTATTATATAAATTACGTTACAATCATATGAGTTCGTGTATACCTACACACAAACGTATTTATAAAAAGTATACGAAGTACGTAAAACTTCGAAATAACCATTTGTTTTCTGTCGATTGTAGGTAATATTTCATATTACGTGTGGATATGATTGCAGGGAGAGTTTGCCTAGTGACATTACTACATCTCTCTCTCTCTTAGAGAGAGAGATGTAGTAATGTCAACCTAGAGCAGAATTTATTCCACTTTTGTGGTAATACTTTGTGGATAATGAATATTACCCATAAATATTAATTACTTGGGAACTCTTCCATCACACTCGCATATTACTGAACATCGAATTTATATCAGACGTTTGTTGAAGATGACAATGAAAAACTGTGAGTATAAAATTTGATAATTCTAGAATGATTCAAGGAACTTTATTAATAGAAATAATTGCGAGAGTATAAAAATTAGCATATTTAGTACGATCTCATTGAAAGGTCAGCAAACTTTTGGAAGTCATCAGTCTCTTGATTTCGATGAAATTTAGATGTTGACTCGTTCTCTATGGATAATGCAAATTTCACTCCTGCTTCAGATATGACGCAATTACTGTTTATAACCATCTACAGAGCGAATATTTCCAACATTGTTTGGGAAAGGCGGATTTGAGTAATATTTTGCCGGCGTTCTCTTTTAAAGAGATTCTTTGAAAAGAGCTTTTTGCTGCTGAAATCGTGTGTGTCCGCCGAATCGGTGATTTGCTTCGTTTTTGCCTCCGCCGTTAATTATTGCAGCGTGAGATCAAGGCATTCGTTTCAGATTGCTTGTTTGCCGGACTATAGAGAAACCGAAAAAAGAGTAAATCGGGAAATGCAAAGAGTCGATGTTCTTTTACGATGTTTTGAGGGTATATAGGTAAAGGTTTTCCCATTATTATTTCACTTGGGGAAATATATGGATCGTATTTCACGTATATAACTATTTCCGGACATCAAAATTCATATTGAGGAAAATTAATATTATATATTATAATATAATTAAATAATTAATTAATTAATAACTACCATAAAGTTACGCCTGATTCCGTGTCGTTTATTTTACGGACGTTTTTCTCAATTATTTCGCATTATTTATGCGTGGGAAAACCATCGAAGGCTTATTTTTTACGAAAGTTATTCCTCAACGTAAACTCCTTATTCATCGTGAGACGAACATCGTGAAAATGTACTCTAGTAAACTCAAGAAATACTTTACAAGTGGGAAATCGGAGGAGGGAATGGCCATGGGGAGTTCATAGAGGACTGTAATAAAAACCGTAGCTCAAGGTTGAACTAAGTAACTATTAAAATTTATTCTTATTTCTAATTCTGTTTGCACAACCGTAAACGATGTAACGGAGTTAATTTAAAGAGTACAGGGAAGTATTTTACTTACAGCAAATATCACTTCTTTGCTTTAAGTAAATATTTTTGTTACTTCCAATCATTATATTGTATGTCAACGAAATATATATTATAATTAACAATAGTATAATATGCAGCGTGATAAATTAAACGATTTTTAGATGGAACCCTAATTCGTGTCTTTCTTTTCATAAAGTAACGATAATTCCGAAATATTCGTAATATGCTTCTGTAGATTGATGAAGTCTTTTAACATTAATTTGTATGTTTAATTGATCAATCATCCGACTAATCAAATATTTTTTTATGGAAAAACAGCAAAAAATGTACACTCCTGGCCAAAATTAACGCAGCACCGGCCGTAAGAATCGCTATGGAGGTGCTGCGTTTATTTTGGCCAGGAGTGTACATTCACTATCTTGCTTTTCCTTTCTTTATTATCGCCTTTCCTCGACTGTGTGATAGTAATTTTACGACTGTGTAATTCGTAATTTTTGCCATTTTATCATTGTTTATTATGATTTAGATAGAATTAGGCTGACTATAGGTATGTACTTATTAACATGATTAGATGATTATGAAAACAACGATTCACATAGATTGATTAAAATAAAACTAAAATATGTTATATTACTTCCATTAACATCTTGCCTTTACAACCATTTCGAATGTATAATCTTTTGGGCGATGAGGTTCTACTATAGGAAGTAATCTAGCCATAGAAAAAATGGCATGAGTGGGAGAGAGAAAATGCATTATCTTGTCAAAAGCATTCTACGATCAAATACAAACATAATTTAAACAAATATGACATGATCATACATAAAATTATTAAATGTATTGCTGCCAGAAGCTAGCAGCTTCTATGGCAACGTCGGTTGAGGTCATCCAGGGTACATGACACTGAGCATTGGGGAAAACAGATATTGGGTCCCACTTTCGCATACGTCCCTCGGGAAGTCCCATTTAATCAGGTTGTCCTTGCTTCTGGCTGCACCTTGCCTGGGGGGACTCCGAAGGTGGTATATTTGTAGGCGATTCAGCTGTGTGTGGGTGTTGGACTGGAGTAGTTTTTCCTAGTCAAGATTATCCATATAAATGGTGAGCTTCATTTTACCATCGTTCTCTGTCTTCTGCTACTTTTCGCCGGATAATGAGTGGAGCAATTCCTGCTTGGCTATAATCTTTTCCGTCGTTGGTAGGTTTTAGGCAGCGAGTTTTTAAGGGTAACATTCACCTGTTTAGCGTGAACTGAATTTAACCATACAGTGCAGGCATATTTCGCTGTGGAGTAGGAAAGTGCGATGTTCTCAATACTCCTGGATCTGCTCGAATGTGCTGCTTGTGAGTTACTCAAGGATGTTACTAAGAGCAGTAGTTTTAAGTTTAGTGTTATCTGTACGTGAGAGCACGTCACAGCGTAACTCGCAGATGAGTCTCGAACCAATCAACCATTAGCCTCTCCTCCGAGCATCTTTGTTTCGTTGGTGCGCAGGTCTTATTAGGCTTAGATTTCAGTTCTTCTGATAATTCGCAAACACTTCCAATCACTCTGTGACGACATTTTCTATTTCCTCGAAATTCTTCTCCTGTATTGCGAAGGTCATCAGCATATAACAAACCTTTCATTCCATGGGGCCGCTGTTAGTCGTTGATGTATAACTTATTTATCATAGTTCTGTGCTGGGCCATATCATATCCAGATGGAAGGTCTATGAAAACCACCCCTGTGGTGATTCAAATCCATCGCCGGTCTTACCTGATCTGGCCTTATGATATCAGAAGTGGCTAAATGACGGTCGTGCAGTAATTTCCTTGGGATTTTATAAAGATGACATAGGAGTGTCTGTTTTTTGTCCAAAGTGCTTAACCCTACTCCGGTCAAGCTAATTCAACTACTTAACCGGTCGAAGTGAGCCTTAAAGGCTCGCGTAGGAAAATGATGGTATCATAAATAAATATCAATGTATTTTTGTTTATATTTATTTACTATAATTCTTATACAATCTAGATATTCTTATGTAATTTTCGTTATAATTCTACAATATAATGCTTTTGTTTATAATTAGGATTTACAATTATCACATACAACAGTAAAAGAGCTGTGCTCTTTACATATGTTTTTTTTACATCTTTTACAACATTGTTTCTGCATCTTACTCTTTTTGGATGGACAAATGTAACACCTTTTTCGTGGGTTAGCCATTTCAGTATCAGGTTTTTCGGAGGAGGTATTAAATATTGCGATTACCCTTTTCGTAACATGCTGCAATCCCGAGATACTCCTAGACTGAATTTGAGGTATTATCAAAGCCTCGGCGAGTGAAATAAGAAATAACCTACGTTTATCTTTTTTGTTCGCATTCCATTTTGGATCTCGATGATACCACATAATGTAGGCAGCAATGCCACGCACATCTATTCCATTCATGAAATAAACAAAAGGCCAACGATTGGATTTTCTTTTACTCATGTATTCATGAATTAGTTTATCTAATGAATCCACCCCCCTTTTTTATCATTATATTACAGTATTATATCTGGTTTACCATTCTCAGATATAACTATAGAGTGGTGCATTGTTGAAAGGAGAATTACACTTTTTTCCCTTTTTGGGCACATATGATACAAGTGTGGCATCTTTAGTGAACCCAAAAACAGAGGAATTCTCTTCTCTTGCACGGCTGGGGAGAAATTGAGCAGGAATAAATCTTCTATTTTTTCTCACGGTACCTACCATCGTTAGGCCATTAGACAGAAGTGTTTTACCTAAGTCCAGGTCGGTGAAATAATTATCGCAAGTAATATTGCGATTTGTTCCATTGAACATTTCTGTCAGCGATAAAACAACTGATGATGCTAAATTGTGTGCCCTTGTGTCAACTTTGCCTAAATATGGTATACCGCACAAATGATAGAATGTTTTTGAGTCACAAAGCCACCATATTTTCATTCCGTATTTGTCAGGTTTCGAAGGCATATATTGCCTAAAAGGGCACCGACCACGGAAGGGCACTAGTTGCTCATCAACGGTCAAATTTTCTCCCGGAATATAGTATTTCCTCAGTTTAGAATTTAATTCTTCCCATAAGTCTCGAATAGGGGCGAGCTTATCTTTTTTTCTACGCTCATTTCGAGTATTTTTGTCATCAAACCGCAAAAATCTTAGGAAAAATTTAAATCTATTTAGACTCATTGTGGCCCTAAAAATTGGTGGTCCATATATTTTATCCCATAGTGATTCATAATTGCAATAATTTGATTTTAGATGACCAGCAGTTAATAAGAGCCCAATGAATGCATATATTTCCTTCCTATCGCATAGCTGCCAATTTCTTTGCGTTGAAGATTGCTCACGAACGCGCATCAGTTCAATGTTTGTATAGTTTACGATTGAATCTATCATAGATGGAGTCATGTAAAGCATGAATGAATCCCTGGGTTCCTCCAGTACCATGCCGGGAGGAAGGATAACCTTACCCACGGGGCCTTTTATAATGTTGCACTGCCGACTTCGTCCTGTTGGAAGGGCAGCAGATGACCACGTAGTGCCGTCTTTTCCTACATACTCCACTGTGCTCAGAACTTCATTATCGTCAGAATCTTCGGATCCCTCTAGTATGTCATCCTCTTCTGAGGCCTCACTTACATAATCGTCACCGGAACAGGATGAACTCGAAGTATCATCAGGAATATCATCATCTTCATCAGCGCCAGGATCCTCCAAAATTTTTAGAATATCTCGCTCACTGATTGATGTCATTCTAAAAAACATATGATCCGTGAAAATTTGATTTGGAAAAATGAAAACGATTTATGAAAGAATTCTCAATCATGTATCCTCTTACCTTCCAACGGAGCTAGTTTCGCGGAAGGCGATGAAAAATAGGTAGGGTTCCTTTCTATTCGTCGGTTGATGAATTTTACTGAAAGTAATTTAAATAAATAAGTTTTTCGATGAACTAATTATTTATGCAATTCCACTAACTTTCCATTTATCCTCATACCTCTGAGAAAAATCCTTCTGAATATCAAAACAGGCTTGAGGAGGTCCGGTAGAGTTCAATTTCTGGATGCGCTAGGTCTCTCACTCACGAGTAACACTGTCCTGCTACGAAGCTGTCTTACGCTTATATAGTGGATATGTATGGGATATTTATAGAAAATACAAAGAAGCAAAGACATTGAAATTGATCGGCGTCGGTCATTTTACAGATACCTTAACTTCAAACGTGTTAGGTGACCCCGTTGGAACATAGTTGAAAATGACAATGTGTGTGAAGCGAATACTGTAGACAAAATCATTCAAAGAAAAAAAATGTTACGTCATGACCTCAGATACCTAGTGTTCACCAAAAAACATAAACACTATGTTGGAAAGAGTATAGGGGCCATATGATACGTATCATCCATTGTGTAAATGAAAACCTTTTTCCGAGCCTTACAAGCTCACCTTGCCCGGTTGAGTGCTGAAACGGAAAACTATTTTTTTCAAAGTGATACAAGCTAGGAGAAAAAAAATCCCATGTCGGATGAGATATATAATTACATAAAAGTAGAAGTCAAAAAAGTTTTGCAACTGGATGGTTACCGATGTCGTGTAAATTGTTAAAAGGTATGGTGGTGAGCCTCAAAGGCTCACCTTGACCGGACTAGGGTTAATATGTTCAACTATTATTCCACTCGGGTCTGGTTCCTTGCCACTCTTACATTTTCTATAGCTTCTAATAGTTCGTTTCTGTTCAAAGGTTGTGATAGGACTTCGGTTTCTGACGACTGATCTAATGTGTCTCTGATTCGGTGGCTGCTTTTCAGTAGTTTGCTGTGTGATTTGCACTCTGCTTTGTCTTTACTGAGGCGCTTTTGCAGTTGCAAAGCTTTTTGGCAGTTTTAGCACGTATCCGAGTTTTTATTTGTCCATTGTTCTCGTTTATTTGTTTGCAGAGCGCGCATTCGCCTGCTTCCTCCGCATCTCCTTCGAACAACATTCGTATTACTGACTCTAGTCGATATCATAAACAGAATATTAAAAAATAATCATAATAATAATAAGCCTTTTATTATTATTGATTACTCAGTTACTTTATAGTAGCTTCCACTCCACCAGTCCTTCATTGGCATTCTTCCACAACATTCTAAAATTTCGTAGCACACAAATATTAAATGCAGTTTTGATAGATTTTAGAAGGAGTATAATACGCAATATTAATGTAACGCTTCATTTTGCATTTATCATCAATTTGGTTTAAATTCCGAACACTTCTTTGCTGAGCTCATTCCGTACCAAATGCTGTCCATAGCACATCATTTGGCCATCAATTACTCGCTTGCCCATCGCAGCAGAGTTCCTCTCTGAGTGCCCGCTTCTTCTTTTCTTTGCCTTTTCTCTTCTTTTAAAACGACTTTTTAACATGTGACTCCAGCATGCCTTTTTAAATTCACCATTGCCAATCAGCACCACATCTTCATTGCTTATTCGTTGTGTAGTCATTTCTTCACAGCCATACATTACAGCACTTCATATATTTGTTTTAATAAACTGTTTCCTGATATCCAAGATTCTCTTATTTATCGATAGCAATAGCTTTCTAGAAGAATGGTGTCTTTGTTTGGGCAATTCCTTCTATATTTTCTTTCAAATGCTTATACTGACTAAATGTCAGAATGCTGATAACCTTTCCAAGTTTCAGCCGAAACACATCTTTCGGATTTCGGAAAATCACTTACGTTTCGTTTTTATTCATATCAAGATTTACTGCTTCAGATTTTTTGAATCATAGTTATTATAAAGCGTGCTTTCTTTTCAGTGAATATCGCTGCAATTTCTGCAACCCACTACATTCACAAGAGGACTTATCGTAAGCCCATCCCCAAAGGTTTCATATGTCATTCGCCTCTATTGAGGTGCTCTTCTTCATCAGAATCATGTTCGTCCTACCAATCCTGTGTTTCGTCCGTCTTCAGATTGCGACAAGTTGACCCGTTCTTCCATTGATTTATCATTTGACATTTGTTAGTCTCTTTCCGGTGTTTTCGCGTCATTTGCACGTTTTCTAGAAGCGAATGCTCGCAGTTGTTCGCTTCACGTGTCAGTCGGTCTCTATCAGTTTCGCGAAGATGAGTGCATATTTCACGGTGTATGGGATTCTATTCTTTTTATCTCTGCCGTAAACATGTAATCTCTTCTCTGAAGAGAGTTGTTTTATCCCGTGCATCCGCCGTTAAAACCCTTGACCCCAATTTGTTTCGGAAAAGGTGTCCTGTCAGAGAATAATTAAAACGTCCCGACTCCATCTTAATTGGTCCATCCCTCGAAAGACAAATCCTTTTGCTGATCACACTGCGTGAAAAAGCGCGTTTACGCACTCCGCTCTCTCTTGTTTTTTTGTGCGAATATCTCTTCATTCCGTGGAAAGATCTCCCTTTTGCGTAAACGTACGCATCGTACGAATTTAGCCTTTCGTTTTTCACATAAATCGTACAAATGATTTAGAAAATAGATTATTTAAACAAATATTAACTCATTTCGAAGTTTTTGGAAAATACGTAATCTTTCCGTCTGTAGCAGAATTGTACTTGACTTGAAATGCATGTGGGAATCGCATCACCTCTATCTAAGCGACTGAATCTGTTTTTAACAAAATATAAATGGAATGTGAAGTAATATTGTTTTTTGAATATTTAGACGACAGAATCTTTCGAGTATTAAATATCCGCATTGATTTCCGAATCAACTTTTTTTCTGCTGTTCACTTGAATTATGCACATAAACCTGCAGGAGGTTGGATCACCATCTACATATAGTCATGGGTATTCTTAAACTTCGTTTCTCGAGACAGAAGCTAATATAAATACAGCATTCAAATTGTAGAGATAATTGATACCATCGAAGCTGTAATGGTCTCCGAACGCTGGAAGTAACATTAGTTTCCAGCATCATTGAAAACTCGAATTATGTTTTGTCAACTTTAATTTTACCTTAACTCGAACCTATCACAAATGGCCCTTCAACAATTGGCATTTGATTTAATATAAGTACCAGAAACCAGTTAAATGTTGCGCCTAAAGAAAATGCCTAAGCCCCAGCCTAGTTTCCATTTCCTCGATCCGCCCATTTGCTAATTCGCGAATAATCGCTATAAAAGCGGAAAGGCAAGCGAAAAGAGTAGGCGTGTGACTGCCCACTGCAGCTTCGTCCCACTCGCGTCCTCTTTCTCGGCATTGTACGCATCTGCAAAGTTACGCTTACTGTCGTAGGGACTTAAGGAGAACGTCGACTCGCCTCTGGACACATCGTGATTCATCCGATGCAGGAATTCCGATGAAAACAATAAAGAACATCTAATTTAGGTGATTCCGGTAAAGATGCCTTAGGAAATGACTATATAACAATGACTTCAGTGATAACAAGAATATGAAATAGCGTGATAGACTAGAAGAGTTATTGATTATTAACACTACATAGACGAATTTTGCTTAAAAACATTTACACCCCAAATATTAATTTTGTTCCGCATCCATGCATTTGACCATCTCTCCCGAGTGTCCGGTTGAGACCTCAGTTAGAGAGATGCCTCGTTAGCTTAAACTGAATTTAATCTGGAAAACGTTGTTATAAGACAAAATTGTTAAATTTAACTTGAAACTAGGTTCTAACTAAACATTTAAGTTAACTTTAAAGCCTATTTAGAAGTTTAATTTGCAAAAATGTAGCCAAAAATTGTAGTACATTTAGAGAACGATATCCATTTAAAATTATAATGAAATTTGCAATTGGTATGAATGGGAGCTAGAATAAACAAATGCGTGAAGAAAATCCCTAACGGGAGTTCGTTGCATAGTTAAATGCAAAAAGCCCATTCCATAGGTTTGCTAGTTAATTCCTCAAATATTCGAAGGATACCATCCTCCCAACCAGTATTGGTTCTTTCCTTCCTACCAACAATATTAATATCGTCACCTTAAGGTTGGATCATTGTTTACTCAGAAATATAATGAAAATTTTTATACAACTAAGAAGATATTAATAGGTGCGAAACAGCAGTTTGCCTCATTTTCTAATCCCGTGGGAGTCAGGTCAGCCACCTCCAGAGGCATATGAATAGCATATTGAGGCTTCATCATCAGTTATTTTTGCAAGTGGCATCTTTTTACGCAAAAATATTGTCGTTTTAACCGAAAAATGACAATGTTGATGTTTTTGTTGAAATTTCGAAATTTTGAGGTAAAAATTCTCACAAGATATTTTTTGATTTCGAAAATATATTATATTTGTAATGTATTGGTGGTTGGTGGGCCACTTTTGCCGGTTATTTCATTTCGATCATAAAAAAGTGGTAAAACGCTCCACCCAAGTACTTGCTAAACAATACGTCATCTTATGGTCGTGCATAAAATGTACTCGACCGTGGATTAAATTTGAATTGAAATTAAAATGTAGATAACAAACGTTTACTTGAATAAAGCCTTAATCTCTATCATGTCAAAGTTAAATTGATACTAATAGGACGCATATACCTAAAGATAGCACTGGGGCATCCATCCCGAAAAGAAGTCTATCCTTTCAGTACGGGTTATACATTGAAGCGAGGATACACTTAGTCCAAGATGGACAGTCACTGCACGTGGATATAAAATGACCCTATAGCTACAAGTTTTCGACATTTAATTCAAAATATTCAAACATTTAACCTGATGCCAACCAGAAACATTATACTCTATCTTATAATAGGGCGGAGAAAAACAGTGCCTATTTGAAATTATGTTATAAAACGGTGTAAAAATTATAAATCGCCGTGAAACTCTTGCAGATAGACAGGTGCATTCCAACTGAGTGACGCATACCGTCAGTAGAGCAATCTTATGGTTTTCCTTAAAAATACTGCGACTGGGGCATCTCTCCCGGAATTACCTTATATGAAATTCTTGAATGCTGAAAACCTCTAGTAAAACGTAGCTATTATACCACGGATTGTATTTCCGCCACTCTAGAATTATTTCACGAGGGACAATAAGCATTACCCTGCGCGCTCAAATCTTCTTCTGTCCCCAAAATTACCTCTGAACTCTAATCAGCTTGTATAATAATTCATATGTAGTCGATTGAATGTGCTGAAGATCGTTTTTCTTAAACTAATTAGCTCTAGGATGAAAGGAGTGCTTGCTGAATTCCTCTTGCGCCATACTCCGACTCTTCGTTAGATACCCTTCGATATTTAGAATTTTCGAGCTTTTTTCGATTAAATTACCTTCAAATCAATTTCAGAGTGGAAGTGGAAACTTCGTGAAAAAATTCCGCGTTGGAAAACAGTTGTTGGAAGCGTTATTTGTTGATTATCTTGAAAAACGTTAATTCCTACAATCTGATCACGTTTTATCTTCCGGTAAATTAACTATTGGTAGCATTATATGATAACTTTCAATTTGGTGTCGATAAATGATAAGTAATGAATGCTGATCCAATTTTTGGATTTTTAGTTTGTTTATTTGGATGAAATTGTCCAAAATGAGGAATGAGTCAGTTTCATTGTGCTATGGATCTCGGTCAGTCAGGCTTATTTCGAATTTTACAAATTATTCATTTATTTTACCATCCCACCTAAGAATAAAAAGGTAGAGCTCTTAAGGAAAAAAAAACACAAATACAGTAGAACTCTTATAAATGTAGGTTGAGTTGAGAAATATAAAAATCAATGGCGAGATCGGTGACCTTTAAATTTGAGATTATCGGTCCACATATTGTATAAGGAGACACATTTCAAAGTTGCGTATTAGAAATGCAACGAGCAGAACTGAAATCCAACTCCGGTGAGAAGTGGAATATGGTGCTTCCAATGTATAACTTTATAGTAATGAATCATTTTTCCATAATTTTACTTGGGCATTTTCTTAGGTGTACAACCTTTTGCACAAAAACAAATTTTACCTTAACTCATACAAAACATGTGCTTTTGGGAAGATGGAGATCAATCCTAGAAAAAACATAATTCGTGTCCAATATATAGCGGTAGTAAATTTGTCGGAAGAATAGCAGTATTGTTGGAAAGTCTCTTCATCTGAGTATAGAACAAGGTGTTTTTCCGCTAACGGTATGTATTGCCTTTAACTTGTTCAACACCTTCTAATTCTCTAAAATGTTTTTAGTCTGCTTCGGAGAGCATATTCGCAGTGCTTGCTAGTTTGCATTTATATTTTAAGCGTGACCATTAGAGCTTATTGTTATCCATTTTAGAATTGCACATTTTCTTCATCAAAGGTCTTAAAACGATTAGCTCTCTAACAGCCAACGGATTATCTTAACA
This sequence comes from Sympetrum striolatum, assembly GCA_947579665.1. Classification (NCBI taxonomy): domain Eukaryota; kingdom Metazoa; phylum Arthropoda; class Insecta; order Odonata; family Libellulidae; genus Sympetrum; species Sympetrum striolatum. Next base: position 79,770,408 of record OX388351.1, read on the forward strand.
CAAATTACCCCCACCGAGTAAGTTATTCATTTATATTTATTTGATAACTTTAATCACTTGTTCTATTGTTTCCAGACCTCGATTCGTCTGAGAGTCTAAGGCATGTAATACGAAATACATATTATTTATATGGCGATGCGTATAATTTTCACGTTTTTTTACCACGAGGTTACGCTTTGACGTTCTTCGACCTAGATCTTTTGAGATTCCATTTTCTGGACTCATTACCATCCAAATAATCCTCTGACGGACCCTTTAAAATCCCTCGTTTTCCCTTTTCTGCTTCGCTCTCTTTAAAGAGAACTTTATCCATACTCCTGCTTTGCGACGTCTCCTACGGCTCCCATTTATCTTCCGAAATTCGAAAAATTTCCATACAGCTCGCTTTATGAGAGTGAGAAGCGATATTCAGTGTCTTTCTGCAAACGCGTCCCTCGGAATCGCACGAAAATCACAGACGAAACATTATTCAAATAAAACATCATTTCCTTTTTATTTTTCCGATTTCCCGTATTATTTTGATATTATTTCCTCATTATGTTCGTCGCTTCCTCTTCAATACGGTCTCGTTTCCCGCATTTCGGAGAATCACACCTTTTATTCCTCTCGACCGAAGAAACCCTTTTCATCTCCTTTATCTTCCCCAACTTTTCGGGAAATAGAATCACTACATTAAGGCATCATCTCCTCCATCACTCCCTTTCACTTCCATCCCCTTCTCAAGAAACCATCACCAAGCGAGAAAAAGTATTCATTCCCCAAAACCCATTCCTCGAGAAAGACTGCAGGTGGAAGTGAACGATTAAATTTCGGCAAAACGAAAGCGTACTTGCGCACTCTCGGTGTAGTTGAGTTATGATTGGGTGATGAGGGTTAAGAAAAGCTCACGTGACCAGTATGAAAAGGAGTTGATCGAGATAAACGTAAGCGAAATAACTGAAATGGAGAGAGGAAGACTTGCAAAGATGCGGCAGAATGTGTAATATCGACGTGAGGCGAAGCATTCATTCAAGGGTATGTAAGTGGAGTATTTTTCAATGTGATTGTTGCATGTGTACATGTTATATGTTTGTTTTTTCCTCTTTTCATTCTAAAATTGCCTCTAACCTATGGATTACATACTTTGAGAATTTTTAAATTATCTAATCTCTTAGCAAATTGTCTTTCTGAAGTTGAATTAATTATGAATTATAGAAATTGTGTATTTGTATATTCATCATTTCGCGATTTAGTCCGAAAATAATTTTACCTGAGGTGTATGAGGAAGAAAAAATATCATTATTAAGGAAGACTTTATGTAAAAACTGCCTTATTTCACTAATCATGGCCTAAGGTTTGCATCGTCGAAACCGTCTGTCATCCATTATTTTGTATGAAAAGGCGTTAGGGTTATGCGCTCTCATTGAAGAGTATTGAGATGAAGAGCAGTCAATGTGAATCAGAAGAAATAAGATTATTGCTTCAATGTATTTCTGTATAATAGATAGATAGATAGATCTCGATAGAAAACGTTAAGAGAAAAGAGATGGTTACGAAGAAAATTGTTTATGAATTCATAGTTCTTCTACGAATTGAATGCGAAGAGAAAAAAAGTAAGAAATAGATTGATCGCTTACGACTCTTATGACCTTAACAGGCGATTGGCCTCTCATGAAGTTTAAATCTAAATGCACACAAGTGAATATTTTAAATCGGATATTAAATGAATTAATGTCACAAAATCGAAAAATAAATACGATGTTTGCTTTCCACAGAAATTCATTATAGTTACCATGATTTCGGTGCAAGTTTACACCATCATCAGTTAGGGTTTTAAATTCCCTTGAAGCCGTCTTTGTCGGCGTTCCTCCTCTCACTTCGCGGTAGTCGGATGAAGCAAGAAAGGAATGCCGCTGCTTTATCCGACTACTTTTGGCTTTTGGAGATTTTAAACCTCTAAATCATTAACAGTCGTGTTCAAATATTTCTTTCTTTGCCATCATCATTCTGTTGTATCACCGAGGCTTTGATACAACAGAATTGTAAAATTATATCAGAACCTCGATAATGGTATAAAATTGCATTGAAACCATGGTTACTGTAATAAATTTCTGTGGAAAGCAAACATAGTATATCTTTTTCGATTTTAAAATATAAAATTCCACCAAATTTCACTTGATACTTTTAATTTTGAATTTATGTCAGTTGAGTACACAAATTATGTTGAAAGATTTTCAGCGTAGCAACTAAAAATAACAATAATTGGTATGTGGATTCTTTCATAATTTTAATTTACTTAATTGGAACAGAATCTTTATCTCATTAAATTAAAGCAGAAATAATTCGTTGATAGCAACGTGTCTCATAGATAACTTTATCTTACTCGTTTAGCTCGTCAATGTCTCCTTTATCTTTATCGAAAACAGGAATACGCCAATGGATAGGGAAATATTTATGAACACTCTCAAAACTAAATTGATCAATTTTTTATTTATAAACATTATAACGTAATTATCTCTTACCTTAAGAGGTACTTTTACACTCTAGTACACTACACTTTATAACACTACTTTTCTACACCACACTATTTACGCTTAATTGATGATTCGCATTTTTTCGTGTTTAAATGTGTCCGCAAATTTATTTTTGTGTCTGATTTTGCTTGATGGAAATGACTGAACGAGGAAAAATCATGGAATCTGATTATGTGGGTTATATGTACGACGGATAATGTTCGCTTTTTGCATTATCAAAGCGAGAGAGCGTTACTTCCTATAAGAATCCCTACTCGTGGATTTTCCTTTAACTCCGATCCCTTTAAGAAAAGGTTTCCGATGGAGCGAACTTCTTGTGAAGCGATTGCAACGAATTAGGTGAAGAACTTGAAGTTTTCGAATAGTGTTGATGGAAGGATAATCTGTTATGATCGAAGAAACTACACAAAGAGGGCGGAAGTATAAAATGTATCCTCGTGAGGATTGGAGAGCCGGTTTATTCTGAAATAAAAAGGCTTTTGAAGCCCTGAGGGAATTGCTCCCTTAAGGATAAATTATTGACGACCGTGAATGCCCATCTCCAGAAAATCCCCAGATATCCTCTCTCTTCCGATTTTATTAAGAACCTTATCAACTCTTCACGATGGATTGGTCGCTTAAACAAAGATGATTATTTTAAAATTAGCTCATAATGTTTTCATTCTAATTCATTCAAAAGTCATGAAAATTAATTCCTTAGAGTGTTCTATCTTCCTTACAATTGCAACGGACCTAATTTGGGATAAATTGAGGTTTTAAAACCTTTCATTTAAACGAACTTCAGATGCAAATGGAGAGGAAAGGTTGGATTAGTATGGAGTATGAAGACAACGATTAGACGGATGTAAATGTTTAAAAATTAAATTTCACACTATAGGTAAATTAATAATAATGATAACGACTTTATTGGGCGAAATTGAAACTAAACGGCGCCCTCTTTCATTTAACCCTTATTACTCCGTTAAACATTTCAGAATTCATTATTTGTCACATGTGTCCATAAACATGTAATGTATAATATAAGTAATCATACTTAGTCATTAAACAATATCTGCAATGTATGAAAATTGATCCGCTGTCGAAGAGTATAGTAATAGAGTGATTAAATGACACGCTATAAGTACATTCGGCATTGGGCGCTGGTAAAAGCGATCGGTTTACCCAAAAAGTAATCAGAAATAAAGGAATTTAGATAAAATTGATACAGAACTACCGACTTATGAAGTATAAAAATAGGAATGTCACATTTAATTTATTTAATATTAATTACGTCACTGTAGTTCCTTATTGCTTTTTCTATTTTCATCCGAAGTTCACAAGGCAGGCATTTCACTTATATTTGTGATTTCTGATGGAGGCAAACGACCATATCGACCGTGACTCAAATAAATATCAACGAAGATACTACGCAATCGATTCCAAACTAATTATTCAATTTTGAACTTATCGAGTAGCAGAAAAAAGTTTTACTCGTAAGCACACACTTACATAAAATCTGTTATTGGATAATATTTATATCTCAACCTTCTTATCATTTTTCTGCGAATGCATTCTTCTATTTTAAAATAAAATGATTGAATTACGATTCGATCTCAAAATTAAAATGCTCGATTTAGGTTTAAAAATTAAAAATAGAATTCAGCATTACGCAAGCGAAATTTGTGATACTTTCAAAGCGTATTGTAGAGTCTGATTAGCAGTCAATTAATGAAATTTTAGACAAACATAATAAGAAATGAAGAAAGATCCTCTTGCGCCTGCGCACGTTTAAAACTGCTCTAATTCCGTAGGTGCTGCGATCCAGAGGGAAGGACGAAAAAGAGAGGACAAAAGAAAGCGGAAAGAAAAAGCCTAATGAAAAGGTCGCTTCGCTAACCAAAAAATGCGGAAAAGTAGGGAAATGGTGATCTGGGGAAAACGAAGTGTACGAGAAATTGCGGGGAAATCAAGCGGCCAAGAATGCAGCGCGAAATAGGAGTAAATGAACGTGAAAACAATAAAAATGTCGTTATAATAATCGGAAGTGAAATGCTAAAGAAAGTATGAGAAATGAAATTATGATTGCTGAATGAAATACTTCGAAAAATGTTTCGAAATAGTGTTACCCTGTTTCCTTAGTAAAATTCGATCTATATACTCGCATCTTTAATGAAAGCAGAGCGGTTTTTAAAAAATAGCGGATTGTAATTAACAAATGTAATCGACACGGACAAAAATAAGAGTTTCATTAAAAAAAAACAACTTGTTACATCCTCAAAATTGGAATTAATCAGACTTGGAAATGCAAAAGGAAATTAAGTTTAACTTTAAAGCTTTAAGTATGCTTATTTCAGTTTTGAAAAACTAAAGGAATGAGCAAAAGATTATCACGTGATTCGAAAGCTGTAACTAGAGAGTTACAAAATGTAATCTCTGCCTTTTATGATTATCTTATAAATTAATATTTCATGTTTTATTTTTTGCCTTAAAATCTCTGCAAACTTTCGGAAATAGCCTAAAATAGGCATTAACCATTAATTGAACCTTTTATTTGACTGTGAAAGAGAGAGATTAGAAAATAACCATCCCAAGTAAGTGCACAATTTCGACTGGATAAATAAAGGCTTATTTGATCTTCTTGCAGTAAGAAAATCTTGGCTCTCCTTAATCTTGTTAACTAACTTATTTAAAAGTTATTTCAAATCTGATTTAATTTTGATTTAATACTATTTAAAGAAAACCATACAAGAAAACGCTTCCTGTAGGACTAAAATCCATATTTTCGTCAGAGTCCATTCAAATGTAAAGGACTTTTCATGCATTTCAAAACAATGAGAAATCTTTGCGCACCGCATCAGTCGCCGTGAATTTGTCTACGACGGAAATCGAAGCTGGAAATTCATTGCGCGTACGAATGGACTCGAGCGATATTTCTCCAAACGTTCGGACGACAGAACATCTGTATGGAAAATCAGCGTCTGGACGTAATTCATGAGTTAAGTTTTTCTTAATGTTCACGAAACACTTATCCACGCGCAATGCTTTCCATTCCGTTATAATGGAAAATAATGAACCTCAATGGAAGTACACTATTTGTATAATAAATGTATCTAAGGAAGCTGATGTACAACCGAAAAGCTATCGAATGACCCTATTAAAGAACAATAAAATTAGATCAATCTTTACTTGAGTCACTTAAAACATTACTGACAGTAAATCATTCAGTATTCTTTTTTGGGAAAGATATAAAGCAAAAAAACATTGGCTATTTGACACTGGGTTGACTGGGCACTGAATTTATTTATATAATTAAGTTTCTCCTCGAACGAATTTAACTTCGAGTCAATCTTAAGCGTATTAAATATCTCAACTGATAAGGAGAATGCAGGTGTACAAATGTAAACATCTTTGATGCAATGTGCTATAATGTAAATGCTTATATTTTAACTTAGATGCACATAAATGGCAAAGAAAGGAGGGTTCTTCAAGTTGGCATTCTCTTGATTCATGTTTTGATGCAGTCGTGGAAAGAGAGGACTCTTAGAAATTATAAACTGTAAATGTCATACATTTATTGTTAAAATCGAATCTCCTCCAATGGCATTCGTCCGGATACAAAGCTTTAGGTGTCGAAGTTCGTGTTACTATAGTCGTCTCTGTTTTTTGCATATAATCGTCCAAAGTTAATTCGATATTTTATAATTTAGCATAGAAAAACTTTATTTTCCACAAACCAAATTATTTTACCTAATCAATCATGTATCCTTTACTTCAAAAAGGATTTGCAGATTAATTTTTGCAAACGCGGGTGGCCAATGCAATGTCTCAAAATTAAGTTTCGGTTTAGGAATCATATGCAAATAAAGGTAGATAACACTAGTGTGTGTTAACATCCGAAGACAAATAATAGTAAACTTACTTAATTTTAGAGTTCAGTTGAAAATATCAAAAGATTCACTGTATAATATTTTCGGTACCTGACAATATTAATACTATTCTTTAAGAGCAATAAGGAAACATTTCAAGAGAAATGGAAACACAGTAAATGCTAAGAATAGAAGATCTTTCTAAACTTGTACAATTCTCCCAAATATACGGATTATATAATAATAATAATAATTATAATATAATAATGTTTGTCTGATATATATTGTTGTGCCATCTCCTTTCTGTAAGGCTAAAATTTGTCTCTTACCAATTATTAGGCGTCCTCTGGCCCTCTTTATGCTCTTGTTATTTTCTATGGCCTCTTGCACAATCTTATCATTAAAATTCCTCACATATTCCTTGATTGCTACTCTGATGGCTATGCAAAGCTCGGCATATTCGATGTTATCTCTTGGAGTGTCTGAATTATTCAGTTCCTTCCGTTGTTTCATCATTTGTCGGGTTCTATCACTAAACTTCTTACCCTCATGTTTTCTTGGCATGCTTGCTACTTCTTCTGCCGCTTTCTTCACGACTTCCATAACTTTGGTTTCGAGTTCTTCCTCCTGAAGTGCCGAGAATCTATTTATTAGTTCTAGCTGAAACTCCTTCTTGTTATCTGATAGTTTACCGAAATTTAACTCATCCTTCTTGCAAGAAACCAACTTCTTTCGTTCCATTCGGGGGTTAATGTTAATTCTGCATCTAACAATTCTGTGCTCACTTCCAGTGTTGAAGTTATTCAAAACTTCACAGTTAGTTATAGTGTAGAGTCTGTTTACCAATATGTAGTCTATTTCATATTTTGTTTCATTGTGACCTCTCCGCGTCCACTTCCTAATAGGATTTTTCTTAAAGTATGTATTTGTTATATACATATTGGTGCATTCTGCAAACTCTACTAAGCGGTGACCTCGCTCATTTCTCTGGCCCAGTTCGTATTGTGCTGTGACAGTATCCTCAGCTTCCCACTGACCTACACGAGAATTAATATCTCCAACAATGACTTTATAGTAGTTGTCCTTGTCAGCGCCGAGAGTTTGGTAGAAGTTTTCAATTTCCTCTACGCTGCTTGCCGCTGTTGGTGCGTAGACTTGGATGACCTGCACTGAGTAATGCGCATTGATCTTTGGTATGAGTTTAAAAGTTCTATTTGATACACCTTCGATTTTTACCACATTATCCTTCCATCTCTTGTTGATCAAGAATCCAACGCCTCCATTCCTTCTATCCTTGGTACCCCTGTAAAAGAATAAATGCCCTTACTTCAGAGTAAGTAGCTCTTCAGATTTTCTTTTGCGATCATATTCGTGTGTGTGTTGCGCGAACTGGACTTTGTTTTTGTTTGTTTGATTATATTTGAAATATGCCAAATGCTCTTTAAATCTTGTTTCTATTTTTCTTCTCGTTTGTCCGATGTATACTTTGTCGCAATCTTGACAAGATATTTCGTATATGCCTGATTTTTTTAATGTCGGAATTGGGTCTTTCGGGTTATGAAGAAGATTTGATAGTTTATCGTGGTTGAAAAATACTGGTGTGAAGTTAAATTTAGAAAATATGGGTTTAAGTTTATTGCTGATCCCAGGTACGTAAGGAATTTTTATGAATTTGTGTTGTTCTTTGTTAGGCGAAATTAGTGCATTGAGTTGAGTACTTCCGCACGACGGGTTGTACGCAATCAAGGCTATTTTGAGCTCTTTTAACTCTTAATGATAATCTTAAGAAACTGTTTCAATTTATTAGCTACCCTGGGATTGCGGTTGATTTTTCGTTGCGCAGTCCGGTGCCGTAGAATCCCCAAATCCAGTTTCGCTGTCTTCTTGGCGATGTGAAGAGTCAGCCTCTTTCATGCAATATTCTTGCTAAACCATATTTTAAACTCATGTGGAAAGAGTTTTATGTAAGAATTTGATACCTCTACTAGACAAAATGGACGTAGAATTATGGAAAATTTTCATTTTACTGGAATGTCTCTGTATTTTAATTTTTACTGCAAAAACTTATAATCTCCTAGCTCTTAATATGTACACATTTGTGATTTCCATTGAAGTACTTCTTTTGTATGGAAAAAAATTATCAGGAGACCTCTATTTAACATGTAGGTGGAAGAGAAAAGGTGGGGTTGCTTCTGAAGCCCATTGACTCAGTTCCGCATAAACTATGGAAATAAGACATTTATAATAACTAGAGTATTATTCTGTAATTTAACATTCGGAATTATTCAGAATTAATCTTTCATCATTGAGCGCCAAAACTTCAACAAATCAAGAGATTAAGAGTTATACTAGATCGCTGCATCGTCGATTTTTCCATAGATCAAGTCTCCATAAATCAACGAAGTTGACTGTTTCTCCTAAAAATCCGGGAGACTAATTTTCTGCAACAATTTCTCAAGTTTGACGCCCTGTATCCTTTTGAGGCCTGGCAATATTTAAAAAAGACGAACTGAAACATAAAATTCAATCTTTTTGCGATAATTATGCGAGGTTTCAAGTTCCGTGCTCAAAAATAACATTTTTGATTTTCGATTTCAGCCTACTGTGTGATGTTGGATGTGGGCTTCTCCAAGTACTTTCCATTTTTATTTGTCCCGAGCTTCTTGTTGCCATGTTACACCTGTATACTTGATGGTATCTCTATTCCATCTGTCCATAGGTCTTCTTGGTGTCTTCACATCTCTTTGTATCCAATTGAGAACTGCAAATGTCCAACGGTTGTCGTTTCTTCTCGCAACATGGCCGGCCCACCTCCATTTTAGTGATCTTACCTTATCTATGATGTCTATAACTCCAGTCATCATTTTCACCCAAGTGTTGCGTTTCCTGTCTCTTCTTGTGATTCATAGCATACAGCGCTCCATGCTCCTTTGCGTTGCCTGAAGTCTCTGGGTTATTGCAGCATTTAACACACAAGTTTCCTTCCGATTTCATTAATTCTTTGAATTCGGTACAACTTGTGGATTATCTTTCATTATTATTTTTTCATGGATCCATTTCTGAATACCTTTTTGCATAATATTAGTAGTTTTAGATTTATTTTCGAAGAATTTCGGCAGTACAATGCCGTAATAGCCTGCAAAATTATTTTAATCGCGGTGATTGGGATTTCGAATGCCAATCTCCATTCTGAGTATCATTCATAGATGCTTCACAACTGATGAGCAATTGAGAATTTGCAAAGAAACAAGTCATTCTGTTTGATTTAAATCTCCGCTACACCATCCCACTTTCATTGATTGGCTTGAAATGCTGAGTATATCTCCGGAATTAAAAAAAATAAGAAAGAGGGCACGAATATTAAAAAAGCAAATATTCATGTATCCAACGCGCAGTAATTAAATCTTTTATCGATACTAACTTCAAATATTGCGAAATGATAAACTGATACAAAGGAATTTATCGCCAGCTTTGATAAGAGTAGATACTTCAAAAGGTACTCATTAGGAAAAAAATATTTTAACTGAAAAAATGACTTATTAAAATCCTTTGCAATTAAGTGAGTGTATGCCTACTTGTGTAGCGAAAAATTCCAATGAAATGCGTTTAATCTACAAAGCATTCCTGGAATTAAGAGAAAAGAATTTCCGTGTTTTGTCTCTTTGATGCTTTTAATTAACTCCATTGTGTGCAAACGAAGAACTTGGGGATATTTGTTCAAGTAGAAACCTCTTGCTTATTATCAGAGTGACGAAGAATTTTGGCTTATTTATTAATTGGCCTGTAACGCTTTTCTTTTTATCCCCAGCAGAGAAAATCAGGAGAGAACATAAGAAAGTTATATTTCAAAAGAACAGGAAAAACAGTTTTCGAGCACAAAAAAGTGAATTGCTGTTCTGTTGTTTTAAAAATGATGTTATATCACAACAGAGAAGTAAACTTCGAAGTAATTCCTTAAGAAATTACATAATGGATAGCTAAGTCAATTGCTAAATCGTCGATATTTTCAATTTTTCGACTAATTTTTTGTTTGCGGAAAACATTTTTATAAATCGTGGTATGAAAAGAAACAATTGAATGAGATTGATGATGTGGCATCGAGAGTGTTTTCAATTTATAAAATATGCGACTGAAATCTACATTAAAACAATCAATGCACTAATAATACAGCGTACAACCACGTAAGTCACAATAGTAACAATCCCTGTAGAAAGAGGAATTATACCATATAGAAAGAATATATCTAAATTCGGGAAGTAGTATCGCGTACTTTGGAATGAATTTAATGTGAAGATGTTCATTTAAGTTGCAGTTCAGCAACTTCTTTAGTCACAATCTTAAGCGTCTGTTTCAACGTTCTTCTTTACCTCCATTCTCACACTTTCTGTACGCTTTCTTACGAACAACACCACTTCCATTCATTCATAATTTAATAGCTGCTTAATTCATCCTTTTAACTTCTTCCCGTCTCTTTTCTAAGTGAAAGTAATGGAACTGCAAGGAGTTGAATAAACACTCTTTAAGCGATACAAAAAGGCATTGCGCTGTACTTTTATCACCAGATGGCAGCGATACAAGTGAATCGCAATATTTGGAGCGCTTGAGACAAACATCAGATCCATATATATATATTCCACTCTTTGCATTCGCCAAATATTTCTTATTTAGGATAATTTACCCAGCTTCGAAATCCATTGAGATAAAATATCACTTTTTATTTGAAGCATATGTTACAAAAGGGCGTTTCACCCAAGAGACTTTCACTGAAGGAACGGTTCGCCAAAGAATTTCACAGTCAATTGCAGTTTTTTCGAATCGTATTTCAGAGTGCCTTTGATATTTCTTTTTGAAAATTTGTTTAAGAAACTGTTAGTATTAACTATATCTTATCTTCCAAATAGCCTTCCTTTCGACGCGATTTAGATAGATGTCCATAGTAAATTCGTTTTAGATCTTTTTCATAGCTATTATTTTCTTTGCAGAAATTAATTATATACGATAGAATTCCAAAATAAATCATTCTGACCGCTTCCTTGAATAAACATTTCGAAAAACAGCCTTTGGGCAAAATGTTCATGTTGCAGTTATGTTCCTCCTTAGTTTAATGACTCTTTCGTCGAGAATCCTTGGAATTATGGGATTGATAAGAATATGTTATCTCACCATACCAATTCTTCATCTGAAATCTCTTTCAGTGAATAACTAAGAACCTTCTACCTCCTGTCATACGCCTAAAGGTGGCTATACATGTAGATGAAGAACCCTTTCTCTTTCGAGGATACATTCAATGAAGATTGATACCTTATCTACATAGTGGCTAAGATTCGAAATTACTATACCATTTCTTGAACAGCAAGGTTCAAATTATTCTAATTGATGCATTATGATTACCATTACGAAAGTATACCTCGTGAAGAGCTTAACCCTTCCATTTTCCATCAAAACTAAAAAAAACTGGCATGGAAGACTTTGCTCATCAAGATATCATAATGTTACGTTTTACTCTACCAAATTCAACCACTCATATGCTTTCAAAATATTTTTATGCGCCCAAACCAATATAATGGAAATGGAATGGAACTATGGAACGGATCACGCATTATATTTATCAAACCAAGTTTGTACAACATGTAATATTCATCTTATTGATTACAAATACTTTCAATTCACTCATTTTCTGACGAAACTTTTGCAAGGAATATGATGAAATGCGATGCCATCGGTCTCAGCAAAGTCAAACAAAAGCAGCTGAAGGACGCTGAAGAAAGGCACTTCAAGAGGAAGAATGCAAACCAAAAACATTGGAAAAAATTCATTGATGGAATCCGGCAAATGATGAAACGGCGAAAAGAACAAGGATTGATAATGTTTTAGCCCTGTTTTTACTAATTGTCTATAACGTGGGACGAATTCCCAAGGACTGGAACCGCGCAAGGATTGTCCTTCTGCACAAGAAAGGAAGCAAAGAATATTTGAAGATCTACCTCCGCATTAGCCTCCTCCCAGTTGTGTGTAAAACATTCATGAGGGCAATTAAGAACACTATGGACCACATCCACACGCTGGAGGAAATTATCAACGTGTCTTATGCAGTATCTAGAAGATAGCTTCAGTAATGAAAAGACAGATTCTTTTAAGATTGCGAAGGGAGTATTACAAGATGACTCTCCCATCTTATTCACTGCGGTTCTGGAAGGAGATTAAGAAACTCTATGTTAGACGAGGAGGATTTATGGGTGAATGAGGAGCTCATCAGTCATCTCCGTTTTGCAGATGATATAGTTCTTTGTAGCCAACGCAGAAGATGCGTCTGCGAGACTTTAACTACTAAATATAGCGAGACAGATTATAAAACTCAGGATAAACCTAACAAAGGTGATTCGCAGCTTCATCGCACAGTTAAAAGTGCTAAAAGACAAAACAGACATAACTGTTCTTCGATAGCTGAGGATGCTCACTTTTGATTCTATCGAATTCGATCAGAAAATCTTTGATGCGATGAAAGCTACCTTTTGTAATGGCCCTTAAAATGTGATGAAGCAATTGGAAGACCGCAAATTTGAAAAAGGCATTTTGTGTCCGTAAGTACCTCTTTGTTTATCGTTCCTTTAATACAGTTTCCTTCCTTATATAAGGATTCCCTCAACGTGAAAGAGACTTCCATTAAGAATAGAATTTAATAATGTTGGAAGAAGAAGTTAGCCTCGTCTTGGGGATAATAAAGTCTTTAATATGAAGTCATATTGCTTTCAATCTCGCTTGAATACCGCGCCAAATACTCTTCTAATAATCTCCTCTATCTTTCTATTTCGAATTTGACAAGAAGATTAGTTGAAGGATCATTATTGACTGCGAATCTTGATAAAATAATTTATATCATTCTTTTAGTATGTTCCAATCTATTCTATGGATTTAACTTTAGTTACAAAATGCTTTTCAATTCTGTGGAATTTCTCAAATGCGATTCTTTCTCATGAAATTTTCTTCTCATCAGTTCCGAGGCTTCGAAGAGCAAAAATCTATTAGAGCATTTCTAGGAGTGTTGCATTTATATTTTATTATGCAATTTCACAAGTATAGTTTTCATTTTTTTACTGTTTCGAGACATTCTTAACTGAATTGAAATATACTTCTCTATGTTTTCATTCAAAATTTACAATTATTCATAAATGACGACTATTAAAATTATTTCATCCATTTTTTTTAGAATTAACTCTTTGAAAAAGGAAAATGGTAAAGGTAGTCTTACACATAAGAGGGTGCACCCAGGAATAAATCTCAAGGACCTGAAAAATCTGACGAGACAGGGAAAGTTCCCGTTGTATTTGAAATAAAAATGCTGTTAGACAATAATACTAATGGTAGCCTGTCGCATACATATTTAGTGTCAGCAAACATTCTTGATGATCAACAAAGTGAGATTCATCATTTTATAAATGAGTACTCTTTTAAATTTAATTTGTTTGTCAAGACCTTTTTGAACCACATGAACATTTTGAAACAAATATCTTGCGTTATACTTCAATTTAAATTTTGGTAAGACTTCATTAGATGCGAGTTAGCCTAAGTATCACAAGTATTGCTTCTTACAGCTGTAAGGCAAGCATAAGCAAGATGAGGAAAAGCTATCTAAATAGTCTTCGAAACTTGTGGAAAAGTTGTCCATTTGGATAAGCATCTTCAGTCAATGACTTTGACCTCGTCATTAATTTGGCAGCGCTTAAATGTCTCAACAAATTCTATATTATAGTTTATACAACTTTTTCCTTTCCTAAACTATATATACATTTTTATTCCATTCAAAATCTCCAGGATCATTTCTCACCATCAAATATATTCCCTCAAAAACTACAGCTTTACATCAATAGCATCGATCCACAAACAACCTCAAAATATTACTGAATTTCACTTTATATAGGTTAACCAATTTTAATAGAGTTTGAAGAGTGATTAAAATAATATAACATTCCGAAGTGCTTTAATTTAACCTAACGGAGTAAACCATCTTTGGGATTTGGATTGGTGATATTTTGGAGAGTAGTAAACTGTATGAATCTCACTTTCAGTCTCACACGGTAAGTTAAAGTCTGGATTTTTTAATGCTTAAAATATTACATCCATTTAAAAATACAATTATAAATTCGATATGATGGATAAAATTTGACTAATGTGGAGATTAAGATTAAATGACAAGTGAAAGAGTTCGTAAAGAAAACCTTCAAATTAAGATGTGTGAGCGGAAATGTAAAGTGGTGCGATTGATCGACTTTGCTCTTTCTGTGTCGATACATAACATCACGGAGAGCATTCCGAAATGCACCTTCATCACGTGATAATGAATTATTAACACAAACCAATAACGATACGCTGGAGATAAATATCTGCGTTGATTCATCTTTTGCTGCGAAACTTATCTCTGAGTCCAAGGAAACGATTCTAGTTTTTTAATTCGCAAAATTGATGTAAGAGTAGGTTATTTTAGAATGTTTTATTTTTACTCTTATTGGCCGACTGATTGGATTTGAGATCGAAATTAAATAACAATATCCGTTTTATTATCGAGAGCGAATTAAATTATATAATTAAAATCATCGGCGTCTCAACTTCGGATGTAATGTATCATTATTCCATTTCGTGTAGTATTTGGTGCAAAATTTGCAGCACAATCTCGACGCTTTTTCGCACTGCACCCTAATTCGGCGAAATGGAAGAGCAATGAAGTGCCGTATTCGCTGGAAGTGGCCTCTGGTGTTTATGAGTGTGGAAATGGTGCCCCGAAGGGACTTCATATACTTTTATGAAAAACTATTTCGCCTCGGATTTTGTGTTGGCGTTTTTATAATGAAGGCATCAAAAGCGTTTTCATTAGGTGCTCGTGGTTTTCTTCATATCCCTAATAACTCCTGGAAGGAAGCTTTTAATTTTGGCTCGTAAAAACTTCCTTAGCAATTCGGTCGATAAAGTCCAGATAAACCTCAGTACTAAAGTTAATCACGTCTCACGAGGTCTCGGAAACGACATCTGATTGTATCTAAGTTCATAGTTCGTGAATTGCTCTATTGTCTTTACTTTATCATAACATTGGTATTATCGCCTCTCTCACTATACCTTTATTATTTAGAAAACCTTACCTATGTACCAGTTTTCTTATGGATGAACCTACTGATTCACCGTACATGAATGATTTGAAGGAAAACGTCGTTGTAAGAAGTTCTGGTGATTAGAAATAATAAATCTAATCTCCGCGAGGAATTTAATAAAATTGACGCCTCTGCAGTCAATGACACGAAAAACATATCGTGATATTTGTAATTACGTGGCATCTTATCCTTAAATTCGTCTAAACACCGCGTTTATTGATTTTCTTGGTCGAAGGATTGAGAACTCCTGTTTTGATGATTAACTTTTGTTGTTGATCAGAAAAAGTTAGCAATCTCTATTTAATAAGTCAATAGTTAGTATTTTTCTCTGTATCTTAAGTTCAGTCGAAGAATCAGCGAATCGTTCATTTTTCTCATTCTTACGATGAAAACTTTTATGAATACACTCCAGACGGGACCATGAGCATATTCTCTCCTGTTGCACATACTTTCATTCACGAAGTTGTAACTCGCCCTTACTGAACTGCAAATTACAGAGAAAACAGCTCAGTAGACATCTTGTTGCCTGCATTTCATTCTCCCTCGATACTAAAATTTTACAATAAAGTAGAGCAAAAACATTCTTTATAATTAGTTGGAAAACTTGAATCAATCACACCTCCACAACAAATTTATCATTTTTATCGTTTTATATGTATACCCAATAACGACGTTCGTGTTGCGTTGTATGATTTCCACCGAGGAAATAAATGTAACCCAAAAACCATGGATATATTCATCGCCCTCAACTATACCAAAATTATTTCGCATTGAACGGTGTATGTTCAAACAAATGAGATGCATCGCCCGTCTATCGATTGAAATTAATAAAAATCATCAGAAAATAAAAAAAATCAGATTCTTAAATTCAACTCTACCCAAATGAAATACATCATCTAGTGGCTCAGGTGTAGTTAGGCAGAATGTTAATGACGTAGGTAGTTATTATATTTAAATTGCTTAAACATTGCATTTATTTCATTAAATGTGGACTGTACGGTAGATAGTATATTACTGGGGATGTGGTGCATTCTTATTTATAGCCATGTATTCAACATTGCACCACCTCTAGCCCTTGATGTTGATCAATTTTTGGAAGAATTAAATCTTTCTTCTGATTCACATTGATATAAAAAAACTTGATATCGGTATAGGCTAAATTTTGCTTAATTTTTCCTGAAGCAGATTCTTCATATTTTATCGGTGTTTGTGCTCTACTGCTCGGCTGGCAAATGGCATAGAATTGTATTTCCACTTTTTAACATTTTAAAGCATTGAATTTCAGGGAAACCCAACTTATTTTATTTAACGCTGTTCTTTTGCTCCGTCGATTCAATTTCAAGGCAAACACCAGATCACGTGTGTGTTTTCCTCAAAGTGTTTTTTTACTCGCGGAACCCTTAAACTTACCCTTTTTGTATCCTAAATCGGATTTTTTTATTTGCTTCCCCAAGATTTCTTTGGGGAAACACGAAAAAGGGTGTATTTTTCTCTGCCCGAGAGTTGCGAAATCAGCGCACGTATTCCTCGCTGTTAAAATTCTCTCAAGGCCCTGACAACGGAATATCTCTTAAGCGTTCATAATCCCTTATCTCTGATGGGTTAAAAACAAATGAAAAACGGGAAGGATTTATTTACTCTGTCGTCGCTTTCCCTGCCGTTGGATTCGACGAAATGCGAACCGCAATTGAGGACTTTTTCCGAGCAATTTAGCAGATTGTATGCGGGCGCTAAAAGAAAAGCGATTTCCAATTGAAGATACCTTTGAGGAGATTAAACGCCGTTTTATTTAAAAGACGACCGAGTTTCACTTCACATTCACGTCGAAAAGAATAATGAGAGGATATGTAAAGCGGAATCTCGTCTTCCAAGTTTCAAAGAGCGTCTTTCGATCCACACGACGCACAGTGTGATATTTTCGTAATCTAGAGGGACAAAAGTCAATTTTCTTACTTGTCTACGCGGATCAAGCGCATTTGGGAAAATATATTAATTTCTTGAGTTATTAGCTGGAATTGAGTCTTGGAATGCGAGTGATATGTATACATGAAGCATAAACACAACCACACGCAAAGAAGACACAGGCCCAAAGAGATAAAGCGCAAACGGTGACGGCCGCTAACGGCCGAGTTAGCAAGGAGAGGGATATGAGGTTATTTAAATCTCAGGAAGGAAAGTGTTAAGATATCTTTTAACATATTTTTATTATAAATAATAACAATTCAATATGATCGATGATCAATGTGCAATAAAATAGGTACAGTAAAACATAATATTGGTAAGTAATAACTTGTAATCACAAAACAAATTGAAAGGAAAAATAAGGAATTAATTTTATACAACATATGATATGAATTAGAGGATTATTCGGAATCAACATCAGATTCTTCGATATCACTTTCTGATTCTTCGGAATCAGAAAAACCTGATAGGGTTCCGTCCTGATCCATTGGAGCTGGAGCTCTTATCTCTAAGAGGTCATATACCTCCCTACTGATTTTGCCTCGTTTGGTTTTAGGAATTGATCCTATGCTTGCTATAAATGGGTCTGAAGTCAAGAGTAATCTATTTATTAAATCTTTGTTCTACCTCTGTCTTAATGACATTCGCAGTTTCTTTGGCAAACCCGAACTTTGTGGGACGACAATATCTTGTGGAGGATGGGGAAGGGTTTTGCCAAAGAATATTTTTAATTTTTTGGTCAGTCACTGAGAATATCTGAATAGGCACCATCGATCCACTAAATAAACTTTCGTCTGAGCGATTTACACAAGAAAATCTCTTTTTGTATCTACTTTGTTCTGCCCCATCACAACCCCACTTCACAATTATGTCAAGAGTTTTCAATTCTCCTATGGACCTCTTCTTGCGCTTTGCACAATCGCCTTATGGTGTGGTCCATTAAAGATTGTAATTTTATTTCTGCAAAGATTTCTGTAGCATTGACGTCACTCGGATAGCACAGCTGTTTTGCTGCTTTAATATTATAATATGCTGGATTTATGTTCTTATATTATTTGTTAGTTTGTTGTCGGATTACATTGTGTTGATGTGTTGACAGATTCGCATCAAACATCAAAGCAAGCGCTTGGTCTGAGCATTTTTCTGGCGGTTACACGTTATGGCCAATACGTCGAAAAAATTTTAAGTCAATGACGCTTGTGATTTAGCCTGTGAATGTATCCTCTCTATCTATCTATCTATATACATTAATGAATCCGGAGAAGCATCTATATATAATAGATAGTAACAAAGAGCCACGCAATGAACACATTTGAATAATTTTTTAAGTTGATACCCCTACTATGTGAACTTATTTGGCTGGATATAATTATGGAAATGTTAATTAATGTCAGCTTGTTGAAATACAATTTATGTTACTCAAATTTAGCCTAATAAAAAACATTTTTAGATAACACTTCTTTTGGTTGGTAGCGCTGATAAGGATTGATTTTACGATTTTGAAAGTATTACTAATTGTTTTGTCATTATCGGAAACCTCTAAATTGAAAGTGTCATAAAAAAATCGAAAATATTTTGACTTTTTTCCGAAAGGAGTGAAATTAATTTTTATTATTTTCCGATAGATGGCATTTATAGCATAGTGTAATTTCGCTAAATAAAATCAAAATAATAAATCCTCTACTACATATTCCAAAAGTATGAAACTGTTAGGTTGATTCTTAATAGGAAAACGTATCAATTATCTAAGTTACTGCAATTTCGGTACATATTTACACATTTTATTTAATTAATAATAAATGGAAAATAATATTTCGCTAAAAAAGCTATATTCACTTTCTTAAAGAATCATTTATGAACTTTTATAAATTGAATCAGTTGATTTATCGTTGAAAGCGTTTTTAAAAATTCAGATAATTTTGGGGTCATATTTACCCCTGAGGCGACTAATTAATGTTTAAGGAAAGTATATTCAAATTCGCAAATATGCGCAAGCAAATTTAAGTATTTCCTATACTTAAAAAGTCATTCTTTCAGGCAAATACCATTTCACATTGGTATAATGCGATATAATAAACTAAAACTCAAGTTCAAACTGACTCATACGTTTTTCTCATACGGAAAAAACGGCGATCAATTCTAATGATGCTCGTGATTAAATTAAAACACATATTAAAGTAAAATATTATGTAAACTAACTTTGGTACTTGTATTATAATAATAGCAAAAAAAAACGGCTACTATCACACAGAAACACTGTGTATTCTTAAAGTAAACTTATACAAATAACGCTATCGCTTAGAACACTTGACATGCTGAGTTCAGATTGTCAGCGGGTTCTACCCTTTTTTCTATCGGTTGGCGCGATTTTTGTGAAATATAAACCTTAGATCCAGTTAGTATGGTTTGTTCTCTTCCTAACTATACAAAAATTTGACCCGATTTTACAAGTAAGAAAATTGACTTTTGTCCCTCTAGATTACGAAAATATCACACTGTGCGACGTCAAGGATGTTCACTCGGCAATCTCTTGTAAATTATATTCAAGCTATGAGTGTACCCATTCGTGATCGTTAATTTAGCAATGAAATAGGACGTTCTTAGAAAGTCACAGCTGATCAATGTCTTTACGGTCTTCGCTCGAATGTTTTAAGCTTAGAGGAGAAGGTGTGAATATGGGTACCCTCTTTTGTTTTTGACGCCACATTATTTAGGAAAAAATTCTATATTTCCACCTTCATTACTGCTCAGTTTACTAAACGATAGGAGGCAAATGATGATTAATATCAATCATTTTTATCCCAAAACGGAGATTCGCAAAAAGCTTTTAAAATGGAACTAAAAAAATTGGCGAGCAAATATGAGCCCTGCCCAAAACAATCCCATGAAATAGTTTTAAAACAAGATAAAACAATACAATATGCTACGTGCATAGTTGCGGAATTTAAATAAATATAAAATCAAAAGTTATTTAAACATAGCCTCGCTGTACTACGTTTACAGAGGTCCCATGAACTTTTAGGAGCTGCAATTTGTGGGTGGAACGAAAAGGAAGTCACATGATTATATTTGGCCAAGTCAGTCACTTACTGGTTGTGGTTAATTAAACCCTCAGATGGCTACGAACGTGGCTAAAATGTCCATCCAAGATGAGTGAGAAAGGCCAAAGAAAAGATGCTTATGGGCCCCTCCTATAAATGGGGGTTCATATTTACTCCAATCCCACCTAAGCACTATCACCTGTGACATAGAAGCGTACGTGACTTAAAGAGTGCTTCTAAAAGTTACTAAGGATCTCTGCTTTCTTGAAATCACTGTGAAAATATTTTAAACTAACCGTAGGGTCATGAAAAGAAAACGGTTTCACAAACCAGTCAAAGGTTTGCAGTCCAGAACAAGTACTAATTCACAAAATAACTGATGCTTCTTCCATATTACTCGAAAGAAATATTTCATCTGATCCCTGCTATCTTATTTCAACGAGTTGCACCGTATAGAGTTCTACAGCAGTGCCCGTTTTCACTCCATTTCCTCTAACGATTGTGTGGATTTCAGTAAATGCTTCATTACAATAACCATCCCGAATTTAAATATTCAAACAGTTAAAAATTCTATTAAATATAAATATTATAATATTAGAGAGACTTTAGGAGTAGGCTAGGGACACATGGGAATGGAGACGACAGTGGCGTGCGGGACCTGCTTCCGGGCAGAACACCACATGATGATGATTAATTAATAATACTGTCTCTCCAAATTGTCCTTCGATCATATAAGGAATTTATTAGACGTTTTTATCTTCCTATTACTTTCCTTCGTATAGGCGAATATTTCACTTCTTGAGCACAAATGAAATAACTCTAAGAACACATGCGAATAAGTTGTCAACCAATATACCGACTATGTCAACTGTAGGAAGTCTAAGACGTTCGAAATCTCCCTTTACCTCACACGCATTACAATTTTGTTTCTGATCCACGCAGCAATTGACTGGTGCAGAAAGTGCTCCTTGGGAGATTTTGTCCGAAGGTACAGAAATGTCAACTCAGCTTCTGATTTGTTGCTATTATTTTCAGTCAATAAATAGGATATATACATGCAAGTAAATGTCGCTGTCCATCTTTCTTTGGATGCATTCTGCGCAATCGAAGAAATAAAAAGGATGCGTAAGATCAGCAGAGATCCATCGAATTCAAATGCATTCGAATGCAATCGAAGGGTCCCAATCAAAAGGGTCGGAAACCGTATCCTGCGACCCTCTGAGATCAAAGGAAAGATGACGTTCAATTCAAGTGCTTCATATTCTTCAAGCGCCACTTTGGGTTAGTGCGGCGTCGATTCTTGGAAGCAGACGAATTCTCCAAGCACATGAAATACTTTCTTTCTTCATAAAAATTGAATTGCAGCTCATAAATGGACCGAGGTGTAATATTGCAAAGAGGTACTCGGGAGAGAAATTATATTATCTAAATGAGATAATTTAAATCACGTAATATTGTTCCTTAAAATTTCAGCAGTGTCAATTCATTATGTTCAACCTTTTAATGCTAGTGGTGAATATGGAGGAATAAATTGAGCGAAAACACTTTCTGTAAGGTAGAAATTATACATTGCGATTGCTGGGTTGAGAAAAGGGTTTAAATTGCAGGGAAAATGACATTAGGACTATCTTCCGCAAGTGAAATGCGATAGGTACAGAATAATTAATTTGATTGGAGGATGCACCCCCTGCCAACTAGCATATTTGTAAATTTATTCAATGAAGAAAAGATCTCTTAGAAAGGGCTCGACAGAGAGACGTTATTCTGGCGTTATTCAATTTGGACGATAAATGTGGTCGTATGGCAGACACGTCACTGTGACACTTCATTCTGCTTATCTTCGGCAGCGATCCCGTTTTTTCGTCATTACAATCATTTCAGTCAGCTTTCGTCTTGCGACAGTATCTGTAAAAACTTATAGGAAAGCCCTAGTTCGGGGAAAGGTTTCTCTGGAAAAATGTGACCACAACTATTTGTTTACCGGAAGGTATTCTTATCGATAGTAGATCTGATGTTCAAAGTAATGATGAGAATTATTTCTTATTTGTTGTAAATGGAGATAGTCAGGATAACGGAAATCCATTTTTTATTTCAAAATGATTTGAGGTATACCTTTTTCGATCATATAATACGAGTAAACAGTTCAATGGTATATTAAATAAAGTTATGTGTTGATGCTGTTGTATAATAGCGTATCATATATATGTATGCAAAAATGAAAATAGTGCTAAAAATTTTATTTTAACTATTTTATATCTCAGAATGGAATAACCTATACATGTTTTCTCTTCCAAAAATTTATTAACCAATCCTTAAAATCCTCTTCTCAGATTATACGTTTTTTGAATGAATCATATCACACGTCCATAACTAGATTTCCTTAGTATTCAACTATTTCCGTAGTACGTTTTCGAGGTCACAGCAGGATGTTTTATCCGCACGAACGCGAATACTAACCGCAGTTGGCACATTTCCTTTATTTGATGAAATCGCACTCAAGCACTCCGTCTCCGTATCTAACAGATTATTCCGCGGTTACGTGTGAAAGGCGTGCCAGCCAGCGCTCCTGTCCCGTTCACTGTGTGACCGTGAACTCAAGGGCGAGTCTAGATTGGTTCTGGTGTGAGGAGTTGGGGCTGCTCGAAGACACTTTTGCTAAGAGACTTCTTGAAGAAGGTTGTTGTGAGGAGAGAATGTTTCGACGTCTTGTGAATTCGGAGTCTTCCCGAATCTACGTTCGTATTGGGTGATTTTGTACTAATTGTAAATGAGCAGTTCAATTTAAAGTGTTATTTTGTTGTATGATATTGTTTGACCTCTTAATATTATTACTTATTATATTTATGGTTGAAACTCATTCTCTGATTGATTTCCCGATGTTCGATATCCCGAGCTGATTGCTGTTCAGAGTAGTTATTGAGTTACCGAATGTTTTTCAGTTCTTTCCGAGTACAGAAAAATAAGGTGGCACATTATTCACAAAAACTTTCAAGGAAAGTGAAAGGATTATTTTATGCATGATTTTGTTTACTCATAGATTTAGTTCTCTTCCTCAGACTACAACCTTGACGTGATGGAAGAGCTTCAGCATTCCCATGATCTACTGAGCTGTACTGGCAGAAACTTTGCTTCCTGTTAGGGTCTCCCATGCCAGAGAGGTCAGCAGAGAGAAATCAGACAAATGGTAGTCTACTTTGAGATCAAAAGAATGCATGGATAAAAAGAACTAGATCAAGCATTCATCATTAAAATCTTTTTCATTGCCTTTTTAAATTCATATGAGATAATAAATGCATTTATTGTTTAAAAGATAAATTAACTGCTCAGTCATATATCTATTACTTTTGATGTGTGTAAGATATTTTAAATTCCGACAAGTAATTGTTATTCATTAAATACAAACTATTTAAAATTATATGTATGATATATTTAACAAATGTTCTGCAATGTATTCTCATTGTTTTGAAAATAAATTGAATTTATGAAGGTGAAAGAGATGTTATCATTTTAAAGCACCATTATTTTTTATTTCTAAATTATATTCTTTTAAACAGAATTGTAAATTTCTGTATTATATTATACAATATTTTGAGTTTGAAAAATGCTGCATGAATAGTCTCCATCATTCATGAAAGCTCTTATTGATGCCTTACTTACAATTGGTACCAACATGTAACCAGTACTTCTTAATATGATTAGAATAACATCTTTAAGGTTATTTTGATACAAAAAACAAACATAGTTTGAAAAGAGATATATTCCTTTGTTAAAAAAATATAACTTTATAAAAAAGAGTACCATCATAGTATAAGATAGGATAAGCAAAATATTTCTGATGTTACATTCTATAGTAACTGCTCCATAATTGTAATTAATAATTTCCAATTCCAAGTACCTCCCATTTATTCAACTTCCATAATCTGCTTAATATTGTTATAATTTCCTACTAAGAATGATGATCTAGGTCAGATTATGTAAACTTGCTTATTAAATTATATGGATCCATACTAAATTCAACTAACTAATTAACACATGTGCTAGCAGTAGAAAACATATCATAGGATATATCATTGATTTTTTTCTTTTTGATGATAAATTTATTCTTAATCAAAATTAAACCATTTGCCTGCAGTTATGAAAAATATCTTCAATCCAATTTTACCAATGCTTATTTAGTATCAACAATAAATATACCTACCACCAGAATTAATGGGTATCGAATTCGAGCAATTTTAAATTAGCGATTTTTCAAATTTTCAAACGCTTATATCTCGCTTATTTGCAATGATAGCGCAAAACCAATGCTTATTTAGTATCAACAATAAATATACCTACCACCAGAATTAATGGGTATCGAATTCGAGCAATTTTAAATTTGCGATTTTTCAAATTTTCAAACGTTTATATCTCGCTTATCTGCAATGATAGCGCAAAACCAATGCTTATTTAGTATCAACAATAAATATACCTACCACCAGAATTAATGGGTATCCCATACTATTTAACTGCTACATTAACGACATACCTAAAACAAAACACATCAAAAATCTTCTCTTCGCAGACGACACAGCCTTCATGGCCACAAGTAACTCACCAGAAACTGCAATAACACGACTGAATTTACACTTAAGAAAATACCACAGATGGTGCCTTAAATGGAAAATTACCGTAAATGCTGCCAAAAGCAAACACATACACTTCAACAAATTCAAAAGCAAACACTGTAACACACCGATCTTACTAAACAACACTATCATACCCAAAACAAATACACATAAATTCCTAGGAGTTACACTTACATCTACACTCTCCTGGAACAAACATATCAAAATAGCTATTGCAAAAGCAAATGCTATCAAGAACAAACTTAGACCACTTTTTGCCAAAACAAACAACATATCATCCAACACTAAATTAAGACTAGTACACACATTAATAATACCAATAATACTCTACGCATGTCCAGTCACCTTCAACACAACCAAACAAAACATCAAAAAACTAGAAACATTTTACAACAACACAATAAGAGCAGCCACAAACACAAACCAACTAGTACTTATTAAGGAAATTAAAAAATACCACAATTTAGGTTCTT
This sequence comes from Sympetrum striolatum, assembly GCA_947579665.1. NCBI lineage: Eukaryota > Metazoa > Arthropoda > Insecta > Odonata > Libellulidae > Sympetrum > Sympetrum striolatum. The sequence goes on from OX388351.1 coordinate 79,796,007, forward strand.
TAAAAGATAAGGTATTAAAAATTGTTAAAAAGTTTCATAAAAATTTACCAATAGTAAATAACCCTTTAATCAACAACATCTGGTGCTCTGCCCCTAGAAAAAAAAATAAAAAAAGAACGATTGAAAAATACCATAAATATTCTAAAAAATTAAAAAATAAAACATAAAAAAAATAAACAAAACAAATGAAAACAAAATCCAAAATAATAACTGAGAAAAAAAAATATATAAAATGTTATTACATAATTAAAAAAAAAAAAAAATCATAAAAGAAAAAAAAAATGAAAAGCAAAGGGTGGCACCACCAACTAGTTTGTAAGACTTAATATTAGCTAATTTTAGTACACAAAAACTGTGTACAAAAAGTAAAAAAAAAATGTATATTCAACACTAGGTTAAGATTAAATTTAAGTCAAAAATCACAACCCCCCCAACTCTGTTCCTGGCTTGGGACAAGGTATTGCCATAAAATCTAGATGCCGCAACGCAGTAAAAGAACCCAGACGACCAAAGTCAAACAAGAGAGAGAATTAATGGGTATCGAATTCGAGCAATTTTAAATTTGCGATTTTTCAAAATTTCAAACGCTTATATCTCGCTTATTTGCGATGATAGCGCAAAACGAATGCTTATTTAGTATCAACAATAATTATACCTACCACCAGAATTAATGGGGATCGATTTTGAGCAATTTTAAATTTGCGATTTTTCAAATTTTCAAACGCTCATATCTAGCTTATTTGCAATGATAGCGCAAAACGAATGCTTATTTAGTATCAACAATAATTATACCTACCACCAGAATTAATGGGGATCGATTTTGAGCAATTTTAAATTTGCGATTTTTCAAATTTTCAAACGCTTATATCTCGCTTATTTGCAATGATAGCGCAAAACGAATGCTTATTTAGTATCAACAATAATTATACCTACCACCATAATTAATGGGGATCGATTTTGAGCAATTTTAAATTTGCGATTTTTCAAATTTTCAAACGCTTATCTCTCGCCTATTTGCAATGATAGCGCAAAACGAATGCTTATTTAGTATCAACAATAATTATACCTACCACCATAATTAATGGGGATCGATTTTGAGCAATTTTAAATTTGCGATTTTTCAAATTTTCAAACGCTTATATCTCGCTTATTTGCAATGATAGCGCAAAACGAATGCTTATTTAGTATCAACAATAATTATACCTACCACCAGAATTAATAAGGATCGATTTTGAGCAATTTAAAATTTGCGATTTTTCAAATTTTCAAACGCTTATATCTCGCTTATTTGCAATGATAGCGCAAAACGAATGCTTATTTAGTATCAACAATAATTATACCTACCACAAGAATTAATAGGGATCGATTTTGAGCAATTTTAAATTTGCGATTTTTCAAATTTTCAAACGCTTATATCTCGCCTATTTGCAATGATATCGCAAAACGAATGCTTATTTAGTATCAACAATAATTATATCTACCACCAGAATTAATGGGGATCGATTTTGAGCAATTTTAAATTTGCGATTTTTCAAATTTTCAAACGCTTATATCTCGCTTATTTGCAATGATAGCGCAAAACGAATGCTTATTTAGTATCAACAATAATTATACCTACCACCAGAATTAATGGGGATCGATTTTGAGCAATTTTAAATTTGCGATTTTTCAAATTTTCAAACGCTTATATCTCGCTTATTTGCAATGATAGCGCAAAACGAATGCTTATTTAGTATCAACAATAATTATACCTACCACCAGAATTAATGGGGATCGATTTTGAGCAATTTTAAATTTGCGATTTTTCAATTTTTCAAACGCTTATATCTCGCTTATTTGCAATGATAGCTCACAACGAATGCTTATTTAGTATCAACAATAATTATACCTACCACCAGAATTAATGGGGATCGATTTTGAGCAATTTTAAATTTGCGATTTTTCAAATTTTCAAACGCTTATATCTCGCTTATTTGCAATGATAGCGCAAAACGAATGCTTATTTAGTATCAACAATAATTATACCTACCACCAGAATTGATGGGGATCGATTTTGAGCAATTTTAAATTTGCGATTTTTCAAATTTTCAAACGCTTATATCTCGCTTATTTGCAATGATAGCGCAAAACGAATGCTTATTTAGTATCAACAATAATTATACCTACCACCAGAATTAATGGGGATCGATTTTGAGCAATTTTAAATTTGCGATTTTTCAAATTTTCAAACGCTTATATCTCGCTTATTTGCAATGATAGCGCAAAACGAATGCTTATTTAGTATCAACAATATTTATACCTACCACCAGAAGTAATGGGGATCGATTTTGAGCAATTTTAAATTTGCGATTTTTCAAATTTTCAAACGCTTATATCTCGCCTATTTGCAATGATATCGCAAAACGAATGCTTATTTAGTATCAACAATAATTATATCTACCACCAGAATTAATGGGGATCGATTTTGAGCAATTTTAAATTTGCGATTTTTCAAATTTTCAAACGCTTATATCTCGCTTATTTGCAATGATAGCGCAAAACGAATGCTTATTTAGTATCAACAATAATTATACCTACCACCAGAATTAATGGGGATCGATTTTGAGCAATTTTAAATTTGCGATTTTTCAAATTTTCAAACGCTTATATCTCGCTTATTTGCAATGATAGCGCAAAACGAATGCTTATTTAGTATCAACAATAATTATACCTACCACCAGAATTAATGGGGATCGATTTTGAGCAATTTTAAATTTGCGATTTTTCAATTTTTCAAACGCTTATATCTCGCTTATTTGCAATGATAGCTCACAACGAATGCTTATTTAGTATCAACAATAATTATACCTACCACCAGAATTAATGGGGATCGATTTTGAGCAATTTTAAATTTGCGATTTTTCAAATTTTCAAACGCTTATATCTCGCTTATTTGCAATGATAGCGCAAAACGAATGCTTATTTAGTATCAACAATAATTATACCTACCACCAGAATTGATGGGGATCGATTTTGAGCAATTTTAAATTTGCGATTTTTCAAATTTTCAAACGCTTATATCTCGCTTATTTGCAATGATAGCGCAAAACGAATGCTTATTTAGTATCAACAATAATTATACCTACCACCAGAATTAATGGGGATCGATTTTGAGCAATTTTAAATTTGCGATTTTTCAAATTTTCAAACGCTTATATCTCGCTTATTTGCAATGATAGCGCAAAACGAATGCTTATTTAGTATCAACAATATTTATACCTACCACCAGAATTAATGGGGATCGATTTTGAGCAATTTTAAATTTTATGATTTTCAAATTTTCAAACGCTTATATCTCGCTTATTTGCAATGATAGCGCAAAACGAATGCTTATTTAGTATCGACAATAATTATACCTACCACCAGAATTAATGGGGATCGATTTTGAGCAATTTTAAATTTGCGATTTTTCAAATTTTCAAACGCTTATATCTCGCTTATTTGCAATGATAGCGCAAAACTAATGCTTATTTAGTATCAACAATAATTATACCTACCACCAGAATTAATGGGGATCGATTTTGAGCAATTTTAAATTTGCGATTTTTCAAATTTTCAAACGCTTATATCTCGCTTATTTGCAATGATAGCGCAAAACGAATGCTTATTTAGTATCAACAATATTTATACCTACAACCAGAATTAATAAGGATCGATTTTGAGCAATTTTAAATTTGCGATTTTTCAAATTTTCAAACGCTTATATCTCGCTTATTTGCAATGATAGCGCAAAACGAATGCTTATTTAGTATCGACAATAATTATACCTACCACCAGAATTAATGGGGATCGATTTTGAGCAATTTAAAATTTGCGATTTTTCAAATTTTCAAACGCTTATATCTCGCTTATTTGCAATGATAGCGCAAAACGAATGCTTATTAAGTATCGATAATAATTATACCTACCACCAGAATTAATGGGGATCGATTTTGAGCAATTTAAAATTTGCGATTTTTCAAATTTTCAAACGCTTATATCTCGCCTATTTGCAATGATAGCGCAAAACGAATGCTTATTTAGTATCAACAATATTTATACCTACCACCAGAATTAATGGGGATCGATTTTGAGCAATTTTAAATTTGCGATTTTTCAAATTTTCAAACGCTTATATCTCGCTTATTTGCAATGATAGCGCAAAACGAATGCTTATTTAGTATCAACAATAATTATACCTACCACCAGAATTAATGGGGATCGATTTTGAGCAATTTAAAATTTGCGATTTTTCAAATTTTCAAACGCTTATATCTCGCTTATTTGCAATGATAGCGCAAAACGAATGCTTATTTAGTATCAACAATAATTATACCTACCACCAGAATTAATAGGGATCGATTTTGAGCAATTTTAAATTTGCGATTTTTCAAATTTTCAAACGCTTATATCTCGCTTATTTGCAATGATAGCGCAAAACGAATGCTTATTTAGTATCAACAATAATTATACCTACCACCAGAATTAATGGGGATCGATTTTGAGCAATTTTAAATTTGCGATTTTTCAAATTTTCAAACGCATATATCCCGCTTATTTGCAATGATAGCGCAAAACGAATGCTTATTTAGTATCAACAATATTTATACCTACCACCAGAATTAATGGGGATCGATTTTGAGCAATTTTAAATTTTATGATTTTCAAATTTTCAAACGCTTATATCTCGCTTATTTGCAATGATAGCGCAAAACGAATGCTTATTTAGTATCAACAATAATTATACCTACCACCAGAATTAATGGGGATCGATTTTGAGCAATTTTAAATTTGCCATTTTTCAAATTTTCAAACGCTTATATCTCGCTTATTTGCAATGATAGCGCAAAACGAATGCTTATTTAGTATCAACAATAATTATACCTACCACCAGAATTAATGGGGATCGATTTTGAGCAATTTTAAATTTGCGATTTTTCAAATTTTCAAACGCTTATATCTCGCTTATTTGCAATGATAGCGCAATACGAATGCTTATTTAGTATCAACAATAATTATACCTACCACCAGAATTAATGGGGATCGATTTTGAGCAATTTTAAATTTTATGATTTTCAAATTTTCAAACGCTTATATCTCGCTTATTTGCAATGATAGCGCAAAACGAATGCTTATTTAGTATCAACAATAATTATACCTACCACCAGAATTAATTGGGATCGATTTTGAGCAATTTTAAATTTTATGATTTTCAAATTTTCAAACGCTTATATCTCGCTTATTTGCAATGATAGCGCAAAACGAATGCTTATTTAGTATCAACAATAATTATACCTACCACCAGAATTAATGGGGATCGATTTTGAGCAATTTTAAATTTGCGATTTTTCAAATTTTCAAACGCTTATATCTCGCTTATTTGCAATGATAGCGCAAAACGAATGCTTATTTAGTATCAACAATAATTATACCTACCACCAGAATTAATGGGGATCGATTTTGAGCAATTTAAAATTTTCGATTTTTCAAATTTTCAAACGCTTATATCTCGCTTATTTGCAGTGATAGCGCAAAACGAATGCTTATTTAGTATCAACAATAATTATACCTACCACCAGAAGTAATGGGGATCGATTTTGAGCAATTTTAAATTTGCGATTTTTCAAATTTTCAAACGCTTATATCTCGCTTATTTGCAATGATAGCGCAAAACGAATGCTTATTTAGTATCAACAATAATTATACCTACCATCAGAATTAATGGGGATCGATTTTGAGCAATTTTAAATTTGCGATTTTTCAAATTTTCAAACGCTTATATCTCGCTTATTTGCAATGATAGCGCAAAACGAATGCTTATTTAGTATCAACAATAATTATACCTACCACCAGAATTAATAGGGATCGATTTTGAGCAATTTTAAATTTGCGATTTTTTAAATTTTCAAACGCTTATATCTCGCTTATTTGCAATGATAGCGCAAAACGAATGCTTATTTAGTATCAACAATAATTAAACCTACCACCAGAATTAATGGGGATCGATTTTGAGCAATTTTAAATTTTACGATTTTTCAAATTTTCAAACGCTCATATCTCGCTTATTTGCAATGATAGCGCAAAACGAATGCTTATTTAGTATCAACAATAATTATACCTACCACCAGAGTTAATGGGGATCGATTTTGAGCAATTTTAAATTTGCGATTTTTCAAATTTTCAAACGCTTATATCTCGCTTATTTGCAATGATAGCGCAAAACGAATGCTTATTTAGTATCAACAATAATTATACCTACCACCAGAAGTAATGGGGATCGATTTTGAGCAATTTTAAATTTGCGATTTTTCAAATTTTCAAACGCTCATATCTCGCTTATTTGCAATGATAGCGCAAAACGAATGCTTATTTAGTATCAACAATAATTATATCTACCACCAGAATTAATGGGGATCGATTTTGAGCAATTTTAAATTTGCGATTTTTCAAATTTTCAAACGCTCATATCTAGCTTATTTGCAATGATAGCGCAAAACGAATGCTTATTTAGTATCAACAATAATTATACCTACCACCAGAATTAATGGTGATCGATTTTGAGCAATTTTAAATTTGCGATTTTTCAAATTTTCAAACGCTTATATCTCGCTTATTTGCAATGATAGCGCAAAACGAATGCTAATTTAGTATCAACAATAATTATACCTACCACCAGAATTAATGGGGATCGATTTTGAGCAATTTTAAATTTGCGATTTTTCAAATTTTCAAACGCTTATATCTCGCTTATTTGCAATGATAGCGCAAAACGAATGCTTATTTAGTATCAAAAATAATTATACCTACCACCAGAATTAATGGGGATCGATTTTGAGCAATTTTAAATTTGCGATTTTTCAAATTTTCAAACGCTTATATCTCGCTTATTTGCAATGATAGCGCAAAACGAATGCTTATTTAGTATCAACAATAATTATACCTACCACCAGAATTAATGGGGATCGATTTTGAGCAATTTTAAATTTGCGATTTTTCAAATTTTCAAACGCTCAAATCTCGCTTATTTGCAATGATAGCGCAAAACGAATGCTTATTTAGTATCAACAATAATTATACCTACCACCAGAATTAATGGGGATCGATTTTGAGCAATTTTCAATTTTATGATTTTCAAATTTTCAAACGCTTATATCTCGCTTATTTGCAATGATAGCGCAAAACGAATGCTTATTTAGTATCAACAATAATTATACCTACCACCAGAATTAATGGGGATCGATTTTGAGCAATTTTAAATTTGCGATTTTTCAAATTTTCAAACGCTTATATCTCGCTTATTTGCAATGATAGCGCAAAACGAATGCTTATTTAGTATCAACAATAATTATACCTACCACCAGAATTAATGGGGATCGATTTTGAGCAATTTTAAATTTGCGATTTTTCAAATTTTCAAACGCTTATATCTCGCTTATTTGCAATGATAGTGCAAAACGAATGCTTATTTAGTATCAACAATAATTATACCTACCACCAGAATTAATGGGGATCGATTTTGAGCAATTTTAAATTTGCGATTTTTCAAATTTTCAAACGCTTATATCTCGCTTATTTGCAATGATAGCGCAAAACGAATGCTTATTTAGTATCAACAATAATTATACCTACCACCAGAATTAATGGGGATCGATTTTGAGCAATTTTAAATTTTATGATTTTCAAATTTTCAAACGCTTATATCTCGCTTATTTGCAATGATAGCGCAAAACGAATGCTTATTTTGTATCAACAATAATTATACCTACCACCAGAATTAATGGGGATCGATTTTGAGCAATTTTAAATTTGCGATTTTTCAAATTTTCAAACGCTTATATCTCGCTTATTTGCAATGATAGCGCAAAACGAATGCTTATTTAGTATCAACAATAATTATACCTACCACCAGAATTAATAGGGATCGATTTTGAGCAATTTTAAATTTGCGATTTTTCAAATTTTCAAACGCTTATATCTCGCTTATTTGCAATGATAGCGCAAAACGAATGCTTATTTAGTATCAACAATAATTATACCTACCACCAGAATTAATGGGGATCGATTTTGAGCAATTTTAAATTTGCGATTTTTCAAATTTTCAAACGCTTATATCTCGCTTATTTGCAATGATAGCGCAAAACGAATGCTTATTTAGTATTAACAGTAATTATACCTACCACCAGAATTAATGGGGATCGATTTTGAGCAATTTTAAATTTGCGATTTTTCAAATTTTCAAACGCTCATATCTCGCTTATTTGCAATGATAGCGCAAAACGAATGCTTATTTAGTATCAACAATAATTATACCTACCACCAGAATTAATGGGGATCGATTTTGAGCAATTTTAAATTTTATGATTTTCAAATTTTCAAACGCTTATATCTCGCTTATTTGCAATGATAGCGCAAAACAAATGCTTATTTAGTATCAACAATAATTATACCTACCACCAGAATTAATGGGGATCGATTTTGAGCAATTTTAAATTTGCGATTTTTCAAATTTTCAAACGCTTATATCTCGCTTATTTGCAATGATAGCGCAAAACGAATGCTTATTTAGTATCAACAATAATTATACCTACCACCAGAATTAATGGGGATCGATTTTGAGCAATTTTAAATTTTATGATTTTCAAATTTTCAAACGCTTATATCTCGCTTATTTGCAATGATAGCGCAAAACGAATGCTTATTTAGTATCAACAATAATTATACCTACCACCAGAATTAATGGGGATCGATTTTGAGCAATTTTAAATTTGCGATTTTTCAAATTTTCAAACGCTTATATCTCGCTTATTTGCAATGATAGCGCAAAACGAATGCTTATTTAGTATCAACAATAATTATACCTACCACCAGAATTAATGGGGATCGATTTTGAGCAATTTTAAATTTTATGATTTTCAAATTTTCAAACGCTTATATCTCGCTTATTTGCAATGATAGCGCAAAACGAATGCTTATTTAGTATCAACAATAATTATACCTACCACCAGAATTAATGGGGATCGATTTTGAGCAATTTTAAATTTGCGATTTTTCAAATTTTCAAACGCTTATATCTCGCTTATTTGCAATGATAGCGCAAAACGAATGCTTATTTAGTATCAACAATAATTATACCTACCACCAGAATTAATGGGGATCGATTTTGAGCAATTTTAAATTTGCGATTTTTCAAATTTTCAAACGCTTATATCTCGCTTATTTGCAATGATAGCGCAAAACGAATGCTTATTTAGTATCAACAATAATTATACCTACCACCAGAATTAATGGGGATCGATTTCGAGCAATTTTAAATTTTATGATTTTCAAATTTTCAAACGCTTATATCTCGCTTATTTGCAATGATAGCGCAAAACGAATGCTTATTTAGTATCAACAATAATTATACCTACCACCAGAATTAATGGGGATCGATTTTGAGCAATTTTAAATTTGCGATTTTTCAAATTTTCAAACGCTTATATCTCGCTTATTTGCAATGATAGCGCAAAACGAATGCTTATTTAGTATCAACAATAATTATACCTACCACCAGAATTAATGGGGATCGATTTTGAGCAATTTTAAATTTGCGATTTTTCAAATTTTCAAACGCTTATATCTCGCTTATTTGCAATGATAGCGCAAAACGAATGCTTATTTAGTATCAACAATAATTATACCTACAGCCAGAATTAATGGGGATCGATTTTGAGCAATTTTAAATTTGCGATTTTTCAAATTTTCAAACGCTTATATCTCGCTTATTTGCAATGATAGCGCAAAACGAATGCTTATTTAGTATCAACAATAATTATACCTACCACCAGAATTAATGGGGATCGATTTTGAGCAATTTTAAATTTGCGATTTTTCAAATTTTCAAACGCTTATATCTCGCTTATTTGCAATGATAGCGCAAAACGAATGCTTATTTTGTATCAACAATAATTATACCTACCACCAGAATTAATGGGGATCGATTTTGAGCAATTTTAAATTTTATGATTTTCAAATTTTCAAACGCTTATATCTCGCTTATTTGCAATGATAGCGCAAAACGAATGCTTATTTAGTATCAACAATAATTATACCTACCACCAGAATTAATGGGGATCGATTTTGAGCAATTTTAAATTTGCGATTTTTTAAATTTTCAAACGCTTATATCTCGCTTATTTGCAATGATAGCGCAAAACGAATGCTTATTTAGTATCAACAATAATTAAACCTACCACCAGAATTAATGGGGATCGATTTTGAGCAATTTTAAATTTGCGATTTTTCAAATTTTCAAACGCTTATATCTCGCTTATTTGCAATGATAGCGCAAAACGAATGCTTATTTAGTATCAACAATAATTATACCTACCACCAGAATTAATTTGGATCGATTTTGAGCAATTTTAAATTTTATGATTTTCAAATTTTCAAACGCTTATATCTCGCTTATTTGCATTGATAGCGCAAAACGAATGCTTATTTAGTATCAACAATAATTATACCTACCACCAGAATTAATGGGGATCGATTTTGAGCAATTTTAAATTTTATGATTTTCAAATTTTCAAACGCTTATATCTCGCTTATTTGCAATGATAGCGCAAAACGAATGCTTATTTAGTATCAACAATAATTATACCTACCACCAGAATTAATGGGGATCGATTTTGAGCAATTTTAAATTTGCGATTTTTCAAATTTTCAAACGCTTATATCTCGCTTATTTGCAATGATAGCGCAAAACGAATGCTTATTTAGTATCAACAATAATTATACCTACCACCAGAATTAATGCGGATCGATTTTGAGCAATTTTAAATTTTATGATTTTCAAATTTTCAAACGCTTATATCTCGCTTATTTGCAATGATAGCGCAAAACGAATGCTAATTTAGTATCAACAATAATTATACCTACCACCAGAATTAATGGGGATCGATTTTGAGCAATTTTAAATTTGCGATTTTTCAAATTTTCAAACGCTTATATCTCGCTTATTTGCAATGATAGCGCAAAACGAATGCTTATTTAGTATCAACAATAATTATACCTACCACCAGAATTAATGGGGATCGATTTTGAGCAATTTTAAATTTGCGATTTTTCAAATTTTCAAACGCTTATATCTCGCTTATTTGCAATGATAGCGCAAAACGAATGCTTATTTAGTATCAACAATAATTATACCTACCACCAGAAGTAATGAGGATCGATTTTGAGCAATTTTAAATTTGCGATTTTTCAAATTTTCAAACGCTCATATCTCGCTTATTTGCAATGATAGCGCAAAACGAATGCTTATTTAGTATCAACAATAATTATATCTACCACCAGAATTAATGGGGATCGATTTTGAGCAATTTTAAATTTGCGATTTTTCAAATTTTCAAACGCTTATATCTCGCTTATTTGCAATGATAGCGCAAAACGAATGCTTATTTAGTATCAACAATAATTATACCTACCACCAGAATTAATAGGGATCGATTTTGAGCAATTTTAAATTTGCGATTTTTCAAATTTTCAAACGCTTATATCTCGCTTATTTGCAATGATAGCGCAAAACGAATGCTTATTTAGTATCAACAATAATTATACCTACCACCAGAATTAATGGGGATCGATTTTGAGCAATTTTAAATTTGCGATTTTTCAAATTTTCAAACGCTTATATCTCGCTTATTTGCAATGATAGCGCAAAACGAATGCTTATTTAGTATCAACAATAATTATACCTACCACCAGAAGTAATGGGGATCGATTTTGAGCAATTTTAAATTTGCGATTTTTCAAATTTTCAAACGCTCATATCTCGCTTATTTGCAATGATAGCGCAAAACGAATGCTTATTTAGTATCAACAATAATTATACCTACCACCAGAATTAATAAGGATCGATTTTGAGCAATTTTAAATTTGCGATTTTTCAAATTTTCAAACGCTTATATCTCGCTTATTTGCAATGATAGCGCAAAACGAATGCTTATTTAGTATCAACAATAATTATACCTACCACCAGAATTAATGGGGATCGATTTTGAGCAATTTTAAATTTGCGATTTTTCAAATTTTCAAACGCTTATATCTCGCTTATTTGCAATGATAGCGCAAAACGAATGCTTATTTAGTATCAACAATAATTATACCTACCACCAGAATTAATGGGGATCGATTTTGAGCAATTTTAAATTTTCTGATTTTCAAATTTTCAAACGCTTATATCTCGCTTATTTGCAATGATAGCGCAAAACGAATGCCTATTTAGTATCAACAATAATTATACCTACCACCAGAATTAATGGGGATCGATTTTGAGCAATTTTAAATTTGCGATTTTTCTAATTTTTAAACGCTTATATCTCGCTTATTTGCAATGATAGCGCTAAACGAATGCTTATTTAGTATCAACAATAATTATACCTACCACCAGAATTAATGGGGATCGATTTTGAGCAATTTTAAATTTGCGATTTTTTAAATTTTCAAACGCTTATATCTCGCTTATTTGCAATGATAGCGCAAAAAGTATGCTTATTTATTATAAACAATAATTATACCTACCACCAGAAGTAATGGGGATCGATTTTGAGCAATTTTAAATTTGCGATTTTTCAAATTTTCAAACGCTCATATCTCGCTTATTTGCAATGATAGCGCAAAACGAATGCTTATTTAGTATCAACAATAATTATATCTACCACCAGAATTAATGGGGATCGATTTTGAGCAATTTTAAATTTGCGATTTTTCAAATTTTCAAACGCTCATATCTCGCTTATTTGCAATGATAGCGCAAAACGAATGCTTATTTAGTATCAACAATAATTATACCTACCACCAGAATTAATGGGGATCGATTTTGAGCAATTTTAAATTTGCGATTTTTCAAATTTTCAAACGCTTATATCTCGCTTATTTGCAATGATAGCGCAAAACGAATGCTTATTTAGTATCAACAATAATTATACCCACCACCAGAATTAATGGGGATCGATTTTGAGCAATTTTAAATTTGCGATTTTTCAAATTTTCAAACGCTTATATCTCGCTTATTTGCAATGATAGCGCAAAACGAATGCTTATTTAGTATCAACATTAATTATACCTACCACCAGAATTAATGGGGATCGATTTTGAGCAATTTTAAATTTGCGATTTTTCAAATTTTCAAACGCTTATATCTCGCTTATTTGCAATGATAGCGCAAAACGAATGCTTATTTAGTATCAACAATAATTATACCTACCACCAGAATTAATGGGGATCGATTTTGAGCAATTTTAAATTTTATGATTTTCAAATTTTCAAACGCTTATATCTCGCTTATTTGCAATGATAGCGCAAAACGAATGCTTATTTAGTATCAACAATAATTATACCTACCACCAGAATTAATTGGGATCGATTTTGAGCAATTTTAAATTTGCGATTTTTCAAATTTTCAAACGCTTATATCTCGCTTATTTGCAATGATAGCGCAAAACGAATGCTTATTTAGTATCAACAATAATTATACCTACCACCAGAATTAATGGGGATCGATTTTGAGCAATTTTAAATTTGCGATTTTTCAAATTTTCAAACGCTTATATCTCGCTTATTTGCAATGATAGCGCAAAACGAATGCTTATTTAGTATCAACAATAATTATACCTACCACCAGAATTAATGGGGATCGATTTTGAGCAATTTTAAATTTGCGATTTTTCAAATTTTCAAACGCTTATATCTCGCTTATTTTCAATTATAGCGCAAAACGAATGCTTATTTAGTATCAACAATAATTATACCTACCACCAGAATTAATGGGGATCGATTTTGAGCAATTTTAAATTTGCGATTTTTCAAATTTTCAAACGCTTATATCTCGCTTATTTGCAATGATAGCGCAAAACGAATGCTTATTTAGTATCAACAATAATTATACCTACCACAGGAATTAATGGGGATCGATTTTGAGCAATTTTAAATTTGCGATTTTTCAAATTTTCAAACGCTCATATCTCGCTTATTTGCAATGATAGCGCAAAACGAATGCTTATTTAGTATCAACAATAATTATACCTACCACCAGAATTAATGGGGATCGATTTTGAGCAATTTTAAATTTGCGATTTTTCAAATTTTCAAACGCTTATATCTCGCTTATTTGCAATGATAGCGCAAAACGAATGCTTATTTAGTATCAACAATAATTATACCTACCACCAGAATTAATGGGGATCGATTTTGAGCAATTTTAAATTTGCGATTTTTCAAATTTTCAAACGCTTATATCTCGCTTATTTGCAATGATAGCGCAAAACGAATGCTTATTTAGTATCAACAATAATTATACCTACCACCAGAATTAATGGGGATCGATTTTGAGCAATTTTAAATTTGCGATTTTTCAAATTTTCAAAAGCTTATATCTCGCTTATTTGCAATGATAGCGCAAAACGAATGCTTATTTAGTATCAACAATAATTATACCTACCACCAGCAGTAATGGGGATCGATTTTGAGCAATTTTAAATTTGCGATTTTTCAAATTTTCAAACGCTCATATCTCGCTTATTTGCAATGATAGCGCAAAACGAATGCTTATTTAGTATCAACAATAATTATATCTACCACCAGAATTAATGGGGATCGATTTTGAGCAATTTTAAATTTGCGATTTTTCAAATTTTCAAACGCTTATATCTCCCCTTTTTGCAATGATAGCGCAAAACGAATGCTTATTTAGTATCAACAATAATTATACCTACCACCAGAATTAATGGGGATCGATTTTGAGCAATTTAAAATTTGCGATTTTTCAAATTTTCAAACGCTTATATCTCGCTTATTTGCAATGATAGCGCAAAACGAATGCTAAATTAGTATCAACAATAATTATACCTACCACCAGAATTAATGGGGATCGATTTTGAGCAATTTTAAATTTGCGATTTTTCAAATTTTCAAACGCTCATATCTCGCTTATTTGCAATGATAGCGCAAAACGAATGCTTATTTAGTATCAAAAATAATTATACCTACCACCAGAATTAATGGGGATCGATTTTGAGCAATTTTAAATTTGCGATTTTTCAAATTTTCAAACGCTCATATCTCGCTTATTTGCAATGATAGCGCAAAACGAATGCTTATTTAGTATCAACAATAATTATACCTACCACCAGAATTAATATGGATCGATTTTGAGCAATTTTAAATTTGCGATTTTTCAAATTTTCAAACGCTCATATCTCGCTTATTTGCAATGATAGCGCAAAACGAATGCTTATTTAGTATCAACAATAATTATACCTACCACCAGAATTAATGGGGATCGATTTTGAGCAATTTTAAATTTGCGATTTTTCAAATTTTCAAACGCTTATATCTCGCTTATTTGCAATGATAGCGCAAAACGAATGCTAAATTAGTATCAACAATAATTATACCTACCACCAGAATTAATGGGGATCGATTTTGAGCAATTTTAAATTTGCGATTTTTCAAATTTTCAAACGCTTATATCTCGCTTATTTGCAATGATAGCGCAAAACGAATGCTTATTTAGTATCAAAAATAATTATACCTACCACCAGAATTAATGGGGATCGATTTTGAGCAATTTTAAATTTGCGATTTTTCAAATTTTCAAACGCTTATATCTCGCTTATTTGCAATTATAGCGCAAAGCGAATGCTTATTTAGTATCAACAATATTTATACCTACCACCAGAATTAATGGGGATCGATTTTGAGCAATTTTAAATTTGCGATTTTTCAAATTTTCAAACGCTTATATCTCGCTTATTTGCAATGATAGCGCAAAACGAATGCTTATTTAGTATCAACAATAATTATACCTACCACCAGAATTAATGGGGATCGATTTTGAGCAATTTTAAATTTGCGATTTTTCAAATTTTCAAACGCTCATATCTCGCTTATTTGCAATGATAGCGCAAAACGAATGCTTATTTAGTATCAAAAATAATTATACCTACCACCAGAATTAATGGGGATCGATTTTGAGCAATTTTAAATTTGCGATTTTTCAAATTTTCAAACGCTCATATCTCGCTTATTTGCAATGATAGCGCAAAACGAATGCTTATTTAGTATCAACAATAATTATACCTACCACCAGAATTAATATGGATCGATTTTGAGCAATTTTAAATTTGCGATTTTTCAAATTTTCAAACGCTCATATCTCGCTTATTTGCAATGATAGCGCAAAACGAATGCTTATTTAGTATCAACAATAATTATACCTACCACCAGAATTAATGGGGATCGATTTTGAGCAATTTTAAATTTGCGATTTTTCAAATTTTCAAACGCTTATATCTCGCTTATTTGCAATGATAGCGCAAAACGAATGCTAAATTAGTATCAACAATAATTATACCTACCACCAGAATTAATGGGGATCGATTTTGAGCAATTTTAAATTTGCGATTTTTCAAATTTTCAAACGCTTATATCTCGCTTATTTGCAATGATAGCGCAAAACGAATGCTTATTTAGTATCAAAAATAATTATACCTACCACCAGAATTAATGGGGATCGATTTTGAGCAATTTTAAATTTGCGATTTTTCAAATTTTCAAACGCTTATATCTCGCTTATTTGCAATTATAGCGCAAAGCGAATGCTTATTTAGTATCAACAATATTTATACCTACCACCAGAATTAATGGGGATCGATTTTGAGCAATTTTAAATTTGCGATTTTTCAAATTTTCAAACGCTTATATCTCGCTTATTTGCAATGATAGCGCAAAACGAATGCTTATTTAGTATCAACAATAATTATACCTACCACCAGAATTAATGGGGATCGATTTTGAGCAATTTTAAATTTGCGATTTTTCAAATTTTCAAACGCTTATATCTCGCTTATTTGCAATGATAGCGCAAAACGAATGCTTATTTAGTATCAACAATAATTATACCTACCACCAGAATTAATGGGGATCGATTTTGAGCAATTTTAAATTTGCGATTTTTCAAATTTTCAAACGCTTATATCTCGCTTATTTGCAATAATAGCGCAAAACGAATGCTTATTTAGTATCAACAATAATTATACCTACCACCAGAATTAATGGGGATCGATTTTGAGCAATTTTAAATTTTATGATTTTCAAATTTTCAAACGCTTATATCTCGCTTATTTGCAATGATAGCGCAAAACGAATGCTTATTTAGTATCAACAATAATTTACCTACCACCAGAATTAATGGGGATCGATTTTGAGCAATTTTAAATTTGCGATTTTTCAAATTTTCAAACGCTTATATCTCGCTTATTTGCAATGATAGCGCAAAACGAATGCTTATTTAGTATCAACAATAATTATACCTACCACCAGAATTAATGGGGATCGATTTTGAGCAATTTTAAATTTGCGATTTTGCAAATTTTCAAACGCTTATATCTCGCTTATTTGCAATGATAGCGCAAAACGAATGCTTATTTAGTATCAACAATAATTATACCTACCACCAGAATTAATGGGGATCGATTTTGAGCAATTTTAAATTTGCGATTTTTCAAATTTTCAAACGCTTATATCTCGCTTATTTGCAATAATAGCGCAAAACGAATGCTTATTTAGTATCAACAATAATTATACCTACCACCAGAATTAATGGGGATCGATTTTGAGCAATTTTAAATTTTATGATTTTCAAATTTTCAAACGCTTATATCTCGCTTATTTGCAATGATAGCGCAAAACGAATGCTTATTTAGTATCAACAATAATTTACCTACCACCAGAATTAATGGGGATCGATTTTGAGCAATTTTAAATTTGCGATTTTTCAAATTTTCAAACGCTTATATCTCGCTTATTTGCAATGATAGCGCAAAACGAATGCTTATTTAGTATCAACAATAATTATACCTACCACCAGAATTAATGGGGATCGATTTTGAGCAATTTTAAATTTGCGATTTTGCAAATTTTCAAACGCTTATATCTCGCTTATTTGCAATGATAGCGCAAAACGAATGCTTATTTAGTATCAACAATAATTATACCTACCACCAGAATTAATGGGGATCGATTTTGAGCAATTTTAAATTTGCGATTTTGCAAATTTTCAAACGCTTATATCTCGCTTATTTGCAATGATAGCGCAAAACGAATGCTTATTTAGTATCAACAATAATTATACCTACCACCAGAATTAATGGGGATCGATTTTGAGCAATTTTAAATTTGCGATTTTTCAAATTTTCAAACGCTCATATCTCGCTTATTTGCAATGATAGCGCAAAACGAATGCTTATTTAGTATCAACAATAATTATACCTACCACCAGAAGTAATGGGGATCGATTTTGAGCAATTTTAAATTTGCGATTTTTCAAATTTTCAAACGCTCATATCTCGCTTATTTGCAATGATAGCGCAAAACGAATGCTTATTTAGTATCAACAATAATTAAACCTACCACCAGAATTAATATGGATCGATTTTGAGCAATTTTAAATTTTCGATTTTTCAAATTTTCAAACGCTCATATCTCGCTTATTTGCAATGATAGCGCAAAACGAATGCTTATTTAGTATCAACAATAATTATACCTACCACCAGAATTAATGGGGATCGATTTTGAGCAATTTTAAATTTGCGATTTTTCAAATTTTCAAACGCTTAAATCTCGCTTATTTGCAATGATAGCGCAAAACGAATGCTTATTTAGTATCAACAATAATTATACCTACCACCAGAATTAATGGGGATCGATTTTGAGCAATTTTAAATTTGCGATTTTTCAAATTTTCAAACGCTTATATCTCGCTTATTTGCAATGATAGCGCAAAACGAATGCTTATTTAGTATCAACAATAATTATATCTACCACCAGAATTAATAAGGATCGATTTTGAGCAATTTTAAATTTGCGATTTTTCAAATTTTCAAACGCTTATATCTCGCTTATTTGCAATGATAGCGCAAAACGAATGCTTATTTAGTATCAACAATAATTATACCTACCACCAGAATTAATGGGGATCGATTTTGAGCAATTTTAAATTTTATGATTTTCAAATTTTCAAACGCTTATATCTCGCTTATTTGCAATGATAGCGCAAAACGAATGCTTATTTAGTATCAACAATAATTATACCTACCACCAGAATTAATGGGGATCGATTTTGAGCAATTTTAAATTTGCGATTTTTCAAATTTTCAAACGCTTATATCTCGCTTATTTGCAATGATAGCGCAAAACGAATCCTTATTTAGTATCAACAATAATTATACCTACCACCAGAAGTAATGAGGATCGATTTTGAGCAATTTTAAATTTGCGATTTTTCAAATTTTCAAACGCTCATATCTCGCTTATTTGCAATGATAGCGCAAAACGAATGCTTATTTAGTATCAACAATAATTATATCTACCACCAGAATTAATGAAGATCGATTTTGAGCAATTTTAAATTTGCGATTTTTCAAATTTTCAAACGCTCATATCTCGCTTATTTGCAATGATAGCGCAAAACGAATGCTTATTTAGTATCAACAATAATTATACCTACCACCAGAATTAATGGTGATCGATTTTGAGCAATTTTAAATTTGCGATTTTTCAAATTTTCAAACGCTTATATCTCGCTTATTTGCAATGATAGCGCAAAACGAATGCTAATTTAGTATCAACAATAATTATACCTACCACCAGAATTAATGGGGATCGATATTGAGCAATTTTAAATTTGCGATTTTTCAAATTTTCAAACGCTTATATCTCGCTTATTTGCAATGATAGCGCAAAACGAATGCTTATTTAGTATCAACAATAATTATACCTACCACCAGAATTAATAAGGATCGATTTTGAGCAATTTTAAATTTTATGATTTTCAAATTTTCAAACGCTTATATCTCGCTTATTTGCAATGATAGCGCAAAACGAATGCTTATTTAGTATCAAAAATAATTATACCTACCACCAGAATTAATGGGGATCGATTTTGAGCAATTTTAAATTTGCGATTTTTCAAATTTTCAAACGCTTATATCTCGCTTATTTGCAATGATAGCGCAAAACGAATGCTTATTTAGTATTAACAATAATTATACCTACCACCAGAATTAATGGGGATCGATTTTGAGCAATTTTAAATTTGCGATTTTTCAAATTTTCAAACGCTCATATCTCGCTTATTTGCAATGATAGCGCAAAACGAATGCTTATTTAGTATCAACAATAATTATACCTACCACCAGAATTAATGGGGATCGATTTTGAGCAATTTTAAATTTTATGATTTTCAAATTTTCAAACGCTTATATCTCGCTTATTTGCAATGATAGCGCAAAATAAATGCTTATTTAGTATCAACAATAATTATACCTACCACCAGAATTAATGGGGATCGATTTTGAGCAATTTTAAATTTGCGATTTTTCAAATTTTCAAACGCTTATATCTCGCTTATTTGCAATGATAGCGCAAAACGAATGCTTATTTAGTATCAACAATAATTATACCTACCACCAGAATTAATGGGGATCGATTTTGAGCAATTTTAAATTTTATGATTTTCAAATTTTCAAACGCTTATATCTCGCTTATTTGCAATGATAGCGCAAAACGAATGCTTATTTAGTATCAACAATAATTATACCTACCACCAGAATTAATGGGGATCGATTTTGAGCAATTTTAAATTTGCGATTTTTCAAATTTTCAAACGCTTATATCTCGCTTATTTGCAATGATAGCGCAAAACGAATGCTTATTTAGTATCAACAATAATAATACCTACCACCAGAATTAATGGGGATCGATTTTGAGCAATTTTAAATTTTATGATTTTCAAATTTTCAAACGCTTATATCTCGCTTATTTGCAATGATAGCGCAAAACGAATGCTTATTTAGTATCAACAATAATTATACCTACCACCAGAATTAATGGGGATCGATTTTGAGCAATTTTAAATTTGCGATTTTTCAAATTTTCAAACGCTTATATCTCGCTTATTTGCAATGATAGCGCAAAACGAATGCTTATTTAGTATCAACAATAATTATACCTACCACCAGAATTAATGGGGATCGATTTTGAGCAATTTAAAATTTGCGATTTTTCAAATTTTCAAACGCTTATATCTCGCTTATTTGCAATGATAGCGCAAAACGAATGCTTATTTAGTATCAACAATAATTATACCTACCACCAGAATTAATATGGATCGATTTTGAGCAATTTTAAATTTGCGATTTTTCAAATTTTCAAACGCTTATATCTCGCTTATTTGCAATGATAGCGCAAAACGAATGCTTATTTAGTATCAACAATAATTATACCTACCACCAGAATTAATGGGGATCGATTTTGAGCAATTTTAAATTTGCGATTTTTCAAATTTTCAAACGCTTATATCTCGCTTATTTGCAATGATAGCGCAAAACGAATGCTTATTTAGTATCAACAATAATTATACCTACCACCAGAAGTAATGGGGATCGATTTTGAGCAATTTTAAATTTGCGATTTTTCAAATTTTCAAACGCTTATATCTCGCTTATTTGCAATGATAGCGCAAAACGATTGCTTATATAGTATCAACAATAATTATACCTACCACCAGAATTAATGGGGATCGATTTTGAGCAATTTTAAATTTGCGATTTTTCAAATTTTCAAACGCTTATATCTCGCTTATTTGCAATGATAGCGCAAAACGAATGCTTATTTAGTATCAACAATAATAATACCTACCACCAGAATTAATGGGGATGGATTTTGAGCAATTTTAAATTTTATGATTTTCAAATTTTCAAACGCTTATATCTCGCTTATTTGCAATGATAGCGCAAAACGAATGCTTATTTAGTATCAACAATAATTATACCTACCACCAGAATTAATGGGGATCGATTTTGAGCAATTTTAAATATGCGATTTTTCAAATTTTCAAACGCTTATATCTCGCTTATTTGCAATGATAGCGCAAAACGAATGCTTATTTAGTATCAACAATAATTATACCTACCACCAGAATTAATGGGGATCGATTTTGAGCAATTTTAAATTTGCGATTTTTCAAATTTTCAAACGCTTATATCTCGCTTATTTGCAATGATAGCGCAAAACGAATGCTTATTTAGTATCAACAATAATTATACCTACCACCAGAATTAATATGGATCGATTTTGAGCAATTTTAAATTTGCGATTTTTCAAATTTTCAAACGCTTATATCTCGCTTATTTGCAATGATAGCGCAAAACGAATGCTTATTTAGTATCAACAATAATTATACCTACCACCAGAATTAATGGGGATCGATTTTGAGCAATTTTAAATTTGCGATTTTTCAAATTTTCAAACGCTTATATCTCGCTTATTTGCAATGATAGCGCAAAACGAATGCTTATTTAGTATCAACAATAATTATACCTACCACCAGAAGTAATGGGGATCGATTTTGAGCAATTTTAAATTTGCGATTTTTCAAATATTCAAACGCTTATATCTCGCTTATTTGCAATGATAGCGCAAAACGAATGCTTATTTAGTATCAACAATAATTATACCTACCACCAGAATTAATGGGGATCGATTTTGAGCAATTTTAAATTTGCGATTTTTCAAATTTTCAAACGCTTATATCTCGCTTATTTGCAATAATAGCGCAAAACGAATGCTTATTTAGTATCAACAATAATTTACCTACCACCAGAATTAATGGGGATTGATTTTGAGCAATTTTAAATTTGCGATTTTTCAAATTTTCAAACGCTTATATCTCGCTTATTTGCAATGATAGCGCAAAACGAATGCTTATTTAGTATCAACAATAATTATACCTACCACCAGAATTAATGGGGATCGATTTTGAGCAATTTTAAATTTGCGATTTTGCAAATTTTCAAACGCTTATATCTCGCTTATTTGCAATGATAGCGCAAAACGAATGCTTATTTAGTATCAACAATAATTATACCTACCACCAGAATTAATGGGGATCGATTTTGAGCAATTTTAAATTTTCTGATTTTCAAATTTTCAAACGCTTATATCTCGCTTATTTGCAATGATAGCGCAAAACGAATGCTTATTTAGTATCAACAATAATTATACCTACCACCAGAATTAATGGGGATCGATTTTGAGCAATTTTAAATTTGCGATTTTTCTAATTTTTAAACGCTTATATCTCGCTTATTTGCAATGATAGCGCTAAACGAATGCTTATTTAGTATCAACAATAATTATACCTACCACCAGAATTAATGGGGATCGATTTTGAGCAATTTTAAATTTGCGATTTTTCAAATTTTCAAACGCTTATATCTCGCTTATTTGCAATGATAGCGCAAAAAGAAAGCTTATTTAGTATCAACAATAATTATACCTACCACCAGAAGTAATGGGGATCGATTTTGAGCAATTTTAAATTTGCGATTTTTCAAATTTTCAAACGCTCATATCTCGCTTATTTGCAATGATAGCGCAAAACGAATGCTTATTTAGTATCAACAATAATTATATCTACCACCAGAATTAATGGGGATCGATTTTGAGCAATTTTAAATTTGCGATTTTTCAAATTTTCAAACGCTCATATCTCGCTTATTTGCAATGATAGCGCAAAACGAATGCTTATTTAGTATCAACAATAATTATACCTACCACCAGAATTAATGGGGATCGATTTTGAGCAATTTTAAATTTGCGATTTTTCAAATTTTCAAACGCTTATATCTCGCTTATTTGCAATGATAGCGCAAAACGAATGCTTATTTAGTATCAACAATAATTATACCCACCACCAGAATTAATTGGGATCGATTTTGAGCAATTTTAAATTTGCGATTTTTCAAATTTTCAAACGCTTATATCTCGCTTATTTGCAATGATAGCGCAAAACGAATGCTTATTTAGTATCAACATTAATTATACCTACCACCAGAATTAATGGGGATCGATTTTGAGCAATTTTAAATTTGCGATTTTTCAAATTTTCAAACGCTTATATCTCGCTTATTTGCAATGATAGCGCAAAACGAATGCTTATTTAGTATCAACAATAATTATACCTACCACCAGAATTAATGGGGATCGATTTTGAGCAATTTTAAATTTGCGATTTTTCAAATTTTCAAACGCTTATATCTCGCTTATTTGCAATGATAGCGCAAAACGAATGCTTATTTAGTATCAACAATAATTATACCTACCACCAGAATTAATGGGGATCGATTTTGAGCAATTTTAAATTTTATGATTTTCAAATTTTCAAACGCTTATATCTCGCTTATTTGCAATGATAGCGCAAAACGAATGCTTATTTAGTATCAACAATAATTATACCTACCACCAGAATTAATGGGGATCGATTTTGAGCAATTTTAAATTTGCGATTTTTCAAATTTTCAAACGCTTATATCTCGCTTATTTGCAATGATAGCGCAAAACGAATGCTTATTTAGTATCAACAATAATTATACCTACCACCAGAATTAATGGGGATCGATTTTGAGCAATTTTAAATTTGCGATTTTTCAAATTTTCAAACGCTTATATCTCGCTTATTTGCAATGATAGCGCAAACGAATGCTTATTTAGTATCAACAATAATTATACCTACCACCAGAATTAATGGGGATCGATTTTGAGCAATTTTAAATTTGCGATTTTTCAAATTTTCAAACGCTTATATCTCGCTTATTTTCAATTATAGCGCAAAACGAATGCTTATTTAGTATCAACAATAATTATACCTACCACCAGAATTAATGGGGATCGATTTTGAGCAATTTTAAATTTGCGATTTTTCAAATTTTCAAACGCTTATATCTCGCTTATTTGCAATGATAGCGCAAAACGAATGCTTATTTAGTATCAACAATAATTATACCTACCACCAGAATTAATATGGATCGATTTTGAGCAATTTTAAATTTGCGATTTTTCAAATTTTCAAACGCTTATATCTCGCTTATTTGCAATGATAGCGCAAAACGAATGCTTATTTAGTATCAACAATAATTATACCTACCACCAGAATTAATGGGGATCGATTTTGAGCAATTTTAAATTTGCGATTTTTCAAATTTTCAAACGCTTATATCTCGCTTATTTGCAATTATAGCGCAAAGCGAATGCTTATTTAGTATCAACAATAATTATACCTACCACCAGAATTAATGGGGATCGATTTTGAGCAATTTTAAATTTGCGATTTTTCAAATTTCCAAACACTTATATCTCGCTTATTTGCAATGATAGCGCAAAACGAATGCTTATTTAGTATCAACAATAATTATACCTACCACCAGAATTAATGGGGATCGATTTTGAGCAATTTTAAATTTGCGATTTTTCAAATTTTCAAACGCTTATATCTCGCTTATTTGCAATGATAGCGCAAAACGAATGCTTATTTAGTATCAACAATAATTATACCTACCACCAGAATTAATGGGGATCGATTTTGAGCAATTTTAAATTTGCGATTTTTCAAATTTTCAAACGCTTATATCTCGCTTATTTGCAATGATAGCGCAAAACGAATGCTTATTTAGTATCAACAATAATTATACCTACCACCAGAATTAATATGGATCGATTTTGAGCAATTTTAAATTTGCGATTTTTCAAATTTTCAAACGCTTATATCTCGCTTATTTGCAATGATAGCGCAAAACGAATGCTTATTTAGTATCAACAATAATTATACCTACCACCAGAATTAATGGGGATCGATTTTGAGCAATTTTAAATTTGCGATTTTTGAAATTTTCAAACGCTTATATCTCGCTTATTTGCAATGATAGCGCAAAACGAATGCTTATTTAGTATCAACAATAATTATACCTACCACCAGAATTAATGGGGATCGATTTTGAGCAATTTTAAATTTGCGATTTTTCAAATTTTCAAACGCTTATATCTCGCTTATTTGCAATAATAGCGCAAAACGAATGCTTATTTAGTATCAACAATAATTATACCTACCACCAGAATTAATGGGGATCGATTTTGAGCAATTTTAAATTTTATGATTTTCAAATTTTCAAACGCTTATATCTCGCTTATTTGCAATGATAGCGCAAAACGAATGCTTATTTAGTATCAACAATAATTTACCTACTACCAGAATTAATGGGGATTGATTTTGAGCAATTTTAAATTTGCGATTTTTCAAATTTTCAAACGCTTATATCTCGCTTATTTGCAATGATAGCGCAAAACGAATGCTTATTTAGTATCAACAATAATTATACCTACCACCAGAATTAATGGGGATCGATTTTGAGCAATTTTAAATTTGCGATTTTGCAAATTTTCAAACGCTTATATCTCGCTTATTTGCAATGATAGCGCAAAAAGAAAGCTTATTTAGTATCAACAATAATTATACCTACCACCAGAAGTAATGGGGATCGATTTTGAGCAATTTTAAATTTGCGATTTTTCAAATTTTCAAACGCTCATATCTCGCTTATTTGCAATGATAGCGCAAAACGAATGCTTATTTAGTATCAACAATAATTATACCTACCACCAGAATTAATGGGGATCGATTTTGTGCAATTTTAAATTTGCGATTTTTCAAATTTTCAAACGCTTATATCTCGCTTATTTGCAATGATAGCGCAAAACGAATGCTTATTTAGTATCAACAATAATTATACCCACCACCAGAATTAATGGGGATCGATTTTGAGCAATTTTAAATTTGCGATTTTTCAAATTTTCAAACGCTTATATCTCGCTTATTTGCAATGATAGCGCAAAACGAATGCTTATTTAGTATCAACATTAATTATACCTACCACCAGAATTAATGGGGATCGATTTTGAGCAATTTTAAATTTGCGATTTTTCAAATTTTCAAACGCTTATATCTCGCTTATTTGCAATGATAGCGCAAAACGAATGCTTATTTAGTATCAACAATAATTATACCTACCACCAGAATTAATGGGGATCGATTTTGAGCAATTTTAAATTTGCGATTTTTCAAATTTTCAAACGCTTATATCTCGCTTATTTGCAATGATAGCGCAAAACGAATGCTTATTTAGTATCAACAATAATTATACCTACCACCAGAATTAATGGGGATCGATTTTGAGCAATTTTAAATTTTATGATTTTCAAATTTTCAAACGCTTATATCTCGCTTATTTGCAATGATAGCGCAAAACGAATGCTTATTTAGTATCAACAATAATTATACCTACCACCAGAATTAATGGGGATCGATTTTGAGCAATTTTAAATTTGCGATTTTTAAAAATTTTCAAACGCTTATATCTCGCTTATTTGCAATGATAGCGCAAAACGAATGCTTATTTAGTATCAACAATAATTATACCTACCACCAGAATTAATAGGGATCGATTTTGAGCAATTTTAAATTTGCGATTTTTCAAATTTTCAAACGCTTATATCTCGCTTATTTGCAATGATAGCGCAAAACGAATGCTTATTTAGTATCAACAATAATTATACCTACCACCAGAATTAATGGGGATCGATTTTGAGCAATTTTAAATTTGCGATTTTTCAAATTTTCAAACGCTTATATCTCGCTTATTTTCAATTATAGCGCAAAACGAATGCTTATTTAGTATCAACAATAATTATACCTACCACCAGAATTAATGGGGATCGATTTTGAGCAATTTTAAATTTGCGATTTTTCAAATTTTCAAACGCTTATATCTCGCTTATTTGCAATGATAGCGCAAAACGAATGCTTATTTAGAATCAACAATAATTATACCTACCACCAGAATTAATGGGGATCGATTTTGAGCAATTTTAAATTTGCGATTTTTCAAATTTTCAAACGCTTATATCTCGCTTATTTGCAATGATAGCGCAAAACGAATGCTTATTTAGTATCAACAATAATTATACCTACCACCAGAATTAATGGGGATCGATTTTGAGCAATTTTAAATTTGCGATTTTTCAAATTTTCAAACGCTTATATCTCGCTTATTTGCAATGATAGCGCAAAACGAATGCTTATTTAGTATCAACAATAATTATACCTACCACCAGAATTAATGGGGATCGATTTTGAGCAATTTTAAATTTTATGATTTTCAAATTTTCAAACGCTTATATCTCGCTTATTTGCAATGATAGCGCAAAACGAATGCTTATTTAGTATCAACAATAATTATACCTACCAGCAGAATTAATGGGGATCGATTTTGATTAATTTAAAATTTGCGATTTTTCAAATTTTCAAACGCTTATATCTCGCTTATTTGCAATGATAGCGCAAAACGAATGCTTATTTAGTATCAACAATAATTATACCTACCACCAGAATTAATGTGGATCGATTTTGAGCAATTTTAAATTTGCGATTTTTCAAATTTTCAAACGCTCATATCTCGCTTATTTGCAATGATAGCGCAAAACGAATGCTTACTTAGTATCAACAATAATTATACCTACAACCAGAATTAATGGGGATCGATTTTGAGCAATTTTAAATTTGCGATTTTTCAAATTTTCAAACGCTTATATCTCGCTTATTTGCAATGATAGCGCAAAACGAATGCTTATTTAGTATCAACAATAATTATACCTACCACCAGAATTAATGGGGATCGATTTTGAGCAATTTTAAATTTGCGATTTTTCAAATTTTCAAAAGCTTATATCTCGCTTATTTGCAATGAAAGCGCAAAACGAATGCTTATTTAGTATCAACAATAATTATACCTACCACCAGAAGTAATGGGGATCGATTTTGAGCAATTTTAAATTTGCGATTTTTCAAATTTTCAAACGCTCATATCTCGCTTATTTGCAATGATAGCGCAAAACGAATGCTTATTTAGTATCAACAATAATTATATCTACCACCAGAATTAATGGGGATCGATTTTGAGCAATTTTAAATTTGCGATTTTTCAAATTTTCAAACGCTCATATCTCGCTTATTTGCAATGATAGCGCAAAACGAATGCTTATTTAGTATCAACAATAATTATACCTACCACCAGAATTAATGGGGATCGATTTTGAGCAATTTTAAATTTGCGATTTTTCAAATTTTCAAACGCTTATATCTCGCTTATTTGCAATGATAGCGCAAAACGAATGCTTATTTAGTATCAACAATAATTATACCTACCACCAGAATTAATGTGGATCGATTTTGAGCAATTTTAAATTTGCGATTTTTCAAATTTTCAAACGCTCATATCTCGCTTATTTGCAATGATAGCGCAAAACGAATGCTTATTTAGTATCAACAATAATTATACCTACAACCAGAATTAATGGGGATCGATTTTGAGCAATTTTAAATTTGCGATTTTTCAAATTTTCAAACGCTTATATCTCGCTTATTTGCAATGATAGCGCAAAACGAATGCTTATTTAGTATCAACAATAATTATACCTACCACCAGAATTAATGGGGATCGATTTTGAGCAATTTTAAATTTGCGATTTTTCAAATTTTCAAAAGCTTATATCTCGCTTATTTGCAATGATAGCGCAAAACGAATGCTTATTTAGTATCAACAATAATTATACCTACCACCAGAAGTAATGGGGATCGATTTTGAGCAATTTTAAATTTGCGATTTTTCAAATTTTCAAACGCTCATATCTCGCTTATTTGCAATGATAGCGCAAAACGAATGCTTATTTAGTATCAACAATAATTATATCTACCACCAGAATTAATGGGG
This sequence comes from Sympetrum striolatum, assembly GCA_947579665.1. Classification (NCBI taxonomy): domain Eukaryota; kingdom Metazoa; phylum Arthropoda; class Insecta; order Odonata; family Libellulidae; genus Sympetrum; species Sympetrum striolatum. The sequence goes on from OX388351.1 coordinate 79,825,724, forward strand.
ATCGATTTTGAGCAATTTTAAATTTGCGATTTTTCAAATTTTCAAACGCTCATATCTCGCTTATTTGCAATGATAGCGCAAAACGAATGCTTATTTAGTATCAACAATAATTATACCTACCACCAGAATTAATGGGGATCGATTTTGAGCAATTTTAAATTTGCGATTTTTCAAATTTTCAAACGCTTATATCTCGCTTATTTGCAATGATAGCGCAAAACGAATGCTTATTTAGTATCAACAATAATTATACCTACCACCAGAATTAATGGGGATCGATTTTGAGCAATTTTAAATTTGCGATTTTTCAAATTTTCAAACGCTTATATCTCGCTTATTTGCAATGATAGCGCAAAACGAATGCTTAATTAGTATCAACAATAATTATACCTACCACCAGAATTAATGGGGATCGATTTTGAGCAATTTTAAATTTGCGATTTTTCAAATTTTCAAACGCTTATATCTCGCTAATTTGCAATGATAGCGCAAAACGAATGCTTATTTAGTATCAACAATAATTATACCTACCACCAGAATTAATGGGGATCGATTTTGAGCAATTTTAAATTTGCGATTTTTCAAATTTTCAAACGCTTATATCTCGCTTATTTGCAATTATAGCGCAAAGCGAATGCTAATTTAGTATCAACAATATTTATACCTACCACCAGAATTAATGGGGATCGATTTTGAGCAATTTTAAATTTGCGATTTTTCAAATTTTCAAACGCTTATATCTCGCTTATTTGCAATGATAGCGCAAAACGAATGCTTATTTAGTATCAACAATAATTATACCTACCACCAGAATTAATGGGGATCGATTTTGAGCAATTTTAAATTTGCGATTTTTCAAATTTTCAAACGCTTATATCTCGCTTATTTGCAATGATAGCGCAAAACGAATGCTTATTTAGTATCAACAATAATTATACCTACCACCAGAATTAATGGGGATCGATTTTGAGCAATTTTAAATTTGCGATTTTTCAAATTTTCAAACGCTTATATCTCGCTTATTTGCAATGATAGCGCAAAACGAATGCTTATTTAGTATCAACAATAATTATACCTACCACCAGAATTAATATGGATCGATTTTGAGCAATTTTAAATTTGCGATTTTTCAAATTTTCAAACGCTTATATCTCGCTTATTTGCAATGATAGCGCAAAACGAATGCTTATTTAGTATCAACAATAATTATACCTACCACCAGAATTAATGGGGATCGATTTTGAGCAATTTTAAATTTGCGATTTTTCAAATTTTCAAACGCTTATATCTCGCTTATTTGCAATGATAGCGCAAAACGAATGCTTATTTAGTATCAACAATAATTATACCTACCACCAGAATTAATGGGGATCGATTTTGAGCAATTTTAAATTTGCGATTTTTCAAATTTTCAAACGCTTATATCTCGCTTATTTGCAATAATAGCGCAAAACGAATGCTTATTTAGTATCAACAATAATTATACCTACCACCAGAATTAATGGGGATCGATTTTGAGCAATTTTAAATTTGCGATTTTGCAAATTTTCAAACGCTTATATCTCGCTTATTTGCAATGATAGCGCAAAACGAATGCTTATTTAGTATCAACAATAATTATACCTACCACCAGAATTAATGGGGATCGATTTTGAGCAATTTTAAATTTGCGATTTTTCAAATTTTCAAACGCTTATATCTCGCTTATTTGCAATGATAGCGCAAAACGAATGCTTATTTAGTATCAACAATAATTATACCTACCACCAGAAGTAATGGGGATCGATTTTGAGCAATTTTAAATTTGCGATTTTTCAAATTTTCAAACGCTTATATCTCGCTTATTTGCAATGATAGCGCAAAACGAATGCTTATTTAGTATCAACAATAATTATACCTACCACCGGAATTAATGGGGATCGATTTTGAGCAATTTTAAATTTGCGATTTTTTAAATTTTCAAACGCTTATATCTCGCTTATTTGCAATGATAGCGCAAAACGAATGCTTATTTAGTATCAACAATAATTAAACCTACCACCAGAATTAATGGGGATCGATTTTGAGCAATTTTAAATTTGCGATTTTTCAAATTTTCAAACGCTTATATCTCGCTTATTTGCAATGATAGCGCAAAACGAATGCTTATTTAGTATCAACAATAATTATACCTACCACCAGAATTAATGGGGATCGATTTTGAGCAATTTTAAATTTGCGATTTTTCAAATTTTCAAACGCTCATATCTCGCTTATTTGCAATGATAGCACAAAACGAATGCTTATTTAGTATCAACAATAATTATACCTACCACCAGAATTAATGGGGATCGATTTTGAGCAATTTTAAATTTGCGATTTTTCAAATTTTCAAACGCTTATATCTCGCTTATTTGCAATGATAGCGCAAAACGAATGCTTATTTAGTATCAACAATAATTATACCTACCACCAGAATTAATGGGGATCGATTTTGAGCAATTTTAAATTTGCGATTTTGCAAATTTTCAAACGCTTATATCTCGCTTATTTGCAATGATAGCGCAAAACGAATGCTTATTTAGTATCAACAATAATTATACCTACCACCAGAATTAATGGGGATCGATTTTGAGCAATTTTAAATTTGCGATTTTTCAAATTTTCAAACGCTTATATCTCGCTTATTTGCAATGATAGCGCAAAACGAATGCTTATTTAGTATCAACAATAATTATACCTACCACCAGAATTAATGGGGATCGATTTTGAGCAATTTTAAATTTTATGATTTTCAAATTTTCAAACGCTTATATCTCGCTTATTTGCAATGATAGCGCAAAACGAATGCTTATTTAGTATCAACAATAATTATACCTACCACCAGAATTAATGGGGATCGATTTTGAGCAATTTTAAATTTGCGATTTTTCAAATTTTCAAACGCTTATATCTCGCTTATTTGCAATGATAGCGCAAAACGAATGCTTATTTAGTATCAACAATAATTATACCTACCACCAGAATTAATGGGGATCGATTTTGAGCAATTTTAAATTTGCGATTTTTCAAATTTTCAAACGCTTATATCTCGCTTATTTGCAATGATAGCGCAAAACGAATGCTTATTTAGTATCAACAATAATTATACCTACCACCAGAATTAATGGGGATCGATTTTGAGCAATTTTAAATTTGCGATTTTTCAAATTTTCAAACGCTTATATCTCGCTTATTTGCATTGATAGCGCAAAACGAATGCTTATTTAGTATCAACAATAATTATACCTACCACCAGAATTAATGGGGATCGATTTTGAGCAATTTTAAATTTGCGATTTTTCAAATTTTCAAACGCTCATATCTCGCTTATTTTCAATGATAGCGCAAAACGAATGCTTATTTAGTATCAACAATAATTATACCTACCACCAGAATTAATGGGGATCGATTTTGAGCAATTTTAAATTTGCGATTTTTCAAATTTTCAAACGCTTATATCTCGCTTATTTGCAATGATAGCGCAAAACGAATGCTTATTTAGTATCAACAATAATTATACCTACCACCAGAATTAATGGGGATCGATTTTGAGCAATTTTAAATTTGCGATTTTTCAAATTTTCAAACGCTTATATCTCGCTTATTTGCATTGATAGCGCAAAACGAATGCTTATTTAGTATCAACAATAATTATACCTACCACCAGAATTAATATGGATCGATTTTCAGCAATTTTAAATTTGCGATTTTTCAAATTTTCAAACGCTCATATCTCGCTTATTTGCAATGATAGCGCAAAACGAATGCTTATTTAGTATCAACAATAATTATACCTACCACCAGAATTAATGGGGATCGATTTTGAGCAATTTTAAATTTGCGATTTTTCAAATTTTCAAACGCTTATATCTCGCTTATTTGCAATGATAGCGCAAAACGAATGCTTATTTAGTATCAACAATAATTATACCTACCACCAGACTTAATATGGATCGATTTTGAGCAATTTTAAATTTGCGATTTTTCAAATTTTCAAACGCTTATATCTCGCTTATTTGCAATGATAGCGCAAAACGAATGCTTATTTAGTATCAACAATAATTATACCTACCACCAGAATTAATAGGGATCGATTTTGAGCAATTTTTAATTTTATGATTTTCAAATTTTCAAACGCTTATATCTCGCTTATTTGCAATGATAGCGCAAAACGAATGCTTATTTAGTATCAACAATAATTATACCTACCACCAGAATTAATAGGGATCGATTTTGAGCAATTTTAAATTTGCGATTTTTCAAATTTTCAAACGCTTATATCTCGCTTATTTGCAATGATAGCGCAAAACGAATGCTTATTTAGTATCAACAATAATTATACCTACCACCAGAATTAATGGGGATCGATTTTGAGCAATTTTAAATTTGCGATTTTTCAAATTTTCAAACGCTTATATCTCGCTTATTTGCAATGATAGCGCAAAACGAATGCTTATTTAGTATCAACAATAATTATACCTACCACCAGAATTAATGGGGATCGATTTTGAGCAATTTTAAATTTTATGATTTTCAAATTTTCAAACGCTTATATATCGCTTATTTGCAATGATAGCGCAAAACGAATGCTTATTTAGTATCAACAATAATTATACCTACCACCAGAATTAATGGGGATCGATTTTGAGCAATTTTAAATTTGCGATTTTTCACATTTTCAAACGCTTATATCTCGCTTATTTGCAATGATAGCGCAAAACGAATGCTTATTTAGTATCAACAATAATTATACCTACCACCAGAATTAATGGGGATCGATTTTGAGCAATTTTAAATTTGCGATTTTTCAAATTTTCAAACGCTTATATCTCGCTTATTTGCAATGATAGCGCAAAACGAATGCTTATTTAGTATCAACAATAATTATACCTACCACCAGAATTAATGGGGATCGATTTTGAGCAATTTTAAATTTGCGATTTTTCAAATTTTCAAACGCTTATATCTCGCTTATTTGCAATTATAGCGCAAAACGAATGCTTATTTAGTATCAACAATAATTATACCTACCACCAGAATTAATGGGGATCGATTTTGAGCAATTTTAAATTTGCGATTTTTCAAATTTTCAAACGCTTATATCTCGCTTATTTGCAATGATAGCGCAAAACGAATGCTTATTTAGTATCAACAATAATTATACCTACCACCAGAATTAATAGGGATCGATTTTGAGCAATTTTAAATTTGCGATTTCTCAAATTTTCAAACGCTTATATCTCGCTTATTTGCAATGATAGCGCAAAACGAATGCTTATTTAGTATCAACAATAATTATACCTACCACCAGAATTAATGGGGATCGATTTTGAGCAATTTTAAATTTTATGATTTTCAAATTTTCAAACGCTTATATCTCGCTTATTTGCAATGATAGCGCAAAACGAATGCTTATTTAGTATCAACAATAATTATACCTACCTCCAGAATTAATGGGGATCGATTTTGAGCAATTTTAAATTTGCCATTTTTCAAATTTTTTCAAACGCTTATATCTCGCTTATTTGCAATGATAGCGCAAAACGAATGCTTATTTAGTATGAACAATAATTATACCTACCACCAGAATTAATGGGGATCGATTTTGAGCAATTTTAAATTTGCGATTTTTCAAATTTTCAAACGCTTATATCTCGCTTATTTGCAATGATAGCGCAAAACGAATGCTTATTTAGTATCAACAATAATTATACCTACCACCAGAATTAATGGGGATCGATTTTGAGCAATTTTAAATTTGCGATTTTTCAAATTTTCAAACTCTTATATCTCGCTTATTTGCAATGATAGCGCAAAACGAATGCTTATTTAGTATCAACAATAATTATACCTACCACCAGAATTAATGGGGATCGATTTTGAGCAATTTTAAATTTGCGATTTTTCAAATTTTCAAACGCTTATATCTCGCTTATTTGCAATGATAGCGCAAAACGAATGCTTATTTAGTATCAACAATAATTATACCTACCACCAGAATTAATGGGGATCGATTTTGAGCAATTTTAAATTTTATGATTTTCAAATTTTCAAACGCTTATATCTCGCTTATTTGCAATGATAGCGCAAAACGAATGCTTATTTAGTATCAACAATAATTATACCTACCACCAGAATTAATGGGGATCGATTTTGAGCAATTTTAAATTTGTGATTTTTTAAATTTTCAAACGCTTATATCTCGCTTATTTGCAATGATAGCGCAAAACGAATGCTTATTTAGTATCAACAATAATTAAACCTACCACCAGAATTAATGGGGATCGATTTTGAGCAATTTTAAATTTGCGATTTTTCAAATTTTCAAACGCTTATATCTCGCTTATTTGCAATGATAGCGCAAAACGAATGCTTATTTAGTATCAACAACAATTATACCTACCACCAGAATTAATAAGGATCGATTTTGAGCAATTTTAAATTTGCGATTTTTCAAATTTTCAAACGCTCATATCTCGCTTATTTGCAATGATAGCGCAAAACGAATGCTTATTTAGTATCAACAATAATTATATCTACCACCAGAATTAATGGGGATCGATTTTGAGCAATTTTAAATTTGCGATTTTTCAAATTTTCAAACGCTCATATCTCGCTTATTTGCAATGATAGCGCAAAACGAATGCTTATTTAGTATCAACAATAATTATACCTACCACCAGAATTAATGAAGATCGATTTTGAGCAATTTTAAATTTGCGATTTTTCAAATTTTCAAACGCTCATATCTCGCTTATTTGCAATGATAGCGCAAAACGAATGCTTATTTAGTATCAACAATAATTATATCTACCACCAGAATTAATGGGGATCGATTTTGAGCAATTTTAAATTTGCGATTTTTTAAATTTTCAAACGCTCATATCTCGCTTATTTGCAATGATAGCGCAAAACGAATGCTTATTTAGTATCAACAATAATTATACCTACCACCAGAATTAATGGGGATCGATTTTGAGCAATTTTAAATTTGCGATTTTTCAAATTTTCAAACGCTCATATCTCGCTTATTTGCAATGATAGCGCAAAACGAATGCTTATTTAGTATCAACAATAATTATACCTACCACCAGAATTAATGAAGATCGATTTTGAGCAATTTTATATTTGCGATTTTTCAAATTTTCAAACGCTCATATCTCGCTTATTTGCAATGATAGCGCAAAACGAATACTTATTTAGTATCAACAATAATTATATCTACCACCAGAATTAATGGGGATCGATTTTGAGCAATTTTAAATTTGCGATTTTTTAAATTTTCAAACGCTCATATCTCGCTTATTTGCAATGATAGCGCAAAACGAATGCTTATTTAGTATCAACAATAATTATACCTACCACCAGAATTAATGGGGATCGATTTTGAGCAATTTTAAATTTGCGATTTTTCAAATTTTCAAACGCTCATATCTCGCTTATTTGCAATGATAGCGCAAAACGAATGCTTATTTAGTATCAACAATAATTATACCTACCACCAGAATTAATGGGGATCGATTTTGAGCAATTTTAAATTTGCGATTTTTTAAATTTTCAAACGCTTATATCTCGCTTATTTGCAATGATAGCGCAAAACGAATGCTTATTTAGTATCAAGAATAATTATACCTACCACCAGAATTAATGGGGATCGATTTTGAGCAATTTTAAATTTGCGATTTTTCAAATTTTCAAACGCTTATATCTCGCTTATTTGCAATGATAGCGCAAAACGAATGCTTATTTAGTATCAACAATAATTATACCTACCACCAGAAGTAATGGGGATCGATCTTGAGCAATTTTAAATTTGCGATTTTTCAAATTTTCAAACGCTCATATCTCGCTTATTTGCAATGATAGCGCAAAACGAATGCTTATTTAGTATCAACAATAATTATATCTACCACCAGAATTAATGGGGATCGATTTTGAGCAATTTTAAATTTGCGATTTTTCAAATTTTCAAACGCTCATATCTCGCTTATTTGCAATGATAGCGCAAAACGAATGCTTATTTAGTATCAACAATAATTATACCTACCACCAGAATTAATTGGGATCGATTTTGAGCAATTTTAAATTTTATGATTTTCAAATTTTCAAACGCTTATATCTCGCTTATTTGCAATGTTAGCGCAAAACGAATGCTTATTTAGTATCAACAATAATTAAACCTACCACCAGAATTAATGGGGATCGATTTTGAGAAATTTTAAATTTGCGATTTTTCAAATTTTCAAACGCTTATATCTCGCTTATTTGCAATGATAGCGCAAAACGAATGCTTATTTAGTATCAACAATAATTATACCTACCACCAGAATTAATAGGGATCGATTTTGAGCAATTTTAAATTTGCGATTTTTCAAATTTTCAAACGCTCATATCTCGCTTATTTGCAATGATAGCGCAAAACGAATGCTTATTTAGTATCAACAATAATTATATCTACCACCAGAATTAATGGGGATCGATTTTGAGCAATTTTAAATTTGCGATTTTTCAAATTTTCAAACGCTCATATCTCGCTTATTTGCAATGATAGCGCAAAACGAATGCTTATTTAGTATCAACAATAATTATACCTACCACCAGAATTAATGAAGATCGATTTTGAGCAATTTTAAATTTGCGATTTTTCAAATTTTCAAACGCTCATATCTCGCTTATTTGCAATGATAGCGCAAAACGAATGCTTATTTAGTATCAACAATAATTATATCTACCACCAGAATTAATGGGGATCGATTTTGAGCAATTTTGAATTTGCGATTTTTTAAATTTTCAAACGCTCATATCTCGCTTATTTGCAATGATAGCGCAAAACGAATGCTTATTTAGTATCAACAATAATTATACCTACCACCAGAATTAATGGGGATCGATTTTGAGCAATTTTAAATTTGCGATTTTTCAAATTTTCAAACGCTTATATCTCGCTTATTTGCAATTATAGCGCAAAGCGAATGCTTATTTAGTATCAACAATAATTATACCTACCACCAGTATTAATGGGGATCGATTTTGAGCAATTTTAAATTTGCGATTTTTCAAATTTTCAAACGCTTATATCTCGCTTATTTGCAATGATAGCGCAAAACGAATGCTTATTTAGTATCAACAATAATTATACCTACCACCAGAATTAATGGGGATCGATTTTGAGCAATTTTAAATTTGCGATTTTTCAAATTTTCAAACGCTTATATCTCGCTTATTTGCAATGATAGCGCAAAACGAATGCTTATTTAGTATCAACAATAATTATACCTACCACCAGAATTAATGGGGATCGATTTTGAGCAATTTTAAATTTGCGATTTTTCAAATTTTCAAACGCTTATATCTCGCTTATTTGCAATGATAGCGCAAAACGAATGCTTATTTAGTATCAACAATAATTATACCTACCACCAGAATTAATGGGGATCGATTTTGAGCAATTTTAAATTTGCGATTTTTCAAATTTTCAAACGCTTATATCTCGCTTATTTGCAATGATAGCGCAAAACGAATGCTTATGTAGTATCAACAATAATTATACCTACCACCAGAATTAATGGGGATCGATTTTGAGCAATTTTAAATTTGCGATTTTTCAAATTTTCAAACGCTTATATCTCGCTTATTTGCAATGATAGCGCAAAACGAATGCTTATTTAGTATCAACAATAATTATACATACCACCAGAATTAATGGGGATCGATTTTGAGCAATTTTAAATTTGCGATTTTTCAAATTTTCAAACGCTTATATCTCGCTTATTTGCAATGATAGCGCAAAACGAATGCTTATTTAGTATCAACAATAATTATACCTACCACCAGAATTAATGGGGATCGATTTTGAGCAATTTTAAATTTTATGATTTTCAAATTTTCAAACGCTTATATCTCGCTTATTTGCAATGATAGCGCAAAACGAATGCTTATTTAGTATCAACAATAATAATAACCTACCACCAGAATTAATAGGGATCGATTTTGAGCAATTTTAAATTTGCGATTTTTCAAATTTTCAAACGCTTATATCTCGCTTATTTGCAATGATAGCGCAAAACGAATGCTTATTTAGTATCAACAATAATTATACCTACCACCAGAATTAATGGGGATCGATTTTGAGCAATTTTAAATTTTATGATTTTCAAATTTTCAAACGCTTATATCTCGCTTATTTGCAATGATAGCGCAAAACGAATGCTTATTTAGTATCAACAATAATTATACCTACCACCAGAATTAATGGGGATCGATTTTGAGCAATTTTAAATTTGCGATTTTTCAAATTTTCAAACGCTTATATCTCGCTTATTTGCAATGATAGTGCAAAACGAATGTTTATTTAGTATCAACAATAATTATACCTACCACCAGAATTAATGGGGATCGATTTTGAGCAATTTTAAATTTTATGATTTTCAAATTTTCAAACGCTTATATCTCGCTTATTTGCAATGATAGCGCAAAACGAATGCTTATTTAGTATCAACAATAATTATACCTACCACCAGAATTAATGGGGATCGATTTTGAGCAATTTTAAATTTGCGATTTTTCAAATTTTCAAACGCTTATATCTCGCTTATTTGCAATGATAGTGCAAAACGAATGTTTATTTAGTATCAACAATAATTATACCTACCACCAGAATTAATGGGGATCGATTTTGAGCAATTTTAAATTTGCGATTTTTCAAATTTTCAAACGCTTATATCTCGCTTATTTGCAATGATAGCGCAAAACGAATGCTTATTTAGTATCAACAATAATTATACCTACCACCAGAATTAATGGGGATCGATTTTGAGCAATTTAAAATTTGCGATTTTTCAAATTTTCAAACGCTTATATCTCGCTTATTTGCAATTATAGCGCAAAACGAATGCTTATTTAGTATCAACAATAATTATACCTACCACCAGAATTAATGGGGATCGATTTTGAGCAATTTTAAATTTGCGATTTTTCAAATTTTCAAACGCTTATATCTCACTTATTTGCAATGATAGCGCAAAACGAATGCTAATTTAGTATCAACAATAATTATACCTACCACCAGAATTAATGGGGATCGATTTTGAGCAATTTTAAATTTTATGATTTTCAAATTTTCAAACGCTTATATCTCGCTTATTTGCAATGATAGCGCAAAACGAATGCTTATTTAGTATCAACAATAATTATACCTACCACCAGAATTAATGGGGATCGATTTTGAGCAATTTTAAATTTGCGATTTTTCAAATTTTCAAACGCTTATATCTCACTTATTTGCAATGATAGCGCAAAACGAATGCTTATTTAGTATCAACAATAATTATACCTACCACCAGAATTAATGGGGATCGATTTTGAGCAATTTTAAATTTTATGATTTTCAAATTTTCAAACGCTTATATCTCGCTTATTTGCAATGATAAGGCAAAACGAATGCTTATTTAGTATCAACAATAATTATACCTACCACCAGAATTAATGGGGATCAATTTTGAGCAATTTTAAATTTGCGATTTTTCAAATTTTCAAACGCTTATATCTCGCTTATTTGCAATGATAGCGCAAAACGAATGCTTATTTAGTATCAACAATAATTATACCTACCACCAGAATTAATGGGGATCGATTTTGAGCAATTTTTAATTTGCGATTTTTCAAATTTTCAAACGCTTATATCTCGCTTATTTGCAATGATAGCGCAAAACGAATGCTTATTTAGTATCAACAATAATTATACCTACCACCAGAATTAATGGGGATCGATTTTGAGCAATTTTAAATTTGCGATTTTTCAAATTTTCAAACGCTTATATCTCGCTTATTTGCAATGATAGCGCAAAACGAATGCTTATTTAGTATCAACAATAATTATACCTACCACCAGAATTAATGGGGATCGATTTTGAGCAATTTTAAATTTTATGATTTTCAAATTTTCAAACGCTTATATCTCGCTTATTTGCAATGATAGCGCAAAACGAATGCTTATTTAGTATCAACAATAATTATACCTACCACCAGAATTAATGGGGATCGATTTTGAGCAATTTTAAATTTGTGATTTTTTAAATTTTCAAACGCTTATATCTCGCTTATTTGCAATGATAGCGCAAAACGAATGCTTATTTAGTATCAACAATAATTAAACCTACCACCAGAATTAATGGGGATCGATTTTGATAAATTGTAAATTTGCGATTTTTCAAATTTTCAAACGCTTATATCTCGCTTATTTGCAATGATAGCGCAAAACGAATGCTTATTTAGTATCAACAACAATTATACCTACCACCAGAATTAATGGGGATCGATTTTGAGCAATTTTAAATTTGCGATTTTTCAAATTTTCAAACGCTCATATCTCGCTTATTTGCAATGATAGCGCAAAACGAATGCTTATTTAGTATCAACAATAATTATATCTACCACCAGAATTAATGGGGATCGATTTTGAGCAATTTTAAATTTGCGATTTTTTAAATTTTCAAACGCTCATATCTCGCTTATTTGCAATGATAGCGCAAAACGAATGCTTATTTAGTATCAACAATAATTATACCTACCACCAGAATTAAAAGGGGATCGATTTTGAGCAATTTTAAATTTGCGATTTTTCAAATTTTCAAACGCTCATATCTCGCTTATTTGCAATGATAGCGCAAAACGAATGCTTATTTAGTATCAACAATAATTATACCTACCACCAGAATTAATGAAGATCGATTTTGAGCAATTTTATATTTGCGATTTTTCAAATTTTCAAACGCTCATATCTCGCTTATTTGCAATGATAGCGCAAAACGAATACTTATTTAGTATCAACAATAATTATATCTACCACCAGAATTAATGGGGATCGATTTTGAGCAATTTTAAATTTGCGATTTTTTAAATTTTCAAACGCTCATATCTCGCTTATTTGCAATGATAGCGCAAAACGAATGCTTATTTAGTATCAACAATAATTATACCTACCACCAGAATTAATGGGGATCGATTTTGAGCAATTTTAAATTTGCGATTTTTCAAATTTTCAAACGCTTATATCTCGCTTATTTGCAATTATAGCGCAAAGCGAATGCTTATTTAGTATCAACAATAATTATACCTACCACCAGAATTAATGGGGATCGATTTTGAGCAATTTTAAATTTGCGATTTTTCAAATTTTCAAACGCTTATATCTCGCTTATTTGCAATGATAGCGCAAAACGAATGCTTATTTAGTATCAACAATAATTATACCTACCACCAGAATTAATATGGATCGATTTTGAGCAATTTTAAATTTGCGATTTTTCAAATTTTCAAACGCTTATATCTCGCTTATTTGCAATGATAGCGCAAAACGAATGCTTATTTAGTATCAACAATAATTATACCTACCACCAGAATTAATGGGGATCGATTTTGAGCAATTTTAAATTTGCGATTTTTCAAATTTTCAAACGCTTATATCTCGCTTATTTGCAATGATAGCGCAAAACGAATGCTTATTTAGTATCAACAATAATTATACCTACCACCAGAATTAATGGGGATCGATTTTGAGCAATTTTAAATTTGCGATTTTTCAAATTTTCAAACGCTTATAACTCGCTTATTTGCAATGATAGCGCAAAACGAATGCTTATTTAGTATCAAGAATAATTATACCTACCACCAGAATTAATGGGGATCGATTTTGAGCAATTTTAAATTTGCGATTTTTCAAATTTTCAAACGCTTATATCTCGCTTATTTGCAATGATAGCGCAAAACGAATGCTTATTTAGTATCAACAATAATTATACCTACCACCAGAAGTAATGGGGATCGATCTTGAGCAATTTTAAATTTTATGATTTTCAAATTTTCAAACGCTTATATCTCGCTTATTTGCAATGATAGCGCAAAACGAATGCTTATTTAGTATCAACAATAATTATACCTACCACCAGAATTAATGGGGATCGATTTTGAGCAATTTTAAATTTGCGATTTTTCAAATTTTCAAACGCTTATATCTCGCTTATTTGCAATGATAGCGCAAAACGAATGCTTATTTAGTATCAACAATAATTATACCTACCACCAGAATTAATGGGGATCGATTTTGAGCAATTTTAAATTTGCGATTTTTCAAATTTTCAAACGCTTATATCTCGCTTATTTGCAATGATAGCGCAAAACGAATGCTTATTTAGTATCAACAATAATTATACCTACCACCAGAATTAATGGGGATCGACTTTGAGCAATTTTAAATTTGCGATTTTTCAAATTTTCAAACGCTTATATCTCGCTTATTTGCAATGATAGCGCAAAACGAATGCTTATTTAGTATCAACAATAATTATACCTACCACCAGAATAAATGGGGATCGATTTTGAGCAATTTTAAATTTTATGATTTTCAAATTTTCAAACGCTTATATCTCGCTTATTTGCAATGATAGCGCAAAACGAATGCTTATTTAGTATCAACAATAATTATACCTACCACCAGAATTAATAGGGATCGATTTTGAGCAATTTTAAATTTGCGATTTTTCAAATTTTCAAACGCTTATATCTCGCTTATTTGCAATGATAGCGCAAAACGAATGCTAATTTAGTATCAACAATAATTTTACCTACCACCAGAATTAATGGGGATCGATTTTGAGCAATTTTAAATTTGCGATTTTTCAAATTTTCAAACGCTTATATCTCGCTTATTTGCAATGATAGCGCAAAACGAATGCTTATTTAGTATCAACAATAATTATACCTACCACCAGAATTAATGGGGATCGATTTTGAGCAATTTTAAATTTTATGATTTTCAAATTTTCAAACGCTTATATCTCGCTTATTTGCAATGATAGCGCAAAACGAATGCTTATTTAGTATCAACAATAATTATACCTACCACCAGAATTAATGGGGATCGATTTTGAGCAATTTTAAATTTGCGATTTTTCAAATTTTCAAACGCTTATATCTCGCTTATTTGCAATGATAGCGCAAAACGAATGCTTATTTAGTATCAACAATAATTATACCTACCACCAGAATTAATGGGGATCGATTTTGAGCAATTTTAAATTTGCGATTTTTCAAATTTTCAAACGCTTATATCTCGCTTATTTGCAATGATAGCGCAAAACGAATGCTTATTTAGTATCAACAATAATTATACCTACCACCAGAATTAATGGGGATCGATTTTGAGCAATTTTAAATTTGCGATTTTTCAAATTTTCAAACGCTTATATCTCGCTTATTTGCAATGATAGCGCAAAACGAATGCTTATTTAGTATCAACAATAATTATACCTACCACCAGAATTAATGGGGATCGATTTTGAGCAATTTTAAATTTGCGATTTTTCAAATTTTCAAACGCTTATATCTCGCTTATTTGCAATGATAGCGCAAAACGAATGCTTATTTAGTATCAACAATAATTATACCTACCACCAGAATTAATGGGGATCGATTTTGAGCAATTTTAAATTTGCGATTTTTCAAATTTTCAAACGCTTATATCTCGCTTATTTGCAATGATAGCGCAAAACGAATGCTTATTTAGTATCAACAATAATTATACCTACCACCAGAATTAATGGGGATCGACTTTGAGCAATTTTAAATTTGCGATTTTTCAAATTTTCAAACGCTTATATCTCGCTTATTTGCAATGATAGCGCAAAACGAATGCTTATTTAGTATCAACAATAATTATACCTACCACCAGAATTAATGGGGATCGATTTTGAGCAATTTTAAATTTTATGATTTTCAAAATTTCAAACGCTTATATCTCGCTTATTTGCAATGATAGCGCAAAACGAATGCTTATTTAGTATCAACAATAATTATACCTACCACCAGAATTAATAGGGATCGATTTTGAGCAATTTTAAATTTGCGATTTTTCAAATTTTCAAACGCTTATATCTCGCTTATTTGCAATGATAGCGCAAAACGAATGCTAATTTAGTATCAACAATAATTTTACCTACCACCAGAATTAATGGGGATCGATTTTGAGCAATTTTAAATTTGCGATTTTTCAAATTTTCAAACGCTTATATCTCGCTTATTTGCAATGATAGCGCAAAACGAATGCTTATTTAGTATCAACAATAATTATACCTACCACCAGAATTAATGGGGATCGATTTTGAGCAATTTTAAATTTTATGATTTTCAAATTTTCAAACGCTTATATCTCGCTTATTTGCAATGATAGCGCAAAACGAATGCTTATTTAGTATCAACAATAATTATACCTACCACCAGAATTAATGGGGATCGATTTTGAGCAATTTTAAATTTGCGATTTTTCAAATTTTCAAACGCTTATATCTCGCTTATTTGCAATGATAGCGCAAAACGAATGCTTATTTAGTATCAACAATAATTATACCTACCACCAGAATTAATGGGGATCGATTTTGAGCAATTTTAAATTTGCGATTTTTCAAATTTTCAAACGCTTATATCTCGCTTATTTGCAATGATAGCGCAAAACGAATGCTTATTTAGTATCAACAATAATTATACCTACCACCAGAATTAATGGGGATCGATTTTGAGCAATTTTAAATTTGCGATTTTTCAAATTTTCAAACGCTTATATCTCGCTTATTTGCAATTATAGCGCAAAACGAATGCTTATTTAGTATCAACAATAATTATACCTACCACCAGAATTAATGGGGATCGATTTTGAGCAATTTTAAATTTGCGATTTTTCAAATTTTCAAACGCTTATATCTCGCTTATTTGCAATGATAGCGCAAAACGAATGCTTATTTAGTATCAACAATAATTATACCTACCACCAGAATTAATGGGGATCGATTTTGAGCAATTTTAAATTTTATGATTTTCAAATTTTCAAACGCTTATATCTCGCTTATTTGCAATGATAGCGCAAAACGAATGCTTATTTAGTATCAACAATAATTATACCTACCACCAGAATTAATGGGGATCGATTTTGAGCAATTTTAAATTTGCGATTTTTCAAATTTTCAAACGCTTATATCTCGCTTATTTGCAATGATAGCGCAAAACGAATGCTAATTTAGTATCAACAATAATTATACCTACCACCAGAATTAATGGGGATCGATTTTGAGCAATTTTAAATTTGCGATTTTTCAAATTTTCAAACGCTTATATCTCGCTTATTTGCAATGATAGCGCAAAACGAATGCTTATTTAGTATCAACAATAATTATACCTACCACCAGAATTAATGGGGATCGATTTTGAGCAATTTTAAATTTGCGATTTTTCAAATTTTCAAACTCTTATATCTCGCTTATTTGCAATGATAGCGCAAAACGAATGCATATTTAGTATCAACAATAATTATACCTACCACCAGAATTAATGGGGATCGATTTTGAGCAATTTTAAATTTGCGATTTTTCAAATTTTCAAACGCTTATATCTCGCTTATTTGCAATGATAGCGCAAAACGAATGCTTATTTAGTATCAACAATAATTATACCTACCACCAGAATTAATGGGGATCGATTTTGAGCAATTTTAAATTTGCGATTTTTCAAATTTTCAAACGCTTATATCTCGCTTATTTGCAATGATAGCGCAAAACGAATGCTTATTTAGTATCAACAATAATTATACCTACCACCAGAATTAATGGGGATCGATTTTGAGCAATTTTAAATTTTATGATTTTAAAATTTTCAAACGCTTATATCTCGCTTATTTGCAATGATAGCGCAAAACGAATGCTTATTTAGTATCAACAATAATTATACCTACCACCAGAATTAATGGGGATCGATTTTGAGCAATTTTAAATTTGCGATTTTTCAAATTTTCAAACGCTTATATCTCGCTTATTTGCAATGATAGCGCAAAACGAATGCTTATTTAGTATCAACAATAATTATACCTACCACCAGAATTAATGGGAACGATTTTGAGCAATTTTAAATTTGCGATTTTTCAAATTTTCAAACGCTTATATCTCGCTTATTTGCAATGATAGCGCAAAACGAATGCTTATTTAGTATCAACAATAATTATACCTACCACCAGAATTAATGGGGATCGATTTTGAGCAATTTTAAATTTTATGATTTTCAAATTTTCAAACGCTTATATCTCGCTTATTTGCAATGATAGCGCAAAACGAATGCTTATTTAGTATCAACAATAATTATACCTACCACCAGAATTAATGGGGATCGATTTTGAGCAATTTTAAATTTGCGATTTTTCAAATTTTCAAACGCTTATATCTCGCTTATTTGCAATGTTAGCGCAAAACGAATGCTTATTTAGTATCAACAATAATTATACCTACCACCAGAATTAATGGGGATCGATTTTGAGCAATTTTAAATTTGCGATTTTTCAAATTTTCAAACGCTTATATCTCGCTTATTTGCAATGATAGCGCAAAACGAATGCTTATTTAGTATCAACAATAATTATACCTACCACCAGAATTAATGGGGATCGATTTTGAGCAATTTTAAATTTGCGATTTTTCAAATTTTCAAACGCTTATATCTCGCTTATTTGCAATGATAGCGCAAAACGAATGCTTATTTAGTATCAACAATAATTATACCTACCACCAGAATTAATGAGGATCGATTTTGAGCAATTTTAAATTTTATGATTTTCAAATTTTCAAACGCTTATATCTCGCTTATTTGCAATGATAGCGCAAAACGAATGCTTATTTAGTATCAACAATAATTATACCTACCACCAGAATTAATAGGGATCGATTATGAGCAATTTTAAATTTGCGATTTTTCAAATTTTCAAACGCTTATATCTCGCTTATTTGCAATGATAGCGCAAAACGAATGCTTATTTAGTATCAACAATAATTATACCTACCACCAGAATTAATAGGGATCGATTTTGAGCAATTTTAAATTTGCGATTTTTCAAATTTTCAAACGCTTATATCTCGCTTATTTGCAATGATAGCGCAAAACGAATGCTTATTTAGTATCAACAATAATTATACCTACCACCAGAATTAATAGGGATCGATTTTGAGCAATTTTAAATTTTATGATTTTCAAATTTTCAAACGCTTATATCTCGCTTATTTGCAATGATAGCGCAAAACGAATGCTTATTTAGTATCAACAATAATTATACCTACCACCAGAATTAATGGGGATCGATTTTGAGCAATTTTAAATTTGCGATTTTTCAAATTTTCAAACGCTTATATCTCGCTTATTTGCAATGATAGCGCAAAACGAATGCTTATTTAGTATCAACAATAATTATACCTACCACCAGAATTAATGGGGATCGATTTTGAGCAATTTTAAATTTGCGATTTTTCAAATTTTCAAACGCTTATATCTCGCTTATTTGCAATGATAGCGCAAAACGAATGCTTATTTAGTATCAACAATAATTATACCTACCACCAGAATTAATGGGGATCGATTTTGAGCAATTTTAAATTTGCGATTTTTCAAATTTTCAAACGCTTATATCTCGCTTATTTGCAATGATAGCGCAAAACGAATGCTTATTTAGTATCAACAATAATTATACCTACCACCAGAATTATTGGGGATTGATTTTGAGCAATTTTAAATTTTATGATTTTCAAATTTTCAAACGCTTATATCTCGCTTATTTGCAATGATAGCGCAAAACGAATGCTTATTTAGTATCAACAATAATTATACCTACCACCAGAATTAATGGGGATCGATTTTGAGCAATTTTAAATTTGCGATTTTTCAAATTTTCAAACGCTTATATCTCGCTTATTTGCAATGATAGCGCAAAACGAATGCTTATTTAGTATCAACAATAATTATACCTACCACCAGAATTAATGGGGATCGATTTTGAGCAATTTTAAATTTGCGATTTTTCAAATTTTCAAACGCTTATATCTCGCTTATTTGCAATGATAGCGCAAAACGAATGCTTATTTAGTATCAACAATAATTATACCTACCACCAGAATTAATGGGGATCGATTTTGAGCAATTTTAAATTTGCGATTTTTCAAATTTTCAAACGCTTATATCTCGCTTATTTGCAATGATAGCGCAAAACGAATGCTTATTTAGTATCAACAATAATTATACCTACCACCAGAATTAATGGGGATCGATTTTGAGCAATTTTAAATTTGCGATTTTTCAAATTTTCAAACGCTTATATCTCGCTTATTTGCAATGATAGCGCAAAACGAATGCTTATTTAGTATCAACAATAATTATACCTACCACCAGAATTAATGGGGATCGATTTTGAGCAATTTTAAATTTGCGATTTTTCAAATTTTCAAACGCTTATATCTCGCTTATTTGCAATGATAGCGCAAAACGAATGCTTATTTAGTATCAACAATAATTATACCTACCACCAGAATTAATGGGGATCGGTTTTGAGCAATTTTAAATTTGCGATTTTTCAAATTTTCAAACGCTTATATCTCGCTTATTTGCAATGATAGCGCAAAACGAATGCTTATTTAGTATCAACAATAATTATACCTACCACCAGAATTAATATGGATCGATTTTGAGCAATTTTAAATTTTATGATTTTCAAATTTTCAAACGCTTATATCTCGCTTATTTGCAATGATAGCGCAAAACGAATGCTTATTTAGTATCAACAATAATTATACCTACCACCAGAATTAATGGGGATCGATTTTGAGCAATTTTAAATTTGCGATTTTTCAAATTTTCAAACGCTTATATCTCGCTTATTTGCAATGATAGCGCAAAACGAATGCTTATTTAGTATCAACAATAATTATACCTACCACCAGAATTAATGGGGATCGATTTTGAGCAATTTTAAATTTGCGATTTTTCAAATTTTCAAACGCTCATATCTCGCTTATTTGCAATGATAGCGCAAAACGAATGCTTATTTAGTATCAACAATAATTATACCTACCACCAGAATTAATGGGGATCGATTTTGAGCAATTTTAAATTTGCGATTTTTCAAATTTTCAAACGCTTATATCTCGCTTATTTGCAATGATAGCGCAAAACGAATGCTTATTTAGTATCAACAATAATTATACCTACCACCAGAATTAATGGGGATCGATTTTGAGCAATTTTAAATTTGCGATTTTTCAAATTTTCAAACGCTTATATCTCGCTTATTTGCAATGATAGCGCAAAACGAATGCTTATTTAGTATCAACAATAATTATACCTACCACCAGAATTAATGGGGATCGATTTTGAGCAATTTTAAATTTCATGATTTTCAAATTTTCAAACGCTTATATCTCGCTTATTTGCAATGATAGCGCAAAACGAATGCTTATTTAGTATCAACAATAATTATACCTACCACCAGAATTAATGGGGATCGATTTTGAGCAATTTAAAATTTGCGATTTTTCAAATTTTCAAACGCTTATATCTCGCTTATTTGCAATGATAGCGCAAAACGAATGCTTATTTAGTATCAACAATAATTATACCTACCATCAGAATTAATGGGCATCGATTTTGAGCAATTTTATATTTGCGATTTTTCAAATTTTCAAACGCTCATATCTCGCTTATTTGCAATGATAGCGCAAAACGAATGCTTATTTAGTATCAACAATAATTATACCTACCACCAGAATTAATGGGGATCGATTTTGAGCAATTTTAAATTTGCGATTTTTCAAATTTTCAAACGCTTATATCTCGCTTATTTGCAATGATAGCGCAAAACGAATGCTTATTTAGTATCAACAATAATTATACCTACCACCAGAATTAATGGGGATCGATTTTGAGCAATTTTAAATTTGCGATTTTTCAAATTTTCAAACGCTTATATCTCGCTTATTTGCAATGATAGCGCAAAACGAATGCTTATTTAGTATCAACAATAATTATACCTACCACCAGAATTAATGGGGATCGATTTTGAGCAATTTTAAATTTGCGATTTTTCAAATTTTCAAACGCTTATATCTCGCTTATTTGCAATGATAGCGCAAAACGAATGCTTATTTAGTATCAACAATAATTATACCTACCACCAGAATTAATGGGGATCGATTTTGAGCAATTTTAAATTTGCGATTTTTCAAATTTTCAAACGCTTATATCTCGCTTATTTGCAATGATAGCGCAAACGAATGCTTATTTAGTATCAACAATAATTATACCTACCACCAGAATTAATGGGGATCGATTTTGAGCAATTTTAAATTTGCGATTTTTCAAATTTTCAAACGCTTATATCTCGCTTATTTGCAATGATAGCGCAAAACGAATGCTTATTTAGTATCAACAATAATTATACCTACCACCAGAATTAATGGGGATCGATTTTGAGCAATTTTAAATTTGCGATTTTTCAAATTTTCAAACGCTCATATCTCGCTTATTTGCAATGATAGCGCAAAACGAATGCTTATTTAGTATCAACAATAATTATACCTACCACCAGAATTAATGGGGATCGATTTTGAGCAATTTTAAATTTGCGATTTTTCAAATTTTCAAACGCTCATATCTCGCTTATTTGCAATGATAGCGCAAAACCAATGCTTATTTAGTATCAACAATAATTATACCTACCACCAGAATTAATGGGGATCGATTTTGAGCAATTTTAAATTTGCGATTTTTCAAATTTTCAAACGCTTATACCTTGCTTATTTGCAATGATAGCGCAAAACGAATGCTTATTTAGTATCAACAATAATTATACCTACCACCAGAAGTAATGGGGATCGATTTTGAGCAATTTTAAATTTGCGATTTTTCAAATTTTCAAACGCTTATATCTCGCTTATTTGCAATGATAGCGCAAAACGAATGCTTATTTAGTATCAACAATAATTATACCTACCACCAGAATTAATGGGGATCGATTTTGAGCAATTTTTAATTTGCGATTTTTCAAATTTTCAAACGCTCATATCTCGCTTATTTGCAATGATAGCGCAAAACGAATGCTTATTTAGTATCAACAATAATTATACCTACCACCAGAATTAATGGGGATCGATTTTGAGCAATTTTAAATTTGCGATTTTTCAAATTTTCAAACGCTTATATCTCGCTTATTTGCCATGATAGCGCAAAACGAATGCTTATTAAGTATCAACAATAATTATACCTACCACCAGAATTAATGGGGATCGATTTTGAGCAATTTTAAATTTGCGATTTTTCAAATTTTCAAACGCTTATACCTCGCTTATTTGCAATGATAGCGCAAAACGAATGCTTATTTAGTATCAACAATAATTATACCTACCACCAGAATTAATGGGGATCGATTTTGAGCAATTTTAAATTTGCGATTTTTCAAATTTTCAAACGCTTATATCTCGCTTATTTGCAATGATAGCGCAAAACGAATGCTTATTTAGTATCAACAATAATTATACCTACCACCAGAATTAATGGGGATCGATTTTGAGCAATTTTAAATTTGCGATTTTTCAAATTTTCAAACGCTTATATCTCGCTTATTTGCAATGATAGCGCAAAACGAATGCTTATTTAGTATCAACAATAATTATACCTACCACCAGAATTAATGGGGATCGATTTTGAGCAATTTTAAATTTGCGATTTTTCAAATTTTCAAACGCTTATATCTCGCTTATTTGCAATGATAGCGCAAAACGAATGCTTATTTAGTATCAACAATAATTATACCTACCACCAGAATTAATGGGGATCGATTTTGAGCAATTTTAAATTTGCGATTTTTCAAATTTTCAAACGCTTATATCTCGCTTATTTGCAATGATAGCGCAAACGAATGCTTATTTAGTATCAACAATAATTATACCTACCACCAGAATTAATGGGGATCGATTTTGAGCAATTTTAAATTTGCGATTTTTCAAATTTTCAAACGCTTATATCTCGCTTATTTGCAATGATAGCGCAAAACGAATGCTTATTTAGTATCAACAATAATTATACCTACCACCAGAATTAATGGGGATCGATTTTGAGCAATTTTAAATTTGCGATTTTTCAAATTTTCAAACGCTCATATCTCGCTTATTTGCAATGATAGCGCAAAACGAATGCTTATTTAGTATCAACAATAATTATACCTACCACCAGAATTAATGGGGATCGATTTTGAGCAATTTTAAATTTGCGATTTTTCAAATTTTCAAACGCTCATATCTCGCTTATTTGCAATGATAGCGCAAAACCAATGCTTATTTAGTATCAACAATAATTATACCTACCACCAGAATTAATGGGGATCGATTTTGAGCAATTTTAAATTTGCGATTTTTCAAATTTTCAAACGCTTATACCTTGCTTATTTGCAATGATAGCGCAAAACGAATGCTTATTTAGTATCAACAATAATTATACCTACCACCAGAAGTAATGGGGATCGATTTTGAGCAATTTTAAATTTGCGATTTTTCAAATTTTCAAACGCTTATATCTCGCTTATTTGCAATGATAGCGCAAAACGAATGCTTATTTAGTATCAACAATAATTATACCTACCACCAGAATTAATGGGGATCGATTTTGAGCAATTTTAAATTTGCGATTTTTCAAATTTTCAAACGCTCATATCTCGCTTATTTGCAATGATAGCGCAAAACGAATGCTTATTTAGTATCAACAATAATTATACCTACCACCAGAATTAATGGGGATCGATTTTGAGCAATTTTAAATTTGCGATTTTTCAAATTTTCAAACGCTTATATCTCGCTTATTTGCCATGATAGCGCAAAACGAATGCTTATTAAGTATCAACAATAATTATACCTACCACCAGAATTAATGGGGATCGATTTTGAGCAATTTTAAATTTGCGATTTTTCAAATTTTCAAACGCTTATACCTCGCTTATTTGCAATGATAGCGCAAAACGAATGCTTATTTAGTATCAACAATAATTATACCTACCACCAGAAGTAATGGGGATCGATTTTGAGCAATTTTAAATTTGCGATTTTTCAAATTTTCAAACGCTCATATATCGCTTATTTGCAATGATAGCGCAAAACGAATGCTTATTTAGTATCAACAATAATTATACCTACCACCAGAATTAATAAGGATCGATTTTGAGCAATTTTAAATTTGCGATTTTTCAAATTTTCTAACGCTCATATCTCGCTTATTTGCAACGATAGCGCAAAACGAATGCTTATTTAGTATCAACAATAATTATACCTACCACCAGAATTAATGGGGATCGATTTTGAGCAATTTTAAATTTGCGATTTTTCAAATTTTCAAACGCTTATATCTCGCTTATTTGCAATGATAGCGCAAAACGAATGCTTATTAAGTATCAACAATAATTATACCTACCACCAGAATTAATGGGGATCGATTTTGAGCAATTTTAAATTTGCGATTTTTCAAATTTTCAAACGCTTATACCTCGCTTATTTGCAATGATAGCGCAAAACGAATGCTTATTTAGTATCAACAATAATTATACCTACCACCAGAAGTAATGGGGATCGATTTTGAGCAATTTTAAATTTGCGATTTTTCAAATTTTCAAACGCTCATATCTCGCTTATTTGCAATGATAGCGCAAAACGAATGCTTATTTAGTATCAACAATAATTATACCTACCACCAGAATTAATAAGGATCGATTTTGAGCAATTTTAAATTTGCGATTTTTCAAATTTTCAAACGCTCATATCTCGCTTATTTGCAATGATAGCGCAAAACGAATGCTTATTTAGTATCAACAATAATTATACCTACCACCAGAATTAATAGGGATCGATTTTAAGCAATTTTAAATTTGCGATTTTTCAAATTTTCAAACGCTTATATCTCGCTTATTTGCAATGATAGCGCAAAACGAATGCTTATTTAGTATCAACAATAATTATACCTACCACCAGAATTAATGGGGATCGATTTTGAGTAATTTTAAATTTGCGATTTTTCAAATTTTCAAACGCTTATATCTCGCTTATTTGCAATGATAGCGCAAAACGAATGCTTATTTAGTATCAACAATAATTATACCTACCACCACAAGGATAATGGGGATCGATTTTGAGCAATTTTATATTTGCGATTTTTCAAATTTTCTAACGCTCATATCTCGCTTATTTGCAATGATAGCGCAAAACGAATGCTTATTTAGTATCAACAATAATTATACCTACCACCAGAATTAATGGGGATCGATTTTGAGCAATTTTAAATTTGCGATTTTTCAAATTTTCAAACGCTTATATCTCGCTTATTTGCAATGATAGCGCAAAACGAATGCTTATTTAGTATCAACAATAATTATACCTACCACCAGAATTAATGGGGATCGATTTTGAGCAATTTTAAATTTGCGATTTTTCAAATTTTCAAACGCTCATATCTCGCTTATTTGCAATGATAGCGCAAAACGAATGCTTATTTAGTATCAACAATAATTATACCTACCACCAGAATTAATGGGGATCGATTTTGAGCAATTTTAAATTTGCGATTTTTCAAATTTTCAAACGCTCATATCTCGCTTATTTGCAATGATAGCGCAAAACCAATGCTTATTTAGTATCAACAATAATTATACCTACCACCAGAATTAATGGGGATCGATTTTGAGCAATTTTAAATTTGCGATTTTTCAAATTTTCAAACGCTCATATCTCGCTTATTTGCAATGATAGCGCAAAACGAATGCTTATTTAGTATCAACAATAATTATACCTACCACCAGAAGTAATGGGGATCGATTTTGAGCAATTTTAAATTTGCGATTTTTCAAATTTTCAAACGCTTATATCTCGCTTATTTGCAATGATAGCGCAAAACGAATGCTTATTTAGTATCAACAATAATTATACCTACCACCAGAATTTATGGGGATCGATTTTGAGCAATTTTAAATTTGCGATTTTTCAAATTTTCAAACGCTTATATCTCGCTTATTTGCAATGATAGCGCAAAACGAATGCTTATTTAGTATCAACAATAATTATACCTACCACCAGAATTAATGGGGATCGATTTTGAGCAATTTTAAATTTGCGATTTTTCAAATTTTCAAACGCTCATATCTCGCTTATTTGCAATGATAGCGCAAAACGAATGCTTATTTAGTATCAACAATAATTATACCTACAACCAGAATTAATGGGGATCGATTTTGAGCAATTTTAAATTTGCGATTTTTCAAATTTTCAAACGCTTATATCTCGCTTATTTGCAATGATAGCGCAAAACGAATGCTTATTTAGTATCAACAATAATTATACCTACCACCAGAATTAATGGGGATCGATTTTGAGCAATTTTAAATTTGCGATTTTTCAAATTTTCAAACGCTTATATCTCGCTTATTTGCAATGATAGCGCAAAACGAATGCTTATTTAGTATCAACAATAATTATACCTACCACCAGAATTAATGGGGATCGATTTTGAGCAATTTTAAATTTGCGATTTTTCAAATTTTCAAACGCTCATATCTCGCTTATTTGCAATGATAGCGCAAAACGAATGCTTATTTAGTATCAACAATAATTATACCTACCACCAGAATTAATAGGGATCGATTTTAAGCAATTTTAAATTTGCGATTTTTCAAATTTTCAAACGCTTATATCTCGCTTATTTGCAATGATAGCGCAAAACGAATGCTTATTTAGTATCAACAATAATTATACCTACCACCAGAATTAATGGGGATCGATTTTGAGTAATTTTAAATTTGCGATTTTTCAAATTTTCAAACGCTTATATCTCGCTTATTTGCAATGATAGCGCAAAACGAATGCTTATTTAGTATCAACAATAATTATACCTACCACCACAAGGATAATGGGGATCGATTTTGAGCAATTTTATATTTGCGATTTTTCAAATTTTCAAACGCTTATATCTCGCTTATTTGCAATGATAGCGCAAAACGAATGCTTATTTAGTATCAACAATAATTATACCTACCACCAGAATTTATGGGGATCGATTTTGAGCAATTTTAAATTTGCGATTTTTCAAATTTTCAAACGCTCATATACCGCTTATTTGCAATGATAGCGCAAAACGAATGCTTATTTAGTATCAACAATAATTATACCTACCACCAGAATTAATGGGGATCGATTTTGAGCAATTTTAAATGTGCGATTTTTCAAATTTTCAAACGCTTATATCTCGCTTATTTGCAATGATAGCGCAAAACGAATGCTTATTTAGTATCAACAATAATTATACCTACCACCAGAATTAATGGGGATCGATTTTGAGCAATTTTAAATTTGCGATTTTTCAAATTTTCAAACGCTTATATCTCGCTTATTTGCAATGATAGCGCAAAACGAATGCTTATTTAGTATCAACAATAATTATACCTACCACCAGAAGT
Organism: Sympetrum striolatum; assembly: GCA_947579665.1. Lineage (NCBI taxonomy): Eukaryota > Metazoa > Arthropoda > Insecta > Odonata > Libellulidae > Sympetrum > Sympetrum striolatum. Next base: position 79,854,081 of record OX388351.1, read on the forward strand.
AATGGGGATCGATTTTGAGCAATTTTAAATTTGCGATTTTTCAAATTTTCAAACGCTCATATCTCGCTTATTTGCAATGATAGCGCAAAACGAATGCTTATTTAGTATCAACAATAATTATACCTACCACCAGAATTAATGAGGATCGATTTTGAGCAATTTTAAATTTGCGATTTTTCAAATTTTCAAACGCTCATATCTCGCTTATTTGCAATGATAGCGCAAAACGAATGCTTATTTAGTATTAACAATAATTATACCTACCACCAGAATTAATGGGGATCGATTTTGAGCAATTTTAAATTTGCGATTTTTCAAATTTTCAAACGCTTATATCTCGCTTATTTGCAATGATAGCGCAAAACGAATGCTTATTTAGTATCAACAATAATTATACCTACCACCAGAATTAATGGGGATCGATTTTGAGCAATTTTAAATTTGCGATTTTTCAAATTTTCAAACGCTTATATCTCGCTTATTTGCAATGATAGCGCAAAACGAATGCTTATTTAGTATCAACAATAATTATACCTACCACCAGAATTAATGGGCATCGATTTTGAGCAATTTTAAATTTGCGATTTTTCAAATTTTCAAACGCTCATATCTCACTTATTTGCGATGGTAGCGCAAAACGAATGCTTATTTAGTATCAACAATAATTATACCTACCACCAGAATTAATGGGGATCGATTTTGAGCAATTTTAAATTTGCGATTTTTCAAATTTTCAAACGCTTATATCTCGCTTATTTGCAATGATAGCGCAAAACGAATGCTTATTTAGTATCAACAATAATTATACCTACCACCAGAATTAATGGGGATCGATTTTGAGCAATTTTAAATTTGCGATTTTTCAAATTTTCAAACGCTTATATCTCGCTTATTTGCAATGATAGCGCAAAACGAATGCTTATTTAGTATCAACAATAATTATACCTACCACCAGAATTAATGGGGATCGATTTTGAGCAATTTTAAATTTGCGATTTTTCAAATTTTCAAACGCTTATATCTCGCTTATTTGCAATGATAGCGCAAAACGAATGCTTATTTAGTATCAACAATAATTATACCTACCACCAGAAGTAATATGGATCGATTTTGAGCAATTTTAAATTTGCGATTTTTCAAATTTTCAAACGCTTATATCTCGCTTATTTGCAATGATAGCGCAAAACGAATGCTTATTTAGTATCAACAATAATTATACCTACCACCAGAATTAATGAGGATCGATTTTGAGCAATTTTAAATTTGCGATTTTTCAAATTTTCAAACGCTCATATCTCGCTTATTTGCAATGATAGCGCAAAACGAATGCTTATTTAGTATTAACAATAATTATACCTACCACCAGAATTAATGGGGATCGATTTTGAGCAATTTTAAATTTGCGATTTTTCAAATTTTCAAACGCTTATATCTCGCTTATTTGCAATGATAGCGCAAAACGAATGCTTATTTAGTATCAACAATAATTATACCTACCACCAGAATTAATGGGGATCGATTTTGAGCAATTTTAAATTTGCGATTTTTCAAATTTTCAAACGCTTATATCTCGCTTATTTGCAATGATAGCGCAAAACGAATGCTTATTTAGTATCAACAATAATTATACCTACCACCAGAATTAATGGGCATCGATTTTGAGCAATTTTAAATTTGCGATTTTTCAAATTTTCAAACGCTCATATCTCACTTATTTGCGATGGTAGCGCAAAACGAATGCTTATTTAGTATCAACAATAATTATACCTACCACCAGAATTAATGGGGATCGATTTTGAGCAATTTTAAATTTGCGATTTTTCAAATTTTCAAACGCTTATATCTCGCTTATTTGCAATGATAGCGCAAAACGAATGCTTATTTAGTATCAACAATAATTATACCTACCACCAGAATTAATGGGGATCGATTTTGAGCAATTTTAAATTTGCGATTTTTCAAATTTTCAAACGCTTATATCTCGCTTATTTGCAATGATAGCGCAAAACGAATGCTTATTTAGTATCAACAATAATTATACCTACCACCAGAATTAATGGGGATCGATTTTGAGCAATTTTAAATTTGCGATTTTTCAAATTTTCAAACGCTTATATCTCGCTTATTTGCAATGATAGCGCAAAACGAATGCTTATTTAGTATCAACAATAATTATACCTACCACCAGAAGTAATATGGATCGATTTTGAGCAATTTTAAATTTGCGATTTTTCAAATTTTCAAACGCTTATATCTCGCTTATTTGCAATGATAGCGCAAAACGAATGCTTATTTAGTATCAACAATAATTATACCTACCACAAGAATTAATGGGGATCGATTTTGAGCAATTTTAAATTTGCGATTTTTCAAATTTTCAAACGCTTATATCTCGCTTATTTGCAATGATAGTGCAAAAGGAATGCTTATTTAGTATCAACAATAAATATATCTACCACCAGAATTTGTGTGCATCGATTTCGAGCAATTTTAAATTTGCGATTTATCAAATTTTCAAACGCTTATATCTCGCTTATTTGCAATGATAGCGCAAAACGAATGCTTATTTAGTATCAAAATTAAATATTTCTACCACCAGAATTTATGGGTATCGATTTAACAATTTTAAATTTGCGATTTTTCAAATTTTCAAACGCTTATATCTCGCTTAATTGCAATGATAGAGCAAAACGAATGCTTATTTAGTATCAACAATAAATATATCTACCACCAGAATTAATGGGCATCGATTTCGATTAATTTAAAATTTGCGATTTTTCAAATTTTCAAACGCTTTTATCTCGCTTATTTGCAATGATAGCGCAAAACGAATGCTTATTTAGTATCAACAATAAATATATCTACCACCAGAATTTGTGCGCATCGTTTTCGAGCAATTTTAAATTTGCGATTTTTCAAATTTTCAAACTCTTATGTCTCGCTTATTTGCAATGATAGCGCAAAACGAATCCTTATTTAGTATCAACAATAAATATATCTACCACCAGAATTTGTGCGCATCGATTTCAAGCAATTTTAAATTTGCGATTTATCAAATTTTCAAACGCTTATATCTCGCTTATTTGCAATGATAGCGCAAAACGGATGCTTATTTAGTATCAACAAAAAATATATCTACCACTAGAATTAATAGGTATATATTTCGAGCAATTTTAAATTTGCGATTTTTCACATTTTCAAACGCTTATATCTCGCTTATTAGTAATGATAGTGCAAAAATAATGCTTTTTTAGTATCAACAATAAATATATCTACCACCAGAATTTGTGCGCATCGATTTCGAGCAATTTTAAATTTGCCATTTTTCAAATTTTCAAACGCTTATATCTCGCTTATTTGCAATGATAGCGCAAAACGAATGCTTATTTAGTATCAACAATAAATATATCTACCACCAGAATTTTTGCGCATCGATTTAGAGCAAATTTAAATTTGCGATTTTTCAAATTTTCAATCGCTTATATCTCGCTTATTTGCGATGATAGCGCAAAACGAATGCTTATTTAGTATCAACAATAAATATATCTATTACCAGAATTTGTGCGCATCGATTTTAAGCAATTTTATATTTGCGATTTTTCAAATTTTCAAACGCTTATATCTCGCTTATTTGCAATGATAGCGCAAAACGGATGCTTATTTAGTATCAACAAAAAATATATCTACCACTTTAATTAATGGGTATCGATTTCGAGCAATTTTAAATTTGCGATTTTTCACATTTTCAAACGCTTATATCTCGCTTATTTGCAATGATAGCGCAAAACGAATGCTTATTTAGTATCAACAATAATTATACCTACCACCAGAAGTAATGGGGATCGATTTTGAGCAATTTTAAATTTGCGATTTTTCAAATTTTCAAACGCTCATATCTCGCTTATTTGCAATGATAGCGCAAAACGAATGCTTATTTAGTATCAACAATAATTATATCTACCACCAGAATTAATGGGGATCGATTTTGAGCAATTTTAAATTTGCGATTTTTCAAATTTTCAAACGCTCATATCTCGCTTATTTGCAATGATAGCGCTAAACGAATGCTTATTTAGTATCAACAATAATTATACCTACCACCAGAATTAATGGGGATCGATTTTGAGCAATTTTAAATTTGCGATTTTTCAAATTTTCAAACCCTTATATCTCGCTTATTTGCAATGATAGCGCAAAACGAATGCTTATTTAGTATCAACAATAATTATACCTACCACCAGAATTAATGGGGATCGATTTTGAGCAATTTTAAATTTGCGATTTTTCAAATTTTCAAACGCTTATATCTCGCTTATTTGCAATGATAGCGCAAAACGAATGCTTATTTAGTATCAACAATAATTATACCTACCACCAGAATTAATGGGGATCGATTTTGAGCAATTTTATATTTGCGATTTTTCAAATTTTCAAACGCTCATATCTCGCTTATTTGCAATGATAGCGCAAAACGAATGCTTATTTAGTATCAACAATAATTATACCTACCACCAGAATTAATGGGGATCGATTTTGAGCAATTTTAAATTTGCGATTTTTCAAATTTTCAAACGCTTATATCTCGCTTATTTGCAATGATAGCGCAAAACGAATGCTTATTTAGTATCAACAATAATTATACCTACCACCAGAATTAATGGGGATCGATTTTGAGCAATTTTAAATTTGCGATTTTTCAAATTTTCAAACGCTCATATCTCGCTTATTTGCAATGATAGCGCAAAACGAATGCTTATTTAGTATCAACAATAATTATACCTACAACCAGAATTAATGGGGATCGATTTTGAGCAATTTTAAATTTGCGATTTTTCAAATTTTCAAACGCTTATATCTCGCTTATTTGCAATGATAGCGCAAAACGAATGCTTATTTAGTATCAACAATAATTATACCTACCACCAGAATTAATGGGGATCGATTTTGAGCAATTTTAAATTTGCGATTTTTCAAATTTTCAAACGCTTATATCTCGCTTATTTGCAATGATAGCGCAAAACGAATGCTTATTTAGTATCAACAATAATTATACCTACCACCAGAATTAATGGGGATCGATTTTGAGCAATTTTAAATTTGCGATTTTTCAAATTTTCAAACGCTCATATCTCGCTTATTTGCAATGATAGCGCAAAACGAATGCTTATTTAGTATCAACAATAATTATACCTACCACCAGAATTAATGGGGATCGATTTTGAGCAATTTTAAATTTGCGATTTTTCAAATTTTCAAACGCTTATATCTCGCTTATTTGCAATGATAGCGCAAAACGAATGCTTATTTAGTATCAACAATAATTATACCTACCACCAGAATTAATGGGGATCGATTTTGAGTAATTTTAAATTTGCGATTTTTCAAATTTTCAAACGCTTATATCTCGCTTATTTGCAATGATAGCGCAAAACGAATGCTTATTTAGTATCAACAATAATTATACCTACCACCACAAGGATAATGGGGATCGATTTTGAGCAATTTTATATTTGCGATTTTTCAAATTTTCAAACGCTTATATCTCACTTATTTGCAATGATAGCGCAAAACGAATGCTTATTTAGTATCAACAATAATTATACCTACCACCAGAATTTATGGGGATCGATTTTGAGAAATTTAAATTTGCGATTTTTCAAATTTTCAAACGCTCATATA